>BSBN01000504.1:0-2442531 GCA_027924645.1 Cunninghamia lanceolata
TAAGCCCTTTCATGGAGATTAACATCCTGTTCCTGTTGTGATGTTCACAACACGCCCCATTATGCTCCTTAGCAAAATGGGGACCCCTGCTGATGTTTTGCTTTTTGCTTCTGCTTGTGTTTTTCTGCTTTCTGGCGGTTTGGTAAAAATGAAGGTCAGGTGCATCATCATCATGATATTGGATAAGGATGGTCATCATCATGAGGTCAGTTTGTCAAAGTTCATATTTTGTTGCTGTGACCTCATATTTAGAAAGAGCTTGAAATTTCATGCAGGTTTGCCTTTACTTCACTTGAAAATTCGTCCATATGTGGAAGTTATGCACAGTCAAAGTTTTGGTCAAACCTGATAATCGCAAGTGATCATCATATTTTTCATGTTGACAGGATCATCATGATCTTGGTCTATCACCCGATAAAAATCATGCAGTCGCAATATCCGGACGTCAATCTTAGGTGGTAGTGCCCTTTACCCGTCAAATGGCCTTATGCGCATTATGCAGCATCATGATTTTTTAGGAGGGTCATATTTTATAAACCCGGTTTTGCTATATCAGGGACATCATCATCATATTTGAAAAGCCCCCCCCGATAATATCCTGAGGTCCAAATATCATGATGACATCGACTTTAAAATCACGGTAAGTTTCCCCGTCAAGCGGTCTTTATATCGCGAGCATCATCATGATATTTTTGCATCGCCTGATCTTATAATATCATGCTGATCACCCTGACTTAGAAAATCCACCTTCGGCATATTTGCATGCGCATGTTTAAAATCCTATCGGAGGGTCATCATCATGATATTTGCTTAAATTCAAAATATGATGATGACGACTTCGTATCCTCCTGATCTCCTTTTGCATGATCATGATCATCATCCTGATCTTTCACGAGTCATTCGCTGAAATTCGCTAAGTAATGAAGACATCATCATCATAATTCGATAAAGAGGATCATCATCTTCATATCCTCCTGATCTCCGGTTAGTGAAATATCATGATGATCACCCTATTTATTAAGAAGAAGTCGATATTGCATTCCTCAACAGCATGATCATATTTTACAATATCACCCTAGAGCAAATATCATGATGACCTCAATTCATCCTTATGCTTCGAGGGCGAATTATCATGATGACGTCATCATGATAATTCGATGAGGAGGATCATCATCATATTTTTATCCTGTCCTGTTGTCAAGATCATCATGATCTTGTTTGTTCACCTGACATTTCGTGAAGTCCTCCTGCCGAGAAGAACGACCTTTTCCAAATATCCTGATGATCATCATCATCACATTTTCCCTTCGGCAGGATTTTTCCCAAACATGATCCGGTTAGCGAAATATCATGATGACATCATGTTCTAAGTTTAACGAAGGCTCCGGATATCATGATGACATCATCCCGATCTGATAAACGAAGAACCAAATATCCTGATGATCATCATCATCACATTTTTTTCTTCAACAGGATATTTTCCAAAACACGATCTGGTTCGCGAAATATGATGATGATGTCTTATTCTAAGTTTGACAAAAGTAAATATCCTGATGATCATCTTCATCATGCTGATCTTTTGAGAGGGTTACCTTGGCCGCAAAGGGGTCATATTACAATCATCATCCTGATCATGCTCTTTAGGTGACCCGATATTGCATTATTCCCCTGATCTTAACTGAACATGATGATGACGTCATCCTTACGTCATCCTTAGCATTTCAATGAAGCCCGGATATCATGATGACGTCACCATCATTTTCCTTTCCTCGGCAGCATGATCATATTCATATCCTCCTATTCTTCTTCAACATGATGATGATGATGTTGTTGTTCTTTTCTCCAATATGCAGAAGCGAAATATCATGATGACATCATCTGGACCTTCAGGAGGGAGAGCATCATATTTCCAGAATATCATGATGATGAAGTGAATATCGACTAGCATGTTTTTTTGACACACCGACAGCGATAGTCATGCCGATGGGTGGGAAATGAAGCGGTGGAATTTTAAAGTGTTTTTTTTGGCGCCTGTGGCATTTTTTCGGTCAGCGATGGTTGACCCGATGAATTTTGAGCAGTCTGAGCGCATTTTGGACGCATTTGAGGAGTATTCTGGATCTGATTTCCACAATCTTGCGCAGTCACCTAGGTTTAAACACTTATTTTAATTTCCTGCTGTTTATGCGATAAATGAAATACTTATTGCTTGTCTTGTCTTGCAGGCTTGCAGTTGAGGAAGTAGCTGGAAAGTCAACATAGTGACCTCATGGAGGCAGAAGATCTGATCTCAGGAGCAAGAAGATAAGGATGAAATGCGAAAAGTCAAGGCCATTCAAGTAAAGAACAAGGTTGCAGCTGAAGGTATTACTGCAACAGACAAACAGAAGTTATTACCCAGCTGCCGGAACTTCTCAGAAGGGGCAATATTTCGCCCAGATTTGACACTACTCAGAGATATTTTTGAGAACTGGTTCACCTTCATTTATTGCTGTAACCAAGGGTTTGAACCAGGGGTTCAGTTAGTTTTTTTGTTGTAGTGAGGACAATCAGAATGTCTTTATATTGGGCCTCTCTACACTGTAATACTTTACAACAGGGATTTTAGGAAAACAACAGTGGCTACACAAGATTTTCTTTTCTTTTAGAAGCATACAACAAGTTAGCATAGTTTAGAAGTAGAAGAAGGAGGTCGCCTGTTTGTCTGCAGTAAGGTGTGCGTGGAATGTCTGGCTACCTTACTGTATCTGTAAAGCTTGTAAGTTCTCTGTAGTATGATCAATGAAACTAAGAGTCATTCCTACATTGTAAATCATGTATGACTATTCGTTTCTAATACAATAGAATCTGGAGTTCTGCATCTATCTTCTGAGTGTTCTCCTGCTCTTCTTTGTGTTTTGAAATATCTTCTTTGAGAGCTTGCAATTTTAAATGTATGTTTGTGAAAATGCTCAGAACTTACATTTAGGGTTTTTACTGTGGATTTGATCAAATTACTATGGTATTTACATAGTGCATAACAAAAACAATTAGATCCTTCGGTAGATTAAATGAGGTATAGATTAGATCTTTCTAACTTTTCCCAACCCATCTGAAATATTTAGCTGAAAACGTAGAAATCTAAAGGAAATTGTCTCAAATTTGAAGAAGCATGTATAACAGAGCTATAAGTAGACAGTTTTCATAAATAGATAAAGAAGAAAGCTGCAAAAATCCAAGAAAACCCTCTAAAACTTGCAACCCGGTAGCACTTCTATGCAAATGAACAGAATACTTGTTAAAATCTATGACCTTTTTGCATATTCTTAGTCCAGTAAGCCACCAAACAAACCTAAACTACGTAAGGCCCCTTGAACATTACAGCTTCACATTGACCAACTGAACTTGACCAACCGAACCATTGTAGACTTGGGATTAGTTGAATCTCAAATGATTCCTTCTTAATCTTTCAAGTATAGTTTCAGTTCATTATATGTGAATTTTAACTTATTGTTATGATTGCATCAAAACAGTCATCAACAGTTTTCTGGCGCTAGAAGGAGGGCCTTCCTGAGTTAGGTTTCATTTCAAACTGGCTAACGACAGTAATAGAGTGACTAGGTCTAGGTCCAGTTCAGGAGATATATTTGTGCAACTACCTGATACAAGGCGAAGTAAAAGCCCTTTAATTTGGAATCCAAAGATATCGCAAGCGGGAAGTTCATCTGGAACACCTCCTGGGTCACCTTTTAACATCCGTAGTATTGTAAGTCCTGACAGATCACTGTTCAGATCTTTAAATCTTGGTTCAGGCACTCCTGGAGGTTTCAATCCTAATCCACCAATCAATCCAGATATTTCTGCAAGTTCAAGTCAAGCTCAACCACCTACAATGGCTTATTTCGATGTCAATTCTCCCATATTCTTCAATGATTATCATGACATGCCAAAAAATCCGGAAAAGATATGTCCCAAATACCAGTTGCATCAGGACCCAGAAGATCATATTAGAATATTTAAGGAAGCATGTTTTAGGGCTATGTTAGAGCACGAGGATGTTGTGTGTAGATTGTTTCCTTACACCTTTAATGAGCAGGCCTCTAGCTGGTACGTAAACTTACCCAATGGTTATATTTCTTCCTGGGCACTTATGGAAGAAGCATTTCTGTCAAGATTTAGAGGACCCATTGACCCTTGCGCTTTATATCATAAATTGGCTGCTATAAAACGAGGTGAGGGAGAACTAATTGATAATTTCAATGACAGATTTCAAAAGGCCTATTCTAGGCTGGTAGCCCCTTATACCATAGATGATGCTCCCTTGTTGGCTATGTACTATGCTGCCTTGGATCCTTTAACTGCCATGTTTGTCAAAAGAAAACCTGACATAGATTCAATATCCAAAGCCTATAAAGAGGCAGCCTCAGTGAACCAAGAAATGAGACATACAACTTACAGTCCATTTGGAGGAAATTTTGGGGTGCAGAATCAAGCACACCCATGGAATGGAATCCCTGTGCAGCATGCTCCACTAGTAAATCCGGTTCCTTCTTACACACCTGTGTATAATCCTACTCCAATCCAAGCTATAACTCCTTACACGGCTAGTACTTCCAATAACAGTCAAAATAATGGTTAGCCTTTCTTCCAACTTCCTAGGGATGTAACTGTGGCAAAAGCACAAGAGGATAGGGAAGAAATCAAAGAGATTACTGCACATTTGAAAAGATTAACAACCGAAGTGACACAGCTAAGAAATGAGAACCTCTATGGAAGAAGCAACCAAAACTACAATCCACCTCAAAATCACAACCAAGGCCAAAATCAGAATTATAGTCTCAATCAAAATCAGCAGTACAATCAGAACCAAAGCTACAATCAGCATCAAGGCCCCAGTCAGGGGCAACCAATGCAAAATAGGGGGCCAGTAATAGATAATAGGACCTGGGGCAATAATAACAAAAATCAGAATCAACCTAGGCCACCCAAGACATGGAACACTGGGCCCAACAACGGTACTCTGGCTTCTCCTTTTGAGAATATAGATAATCATGGTGCAAAACAAACAACTAGCATACAAATGGCCAGTACAACACCTAAAAATTGGTGCAGATTTCAAAATACCAATGCCCATGCTGAGCACGACTGTCCACAGTTCCACTTGGCAGCTAGTATTTTCAACATAGATGTACAGCCTCCTACCTCTGAATTTCTCATTCCTAAGGGTAATGAGGTAGTACCCTCAGAATATGACACAGCATTAGTCTTAGAAACGTTTACCTTTGCAACTGTAGAAGAGAAAGAGGATGAATTGCTAGAGGATGAACCATACTGTTGTGAAAGTCTTTATCCTGAATCAGCCTTTGTGTTAAATACTTTTCAGTTTCCTTTTGAATCTGAAAACGAGATATTAAATGAAACAGAAGAGGTGCAGGCCTTTCAACAAACAAATAAAAGCCACACCTACAATTTGAGGAACAACCCTAGGCCGGGAGGACCTTTCACCACTTCCACTCCCCCGAATAACATCAATACACCCCCAAATCAAAATGCTAGCAACAATCCTGCCATACTTAAAGCTAGTCAGCACACAAATAATGAAACAACAGTGCAAAAGGATCAAACAAGTAAGACAGAAGCATTGGAGACAACGAGATTAATGAATTACTTATCAGAGGAAATAAAGAAAATTAAGGTCAGTATACCTCTAAATGAATTATTGAAGACCCCAGGGATCAGAAATGCTTTTTTAAAATCCCTGGACACATCCATAACGAACAAGGTGTCTGCTGATATAACTGTTCCTAGTAGTGATTCACCACCTAAGGAGAAGGGTAAGAAAGTTGAGCAGCCTTCCAATACAAATGTAGTAATACATGCGGATAAGAGGGATACTCAACCTTTCTTGTTAACTGTTAGGTTGTGTGGGAAGAATATTCACAATTGCATGGTAGATTCTGGTGCTTCAGCCAACGTAATGCCCTTAGGAATATGTAAAACTCTCGGGCTGACTCCCACCAAATCTGCCAAGGTGGTCACGCAATTAGATAAGACCGAGGTTAGCGTGATAGGAGAAATCATGAACATACAAGTGCAGTTAGCTTCAGACCCTAGGGTAAGCCAAATCATTGACATTCAAGTAGTGGATATACCCATAAATTATGGAATGTTGCTAAGTAGGGATTGGTCCAAGACATTAAACGGATATATGGCTACTGACTTTTCACACATGTGGTTACCATGGAGAGGCATCCCAAACCAGATCAGAATAGGGGCAGAACCCAGAATGAAACACATGATAACAGAGTATAATCGAACTAATGAAATATTATATGCTGCTGTTGAACTAGGTGTCTATAGAATTACCAACAATGGGATGCAGATTGAAGAGATTATGATGTTAAACATTAGAAAGAAGTGTGTCAGCAATAGAACAACACTATTCATTGAGTCTGACGGAAATTCTTCAGATGAAGAGAATAATGCAATAGACAAATTTGGTCATGCCATTAGACGAGAGGTGGAAGAGTGCGTTACACACAATCTCCCAGTCCAATGTAAGTTATATAAAAATAGGTGTAGAGTCCATGATAGGCAACATTCTGAGGAGAATTGTGAAATATGCAAAGACATCATTGAATATGAATACAAAAAGTGCATAGGGAGAGTAGAGTCACAAGAGAAAAATGAGAATCCTGATCCGACAGAGAGATATGTTCAGGATAATATAGATGTCTTGATTCCAGATTTAGGAAAAGAAATAGAGGACAAGGGTAGTTACCTTTCTGAGTTGCAAACTAAAAACACACATATGCAAGATAACCAAACGGAAAAACCCATGAATAAACAAGATAACACCCCACAGGCAACAAAAGGGACAAAGTATGCCAAGGTAAAAGATCAGAAAAGTAAAGATGGCATGTGGACATTAAAATGTGATGGGTCCAAATCAAAACAGGGCGCAGGTGCGGGTATTGAACTCATAAATCCTCAAGGTAAATCACATTTGGCAGCATATAGATTACAATTTTCCTGCACTAACAATATTGCTGAATATGAGGCCCTAATTTTAGGACTTGTCATGGCCATCAGGAAAGGGGTAAAAACCATCAGAGTATTTTCAGACTCTGAATTAGTAGTCAGACAAGTAAGGAAACTATATGCCTGCAATTATAAGAAAATGATTAGTTACAGACATAGAGTATGGGGTTTAATGGATTCATTTGATGCTTTTAACATAGAGCATATTCCTAGAGAGCTAAACCACAGGCCAGATGCGTTAGCAGTTGCTGCTAGTACATTAGAACCATTGACACTGTCAGGATTAAGACGATTTGCTGTTGAGCTAGTTAACGTGCCCAGTATACCAGACAATGTTACACACTTTCAGGTATTTGGAGAGGATCAGCAAATTATTAATTTTGTGACTTGTAATGAGGCATTTGAGGCCCAAATCATTGATGAACAAGAAAGGCCTGAAGTAACATGGGATGAAGAAGACATGATCAACTTAAAGAGCAACTTCTTGCCAAAAGGAGTAATTGAATTAGAACACATCTTTGATTTCGACGGAATAATAAGACAGAAGGACTTACCCAAAATAGAGGGGGGTAAGTGTGATTTACATAACTTAGGGACTGAGCTAAATCCACAAAATGTACTAATTGGGAAAGCTTGCTCTGAGAAAATCAGAAAAGAGGTTCTGGACGTTCTGAAAAAATATAAACATGTCATAGCATGGACTTATGAAGACTTGAAAACATTCGATGAGTCCATCATAACTCACGTAATACCTTTAAGAAAAGAAGTCAAACCATTTAGGCAGAAACAGAGGCCTGTAAATGCCATTCTAGAGCCTTTAATCTTTGAGGAAGTTAAAAAATTACTGTCCGCTGGAATAATTTTCCCAGTCAGACATTCTGTCTGGGTAGCTAACTTAGTACCAGTGAGGAAGAAAAACGGAGACATCAGGTTGTGCGTAGACTTTAGAAATTTAAACAAGGCTTCTGAAAAGGATAATTATCCTTTGCCCCCAATAGACGAAGTACTGCAAGCAGTAAATGGCGCAAAGATGATGTCTTTTTTAGATGGTTTTTCAGGTTATAACCAGGTTTTAATTGACAGAGAGGATAGACTAAAAACCACCTTCACTTGCAAATGGGGAAATTATGCGTATAGAAGAATGCCTTTTGGTTTAATTAATGCAGGTGCCACTTTTCAGAGGGCCATGGACGTTGCATTCCATGGATTATCAGGTAAATGCATTGTTGTGTATATGGATGATTTAACTGTGTATTCCAAGGATGCATCCACCCACGCTGAGGACCTCAGAAAAGTACTCCAGCGATGTGAAAGGTATGGGATTTCCCTTAATCCTAAGAAATGTATATTTGGCGTAACTGAAGGTAAATTATTAGGCCATGTCATTTCTGAAAATGGAATTTCAATTGATCCGGATAGAATAGAATCCATAAAAAATTTGCAAATACCAAACAGTAGGAAAGAATTGAAATCATTTTTTGGTAAAATTAACTTTGTTCGAAAGTTTATAATAGGTTTTGCAGAGATTGTGCAGCCGTTGAATGCCATGTTAAAGAAAGATGCACAGATGGAATGGATGCCAGTGGCCAAAGCTGCATTTGAAGATATCAAGGAGGCAATTTCTAATGCCCCTGTATTGGCAAGTCCAGACTACACAAGCCCGTTTTACATCTACTCCTTTGCATCTTCTCATTTCGTCGCTGCTGCCTTGACACAGAAAGGTGAAAATAATGAAGAGAGGCCCATAGCATTTATGAGTGCGCCTCTGAAGGATGCACAGCTGAGATATCTAGATATCAAAAGACAGGCATTTGCATTAGTAAAGGCTGTGAAAAAATTTAGACACTACATTCTGCGCAGCCAGATTAAAGCCATAGTACCAGACGCAGCAGTAAAGATGTTGCTGATGCAAAACGAGCCTGGAGAAAAAAGAGCCAAATGGATCACCACACTGCAAGAATTCAACATGGAGATCATTCCCACAAAGCTGGTCAGAGGGCAGGCGTTGGTGCAGACAATAGCAAACATGGATCCAAATATGATAAAACAACAATATGTATTGAATTCCCAAGACGCATCAGGCTGGTACGATGATTTAAGCACCTTCCTGATAGCTGGAAAGTACCCAAGCAAGATGAAGGCTTCTCAGAGGAGAGCTTTGAAGATTAAGGCACAGCATTATATGGTGCAAGGAGGTCTTCTATTCAGGAAGAACCATGAGGGAATTTATCTGAGATGCATAAACAGAACTAAAGCTGATAAAGTGTTAACAGAACTACATGACAAGTACGGAACCGGCCATGGTTCCCATTTAGCTACAACACACAAAATACTGAGGGCGGGCTATTACTGGCCCACTATATTCAAAGATACTAAGAGTCACATCAGAAGTTGCCACACCTGTCAGACTGCAGCAGACAAGGGTAGAAATCTGGCCAATCCACTGCAGCCTGTGATTGAATCCAGACCGTTTGCACAATGGGGCTTGGATTTTATCGGAGTTATCAATCCCTCATCTTCTGCAGGACACAAATTTATATTGATGGTAATAGACTATTGTACAAGGTGGACTGAGGCCACCTGCTGCAAGTTTTCCACAACTGAGGTAGTTATCAAGTTCCTTGAAGAAAACATTATCACCAGGTTTGGAACACCCTATTCATTGGTATGTGATAACGGCCCTGCTTTCTCTTCTTTAAAATTTTCTAAATGGGCATTTGAATATGGGATCATTCTAAGGTTTTCTTCAAATTATTACCCTCAAGGTAATGGACTGGCTGAATCAACAAACAAAATTTTATTAGACATCATCAAGAGGTTAATTGCCAAAAGTCCTAGAGAGTGGAATACTCTGTTAAGATATGCATTATGGGTAGACAGGACCAAGTTTAAAACAGCTTTAGGTAGCACACCTTATCACTTAGTTTATGGGACTGATCCCATACTTCCGGTTAATCTGAGAATACCAACCTGGAAGTTTGCCAATGAATATCTAGGCTTTGATAACCATAGGGAAGCCAGAATAGTGCAAATGTTACAACTAGAGGAGAAAAGAGGTCAAGCCCTCGAGAAGTTTGCCAAACACCAAGCAGTTGTTAAGAGGTGGTTTGACAAAAGGGCAAGAGTCAAAACATTTAGGATATCAGACTTAGTGTTGTGCTGGGACAAAGCGCATGAAAAGAAAGGAAGCCATGGAAAATTCGATAAATTATGGCTGGGTCCATTAAAAATCTCAGAAATAATAGGAGATAACACCTTTAGACTTAAGACCTTGACTGGAGAAGATGTGCCATTACCAGTTAATGGCCAGCATTTGAAACACTACTTCTAGGCTTGAGGTAAAAGGGGGGCAGTCCCTTTTTCTTAATGTAAAGTGCTGTAGATAATGTACAGTTCTTCTTTTGCTGTTTTCTTTTGGGTTGGCTGTTTGTATAGCTTGTCTTCTGTTTGTTTTTGCTTTTTTGTTTCTTTCTGTTTGTACAGTTTTTTTTCTTTTGTTGTGTTGTTTGTACAGCCTGTTTGTTTGGTTTGTTTGTTGTCTCCTTAGCAGGGATCTTTATTTTACTTTAGAGTATTAAGGAGCAAAACTAGCAACCATTCAAAATAGTATAAAATTTAGGATATTCAGGTTAACCATTTGCAATTTACACATAACCTGTCACTGTCATGAAAGTAGAGAGTTGTTCATCTTCTGAAGTTTTGTATTCAATAAATGTGATTGAGAATTCGAAGCAGGTTTCTCACGATGCCACACCTAAAATCCTTGGGTTTGTTGAACATACCAGTGTAGATATTAGGTGAAAAATCAGAGGTCACCCTTGCTACCATTACAATTCTCAGCTTAATTTCAGCAAGTGTCCACTCCTTGCATCATGAAGTTACAAATTGCTATATCTTATGAAATCTTTCAAAATTAGAAAACAAAAAAAAAAAAAAAAAATGAATAAAGTAGATTATACTGAAAATCCAGATTAAGCCATCTAAGTAACTCTACCGGGGCTATGGACGCTCGCTGGCAGTGGGGCTCTACTTAGGAGAATTGTAACGATAACCTTGCCGGGGCTATGGACGCTCGCTGGCAGCAAGGCTCTATCCGGTCGGCTATGAGAGAATATCCTCACCTACGTAGGCTAATGTCAGTCACTGGTTTGTTCAACTGATCTTCAAGATGAGGATAATTAATCACATGCACACAACTAAACTGAAAATGGAAATTCATGCATCTTTATTGAATACTTTGAGTCTCAAGCTGAATAGTAATTTGCAGGGAAGATAGTTGGGAGTTATGAGTTCATTTCATCTAGTTTCCTTGAACACTTTGAATTTAATTGTTTTGTTTTGGTTGCTAGTTGTTGTGATGTTCACAACACGCCCCATTATGCTCCTTAGCAAAATGGGGACCCCTGCTGATATTTTGCTTTTTGCTTCTGCTTGTGTTTTTTTGCTTTCTGGCGGTTTGATAAAAATGAAGGTCAGGTGCATCATCATCATGATATTGGATAAGGTTGGTCATCATCATGAGGTCAGTTTGTCAAAGTTCATATTTTGTTGCTGTGACCTCATATTTAGAAAGAGCTTGAAATTTCATGCAGGTTTGCCTTTTACTTCACTTGAAAATTCGTCCATATGTGGAAGTTATGCACAGTCAAAGTTTTGGTCAAACCTGATAATCGCAAGTGATCATCATATTTTTCATGTTGACAGGATCATCATGATCTTGGTCTATCACCCGATAAAAATCATGCAGTCGCAATATCCGGACGTCAATCTTAGGTGGTAGTGCCCTTTACCCGTCAAATGGCCTTATGCGCATTATGCAGCATCATGATTTTTTAGGAGGGTCATATTTTATAAACCCAGTTTTGCTATATCAGGGACATCATCATCATATTTGAAAAGCCCCCCCCGATAATATCCTGAGGTCCAAATATCATGATGACATCGACTTTAAAATCACGGTAAGTTTCCCCATCGAGCGGTCTTTATATCGCGAGCATCATCATGATATTTTTGCATCGCCTGATCTTATAATATCATGCTGATCACCCTGACTTAGAAAATCCACCTTCGGCATATTTGCATGCGCATGTTTAAAATCCTATCGAAGGGTCATCATCATGATATTTGCTGAAATTCGAAATATGATGATGACGACTTCGTATCCTCCTGATCTCCTTTTGCATGATCATGATCATCATCCTGATCTTTCACGAGTCATTCGCTGAAATTCGCTAAGTAATGAAGACATCATCATCATAATTCGATAAAGAGGATCATCATCTTCATATCCTCCTGATCTCTGGTTAGCGAAATATCATGATGATCACCCTATTTATTAAGAAGAAGTCGATATTGCATTCCTCAACAGCATGATCATATTTTACAATATCACCCTAGAGCAAATATCATGATGACCTCAATTCATCCTTATGCTTCGAGGGCAAATTATCATGATGACGTCATCATGATAATTCGATGAGGAGGATCATCATCATATTTTTATCCTGTCCTGTTGTCAAGATCATCATGATCTTGTTTGTTCACCCGACATTTCGTGAAGTCCTCCTGCCGAGAAGAACGACCTTTTCCAAATATCCTGATGATCATCATCATCACATTTTCCCTTCGGCAGGATTTTTCCCAAACATGATCCGGTTAGCGAAATATCATGATGACGTCATGTTCTAAGTTTAACGAAGGCTCTGGATATCATGATGACGTCATCCCGATCTGATAAACGAAGAACCAAATATCCTGATGATCATCATCATCACATTTTTCCTTCAACAGGATATTTTCCAAAACACGATCTGGTTCGGGAAATATGATGATGATGTCTTATTACGCCGATACAGAGCCTTCATTAGAGTGACCCAGAGTGCTGAAGAGAGTCATAGCAGCATGTCAGGTCTCGCCGATGTCAACCTTCATCGAAGTAACACAAAGACCCTGTGAGACTCTGACCGAAGTGTCATGTCCCATAGATGCCAAGCCCTCGTCAGAGAGACACAAATCACTAGAGAGACAACTTCCAGTCACATTGATCTCACAAGTCATGCTGATACATTGCACCAAGCCTGTCGGTCCATCGTTGGGACAAGCACCTTAGTCCCACTGAAATGATCAACACTTGCTGATGCCTATAAATCTGAGACACATGTACTCAACAGTCTACATTTTGACACCTTTAATATGATTTTGAGTCAAATAGGTTCAATAAATGTTAAACTTGATGAGGAAGACAAATGTATCTTCTCACTTTTTTCTTTATCCAAAAATTAGAACATAATGCTTGTTATAAATGGTAGTGTTGCAAAGGTGACTATGGAATCCTTTATTGTTACAATGCTCAATGGAGATATGAGGAGAAAGTTCAATGATGAAGGTTCTAAGGATGCCTTGCATGTTCCGCAAAGGCCCATGGACAAAAGTGGATCTAAAGGGGAATGGTATAAATATCAATCCAAGTAAGGAGGAAAATCTAGAATCTCTAGGAAGATAAGAGTAAAGTTTTGGAAATATAGAAAAAGATGACAACTGAAGAAGGAATGCAAAAAATCAGTTAATCACTGCCACAATCTCATGATCATTATTCTAGTAGAAAATCCTAGTTTTCATTCTTTTTCATAATGCATTAGTTAATCACACACTTCACATTTGACATCATGCTAAAAAGATCAAATAAGTTTTGTATTTCTTCTCAACTATTTCATTTCTCTATCTTAATTATTTAATATCTCAATATTTTATTCTACTCTCAACTCCTTGTACTTTAAAGTTTAATTAAATCTAGGATTGGACTTAAATCTTCTATTATAGGGTATGATTTATTTCCCTACATTTTTTTGAACTCGCAATTTCCATGCCTATGTTTAGGATAAAAAAAGATTGATTTTTTATTTTGAGATTTTTCTGGTTTGCATTTGTTGGAAACAAACCAATGCCTTTAATTTTGCATTCCTAAGAAACATCTAGGATCCTTATGTCCCCTTCAACAAAGTACTAGGTCAAACCCTCACCTTGCAAACATGACTACCTCTTTCTCCTACTTCCTATGACAATCACATGTTGCATTCTAATGATGAAGAAGAATATTATGATCATGATGACTTTATTAAAAGTGTTGAAAATGAATAGAAACATGAGATCGTTGATAAATTGAAATATTTGTGCAATCAATTAGCTAATATAGATGATAATATGTCCACTTCATTTTTCATTGATGGTCTTACTCAAGTAATTATCACAAGATAACATGGCATAGATACAATTAAGGATATATATAAAAAATAATAAAAGATAAATAAATTTAATTAACATTATTGCCAACAATTCATACCAAAGATTGAACAATTTAAGGATATTGCAATAGGTAATTTGTCAACAATTGAACAATCCATTTAATTAACAATATTGCCAACAATTTAATCATCCTTTTTTAAACATGGATTGCAAATAATTCTAAAAATTTAGAAGTCTTGGTTATTAACTTTACTGTCTACTACAATGTCATCCAGTGTATCATTGTCAATGTTCATATGTTCTTTCAAGTATTTAATATTATCATCATCCTCATCTTGACCTCCATCATCTTCATCATCATTAAAATCTGACTGTAGACCATCTATATTGTTATCAGATGTATTTGGATCATCATTTTGTATACCATCCATATTGTTGTCTTCCATAACATCATCTAACTCTCGACATTCTTGTCTTCTTGTTCTTGAACATAACCATCTTCAACATCATCATGGATGTCAAGTTCTTCGATGTTCTCTAATCTGTCTCTCTCATTTTGTGGCCATCATTGTTTTGCTCAGTATACACTAATGCATTGTCAAATACATGCCTTAATCTTGGATCATAATGTATGACAAATATCCATTTCAGGTCCAAAATATCTTCATAGAAAAATACCTGCACATGAACAACATACATATATTAGATGTATGGTATAACAATTTTATTGATTAATAAACACATGTATATATTCTCAATAAATTATGAATTAAAAGATTAATGATCACTATCGCTTCTTGTTTGAGTTAAAGAAATACCTGCTCATAATGAATTGGTAGAACATTAGGCTCCTTATACTCCAGTAGGAAACATGAGGAATCTATAGAAAACAATCCACTATGGGTATCATGTCTTCGTGTCCTCTCAAATGCTTCATACCATCTACACTTAAAAATACAACATTTAAAAGAGCGGTAATCCAACTCAATAATTTCTTGTATTTTCCCAACATTTTGTAGATTCCCTTCAATTATATTCTTATCTTTTGAGCTTGATCAACTGGATTGCTTGAAGTCAACCATGATGCCACAATCCAAGGATCGTCTCTTTACATCTACACTTTCTACACGATAATGTCGACCATATGCCCACATTGCTGGATATTTCCTCACCTATGAAAGACCATTTATTTCAGTGAAAACAAATATAATGATGAATATTAAAATAGTTAATAGTGTCAAAGCTGTAAGGAAACAACATTTTGTAAAATTCCAACTGTACCTTTCTTTCACATCCTCTAGACATGTTGATTTCATCTTCTGTTATGTTTGAATCTATACCTGCATCTTCTATTTAATTTTGAATTTGTTCAGTAACCCATTCTAGTGTGCAACCTTTGCCCCATTCCCCAAGCAGATCAGTGGGAAGTGGAGTATTCCTTGGGTTCGATCTCTTAAATTGTCTCCTTGCTTCTAACACTTCTCTCTTTTGATCATACAGATCAATCCATTTGTTCATAAAGTCCATGTGGTACAGAATGAACTTGTCGAGTATAGCACTTTCGTCTACACTTATTACATATCAACATGTTTATTTCAAACTCCAAATGTCATGCTATTAATTTTACAAATAAATTACAGAGTAAATTAATGATTGCAAGAAAAAAAACCACATTGATCATGAATTTACTTACTAATTTCTACTTGAACACCATTAGATTGTGGTTTTCTCCATCAATAATATCTGATGCTCGTTTTTCATCCTAGAAGCATGGCCCATCTTCAAAATCCTTACCAAGGAGTTCACACAGGAAGAAAAATGCTTCATTCAATACATACCCTTCAGCCATGTAACCCTCTGGATGTGCCTTTTGTCAGACATATCTTTTTAAAGTTTTCATATACCTCTCAAAGAAAAACATCCACCTCGTTGATACAACACCTGCCAATTCAATGTCATCGACTAGGTGTATAAGTAAATGGACTTGTAGGTCCATGAAACTTGTAGGGGGCTCCTTCTCAAATACACATACAATTTTTGCAATTTCATTCTTCCATTTTTGAACTTCACATTTGTGGATCTCCTTCGAGGTCACCCACCTAATATAAGAATAGTAAATTAGTATGAACCTTTAGTCAAAAATTAATATGAAATATAATATATTTATGTCTCTCACACATTAACCACATACCTTGTAAATGCTAACAATCGACTTATGACATTCCTTAAGTCAACTGTAAGACATGAATCCCCCCTAATTGCCAATGGCATGATATGCTATGAAACACATTTATGAAAAGCTCATTAGTAATTTTTTCTTACACAACATAATGATATCAAAATATATCTAGTACTTAATCAATGTTACCAGTAAATGTTAAATGATGATATATAATACCTTCATAAAATTATGAAAATCATGTGTTTTAAATCCTGTGATATGTCCATCAACTATAAAAGCTTTATCCAATGATGAACCATAGCCAGTAGGTGTCCTTATTGAATGGATGACATTTTTTAGTTGGTCTAGCTCTTTTTTTTTCAAAATCCATGGAGCTTCTACATATGTTTCATTTTCCCTGTTTGGCCACAAATGTTTTCTATCAATTTTGGTACGCGAAAGAGCAATATCTCTCCTCGAAGACAAGGTGTCCTTCTCTTTGCCTGATATATGTCGAAATATAGAATTTGGGACATTTTTGAAGACATGCATATGATCTAATAGGTGATATATTAATAGATCCTTCCAGTAAGGGAGCTCATAAATTATGGATTTCCTTTTCATTCCTTCTGGCATATTAACTACAACTTGTTTTGGTTCTTCAATTGAATCACCCCGATCAAAATAATCCTCCCAACCTTTCAATTCAGCATCTTCATACTTCTTAAGCCAATCACCTGGACCCATAATCATGGGAGGGCCTCTATTTTCAATTTTTCCATCAAATTGATTCTTCAGGCGATTTCTAAACTTATGATCTAGTGGTAGAAAAACTCTATTGTTTGCGTAAATAAATTTATGTAGATCTTTAGAATACCGCCCTTGAAATTGTTTTGTACATCTTGGACATGCAAATATCCCCTTTGTTTGAAGCCCTGCAATTCAATAAGTAATGTTAATAACATCAAAAAAATAGTATAAAACTAAGTATGAATGTTGGGATGAAAATAAATTATGAGTGTAAATACGTAAATATTTTATCTTACCAGAACAAACACCAAGTCCTAGGAAATCATGAATAGTCCAACATAACACACCGTACAACATGAAGGACCTATTTGATGGGGGATGTGATATGTCATACATTCTGATGCCTTTCCATAGAAATTGCATCTCATCAATAAAAGGTGCAAGATAAACGTCCATGTTTTTAACTTGATGTTTTCCTGGACCAATGAGAGTCAACATAAGGTACTCCTTTCTAACAATCATCCATGGGGGAATATTGTATACTATCAATCCGACTGGCCAAACACTATAATTTGAGCTCAAGAAAGAGAATGGGCACACTCCATCAATTGCAAGACCAAACCTGATACTACGGGGTTCATCTTTGAATTTTCTTGGCCATTTTCCTCTATGTGTTTCATTGCTTTAGAGTTGGCCAGAATTCACATGAATCCATCTTTACTCCTATTCTTTGCATGCCAGTCCATCAATTGTGCAAGTGACTTGTAACGAAACATTCGTTGAAGTCTAGGTATAATTGGCATGTGACGTAAAACCTTCTTTGGAACTGTAGGACCTTGTACAACTGTATGATATCTCTTCTCTTTGCATATATGGCATTCTACCTTGTTTTTATATTCATCTCTGTATAAAATGCAATCATTTTTACATGAATGAATTTGCTTATATTCAATCCCCAACTCAACCAACAACAGACACGCCTCTCTAAAAGTTGATGGCAACACATTATCTTCAGGGAATATTTTAGTTTTAGTGCCCTGTAAGATTGCCAGAGATTAAATCAATTGAATGCTTTGACTTATGATGAACATGTTTGATATGTCAATCTATATTAGGACTGTTTATATACAATATATGGTTTTAAAATCCCCTTAAAGAAATATAAATGAAGTTGATGAATGTTTACAAATTATGTACACCAAATGACAATTACAAAGTAAGAAATAGATTTCAACTCACTTCAGTAGGGTAGTGAATCCTTTGTCTGACCAACAAAATAGTGACTTGATTTCTAATAATATTAATGTGCATGCCAGTTTTGAGGTTCTACTTGCACCCGATTTGAACACGGGTGTCTTCGCTACTTGCTTGATGGAGTATTTCAGGTTATTATCATCAACATTATGTTGGTGGTAATTACCCTTGCTATCATCGTTACTGTCAACCATATGATCATTATTGTCATCATTATTTTCATCCCCAAAGAAATCTGTAAGTATTTCATTCAATCCTTCTTCATACACTACATTTTCACTATCATGATCATCATCATTAAGGCTAGGTGGCATGTCATTAGTGTATGCGGATCTCATAAGCTCTTCAAATTTCTCAGCTGGTAGTATTCTCTTCAATAATGCTCTTTTCGCCCTGGTATTGTTTAAAGGATGGTTTGGATCATCCCGTCCAAATCTTAATAACCCAATTGGATCTTGGGTATTAGTATGTGTTTCATCAACATCTTCTACCTATCAACAAACGCAAGCATTATTTAATGTTTGACAACAATTGGATAAATCATAAATGTATCAATTTCAAAGAAATATAATCAAATCTGGCTTAAAAAATAAAAATATTGGTTGTATGAACATATATACATCAATTGAATAATGGAACATTATTTTATAGACTACCTTTTTATACAATAATTTAAATAAAACACAATTTGGATAACATAGTTTATAAAACATCAGTCCACACTCATTATTATTCTTTGGTTTTCTGCCCTTAAGAACATCCTTAGGGAGACCTTGTTCTTCCCTCTTCTTTCACGCAGGAGTGCGTTTTAAGAAGGGGTAATCAATTAATATCTCATCCCCAATGGTAAGGTCCATAATAGCCTCAACCATTATCAATCTATCAACATCTCTTTCCATATCTCCATCTTTATCATTTATAACCTCAACAAATTGACAATTCAGTCTTACATTAGGGTCCCTTCCCTTATTACTATTTATAAATCCTACAATATTTTTTGTGTGTGTATGCACGTCCATCTATATACATAAGATCACCTCTATTCATTTATTTTCCACTTTCCAATTGGAGACGATGTGTATACATAGTCAAATTTAGACCATATGCTGACATGCTAGGCTTATATTCTAATAGCCTTCTCCATTCACCACTGTAATATGATGGGCCATAATATGGCATTAATCTCCTAGTGGTTTGTTCTGAATTATTTCTATGTTTAGATCCCACATGTACATTTTGGACAATAAAGAGGCCTAGATTTGCTCCAAGAATATTGGAGGGTCATATCATGTAGCTGTATCCCCAAAATTGAAACACCTTGTATACTCTAGGTAGTTGTTGATCACTAGGCCAAGCGCATTATAGTCGACGATCAAATGTCTCTTTGTAAATTGATCTCAAACTCAGGGGCAAGTCATCATCTCCATCACATTTATTCTCATAGGGTATGTAGTCCACCTTCCCCTTGTCTTTAAGCAAATTATGCATCTTTAAACCGGTTCTTGTTCTGTTGCTTGTTTTCATCAATTCCTCATCTTCCAAGCTGGTATATTGGCACATATTTTTGTTAGTTGTATCATATGATAAATGATCATTGCCCTCTAGGCTAGAAGTTGGTGATCCCAGAAACTTTAAACCAAGAACTTTATCCTGCAAGTATCCATTAAGAAAAAAATTAGTTATTTAAATAATATAAAACAATGTTTAAACAAAGTATACATGTTATTTATATCAATTTGGAAAATTCCTTACCACAATTCCTATTGGATTTGAATCAATTGTAGGAGGCATACTACCGACTAGAAGCTCATCATATATGTAATGTCTTTGTACAATCGCTCATTTGAATTGTTTCTTTCCACGACATACAGAACATCCACAAACAACAATTTTCTCAAAGTATTCATCCCATGTACTATAGTCCTGATCAACCTCTTGTTCAATGCAATCATTTGTTGTGTCTGCAGGATCCATTGTCATATCCTCTTCCACCCACTGTCATCTACATGATTTAATAGTTTTAGATCCACGTCCACGTACATATATTTTTTGTTTTCTAGTTGAATGCTCAGGCTTTGCATTTGCTGCAATCTCCATCTAAAATAATCAACAACATGCATTAATTTATGTCAAGATTGGATAATACATTATAAATTTCAATAATACTGTGAAAAAAGATGGATGTATCACAAAATGCCATCAGATCATTTTTTCCTAAGGAAATTGGATTTGAGTACTTGATTTCCCACTTCATCCGTTGTGTCCTCATTTGATATGACACGATCTGTTGCCATGGCCTCGTTTGGCCCCTATAATACACAACATAGTAAATAATGTTTAGTACACCAATTATATCATTTCAACGAATATGCTAACCAACACAAAACCTCACTTTAGTCATATATTTGACATATTGATATCATGTTTTGGCCATCCTAATTTTCAAACTTTTCCCTTGATCATATAATCACATTTAATCACCATTCCTGTGTATTTTCAACCAATAAGTTTGACCTCAGAGGCCTCGTGGACCAAAAAATGACTTTATCTCCTCTATGTTGTAGCATTTGTGAATTCATAAACACCTTCCTCCTTTGGTTGAGGTTTCTTTTCTTCTTACCTCTATTGTATCTACAGATTCTGTTGTCATATCTATTTCCACCCACTTTCCTCTCTACGATTTAGTAGTTCTACGCCATCCATGTCCTCTCTCCATGGCCTCCTCTAGATCCTGCAATACACAACAATGACAATAGTCACATAACAACTATGCACCAAGAGAATATTCTTGAATTTATCTTGTTAATACACTCGCTTTTCATTAAGATGCACTATGAAAAACAAAATAGGACATTGCAACATTTTGCTCTTCAGAAAAAGTTTACACGCAGAATCTTGACAACTAGAGCTCAAATCTTATGATTACAAGATGACTACAAATTCACATCAAAAAGACATTTATTTCATATTTGACTTTCCTTTTTCTTTTATGGGTCATTTTAAGGCAATCTATATCTCTCCAAGTGGCCATAAAACCGTCAAAATAGTCTCAAAGAGTCTTTGGCACCAAAATTTTAAATTCTTGATGGAGGGAAGGATAATTTGGATGTTAATTTTGAAATCACATCATTAGATCTTTGTTAGGTTAATCCTAGCCATTGGATATTGTTCAATTATAGGGACATTATGTTATATTTCACCATTACCTTTCACTCCAAAATTAATGGTTTCCTTTGAAAAGAAAACCCTCCATTAGGTATCATAACCCCAAATGTCTATTGAAGTGAACTTAAACATTTTGTGCAATTGTCATTGCTCATATTAAGCACCTACCTCCCTTCTTATTGGTCCCACATGTGTGATGTATGCGAATGAGTCATATGGTACCTGTGCTACATGTTTAAAGTTTGAATTTTGCTCATATTGTTCGAAAAAGGCCCAAAAAGACCTTTGATTTTTGAGTTTTATACTCTATAACATGCATCTGCTTGATCTTTTCATCTAATCGATGACATGTTGTCTTTGCATTTCAATGAGATTAATTCTTGAAAAATGACAATCCAGAGGTTAAAGAGACAAGTTGATACCTTACCTAAGTTGCATGTTCTTGAAACCTTGTCACTATAAAGAGGAGATAGCTAGAGAGTAATGTCACAAGGACATAACCAAAACATGCACTATCATGAGCCATAAGGATGACTTACTACACCATCCAAAACTCCATTTGAACTAGCTACTATCAATAATTCACATTATTGGGGATTGTCATGAAGAAAACACCATGCATAGGACTATCATAGTCAAAGTGGAGAGGATTGTCTAGTCATTGTATGACTGTCATAATAGCTAGTGGGTTAGTTACCATGCTTCAACCTAAAATAGGTTAATGCGAACATAGAAATGAAAATCACAATACCATAAGCACACTCCATAAGCTGCTAATATAGTCCCAATATCATGTCATCATGATAGTAAGAGAAGAGTTGTTTGGTTTTTCCAAAGCCATATCAGTTGCATAAGGATTGTTACCAACCATTTGTGTATGGTCATGAAAGAGTGAGTCATTATTGAGCTAATCATAAGAGAAGCATGAAGTCAAAGTGCTATCATGGAAACAAGATATAGTTACTTATTATAAGGACAATCCAAATTTGGTGAGGTTACATTTTTATCAACTTTCAAGAAAATACATCATTTTGCACTGATTGGCACTAAATTAGGTGCACTTTATGCCGTCTTTGGTGCCCCAAACAAATTACATTTTTTGCCTAAAAGTCGGCGGTAAAGTTAACATTAATTGCTCTGACTATAACGCCGACTACTGGATCAAAAAAAATTTAAAAAATTCCCGCCTGCACATACCCAAAACAAAAAAACAAAACAAAACTTTAATATTGATTTTTGGTGTTCATTTTTTGTTTGGAGATCGAGCGTTTGGTTTGGAGTCCCGCCTGAATTAATATATGAGAAAAATGCTGCACCAAGAGAGGAGAAATTCGATTTAGTTTTCGACACATAGGTAAGGTTACAATTACAATAAAAAATTTTCGTTCCCAAATATATTTTTGTTTCGATTAAATGGAGAGGATTGTGAAGAAAGGGTTGTAAATATTGTTTTGTTTATAGGCGAATTGTTCAAGTCTCATGTGCTTGCAAAGGAGGAGGGTAAAATTGTAGACATTGCATTATTTCCTCTACATCCAAGAGCAGTGAATGCATTTTTCAAACCCCAATGCCTAGGTTCGCTTATCATTACCATCAATACCTTTCTCTGAACACAACTTTCTTGCTTCCTTCCTAAAAAAGTAGTCGAGTGCTTTAAGACAAGTCGATTGTGAGCAAACTAAAATTAGGGCTTTTGAGACGAGGGTGAGCAAACTAAAATAGAGGTTGGTTGAGACAATACGAGGAGATTGGGATTTTGAGACGACGGTGAGCAAACTCAAATTAGGCCAAGAACTATAGATTCCCTCCCAAGGCACCAATTGATTCATAGGAAAACAACTTCATGATTTGCTCTACAAAGTAAAGGTCAAAAACCTTGAGGAATACAGAAAAATTGGACGAAAACTTTCATACTTGGCAGTGTGTACTTCATTTGCCTCCACAGACTGAACGAAAATAATTTGCCCTAGGTCACCTCAAAATGTCAAGCAATAGAGGGAAGAGAGAAAAGGGAGCAGACTCTAGCCACAATGAGGTAATTCATTGTCAATTTATAGATTTATAAATGTTTCCATTGTTTCTTTGATTTTTAGTTTTTAGTTTTTTATTTGTAAATTTAAAAGGAGAAATTTATTTTATAGGAACATGATACTGACAAAGATAAAGAGGCATTGGCTTCCATATTGGGGGTAGAGGCAGTGAACAAATTGGATGGTGTGGACTTGACAATGCTTGCCAGATAAATAGAAAAATGATCTGGTAAAGCTCCTGAAACATTACAACCAAATCAACAGTGTCAAAGGGAATCAATTGATTCCCCAACCAGTCATGGATCAAGCAAAAGATCCAGGAGGAAATCAATAACAATAACCTCTAAGAATGTGGAACAGGGAATAGAGGCTTCCAATGTCCCACCCACTCCTGGGACACAAACTTCTTCGACCACCACACCATGTTTTGCATCTTGCATTGGTACCTACGATACCAAGATAGAATACGATGTGGTTTCATGGGACGTCCGAATGACAGATGTTGGAAAAACATTTGTGAATAGGTTGAAGGAATCATGCCTTCAATAGTTCAAAGACTATCTACATTTGCCATTCTCAAAGATACCCATGCACCTACAAAAAGCAGTTATCCAAGACATGGAGACTGAATTTGGCACAGGTTGGTCTGTAAAGAAGTTAAAGCTACGAATGTCTCAAAACTGCAAGAGATTTCGGTGCAACCAAACAAAGAAGATAAAAAAACTCCCTCCCGAGCAAAGGCTCAAAAAAAGGCCAATTGATGTAAGTTTGAAAGTATGGAAAGAGCTTCTAAAAGCATATGAGAAGTCACATGCACAGAGGAAGTCCGGTGAGGAGAGTACGTAGGTATTTGAATTTGCTCATAAGATTATATCAAATTTATTAAATGATTTTTAAATTTTATTTGTGCATAGTTAAATAGAATTAGTATATGTTTCAGGACAAGGCCTCCAAGGCTAGGCTTGACAAACTTCGTGCCACGCATCACAGTGGCCAAAAAGGTTTACAGGCCTTGATCTATACATTTGTAAGTTTATTTAATAAGTTAAATGATATATTTTTTTTAATTTCCTAGGAAAAAGTAAATGATTGCATATTAATTAGTTTAACTAGTCCATGTGCCATGTTTTGACAGGAGGAGAAATATGGCCAACATCCAAGCCAATTTGAAAAGGAAATGTTACAAAGCAAAAAGTGGACTGATTTTGTAATCTGGATGGAGAACGGGGTATCAATAGTTGACTTGCAATAACTTAGTTGGATATTGTTGTGTTAATATGTCAATTTGAATTTCTTGTGTTGAGTTGTTTATTGATGCATAGGATGAGTTCTAAAGTGCTTCTCTGTTGGCCCTAGCACCCTTAAATGTAAGATTTCTCTTAGATGACAAATGATTACTCTTATATCTTTGGGGACCCTTCTTGGTACCATTAGGATCATAATGAGTATACTAGTCTTGTGCTTGCTTACAAAAAGTGGTCGCAATTAACCTAATCTTGTGGTCATTATACACAACATTTTGTGTGTACCATGCTATCTCATATGCTTAAGTTTAATGGGCCAATAATGAATAGAAAACCCTTGTTTTCTTGCCTCCAACTAATGGACTTGTTGGAATCTAAAATTTCCTACCATTTGTTACAAAAATTTTAGGTTCCCATGATGAAAAATTTGACTGCAGCACTCAGAAATGCACCTGTACAATATACTTCGGTGGCCTACTTTGAAGGGTTATAATTTGAAGCCTATTCATTTTTATGTCAAACCACTTGGTAGGCATACTTATCTATCATATGTGAGTGTACATGCTTGATTTCAGCTTCCCACGATCAGATTGGACAAGGTTTTGCAGTGCCAAGTAAAAGGGTTCTGGTGGTACCCACCTTATAGGGTTAGGGTTTTAAGTCAAGTCTGCAAGCCTATATTTTTATTCCTTTAAACCCCTTAAGGCATTAAGTTTTCTTGTCCTTTGGCCTCTTGCACTTTATCTTTTAAAACTACATTGACTTCCTGTATTAAAGGGCAATTGTCTTGAGGTCTTCTTAGAGGGGTGATATGTGACTAGGGTATGAAGACTAGGACTTTGTATGTAATCTTAAGCCCCCCTTTTTGATTTGTTGGAAGCCTTCTTCACTAATACATAAGGACTGTCAAGACTCCTATGATAGTGCATTAGAGAGGCATTGAAATCACAAAGGAGATAAATGTTATTAGGCCATCACCCAATGGAGAAGGGATTGTCATAAAGAGCATGACAGTGTTACCTTGTCATAGTCACAAAGGGGATAGTCTTTGTGGTGGTAATTAAAGTCACTAAGTTTACATCCACCTTCCTAGGGTCTGTAGAAATGCCTGGAGTTGAATATGCCTATTTTAAAGATCTTTCCATGAGTATTTTCCATGTTTTTACAAATGGAGACCTCCCCAATCCTCATCTCAAGTTTCAAATGCACAATGAAATGATGGAGGACAATCATAACTATCATAATAGTACATTAGCATTTTTTGTCTCAAGGTGGCCCTTGAGACTACCAAGGGGATGGATATAGAGTTGGGATTATGGTTTTTGTTTAAAAGCCTTGTGTCTGTTGGAACTAAAAAATTTCACATTATTCATCTGCTAAGAATTCACCAAGTCTCCACATAATGTGACTAACGTCCCTCATTTTCAAAACCAAGCACCAAAAATTTGTGTGACAAGATCCATTTCAGAATTTGCACATAAACAATCTCATGAATAAACCTAGCTCTATGACCACAACCTAATTCTAATACTAAGTTATCTATATCGGCAAGACCTTAAGTAACTCACCCCGAATAGCAAAATACATTCTTTAAGTATAATGTGATAATTGGTGAGAGATGATTGATGTCTGAATGATCAAAATTTCATATGTCAAAAGATTGGGGAGACATTCTGTATGTATCACCGACACATACTCATCGGTGTGAGTAGAACAATCAGAGTGAAATCATAAAGGTACATTGAGCCTTTAAGTCACACCGACCAATGGCTCATCACCAGGAAGCAAACAATCTCTCCCCGATGCGTAATATTAAGACTATCGGTGTGAAATATACAATCAGAATGAAATCCTTAAGCTTCCTCGACCACAAAAGTCACCCCAACACAAGAGACAAAAGGATTTTAGTAAGACTCTCGCCGATATGTTCTAATAAAAATGAGCAATGGAGATAAGATCATTGGGAAGACCTAACCCCTCGGGAGACTATCATATTCTCTTGACGATGGAGATTGTCATGCCAATAAAGATGAGGTAACCCCTATCTATCAGAGAAACACTCACTGATGCCAAGGAGAACATTCGCCACACCTAATCAAAATGACATCGGGATGAAAATTATAATATCTCCTCGAAATGACAATAAAGGGTTCATAACTCTATGAAAAGAGTATTTCGTGGAGACACCAACGCACCCTTGGCAACCAACCAGAAACATATGAAAGAAAATGGTGCCAAAACAATAGAAGATTGTCGAAAGAATAAAATGGTCTCACCGATATGATAAAAAGAGCATCGCCCTAACATTTTGAAATTCATGAATTCCTTGCATTCAATTCCGGTGGCAGCCATTAATGGCTGATTGAACATAATGCCCATAAAAATCAACACAAAAGCCATTATGATCCCCACTAAAATCAACACAAGGGTTGCAGACAGAGAAGAAGGAATTCACCAAGAATCAGGATATTTGTGCAGAGCATATACAGGTAAGTCCTTGAACTCTCTTTGATACAGTCAAGTTCTAGTATAAAATGGAAGGCTCCTCTGAAACAAAGAAAAGGCAACACACTGAAAAGAGCCAAACCAAGGGCAAAAAATAGAAAATTGAAATAGAGAAGGGAGAGAAAACACCAGAAAGGAAACTAAACCAAGATCTTGTGGACCAATTGCCCGGTTCTAGACCCAAGGCCAAAAGAACTACACAATTGAAGGCAAATGTGGAAAAACTCGAAGATAAATATAAATATGTCAGAAATATATGGACTCCTATCCGAGGGTATGAATTATTCATGTTCCACTATCATAGGAGACATAGGATGAAACCCGTCTGCAACCCCTGGCAACTCAATTTAGGGAAATTAATAGTCAAAGATGTTTTTGTCAATATAGACCTTTTGAAATTGCTAGCATACCATTATGATCCCAACCAAAAGGCCATATGCAATCTACAGGGAAAGCCCTTGTTTCATATATCTAAAAATGCAATTTGTAAAGTTTTTGATTTAAATGACACATATAACACCCCTATCATACATGAAGCCCTAGAAAAGGAATATCTCAGATTGGATACCACATATAAGGGCTAGAGATTGTCATTACATAGGCCATGGAATGAGGGGAATCTAGTGCCATTTGAAGAAGGGGATGAACCACCGTTTCATGTCAAGTTGTTCGATCCTTACCTGAGATACACATATTACTCAATGGGGCAGTTGTTGGGAACTGAAGTTCTAGAATTTATGTCCATACTGCCCATGGTTATCTCTGCAAATATCCAGTGCCATCACTCTAGGACATTTGACTATGCTACTTGTTGATGATGATGATGAGTCATAACAACATGCATAAAAATTTGTACATCAAACCTTTATTATCTTGTAAAGTGCGATCAACTTAGGATAAGTTGATGACTCCAAGTCTCCGTTGATCAGGTCATGATCATCTGGTGTTACCCAAAGGTTGATGTGACATGTTGTTTTCCATTTCAAGGGGCCTTACATTTGTTTGTATGATCAGTATTGGTCTATTTCCTATAAATCTGCTGCACAGAGAGGTTATTTCTATTCTATTTCCAAGATAGCTGATGTATTTGCAAGTTTGATCAATTCTTTTGATTATTGATCATCATGATCTTGTTCTTCCTTCTACACAGTATATTTGCTCAAATAATGTGTCTATAAGTAGATATGTGCATGAATTTCATGGATTTGTGTGTGAATTTGCATGATATTTGTCAATTGAACATGCTTTTACTCTAAATATGCTATGTATTTCCAATTATTTACGAGATGTCAACATATTTCATGTTACTTTCTTTTAATTCTCTATTATTTGCAATTGTGGTGATGAATTATTATCAAATTGAAAGAAATTTAAATGAATGCTTCTAATTTTGGTGAATCTTTAGCTATTGAACCACATACATATAAGATACATTCATGAGGAGAAGAAATCAAACCATATTGTCACCAGGATGTTCCACAACTAGATATGGATGATGCTAACTTCAAAGGATAAGGAATGAAAATAACACATATAGACTGACAAGCAATCTAAGGGACGCAGCTGATCAATGCATGTATCAAGATTTCAGACACGGATTACTCAAGATTTATGATGATTTGTAATCAAATCATCTTCTCTTTCATTAAGTATGCATAACATGTACATTTACAATAGCTTTGAAATAAGTCCTGATATTTGAGCAATCAAATTTCAATTAAGTTTTTGAATGTTCAAAATAAGGCACCCTTGCACCTTTTATAGAATAAGGTGAGGAGGCAGTTACAAATGACCTACAGTCAGGATTTGTCAATTAGGATCAACGGTAGATTATCATCCTTTGACTTAGTCAACTATCCTTCGTGGCACAGGTTGCCAGCTGGCAACCATTTGGATGACTCATTATCTCATGAGCACCTGATGCATATATCTTCCTTGTGGTGCATCTCTATTCATTCCTCGGGTTCCTCTTCTTCATCATGTTCATCATCTTCATTGCTTTTTGTATCGCTATCACCCTGATGAACATCATCCTGTATATGGACCTTCATTGTCGTCCTGATATTTTCATAAGCTTGTACTATTTTATTTACTTCTCTGCCATCTTGGGTCTTAGCTTTTGTTATGGCGTGCTCATGAGACTGAAATTTATCTTTGATTACTTCCAGCTTAGCCTTTCTGTTGTTCAGTCTCATTGTAATTCTCCACCTTGACCTTGATCCTGATGATCTTATTCATCACTTCCTTTGTCAGGTGGGTGAGGGGGTCATCAGCCACTAGTTGGAAATTATCAAGCAGTACCTTGATGGAAAAGTTTGCGTCTTGATTTTCTATCTTACCCTCTACTTTTCCTTCTAATGCTTCAAGGATCTCTGCTTCATGTGCCATCATGTTGTGCAGCTTTATACTGATATCCCTGAGCTTGCCACTGCTTTTCTTCAGGATATCACATTCAAACCTAATATCTTCATACCAAATGTCTATCAATAGGGCATTGTCATTATTTAACACTTGATTGTTAATTAGAATTTGAGGATCAATCCTCTTTATTTCACTCAAAGTAGTTAGGTCCTTTTCCAATTGGAATAAAATTCCTATTTCATTCTACATTTTGTCCACTTTTCTCTTCAAACTGCTTAAATAATTCCATTTCTGTAAAGAGGTTCTCAATACATCCTCCGCTCCTGTAAGGGCTATCCGCATCCACTTATCAATGATCATGGCCTGATGCTTCATGAGGTCCAATTTATTAACTTCCTCCTGGGAGATAACAGTCAATGGGACTGCTGGATCTGCTGGTGTACTATCAGGGTTAATCAACCCCTTTATATATGCATGCAGCTGGGAAATGTGCTTCTTATGCTACTTATTTTTCTCCTTCTCCTTCTTTACCCTTTGGGTCAAAGAATCTATGATATCCTTCCCTTTCTAGCCCTCTTGGTCTTCATTGGCAAAACCCAAATCCACAATTGTGATTTGGAACTCTTCCATGGTGATTTTGCCCTTCTCCTTTTCTACAGTAGGAAGTGCTACTTGGGCAGTCCTTCTGCCTCTAGCAGGATCTCTTTTGATAGCCGATGTCAATTTAGATTTTCTCTTCGATTTCATGATAGTCTCTGCAAACAAGGTAGAAACATCAAATTCTTGGACTTCAAAGCCTTGTTCCATACTTATTTCCTTTTCAAGCCACTGAGGCACTTCATCTCTAGATCCTTGACATCCTTTGTCATCATCATGTCTACCCTAATCTCCGGTATCTATCCCTGTTCTAGGTGGAGAAGGCGACTTCCTAGTTTCTTCCTCATGGAACTCCTCATGAGGGGGATCCTGTTGCATCTCTTCTTGCTGAGGGGTTTCCTTTCATAGGGGAGGATCCTGTGGAATATCCATTTGATGATGCTTTTCTTGATCTTGCACTCCCTCTTGCTTTGTCTCATCCACCTTAGTGTTTTCTTCATCTTGAGGCATATGGGCATCTGTGGATGTCTGTGTGTTTGGTCCTGGTGCATCACCCTGATCTTGGCTTACATTTTGTTCCTCACCAGATGCACCTACATCTTGTGTTTTGAGGTCCTCATGACCTGATATATTCTTTTCTCATGTATCTCCTTGAGTCCTGGTAGCATAATTACCTGATGTATCTCTATCAGCTTCACCCTTCTGCTAGACTTCTACTATATTTCGCGCAACGGGTATCTCATGTTGTTTCTGGCCCATATCTGGAGCATTGCTCTCTATCTCAGCCTGCTTGGCTACTTCAATTTTCTCTATGGCATCAAGTACACCCTCCTTGTCCTTGGGGCTCACATCCTCCCTATATGTCAAATCTATAATGGCAGGGTTGGTCACCTAATCTACCAACTTGTCGAGCTTGATTTGTTGGGCTACTCTCCTTCTCCTGCTGCGCTGTTTGTTTCAACCCTTCCAATTCCACCACTTGTGCTAATGGGGTCCCATGTGGGGTCATCCGGGTACTAGAGGCAAGGGTCTCCATCTTCTAAGAGGCAACACTCTGCACTACTTCATCATTTCATAGGTCCACGGTGTCTTCCAATGAGAAAGGACCACCATGACTTGCTTTAGAAGCTTCTTTTACTTGTTCCTCTGCTCTTTATGTCTTGAATTTGATAATGGTGGGAAGTGGCACATCATGCTGCAATTCCTTCCTAAACACTTCACCACAAGCCCCTCTCAACACTATAGGATTGGTCCTGATCTCTCCCCACATGGATGTCCTTTGTTTCTTCAGTTGAGACATCAGGGGCACCGCCCTCCTCTTTCTGCTGACTATCATCAGGTCATCACCTGCAGGCTCTTTACTTACCAGCTCTTCTTCAAAAGAGATATCTTCTTCTATATTCTATTGTGATGCTTGGCCTTCATCCTATACTTCGGTAGTTTCTTCAGCTGGCCTCAGGATTCTTTTGGTCTTTGGTTTATCCATCAGAGGCAGTGTAGATGAGGTGGATTCCTGTCTTGATGTTGATGCACCTACAGCTGGTATAGCAATTCTCTCAATTATCACCCCCTTAGGATCATCATCAGTCTTCTTTCCTCTAGGGGGACCTTTTCTCTATTTCTAAGTGGGCACCTCTCCCCATTGGATTTTCTTTTCTCACTGAGGAATTCATCATATTCCTCATCAGGGATCTCCTACCTTTTCTTCTTGGTGTCCACTATAATGGCTACACCCCTTTTCTTCAGTTTGTTTATTTGTTCATCCACCCATGCTTGGGTTAACTGCAACACCCCACCTGTAAACTGATCCAAGTAGATATCCTCCAGCTATGTTAGAACAGGGGTTGAGATGGTGTCATTATACACCTTCTTGTCTTCATATTCATTTGACATGGTCCTACCATCATCCTTCTTCAGTTGTGCTAGCACTGGGATGCAGTCAAATGTCCTTATCTGTTTTAGCGTAAGCCTCTGATATTTTCTTCTTGTCACTTTGGCCTCGTCCTTTCAATTAGTCCAAAAATCTTCCAGGTGCTTCTGATGTATTGGCTTCCCCATTATTTTCTGTATCCTTCCATAGGGGTCATATGATCTAGCCAATGGAAATGGCTACAGATACATCAATTTAAGACCACCTACAATATGTTCTATGCTCTCTGAATCTAAGCACATATATCATCCCATGGATAGTGGAAAAAGTACTGGGGGTATCTTCTTTTGTGCTTTGTATGTCTCTACTATGGTAGACACCTATCTCAAAAATTCCATCAGAACTACCCCATCAGTAGGGTACCTGAGCAACATGAGGGGTTGATCTTCAAATCCCTCAACTCTCATGTATGAAAAGGAGGCATACTGGATGAACCAGGCTCCATGTCTGTAAATAATTTCTTGAGCCTCCATGCTCAGTCTCTTAGTTCTATCTTCCTCCATTATTCTGACTAGATGCATAGAGAATGCATCATTCACCAACTTGTAATCTTGGAGCTAATTCTTTCTTTGTAACTAAGGGTAGTGATCCCATATGTGGGCATCATCTACACCACCGTTAACCTTCCCTACTATTGTCAGGGCATCAAAGGTTCCCTTGTAGGCACATGAGTAGACAACATATGAGGTCATATGGAATGAGCACTCTTGACCTCCTAGGTTCCTCATCTCCTCATCCAAAGCATTACTGATGACCTTGGCCCATAATGGCTTGTTGTCTATGTAGAGGACCATCTGGATGATCCCAAACATCCAATTCTTGAAGTTCCTAGCATGAGGTTGACCTGTCATCCTACTGAGCAAGGCAATCATATATTGATACTTATCATCAAAATCAAATTTATATAGGTGTACGTGCAACTTGGCATAGGTAGTGTAGGTAGTTCTCTTTGACCTCCACTGGTACATCCTCCTCCTTGCATTCTTTTTGTTGTTATTATATTCTGTCTCCAGTTTATGCAGATCCACACTGACCACCTTCTTTCTAACTGGTAGATTGAAAGTAGACGTGATGCCTTTAACTGAGAAGTCTACATAAACCCTTCCATGCTTCTCCACCCGTATGGTCTAAGGGTTATAGTTTCTGGCACATTCTATTACCAGTTCTGGGGTCTCCATAGCATATGGGAATCTAGCTACATGCCACATCCCTGATACATATACTGCATCCAATAGGGTATTGTCTTTATCATGGTCTATTCTGGATGACCATACTGCTAAATCTGTGTCTCCCTGGTGAGTGTCCCCAATAACACCATACTTGAATTGTACCCCCTCTGGCCGAATAAACATGGGTTTAAGAAATTTAGAATCAGACCTATTCCATCTGAGGTCCACCATGGACTCCTATAATGAACATTCCTTGTCTTACTATACAATATCTATATGTATTCAGACATCATTATATCTCCATGGCATCAGGCATACTATATCCATTATTCATTACTTTACCATGATGTGTACATTTACCGATTCAAACCATAAGAAAGAACATACTACCTAAACATGTAGATAATGACAACAAGAAGGTTTTTAATTACCTACCTGATAACGCTTTTCTCCTAGGTTAGGTGGATGATTACAAAAAAGGGCAGCAGGTGTTGATGATTACCGTTCCATTATGCTGCAAGTTGTATTCCGTTCACAGGTAGCTTGTATTGGGGTTTGACTTCTCCACTCTGTAAATTCTTGTTTTTTCGCAAGGTAAATGGAAATAACCTTGGAAAGTTACCTTTAAATGCATCCTTAGGGCAGGATTATTGTAAAACTATGTTAAATCAATTAAATCCATTGATCCTCTATAGAGAATCCATGGATGATGCCAAGTGTTTGAATCATATTCGCAGTCGGCGGGAATTCATCTACCGCATTTATGTCCATTTAATATTAGGAACATGAAGGGAGGGATGATCTTTGAAAGATCAGGTGATATTCAAAATATGACCCTCTTTGAATAAAATGACCTTCCGCCTTTGAGCTACAATACTAATGCAAAAGAATTGGGTGATGTGGTCAACGTTTGACCATATGTATATCGGGTCATGAATTTAAGATCAGGGGACATTCAAAATATGACCCCACAACTAAGATGACCCCGCTCGAAAAGATCAGGATGATGTCACCATGTCAGTGACCTTGTTTAAGCGTTGTGTTGTAATGACGCCACCCTCATGTTATTGAATATGGTGGGGATTGGATATATAGCTTTGTGGGATAAAATAGAATGATGACTTCATCATCAGGGTGATATTCTTTGTTCGTTGGTTTAGATGATGTCATCATCATATTGGCAAAGGGTGATATTTTACAATGAGGGTGATATTTGTAAGATGACGGATATTAAAAACATGACCCCCCGCAAAATATGTGAAGTCATTTGACGGGCTGATAATCGTTACTACGTAAAATTGGCATCCGGACTTTCGCGGACCAGGTGATTATCAGGTGATAAACTTATATTGGGGTGATCTTACATAATATGACTGATGTTTGAAATATGACCCCACTTCTTGGAATATGAGGTTTGACCAAAACTTTGACCTGTCATAACTTCCTTCCCTTAGAGAGTTTCAGGATGATCTAAAAGGCAAACCTGCTTGGAATTTCGTGCTCTTTTGAACCATGAGGTTGATGATATGAAATACTGATTTTGACAAATGACCTCATCATGGTGACCTATCTACCCTCTGCAGGATGACCTGCATGACTTATTTTACCATACCGCCCAAAAGTAGAAAAACAACAAGCCAAAGCAGCAAAAAAGTTGGGTCCCTGTTTTGTCAAGTCAAAATGGGGCATGTTGTGTAACCACACAACAACTTGCCACCAAAGAAAACAACTAATTTCCAATGATTCAAGTGATGTGATCACATTCTAACATAGTATCTTAACTCTTTCTAAGTATAAGTATTATAATCTTTCTGAATGATAAGGTTTTCAACATAGCAACAATGCTAACAAAGGATCAGGTGTGTGCATATGATTAATTATCCTCATTTGGAAAGTAAGTTGAAAACATGAGTAACTGATGTTAAGATACATAGTTTGGGAGCATCCCTCATAGCCAACCTGGATAGAGTCTTGCTACCAGTAGGCATCCATAGCCTCAACAAGGTTATCTATACAATCCCCCTAAGTAGAGCCCCACTGCCAACAAGCGTCTATAGCCCCGATAGAGTTACTTAGATGGCCTAATTTTATTTCTTTTTTGGATTTCAATATTTATCTCTATATTCATATGATGTCATCATGTAAGCTTAATGTGCAAGGCATGATCACTTACTAATTTAGGTTGGAGATTGCATTAGTAGCAAGGGAGTCCCTTTAGATTTTTCACTTAACACCTATACTTATGTGTTCCACAAACCCAAGGCTATTAGGTGAGTCATTGTGAAAGAATCACTTTGGTTAAGAAAAGGCTCCCTGATGAAAAGATATCACAGACCTAATCACCAACACTGCTCAAGATGAGTCATAACCTATATATGAATTTGGTCTCATCACTTGAACCTTAACAATTTGGTTATTTTCTAGGGCTGATGAGCTGCATCATCTTGACTTAACCAGAACATAACTCAATAAGCAAACAAACAAAACAAAACAAAACTGTACAAACAACTATACAAATATGTACACTATGATACACATGACTTACATGACACTATTCAGGCTTGAAAGTAATGTTTGAGAAATTGTCCATTAACTGGTAATGGAACATCCTCACCGGTTAAGGTCTTAAGCCTATAGGTTCTATCTCCTAAAATTTTTGAAACTTGAAAAGGACCTACCCAAAGTTTATCAAATTTACCATGATCTCCTTTCCTTTCATGCGCTTTGTCCCACATCAGGATTAAATCTGAAATTCTTAAGGCCTTAACTTTGGTTCTTTTGTCAAACCAACGATTGACCACAGCCTGATGTTTAGCAAATTGATCAATTGCCTTACTTCTTTTTTCTTCTAGGTGCATCAACTGAAGCAACCTGACTTCTTGTTTGTTATCTATGCCTAGGTATTCTTGTGCAAACTGCAGTGTGGGAATCTTTAGGTTAACAGGGAGGATAGAATCCACCCCATACACTAGGTGAAAAGGAGAATTTCCTAATGCAGCCTTCATCCTGGTTCTATCTACCCACAAGGCATACTTCAGTAAGGTGTTCCACTCCCTTGGATTCTTTTCTATCAATTTCTTTATGATGTTCAATAGATTCTTGTTTGTGGATTCTGCTAATCCATTCCCTTGAGGATAGTAATTTGAGGAAAATTTCAAGATGATTCCATGGTCAAAAGCCCAACCTGATAATCTTATTGAAGCAAAGGCTGACCCATTATCACATACTAAAGCATAAGGAACCCCATACCTAGTTATTATATTGCTTTCCAAGAACTTGATTACATCCTCAGCATTGCATGTCTTACTGCTGACAGCTTCAGTCCACCTGGTACAATAATCAGTGATAGTCAAAACATACCTGTGGCCTAAAGATGATGGAGGATTGATAGGTCCTATGAAGTCCATCCCCTATTGAGAAAATGGATGCATCTCCATCACTGGCTGCAAAGGCTGAGCATCATATCTTTCTCTATTTGTAGCAACTTGACACATATGACAATATTTGATGTGTTCAGCAGTATCTTTAAAAATAGTAGGCTAGTAATACCCTGCCCTGAGGATGGCATGAGTAGTAGCTAAGGATGATCCATGTGCAATTCCAAACTTGTCATGTAATTCTGCGAGCACCTTATCTGCTTCTTGCCTTTCCAGTCACATAAGGTATATTCCTTCATAATTCTTCTTGAAAAGGACTTCTCCTTTTATCATGTATTTCTGTGATCTTATTTTTAAGGCTATCCTTTGTGAGGCTTGCAATCTTGAAGGACACCTTCCAATAATTAGGATGTGCCTGATGTCTGAATACCATTCTCCATCTTCTTTTTCATTTATGACATATTGCTAGCTCATGATGTTAGGATCAATTTCTGATATCATCTGACTCAATGCTTGTCCTCTTACTAATTTCATGGGTGTTATGTCCATATCATACTCTTGGAGAATAGTAATCCATTTGGCTCTCTTCTCACTTGGTTCACTTTGCATTAAAAGCATCTTTATTGCTGCATCTGGTACTACAACTATCACCTTACTTCTCAAAATGTAATGTCTAAACTTCTTAACTACTCGAACTAGAGCAAGTGCTTGTCTTTCAACATCCATGTATCTGAGTTCTACATCTCTGAAAGGACAACTCATGAAGGCTATAGACTTTTCTTCTTTAGCCTCATTTCTCTGTGTTAATACTGCTGCAGAGGTATGCTCTAAAGCAAATGAGTAGATGTAAAAATCCTTGGTATAATCTGGACTGATCAGAACAGGGGCATTAGATATGGCTTTCTTGATATCTTCAAAAGCTGCTCTAGCTTCCGGTGTCCACTTAATTTTGGCATCCTTTTTGAGCATGACATTCAATGGTCTGACAATTTCTACAAAACCAGTAACAAAATTTCTAACAAAATTAATCTTACCAAAGTAAGATTTGAGCTCCTTCTTACTTCCAGGAAGTTGTATCTTCATGATTGATTCTACTCTCTCAGGGTCTATGATGATCCCATTATCAGTTATCAGATGACCTAATAACTTCCTTGTGGTTACCCCAAATATGCATTTATTAGGGTTTAGGGATATTCCATAATGTTCACATTTCTTTAACACCTTCCTGAGGTCCTCCACATGATTTCCTCTCTCTTTAGAGAAAACTATCAAGTCATCCATGTATATGACTATGCATTTACCAATCAACCCTCTGAAGGCTATATCCATTCCTCGCTAGAATGTTGCTCCAGCATTTATCAATCCAAAAGGCATGCACCTGTAAGTAAATATTCCCCACTTTGTGGTGAATGTAGTTTTCAATCTATCTATTTTGTCTACCATCACTTGGTTGTATCCTAAGAAACCATCTAGAAATGACATCATCTTAGCACCATTTACAATCTGCAGGACCTCATCTAGAGAAGGCAAAGGATAGTTATCCTTTTCAGAAGCTCTATTCAAATTCTTGAAGCCTACACACAATCTGATGTCACCATTCTTCTTCCTTACTGGGACTAGGTTGGCCACCCATGTGGAATGTCTCACAGGAAATATGATCCTGGCATTGAGCAATTTCTTAACTTCTTAAAAAATGATGGGCTCCAGCAATGCGTTAACAGGTCTTTGTTTCTGTCTAAAAGGCTTGACATCTGGCTTCAGAGGTATAGTGTGAGTGATGATTGATGTATCATAAGTTTTCAACTCATCATATGTCTAGGCAATGACATGGATATAATCTTTAAGTGCTTGGGTTATGCCTCCCAGCTCTTCTTCTGCACTTTTCCAATTAGGACACTTCTTTTTTCATCATCATGTCCAATGTTAACCTGTGAATATTCCCCTCCATCTGCTTTAGGGAGATCTTTTTGTTTCAGCATGTTGTCTAAATCAAATGCTCTTTCTAGCTTTATCATTCCTTTAGGAATCTTGTTACTAGGTAACTCTAGGATTTCTTCTTCTTCCCATATATGATCCTCCACATTTCTTTCATCTATGATCTGTGCATCAAAGACATCCCTATTGGAAATGAAGTCTAAAATATGCTGATCATCATCAAATACTTGAAGGTTGACCACATTATCTCACACATAAGGTTCCAAAGTACTGGTTGCTTGGGCCAAGGCATCTGCCCTGTGATTTTGTTCTCTGGGTACATGGGTGATGTTGAATGCATCAAAATCTTCTATCAGGTCCCATACCCTATGTCTATAATTAGATAGTTTCTTGTAATTACAAGAATATATGCCTCTCACTTGTCTTACAACCAACTCTGAGTCTCCATAGACATGTAGAATCTTCACTTTCTTTCTGAGTGCAAACAATATCCCATGAATCAAGGCTTCATAGTCTGTTACATTATTTGTGCATGAGAATTGCAATCTGTATGCTGCTAAGTAAGATTTACCAGATGGATCAATGAGATCTATTCCTACTCCAGCTCCTTGTTTTGATTTGGATCCATCAAACCTGAGGATCCATGGCTTATCTGGGCCTTCTCTCTTCTTTTTAGCTCTAGCGGCTGCAACATTTGATATCCACTTCAATTTTGGTATTTCAACTTTCTCAAACTTCACCTTATCTAGCTGATGTGAAGTTGATATTTCTTCTTTCCTTTTACCATCAGGAGAAGGATTCTCTGGACTAGGCAACATCTGCCTTTTCAAAATATGCAAACATAGTGAACAAGCAGTTTTTGAATGTGGTGCTTCATGTAACCTGCACCATCCCTCAATCAGGGCATCCTATGGGGATTTTTGCTGCTGTATCATCTCTTGAATTTGTTTTGATAAAAATTCTTCAAACTTGGACAAATTACTGCCCCTATCTTCATCAGATAACTCATAATCTAATTCCACCAAATAATCACTCCCTAGGGTGATCTTCCTATTACTCTTAGTATTCTTCTTGCTACATACCAGAATCTCTTCCATCTGAATATGACCTTCATCATGATATGTGTATTTTTCTATTCCTGCAGATGACAAACAAGAATTAGTATCGCTATCACTATCTGCAGAACTTACCGCAGATGATGATGATGATGCCTCGCTGCATGCTTGTTCCAGTTCCATCATGTCCAAGAAGGCATCACAAGTTTTTTTAGAATGTGCCTCATCATGTAACCTGCACCAACCTTCAATCAAAACATCATGAATAGGCATTTTTAATAATTGACATCATTGCAGCTCTTTAGACAAATGCATCTCAAAATCTTTAAAGTGATCTACCTTAGTCTCATTCTATAGGTTACAATTGGACTCTAAAGTTATTCTATCATCCTGGAGATTATCATCATGATCATGGACATCACACATGAGGATCTCATCTATCCTGATTGTCTAAGGTTTGATGGAGTAAACTCTGGGTTCTACATCCACATACATGATCTCATTGGTTTTATTATATTCAGTGATCATGTGTTTCATGCGAGGTTCAGCATCTATCCTGATTTGATTTGGTATCCCTTTCCAGGGTAACCACATGTGACTAAAATTAGTGGACATATATCCATTGAGCATTTTCGACCAGTCTCTGCTGAGTAGCATCCCATAGGTATTAGGTATATCAACTACTTGAATATCAATATAATATTGGATTCTTGGATCTGATGCTAACTGCATATGAATGTGAGTCAGTTCTCCTACCATACTCACCTCTGTTTTGTCTAACTGTGTTACTTTCTTCAGTGACTTAGCAAGGTGCAGCCCCAAGGCATTGCATATGGATAGGGACATTACATTGGTAGATGCTCCTGAATCTACTAAGCAATTATGCAAGTTTTTACTAAACATCCGTATGGTAAGGAGAAAAGGAGGTGACTCAGTCTTGTCTTTGTAAAGAGTCATGTGTGAAGTCTTTGTAGCCTGAACAGTGGCTGTGGCTTTGTGTTTAACATTAACATCTCTAACAGCATGATCTTTGTTTCCAAATTGACCTGAGGTATGACTATCTTCTTTTGGAGCAGGATCATCTAAGGATTTCATGAAAGCTTTTTTGATGGCAGGGGTTTTAAGTAGCTCTGATAATGACAGGCTGATTTTGATCTTTTTCATTTCATCTACCAGATATGTGACTAACTTATTAGACTTAGGAGGCTGATTACCAACCTTTGGTGCTATATTCTGTGGTGCTAAGTATTGAGCATTAACCCTAGGAAATCCAGGGTTATTGCTTGCCTTAGGATCAGGAGAAGTGTTAAAATTATTTGGAGGCAAGGATGTAGTCAAAGGACTAGCAGGTCTATTTGAATTATTCCTCAGGTTGTAATTATGCCTACCCTGATATTGCTGTTGATAAGCATGCACTTCTTCATGTTCAGTTGATGGCTCATTTTCATCCTCAAATGGAAAAACATAATTGGTCTCGAAAGCCATGGCTGATTCTTCACATGCCAAGGTGTAATCATGATGAGATGACATTGTCTGCTGATGAGGATGATGGATGAAACTTTCTAGTACTAAGGCAGAATCATATCCACAGGGGATAATTTCATTTCCTTCCACACAAGGTGGGCTACCTGAAGTACTAGACACTTCAGTTTGGAATATACTAGTAGCAATCCTGAACTGTGGACAATCTAACTCTGCATGAGCATTGGTGTTATGTATCCTGCACCAGTTTGTAAGGGCTGCCTCTGCTAGGTTTACTCTAGTGGTCTGCTTAGGTTCACCAGGAGGCTGATTATCTAGGGGTGATGGCACAGAACCATTATTTGGCCTAGTGTTCCACACTCTAGGATGTCTAGGGGGATTATTGTTGCCATTGTTATTGTAGTTGTTATTGTATCCTCTATCAGGATAATTAGGTCTGTCATTAGCATATCCTCTATTCTGATTAGATTGAGAATAGAAGTTCTAACTCCTCAAGTGAGTTATCTTAGTGGTGAGTTTCCTCAACTGTGCTGATATTTCTTTAATCTCTTCTTTCTCTTCCTGAACCTTGGCTACTACATTCTTAGTCTGAGGTTTGAAAAAGGAAGATCCATTGTTATTGGACTGGTCCACAACCTGAGGTACCTGTGTATGTCCTGGATATTGTAACATTTGGCCATTTCCATTTGGAGGTGGCATGATACTAAGTGGAGGTATCTGCAAAGGATTTGGCATCACAGCTGGAGGCATCATGACTCCATTAGTCTGTTGTTGAGCAGGGTATGTAGGATAGGCAAGGAGTGTTGGAAATACAATATTAGGTGTAGGAGCAGGAATCAACTGTTGACTGACTTTGACAGCTTCTTCAAAAGCTCTTGCCAAAGTTGTGACACAAGGATGTGCTCTCCTGATAAACATAGAAGTCAAGGGATCTAAGGCTAATAGTATATGCTCCTAGCAGCTTCATCTGTTATAGTATAGGGAGTAACTAGCTTAGAGAGCATCTTTTGGAACCTTGCATTGAAATTGGCAACAGGTTCTCCTTCAAATCGCTTGATTGTGGCAAAGAGATGACAATTCATTGAAGGATCTATAGGTATTTTGAACCTATCCTTAAAGGCTGTCTCTAAAGCAGCCCATGAACCGACTGAACCTTGACCAAGACTAATATACCAATTATATGCCTCTTCCCCTAAGGAAAATGGAAAAAACCTGCATACCACATCCTGATGTTCAATTCTAGCCCTACAACAAGCTTCCTTGAAAGTTCTGATGTGATCATCAGCATCCTGATATGGATGATATTTTGGACAAATCTTATCAAGATTTTTAGGCAAAACATGATATGTAGTGAAAGTTAGAGGTGACTCTGTAGTAAAGAATGACATTGCCATCGATGGAGGTTGAACCTGAGGTGTGAGAGTTGGTCCTGTAGGTGTTTGCAACCCGATAGGAGTTACAGGAGCACATTCTGGTGAAGCTCCTGATGCACTAAAACCGGGGGAGTGATGAATATCTACTATTCTAGGTAAGTCCCCGGATAGGCAATTCTTCAAAGAGTCCACTAGATCTAGACCTGGTATTTGGTTTGAGAGCCAAGATTTCTTAAATTTAAGGAAGATTGGCTTGTTTACTGTAAAGATCAGTTGAAACTCCCTAGTAAAGGCTGTATTTATGGATAGAAATTCAAACTGATTGGATATTTATGCAATATTTGCAGAAATGATGCAAATATGGGATGATATGAGGCTTAGGAACACAAGAAACTGGATATCAGGTTTCTTAAGCAGATTACCTCAAAGCTTTATCAAAAGACCTGAAATAAAGATAACCTTTGAGAATATCATGATGATCGACCACAAAGCTTGAACTATTTATGATCAACTTTGAAAACTTTGCACAATACAAGCATGCATGGACTTCAAACAATAAATCTTTGCATATGACTTGAAATACAAAGCTGCATGAATATTGCCTTTCTATCTGCATCATCATATCAGACAAATCTATTGATGAAGAGGCCCTCCTTCTAGCGCCAATTTATATTGATGATGATGATGAGTCATAACAACATGCATAAAAATTTGTACATCAAACCTTTATTATCTTGTAAAGTATGATCAACTTAGGATAAGTTGATGACTCCAAGTCTCCATTGATCAGGTCATGATCGTTTGACGTTACCCAGAGGTTGATGTGACATGTTGTTTTCCATTTCAAGGGGCCTTACGTTTGTTTGTATGATCAATATTGGTCTATTTCCTATAAATCTACTGTACAGAGAGGTTATTTCTATTCTATTTCCAAGATAGCTGATGTATTTGTAAGTTTGATCAATTCTTCTGATTATTGATCATCATGATCCTGTTCTTCCTTCTACACAATATATTTGCTCAAATAATGTGTCTATAAGTAGATATGTGCATGAATTTCATGGATTTGTGTGTGAATTTGCATGATATTTGTCAATTGATCATGCTTGTACTCTAACTATGCTATGTATTTCCAATTATTTACGAGATGTTAGCATATTTCATGTTACGTGCTTTTAATTCTCTGTTATTTGCAATTGTGGTGATGAATTGTTATGAAATTGAAAGAAATTTAAATGAATGCTTCTAATTTTGGCGAATCTTTAGCTATTGAACCGCATACATATAAGATACATTCATGAGGAGAAGAAATCAAACCATATTGTCACCAGGATGTTCCACAGCTAGATATTGATGATGCTAACTTCAAAGGATAAGGAATGAAAACAACACATACAGACTGACAAGCACTCCAAGGGACGCAGCTGATCAATGCATGTATTAAGATTTCATACACGGATTACTCAAGATTTATGATGATTTGTAATCAAATTGTCTTCTCTTTCATTAAGTATGCATAACATGTACATTTACAATAGCTTTGAAATAAGTCCGAATGTTCAAAATAAGGCACCCCTGCACCTTTTATAGAATAAGGTGAGGAGGCAGTTATAAATGACCTACGGTCAGGATTTGTCAATTAGGATCAATGGTAGATTATCATCCTTTGACTCAGTCAACTATCCTTTGTGGCACAGGTTGCCAGCTGGCAACCATCTAGATGACTCATTATCTCATGAGCACCTGATGCATATATCTTCCTTGTGGTGCATCTCTATTCATTCCTTGGGTTCCTCTTCTTCATCATGTTCATCATCTTCATTGCTTTCTGTATCGCTATCGCCCTAATGAACATCATCTTGTATATGGACCTTCATTGTCGTCCTGATATTTTCATAAGCCTGTACTATTTTATTTACTTCTTCACCATCTTGGGTCTTAGCTTTTGTTATGGCATACTTATGAGACTGAAATTTATCTTTGATTACTTCCAGCTTAGTCTTTCTGCTGTTCAGAGTCTCATTTTAATTCTCCACCCTGACCTTGATCCTCATGATCTTATTCATCACTTCCTCTGTTAGGTGGGTGAGGGGGTCATTAGCCACTAGTTGGAAATTATCATGCAGTGCCTTGATGGCAAAGTCTACATCTTGATTTTCTATCTTACCCTCTACTTTTCCTTCTAATGCTTCAAGGATCTCTTCTTCATGTGCCATCATGTTGTGCAGCTTTTGTTGGCAAGAGACACTATATGGATTCATGAATGTTGTCATTGATGGCAACAAAGTTCATCCCACACATCTGCAGGACATGGTGTGTCTCTACCGGAAGTCAGAATGAAGAATGTGGTGGTCCGGTAAACAAGAATAGAGCATGTGGCAAGGTCTGACAGACAGGTCCGGATCTCTCAGAGGAAGTATCTTGGTGAAGTGCGGATTTGGGAAGTAAAGAGTACTACCTTGAGTGATAGATTCCAAGGTTTTAGCCTCCGGTGATAGATGAGGTAAAATATATGAATACTTGAGTATCAGGTTCCTGAGTGACAATGTGAATAGGGGAAGAACTAACTGACTAAACATCAAACTATTTTTCGGATGCGTTTCTGATGGTGATAAAGGTTATGAAGACCTGAATTATGTTTGGCCGACATGATTAATGATTTCTACAAGTATATACTTGATTCGCATTACTTGATGTGCAAGGATTCAGCCGACAGAACAGAGTTTGTGAGAAGATTGACTGTTCCGGGTGCCGACTTGAAAGGTGATGAAATCACTTGTGCGGATATATATATAAGATGGATTTAGTTGAGTAAAGTGTCATTGTTAAAAAAAAGGATGTGCGAATAAAAGCAGAGCAGAGAAGAAGTAGTAAGGAAGGTCTGGTATGTGAAAGGAAAGCAGCATAAGAGAAGAGGAAAGATGAAGTGCAGCAGATCAGTGTACTGAGCCTAACTGGAACTGAACCCCAACATATGTGGATGCTACCAATCAATTCAAGTATTGTATAAGACTCTTTTTGTAGACAGTGTGTCTCTTGTAGGCAGTGTGCCTCTTGTGAGCAGTGTGCTTGGGCAGTGAGCCCTAATTGGCAAGTGCCATTTTGTATTTCCTTATTCTTCTAACAGAGAATAATCTTTGGGTTAATCACCCCGTGGTTTTCTCCCTTAATAGGGTTTCCACATCAAAAATATTGTGTCATGTGTATCTCCATTTCATGGTTATGTTTGCTTGCTTAAATTAATGCTGCATTAATTAATAAGAAAGTTCAGAAAGAAGAAATAATTTGGATAACTGATTCACCCCCCCTCTCAGTTATCAACAATTGGTATTAGAACTAAGTTCCTCCTAACAGAGCCTAATAGCTTGAGGAAGATCTGGGAGTTCAAATGGATGCATATGGTTTAAGGGAGCAACTCAAGACTGCCCTTGATGATCTTGAGCAGTCAAACTCTAAAGTCAATGAATTAAAGGAAAGACTCAAATAGGCTAATGATTTCATGAGAGAACTAAAAGACAAATTAAGTCTTTCTATGAAGAAGAGAAAGGAGTTGCTTCAGTAATTGGCAAGACAAGGTGAAGCAAATAATGCAAATGAAGAGCTGAAGGAAAAAATTGAGTTGTGTGAAAAGTTATCAAAAGAGATCATTATGGTAAGACATGAAATGGAATCAAGAGTCATGAAGTTTACCCAAGAAGTTGAAGAGAAAAGAAAAACTAAAGATAATCTAAGACAATCTCTCAAGGAGAAATTAGAAGATTGCCACCAGATGGATAGAATTATCAGACATCTTGAATCTAATCTTGAAGATGCTAAAGATAATGAAGAAAAACTTGAGGATCAAATTGTCTCTCTAAAAAGGGATCTTCAAACAACAAATGAGTATAAAGAGAAATTCAAGATAAGTTCTTCTCAACTTGAAGTTCTTCTTGGAAGTCAAAAGAAAGTAGATGACAAGTGTGGTTTGGGATATGAGAAAGGAGAAAGCTCCAGATCCGGTCAAAAGAATTTTGGATCAGAAAATCCAAGGATCAGGCCTAGAAGACCTCCGGTAAGATAGCCTAATGCTCAAAGATATCTATCCTTCAATGGATACTACCACAACTATAATCACTTTGGTCACAAAGCTAATCAGTGCAGAAAGAAAATGAATCAGACTAATTCATCCTTCTCCGGACAGTGTTTTAACTACAAAAGGTATGGTCACAAGTCTCATGAGTGCAGAAATATGCAAATGAACAAATCATTCAATGGTAGATGCTTTGCATGCAATAGAATAGGTCATATGGCTAATCAATGCAGATCAAGAGGATATTAGTCAAATATGCAAAGAAATGTTGTTTGCCAAATCTGCAATAGATCCGGTCATAGTGCAAAATTTTGTAGAAGCAAGAATTAGGACAAAAGAGGTCCGGTATATCATAATCATCAAGATAAGGGTAAACAAAAGGTGAATGCAGATGAAGTGAAAAGTGAGATGAACAAGATTTGGGTGAAGAAAAGTATAGAGAATGTAGAGGTTGGATCCACACCAGACTCTGGTGCTGATATTCCTTCCAAAAATTAAGAAGTGAGCTCTGGCTTAGGGGGAGACACAAAGAAAACCTTGTTCCCCCAGCCAGTCAATTGGTGCCTAAAATTGGCACATGAGAAGCTATGGATCAAATGGTTTCTAGAGAAACATGTAAAGAAGGTCAGGTAAAGATCTGAGAGATCCACAAGAAAATTTAAAAAGTTCAATTCCTTCAGAATTGGTTCGGTTAAGCAAGTCTTCCGGTAAAACAGGTTTCTCACAAGATTGGCCCGGTATGAATCCAAATTGATACAGCTTGATCTGCGGATACATAAGATGATCAGAAGGACAAGTGGATATGATGATCCATCACTAACATTGATCACAAAGGAATCATAATGATCTGGATGAGTTTCTTTCTCCTTGAACAAGGAAAACAAGGCAAACCGGAAGAAATTAGGTTGTGCATTTATTGCAGGGTAAGAATTAGGGCTTTTTGGAAATAAAAGAGTTCACTCGTTTCTCATTCACACATTTGCACATTCGAAGAAAAGAGAAAAGGAGCTCTATAACTACTTCTCCCAAAGACCAAGATGATTCTTCATACAGCTCAATCTGGATTTCATCATGTGTGCCCTAATCAGCGCAAAAGGTATTCTTCGTTCTTGATATCTCTCAGTAAGATTTCTTGATAATGGGTACTCCAAATATTGTAAAGATCTCTGATAGACCTCGCCTCACATTCAAGAAACATCCATACAAATCCTTGGAGGTAGATCCCCTAGGAGCCTTCTCTAGTGTTCCGCATGGCGTTTTGCACATCGAAGATATTAGGGTTTATATACATGCAAACATTGAAGAGTTTGGGGAATTCAAACTAAGAGACATATACCACAAGCAGTTAATAGATGATTCTTTTGAGATCAAACCTCAGTATAAGGGCATCTGAGAAAAACTCTTTGATCAGTTCATTCATTTCCCCTGCTTTGAAGAAGATGAATGGGTCCGGTATGTATTGAGTAGGGTACATGACAACTTTCTATGGCTAAACAGACCTTGCAAAATCACCAAGGAAGCAATTAGGGAAGTAACTAGTTTACACTCCTTCGGAGGAATACCTATCCTCAAATCTGTCAAAAACAACATTGTAACTGAGGCCACCAAATCAAAATTTGATAAGAGGGCAATGACCATTGAAGATATTATTGACCCGGATATCAAGTATGCATCTATGATAATAGGATACAAGATATATCATTCCAGTAGGGAGAATTCAGTATCCGAAACTGCAGTATACACAGCCTATGAGATGCTGAGAAAGAATGCAGATTATGATCTTTGTGAACTTCTATTGAGCCAACTAATGGAAAACATATAGAAGATTAAAAAGGACAAGAAAAACTCCTTTAAATATGGTGGACTGATACTATGTTTATTTTTCTACTTCATGAATGAGCTACCTGGATCAAATGGATGGGCATGGCAAAATGACAAACCTGTAGCAATTCAGATCAGGGATTACTTGCATGATCTTGGGCATGCAAAGGCAAGGAATATAGCTCTGTGGGGTTACTTTAAGCAATTTCAGAATACAATGCAAATCAGAGAAAGAATCCCTAAATCAGTGGTAGAGAAATACAAGGATACAGTGTGCTTCATGGTAGACACTGACCAATGCCTAATGGAGGCAGTAGAGCCAAGGACAGTCTGGATCATGCCCATGGGGTATGAAGTTGATGAATAGATTGTGGAGCTGCATGTTCAACACATGCTAAGCTAGCCTAAAGATCCAAAAGTAGAAAGGTTTGGAACCTTTGAGGAGCTGAGTATAAAAATTCATGTTGAACTCAGAGAACCAGAGATCAAGAGGAAGGTAAGAAAAGAAGTAGAAAATATTGCCCAAGGCCTTGGCATCTCAAAGGAGGCACTTGATACCCACAAGAAAAGGATGGAAAGGGCTGAGGAAGAGAAGAAAGAGGCAGAAAAGAAAAGCAAGGAAAGTGCTCCAGTAGAAACCTCCACCCGGACCAGATCATCAAAGAGATCTGCACCTGTTATAGCCAAAAGCTCAAGAACATCCAAATCGGAAGTCCAGGCATTCGACAAAAGAGAGAAAAGACCAAAGACAAAAGCCACAAGGGCTTATGCAAGTCAAAGAGATGAAGAGGAAACCAAATCAGATGAGGGGGTAAAGGAAATAAAGAAGCAGAAGACCCTCCATAGGCCAAGACAAGGAAGAAATGGCAGAGGAATTTGTTGAAAAGCCCACCCTGTCTCTAGAAAGTGTAATCAAATCAGCCACTATGGATGGAAACCTTCAACCAATGGCCGAATTCTATGATGATTACAATGAGGCTGACCAAAAGATCCTACAGGAAGCTACAATCAGGTATCTGAACATATACAATAAGGCTTTCATTGAAATTATATCTCCAATTCCTAAGAGCCTAGAAAAGGAGTTAGAAATGAGAAAGAACAATGCCATGGCAAAAGACATTGAGATCCGGGAATAGATAGCTATTCAGCTATATCCTTCAATCGATCCCAAAACAATGAATATGATATTCAAGGATTGCAAGGATGAGTTCAGGAGCAAAGCAAGGATGAATCAACTCATGCTTGGTGAGACTGACAAGGTAGCCAAGGACATTGAAGAGATTCTTTGGAAAGCCTTCAAAAGATTTAATCTTCCTATTATAGAGGACTTGGGTACTGATCCCTCAACCACAAGTGTTGCAGAAGAAACTACTGAGAAAATGACAGAAGAGGTGGGCCCTGAACAGACTAACATTTCTCCTCCAGTTTCCCCTACAGTCTCCGGATCTAAAGGAGAAGAAAAATCATAGGAGAAAGAAGCAGAGGTAAAAGAAAAAGAAGATGATAGTGCTAAGGTTGCAGAAGGAGAGAAGACCTCAACAAAAAAGACCACAACTGCTAGTGGTGAGAATGTAGGAGGAGAGAAAACTCAAAAGGATAGCTCCAAGATTGTAGAAGAGAAGAAACATTTGTCTCTGGCAAGAGACACTACACAAACTGTCCAAGAATTCCTGAACAAAGAAACAATGGAGATTGATGAACTGGAGCTCCTACAAGGTCCATTCAATTTTGATTCTCTTTCTTCGATACGAACTATGAAGATAGCTTCATTCGCTAATGCAAAAGTGAAAGAAAAACTCCTAAAGTCTCATATGGAAGACTGTGAGTTGATAGAAGCTGCTTCTAGAGTGCTTGGAAAGCTTATGCCATCGATTCAGAAAGATCCCACAGCCTCCACTTCTGGTAATCTCAAACCTCTAGTCAGCAGTGTTAATACACATTTTGATTCACTAGAGAAGTCAGCAGAAGATAAGGTTTGGAAGGAATTTCTTGCAAAAATATTATCAGAGGTACAAGGTTTGATAAGTAATGATAGGAGAAATATGAGTATAGGGATAAAGAGCTTAGAAAATGCTCTTATAGATGGCGGAAAAATATACAAATTTTGTATTTCATGGTCCAAAGTAACAGTAGAGATTGAGAAGAAAATAAAAGAGCAAGAGGATAAACTACTAAGTTTGTCTCAAAGTTTTGATCCTCTCTCTTCCTCCATAGTCAATCAAGAGTGTCAGACTATTGCAATCACAACTGCAATAACAAATTTTGAGAAGGAAAGGAAGAACATGATCAGCTAGATGGGTGAACTTAGGAGGATCATTGTCCCTAAGTTAGAGGCCATGCATGAGGCCATAAGTGAAGCTCAAATCACAGCCCAGACAAATGATCCAACAGATCTAAAAAGGGCAGATGCGTTTGCATTCCTGTTGAGCAGTCATATCTCAATTTTGGACAGAATGAAGCAAAGTTGGGCTACAGAATTTATTCAATTGAAGACAACTTTTGCAGACATACTTAAGTATATGTAAGTATGCCATATGTATATACTTATGCGGCTAAGTATAGTAAATTTTTTGAAAATTTTGGTATGCGGACCCTACCCTTTGCCATTGATGTCAAAGGGGGAGTGAAGAGCAGTGAAAAATGAGGAATCGAACTAAGGGGGAGCTCTAGAAAATGTATATAAAAACAGAGCATCAGCCAAGGGGGAGCATAGTGTAAACACCTAGTCATTTTTCACTAAGTGTTGCCATCAATGCCAAAGGGGAGATTGTTGGCAAGAGACACTATATGGATTCATGAATGTTGTCATTGATGGCAACAAAGTTCATCCCACACATCCGCAGGACATGGTGTGTCTCTACCGGAAGTCAGAATGAAGAATGTGGTGGTCTGGTAAACAAGAACAAAGCATGTGGCAAGGTCTGACAGACAGGTCCGGATCTCTCAGAGGAAGTATCTTGGTGAAGTGCAGATTTGGGGAAGTAAAGAGTACTACCTTGAGTGATAGATTCCAAGGTTTTAGCCTCCGGTGATAGATGAGGTAAAAGATATGAATAGTTGAGTACCGGGTTCCTGAGTGACAGTGTGAACAGAGGAAGAACTGACTGACTGAACATCAAACTATTTTCTGGATGCGTTTCTGATGGTGATAAAGGTTATGAAGACCTGAATTATGTTTGCCGACATGATTAATGATTTCTACAAGTATATACTTGATCTGCATTACTTGATGTGCAAGGATTCAGCCGACAGAACATAGTTTATGAGAAGATTGACTGTTTCAGGTGCCAACTTGAAAGGTGATGAAATCACTTGTGCGGATATATATATAAGATGGATTTAGTTGAGTAAAGTGTTGTTGTTAAAAAAAAAAGGATGTGCGAATAAAAGCAGAGCAGAGCAAAAATAGTAAGGAAGGTCCGGTATGTGAAAGGAAAGCAACATAAGAGAAGAGGAAAGATGAAGTGTAGCAGATCAGTGTACTGAGCCTAACCGGAACTGAACCCCAACATATGCGGATGCTACCAATCAGTTCAAGTATTGTATAAGACTCTTTTTGTAGACAGTGTGTCTCTTGTAGGTAGTGTGCCTCTTGTGAGCAGTGTGCTTGGGTAGTGAGCCCTAATTGGCAAGTGCCATTTTGTATTTCCTTATTCTTCTAATAGAGAATAATCTTTGGGTTAATCACCCCGTGGTTTTCTCCCTTAACAGGGTTTCCATGTCAAAAATATTGTGTCATGTGTATCTCCATTTCATGGTTATGTTTGCTTGTTTAAATTAATGCTGCATTAATTAATAAGAAAGTTTAGAAAGAAGAAATAATTTGGATAACTGATTCACCCCCCTCTCAGTTATCAACAACTTTATACTGATTTCCCTGAGCTTAACACTGCTTTTCTTTAGGATATCACATTCGAACCTGATATCTTCATACCAAACGTCTATCAGCAGGGCATTGTTATTATTTAACACTTGATTGTTAATTAGAATTTGAGGATCAATCCTCTTTATTTCACTCAAAGCAGTTAGGTTCTTTTCCAATTGGAATGACCTTCTTCCTATTTCATTCTGCATTTTGTCCACTTTTCTCTTCAAACTACTTAAAGAATTCCACCTCTGTAAACAGGTTCTCAATACATCTTCCACTCCTATAAGGGTTGTCAGCATCCACTTATCCATGATCATGGACTGATGCTTCATGAGGTCCAATTTATTAACTTCCTCCTGGGAGATAACAGTCAATGGGACTACCGGATCCGCTAGTGTACTATCAGGGTTAATCAACCCCTTTATATATGCATGCAGCTGGGCAATGTGCTCCTTATTTTTCTCTTTCTCCTTCTTTACCCTTTGGGTCAAAGAATCTATGATATCCTTCCCTTCCTGACCCTCTTGGTCTTCATTGGCAAAACCCAAATCCACAGTTGTGATTTGGAACTCTTCCATGGTGATTTTGCCTTTCTGCTTTTCTACAGTAGGAAGTGCTACTTGGGCAGTCCTTCTACCTGTAGCAGGATCTCTTTTGATAGCCGATGTCAATCTGGTTTTTCTCTTTGGCTTCATGATAGTCTCTGCAAACAAGGTAGAAACATCAAATTCTTAGACTTCAAAGCCTTGTTCTGTACCTATTTCCTTTTCAAGCCACTGAGGCACTTCATCTTCAAATCCTTGACATCCTTTGTGATCATCATGTCTACCCTGATCTCCAGTATCTGTCACTGTTCTAGGTGGAGAAGGCGACTTCCTAGTTTCTTCCTCATGGAACTCCTCATGAGGGGGATCCTGTTACATCTCTTCTTGCTGAGGGGTTTCCTTTCATAGGGGAGGATCTTGTGGGATATCCATCTGATGATCCTGTGCTTGATCTTGCATTCCCTCTTGCTTTGTCTTATCCACATTAGTGTTTTCTTCATCTTGAGGCATATGGGCATCTATGGATGTCTATGTGTCTGGTCCTAGTGCATCACCTTAATCTTGGCTTACATTTTGTTCCGCACCAGATGCACCTACATCTTGTGTTTTGAGGTCCTCATGACCTGATATATTCTTTTCTCCTGTATCTCCTTGAGTCCTGGCAGCATCATTACTTGATGTATCTCTATCAGCTTCACCCTTCTGCTGGACTTCTACTATCTTTGGTGCAATGGGTATCTCATGTTGTTGCTAGCCCATATCTGGAGCACTACTCTCTATCTCAGCCTACTTGGCTGCTTCAATTTTCTCTGTGGCATCAGGTACACTCACCTTGTCTTTGGGGCTCACATCCTCCATGTATGTCAAATCTATAATGGTAGGGTTAGTCACCTGATCTACTAATTTGTCGAACCTGATTTGTTGGCTACCCTTTCTAGGCTACTCTCCTTCTCCTGCTGAGCTATTTGTTTCAACCCTTCCAATACCACTGCTTGTGCTAATGGGGTCCCATGTGGGGTCATGCGGGTACTAGAGGCAAGGGTCTCCATCTTCTGAGAGGCAACACTCTACACTACTTCATCATCTGATAGGTCCACGATGTCTTCCAATGAGAAAGGACCACCATGACCTACTTTAGAAGCTTCTTTTACTTGTTCCTCTGCTCTTTCTATCTTGAATTTGATAATGGTGGGAAGTGGCACATCATGCTGCAATTCCTTCCTAAACACTTCACCACCAGCCCCTCTCAACACTATAAGATCGGTCCTGATCTCTCCCTGCATGGATTCCTTTGTTTCTTGGGTGGAGATATCAGGGGTGCCACCCTCCTCTTTCTGCTGACCATCATCGGGTCATCACCTACAGGCTCTTTATTTACCAACTCTTCTTCAAAAGATATATCTTTTTCTATATTTTGTTGTGATGCTTGGCCTTCATCTTATACTTCGGCAATTTCTTCAACTGGCCTCAGGATTCTTTTGGTCTTTGGTTTATCCATCAGAGGCAGTGCAGATGAGGCAGATGTCTGTCCTAATGTTGATGCACCTATAGCTGGTCTAGCAATTCTCTCAATTATCACCCCCTTAGGATCATCATCAGTCTTCTTTCCTCTAGGGGGACCTTTTCTCTATTTCTGAGTGGGCAACCTCTCCCCATTGGATTTTCTTTTCTCACTGAGGAAGTCATCATATCCCTCATCAAGGATCTCCTGCCTTTTCTTCTTGGTGACCACTGTAATAGCTACACCCCTTTTCTTCAGTTTGTTTATTTGTTCATCCACCCATGCTTGGGTTAACTGCAGCACCCCACCTGTAAACTGATCCAAGGAGATATCCTTTGGCTATGTTAGATCAAGGGTTGAGATGGTGTCATTGTACACCTTCTTGTCTTCATATTTATTTGACATGGTCCTACCATCATCCTTCTTTAGTTGTGCTGGCATTGGGATGCAGTCAAATGTCCTTATCTAATTTAGGGTAAGCCTATGATATTTTCTTCTTCTCACTTCCGCCTCATCCTCACAATCAGTCCATAAATCTTCCAAGTGCCTCTGATGTATTGGCTTCCCCATTATTTTCTGCATCCTTCCATAGGGGTCATATGATCTAGCCAATGGAAATGGCTGCATATACATCAATTTCAGACCACCTACGATATGTTCTATGCTCTGTGAATCTGAGCACATATACCATCCCATGGATACTAGAAAAAGTACTGGGGGTATCTTCTTTTGTGCTTTGTATGTCTCTACTATGGTAGACACCTATCTCAAAAATTCCATCAGAACTACCCTATCAGTAGGGTACCTGGGCAACATGAGGGACTGATCTTCAAATCCATCAACTCTCATGTATGAAAAGGAGGCATACTGGATGAACCAGGCTCCATGTCTGTAAATAACTTCCTAAGCCTCCATGCTTAGTCTCTTGGTTCTATCTTCCTCCATTGTTTTGACCAGATGTATAGAGAATGCATCATTCACCAACTTGTAATCTTGGTGGTAATTCTTTCTTTGTAACTAAGGATAGTGATCCCATATGTGGGCATCATCTACACCACCGCTAACCTTCCCTACTATTGTTAGGGCATCAAAGGTTCCCTTGTAGGCACATGAGTAGACAACATATAAGGTCATGTGGAATGAGCACTCTTGACCTCCTAGGTTCCTCATCTCCTCATCCAAAGCATCACTGATGACCTTGGACCATAATGGCTTGTTGTCTGTGTAGAGGACCATCTGGATGATCCCAAACATCCAATTCTTGAAGTTCCCAGGATGAGGCTAACCTGTCATCTTGCTGAGTAGGGCAATCATATTATGATACTCATCATCAAAATCAAATTTATATAGATGTACAGGCAACTTGGCAGAGGCAGTGTAGGTACTGCTCTTTGACCTCCACTAGTACATCCTCTTCCTTGCATTCTTTTTGTTGTTATTATATTTTGTCTTCAATTTATGCAGATCCACACTGACCACCTTCTTTCCAACTGGCAGATTTAAAGCAGACGTGATGCCTTTAACTAAGAAATCTGCATAAACCCTTCCATGCTTCTCTACCTACCTGGTCTGAGGGTTATAGTTTCTGGCACATTCTATTTCTAGTTCTAGGGTCTCCATAGCATATGGGAATGCAGCTACATGCCACATCCCTGATACATATACTGCATCCAATAGGGTATTATCTTTATCATGGTCTATTCTGGATGACCATACCACTAAATCTATGTCTCCCTAGTGAGTGTCCCCAATAACACCATACTTGAATTGTACTCCCTCTGGCTGAACAAACATGGGTTTAAGAAATTCAGAATTAGACCTGTTCCATCTGAGGTCCACCATGGACTCCTGCAATGAACATTCCTTGTCTTACTATACAATATCTATATGTATTTAGACAACATTATATCTCCATGGCATTAGGCATACTATATCCATTATTCATTACTTTACCATGATGTGCACATTTACAGATTCAAACCATATGAAAGAACATACTACCTAAACATGCATAGAATGACAATAGGAAGGTTTTCAATTACCTACCTAATAATGCTTTTCTCTTGGGTTAGGTGGATGATTACAAAAAAGGGCAGCAGGTGCTGATGATTACCGTTCTGTTATGTTGCAAGCTGTATTCCGTTCACAGGTAGCTCGTATTGGGGCTTGACTTCTCCGCTCTATAAATTCTTGTTTTTTTGCAAGGTAAATGGAAATAACCTTGGAAAGTTACCTTTAAATGCATCCTTAGGGTAGGATTAGGGTAAAATTATGTTAAATCAATTAAATCCGTTGATCCTCTGCAGAGAATGCATGGATGATGCTAAGTGTTTGAATCGTATTCACAGTCGGTGGGAATCCATCTACCGCATTTATGTCCATTTAATGTTAGGAACATGAAGGGAGGGGTGATCTTCGAAAGATCAGGTGATATTAAAAATATGACCCCCTTCAAATAAAATGACCTTCCACCTTTGAGTGGCAAAACTAATGCAAAAGAATCAGGTGATGTGGTCAACGTTTGACCATATGTATATTGGGTCATGAATTTAAGATTAGGGGATGTTCAAAATATGATCCCGCAACTAAGATGACCCCACTTGAAAAGATCGGGATGATGTCACCATGTCAGCAACCTTGTTTAAGCGTTGTGTTGTAATGACGTCACCCTCATGTTATTGAATATGGTGGGGATTGGATATATAGCTCCGCGAGATAAAATAGAATGATGACTTCATCATCAGGGTGATATTCTTTGTTTGTTGGTTTAGATGATGTCATCGTCATATTGGCAAAGGGTGATATTTTGCGATGAGGGTGATATTTGTAAGATGACGGATATTAAAGACATGACTCCCCAATAAATATGTGAAGTCGTTTGATGGGCAGATAACCGTTACTATGTAAAATTGACGTCCGGACTTTCACGGACCAAGTGATTATCAGGTGATAAACTTATATTGGGGTGATCTTACATAATATGACTGATGTTTGAAATATGACCCCACTTCTCAGAATATCAGGTTTGACCAAAACTTTGACCTATCATAACTTCCTTCCCTTAGAGAGTTTCAGGATGATCTAAAAGGCAAACCTGCTTGGAATTTCATGGTCTTTCCAACCATGAGGTTGATGATATGAAATACTGATTTTGACAAATGACCTCATCATGGTGACCTATCTAGCCTCTGCAGGATGACCTGCATAACTTATTTTACCAGACCGCCCAAAAGCAGAAAAACAAGACAAAGCAGCAAAAAAGTTGGGTCCCTATTTTGTCAAGTCAAAGTAGGGTGTGTTGTGTAACCACACAACACTACTTTTATTCTTAAGGAAATAGACTCAAGTCTGAAGGCCTTAAAGAATAGTTCCCCCACAGTCAGCTTTAGACACTATTCTATTCTCATGCATATGGTTTTGTATTTTGGACAAGAATTGAATCTATGGCCAGAGCAGTTGAACATTTCACAAATTGATAAAGATGGTCAATCACTACCCCCACAATTATGGATCTCAATATGGGATAGCAGGTTTGTGAATTCTAGTTATGTTCACTTTGAAGAATTCTTTGTAAAAACCCTATACAGATGTTATGGCTACCCATGTAGTTACACTTTGTCAGAAGAAATTAAAAGGTTTTTGAGACCCAAGGATTTTGATGGGCCACCTACTATAAACCACATTTGAGGGGATTGGTATTGTTTTCGTGATTCCACAATGATTAGAGTATACGGGTTTGAGGATACCCCTTTTTTGTTTCCAAAAACTATACCAGATAGGGTGGCATACTTGGAAATAATTAGATAACTTGACTACTCAAATGTGATGAATCTCAGTGCATATGATAAACAGTCTTTTATGCCAAGCACCTTATGTTTTGGTGACTTTACTGTGTTAGCTAGAGAAGGTTATGATCTCATTCTTGATAAATTGTCTCATTTTAATCTTAGGAAAGCAATATACAGAAAAATTTTTGACCCGAAGGGCTTTATTGATTATGCTAAGAAGAAGCAAAAACTGAGTGGATATACTCATGTACCTTACCCTCATGATGATGTAATCAGGAATTTGGAACAAGAAGATGCTGAAATAGCCATTGGTGAATATAATCATAAAATAAGGGAAAGAAGAAGGGAAGCACAAGAAATTGAAGTGTTTTCCTTCAACAGTGAAGGGATTGTGGCCTCTAAAGCCCATGACTTTTCTGATACAATTTCAAAATGTAGAATTGAACCATACTAGGCCCCGAAAAGAGGATTGGAAATTGAAAAAACAAGGGATAATAATGCTAGACAGGTTGCATATAAATCTTTTATTTTAGATGACCAGTTTATTCATACCCCTAAGTTCAAATCCTTTTTGTACAAACACAAGGGGAAGGCTATTAGAGAATTAGTCTCAGATGTTACACAAGACAACCAGACATAGTTAATGAATGCTTTTAAAGCAGAAGTTGAAAAGGAGATGGAAGATATGACTCCTGAGAAAGGAAGGGACTTTCTCAGAGAATCTGATGTAATGATCTTCCTTGGTCTTGATTTGAATTCATCACTTGTTTTTGATAGTTTTCTGTACAATAATGATACAAAACACAAGCTTAGTTCTAAAGGGGTTGTTGAAGTATTTACTAGAACAAAATACAATCTAGATGAGAACTCCCTCATGATATGGGCTCTATACCCACCAAACAAAAAGCTTGCTGTCATTGACACTGAAAAAGCTTTTGGCCATGTTATGACATTAAAAGCTGGAGAAACTGATCCACTCATTACAACAGAACTTGGAGTAAATGTGGCAAAACTAAATAAAGCTCAGAGTCAGGTATTGATAAAGGGGAGGGATACCTACAAAATGAGCTAGGAAAGGTTGAAAAAAGAAAATGATTTCTTAAAGGATTCAGTCCCTCTTAAAATGATTACACAGGGAGAAAGCTCACAACAAGTCCAATCTCCCTCAAAAGATCAAATGGCACAGGTCAGAATAGATACACTCATTACAGTCCTGCAGAATAGGCATGCTCATCTGATGTAATGGATGCCTAAATTATGGGATATTTGCTCTGAAAACCAAAAGGTCGTTTAAGAACATGAAAGACTAAATAACATAATACACGATAAGTTACATGAAATACAGGGTAAACACACCTCTGACAGTGCAAGCACATCTAATGCAAACAATCTTATTAAGCAGCATAAGAAGTACCATGTCAGGCTCCAAGATGAAGTGAAAGAATGCATGGGGACTTCTCAGATAGGTGTACCTGTGTTACTCAAGAATGACAAAGATTTGAAGAGCAAGGATGAATGGGTCAAGGAGTGTCAGGGAATATTAGATGAGGCCCTAGAAATTGTAAAACATGAAGATTCAGAATCCAAGGAAACTTGCTCACATCTGGTGAAGATGGTTTCAATAGAGGTGGACATTAGGGATGCCATTGAGTATGTAGAGACACACTTGAGCTAGAAATATTTGGATCATCTTGCTCAAATCTACTTATGGCTCAACAAGGCTTAGTATTAAATGTATTTGTTTATTTTCATAATTTTGTTAGTTCTCAAAAGACATTATGAAGAGATGTGGTCTCTTCACTAATATTGATATAAAAGTTAAAACATATGATGGTCATAAGATCATCGATTGATAGGTATCTCTCTTTAAGTTGAAGAAGACTGTATATATTACATATAGAAAGAAGATATATTGTCAGTTCTGTTTTAATTAAAGAATTTTAGTTACACATGTTTATTTTCTAAAAAACATAATGGAGCAGAATATTTTTACATGGTGATTTATTTCCGGTGTTCAACAATTGTGTTAATTTTCATGATTATATGTTATTGTACTGTCTCCAAAGTGGTTCTATTGAATTATTTAGATTTACATTTGTCAGGGCATATTTGTTGTCACTGTGTGAAGTTCTTTGATTGGTTTCTAGTTGATGTGAATTAAAAATCTTTTCTAATAATGGACTTTAATTGGTTCTTGTCAAAGATTAAATCCTTTTGAAGAAGTTATTGTGATTGGTTTCCATCAACTCAAGAATTAAATTCCTTTCATAATTTCATAGTAATTCAAGGGAATATCATTGGGATAATATAAGAAGAGCACTGTCACATACAAACCTGCACATTTGCACAAGGTGTAAATATCCAAAGTGCCCAACTATTAGAGTTAATCTAGGAGATAAGCTCACCAATCACATACATCTATTTCCATTCACTGACTCAAATAGACCAATAGATTTAGGCACTAGTCTTACTCATTTTCATTAGTTGAACATATCCATTAGTTTTGCCTTGATATTGCTTATACAATTTATACCAAATTAGAACCATACCATTTTCAATCACTGTTTAGACATTAGAAGTAAAAAGTAGGAAGCAACTAATCATCTATTCCACACCATTTGCCACTGTGACTAGATCCATCACTCAGCCAAGATCACACATCCATTTAATATGCTTCATTAGTAAGGTTCACCTGCCTAGGTCTAGCAGAACCTAAAGTGCAGGGAGTCATCAACCCTATAGTTTAACTCTGTTTCGTTAGTTCAAAAATGTTGCAAATCTAAGCATAGAGCCTGGCATCCTCTTAGGATTTGCAACCTGCATTTTTGAGACCTAACAGTGTCATTGACCTAATATTTATTTGTGACAAGTATCCCAATAGTCTAAAGATTACAAATTGTTGTCAAGAAAGGACTGTCATAGTTAAGTGTGGTACAGTGATACAATTTCATCTTGGTTGAGTATTGTATAAATCTCAAGCTATTTAGAATGCATGGGGTATTAGGGTGTGGTATCACTATATAGGTAACCATCAAGTGATTTCTTCAACCAAATCTTGGCCTATATAGTACCCAGTGTGAAGAGCAAGATAGTGTTATCCAAGAACCTTGTTACGGTCACAAATGAGGGTAGTCTTAGCTATCGTAACCATAGTTGGAATCCCTTGTTGTTACCATAACATACGTGACCTAAAACCATAACTCTACGAGTATGAGTTGTTTGAAAACCAAATTCCACAACCTTTGCCACCATCCTCCTTGCCTGTGTCAAAATGGGAGTTTTGGAATAGGGTATGGACATCCATCAATACATAAAGTATAGAGGAATTTTGTTAGATGTTTTAGTTGCAACTTCCTTGTTAGACATGTATGCAAAATGTGGAAGCATTGACAAGGCACGTGAACTATTTGACAGAATGCCTCAAAGAAATATGGTCTCATGGACTGCAATGACTGTAGGATATGCATAAAATGGATTTGTTGAAAAGGCTTTAGAAATTTTAAAGCAAATGCAATTAGCTGGTGTAAAGCCAAATTCCACAACCTTTGCCAACATCCTCCCTGCCTATGTCAAAATTGGGGCTTTGGAATAGGGTATGGACATCCATCAATACATAAAGGATAAAGGAATTTTGTCAGATGTTGTAGTTGTGACTACCCTTTTAGACATGTATGTAAAATGTGGAAGCATAGACAAGGCACGTGAACTGTTTGATAGAATGCCTCAAAGAAATGTGGTCTCATTGACTGCAATGATTGCAGGATATGCACAAAATGGATTTGTTGAAAAGGCTTCATAAATTTTAAAGAAAATGTAATTGGCTGGTGTAAATCCAAATTCCACAATATTTGCCAACATCCTCCCTGCCTGTGTCAAAATGGGAGCTTTGGAATAGGGTATGGACATCCATCAATACATAAAGGATAGAGGAATTTTGTTAGATGTTGTTGCAACTGCCCTGTTAGACATGTATGCAAAATGTGGAAGCATAGACAAGGCATGGGAACTATTTGACAAAATGGCTAAAAGAAATGTGATCTCATGGACTACAATGATTGTAGGATATGCACAAAATGGATTTGTTGAAAAGGCTTCAGAAATTTTAAAGCAAATGCAATTAGCTGGTGTAAAGCCAAATTCCACAACCTTTGCCACCATCTTCCCTGCCTGTGTCAAAATGGGAGCTTTTGACCAAGCAATTTGTAGCACTTAATGTTATGTAATAAAATTTACAGTTGATAGTTAAATTGTATAACAAATTTTTTTATGATCTTTACTAACGTTTATTAGAATTGTTGCATGTTTTAGATCATTGGAATGACATATTAGCTATAACATTTTTGAAATTTTATTATGGTATGTGCACTTTGATATGATGTAATATGATTATGGTTTCGTTTCATATGTTGTAATATTAGATATATAACAGAAAAACAAATTATTGCATGAAATAAATAATAACTTTTCATTTTAAATGTTTTTTTTGCAGAACACGGGTCTTCCAAAAGATCAAGATGATCCTCCTAATAGAGATCTAGATTATGTTGGTTGTGGTTCTGGTATAGATCACATCGCAGAGGATGATGATGACGCAGATAAATAAGACACTGAGGCTGATGACGATGATGATGACGATGATGATGGTGATGATGATGATGATCACGATGGTGATGATGATGTTGAGGCAGTTGCTCGTAGTAGCCAGTGACATTCATGATCATATAGACTGCATCATGAATCATTGTTGATATGTTGTTATGATGCCTCTTTTCATAGTCGCTAGCTATCATATGTATCATTTTCACGGCCTGCAGTGCCATATTAATGGGTTGTATCATAAATTTATTTATCATTTTGACTTATATCATTTGGACATGTATCATCTTGACTTGTATCATTTTGAGTTACGTAATTTATCATTTTTACTTATATCATTTGTACATGTATCATTTAGACATATTATTGATCTACTGGCATATCTGATTTTCACTTGTTTTAGTTATATGTGATGATGATCTTATCCGTATTGACTTGTCAATTTATATATATTGAAAGTGGTCGATAGTTTTTGGATAGATATTTATTACGTATAATGATTTTAATTTACTGCTCAAGATGGATGTTATCAAATTCAATTAAATTATAGATATTTGACTCACTTGTTTTAATTATAGATGATGATCATGCTATAATAATTATCTTGTTATTTAATCATATGAGTTAAATAATTAAATTACTTACTTTATAATCATATGAGTTATTTAAGAGGCATGATATATTTAACTAATTAAATTGAAATAAAACATATTAAATTAATAAATGTAAACAAAACAATAAGCATTTTTAGAAGCAACAAAAGACACAAAAATGGAAGCAAAATTGGAAGCAACAGTGGAAGCAAAATTGGAAGCACAACTAGATGCAAAATTGGAAGCCAAACTGGAAGTAAGACCAGAAGCAAAATTGGAAGCAAAACCGGAAGCAAAATGGGAAGCAAAAGTGGAAGAAAAACTAGAAGCAAAACTAGAAGCAAACCTGGAAGCAAAATTGGAAGCAAAACCAGAAGCAAAATTGGAAGCAAAATTGGAAGCAAACCTAGAAGTAAAACCAGAAGCAAAACTAGAAGCAAAATTGGAAGCAAAACTAGAAGCAAAACTGGAAGCAAAACTGGAAGCAAAACTAGAAGCAAAACTAGAAGCAAAATTGGAAGCAAAATTGGAAACAAACCTGGAAGCGAAACTGGAAGCAAAATCCAAAGCAAGACTGGAAGCAAAAGTGAAAGCCAACCTGGAAGCAAAACCTGAAGCAAACTTGGAAGCAACACAAGAAGCAAACCCAGAAGCAAAATCGGAAGCCAAAATGGAAGCAACAAAATCTGGCGCTAAATCTAGCATTAATCCTGGCACAAAATTCTGGTGCTAAACCCGGCGCTAAAACTGGCGCTAAACCCGGTGTTATAATCAGCGCTAAACCCAACGCAAAACATGGTGCAATAGTGAGATGCTATTGGGTGCCAAGTTTTGCGCCAGTAGAAGTGTCCAATTCATGGACTCAAATGCACTAAATTTTGGTGCTATTTTAGGCACTGATTGCCTCTTCTATTGTAGTGCTTGCAGCATTAAAGCATCTTTAGGTCTATAAGAATCACCTATGCCATAGTTACAACAAAAGAATCAAAGAATGACATTTCCAAGTGGGTGATCTATTTCTAAAAGAAAATCAGAGAAACTTGTAAGACAGAGAAAAGAAAGGTAAATTTGAACCTAATTGGTTGGGGCCTTTCATCATCATAACATCATATGGATCAGGGTCATACTCCCTAGCAACACTTGAAGGAATTCCTCTTGATGAACCCATTTGACAAGGGTCGTTGTACCTCATCATTTAATCATATTTCAGATGTCAAATCCAGGGCTGTGTCCTTGGCTATCTGCAATTAGGAATCCTATAGTTACCAGTTTGCTCTAGCTAATTCTAATGACTTTTACTGATTTAAAGAGATTGATCTATCTACTTATTAAATGAATTCAAAGAATGCTGAAAACATAATTGAACAGTAAATTACTTAAAGCAAATCTATAAACTGCAACATGCATCTATCTATCAAAATTAGTAAGTATTCTATAAAGCAAAATCTGAAATGACAAAACAATGGTACTAGCCTTCTACCTTGGTGGTGAGAGTGGGACCTTGCTCCACACCCTTAGGGCTGAAGACTATAGTAAGGAATCAACACAAAAGAATAAGATCACAACTTAATTCAGTTCAATTCCATTCGCTTTGTATTCAGAGAAATATTGATATCAAAATGAGATTACAGAAATCAGAATAATAAAATCACTTGCTTTTCTGCTTCTTCTGTAAGTATATATAAAATTAGTGATGAGATATCACTTATCTTATCTGCCAGTTCTTCTATGAGATGACATCCATCTCTTTATTATAATAGCTATCTAACTACGGAAAATAACCATGTAATAAAAAAAGATTGAGTGGAATAGAAGTCCACTCTGAATCTAAGTTTGAGTCTTAATACATTTGGGCAGCGAGGCCCTAAAAATATGGATATTAAATTAGTTTTATCAATAACTCATGCAAAAACTAAAAAGAGATAAAAACTCCAAGCAATTAACTAGAGATTGCCCTTAATCACTCAGGTGATGATTTGAGTAATATTAGGGGTATCACGATCGCTACTGAAAGTGTCTAATTGATAGCTATGCTGGAAATCTACTCTGCTCTAAAGAGGCACCAGAGATGTATGTCTCTGTCTACAGCTCTGGAGATATACTATCTGTAGCTCTGGAGATATAATTGTGGCCTTCTTGCTCAGCTCTGGAGATGCTCCAGACTTCAGTCTAGCTCCGGAGATGCTTTTCCTCTTTACTTCAAACTTTTTGATGTCGTGGTATTCTGATATTGTCTCCAAAGATCATTAGGACTACCTCTGGAGATGCACAAAATTGCCAACCCGAACATCTATACCTGTTGATTCAAAAAGAGAAGTTTTTCTGCATATTTCCATCAATTCCATGCATATTAGTCCTTTAATCAAGAATCATGATCTTAAGTAATTCATCTCCTATTAATCATTATTTAGAACAATCTTGCTAGACTATTCAGGTGCAGTCATCAAGAAGATGGAATCAAAAAGGAGAAAAAGAGAGGTAAAAAGATGTATTTCATGGGTGCTACCTGGCACTCATCACCATCAATAGTGTTCTTCTCAAGAAATTCTATGCTCGATCCTCAAGAATATCCTACCATAAAGTAACAAAAAAAAAAAAATAAAAAATAAAAAAAATAGAAACACCAAAAAAATGTTTGTCCTCTGGTGAAAAACTAGTAAATAGGAGCCTTGGCTAAGTATCATAGTGAAAAACTAGCAATCAGGCGCTATGTGTAGGAGTCAGTACTACAATCTATTTGGTCTTCCCATTCATCTATCTCTTTTTCATAAAAAAACTCCATGCCATTCATAATAAATCTCATTAACCCTCGCATTCCCAATTGTCCATCTATCATGGCTTGGAATTTGGTTAGTGTCAAGCATTATATCCTTGTCTAATCCATAGTCAGTCCATCCAGTTTCACTTGTCCTATGTCAGTTCACCTAGTCTCATTTATCCTTGGTCAGTCATCTTTCTCTATAATAAAACCCTTTATTAGAATGGGGGCAAGTTTCCTTAACCTAAGGTTGGGAATGGATCCTCATTTGCATTAGGGGTAGTTATAACAAATTCCCTCATCATTCATCCATCACCACTCTCATCATATCTCATCAATCGACACATTCATCACACCACCCAAAACTACATGTCATCATCATCATTGTAATGTGCCTTGATCCCGTGGATATAGGGTATGTAGGCAGTCTGGAATACGAAGGAAGTATCTAGTACTTAGGAACATATGATACACCCCATCATCCATCTCAACCCATAATAAATTCATCTTTGTCACTTCATCCATTTACCACAATCCATCCCATCCATCTACCACTTAGACATGACTAACTCAAGCAAAAAATGAACTATGCATCCGTGTGGAAGCTAAAAGTGTTTATCAAATCTGAAACAGAAAAGACTGCTCATAAAAAACAATACGTCACCACATTCCATTTGCCTATATCTAGGTATATCCATACATCTTGGATCCAAATCCTTTAACAGATACATCTTTCCCACAATAAGGCCTCAAATCTTTCTAGATTACCCGCTTTGGCAAGAAAACATGTTGGTTGTCTATTGGTTTTATCAGTTTTTGTTATTTTTTCTTTTTGATTTATCTTGTGTCCCTTTTAAAATGCACATTTAAAACTACCTTGATCTTTCTATATCTTGGTATGTTGTGATAATGTATAAATTGGGCCATAGTCATTGCTTTCGTATGTTGTGTTTGAGGGATGAATTTATTCTCCTATTAGGTCTAATATCTATCTTGTGTGTGATGGGATTAGCATCTTGCATATCAATATCTTTTACATCTAAGGCTCTACAAAGACCTTTGTATTAAGACTATTCTATGCTAAGACTATTTTCCATTCACTTATCTGACTAGGTTCTATTATACCTAGTAGTAATAAAATCAAACCACTTGCTTACAGAGTCAACTATCTTATGCATGGGTTACATGGCCAACATGGGATACATGGCCAACCTGCTTCTCATACCTTGGTTCATAATATCCATATGCTATATCAAATAAAGGATTGCTCTATTTTTACATGTCAAGCGTAATTTTTCCCAAATAATTCCATCATTTATTCATCTATTAAATAATGTTCTTTTCCATTCCAATTCATCTTTGTTTGTTGATCACTTTTGTTCATCATTTTCTTTCTTACAATTTTACTATCATAGCTTTTATAATCATTTGTTCATCATTTTCTTTCTTACAATTTGATTGTCATACCTTTGTTAAATCATCTTGGTTCTTCATTTTCTTTCTTACTGTTTGATTATCATATCGTTGATTAATCATTTTGGTTCATCATTTTATTTCTTCTCATTTGATTATCATATCATATCAATCATTTGTTTTATCACACTACAACAAATCCCTATGATTAGCTCCCTTTTTTGCTCCATTTTTTTCTTCCACCCACTGTTTTAATGTATTTTTCTCCATTTTTTTGAAAAAGTCGGCACTATTTATCTGGATGGCGCTATTTTTGGCATTTTTTTGCATCGACTAGAACAAGTCAACTCTAAATTAGGCACAAATTAGTGCCTAAATTAGCGCCTACTTTAGCATCTGCTTTAGCTCCTACTGTAGCACCACATTTAATGTCTGGTTTAGCACCTATTTTAGCGCCTACGTTAACGCCTTATTTAGCGCCTTATGTAGCACCTAAATTTAGCACCTAATGTAGCGCTTGTTTTAGCACCTAATTGAGCACCTAATTTATGGTTACTTGGGTTTATGAGTATTATTTAGGGTTTAGGGTTTATGGTTTTGGGATTAGGCATTAAGGTTTAGAGGTTTAGGGTTTAGAGAGAGATAGAGAACCAATAGGGAGATAGAGAGTGAGGGACATGGCCAAAGACATAGGGAGAGAGATTGAGAGGTAGAGGGATAAAGGTGATAGGGAGAGAGGGGAGAGATAGGGAGATATAGGTTTAGGGTTTCTAATCAAGTTTAGGGGTTAGGGTTTAGGGGCATTATTTAAGGTTTAGGGTTTATTGTTTAGGGGTTAGGGGTTCAGGTTTAGAGGTTTAGGGTTTAGGGTTTATAGAGAGGGAGGAATTATAGGGAGATATAGAGGAGACTGTGGAGAGAGATAGGGAGATAGAGAGTGAGGCACATGCACATGGCCAGGGACATGGGGAGAGAGATTGAGGGGTAGAGGGATGATATAGGGAGATAGGGGATAGATCATAGGGAGATAGAGGTTTAGAGTTGCTTGGATTTAGGGACATTGCTCGGGTTTGGAGAGAGAGAGAGAGAGAGAGAGAGAGAGAGAGAGAGAGAGAGAGAGAGAGAGAGAGAGAGAGAGAGAGAGAGAGAGAGAGAGAGAGAGAGAGAGAGAGAGAGAGAGAGAGAGAGAGAGAGAGAGAGAGATCCTACAGAGAGATAGGGAGAATGATTGAGAGATGGTAGAGGGAAAATATTAGAGATAGGGAGATATATAGGGGTTTAGGGTTTCTCAAGTTTAGGGGTTAAGGTTTAGGATCATTATTTAGGGCTTACAATTTAGGGTTTAGAGGTTTAGGTTTTAGTGTTTAGAGAGAGGACCAATAGCTAGGAGATATAGAGAGTGAGGTACGCATGGCTAGAGACATAGCCGGAAGAGATTATAGGGATATAAATGGAGAGTGAGGGACATGGACAGAGACACATGGAGAGAGATTGAGAGGTAGAGGAACGATAGAGATAGAGAGATAGCTAGGGAGATTGAGGTTTAGGGTTGCTTGGGTTTAGTGTTTAGGGTTTAGGGGTTTGCGATTTAGGGTTAATTCTCAGGTTTAGGGTTTATGGGTTAGGGATTAGGGGCATTATTTAGGGTTTATATATCTTTTAGGGGTTAGGGGTTAGGGTTTAGGGTTTAGGGGCATTATTTAAGGTTTAGAGGTTTAGGGTTGCTCGGGTTTAGGGGCATTATTCAGGGTTTACGGTTGCATGTCAAAAGAATTCTCTCTCTCTCTCTCTAAATCCCTCAACCCTAAATAATGCCCCTAATTCCTAACCCCAAACCCCTAACCCCTAAACCCTAAACCTGAGCAACCCTAAACCTCTATCTCCCTATAATCTCTCCCTTATCTCCCTCGCTTTAGCTATCATCCCTCTACCTCTCAATCTATCTCCCTATCTCTCTAGACATCTCACTCACTCTCTATCTCCCTATCTCTCACTTGACTATGATCTCTATCAGCCAAGACATAGGGGAGAGATAGGGAGATAGACTACTAGAGTGAGAGAGATATATATCCTACAAAGAGATAGGGAGAATGATTGAGAGCTAGTAGAGGGAAAATATTAGAGATAGGGACATATATAGGGGTTTAGGGTTTCTCAGGTTTAGGGGTTAAGGTTTAGGATCATTATTTAGGGCTTACGGTTTAGGGTTTAGAGGTTTAGGTTTTAGTGTTTAGAGAGAGGACCAATAGCTGGGAGATATAGAGAGTGAGGTATGCATGGCTAGAGACATAGCCAGAAGAGATTATAGGGATATAAATGGAGAGTGAGGGACATGGACAAAGACACAGGGAGAGAGATTGAGAGGTAGAGGAATGATAGAGATAGAGAGATAGCTAGGGAGATTGAGGTTTAGGGTTGCTTGGGTTTAGTGTTTAGGGTTTAGGGGTTTGCGATTTAGGGTTAATTCTCAGGTTTAGGGTTTATGGGTTAGGGATTAGGGGCATTATTTAGGGTTTATATATGTTTTAGGGGTTAGGGTTAGGGTTTAGGGGCATTATTTAAGGTTTCTCAGTTTAGGGGCATTATTCAAGGTTTACGATTGCATGTCAAAAGAAGTCTCTCTCTCTCTCTAAATCCCTCAACCTAAATAATGCCCCTAATCCCTAACCCCAAACCCCTAACCCCTAAACCCTAACCCTGAGCAACCCTAAACCTCTATCTCCCTATAATCTCTCCCTTATCTCCCTCGCTTTAGCTATCATCCCTCTACCTCTCAATCTATCTCCCTATCTCTCTAGACATCTCACTCACTCTCTATCTCCCTATCTCTCGCTCGATTGTGATCTCTATCAGCTCTCCCAATCTATCTCCTCTCTCTCAACTCTATGTACCTATCTATTTCTCCCTATTTCTTTCCTTTCTCTCTATCTCCCTATCTCTCTAGACATCTCTCTAGTGATAACTCTCCATCTCCCTATCTCTCCCCTCTACCTCCTCTATCTCTCCCTATGATCGGTCTCCTCTCTATCTCTCTCTACCTATCTATCTCTCCCTATCTCTCTATCTCTTGCCTCTCTCAGCCCCTATCATTCCTATATATATCATTAATGAACAAGCATGAAAAACTTATAGGACTCTCTCTCTCTCTCTCTCTCTCTCTTTGTCTTTGTCTCTATTCGTCTTCCTTATCAACAAAGAAAACTAGGACATGAAAAGAGGGATGAGGATATAAATTGGCAGCCGGATGAAACGGAAACAAGATGATAAAACTAAAGTTCATTGGATGGGAAGATCGAATGATGAGAGGAGAGGTGGAAAATAGTAAAATAGGGAAAAATTGGTGTAGGGATCTACATGGAAATTGGAAAGGAAAAGGAAAGCTAGGAAAGCTAGGAAAAGGATTTAACTAGCTAGGAGCTGGTAGATAATATATAGGTCAGAGAGAGAGAGAGATAAAGATAGAGAGTTGCTTGGGGTTAGCAGTCAGGGTTTAGGGGCATTATTTAGTGTTTATGAGTTTAGCATTGCTCAAGTTTAGGGTTTAGAGTTTACTAGGGTTTAGGATTTATGGTTTAGGGGCATTATTTAATTAGGGTACTTTAGGGTTATGGTTCAGGGGTTAAGGTTTATAGGTTTAGGGTTTAGTGTTTAGAGAGAGAGGACCAATAGGGAGATATAGAGAGTGAGCCGGGACATGGCCATAGACATAGGGAGATATACACATTGCTACACATGTTGGTGGCTAGTTAGACATATGGAACATCAACAACCACATGTTATGCTTCCATACATGTGTGCCACCTAATGAATTTTGTACTGCAAAACATGATCATATAATTGGCATTGTATGCATGTGACACATGGTCATGATGTCCATGTGTTGGAACCAGAATTTTCATAAAAGTTCTGAGTGTTTTATTTGTGTATCCATGACTCCCACTCTTATTTTTCCATAATAAATCATGTTATTACCATTCATAAAGTCATCTTTTCCTTTTACTGCGATACTGCTATCATAGTGGCTAGCCTTCATAATACCCATATCATACCTCCTTACCACAGAACATTCTCAAACAGCTCGCGGTATGACTGTAAGAAGAGTTAATACTATACACTACGCACTATACCGCTATACATCGGGGGGCCAAAACTTAACCTACGGTAGTGCGGTAATCAAGCCGTTGGGTTATTTAAAGCATACCAATCACATCAACATCAAAATATGAAGATTTAAGCTCAACACGAAGATTTGAATCATGCGAATTTATGAGACAGAAGTAAATGCATCTTGGTCTTGAAAATACATGAAACAAATTAAGATTTCTCACTCATAGTAGTTGAAGACAAATTACACAGGAGCTCAAACCGCGAGAGTAAAGAGAATTCTTCAAGGCAATTTTTCTGGATAAGCTCTGCTCATCATTTCTTGTGAATTTCATAAAAGGGCACCTAAAAAGACTAAGGTAGGAACTAAGAAGGATGAAGCCAAAACCAGAAAGTCTTCATTGCAATCCCCTCTGCTTTCATTGTTGCTTGGCTCAATTGAAAAAGGTTCTAAAAAGGTTTTTAGAGACTTAGCTCAAGGCTATAGGGACCCCTATATACCTGTGTTGGGATGGAATCTCTACTGGTACTTTTATATAAAAAGGAATGACTAGGAACTAACATCAAACCCATGGGCCCTAGATTTGGCTAAATTAATTATTTCCAACATTTCATTGACATTGATCTGATTAAAGCCCTTGCCCACAGTTACCATGCCCCAACCAAAACTGTGAGGCTTCCAAATGGTGAGTGCTTAGTGGATATCAGTAGAGATGCCATTATCAAATGTTTCAACCTCAATAAACAAGCTGTAACAGAGGTGAATTTAGTGAAACTTGAGCAAGAATATAAAAGGTTGAGGAGAACATATTGAAGTGATTAGCTCCCTTTACACATGAAGAGGGGTGATGATAATAGAAGGCTCTCTATTCCTTCTTCCAAAATGGAACCTTTCCAAGTTTTTGAATTCCAAGTTTATTTCAAGAATACCTATTATGCATTGTGTCAAGTTTTGGGGATAGATGTAGAGGAGCAAATGCAAATAGGGTTGATGAGAATGGCTATGATAATTCAACATTCTGAGTCAAATTTATAATTTGATTTTACATCTATGATTGAAGAACAAATACATGAAGGTTTGCTACAAGTTAGGGAAGGCAAGGCCCCTATTACTTTCAGAAAATATTCTTTATTGTGTCACTTAATTATGTATCAGAATGAAATGAAGTGGACTACAAGGATGCAATTGTGTACACAAGAAAGAGGAGTTAGAATCCCTATGCAAAACTGGTGCTACATTTGGGATAGCCGGTGTACAAAAAGTGATTTTGTAGTGTTTTAAGATGATTTTGCTGTTAGATTGATTGCTACTCTTGGTTACGCAGCACCAAGAATGCCTGAGTCATTGATGAAGGTAATGAGGCCTGTGCAGTATGGGACAGACCAAGGCTATACTCCTAATTATGCTGATTGGTTTCTTATGCCACAACACACTATTATCAGAGTATATGGGTGCAACCAAGCACCATACATTTTACCTAAGTTTGTACCTGCAAGAGTGTGTTTCCTGGAGTTTATGTGGTAGATGCTTTGGATGGAACATGACTTGATGAGAAATCAGAGGAAAGACACATTTTTGCCTGACTTGACTATGTTTGAAGAGCTAGCCATTGGGTCAGATATGCTCAAAGAAGTGCAGAGGTTTATAAGGGTCAATTACTCCCTCAAACCTAGAACAAAAAGAGTATGTGACCCAGAGGGTCACATCAATATAATCAGAAGAACCCTATTGACGAAGAAGGCTATTTCACATGAATTTCATTTTGAAGAGCATGTTATAAGGAATTTGGTGTATTTTGCTAATGTAATGCAGGCCAAAAAAAGGTGGAATGCAATGATGAGGTGGGAAAATCAGAAGAAGGAAAAATATAGAAGCTTCAAAGGCTTTTTTGCAGATGAACCCAACCTTCTAAAAAGAATGCAAATGATTTTGAGTAAATTTGATGAATTATACAGAATGGCCCAAGATGAGGGACTCATTCCATTGCCCACATCTTAGATATCACCCCCATCACCTACACGTCCATCCCCTCTATCTCCCACTCATGAGCCAGAGGCCAAAAAATAGAAGATGGAGCCATTAGTGGAATATGATTCAAGTGATGATGAAGAACAAGAAGTAGTCTTGGCCTTGACTGAACTAAAAGAGGCAGCGAAACAAAAAAGTCAAAATCCTAATGATCCAAAGGTCAGGTTGTCAGAGGAGGGAACTGATGAGATTCAAGAGGATGAAAGGGTAGTGGCCTCTCTAAGATTCATAGAGGATGATAATTTTATACACATCAATGAGTTCAAAGATTTCTGGATCAAAATGAAAATGAAACAATTTGATGAAAAGTTGAAGATCAATCTTATAGGAGATGATGAGTCAAACCAGGCTGAGATCCAGGCTCAGACATTTGTAGAAATAAATATTGGTATATTAATGTCACTCCCTAGGAGGCAAGAGAAATGGTGTTGAAAAGTGATATGTTGATTATACCAGGGATGGAGTTGTCCAAAATGTTTCTTTTAGATCAGATTAGAGCACAAGATGACCCCATGTTAGTTGTAAAATTTGATTAAGAGGAAGGTGTCTCAGGAGTAGGGTATAACCCTACTACCCAAACACTTGCCCTATGGACAAAGCAGAAGAACACAAGGAAGCCTTGGCTCCTTGATGTAGTACAAGAAATGAGGGGGTCAGCCATGATTAGAACTATGAGAGATACAACTCCTACTGAAGCTGCCACCATAACCATGCACTCTGCAATGTTTACTAGAGATGTGGTAGAAAACATGGAAAAGAAAATTAATGAATATGAGAAAAGGTTAAAGCTATCTAATGATGAGGTGAACAAATTGTTCATTGAGAATAGAAAGCTAAAACAATAGTTACAACAAGCCACCACAGTAAGGGAAGATGAATTAATTGTCTATCACTGACCAGTCAATACAGAGGATCCCCAGATCCAACAAATGAAAGAGGAAATTGATAAGTTGAAAAAGCATAATGAGGAAGATGTCAAAAATCACATCATAGAGATCTTGAGTAGGATATTAAAGCACAGAGTTGATATATTGAAAGACAAAATAAATAGGGTACATGAACAATTCAGCAATCTGATCAAAGCTCTGGAATAGATAAACACTAATTCTTCCATTCTTGAAAAGCATCAAAAGAGATGGCAACCTACCTTCCGCACACTGACTACTTTATGCAAAGCCACACACAGAGATCTAGATTCCCCATCAAAGCTCAAGGCTACATGAGAAATGGTGAAAAGCATAATTGAGGAGTATTAGTATTTGGTAGATATAAAAAAGAAAGTGGAAGGTAAGAGGAGTAAATTTGACTCCATCAAATGTTGTTTCAGCCCATCAATCCTGAAAGATGGTAACCAAATGAAGGGTGTAGATGAATGGAGAGAAGAGTTTGATCAGATGATTCCTAAATGTTTGGCACATGTACAGAATGATGGGAAAATTAAACTCACTGAGTTCCATACTCTGCTCAATGGAATTATCATGTTGGACAATGGATACACAAAGTTTGTGGTGGACATCAAGAACCTCATGGACAACAGATGGAAAAGCCATCTTGTAAGCTTTGCAGCCGCACAAGAATTTAAGTGGCCTAGTGATCTGAAAATAAGTGAATGGGAGGAAACATATTTGGGTCTTGAAGAGGATTGAATGTGAAGAGGAGATACCACATCAGAAAAATAAAATGCCTTTCTCAGGCCTTGGATGGTCATGGGTTTCTATTCGGTGAATAATGGATTGGTCTTTCAAATTAAAAATATTTTCTTAAATCTTGTTAATTTAAGTGTTTTCTTAATAGTTATGAACAGTTATGTCCTTTCTATTGTAACGGGTCTGAAGCTTGTTTGCCTCTTCTATAAAAAGAGAGACCAAGACCCGATAAGAAAAAAGGGAGAGAGAGGAGAAGAAGGTAGTAGTAGTAGATAGTAGAAAAGCTCCATAATATTTACAAAACTCAAAGACCATGTTGCAAGCATAATTTTGAAGAAGTTAATGGAAAATCTCTAATTCTGTGGCACCATATTGCTATCAATTGTTTGTTGAAGTTATTCAATTATTTGGTTGTCTCCATTTTAGTGCTTCCTTATTATTAAAATTGATATATCAAGTATATACTCAATTTATCAATGCACATTTGCTGTATTTGTGTGATATGATTAATCAGTTTCCTCAAAGGAATTAAATCCTTCTAGTCAATCACAGTAATCTAGGAGTATTAATTGGATCAGTAAGAAGAACCACACAATTAGGGTTGGCATTCTATCTCCAAGTTGACATCATCTATTGTTCTTGTAACCTGGTTGTGTCAGTTGGATTATTAAGAAGAGTCTGTCAATTATTTCCTTGCACGTTGATATAAGTTATTAACCTATATTAGTGTGCCAAACAATTAGAATTACTACCAAGTCTAAGCCACTCATCTCAGATTTTCATTTGACTCCATTTACCCAACAAGGCACTGGTCTCACCCATTTCATTTTACTTAAAACTTTCTATCAATTAAACATAGGATTTACCTTGATATTGCTTATACAATTTATACCAAATTAGAACTATATCTTTCCATTTCCAATTGCCATTGTGGATAGATTGCTAGATTAGGAAACACATAGTTTAAGTCTGCCTCATTTACATAGATATATCAATTGTTTGTTGAATTTATTCAATTATTTGGTTGTCTCCATTTTAGTGCTTCCTTATTATTAAAATTGATATATCAAGTATATACTCAATTTATCAATGCACATTTGCTGTATTTGTGTGATATGATTAATTGGTTTCCTCAAAGGAATTAAATCCTTCTAGTTAATCATAGTAATCTGGGAGTATTAATTAGATCAGTAAGAAGAACCACTTAATTAGGGTTGGCATTATGTCTCCAAGTTGATATCATCTATTGTTCTTGTTTGATTTATTCAGTTGGTTCCTTCAAGTAGGGATTAAAAATCCTTTTGATAAATTACAAGTAACCTGGTTGTGTCAGTTGGATTATTAAGAAGAGTCTGTCAATTATTTCCTTGCATGTTTATACAAGTTATTAACCAATATTAGTGTGCCAAACAGTTAGAATTACTACCAAGTATAAGCCACTCATCTCAAATTTTCATTTGACTCCATTTACCCAACAAGGCACTAGTCTCACTCATTTCATTTTACTTAAAACTTTCTATCAATTAAACATAGGATTTACCTTGATATTTCTTATACAATTTATACAAAATTAGAACTATATCTTTCCATTTCCAATTGCCATTGTGGCTAGATTAGGAAACACACAGTTTAAGTCTGCCTCATTTACATAGATATATCAATTGTTTGTTGAAGTTATTCAATTATTTGGTTGTCTCCATTTTAGTGCTTCCTTATTATTAAAATTGATATATCAAGTATATACTCAGTTTATCAATGCACATTTGTTGTATTCGTGTGATATGATTAATTGGTTTCCTCAAAGGAATTAAATCCTTCTAGTCAATCACAATAATTTGGGAGTATTAATTGGATCAGTAAGAAGAACCACTTAATTAGGGTTGGCATTCTGTCTCCAAGTTGATATCATCTAATGTTCTTTGTTGACAAAGTTTGAAATCCAATAACAGAATCATGATTGTACTCATTAATTTGATCCTTGTTTGATGCTCTCCTATTCCTAATTCAATCTATCTTAATAGTGAAGGAAAATAAATACATGGGCAACCCATAGAGAAATTTGTCATCAATTTTGTTCCTCAAAATTGTCTCATGATATGGTGAAGGAAAAAATTACCAAAGATAAATTGTGATCATTATTCATTGACCCAAAAACTAATGCACTGTTAGAAATGTAAACACCTAAATCTTACCATGGCCTAACATCACACCAGATCTATTCCACATCTCCTCTTACAATGTTAATTAAATAAATTGTATTTATTTAATTAACCACTTTGATCATTCCTCCTAATATCAGTTTAATAAGTTACGCTATTTAATTAATAAATCTAACCATTCTTCTGACATTAATTAAATATTAACCCTTCCTCTAAAGTCTCATCCTTAATTAAATAAATCCACAATTATTTAATTAAATCAATCACCCCCAACATTCCCCCACAACTAAATAAATACATATATATCATGGCCATTGTGAAACAATCCTGACTATTTTTTACTATATGAGTGTTTTTGTTTATTACCGATGTCCCGCAGGTTAATTGATTATCTTTTGTGGTTATGCGGGAACAAGAGGAATGAAATATGGCACATACCGCATTCCTGCAAAGCATAAACGAATAGTTTGCAGCTTGGCAGTAGGAAGCGGTTGATATAAAGAAGCTACCACTACCCTGTGGATGGTTCATCTGACGCTTGCGGCTTGGCGGTGTTAGTGTCTTCCCGCGGTCCCACAGAGGTTTGAAAAGTAACTGGCAGCATTACAGTAATAACACTTACTGCGTCCCCACAAGGGTTTCAATCGAGGCCTGCGATAGAGCGGCAAGAGGAGAATGTAATTTAGTTTTTGCCCTTGCCATCCTGCGACGGTCATTCATAACATTTGAGGTTGGGCAGTAAACAGAAGGACATCTAGCTGAAAATGAAAATGAAAGAATATAATGAAAAAGTTGCAATAAATAAAATGGGTGTTGATGAAACACATGATCAAATCATTACACAAACTTTCAAAGAATTGAAAGTAGATGAAATTGATGTGAGTCCAGAGGAGGCAAGACAAATGGTGTTGAAAAGTAATATGCTCATCATCCCTACATTGAAAAGTAATATGCAAGCAAAGGTTGAATCTTTTACTATGTTCAAGCATAAATTTATTCCTTTCATACTGACTAAAGAAGAGAAAATCAAAAGTCTTGACACATGGAAGATGGAATTCGGCCAAACAGTATTCCAAGTTATGAATTTTTTAAAGAAGGATGAAATGTCAGCATTCTCAGTTTCAACATGATATTGGACCGAGTAATTGCATTGGATGCTGGGTATGCAAAATTTATGATGGATGTTAGAGCTTTGCTTGATAAAAGATGGAAAGATCACCAAGAGAACTTACTTCAGATTCAAGCATACCAATGGCCTGGTGATTTTACAATATTATATAAATGGGAGGAGAAATATCTTAGAGATGAATCATCAGCAACACAGGTTGAGGTGTAGAAGAGCAATGAGCCATATGATGGCGTTAAATAGCACCACCACATCTTGAACACTCTCTTTTTGTCTCTTTATGTTTTCTTCATGTTTTCAAAATGTATTCAAATATATTTGAAAATCTAAATTGAACTTATAAAAGACAAATATTGTAATATCAAGGGTTAGGAATACAAAGAGCCATTTTGAATGTGAAAGGTATGAATCTTGTTACTTCCTTTATAAAAGGAAACCAAGACCTTATGGCTTGAAATCTATTTGGGATTTTGATTTTTTGAAAGAGACATTGCACTGCCTATACTTTGAAGAAAATCAATATAAAAGCTGCTATTATCTGGTGGTCAACTTTTGGTTATCATTTATTTGTTGAATTGGATTGCTAATAATTTATCTGGTTGTCTCCAATTTACTTTTTCTTTGTTATTCAAATCAAAAGAGGCCCTTGCATTCACATTACAAAAGAGGATAGGTGATATTTATCAAACTAAAATTATAAAGTAATAAGTTATATCTCAAAAGATGTTTATATTATTTAAAAATGAAGGAAGGGTATTCTACTGTAGAACATTTTGACACCTTTAATATGATTTTTAGTCAAATAGGTTCAATAAATGTTAAACTTAATGAACAGGGTTTAAAGATTTATAGAAAACATTAATCCAAATCATATGCCAGATTGGGTTAAGTGAAGTGGATGATTTAATTGACAAAATTACATAAGCTCCTTAATCTGTTCTGAAGTCACCATCAAACTTGAAAGTAAATTGTCATTGGTGAAACAAGGTAACACCCACTATTTAAGGAACTTGATGAGCTTATCCTTTGACCTATATCACTTAATACTTCCATCACATAAGGATTATCCATTAACAAGTTATGAAGAACATCAATCAATCCATTTAATTAGCATTATTGCCAACAATTCATACCAAAGATTGAACAATTTAAGGATATTAAAATAGGTAATTTGTCAACAATTGAACAATCCATTTAATTAACATTATTGCCAAAAATTTAATCAACCTTTTTTAAACATGGATTGAAAATAATTCTAAAAATTTAGAAGTCTTGGTCATTAACTTTATTATCTGCTACAATGTCATCTAGTGTATCATTGTCAATGTTCATATATTCTTTCAAGTATTTAATATTATCATCATCCTCATCTTGACCTCCATCATCTTCATCATCAGTGAAATCTGACTGTAGACCATCTATATTGTTACCAGATGTATTTGGATCATCATTTTGTATACCATCCATATTGTTGTCTTCCATAACATCATCCAAATCTGGATTGGTGTCTTCTTGTTCTTGAACATAACCATCTTCAACATCATCATGGATGTCAATTTCTTCGATGTTCTCTAATCCCTCTCTCTCATTTTGATGGCCATCATTGTTTTGCTCAGTATCCACTAATGCATCATCAAATACATGCCTTAATCTTGGATCATAATGTATGATAAATATCCATTTTGGGTCTAAAATATCTTCATAGAAAAATACCTGCACATGAACAACATACATATATTAGACGTATGGTATAACAATTTTATTGATTAATAAACACATGTATATATTCACAATAAACTATGAATTAATAGATTAATGATCACTACCACTTCTTGTTTGAGTTAAAGAAATACCTGCTCACAATGAATTGGTAGAACATAAGGCTCCTTATCCTCCGATAGGAAACATGAGGAATCTATAGAAAACAATCCACTATGGGTATCATGTCTTCGTGTCCTCTCAAATGCTTCATACCATCTACACTTACAAATACAACATTTAAAAGAGTGGTATATCCAACTCAATAATTTCTTGTATTTTCCCAACATATTGTAGATTCCCTTCAATTATATTCTTATCTTTTGAGCTTGATCGACTGGATTGCTTGGAGTCAACCATGATGCCACAATCCAAGGATCGTCTCTTTACATCTACACTTTCTACACGATAATGTCGACCATATGCCAACATTGCTAGATATTTCCTCACCTGTGAAAGACCATTTATTTCAGTGAAAATAAATATAATGACAAATATTAAAATAGTTAATAGTGTCAAAGCTATAAGGAAACAACATTTTGTAAAATTCCAACTGTACCTTTCTTTCACATCCTCTAGACATGTTGATTTCATCTTCTGTTATGTTTGAATCTATACCTGCATCTTTTATTTGATTTTGAATTTGTTCAGTAACCCATTCTAGTGTGCAATCTTTGCCCCATTCCCCAAGCAGATAAGTGGGAAGTGGAGTATTCCTTGGGTTCGATCTCTTAAATTGTCTCCTTGCTTCTAACACTTCTTCTCTCTTTTGATCATACAGATCAATCCATTTGTTCATAAAGTCCATGTGGTACAGAATGAACTTGTCGAGTATAGCACTTTCGTCTACACCTATCACATGTCAACATGTTTATTTCAAACTCCAAATGTCATGCTATTAATCTGACAAATAAATTACAGAGTAAATTAATGATTGCAAGAAAAAAAAACCACACTGATCATGAATTTACTTACTAATTTCTACTTGAACACCATTAGATTGTGGTTTTCTCCATCAATAATATCTGATGCTCATTCTTCATCCTAGAAGCGTGAGCCCATCTTCAATATCCTTACCAATGAATTCATACAGGAAGAAAAATGCTTCATTCAATACATACCCTTCAGCCATGCAACCCTCTGGATGTGCCTTTTGTTAGACATATATTTTTAGAGTTTTCATATACCTCTCAAAGAAAAACATCCACCTCATTGATACGACACCCTCCAATTCAATGTCATCGACTAGGTGTATAAGTAAATGGACTTGTAGGTCCATGAAACTTGTAGGGAGCTCCTTCTCAAATACACATACAATTTTTGCAATTTCCTTCTTCCATTTTGGCACTTCACATTTGTGGATCTCCTTGGAGGTCACCCACCTAATAAAAGAATAGTAAATTAGTATGAACCTTTAGTCAAAAATTAAAATGCAATATAATATATCTATGTCTCTCACACATTAACCACATACCTTGTAAATGCTGACAATTGACTTATGGCATTCCTTAAGTCAATTGTAAGACAGGAATCCCCCCTAATTGCCAATGACATGATATGCTATGAAACACATTTATGAAAAGGTCATTAGTAATTTTTTCTCACACAACATAACGATATCAAAATATATTTAGTACTTTATCAATGTTACCAGTAAATGTTAAATGATGATATATAATACCTTCATAAAATTATGAAAATCATGTGTTTTAAATCCTGTGATATGTCCATCAACTGTAAAAGCTTTAGCCAATGATGACCCATAGCTAGTAGGTGTCCTTAGTGAATGGATGACATTGTTTAGTTGGTCTAGCTCTTTTTTGTTTCAAAATCCATGGAGCTTCTGCATATGTTTCATTTTCCCTATTTGGCCACAGGTGTTTTCTATCAATTTTGGTACGTGAAAGAGCAATATCTCTCCTCAAAGACAAGGTGTCCTCTTTGCCTAATATATGTCGAAATATAGAATCTGGGACATTTTTGAAAACATGCATAGGATCTAATAGGTGAGATATTAATAGATCCTTCCAGTAAGGGAGCTCATAAAATATGGATTTCCTTTTCATTCCTTCCAACATATTAACTACAACTTGTTTTGGTTCTTCAATTGAATCACCCCGATCAAAAACATCCTCCCAACCTTTCAATTCAGCATCTTCATACTTCTTAATCCAATCAACTAGACCCATAATCATGGGAGGGCCTCTATTATCAACTTTTCCATCAAATTGATTCTTCAGGCGATTTCTAAACTTATGATCTAGTGGTAGAAAAACCTTGTTGTTTGTGCAAATAAATTTATGTAGATTTTTAGAATACCGCCCTTGAAATTATTTTGCACATCTTGGACATGCAAATATCCCCTTTGTTTGAAGCCCTGCAATTCAATAAGTAATGTTAATAACATCAAAAAAGTAGTATAAAACTAAGTATGAAAGTTGGGATGAAAATAAATTATGAGTGTAAATACGTAAATATTTTATCTTACCAGAACAAACACCAAGTCCTGGGAAATCATGAATAGTCCAACATAGCACACCATACAACATGAATGACCTATTTGATGGGGGAGGTGATATGTCATACATTCTTATGCCTTTCCATAGTAGTTGCATCTTATCAATAAAAGGTACAAGATAAACATCCATGTTTTTAACTTGATGTTTTCCTGGAACAATGAGAGTCAGCATAAGGTGTTCCTTTCTAACACTCATCCATGGGGGAATATTGTATACTATCAATCTGACTGGCCAAACACTATAATTTAAGCTCAGGAAAGAGAATGGGCACACTCCATCAATTGCAAGACCAAACTTGATACTACGGGGTTCATCTTTGAATTTTCTTGGCCATTTTCCTTTGTGTTTTATTACTTTAGAGTCGGCCAGAATTCGCATGAATCCATCTTTACTCATGTTCTTTGCATGCCAGTCCATCAATTGTGCAAGTGACTTGCAACAAAACATTCGTTGAAGTCTAGGTTAAATTGGCATGTGACGTAAAACCTTCTTTGGAACTGTAGGACCTTGTACATGAATGAATTTGCTTATATTCAATCCCCAACTCAACCAACAATAGACGCACCTCTCTGCAAGTTGAGGGCAACACATTATCTTCAGGGAATATTTTAGTTTTTAGTGCCCTATAAGATTTCTAGAGATTAAATCAATTGAATGCTTTGACTTATGATGAACATGTTTGATATGTCAATCTATACTAGGACTATTTATATACAATATATGGTTTTAAAATCCCCTTAAAGAAATATAAACGATGTTGATCAATGTTTATGAATTATGTACACAAATTGACAATTGCAAAGTAAGAAATAGATTTCAACTCACTTCAGTAGGGTAGTGAATCCTTTTTCTGACCAACCAAATAGTGACTTGATTTCTAATAATATTAATGTGCATGCCAATTTTGAGGTTCTACTTGCACCTGATTTGAGCACGGGTGTCTTCGCTGCTTGCTTGATGGAGTCTTTCAGGTTGTTATCATCAACATTACGTTGGTGGTAATTACCCCTGCTATCATCGTTACTGTCAACCATATGATCATTATTGTCATCATTGTTTTCATCCCCAAAGAAATCTATAAGCATTTCATTCAATCCTTCTTCATACACTGCATTTTCACTATCATGATCATCATCATTAAGGCTAGGTGGCATGTCATCAATGTATGTGGATCTCATCAGCTCTTCAAATTTCTTAGGTGATAGTATTCTCTTCAATAATGCTCTTTTCACCCTGTTATTGTTTAAAGGATGGTTTGGATCATCCCGTCCAAATCTTAATAACCCAGTTGGATCTTGGGTATTAGTATGTGTTTCATCAACATCTTCTACCTATCAACAAACGCAAACATTATTTAATGTTTGGCAACAATTGGATAAATCATAAATGTATCAATTTCAAAGAAATATAATCAAATATGGCTTAAAAAATAAAAATATTGGCTATATGAACATATATACAGAACATCCACAAACAATAATTTTCTCAAAGTATTCATCCCATGTACTATAGTCCTGACCAACCTCTTGTTCAGTGCAATCATTTGTTGTGTCTGTAGGATCCATTGTTACATCCTCTTCCACCCACTGTCGTCTACGTGATTTAACAGTTTTAGGTCCATGTCCATGTACATATATTTTTCGTTTTCTAGTTGAATGCTCAGGCTCTATATTTGCTCCAATCTCCATCTAAAATAATCAACAACATGCATTAATTTATGTCAAGATTGCATAATACATTATAAATTTCAATAATACTATGAAAAAAGATGGATGTATCACAAAATGCCATCAGATCATTTTTTCCTAAGGAAATTGGATTTGAGTACTTGATTTCCTACTTCATCCATTGTGTCCTCATTTGATATGACACGATATGTTGCCATGGCCTCGTCTGGTCCCTATAACACACAACATAGTAAATAATGTTTAGTACACCAATTATATCATTTCAACGAATATGCTATCCAACACAAAACCTCACTTTAGTCATATATTTGACATATTGATATCATGTTTTGGCCATCCTAATTTTCAAACTTTTCCCTCTATCATAGAATCACATTTAATCATCATTCCTGTGCATTTTCAACCAATAAGTTTGACCTCAAAGGCCTCGTGGACAAAAAAATGACTTTATCTCCTCTATGTTGTAGCATTTGTGAATTCATAAACACCTTCCTCCTTTGGTTGAGGTTGCTTTCTCTTCTTACCTCTATTGTATCTACAGATTCCATTGTCATATCTATTTCCACCCACTTTCCTCTCTACGATTTAGTAGTTCTATGCCATCCACGTTCTCTCTCCATGGCCTCCTCTAGACCGTACAATACACAACAATGTCAATAGTCACATAACATCTATTCACCAAGAGAATATTCTTGAATTTATCTTGTTAATACACTCACTTTTCATAAGGACATAGCAAAGGCATGCACTATCATGAGCCATAGGGACAACTTACTACACCATTCAAAACTCCATTTGAACTAGCTACTATCAATAATTCACATTATTGGGGACTGTCATGAAGAAAACACCATGCATAGGACTGTCATAGTCAAAGTGGAGAGGATTGTCCAGTCATTGTATGACTGTCATAATAGCAAGTGGGTTAGTTACCATGCTTCAACCTAAAATAGGTTAATGAGAACATAGAAATGAAAATCACAATACCATAAGCAAACAACATAAGCTGCCAATATAGTCCCAATATCATGGCATCATGATAGTAATAGAAGAGTTGTTTGGTTTTTCCAAAGCCATATCACTTGCATAAGGATTGTCACCAACCATCTGTGTAAGGTCATGAAAGAGTGAGTCATTATTGAGCTAATCATAAGAGAAGCATGAAATCAAAATGCTATCATGGAAACAAGATATAGTTATTATAAGGACAATCCAAATTTGGTGAGGTTACATTTTTATCAACTTCCAAGCAAAATACATCATTTTGCACTGATTGGCACTGAATTAGGTGCACTTTGCACCACCTTTGGTGCCCTAAATAGATTACATTTTTGGCCTATAAGTTGGCGCTAAAGTCGATGTTAACTGCTCCAACTATAGTGCCGACTATAATGCCCCTCGCTTTTTGGCTTGTGTTAGATGTTATTTCTATCATTACTTTTGTCAGTTCTGGAACAGTTGATAGTTTTTCTTTTTCATAATTTCAGTTCGAGACATTTGGACTAGTGTGTATTGGTTTATGCTCTCATTAATCTTGTTGGACTATGTTCGAGGGATGTATCGAGACATGTGCTATGAGTTTTGATGATACTATGTTACTTCAGTTTTTGATGAGATGGATATGATTAGTGTTGGTTAGAAAATGTCATGTTTATGTTCTGATTTTAGTCTCGTGTTGGAGCGGGGACGGTGTAGTACTGCTCGGATCGAGCACCCTACTATGCCGTGATTCTCTATCTCATTGTGTGTGATATATATGTGTACAGTTGATCATGTATAACCAAATGGTTTTCACGCAGGTTGCAGGTACCGGGCCCCAACTCCACCTGATTTAGCAGGCCTGAGCGGGCCCTACACCATGGATAAGGTGGTGGAGATAATATGAGGTCCTTACTGCTGGGTCAATTTTAGTCCTTGTCATCATCTTGTGTCCTTGCCATAGTCGTGTGTGGTGTCACGACGTTGTCCTTTGGTTCTGGTGGTTAGTCATCGTGAGTTGTGGAGTGTAGTTATGTGGTCATACTTGTTTATGCATCTCTTGTATCCTTATGATCTCATCATTTTGGGTATAGTCGTATGAACTGGTATATTATTTTTTTGAAAAGCCTCTTTATTGGCATGATCAGTATTGTAAGGTTTTAATGTCTATGTTTCTTAAGTTGTTGAGAGGTAATTAATATATGGTTAGCTTATTATTTTATTCTGGGAATATTTTAATGATGTTGACTATGTAGGAAGGTAATTAGTGTAGAGCCGTTTTAAAGTTTTTTTTTTTGGGCGCATAATTTATGAATGAGAGTTGTCGAATATTCTGGGGAGATCTGAGAATCCCTATGTTAGGAAAAAAATAAAATAAGATTTTAAATTTCCTCAGAGAGTGGGATTGTGGAGTGGTTGGAAGTTATGGGAATTCATTAGGATTTCCTATTTTTGGTCTCGGGGATTTGTCTTGTAAGGGGGTTTTTATGTCTGAGATTTTTCTTTTCTAGGGGGAAGGAGATTTTTGGGGGCTCGGATAGAGGATTTCTTTGCGAAGAAAGAGAAGAAGTTTTGGAGGTACAATTTACTTCGGGTATGTTTTATCCTGCATTTTTTTTATGGGTGGAATGTTCTTGCCATGTAATCGTTAATTGTCTGAAATTTTACTTTCTAAATTATTTTTCCTTTGTTATTGGTTTTGCCATTAACCTAAGCAAACAATCTTATGTCCTACCAAGAACTCCATTATGTTGCTCTGCGGTACCTCTAAGCCCCTGCACAATCTTTACTCAATTTTCTATTATCTTAGATTTTATTCCTTTATGAAATTCTAAATGGTTCAACCCTCACTTTCATCCATCACCCTCTAAACCTGTATTACTGCAAACAAAGGAGATCTAAAATAAATATACTCAAGCCAATGCGCGTCTTGTTTTGAGGGCATCCTTGCATTAAACATTCTATGAAAATCCTTTGGATCCAAGATTTCTTTCCCCGAGGCTTAAATTCATGTGCTGGAATGCCTCTGAGTTCCTTTTGCTATGAACCCATGTCGTGCATATTTTGATATCATTGTACTCCTTTTGACCACATCCTTTTGAGACCATTTTGTCTATAGATGCCTGTGCCTATGCATACTTCCTCTTCTTCTTGCATGCCTAACCCGACACTTGCAGTAGCTGCCAAATCCTCTTTTGGGACGTCAGGTCTTCCTAGTCCACCAACTTATTCCTTGGCCATACACTAATCCTACCTTTCTTCTGGCATTGCTGCATAGCATAAACTACCTCATCTAGCCATCGTTGGGTATAGCCAAAGCAATCCTTCTATGAAGAGTTTATCCTATCAATTTTTCTCTCCAGCGGAAGTTTAGGTTTCCTCTTACCTGAAAACCGATGCCATGATATCCCTGTGGTTATGTCGTAGAAAGGAAATAGAAGCGTCCTTCGATACCTCTTTCTGGGACGCCTTACCCCACGCCCTATCAAACATCATTCGAAGCTTTTCTTTTTATTTTATTTTGGTTTATTTTTTAATAGCTAAATTATCCTTACAGAAGGAGAACCTTAATTATTGCGTCGTAAATTGCAACCTTGATGCCAAGAATCTCTTGTTCTACCTGTCTATCTTACCTCTAAGGGCGAAGCTCAGGTGCCAGTCCCTTCCAAGCCTGTAAAAATAATCCTGCTACCCTCGCCGTCATGGCATGTCCTCTTAAATGTGGTATTGCTCTGGTAATGAGGTCGTTCCTTACATCAGTGCATGCGATGGATTTGTTAGAAAATAAAACTGGTTCCTTCTTTATTGCTGTCTTCCATCATTTTTTTTGGTTTTCCCTCAGTTTTCATTCGTTCGGCCTCTATACTGTAGGATGACATGAGTTTTAGTATTTAGAAAGTTCTCGTTTGGTAGTGCAGGTCGGCCAGTTATAGCTTTGTGCATATTTAGCCTGTTTTATCGATTTTAGGTTGTAGTTGTATCTACATTAATTGGTTATAATTGCCATTTATTAGAAATAGAAGGTAACACTAGTTTCGTCATTCTATTTAGAATAATGTGATCTCTTACGTTTAGCGTAAGCGCCATGCTGTTTAGAGGAGATATGTTTTGTGGATCTAAACCAAAGTCCTTCTGTGTCAATAGTAATGTTATGGAGATCGATAGTTAGGTTGTATATTAGTGCTTATGTTCAAACAATACCCCTCTTGAACCTAGAGAGTATTTAACCGATAGCTTTTGAAGGGTGGGGATAGTGTAATAAATTAACTCATTGGTCTAGACGGAATAGTATCACGTCGACATTGGCTTCACGTGAGTAGATGAATTTAGATTTCCTTTTTAAAATGATAGTGTTGTGGATAATGTTAGGATTATGTTAAAGGAAAGGCAAGTAGTATAGTTTTTTGAAATGTAGTAGTCTGGAAAAGATTTTCTTGTGATATAGGAGCTTAGTTTAAAATTTCTTCCATGTGATCCTTCTTATTTTTGTTGTAAGAAACCGTTTTAGATAGGCATAGAGTTCATGTTGTTGTTAGAAGGTTGTCGTTTTAGCAGGTAATTATTACTAATTAATTTACCATGTTTGTAATGGTAGTACCTTTCTCTTTTAATCTTTTGTGTATTTTACTTCACTGGACATTAGAAGGAATAAGGATAGTAATAGAATAGTAGTAATTATGTATTATGTTTGACCATCGCAATATCGGAATTTAACTAAGTTAAATAGTTAACTTTTAATTGTGGTATGATATGATGAACTAGATGCTGTAGTAGTTATGTTAAAGTGTTGAATTATTTGTATTATGGTCGTTCTAATGCGAGAGTGTGAACGTTGGTAGAGGATGTGTCTTTATATCTACCCTTTTGATGTTATGATTTCCTTCTCTTTGCAAACCATGGCGTGAAGCCAATCTTGGGTCCAAATTGGAATGTTATACCTTTAAATTTAAGAATGTTGGATGTAATTATCTCGTTGTCAATTTTTCTATAGACCCATGGCCCTTGAAAACCTAGTCCTTGCAACATGGTAAGAGTCCTGTCATGACTCCAGAGGTTTGACTTTTGCTCTCCCCCTTGTTACTTGGGTCTTTTGTCACTTGAAGTTGTTTGAGTTGAGTAGGGAATGATGATTGTAACCTTATGGCCAAGTGAATGGCACTTGTAATGAGATAGAATCTCCTTTTGTACCTTTATCCTTGCATGTTGTGGATTGCCTGGCTGGTCAGAGAATGCTAAGGGAGTGGCTTCTATGGTGGGGCCGGCGCCTAGTGAGAGGTCGCCTGGGTAACCCCATGGAAGTTGTAAACAAGTGGAAACTTAATAATGTACCTAGGGGGCTGGGTAGTAATACACTTAACAAGATAATTAATGTGACCTCGCCCACGCCTTGAGTGCTCTTATAGGCCAAGGGTGGGATGAGAAGGCCTAGTTGGCAAGGCCGACCTCCTCGTCTTCATGAGAGGACATGTCGGCTCCGCATGTGTCACCCTATGGGGCCAGCACCTAGAGATAGGCTGCCAGGGTAACCATAGATGGGGGCCAGCTTCTGGTGAGAGATAGCCTGGGTAACCCATGCTAGGGCCATGCGATGACACTCTCTTTATGCGGCTCTGTTATGTTTTCTTTCTTTGTTGATACCTCTGGGGTGTGGTCGTGTTTCCATGTTTGATTTGGTCTGATGTTAGTGATCCGTCTGGTCGGGTATTGTCAGTTCTGTGTAGTCCTTCATCATTGTTGTTTCATGGAGTCTAGTTTTGGTAATTGTGGTTTGGTTTACAGCCTTGACCTAGTGGTAATCCTCTTATTATCTCCTAGCTCGGTGGGGTGGACCTCAGGGTTCCACATGGTTGGGAGGTAGAGCTATCCTTTAGTGTTCTGGAGATTCAGTTACGTCGTGTGCGGAGATGTTCAGTTTAGATGGCTTCCACCTTACAACAGTGTTGTATACCATCTATGTTCTATTTTGTAAATCGATGAGATCGATCTTGTAATCTTGCTACCTTGTAATTTTGAAATCTTGTACTCTTGCAATCTTGTATTCTTATCACCTTATAATCTTGTAATCATGTAATTTGGATCTGAGGCTATGTAATCATTTCATACGATGATGTGGAAGTGATCAGGATAGTTATTTCTGCAGATTGATGGTTATCACTCTTATGGTTTTATTTAATTTCCTAATGCTGTTATGTTGCCCTAGAGTGGTTAGATGGACACTTTTCTATTTTACATGCTTCTTAATATCTTTGGATACTGCATTGTGCTTTATTGTTAAAAAAAAATAGTTCTTGTTTCCGCTCTGGGTTATCTATCACTCTAGGGTTGCAGGACGGGTCATTACATTTGGTATCAGAGCCAGGTTTAAAACACTGGGTACCCTGGTTATGTTTGAGCCCATTATGTAACCTTGTGCTTGTACTCTGTAGAATAATTTTATCTCTAATGTGAATCTTTTAATGTAATAGATGCCTTGGTGTTGTAGGTAGATGCCTAGAGGTAGGGGCTGAGGTCGGGGCAGAGGTAGAGGTCGCGGGAGAGGTGGTGGCGGTACACCTCCTCCCAGTTCTCCTCAGTCGAGTGCCCATGAAGGCGGAGGTCAGAACATAGGGGGTCAGGATCAGCCTGATGGAGCTCAGTTGAGACAGATTCTTGAGGAGGCCCTTGCCCGTTTAGGCCCTAGACAGGAGGGCAGGCAGACTCGAGGAGAGCAGGAGGTAGATCAGCGGGGCCCTAGAGAGAGAGAGAGGTCCCCTAGACCTAGGGAGTTGTCAGCTGAGCAGGAGGCCACCCTAGCCAGCCATATGAGGGACTTACTGAGAGCACGCCCTCCCATCTTTGATGGAGCTGGCAGTGGACTTGAGGTAGAGACTTGGCTTTTGGACTTAGGCAGGTGTTTCGCCATGCATCCGTATGGTAGCAACACTAAAGCCAGATGTACTATTTTGCATCTTCGAGGGTTCGCTTCGACTTGGTGGTGGCTAGAGGAGTAGAAGCTGCATTTGGATATTAGCACTGTGTCTTGGGAGCTATTCTTAGAGAGATTTAGAGCCTGTTTTCTTTCTGACCATTGGAGGCAGCGTCGAGCCGATGAGTTCCATGAGCTAAGGCAGTTGGCCATGACCGTTGAGCAGTATGAGCGCAGATTTTACGAGCTTAAACAGTATGCAGGTATTGGAGATGATGAGTCCATGTTGGTGCAGCATTTCATCAGGGGCTTGAAAGCCCAGATTAGTGGAGGGGTTCGTATATTCAAACCTAAGACTATGGAGGTTGCTGTGGAGAAAGCCCAGATAGTGGAGGAGAATCTGGCTATGGCTCTTGGTGGGCATACAGGAGTGCACATTGGCAGTGCACCATCTTCAGGATATGGTTCTCGAGGTGGTCACACTCAGGCATCAGGTTTCCATGCACCCTCAAAGGGTGGCCGGCAGCACCAGTATTCGCAGTCCAAGCCGAAGAGTTCACATCATCAGCAAGGTAATAGATTTCAGAAAATGAAAGATCAGTCTTGGCAGCGCAATAAGCGGAACCGTTTTGATCAGCCAGCTCAGAGTACGCAGTCTGCAGTGAGTAGAGGCAGTGTCCAGCAGTCTAGTGCTTTCAGGGGTGAAGGTGGTTTTGGTAGAGGCATCGGGTGTTTCTCTTGTGGCCAGCAGGGCCATATTGCTAGGCAGTGCCCACAGAAGGGCGCATCAGGTTTTGGACATCGACCGGCGGCATCTGAACCGACAGTTGGTGATGCAGGTAGCTCTCATCGAGTCTTTGCAGCGGTAGATGACCGATAGGCAGAGCATCAGGGCACCATGGTGGAGACTTCTGGTCGCATGCGAGGTATTGATTTTTCTATTTTATTTGATTCCGGTGCATCTGATTCGTTTATATCTCCTTCTCTTGTGGAGCGTTGTGGCTTAGAGGTGACAAAGTAGGCTAATAGGTGGCAGGTTGAGTTAGCTTCCGGGGCTAAGATAGCAGTTGAGTCTCTAGTTTCTGGGTGTGAATTGACGATTGGCTCCTTATCTACTTCTGTGGACCTTCGCATTCTACCCCTGGGTTCATATGACATAGTTTTGGGGATGGACTGGTTGGAGGCTCATCAGGCAGTGATAGATTACCAGCATAAGTCTGTTAGATGTGTGGATGATTCGGGTGTTGAGGTTGAGGTGGTAGGAGTTCAGAGACCCATTTCCCTACGTACGATTTCTGCCATGCAACTCAAGAGATGCATGCGTCAGGGACATCAGCTTTTTGCAGTGACGGTTAGTGACTTAGAGATGGAGGAGAGTCGAGAGGCATCTCTTGATGATCACCCACTCTTGAGGGAGTTTACGGATGTTTTTCCCTCTAATATTCCAGGGATGCCACCTAGGCGTGACATCGATTTCAGGATTGATCTGATTCCCGGTGCAGAACCTATCTCACGAGCTCCATACAGGATGACCACTCAGGAGCTCAAAGAGCTTCGACTACAGTTGGAGGAGCTGTTAGCCAAAGGGTTCATTCGACCTAGTGTTTCTCCTTGGGGAGCACCTATGATCTTTGTCAAAAAGAAGGATGGATCTCTGCGGCTATGTATCGATTACCGACAGCTCAATAAAGTAACAGTGAGAAATAGGTACCCCTTGCCTCGGATCGATGATTTGTTTGATCAGATTAAAGGAGCAAAGGTATTCTCTAAGATTGACCTTAAGTCAGGATATCACCAATTACGGATATTTGAGGCAGATATTCACAAAACAGCATTCCGTACCCGTTATGGTCATTACGAGTTCACCGTGGTACCATTCAGGCTAACGAATGCACCTTCAATTTTTATGAGCTTGATGAATGGTGTTTTCCGTACTTATCTTGACTGTTTTGTCCTTGTGTTCCTTGATGATATACTGATTTATTCAAGGACTATGGAGGAGCATGAGAAGCATTTGCGGCAGGTGTTATAGTGTCTGAGAGAAAATCGGCTTTATGCCAATTTATTGAAGTGTGAGTTCTTTCAGTCGGAGGTTAAGTATTTGGGTCATGTCATCTTTGGAGAGGGTATTGCGGTGGATCCCTTGAAGATCCAAGCTATTATGGATTGGCCTACACCCACTAACGTTTCAGAGGTCTGTAGCTTTATGGGACTGGCAGGTTACTATCATCGTTTTGTTATGGGGTTTTCGAGGATTGCCCACCCTATAACTTCTCTTCAGAGGAAAGGGAAGAAGTTTGTTTGGTCAGAGCAGTGTCAGGCAGCGTTCCAAACTCTTAAGGAACAGTTGACTAGTGCACTGATTTTAGCAGTTCCTGACCCTGATGGAGACTTTGTTGTTTGTACTGATGCTTCTTTAGAGGGTTTGGGGGCAGTTCTAATGCAGGATGGTCGCATGATTGCCTATGAGTCTCGCAAACTCAAGGATCACGAGTTGAACTATCCCACTCACGACTTGGAGTTAGCAGCAGTGGTGCATGCCTTGGTGAGATGGAGGCATTTTCTATTAGGTCATCGGTTTGAGCTGCATAGTGATCATCGTAGTCTACAGTATATCTTCACACAGCCAAACTTGAATGCGAGGCAAGGCATTGGATGGAGTTCCTGTGTGAGTATGACTTCGAGGTCAGATATATACAGGGCAAGGAGAATGTGGTAGCAGATGCTCCTAGTCATCGGAGGCACGAGATCTCAGCAGTTTCTGTTATAGTGGATTTGAGAGGTTAGATTCTCGCTGCTCTTCCAGCAGACAGTTGGTGCCAGGAGGTGAGATCTGAGATTGAGTCTGGCAAACCTTTAGAGGGTAGATTCTCTGGTTACTTGTTTGAGTCAGATGGTCCTTTGCGACATTTGGGTCGTATCTATGTTCCTAGTTCTGAGGGTATTTGTACCCTAGTTTTGTCTGAGGCACATCGAGCACCCTTCTCAGCTCATCCGGGTGTCAAGAAGATGTATGCAGATCTGCATCAGCTGTACTTTTGGAGTGGTATGAAGCGGGATATTGCTGATTTTGTGTCGAGATGTCTTGAGTGTCAGAGGGTGAAGGCGGAGCATCAGCACCCCGCAGGTCTTTTGCAGCCTCATTTGATTCCAGAGTGGAAGTGGGATATCATTTCGATAGACTTCATTGTCAGTTTGCCGATGTCCGCTCGGCGACATGATGCTATTATGGTCACTGTGGATAGGTTGACGAAGGTAGCTCACTTCTCTCCTGTCCGTGCTTCTTACAATGCTTCTATAGTGGCCAGAGTGTTCATGGAGGACATTGTCAGGCTTCATGGGATTCCTCGCAGGATCATATCCGACAGGGATCCAGTGTTCACTTCCGCCCTTTGGACTTCCTTACAGCATGCCTTGGGGACACAGCTGAACTTTAGTTCAGCTTATCATCCTAAGACTGATGGTCAGACTGAGAGGATTAATCAGGTTCTCGAAGATATGTTGAGGATGTATGTGATGGATCGGCAGAGCCGTTGGGAGGATTACCTATATCTGGTGGAGTTTGCCTATAATAATGGATATCACAGTTCTATTGGCATGTCTCCGTTTCAGGCTTTGTATGGCCGTCCTTGTAGGACCCCTTTGAGTTGGGATCGTCTAGAGGATAGAGTTCTTCTGGGTCCTGATATGCTTAGAGTTATGGAGCAACAGGTTGAGAGGATTAGAGAGCATTTGGTGGCAGCGCAGGACAGATAGAAAAAGTATGCCGATGCTCATAGGATCGATCGTCAGTTTTCAGTTGGGGATCGGGTGTTCTTGCGTGTGCAACCGCGAAAGAGTCCAATCCGCTATGGAAAGTGTTCTAAGTTAGCGCCACGCTTTGTAGGACCTTTTGAGGTGTTGGAGAGGATCGGTCCTGTTGCTTATCGCCTTGCATTGCCGCCTAGCCTTTCACGCATCCATGATGTGTTTCATGTTTCAGTACTTAGACCTTACTTTCCAGATATTGCTCATGTTCTTGATTGGTCTGCTCTACAGGTAGAGGACAGGCAGCTGGCTTTGGAGCCCGTAGGCATTCTTCAGCACAGGAGACTTGCTCTCAGGGGCAGAGACGTGGAGTAGGTCAGGGCCCAGTGGGACCCTAATGATGAGACCTCTACTACTTGGGAGGATGCTACCAGGATGAGGGAGTTATATCCTCACTTATTTGTAGGCTTCCATGAGTAAGCCTAGTTCTAGGGGGGAGGATGTAATGCCCCTCACTTTTTGGCTTGTGTTAGATGTTATTTCTATCATTACTTTTGTCAGTTCTGGAACAATTGATAGTTTTTCTATTTCATAATTTCAATTCGAGACATTTGGACTAATGTGTATTGGTTTATGCTCTCATTAATCTTGTTGGACTATGTTCGAGGGATGTATCGAGACATGTGCTATGAGTTTTGATGATACTATGTTACTTCAGTTTTTGATGAGATGGATATGATTAGTGTTGGTTAGAAAATGTCATGTTTATGTTCTGATTTTAGTCTTGTGTTGGAGCGGGGACGGTGTAGTACTGCTCGGATCGAGCACCCTACTATGCCGCAATTCTCTGTCTCGTTGTGTGTGATATATATGTGTACAGTTGATCATGTATAACCCAATGGTTTTCATGCAGGTTGCAGGTACCGGGCCCCGACTCCACCTGATTTAGCAGGTCTGAGCGGGCCCTACACCATGGATAAGGTGGTGGAGATAATATGAGGTCCTTACTGCTGGGTCAATTTTAGTCCTTGTCGTCATCTTGTGTCCTTGCCATAGTCGTGTGTGGTGTCGCGACGTTGTCCTTTGGTTCTGGTGGTTAGTCGTTGCGAGTTGTGGAGTGTAGTTATGTGGTCATACTTGTTTATGCATCTCTTGTATCCTTATGATCTCATCGTTTTGGGTATAGTCATATGAATTGGTATATTGTATTTTTGAAAAGCCTCTTTATTGGCATGATCAGTATTCTAAGGTTTTAATGTCTATGTTTCTTAAGTTGTTGAGAGGTAATTAATATATGGTTAGCTTATTATTTTATTCTGGGAATATTTTAATGATGTTGACTATGTAGGAAGGTAATTAGTGTAGAGCTGTTTTAAAGTTTTTTTTTTGGGGCACATGATTTATGAATGAGAGTTGTCAGATATTTTGGGGAGATCTGAGAATCCCTATGTTAGGAAAAAAATAAAATAAGATTTTAAATTTCCTCAGAGAGTGGGATTGTGGAGTGGTTGGAAGTTATGGGAATTCATTAGGATTTCCTATTTTTGGTCTCGGGGAGTTGTCTTGTAAGGGGGTTTTTATGTCTGAGATTTTTCTTTTCTGGGGGGAAGGAGATTTTTGGGGGCTCGGATAGAGGATTTCTTTGCGAAGAAAGAGAAGAAGTTTTGGAGGTACAATTTACTCCGGGTATGTTTTATCCTGCATTTTTTTATGGGTGGAATGTTCTTGCCATGTAATCGTTAATTGTCTGAAATTTTACTTTCTAAATTATTTTTCCTTTGTTATTGGTTTTGCCATTAGAAGAAATCTCCTGCCCACCTAAGCAAACAATCTTATGTCCTACCAAGAACTCCATTATGTTGCTCTGCGGTACCTCTGAGCCCCTGCACAATCTTTACTCAATTTTCTATTATCTTAGATTTTATTCCTTTATGAAATTCTAAATGGTTCAACCCTCACTTTCATCCATCACCCTCTAAACCTGTATTACTGCAAACAAAGGAGATCTAAAATAAATATACTCAAGCCAATGCGCGTCTTGTTTTGAGGGCATCCTTGCATTAAACATTCTATGAAAATCCTTTGGATCCAAGATTTCTTTCCCCGAGGCTTAAATTCATGTGCTGGAATGCCTCTGAGTTCCTTTTGCTGTGAACCCATGTCGTGCATATTTTGATATCATTGTACTCCTTGTGACCACATCCTTTTGAGACCATTTTGTCTGTAGATGCCTGTACCTATGCATACTTCCTCTTCTTCTTGCATGCCTAACCCGACACTTGCAGTAGCTGCCAAATCCTCTTTTGGGATGTCAGATCTTCCTAGTCCACCAACTTATTCCTTGGCCATACACTAATCCTACCTTTCTTCTGGCGTTGCTGCATAGCATAAACTACCTCATCCAGCCATCGTTGGGTATAGCCAAAGCAATCCTTCTATGAAGAGTTTATCCTGTCAATTTTTCTCTCTAGTGGAAGTTTAGGTTTCCTCTTACCTGAAAACCGATGCCAAGATATCCCTGTGGTTATGCCATAGAAAGGAAATAGAAGCGTCCTTCGATACCTCTTTCTGGGACGCCTTACCCCACGCCCTGTCAATCATCATTCGAAGCTTTTCTTTTTTATTTTATTTTGGTTTATTTTTTAATAGCTAAATTATCCTTACAGAAGGAGAACCTTAATTATCGCATCGTGGATTACAACCTTGATGCCAAGAATCTCTTGTTCTACCTGTCTATCTTACCTCTAAGGGCAAAGCTCAGGCACCAGTCCCTTCTAAGCCTGTAAAAATAATCCTGCTACCCTCGCCGTCGTGCCATGTCCTCTTAAATGTGGTATTGCTCTGGTAATGAGGTCGTTCCTTACATCAGTGCATGTGATGGATTTGTTAGAAAATAAAATTGGTTCCTTCTTTATTGTTGTCTTCCATCATTTTTTTTGGGTTTTCCGTCAGTTTTCATCCGTTCGGCCTCTATACTGTAGGATGACGTGAGTTTTAGTATTTAGAAAGTTCTCGTTTGGTAGTGCAGGTCGACCAGTTATAGCTTTGGGCATATTTAGCCTGTTTTATCGATTTTAGGTTGTAGTTGTTTCTATATTAATTGGTTATAATTGCCATTTATTAGAAATAGAAGGTAACACTAGTTTCATCATTCTATTTAGAATAATGTGATCTCTTATGTTTAGCGTAAGCGCCATGCTGTTTAGAGGAGATATGTTTTGTGGATCTAAACCAAAGTCCTTCTGTGTCAATAGTAATGTTATGGAGATCGATAGTTAGGTTGTATATTAGTGCTTATGTTCAAACAATACCCCTCTTGAACCTAGAGAGTATTTAACCGATAGCTTTTGAAGGATGGGGATAGTGTAATAAATTAACTCATTGGTCTAGACAGAATAGTATCACGTCGACATTGGCTTCACGTGAGTAGATGAATTTAGATTTCCTTTTTAAAATGATAGTGTTGTGGATAATGTTAGGATTATGTTAAAGGAAAGGCAAGTAGTATAGTTTTTTGAAATGTAGTAGTCTGGAAAAGATTTTCTTGTGATATAGGAGCTTAGTTTAAAATTTCTTCCGTGTGATCCTTCTTATTTTTGTTGTAAGAAACCGTTTTAGATAGGCATAGAGTTCATGTTGTTGTTAGAAGGTTGTCGTTTTAGTAGGTAATTATTACTAGTTAATTTACCATGTTTGTAATGGTAGTACCCTTCTCTTTTAATCTTTTGTGTATTTTACTTCACTGGACATTAGAAGGAATAAGGATAGTAATAGAATAGTAGTAATTATGTATTATGTTTGACCATCGCAATATCGGAATTTAACTAAGTTAAATAGTTAACTTTTAATTGTGGTATGATATGATGAACTAGATGTTGTAGTAGTTATGTTAAAGTGTTGAATTATTTGTATTATGGTCGTTCTAATGCGAGAGTGTGAACGTTGGTAGAGGATGTGTCTTTATATCTACCCTTTTGATGTTATGATTTCCTTCTCTTTGCAAACCATGGCGTGAAGCCAATCTTGGGTCCAAATTGGAATGTTATACCTTTAAATTTAAGAATGTTGGATGTAATTATCTCGTTGTCAATTTTTCTATAGACCCATGGCCCTTGAAAACCTAGCCCTTGCAACATGGTAAGAGTCCTGTCATGACTCCAGAGGTTTTACTTTTGCTCTCCCCCTTGTTACTTGGGTCTTTTGTCACTTGAAGTTGTTTGAGTTGAGTAGGGAATGACGATTGTAACCTTATGGCCAAGTGAATGGCACTTGTAATGAGATAGAATCTCCTTTTGTACCTTTATCCTTGCATGTTGTGGATTGCCTAGTTGGTCAGAGAACGCTAAGGGAGTGGCTTATATGGTGGGGCCGGCGCCTAGTGAGAGGTTGTTGGGTAACCCCATGGAAGTTGTAAACAAGTGGAAACTTAATAATGTACCTAGGGGGCTGGGTAGTAATACACTCAACAAGATAATTAATGTGACCTCGCCCACGCCTTGAGTGCTCTTATAGGCCAAGGGTGGGATGAGAAGGCCTAGTTGGCAAGGCCGACCTCCTCGTCTTCATGAGAGGACATGTCGGCTCCGCATGTGTCACCCTATGGGGCCGGCACCTAGAGATAGGCTGCCAGGGTAACCATAGATGGGGGCCAGCTTCTGGTGAGAGATAGCCTGGGTAACCCATGCTAGGGCCATGCGATGACACTCTCTTTATGCGGCTCTGTTATGTTTTCTTTTTTTGTTGATACCTCTGGGGTGTGGTCATGTTTCCATGTTTGATTTGGTCTGATGTTAGTGATCCGTCTGGTCAGGTATTGTCGGTTTTGTGCAGTCCTTCATCATTGTTGTTTCATGGAGTCTGGTTTTGGTAATTGTGGTTTGGTTTGCAGCCTTGACCTAGTGGTAATCCTCTTATTATCTCCTAGCTCAATGGGGTGGACCTCAGGGTTCCACATGGTTGGGAGGTAGAGCTATCCATTGGTGTTCTGGAGATTCAGTTACGTCGTGTACGGAGATGTTCAGTTCAGATGGCTTCCACCTTACAACAGTGTTGTATACCATCTATGTTCTATTTTGTAAATCGACGAGATCGATCTTGTAATCTTGCTGCCTTGTAATTTTGAAATCTTGTACTCTTGCAATCTTGTATTCTTATCACCTTATAATCTTGTAATCATGTAATTTGGATCTGAGGCTATGTAATCAATTCATACTGATGATGTGGAAGTGATCAGGATAGTTATTTTTGTAGATTGATGGTTATCACTCTTATGGTTTTATTTAATTTCCTAATGCTGTTATGTTGCCCTAGAGTGGTTAGATGGACACTTTTCTATTTTACATGCTTCTTAATATCTTTGGATACTGCATTGTACTTTATTGTTAAAAAAAATAGTTCTGGTTTCCGCTCTAGGTTATCTATCACTCTAGGGTTGCACGACGGGGCATTACACTGACTACTGGATCAAAAAGAGAATTAAAAAATTCCCGCCTCCACATACCCCATAACAAAAAAAATAAAACAAAACTTTATTGATTTTTGGTGTTCATTTTTTCTTTGGAGATCGAGCGTTTGGGTTGGAGTCCCACTTGAATTAATATATGAGAAATTCGATAATTACAAGAGAAAAATGCCGCGTGAAGAGAGGAGAAAAACGCTACGCGAAGAGAAGAGAAATTTGATTTAGTTTTCAACACCATAGGTAAGGTTACAATTACAATAAAAAATTTTCGTTCCCAAATATATTTTTGTTTCGATTAAATGGAGAGGATTGTGAAGAAAGGGTTGTAAATATTGTTTTGTTTACAGGCAAATCGTTCAAGTCTCATGTGGTTGTAAAGGAGGAGGGTAAAATTGTAGACATTGCATTATTTCCTCTGCATCCGAGAGCAGTGAACACATTTTTCAAAACCCAATGCCTAGGTTCGCTTATCATTACCAACAATACCTTTCTCTGAACACAACTTTCTCGCTTCCTTCCTAAAAAAGTAGTCGAGTGCTTTAAGACAAGTCGAATGTGAGCAAACTAAAATTAGGGCTTTTGAGATGAGGGTGAGCATACTAAAACAGAGGTTGGTCAAGACAATATGAGGAGATAGGGATTTTGAGACGAGGGTGAGCAAACTAAAATTAGGCCAGGAACTATAGATTCCCTTCCAAGGCACCAATTGATTCATAGGAAAACAACTTCATGATTTGCTCTACAAAGTAAAGGTCAAAAACCTTGAGGAATACAAAAAAATTGGACAAAAACTTTCATACTTGGCAGTGTGTACTTTGTTTGCCTCCACAGACTGAACGAAAAGAATTTGCCCTAGGTCACCTCAAAATGCCAAGCAATAGAGGGAAGAGAGCAAAGGGAGCAGACTCTGGCCACAATGAGGTAATTCATTGTCAATTTATAGATTTGTAAATGTTTCCATTGTTTCTTTGATTTTTAGTTTTTAGTTTTTTATTTGTAAATTTAAAAGAAGAAATTTATTTTATAGGAACATGATACTGACAAAGATAAAGAGGCATTGGCTTCCATATTGGGGGTAGAGGCAGTGAACAAATTGGATGGTGTGGACTTGACAATGCTTGCCAGATACATAGAAAAATGATCTGGTAAAGCCCCTAAAACATTACAACCAAATCAACAGTGTCAAAGGGAATCAATCCCCAACTAGTCATGGATCGAGCAAAAGATCCAAGAGGAAATCAATAACAATAACCTCTAAGAATGTGGAACAGGGAACAGAGGCTTCCAATGTCCCACCCACTCCTGGGATACAGACTTCTTCGACCACCATGCCATGTTTTGCATCTTGCATTGGTACCTATGATACCAAGATAGAATACGATGTGGTTTCAGGGGACATCCGAATGACGGATGCTAGAAAAACATTTGTGAATAGGTTAAGGGAATCATGCCTTCAACGGTTCAAAGACCATCTACATTTGCCATTCTCAAAGATACTCATGCACCTGTAAAAAGTAGTTATCCAAGACATGGAGACTAAATTTGGCATAGGTTGGTCTGTAAAGAAGATAAAGCTATGAGTCTCTCAAAACTACAAGAGATTTCGGTGAAACCAAACAAAGAAGATAAAAAACTTCCATCCCGAGAAAAGGCTCAAAAAAAGGCCAATTGATGTAAGTTTGAAAGTATGGAAAGAGCTTGTAAAACCATATGAGAAGTCTGATGCACGGAGGAAGTCCGGTGAGGAGAGTACACAGGTATTTGAATTTGCTCATAAGATTATATCAAATTTATTAAATGATTTTTAAATTTTATTTGTGCATAGTTAAATTGAATTAGTATATGTTTCAGGACAAGGCCTCCAAGGCTAGGCTTGACAAACTTCGTGCCACGCATCATAGTGGCCAGAAAGGTTTACAGGCCTTGATTTGTACATTTGTAAGTTTATTTAATAAGTTAAATGATTTTTTTTTAATTTCCTAGGAAAAAGTAAATGATTACATATTAATTAGTTTAACTAGTCCATGTGCCATGTTTTGACAGGAGGAGAAATATGGCCGGCATCCAAACCAATTTGAAAAGGAAATGTTACAAAGCAAAAAGTGGACCGATTTTGTAATATGGATGGAGAACGAGGTATCAATAGTTGACTTTCAATAACTTAGTTGGATATTTTTGTGTTAATATGTCAATTTGAATTTCTTGTGTTGAGTTATTTATTGATGCGTAGGATGAGTTCTAAAGTGCTTCTCTGTTGGCCCTAGCGCCCTTAAATGTAAGATTTCTCTTAGATGACAAATGATTACTCTTATCTCTTTGGGGACCCTTCTTGGTGCCATTAGGATCATAATGAGTATACTAGGCTTGTGCTTGCTTACAAAAAGTGGTTGCAATTAACCTAATCTTGTGGTCATTATCCACAACATTTTGTGTGTACCATGCTATCTCATATGCTTAAGTTTAACGAGCTAATAATGAATAGAAACCCCTTGTTTGCCTGCCTCCAACTAATGGACTTGTTGGAACCTAAAATTTCCTACCATTTTTTGCAAAATTTTTAGGTTCCCATGATGAAAAATATGACTACAGCACTCAGAAATGCACCTGTACAATATACTTCAGTGGCCTACTTTGAAGGGTTATAATTCGAGGCATATTCATTTTTATGTCAAACCACTTGGTAGGCATACTTATCTGTCATATGTGAGTGTACATGCTTGATTTTGGCTTCCCATGATCAGATTGGACAAGGTTTTGTAGTGCCAAGTTAAAGGGTTTTGGTGGTATCTGGTGGTACCCACCTAGGGTTAGGGTTTTAAGTCAAGTCTGCAAGCCTATATTTTTATTCCTTTAAACCCCTTAAGGCCTTAAGTTTTCTTGTCCTTTGGCCTCTTACACTTTATCTTTTAAAACTGCATTGACTTCCTATATTAAAGGGCAATTGTCTTGAGGTCTTCTTAGAGGGGTGATATGTGACTAGGGTATGAAGACTAGGACTTTGTATGTAATCTTCAGCCCTCTTTTCTGATTTGTTGGAAGCCTTCTTCACTAATACATAAGGACTGTCAAGACTCCTATGATAGTGCATTAAAGATGCATTGAAATCACAAAGGAGATAAATGTTATTAGGCCCTCACTCAATGGAGAAGGGATTGTCATAAAGAGCATGACAATGTTACCTTGTCATAGTCACAAAGGGGATAGTCTTTGTGGTGATAATTAAAGTCACTAAGTTTACATCCACCTTCCTAGGGTCTGTAGAAATGCCTGAAGTTGAATATGCCTATTTCAAAGATCTTGCCATGAGTATTTTCCATGTTTTTACAAATGGAGAGCTTCCCAATCCTCATCTCAAGTTTCAAATGCATAATGAAACGATGGAGGACAATCATAACTATCATAATAGTACACTAGCATTTTTTGTCTCAAGGTGGCCCTTGAGACTGCCAAGGGGATGGATATAGAGTTGGGATTATGGTTTTTGTTTAAAATCCTTGTGTTATTGACCTAATATTTATTTGTGGCAAGTATGCCAATAGTCTAAAGATTACAAATTGTTGTCAAGAAAGGACTGTCATAGTTAAGTGTGCTACAGTGATACAATTTCATCTTGGTTGAGTATTGTATAAATCTCAAGCTATTTAGAATGCATGGGGTATTAGGGTGTGGTATCACTATATAGGAAACCATCAAGTGATTTCTTCAACCCAATCTTGGCCTATATAGTACCCAGTGTGAAGAGCAAGATAGTGGTGTCCAAGAACCTTGTTACGATCACAAATGAGGGCAGTCTTAGCTATTGTAATCATAGTTGGAATCCCTTGTTGTTACCATAACATACGTGACCTAAAACCATGACTCTAGAAGTATGAGTTGTTTGAAATCCAAATTCCACAACCTTTGCCACCATCCTCCTTGCCTGTGTCAAAATGGGAGTTTTAGAATAGGGTATGGACATCCATTAATACATAAAGTATAGAGGAATTTTGTCAGATGTTATAGTTGCAACTGCCCTGTTAGACATGTATGCAAAATGTGGAAGCATTGACAAGGCACATGAACTATTTGATAGAATGCCTCAAAGAAATATGGTCTCATGGACTACAATGACTGCAGGATATGCACAAAATGGATTTGTTGAAAAGGCTTCAGAAATTTTAAAGCAAATGCAATTGGCTGGTGTAAAGCCAAATTCCACAACCTTTGCCAACATCCTCCCTACCTGTGTCAAAATGGGATCTTTGGAATAGGGTATGGACATCCATCAATACATAAAGGATAGAGGAGTTTTGTCATATGTTGTAGTTGCAACTACCCTATTAGACATGTATGCAAAATGTGGAAGGATAGACAAGGCACGCGAACTATTTGATAGAATGCATCAAAGAAATGTAGTCTCATGGACTGCAATGACTGCAAGATATGCACAAAATGGATTTGTTGAAAAGGCTTTAGAAATTTTAAAGCAAATGCAATTAGCTAGTGTAAAGCCAAATTCCACAACCTTTGCCACCATCCTCCCTCCCTGTGTCAAAATGGGAGATTTAGAATAGGGTATGTACATCCATCAATACATAAAGGATAGAGGAATTTTGTTAGATGTTGTAGTTGCAACTACCTTGTTAGACATGTATGCAAAATGTGGAAGCATAGACAAGGCACGTGAACTGTTTGACAGAATGCCTCAAAGAAATGTGGTCTCATGGATTGCAATGACTGCAGGATATGCAAAAAATGGATTTGTTGAAAAGGCTTCATAAATTTTAAAGCAAATGCAATTAGCTGGTGTAAAGCCAAATTCCACAACCTTTGCCACCATCCTCCCCGCCTGTGTCAAAATGGGAGCTTTGGAATAGGGTTTCGACATCCATAAATATGTTGGTGCATGATACAAGTTTGGGTTTTGAATAGTTGAATTTGTAGGCCTTTTATGAAAAATCCAAAAAATTCTAAGTCCCTCGGCCTCCTGCACAGTTATATTATATGTATCGTTCTTTGTATATGGTTGTTGTATCAAATGTACAAGTGTAGATGTACATTGGTGGAACCAAAAAAGAGTTAAATCAGCTTCAGAATGGAGAAAAATCAGTTGTATGCATATCGGGTTTGTATCTGTCATTCGGATACAATTTTGGAGGTGAAAATCTGTATGTATATCGTAGATTCTTAGAATATTCTACAGTTTTATCAAAAAGATTGCATGTATATGTTGTTGTATATTCGATATACAACGAGGTAGATACAACAGCGGACATCAAAAGGTGTTCAAATCGGGTTAAAATGGTGGTCGGGTCCACAGGTTTTCAGCAAGCGGATTGTATGTATATAATTTATACAAAAGAATATACAATGCAGGACATACAATCCCGGACTTCAAATTTTATTAAATCGGGCCTGGTGGATGTTGATGCAAAGGCAAAGTTGAAAAGTCAAAGGCATTTTTTTGTATATCGGGTTGTAAGTATCTCCAATGTACAACCGCATATACAATGGAATATACAAGGGCCAGATGTAGAAATATTGCAAGATTTTTGTATGTACCCAATATGCAATCGGACATGCAACAATAGATACAAAGAAATATACAAGCAGGTTGCAATCAAAGTTAGCGATGGGGCCCACACAATTATATGTCCCGCAATTGTATGTATGTGCTATATACAATGCAATATACAAAGGCATACATACAATCCCGGATGCGAATGAAAAGTTTGTTGTGGCGGATAAGTGGTTGAGGTCTGCGGATGTATATTACACAATGTATGTATGTGCGATATACAATGAGAGATGCAAAGATGCCGATACAACACCGGATTTGAAATTTATTCCATTCTACCTCATAAGTATGATGGAATCCACAGTTGTATGTATGTGCGATATACAATGAGAGATGCAATGATGCTGATACAAATGCTAGATTTCAAAAGTTGTTCCAATCTGCCTCATAAGTATGATGGAATCCGCGGTTGTATGTATTTGCAATATACAAGGTGATGTACAAAGAGGAAGATACAATGCCCGGACCCGATTGAAATTTCAAAGTGTTTCATAATGATTTGGGGTCCGCGCTTGTATGTGTTGCAATTGTATGTGCATACAATCTCATATACAACCACAGATGCAAAAGAAGATACAATGGATCGATGATGAAGATGTAAGTGCTTAGCTATAGTGATGCAATGGTAGGCTGCCACGTGTCCAAGGGCAGTTGTATGTATATACAACTACATATACAAAGATTTGATGGCGAAAAAGGCAAAATGGGCGAAAAAGCAGAAATGTTTGTTCAAGCTATGAAAAGTCTGCGATGGGGAAAAGCTACCTACGTGGCACATTTTAATTGGTCAATGACTTGTCAGCGTGATTTGAAGCCATTGATCTTGGCAATGAGGAGGAAATCTACGACCCTGTTTCAGATGTCTAAGGAAGGAGGGATTTCTTTGTATCTGCAACCGCATTTCAGGTGGGAAGAATTGCAAAGCACGCAACCGTCGTATTTTCTGAAGTTGCTGCATCTCGTGGGTAGGTTGGCCATTAATGGCAAATTTACAGAGGTATGGGTCGAATGGACGGGTCAACTACCATTTTTAAGGCAAAAATCTCCAGTCTGCTGCACGTTTCCTGAACTAACCTGCTCTTCCTTCTTCTTCTGCCTGCTGCATTGAATGTTTTTGGGTGCCATTCTCATGGTGCGATGTATCTGGTAGCATTTTGAAATGACATGTACCTTGATTCCTGAGTACACGTTCGGGTATATCAGGACTGTGTCACTCATTTTTCTGGTGGTGGAAGACTTGGGCAAATTTTTTGGAGAAATAACAAAAAATAGAGCTTTTTGGTTGTTCCGTCTCTTTTGGAGTTTATGAGTTGCATCTAAATGCACATTACACATGTTCAGTTTCATGTTGTGTTTATATGAAAAATGCATCTTTGCATGTGTTTAGCTGTTTGTCTCCATTTGTTGTATGCATCCCTTCTTTTGAATCTAGTTGCTAAGGATTACTTAGATTCTAGGATATAGATTTCTATATTGCATGCTTAACTTTTGACCTCCATTTAAGGAGTGGATTAAACTGTTTTAGGTTAAGTATGAAGAAGATTGTATGGCAGCAGGGATGTCTGTAAGTAGAGATAGCTAAATACTCATTCTTGGGTGGTGTTTGTAAGGCAAATACCTATCTGGCCCCTTGAAAGTTGAATGCCAGTGCAAATCATCAGCATGTATACGTCTAGTTGACTCTTTGCCCTGAGATAGGCACCGGTCTGCCCTTGTGTAGTAGTTATGATCCAAAACCCCCTATCTTGCATCCAAAACATAAATACAAATCATTTCATAATTCCAACCTGTTAGTTTGTAGGAGTAGAAATAGGACCCCTACATACTCTCATTCCTAACCAGTTAGATATGTCCAAGAACAATGCCAACCTTGTGATTTATCACACAAATCTTGGTCCTAAAATGAGAGTATTCTGCCTGTGACTAAAATGCTAAATCTTTCTGTTGGGTGAGTCAAAGTTAAATCTTTAGCTATAGGGATACCCCCCTTGGTGCGGTAGAACTAGAAGTGAAGGGGAGGCAGCTCAAAAAACCTCTTGTATTTGTTGGCCGAATCTGCCTGTGGATTGGAACTGGCAAACCCATTGTTGATTCGGATAAAAAGATCCAACAAAGTGGCGACTCTGCTGGGGATAGAGTCAAATAATTTAAAGGCTGGAGAATCTAGTTTCCAGTGAAGTTGTTGCAGCAATACCAAAGAATGACCATGTGGTGCTCTGCTCGCATGATGAATCCATAAAACAAAAGTGCCTTGTTGATATTCTGTCTTCTCTGTGAGAGGTGGCGACTCTGTTGATTGAGCCTATCAAAGCTGCAACATATTTCCAGGTATTCATCTTTTGATTCAAAAACAATGAGTCTAGAGCAGCAGTCTTGGTTGTGCTCTCCGAGAAGGCCATTTTTTATTGAAAAATATAAAGCCCTAAATTTCAAAGGAATATATGGTTACCCAAATGTTATTCCCAATAAGATTAGAAAATGTTTGCCAAAATATAGTGAATTAAATTCTGAATCTGCAAACAAACACCTAAATTTTTTTTGTAATGTGATAGAAGATTATGAGGTAGAGGCTGAAGATGTAGTAATGAGACTCTTTGTTCAGTCATTAGAGGATGATGCTAGGGTCTAGTTTTCAGACCTGCCTGTGTGTTCAGTTTCTTCATGGGTAGATTTAGAAATTGCATTCCTAGAGCAGTTTGGTGAAAGATTTGATTTGGCCTCATTGATCATACATTTCATGAATATTCAAAAGGAAGAGGAAGAACTGGTTCTAGCCTTTAATCTTAGATTTATTAAGTTGCTTAGGCGGATCCCTGAATATATGAGACCCAATGATGCATTGTGCTTGACAATTTATTTGGCTGCATTTGATGAAGAAATAAGTTATTTATTGAGAGATAAGGAACTGGTCACACTTCACCAGGCTTATAGATTTGCTATGGATATTGAAAATAATTAGAAATATGGAATGCCAGTAGGTTTCATGGCTGCAAGTTTTCAAAACAGTTATCAAAGTGAATATATTTCAGTTGTCCTAATGTGCTTATTTAAAGATGATTTTGTAGAGGGAAATATATTTCAGAATAGTATGTGTAGTCATGATGTGATGCATAAACATGAAGAAGATGTTGTAGAAAATGTAGGAACATCCTATAATGGTGAAGACAAATATTGTTATCAGCCTCTAGAAGAAAGATCTACAGACGCAAAATGCCCTTCAAATGATCAAATGAAAGATATACATGAGGTTGTGTCTTGCAGTAATAGGTATATCCCAGTTATTCCTGATTATTTATATGAGGTGGATATGGAAAGCTTCACTCTAGGTATAGAAGATGCAGATTCAAGGGACGACAGTGAATATGTTAGTGATTGTTAGCATTCAGATGCATATGTGAGCCTTTTAGATGATGAAATATATATGGATGTTGAATATGAGTGTTTCCTTGAAAATTCTAACTACCTTTACAGTGCAGAGGTTGAAACTTTTGCTGTTGATTATCAGTGCATTGGTGAAGAGGAAAAACAGGGTCACTATTTAGGGTTGCACTCTGAGCTATTGATGCCTTCTCTTGAGACATTCCAGGTGGCCATTAATGATAAAATTGTTGAGATCAATGATGATGAATATCTGAATGTTTATAAAAATGAATATGATTATGAGATGTTGCTTTTGCCTGAATATTGGATGTTTGATACAGAGGAGCTCTTATTTTATAAAGGGCAAAATTCTGATGTGGATTCATTTATTTCATGAGTCTGATATTTTCCCAAGCGACACTGGTGACTCATATGATCATGACGGTCTACTACTGAGAATGGTAGATGCTTATAAATCTAGTCGTGGATTTCTCAGAGAAGAAAGAAACAATAGTACAATCAATTGCAACGCTGGGTGCTGCAAACAACAAATTGTTTTTAGTCTTCGTTCGAAGAAATCAAAAGAAAATAAGACATTTGACAAAGGAAAATTTTGGTTTTTCATTTTCGGTGGCCTTGGGCCGCCAAGTAATCTTCAAAAATGTAATTTGTGATGCAGGTTTGTGCGGTGCTCGACTCTATACCCAATGGATAAGGCCCAGTCTACATCCCAAAGTTCTGGAGTTCTCGCCATGCCTACAAGAGGCATGCATCCCAAGACAGAGCCAATGTTGGTGCCTGCTACAAGTTTGGGTTTCAAGTAGTTGAATTTGTAGGCTTTCATGAAAAATCCAAAAAATTCTAAGTCCCTCGGCCTCTTGCACAATTAAATTGTATGTATCATTCTTTGTATATGGCCGTTGTATCAAATGTACAAGTGCAGATGTACATTGGTGGACCCAAAAAAGAGTTAAATCAGCTTCAGAATGGAGAAAAATCAGTTGTATGCATCGTTGTATGCATATCGGGTTTGTATCTGTCATTTGGATACAATTCTGGAGGCAAAAATCTATATGTATATCGTAGATTCCTAGAATATTCTGCATTTGTGTCAAAAAGATTGCATGTATATGTTGTTGTATATTCGATATACAATGAGGTACATACAACAGCAGACGTCAAAAGGTGTTCAAATCGGGTTAAAATGGTGGTCGGGTCCACAAGTTTTCAGCAAGCGGATTGTATGTATATAATTTATACAAAAGAATATACAATGTAGGACATACAATCCCGGACTTCAAATTTTATTAAATCGGGCCTGGTGGATGTTGATGCAAAGGCAGAGTTGAAAAGTCAAAGGCATTTTTTTGTATATCGGGTTGTAAGTATCTCCAATGTACAACCGCATATACAATGGAATATACAAGGGCTGGATGCAGAAATATTGCAGGATTTTTGTATGTACCCAATATGAAATTAGACATGCAACAATAGATACAAAGAAATATACAAGCAGGTTGCAGTCAAAGTAAACGATGGGGCCCACACAGTTATATGTCCCGCGATTGTATGTATGTGCTATATATAATGTAATATAAAAAGACACACATACAATCCCAGACGCAAATGAAAAGTTTGTTGTGGCGGATAAGTGGCTGAGGTCCGCGGATGTATATTAAACATTGTATGTATGTGCGATATACAATGAGAGATGCAAAGATGCTAATACAACGTCGGATTTGAAATTTATTCCATTCTGCCTCATAAGTATGATGGAATCTGTGGTTGTATGTATGTGCGATATACAATGAGAGATGCAATGATGCCGATACAAATGCTGGATTTCAAAAGTTGTTCCAATCTGCCTCATAAGTATGATGGAATCCGCGGTTGTATGTATTTGCAATATACAAGGTGATGTACAAAGAGGAAGATACAACACCCAGACTTGATTGAAATTTTAAAGTGTTTCATAATGATTTGGGGTCCACGCTTGTATGTGCATACAATCTCATATACAACCACAGATGCAAAAGAAGATACAATGGATCAGTGATGAAGATGCAAGTGCTTAGCTATAGTGATCTAATGGCAGGTTGCCATGTGTCCAAGGGCAGTTGTATGTATATACAACTACATATACAAATATTTGATGGAGAAAAAGGCAAAATGGGCGAAAAGGCAGAAATGTTTGTTCAAGCTGTGAAAAGTCTACGATGGGAAAAAGCTACTTGCGTGGCACATTTTAATTGATCAACGACTTGTCAGTGTGATTTGAAGCCATTGATCTTGGCAATGAGGAGGAAATCTACGGCCCTGTTTTAGATGTCCAAGCAAGGAGGGATTTCTTTGTATCTGTAGCCGCATTTTAGGTGGGAAGAATTGCAAAGCACGCAACCGTCGTATTTTCTGAAGTTGCTGCATCTCGTGGGTAGGTTGGCCATTAATGGCAAATTTATAGAGGTATGGATCGAATGGATGGGTCAACTACCATTTTTAAGGCGAAAATCTCCAGTCTGCTGCACGTTTCCTGAACTAACCTGCTCTTCCTTCTTCTTCTGCCTGCTGCATTGAATGTTTTTGGGCGCCATTCTCATGGTGCGATGTATCTGGTAACATTTTGAAATGACATGTACCTTGATTGCTGAGTACGCGTTCTGGGTATATCAGGACTGTGTCACTCAATTTTTTGGTGGTGGAAGACTTGGGCAATTTTTTTGGAGAAATAACGAAAAATAGAGCTTTTTGGCTATTCCATCTTTTTTGGAGTTTATGAGTTGCATCTGAATGCACGTTACACATGTTCAGTTTCATGTTGTGTTTATATGAAAAATGCTTCTTTGCATGTGTTTAGTTGTTTGTCTCCATTTGTTGTATGCATCCCTTCTTTTGAATCTGGTTGCTAAGGGTTACTTAGATTCTAGGATATAGATTTCTATATTGCATGCTTAACTTTTGACCTCCATTCAAGGAGTGGATTAAACTATTTTAGGTTACGTATGAAGAAGATTGTATGGTAGCAGGGATGTCTGTAAGTAGAGATAGCTAAATACTCATTCTTGGGTGGTGTTTGTAAGGCAAATACCTATCTGGCCCCTTGAAATTTGAATGCCAGTGCAAATCATCAGCATGTATACGTCTAGTTGACTCCTTGCCCTGAGATAGGCACCGGTCTGCCCTTGTGTAGTAGTTATGATCCAAACCCCCTGTCTTGCATCCAAAACATAAATACAAATCATTTCATAATTCCAACCTGTTAGTTTGTAGGAGTAGAAATAGGACCCCTGCATACTCTCATTCCTAACTAGATAGATATGTCCAAGAACACTACCAACCTTGTGATTTATCACATAAATCTTGGTCCAAAAATGAGAGTATTCTACCTGTGACTAAAAGGCTAAATCTTTCTGTTGGGTGAGTCAAAGTTAAATCTTTAGCTATAGGGATACCCCCCTCGGTGTGGCAGAACTAGAAGTGAAGGGGAGGCAGCTCACGCAACCTCCTATATTTGTTGACCGATTTTGCCTGTGCATTGGAACTGGCAAACCCATTATTGATTCAAATAAAAGGATCCAACACAATACATAAAGGATAGAGGAATTTGGTCAGATGTTATAGTTACAACTACCCTATTAGACATGTATGCAAAATGTGGAAGCATAGACAAGGCACGTGAACTGTTTGACAGAATGCCTCAAAGAAATGTGGTCTCCTGGACTGCAATGACTGCAGGAAATGCACAAAATGGATTTGTTGAAAAGGCTTCAGAAATTTTAAAGCAAATGCAATTAGCTGGTGTAAAGCCAAATTTCACAACCTTTGCCACCATCCTCCTTGCTTATGTCAAAATGGGATCTTTTGACCAAGCAATTTGTAGCACTTAAGGTTATGTAATAGAATTTACAGTTGATAGTTAAATTTATAACAATTTTTTTTATGACTTTACTAACGTTTATTACAATTGTTGGATGTTTTACATCATTGGAATGACATATTAGCTGTAAATTTTTGAAAGTTTATTATGGTATGTGCACTTTGATATGATGTAATATGATTATGGTTTCATTTCATATGTTGTAATATTAGATATATAACAGAAAAATAAATTATTGAATGAAATAAATAATAACTTTTCATTTTAAATGTTTTTTTTTGCAGAACACGGGTCTTCTAGAAGATCAAGATGATCCTCATGATAGAGATCCAGATTATGTTGGTTTTGGTACAGATCACATGGCAAAGGATGATGATGGCACAAATACAAAAGACACTGAGGCTGATGACGATGGTAATGATGACGATGATGGTGATGATGATGATGATCACGATGGTGATGATGATGATGAGGCAGTTGCTCGTAGTAGCCAGTGACATTCATGATCATATAGACTGCATCATGGATAATTATTGATATATCATTATGATACCTCTTTTCATAGTCGCTATCTATCATATGTATCATTTTCACGGCCTGCAGTGCCATATTAATGAGTTGTATCATAAATTTATGTATCATTTTGACTTATATCATTTGGACATGTATCATCTTGACTTGTATCATTTTGAGTTATATAATTTATCATTTTTACTTATATCATTTGTACATGTATCATTTAGACATGTTATTGATCTACTGGCATACTTCACTTTCACTTGTTTTAGTTATATATGATGATGATCTTATCTGTATTGACTTGACAATTTATATATATTGAAAGTGGTCGATGATTTTTGGATGGATATTTATTACGTATGATGATTTTAATTTACTGCTCAGGATGGATGTTGTCAAATTCAATTAAATTATATATATTGGACTCACTTGTTTTAATTATAGATGATGATCGTGTTATAATAATTATCTTGTTATTTAATCATATGAGTTAAATAATTAAATTACTTACTTTATAATCATGAGTTATTTAAGAGGCATGATATATTTAACTAATTAAATTGAAATAAAACATATTAAATTAATAAATGTAAGCAAAACAATAAGCATTTTAGAAGCAACAAAACACACAAAAATGGAAGCAAAATTGGAAGCAACAAGTGACACTATATCGGAAGAAAAATTGGAAGCAAAACTGGAAACAACAGTGGAAGCAAAATTGGAATAAAAAATGGACGCAAAATTGGAAGTAAAATTGGAAGCAAAACCAAAAGAAAAAATGGAAGCGAAACTGGAAGCAAAATTTGAAGCAAAATCGGAAGCAAAATTGGAAGAAAAAGTGGAAGCAAACCTAGAAGCAAAATTGGAAGCAAAAATGGAAGCAAACCTAGAAGCAAAATTGGAAGCAAAACCAGAAGCAACATTGGAAGAAAACCTAGAAGCAAAATCAGAAGCAACATTGGAAGCAAAACTGGAAGCAAAACTAGAAGTAAAATTGGAAGCAAAATTGGGAGCAAAATTGGAAGCAAAACCAGAAGCAAAATTGGAAGCAAACCTGGAAGAAAAACTAGAAGCAAAATTGGAAGCAAAACCAGAAGCAAAACTAGAAGCAAAAGTGGAAGCTAACCTGGAAGCGAAACTAGAAGCAACAGTGGAAGAAAAACTGGAAGCAAAATTAGAAGCAAAACTAGAAGTAAAACCAGAAGCAAAACTGGAAGCAACACAAGAAGCAAAACCAGAAGCAAAATCGAAAGCCAAACTGGAAGAAACAAAATCTGGCACTAAATCCGGCGTTAATCCTGGCACTAAAATCTGGCGCTAAACCCGGTGCAAAACCCGACGCTAAAACTGGCGCTAAACCTAGCGCAATAGTGAGATGCTATTAGGTGCCAAGTTTTGTGCCGGCAGAATCGTCCAATTCATGGACTCAAATGCACTAAATTTTGGTGCTATTTTAGATGCTAATTGCCTATTCTGTTGTAGTGTCATCATTTGATTATCTTTTCGTTAATCATTTGTTTTGATTTATCATTTGATTATTATATGTAAATCATTTGTGTCATCCATTATCATCATTTATCATTTCCTCTAACTTAATCATTTCATCATTCATATCACATTTTATGTCACATCACATTAACTCATCAATACATCATATACATCATCAAATTAACATCTATGCTAATTTCACATCACATCATTATACATCATCAAATAAACATCTATGCTATATCCATATTACGTATGCATACATCTATCATATCATCAAAAATGTGACAACATCATAAACATCTATACATGACCGAACCATCACATATATATCATCAAAAATATTGAAGTGTCCATAATATACAAATGTCCATGATACAAGTGTCTATACATATGAGTACATCATCACAAGCTCGTAGGCATCAAAAATACAAAAATATACAAAGTGTCTCCTCTCATCCAAAAAAGACATTAGGTGTCTGCATTATGTCGAGCTAGCTCCCTCTGAAGGAGCTAGCTACTGTCCGGTGCCTGGGGGAGGTGGTTGATGAGGTCCCTATGATCTTGATGGTTGCCCCTGATCTCATGGTCATGTGCCCACTCTGGGTGGCCCCATTACCGATGGTCCTAAGCGAGCTAATCTAGAACCCCCTGCCCTGCTCCACATGCTGAAATTGGGAGCCCTATGTGATGTTGGGACTACACTCTCATAGAGCCCCTAGTAGTACTCTGCATGCTACCTGGCCTGTGCCAACCTATCCTAGACCGCCATCATGTCGGTCCACATCTATTCTATGCTCCCACCTGCTATAACACTCTGTGCTGCATCCAACTACTATTGTACCTAGGCAGTCACGGCCCTCGTTGTGTCCCTCTCCCCTATAATCTACTACAACTACACCTGTAGTCCCTATATCCATGTCTGTAGTGCCTGTATCTGCAAGAGAGCACTGTCCCTCTCTGTTGTGATCCTTGTCATCACCCCCTACAATTGCTCTACCTCCAACTGTGGGCTATCTCGATAGGCTCGTAATGTGTCTGTGTCCTCTCCATCTCCTCCTCCTCTAGCTTGCACCTATCCCCTATCTCCATTCCCTCCTCCAGCATGTCCCCTGTCTCCATCTCCTCCTCCAACCTATCCCCTATCTCCATCTCCTCCTCCATCTCCCCCTGCTGCTGGTACTGCTGCTACTACCAATGGGCCCTGCCCTCCTCCTCCATCCCCTCCTTTCCCTGCATTTGGAGGGATAGCTACATGTTCTTCTGCAACCCTCTGCCTAACCTGTCGATGTCTAATGGGAGGATCTGCAACCTGTCCTGCCTGTGTCCCTGGCGGTGTTAGTCTCACAGGCATGTGAGTAGCCCACCAAGCATTAAAATTAGGGTTGGTCCCTGCATCTTCTACGGGCACAGTTGGTGGTGCCCACGACACTAGCTGTAGTGATATGATCTCTGCCTCTATTGCTTGTCTATCCACCGGTGCTCCCCAAGCCCCTACTTCTCCGACTACCCTCAAAAAAATAGCCTCATGCACAGGTGCCATCTGTAACTCCCTAAACTGCCTCATAACCCTATCTGGCATGTATCTCTCTATAATCATTCTCACCATCCCCATGACGTACTAGGTCTGCCTCACATAGGGCAGCTCCTGGTGGTCATCCCACCAAACCTCACAAGCCCTCCAAGGTCTCCAAACCACCTCGTCTATATCATTGATGATCCTCCTCCAGTATGTCATGTCCCCCATCCTCCGATAATGTAACACCCCGACGTATAACCAAAAGTACGGCCACTCCTCTACTCTCGCCATCCCATCAGTCATTAGTCACAATACCAGTATATGCTCCTAGGCCCATATATGTAGCAGCGCTATGCCACAACCCATGTCCTGGCTCTGACTATACACACAGTTGTGCAAATCCCTGTACAAGTGCGCTAACATGCACGGACCCCAAGCAAAAACCTCTCCCTCCATCATCCGCTCCAGGACATCTCCTCAATTGATAGCAAAATGTCAGGATCGTCTCCTTAGTACCAGCACGTAACTAATCAGGCCCGTGATAAACAGTGGTAGTGGGGCATCATCAATGACCTGGGTCAAATCTAATTGTGTACCCTCTATAGGGAGGTCGTCATCCGTAAAAACTCTCTCCAAAGCCTCTGTCCCTATGTGTAGGTCATATTGTACTAAGGATCCATGAATCTGAATCCATAGTATCCTCCACACGTCCTCTAAAGTAACTGTCATCTCCTCTGTCGGGAGAAGGAAGGCACTCCTCTCATTGTGCCACCACTCTATCAATGCGGTCATCGTGGCTATATGTGCTCAGATCTCTGGGAATCAACTTATATGTAACATCCCGACTCCATCTAGGAACTCTCTATCAATGTCTATAAACCCCAGCTCTAGCCTCATCGTGCGTGGCCTCTACACGCGTGATCGAATTGATGGTTGCCACTCCTATCCATCAAAAAGCATATCAATATGTTAACCATAAATTGGTAACAAACACGAGTTTTTCCTAATTCTCCTAATTCTTCCCTAACTCAACTAGTTGGGTCCCTAGGGCCGCTAACTTTTCTTCTTTAGTCAAATTCCTAAGTCTAGTAGGTGGCTTGTTGTCTTCTGACACAGGCGCACCTTTCCTACCCTCTGGCACAATTTTCAGTGCTAGTGTGCCTTTTTCATGCACAGGGGCGTAAGTTTTCTACCTAGGTGCACTTTTATGCAAAAGTGTGTCATTTTCAGTCATCTAATCAATCTATTCAGTCAACTCTCCAATCAAGTCTATTAACTCCCTTGATTCATGAAGGAGCCAGGACACTTGTCCTTTTCTGATTTGCGCACATTCTCTCAACCTTCGTCAACTGTTGATTTTTCTGGTCTTTTACAACCGTTGATCTAGTATCTCATATGTCTATAAATTGAGCTTCATTCTCCATTTCTCATAATCTCTTGTTTTAGTAAATTTATGTCATCCTTATAATTCCTTGGGAGATCACATTTATGCTCGGCAATATAGAGCAATCCACATCGCATAGAGCAAAGAGCAAATCGACTCGAGACTTGGGTGCTATCTCGATACGCACAATCCATTTGGTTTGTTTGTGTGTGTTGAAGGTTGTTTGCATTGTCTTTTGTATTGCTTTCATATTATTTACATATTCAGATTTTAACCAATACAATATGATTGCAATTTAAATCAATTAATTATTTAATCTATTGCATAGAAAATGAATTTAAATATGATATACTTAGCTCAATTATTTATGATTAAATATGTTGCAAACGATGTTAGACAATAATTTCTAGAATTTTAGTGTTTGATTAGATGAGCACTTCAAAATCTACAAACTAACAATAAACTACCATGTTTTAGATCCATGCATAAGGACCTGATATTTGCACATGTGGACCTAATATTTGTGCATATGGAAGTGAATTATAAACCTAAACCTATAACTATTAAAATGAACTAGCATAAATTTAAGGACAAAACACAGTTTTCCTTAACCTTTTGATGTCTAAATCATAGTAAGGAACTAGCAGTGTTTACAAACACCTTTATGAAATTTGTTGAATTGTGAGGGTCATGTTCTCCTCAATCAGACCTTTAGGTAGACTAATTCAATGGCTTTGGAATAACAATTGAAGATAACAGACAAGCATGTAGTATGTCTAAGATCAGGGTATACTTTAAGAAATGACCTCTTGAAGATTCTATAAAATCCTTGGTGAATCCACTGCAAAGAACTATAATATCCTAAATGATTTTCTTTCATATGGAAATCAAATTTTAGAGTGGATTGGTTTTTTTCCTTGTATGATTTTTTTGCAATTTAATGGCTAAATTTTTCTATTAATATTTGACTTTTAGAGTAATTTGATGTCTAAAGTTTCTATCGATAGATGAATTTTAAACAAAGATGTTGAAATGGAGTGAGTATAGAAAATAAAAAATAGCCCCTAAAAGAATGAGGCAATTAGGGACTAAAAAATAAAAGTTTCTAACACAGGGCAATTTTATTTTAGGACCAAGGAAAATTTATCAAATATGGGCAAATTTGACACTTCTAAAGAACCTAAAATTAGCCAACTTTGGAAGATAGAAATGGAAAAAATAGCCAAACGACAACATATAGCCACTAAAAATTCCTTACCTAGAATGATGATGTAAGTAGATAATTGAATTACGATACTCTATGATGGTACTATGGGATGAGTGCAAGCTATTGAGGGTTGAAAATGACACTAAATTGGTAACTTTTCACCTAAAAAATAATTAGTTGTATGTGAGTTAATGGTTCAAACCACTTACAGATACAATATGAACATGGTGTGAAAAGATGAAATTTAGCATTGTGTTTCTAGTTTTCAAATATGTAATTTATTTTAATAAGTAGATGATAAAAGTTGGTTAAGCAAAGGATATACAAAAGTGACACTTGTTTCACAAATGGAAAAATATATCCCTATATAAACACATTAAGGACTAAAAAATGTAAGTATCTTCAAAATCCTTTAGAGAACACACATAATTAATATTGAAGTGTGATGTGGATATTTTCAATAATTTTTTATCAAATATAATTTTTATTAATTATTTAGTAAGACTAAGGTAGAAAACTCAAACTCCTCATGTACAACCACCTTGACCTAAAATAATTGTACATTATTTTTTTGAATGTGTGAAGCATAATGTCTAGCTTGGAGTTGTATAGTTTTAAAAAAAAAAGATTTTACAATCAAAAACTAATTAAAAAACATAAAGATACATTTTTCAAGTGTGTGAGACATTATATTTGAAAAATAATAAATATTTTAAAAATTAAGTTTTAAGTTTGAAAAGACTAGATATTTGAAAAACATACATACTTCTTAACAACTCAACAAAACTGATTAATTTTTTGAAAAAATTACAATATAAAATCATCAACCATATCATGGAAGCAATTTTGTCAATGAAATCCATCATAAACTTGTAATTGGTGAACATTACAGAAAGTGGCCTCTTAATAATCAATTCATATTGACAAAGGAAAGAGCGTTATGTATATTAATGGATTGCCTCAACCCCTCCAACTATCTCAATTAATTGCTCATTTTTAATATAATGACATGGAGCACGTATATATCTCCAAGCATATTCCATTAGAATATGGCATCTTCAATGCTTCAAAGAAGAACGATCAAACAAATCTTAATTAAAAAAAAATTAATCGATGCCACCTCACCAAAAAAAAAAAAAAAAATCTAGAAGTTTCGATGTGATGTTCCAAACTCTTTGCCACTCTTTTCGATCATCAAAAAGGAAAAGCAAAACTGTCCCCCCACCGTGTAGAATGGGAAAGGTTGTGTTTTGGCAAATAGGCTTGTAAAGGAAAATATCCTTTTCCTATGTTACTTTATAAATAGATACAATCAAATATAAATTAACGTTTATAATTAGTTGAGAATGATAAAATTAGTAAAATAATGTTATTTTAAAAACTAAATGTAAGAAAATTGGAATATTTAGTTTTAGGAATAATGATGAAGAATAAATTTGATATAATGTAGTTTTGGATCGTGAATTATACAAAGGTGTGTCTTTGATATGTAAACTACCTAAGATAATGTGTAGAATTGTAGGTTGATCCCATTTTTTGGGTCAGTTTCATGTGGCACAGACCTGGCCTACAATTCATAGGCGTGGTCTGGTTGAATGTGACTGATTCACCTTGAAGTTTGCTCTTTGTTGGTTGTTAACGGTATTTTAAAATACCCTAGGGAAGTGGTTGCATCACAAGGGCCAAGTTCTCATAGGTCGAACCCCTTGATTGGACCAAATTTATGATCATGCAAAAGATCGAAGATAACAATCTCAAACAAAATAGTCATGATCTAAATGACTTTGATGCATATTAGTTACATTTTAGTGCTTCAAATTAAAAGATTCCTATGATGATTCTTCTTTGCAATGCATGGGATTTTCCCCTTGATAATTAATGATAATGGATGCACATTGAATGCCATTAAATACCAAGACATAACAACTAATTATGTAAATGTGTACCAAATTGGCTCATAATGGCTAGTGGAATAGGTGGGAATCAACATATATTTAAAATTTAAATTTTTGAATTTTGGGTCAATTCTACGTGGTGCAGGATCAATCACACATGTTGTAAAATTGGCTTGGGACATGAATGTGCTAATATCAAGGTGGAAAATGAATGTATGGGAAAGGATGTAAGGATAGGTGTAATAAATGGCTAAAGTTTAGGGAATAAGTGTGAACATAGATAAGATAAGAGTTAGATGCATGGGAATGAGTGTAAATTGGGAGGGGTGAGAGATCGAGAGAATGAGCCCAACTTCGTACAAGATTGTGCCATTTGTCGATATTTAAATGTATTAAGCCATCCCATCAAATTGGGCCCAAAACTAAGTAAGAATTGGCATGGGTATGCAAATTTCACCTTTACGTTTTTGAGGTGCATGCAAATCCTATCATGAACATTTATCTTAAAGTAAATGATCACTCACAAACATGCATTTTAAAGTAAACATACAGACATAAAAGGATACTAAGGTCCATTTAATGTAATGGACCCCACTGGATCTCATCATTTGTGTTCACCTTTGGCATGTGTGCTCAATGGGAACCTATAAAATAGAGAAAGGATGTGTAATTAGTAGCTTTTGTAACACAAGTAAAGATTAAAAATAATTGCAAGTTGTATTTTGTTGGTTGAATATTTTGTCTTTAACTAACTAAAGGCAAAATGGTTATCAGCCACAGTATGATGAGATAATATCTCTCCTCTCAGCAAGAGGAGGCTCCCTGTTATTACCAAATACAAACTAATAATTATTTCAAACTTATTTACACTAAAACTAACTCTGGGGTGATTCTATATCATCCATTTCTCTTTTTTCAGAAATGATGTTTACAATTCTCAATATGAAATTCAACACAAGAGGATAATTGAAACAATACCAATATATTTAAACCACGAAGAAACCCACAAAAACACAAAGTTTCTCATTGCTTCTTATGCCAATTGAAAATGAAAGATTTCGAAATAGAGTGTAGCCCAAAGTCTTCACTATATGCTGAGATAAGATAACATGACCACAAACAATAACTTGCAGCCCAAATTCTTCAAGTTACTTCTCATTCACAAACTTAAATGCAAATTCAAAATAAGATATAGCAGCACAAAGTCTACAAAATCAGATTTGAATCACCCTCTGAACACTTGATTTCCACACTCACAATTCAAACATTCATACAAGATAATGTAATCGAAAGGACATAAGAACAATTCTATAACATTACAAACTTGCTCCAAGACAAAGACTGGATGGCAACTTGCTTCTTGATATTGCTTGAAAACTAATTTACAAAATAAGCTCAAAGTCTCAAATGGCTCTTCAAAATGGCAGCGCTTCGCTTCAATAGACAAAAGATGAAAATTACAATAGAGCCCCACTTTATTTATAGTGAGAGGCCATGAGATAATCTAAGAAAATCTAACTACTTTGACTTATTCAATAAAGGAGTCCTTATTGATTTGGGACTTCCTATATTTTTACATGTAATTACATATGGAAAAAGTACATGTAAAAGTGTCCAAAACTACAAACAAAGTACATATGAAAATATAGAAAATAAACTAAGGCATGACAACTTGCATCAACTTGCATCTCCATCCTTCTTCAGATGAGCATCATACAGAGTGAATGCTGCTTGCATCTCACAGCTGTCAGGACTAACAGTGTTTTTAAAGATTACTTGAGCTCTGATCACTACATCTTTCACTGTTGTGGCTGCTTTATCATGACTGGTCAACTTGGATTTTAGGTTATCTAGTGTTAACTGATTATCTAGAATATTGTCTAGAGAGGCAACTGAGAAAGGTTTGTCTTCAAACTCCCTTTGAAACATATTCTTAAACTCTTGAATCATTTCATCAGCGGGAAGAAAATGATGATCTTAAGACGTCAGCTTGCATGGGAGCTCCTCCAATTTGTGTAGCAGATCAACATCACTTTCTTCATTGATTTCCCTAGCACTCTCCAAGTCTTTGATCAACTCTTTTAGAACATTACTTCGATAAATCAATGACTCTTTAGTTTCCACATAAGAGTCACGATTTGAAATAATACCAAGTGATATCAGAGTTTTTATCTTCAACTTTTTCATCTCAGTTCACTTCTCAAAGCTTTCATCTGAATACTTAATGTCTTGAGAAATGACATCCACTAAATCATCCAGCTCAGCTCTTATCTTTTCCATTCTGCTTGTCTTCTTAGTTGTACTGGTAAGAAGAGACACTCCTTGTGCATGCATTTTTTCAAGGTATTCTTCAAATGCTCTTCCCTTGACATGAGTCTTCTCCGCCCTCTGAATAGTAGGATCTTCAACCATGATTGCCTCAGGTGTGATTGACTCAGATGTCAAAGTAATTTTTCTCACCACTATAGCCAATTGCTCTACTTTTGCTTTATATTGCTCCTTCATTTCCTTCTCATGATCAAATTTTAGAAGTAAGGAATTGAGCGTAGACTGAACATTAGCCTTGGCACTTTCATGTGTGATCTTCCCAAGTTTAATCCTGGAAATAGAATAGTCACTCATGCTGAAATTATCAATAGTTGCATCTGGCGGTGGTTGAGCAATCTCCACATACTTGTGGCCTTTGTCTTCTAGTAGCCGAGAAAGAGTCTTGGGCTTCTTTTGCATCTTTGCCTTCACTAGAATTAACTTTCCAAAGTCAAAGTCATCTGGGGAGATGGCCTGCTTTTTCCTCTTAGAAGTATAGGATGAAAGCCATGGAGGAAGTACTGATGTATTGATATTTGGATCTAGCTCCATTGCACGTGTAGAAGGAATTGTACTTACACTTGTGGTAGTAACAATTGGAGGAGTATTTGTAAATACAACACCTGTGATATGTCTTTTGGTGCAGACATGGTTACATCCTGTGAATGTTCTTGCCCATCTCCTTCCACTGCTTCTCGCTCATCCTCTCTTTCCTCTACAGACCTTTCTTTAGTATCCATCTGCTCAACAATGGGTTCTTTAGTATCCTGCTCTTCAATTTCCATCTCTTTAGCAGTAGACTCCTTTGTTACCTTGGCTTTATCCCCTTTTGATACAAATTTTATTCTATGCTTTGTAGCCTTAGAAGTACTCGGAGCATCACTTTTGTTCTTAGTCCTTAACTCATCTTTCTTCCCTGTTTGCTCTAAGGCCTCTTCAAAACCAGTTATGAAGTCCTTCAAGGGTATACCCTTGCTTTGAAGCCACAGATTGGTATTAGCCAAGATAGGCTCAAACCTCTTCCTCAATGATGTCACTTCTTTCTTCGACCATAGCATAGCGGGCAAAGGAGAATTTGCAACTTGCTCATTAACATACCTAGGGCTCAAAACATCTTCATTATCAACCATCCCCTCAGGGATATCAGCTAAACCCAACTCTTCAATTTGACTCAAAGTCAATATGCTGAAATCTACTTTTCTCATATCTTCTTCAGTTCTCAAATCTGCCCAAACATCCTCCACCATTGGCTCATGAAATTGGGTTTTCCTTCTGATCTTGTTTCTCACTCCCCGATAGTCAAATTTGGGTCTCCTCTTGAACTGCTTCATGGTAACCAACTGCATCTCAGTTTCCATTGCCTTGGCTTTTGCAGCAATTGCAACATAATACTTGCCAATTTCAATAGGAAACCTGAATCCAGGCTTCTTCAATTCCATTTGTTTATTGTGCACTACAATCATCTGCCTACACAATTCCATCAAGATAACCGTATCAGTAGGAAATTTGGGCAACATGTAAGGAAAACCATGATAGTAACCAAATTTGAAGTAGGTAAAAGTTGGGAACTGAAGATGTAAACAACCAAAATCATTGACAACTATCCATGCTTCATCTGAAACCCTTCTCTGTTCTAATTAAGGATCAAATAGGCACATGAAAACTGCAAAGAAGGCATCATTCACTTTTCTGAAATGATGAATAGATCCCTTTAGAGTTAGCTGAGGATAGTATTGGCAGAATGGCACCACCCTCCAATCTCCATTAGATGTTAAACCTAAAAAACTTCTCGTTGAAGCAGCTGCATATACAAGATATGATGTCATATAGAACTTGGAGGTAGTTGACACCTTAACCAGTTGCTCAAGAAGAGCATTGCTAATCTGTTCACCCCAAAAAATATTCTGCTTGCCTTGAAGAATGATCTTAATGTATGGATACATCCATTCATGGAATGTGGAAGAAGATGGAAGTCCTCTCACCCTACTCAGAAGAGTTATCAAGTCACTTACCTCCTCTACAAAGTCACTTCTGGGAAAACTCCTAGGCCATTTGGAGAGATTAGCCCTTGCAGATTTTAACCACTTGGTAATTATAATCCTCCTGGATTTTTCCACATCTTTATCATATTCCCTCTAGGCAATGCTGAAATCTAGCTCTGCAACATCCTCTGCACCAGGACACATGAAAACCTTGCCCATGAATTCAGCATCTAGTCTCATAATCACATTGCCATGAGCATCCACCACTATCCTGTTATCCTTGTTATAAAAATGAGCAACTTGGAGAAAAAATTCAGCATTATGTGCATCGATAGGAAATGAAGCAACCAAATGGATATTGCTCTTGATAATCCTTTGCATGTGGTGGCTAGGTTTATTTGATTTTGTCCTTTCCACAAATTCAGCCATATCAACATGACCAATCTCTATGTCTCGTATGTTGTCCACATTTGATGTGACTGAAGTGACAAGAAACACCTTGGTACTTAAACTTCATTGCTTTGGCCTTTTTAGGTAATGGGTTAGTCATTTGAAAGATAAACGCCTTTGGATGATGTGATGACCTTGATAGCTTGCAGAAGAAATTGCAACAAAAAGTCATGATCTTGCAGTTAGGGGAAAAAATGACAATTTGGGAAACTGCATGTCAATGATCATGATCACAAGGATGAGCTTGAAGGGGCTAAAGACTGAGCGAGACAAAGAAACAGATGAAAGCAGGCTAAAGATAACAACTTGGAAAATTTCCCTGAGTTAGAAAATTTCAAGAGAGTGAGTGCACGGGCGACAAAAATCACCACCCTTGCAGGTAGGGTATACTGCATTTCATGTCAGGGCGGTGATTTTTGCTGCTCTTGCATGTGGGTGGAAAGTATTGGCAAAAAGGACCACTTTTTCATGTTTGAGAAAGCTTTTATTTATGCTTGGGCGATGATTTTTGCTGCCATTGCATGTGAAGGGTATATCTGCATCTTAAGGGTAGATCAACTTAATAATTTGCAATGTACAAAAATACATATGCATGTGCGGCAAATTTTTCCACCCCTACATATGTGACACAACAAAAGGAAATAGCATGGGCAGTGATTTTCACCGCTCATGCACTTGGTCTAAAAAATCCATATGCATTTGCGGTAAAAATCACCACCCATGCATATGGGAACCATTTGGAGATCGTGTATGGGCGACAAATATTGCCGCCCCTACATGTAGGGCAAAACACAAGCGTGAAAGCATGAAACAAAAAGAAAAGTGTTTGAATTTTAACATAGAACAATGGAAGATAGGACGGAAATCACTGATGGCTTAGGTGGACTTCAAACGATAGAACAAAAACAAACATAAATCTTTCAAACCGAAAGAATAATAAAAATTGAACCCTAAAGACAACACGACGGGAATGAAGAATCAAATAAAAAGAAACACTTACTGAAAACATGTCTAAACAAACTGATCATGCAAACCCTAATGTATGAGACAGAGAACAAAGTGAGGAAATAAAGAACTTACCCGATATAAGAAGCCAAAAAACAAATGAAAACCCTAATCAAAGGTGCTCAAAATCTGGCCACACACGTCCAAGCTTTTCGAATAGGAGTTTGTAGATGTTTAGATGAGTCTCAAGGATGAAAAGACAAGATAAAATGAGAAATAAAAGGATTTAAAACATATAAAGAGTCTTATTAAAAATTCACACGTAGTGCATTAAATGCACTTAGTGTGAACTAGAGATGCACGAGCGGAAAAAATCGTTGCTCCTGCAATTAAGGAAAAACTAACAAGACATGCAATAGAGGAAAAAAATGTCTCTCTTGCATGTAAAACTTAAAACTCAAAAATGCAACGGTGGTGAATTTCACCGCCCTTGCATGCAAAACAAAAAATTTCTCTAACTCCTTAAAACTGTTAAACTCACTAGTTTAACAATATGCTCACTCATTTAATTTTCACAAACTTCAAAGAACCAAGTTGAGGAGATACTCAAATAGATTCCCAGGAGTTAGAAGACCATGTATGAGGATAAAGATTTGCCTTGAAATACGTGCTTAGAGTTGTAGGCTATGAAACAAACAAGTTTCGTAGGGGTCATCCTACAAAATGAGCACAACTAATTTTGAGGATAACAACTGGCTCTAACTAGGGAGCTTCCTTCGACCACTCTTTGAAAAGATCAAAGGATGAAAAACTCCAATCTCTAAGTGCCTTCATCCATTCCATTGGGCTGTAGAGTCAGGTGACAGTAAAAGACACAAAAAACATAAAAAGACTAAAACAAAAGACACAAAAACTATACAAAAATACACGAACTTATCTGTCACTTTATTGGGTGAAAAGTTTCAGATGTTGCCTACTGTGTGGCAGCAAGAAAGGCGTGCCATTTTGATATTCTAGATTGAAACTATTTTCACCATAATGTTGATGAATGATGAAAGGTCCTCTCCATATGGAATCAAACTTCCCGTGCATTCCTTTTGGCTCTCTCCTCTTGTCCCATAACAAGACTTGATCCCCAACTTGAAAATCTCTGAATTTAGCCTTCTTGTCAAATAGCTTCTTTACTTGACTTTGGTGTTTCGCAATGCGATCCACCTCTTTGACCTACTGTTCCTCAAGCTCTGAGAGGTACATTATGTACTTATCGATAGAACTCTCAAAAGTTCCATCTTCAACTACCTTCGCCAACTTCAAAACTGGCAACTCTAAAGTAATTGGTATTTCAACATTCAATCCATACAATAGCTGAAAATGAGACATACCAATTGCTCTCTTTGGGGTAATACGATCTTCCCACAAAGCATCAAACAACACCTTGTGCTAGGTTCTCTAATTCTCATCTACCAGCTTCCTGATGATAGTGACTAGATTCAGCTTGACCATTCCCTTGGGGGTAATAGTCAGATAGATGAGATAAGGTGATCCCATATTCAAAATAAAAACTAGTAATTTCATGAGAAGAAAAATATGTAGCATTATCTGCTACTATTTTGTTTGGAACCCCAAACCTAGTAATTATGTTTTCCTTGAGGAAACTGCAAACCACTTCGGAAGTAGCATGTTTAACTGGAATAGCCTCCACCCACTTTGTGAAGTAGTTGGTTGCTGTAAGTACAAAATTGTGTCCTGCACTAGATGTCGGATTCACTGTACCAATGAAATTAATACCTCATTGCTGAAATGGTTCCTCAATGATGGCTGGTTTAAGAGGTAGAGCAGCCAACTTGGGTTTCCCCACAAATTGTTGGCAAAGTTCACACTTACGCACCCAAACATGTATGCGTCTTGGAACAAGGTCGGCCAAAAATATATGGCTCTTAGAATTTTATGAGCCGTGACAGGTGCTAAAAAATGCCCACCACATTCTAGACTATGGAAAGATTCCAAAAGTTTGCTTTGCTGTGCCTTATCAACAAGCAGAGGAAAATCCCATCAATTCTCCTCGTATACATGTTGGAAACAATGTAGATAACTGAGAGGGGGGTGGTGAATTAGTTATCTTATAACTTTTCTATTTTTCTTTTCTTTCCTTAACTTATCATTTAATGTTATACCAAAGCAAGGTAATCATAAGAGAAGAAAAAGAAATTAACACATAACACAAGGATATTTACGTGGAAACCCTATTAAGGGAAAAACCACAGGGTGACTAACCCAAGATTGTATTCTCTATTAAAAGAATAAAGAGTACAAATTTGGCACTTGCCAATTAGGTTTCACTGCTTGAGCACACTGCTCACAAAAGGCCCACTGCCTACAAGAGACTTACAGTCTACAAATGCTTACAGATGATACCAAGATTGTTTGAACTGATGAACAACATCTATACATGTAGGATTCCAGTTTCGGTTAGGTACAGTATACTGATCTGGCACATTTCATCCTTCCTCTGCTCAATATTACTTTCCTGTCACATTTCGGGCTTGAATTACTCCCTTCACTCTTGTCTCTTCTTTTCTTTGCACTTAATCATATACTCTATTACTTTCACACACTTACAAACTTGAATCCATTAGGTATATATATCCACAACAAGGATTTTCAACAATTTCTTAGTCGGCAACAAGAACACTTGAGATATTTGCAAGTTATTGATTTGTCAGCTGAATCCATGCTTGATTAGTGATGCGCATCAAAGACATAGGCACATAAGTCATTAATCATGTTGGCCAACACTATATAATGCCACAAATTGCTTGATCAACACCTTTTGAACATCCAGATTGAGATATGATATTCTACCGGTTAGTTCTTCCTCTATCTGCTCTGCTTGCCTGGAGCCCAATACTCAGATGCTCATATCTTTTTCATGCTTTATCACCGGAGGTTAAATATTTGGAATACGATAGTCATGATACCCCTCTTGACTTGTCCAAGTCTGGAACTTACTGAGTTACACCATCTGAGAGATCCGGACCTAATTATCGGACCTTGTTACATACTCTGTTCTTGGTTCACCGAATCAAAACCATCTTCAATATGACTTCCGGTATAGGCATATTATGTACTACGAATGTGTGGGATAGACTTTGTTTCCATCTATGACAACACTTATGAAGCCACACAGTGTCTCTTGCCAACAATCTCCCCCTTTGTCATTGATGGCAACACTTAGTGAAAAATGGCTAAGTGTTGTAGTAACTCCCCCTTAGCTGGTGCTCTGTTTCTTGCACTATTTTACCAAAGCTCCCCCTTTTCTAGATTCCACATTTTTCACTACTCTTCACTTCCCCTTTGACATGAATGGAAAAGGGTGGAATTCGCATACCAAAACTTTGCAAAAATTATTCTATACATGGACGCATAAGTATATACAGATCATATGTTATACTTACATATACTTAAGTATATCCGCAAAGGTTGTTTTCAACTGAATGATTTCTGTGGTCCAACTCCTCTTCATTCTATCCAAAATGGAGATGTGTCCACTTAACAAGAACATTTATTCTTCTGCCCTCTTTAAGTCTGATGGATCACTGGTCTGGACTATATTTTGTGCCTCTGTCAAGGCATCATGCATTGTCTCTAACTTAGGGATGATTATCCCTCTGAGCTCACCCATTCTATCCATTATGTTCTTTTTCTCCTTAACTAGTTCCTTAATTTCATTGATTATAGCAATAGCTTGACATTCATGATTCACCAAAGAGGTAGTGAGGGGATCAAAATTCTGAGATAAACTTGATAGTTTTTCTTCCTATTCTTTCACTTTCTTCTCAATGTCCTCTGTCACTTTGGGCCAAGTTAAACAAAATTTGTATATGTCCCCACCATCTTTAAGAGCATTTTCAAGGCTCTTCATGCCAATACCTAAGGTTCTTCTATCATTAGTAATTAGCCCTTGTACTTCACTGAACCTCTTTCCCAAGAACTCCTTCCGGACCTTAGTTTCTGCCGATTTCTCTAAGGATTCAAAATGAGAGTTAACAAAATTGACTAAGTTTTTTAGATTACCAGATGGGGAGGCAGAAGGATCCTTTTGATAGGTTGGCATAATCTTCTCCAGCATCCCAGATGCAATCTCCAATAGCTCACAATCCTCCATGTGGTATTTTAGAAGTTTTTATTTTGCTTTGTCCTAAGCAAAAGATGCTACCTTCATTATTTGAATGGGAGATAGAGAGTCAAAGTTTAGTGGCCCTTGAAATAGCTCAGGTTCATCCAGCTCCATTATTTCTTTGTCCAAGAAATTTTGAACTGTCTCTGCAGTGTCTCTTGCAGACTCTACTTCCTTCCTTTTAGGGACATCCGGACTTACTTGCTTATTGATCTTTGTTTCTTCTACCTATCCTCCCTTTTCCGGAGCAGAGGAGTCTAGTGCCTCAGATGGCTCTTTATCATTTTTGTTTAATCCTTCAACATCCATGGTAGATGGCTCTTCATTTGTTTCCTCTACAATAGGAAGATTAAATCTCTTCAAGGCCTTCAGGGGAATTTCTTTTGTTTCATCATCTATTTGATCAGTTTCTCCAATCATAAGTTTGTTCATCCGGCACTTGCTCCGAAAATCATCTTTACAATCCTTGAACACCATGTTCATTTGTTTTGGAGTGATAGAGGGACACAGTTGTATTACTAACTGCTTCTGGATCTCCAAGTCTTTTGCCTTTGCATTCTCTTTTCTTTGCTCCAATACTTCTTCTAGGCTCTTAGGAATTAAGGAAATTATTTCAATGAATGCTTTGTTATATATATTCAAATACCTTACAGTAGCTTCCTCTAGAATTCTCTTGTTGGCATCATTGTATTCATCATAGAACTCTGTTAGCGACTGCAGGTTCCCATCCACAGTAACTGCCTTGATGATGTCATCAATGGAAAGAGTGGGCTTTTCAACAAATTCCTCTGCCTTTTCTTCCTTATTTCTGCTAGAAGAGAACTTCCTAGATGTTCTCTTCTTCTTCTTCTTCATTTTTCTGATTTCCTCATTTGATTCTGTTTCTTCATCATCCTCATGGCTTGTATAAGTTCTTGTGGCTTTGGTCTTCATCCTCTTTTCTCCTTTTCCAGATGACTTGACTTCTAGTTTGGTAGACTTTGAGCTTTTAGAGGTGGCAGGAGCAGAACTCTTGGAGGATCTAGTTCTAGAGGAGGTTTGTGTAGGGGCACTTTCTTTCTTTGCTTCTTGTATTTCTTTCTCTGCCTTCTCCATTTTCTCTCTGTTAGCATCTAGAGCCTCCTTTGATATGCCAAATCTTTTGGTAAATTCTTCAACTTCCTTTCTTACTTTTCTCTTTATCTCCGACTATCTTAACTCAACATGGATTTTTTTGCTTAGCTCTTCAAAGGTCCCAAACCTTTCTGCTTCAGTGTCCTTAGGCTGGCTCAACAGGTGTTGAACATGCAACTCCAAGATTTTTTCATCAACCTCATAACCCATAGGCATTATCCATACAGTTCTTGGCTCAACTGCCTTCATTAGGCATTGATCAATGTCAACCATGAAGCACACTATATCTTTGTATTTTTCAACTATTGTTTGTGGTATCCTTTCTCTAGTGTGCATCATGCTTTGGAAATTCTTAAAGTAACCCCAGAGGGTTGTGTTTTGGGCTTGAGCATCACCAAGTCCATACATGTAATCTCTAATCTGAATTGCAACGGGTTTGTCACTTTGCCAGACCCAACCACTTGATCCAGGTAGCTCATTCATATAATAGAAAAATAGACACAGTATTAAACTACCATATTTGAAGGAGTTTTTCTTATCCTTTTTGATCTTCTGCAAGTTCTCCATTAGCTAATTTAGTAGAAGCTCACACAAATCATAATCAACATCTTCCCTCAACATCTGATATGCATCATAGATTGTTGTACCAGACACAGAATTCTCCTTGCTCAAGTGGTATATTTTATAGCCAATTATCATTGAAGCAAACTTGACATCCGGATCTGTGATGTCATCTATAGACATTGCTCTTTTGTCAAATTTTGATCCGGTGGCTTCAGTTACTATTTGATTCTTTACAGATTTACGTGCGGGCACCCTACCGGATGAATGCAGTCTGGTCACTGCCCTGATGGCATCTTTAGTTATCTTGAATGGCCTCATTAGCCACATAAAATTATCATGCATCCTACTTAGAACATACCCTACCGGATGAATGTAGTCTGCTCACTACCCTGATGGCATCTTTAGTTATCTTGAATGGCCTCATTAGCCACATAACATTATCATGCATCCTACTTAGAACATACTGGACCCAATCATCTTCTGCAAAACATGGAAAGTGTATGCAATGTCTGAAGTGTTTGTCCCAGATGGTCTTGAATTCAGGTTTGATTTCAAAATTCTCATCTATTAACTATTTGTGATAAATGTCGATCAACTTTGAGTCTCCAAATTCTTCAATGTTTGCATGGATATAAACCCTAACATCTTCTACATGCAAGACACCATGCAGAATACTAGAAAATGCACCTAAGGGATCAACTTCTAGAGATTTGTAAGGACGTTTCTTGAATTTTGGTCTCTGCCTATCAAAAATATTGACAACCATTGGAGTAGCCATTTTGCAAAAGATTTGGAGAGAGTTTTTAGACGGGAAGTACCTTTTCACGCGTTAGGGTTTGGAGCAGAAGTTGGAGCAATTTTCTATTCGAATTCGGTCTTCAGTTTGAATTTTCAATGAACTGTAGAATCTTCTTTAGAGCTCTTCTTTTCTTCTTCGAGAGTGCAAGTGTGGAGATAATGAGTGAAGAGAACCCTTTTATCTTTTGTGTAACCCTAATTTCCTTTTGCAATAAATGCACAAGTGTTAAGTCATCCGGTTACCCTGCTTTTCAAATAAGCTTTTCTTGGATTGTCTTGCGGATCTTCAAATCATTGTCTATGAGGATTGACAACACATCTTCACCTTTTTCAAACATGCCATAGGTCCACATATTAAAACATTTCAATTCTAGATCTTACCGGATTTGTCTGTGAAATTTTGCTTTACCAGATAGCTACCGATACAAGACTCCTCATAACTTGTTCAAATCTAAATGTAGATTTGTCAAATTTAGACAGGATGACCTTAAAGAGAGTTTCCTCAAACCCTTTAAACCCCACCCTCTTATTTTGACTCAAAGTGTCGAATTCAAGCACTCACTTGGTTGGCTGGGGGAAAGGGATCTTCTCTGTAGCTCCCCCTCAGCCAGAGCTTACTTTTTAGTTTCTGGAAGGAATATCAGCACCGAATTCTGGTGCAGATCCATCCCCAATATTCATTAAACTCCTTTTTATGCAAATCTTGCTCATCTCCTTTTGAAGTTCATCCGCATTTACTTTACCTTTGCCTTTATCTTGTTTCTGATCATGTTCCACCGGACCTTTTCTATCCTGATTTCTGCTTCTGCAGAATTTGGAAAAATGACCGGGTCTATTGCAATTGTAGCATACAACATTTCTTTGCTTATTTGAATGATATCCTCTTGATCTGCACTCATTAGCCATATGTCCAATTCTATTGCATACAAAGCATTTACCATTGAAAGAATTGTTCTTTTGCATATTTCTGCATTCGTGAGATTTGTGACCATACCTTTTACAACTAAAACATTGATCAGAGAAGGATGGATTGATTTGATTCATTTTGTTTCTGCACTGGGTTGCTTTATGACCGAACTTGTTGCAATTGAAGTAGTATCCATTGAAGGATGGATATCTTTGAGCGTTTGGTTGTCTTACCAGAGGTCTTTGTTGGTCATGATGTTAGTCATTCGCAAACATAGAATAAAAGTTACACAACAACCTTTACTCATCTTGAAAGATACGATGAATTCAGAAAATTCATGATCCCAAGTCTCCGTTGATTAGGTCTTAATCTACTGACGTTACTCAGTGGTTGATGTGTGTTGCTGTTTTCCATTCAGGGGCCTTACGTGTTTCTGCAAAGTTCATCATTATCTTCAAATATCCTGCTCTGTATGTCTGCTCTGCATAAATCTGCAACAATTCTACCTCTGCACTGTGAATTTAGTCAAATAATGTGCCTACAGGCTGATATTTGCATGATTTCTACCATTATTTATGATTCTTTGCATGATATTTTCAATACTACATGCATTTAACTCAAATATGCTAATGATTTTCAGTTACCTATGGGATTTCGGCATATTTCTCTATTCTGCTTGTTATTTATCATGATTTGCAGTTATGATGATGAATTTATGAAATTAAGAAAAGGAAAAGGGTTAAAGAATGAGATTCCCAAAACTACTTGACTTAGATCACTGATCCACATACAAGCTCCCATACATGCAATGGAAAGAAGGAAACTAGAATCATACTTCACCAGGACATTCCACAAATCCGCATGATCTAGTGCAAATCTTCAAAGGAAAAGTTGACAACAACATGTAATGAAATGAAAGCACTTCCAGTTGAACACAGCATTCACCAGTACATATCCAGAAATCAACAAGAAGATTACGTAAAATTTACAATCAGGATGTAATCTGAAACTTCATATTCATTCAGTATGCTCAAGAACAGGTACATTTACAGTGATCTGAAGAAAGAACCTTGACATTTCAACAATTCTATCCTCATTAGTCTCAGTAATCCGATCTCCTAATTGATTCTACAGTAATTAGCCTTAATGCGCCAGATGCGTCTGTGTATTCTAATGTATCTCCCCCTTTTTTAATGTTCAGGATCTGGCCTTTATATAGAGCAAATGCCAGAAAACGGTTACAATGATCCAAGGATCAGGATCCTCTCATAATAATCAACGGTCCAGATGAAAAGCACATGCTTCGTCAGTTGGCAAATGTACAGCTGGCATAGAATATTCCAGCATCTTTGATTTGATTCGGTCTCCAGCTGGTGAATAGCATATTTGACAATATCCTCCTCACTTCTGGTTCATGTTGCCTCCATGTGCAACCATACAATGCTCAGCTTCGGCAGCAGCTCTAACAGCATCATGACTTCAATGCTCAGCTTCAGCAGCAGCATCATGACTTCCTGCAAGTAAACAGACAAACATTAAGTTCATCATCATGTGGATAAACAACAGGAATTTAAACATTTTATTAAACAACCTCCAAAATGTGCAGCTACAGGCAATTGAGCTTCATACCTGTGGAACATATGCACTAAATGCATAAACAGCGCTAAAAAACACTCGGATCAACCATCGTTTCATTTTCCCGCCCATTTCCTTGTATATCGGGTTCAAATATGATCATGTATCTCAAAATATACAAGGAAATAACCACTTTTAACAAATTATTTCACATCCGGCTTTGCATGCTCTGTTTGTATGTTTCAGGTCATCATCATATTCGCATCGGTGTGACCACATATGATCGGGGGATAAATGTAATATCGGGTCACCTAAGGAAGATGATCAGGATGATGAATGTAATATGACCCCTTTGCGGCCAAGGTAACCCTGTCGAAAGATCAGGATGATGATGATCATCATCATCATATCCGCACTAGGTGACCTAAAATACGATCCTGCCGAATGTCTAGATGACGTCATCAGGATATCCGGGGCCTTTGTTAAACTTAGAACATGACGTCATCGTCATATTCGCGAACCGGATCATGTTTTGGAAAATATCCTGCCAAAGGAGAAATGTGATGGTGATGTCATCCTGATATTTGCTTCTTCGTTTATCAGGTCGGGATGATGTCATCAGGATATTTGCAAAAGGTTATATTTCTCGGCAGGAGGACATTACGAAATGTCGGGTAGACAAACAAGATCATGATGATCTTGACAACATGACTTAGGAATGGAATACAATGATGCCCGCGATGTGCCCAAGGTCACTTGACGGGTAAAACACACTATCACTTAAGATTGACGTCCGGATATTGGGACTGCATGATTTTTATTGGGTGATAGACCAAGATCATGATGATGACCTTTCGCGATACAAAAGACCGCTCGACGGGGAAAACTTACTATGACTTAAAGTTGACGTCCGGATATTTCGACCTCAGGATATTATCGGGGGGCTTTTCAAATATGATGATGATGTTCTTCATACAACAAAACTGAGTTTATAAAATATGACCCCCTCCATGCGAATATCAGGTTTGACCAAAACTTTGACTGTGCATAACTCCCTCATATGGATGAATTTTCAAGTGATGTAAAAGGCAAACCTGCATGTAATTTCAAGCTCTTTCTAACTATGAGGTCATAGAAACAAAATATGAACTTTGACAAACTAACCTCATGATGATGACCAACCTCATCCTGACCTTCATGATGATGATGCACCTGACCTATTTTTACCAAACCGCCAGAAAGCAGACAACACAAGCCAAAAGAAAAGTTGGGTCCCTGTTTTGCCAAGTCAAAATGGGGCGTGTTGTGTAACCACATAACAACTTGCCACCAAAGAAAATAAACAAATTCCATTGATTCAAGTGATGTGATCACATTTATCTATAGTGTTCTAATTCTGTCTAAGTAAAATCATCATGATCTTTGAATGATAAAATTTCATTATGGTGATAAAGCTAACAAAGGATCAGGTGTGTGCATATGATTAATTATCCTCATCTTGAAAGTAAGTTGAAAACATAAGTAACTGGTGTTAAACTACATAGTTGGGGATCATCCCTCATAGCCAACCTGGATAGAGCCTTGCTGCCAGCAGGCATCTATAGCCCCGGCAAGGTTATCTATACAATCTCCCTAAGTAGAGCCCCACTGCCAGCAGGCGTCTATAGCCCCGGTAGAGTTACTTAGATGGCCTAATTTTATTTCGTTTCTGATTTTCCTTTAAAAATTTATATTTGATATCATCATGTCAGCTCATTTGCACAAGGTGTAGTCACTTGCAGCTTTAGGTTGGAGATTGTATTGGTAGCAAGGGAGTCCCTTTAGATTTTTCACTTAACACCTATACTCATATCTTCAACAAGCCCAAGGCTGTTAGGTGTTTCATTGTGTTTGATTCACTTTGGACAAGAAAAAGCACCCTGATGAAAAGACATCATAAACCTGATCATGAACACTTCTTAGAATGAATCATAACCTATATTTAAATGTGATCTCATCATCTGAATCCCAACAATTTAATTATTTTCTTAGGGTGATGAAGTGCATCATCCTGACTTACCAGAACAAGGTCCCAACCAACAAAACAACAACAACAACAAACAAACTGTACAAACAACTATACAAATATACAATATGATACATATGACTGTCATGAAGTCATTCAGGCCTGGAAATAATGTTTGAGGAATTGTCCATTGACTGGCAATGGGACATCCTCACCTGTCAGGTTCTTAAGCCTATAAGTGTTGTCTCCTAAAATCTCAGAAATTTGAAAGGGACCTATCCATAATCTATCAAACTTACCATGATCACCTTTCTTTTCATGGGCTTTATCCCACATCAGGACTAAATCAGATATCCTGAAAGCTTTGATTCTGGCTCTCTTGTCAAACCAGCGTTTGACAACAGCCTGATGTTTTGCAAATTGGTCAATCGCTTGACTTCATTTTTCTTCCAGATGCATCAACTGAAGCAACCTGACTTCCTGTTTATTATCTATGCCTAGATATTCTTGGGTAAACTGCAGAGTAGGAATTTTCAAGTTTACAGGGAGGATAGGATCTACCCCATATACTAGTTGGAAGGGTGAGTTTCCTAATGCAATTTTCATTCTAGTTCTGTCTACCCATAAGGCATATTTCAGAAATGAGTTCCATTCCCTGGGATTTTTCTCTATCAATTTTCTTATGATACTCAGTAAATTCTTGTTGGTGGATTCTACTAATCCATTTCCCTGGGGATAGTAGTTGGATGAGAACTTAAGTATGATCCCATGATCAAAAGCCCAACTTGACAATTTGGTGGAAATGAAGGCAGAACCATTATCACTTACCAATGCATAAGGAATTCCATACCTGGTGACAATGTTGCTTTCCAGAAATTTAATGACATCATCCGCAGTACAAGTTTTGCTGCTGATAGCCTCAGTCCATCTGGTACAATAATCAGTAATCGTTAGGACATACCTCTGGCCTGAGGAAGACGGAGGATTGATCGGTCCTATGAAATCCATGCCCCACTGTGCAAATGGGCGCTCTTCCATCACTGGCTGCAACGGTTGTGCAGCATATTTTTCTCTGTTGGCAGCAACCTGGCAAACATGACAACATTTAACATGATCAGCCGTGTCTTTAAAAATTGTAGGCTAGTAATATCCTGCTCTGAGGATTGCATGTGTTGTGGCTAATGCTGATCCGTGTGCAGTACCAAACTTGTCATGTAACTCTGTTAAAACTTTATTTGCTTCTGGTTTCTCTAAGCATCTCAGGTATATTCCTTCATAATTCTTCTTGAACAAGGTTCCTCCCTTCATCATATACTTCTGGGATCTTATCTTTAAGGCTCTTCTCTGTGAGGCTTGCATTCTTGAAGGACATCTTCCCGTGATCAGGATGTGCCTGATGTCTGAATAGCATTCCCCATTGTCTTTCTCATTGATCACATACTGTTGACTGATGATGTTTGGATCAGTTTCAGATATCATCTGGCTCAGAGCTTGTCCTCTTACTAGCTTCATTGGTGTGATCTCCATGTCATATTCTTGTAATACAGTAATCCATTTGGCCCTTTTTTCACCAGGTTCACTCTGCATCAGCAGCATCTTTACTGCTACATCTGGTACCACAGCAATCACTTTGCTTCTCAGTATATAATGTCTGAACTTTTTTACTGCTCTGACTAATGCAAGTGCCTGTCTTTCAACATCTACATATCTCAACTCAGCATCCCTGAAAGGACAGCTCATGAAAGCAATTGGTTTCTCTTCTTTCTCTTCATTTCTTTGAGTTAACACTGCTGCAGAAGTATGTTCTGAGGCAAATGAGTAGATGTAGAAATCTCTTGTATAATCTGGACTAATGAGGACAGGAGCATCTGAAATGGCCTTCTTTATATCTTCAAAGGCAGCCTTGGCTTTTGGTGTCCACTCAATTTGTGCATCTTTTTTCAACATGGCATTTAGTGGTCTGACAATCTCAGCAAAGCCGGTGATGAACTTTCTCACAAAATTTATCTTACCAAAATAAGATTTAAGTTCCTTTTTGCTTCCTGGAAGTTGTAACTTCATAATAGATTCCACCCTGTCAGGATCAATGATAATTCCATCTTCTGTGATCAGGTGGCCTAGTAATTTTCCTGTTGTGACTCCAAATATGCACTTCTTAGGATTCAAAGATATTCCATATTCTTCACATTTCTTCAGTACACTTCTGAGATCAGCAACATGATCTCCTCTTTCCTTGGAGAATACTGTCAGGTCATCCATGTAGATGACTATTCATTTTCCTATTAAGCCTCTGAAGGCTATGTCCATTGCTCGCTGGAATGTAGCTCCAGCATTTATAAGTCCAAATGGCATACGTCTATATGCAAATATACCCCACTTTGTGGTGAAGGCGGTTTTTAATCTGTCAATTTTATCAACCATCACTTGGTTGTATCCTGAAAAACCATCCAAGAAGGACATCATCTTGGCTCCATTCACAATTTGTAGAACTTCATCCAAAGAGGGCAAAGGATAATTATCCTTTTCTGATGCTCTGTTCAGGTTCCTGAAATCTACACATAATCTGATGTCTCCATTCTTCTTTCTGACCGGCACAAGATTCGCCACCCAAGTGGAGTGCCTTACAGGAAATATTATCCGGGCATTTAACAATTTCTTGACTTCTTCAAGGATGATTGGTTCAAGCAGAGCATTGACTGGCCTCTGCTTCTGTCTGAAAGGTTTTGCATCTGGCTTGAGAGGTATAGTATGAGTTATGACAGAAGTGTCATATGTCTTTAGCTCATCATAAGTCCATGCAATTACATGTATGTAATCCTTAAGGGCCTGAGTTATTCCTTCTAACTCTTCTGGTGTACAAACCTTACCCAATAAGACATTTCTCTTGTCATCAGCTTTTCCAATATTCACCTGTGAATATTGACCTCCATCTGCCTTAGGCAGATCTTTATGTTTAAGCATATTATCTAGATCAAAGGCTCTTTCTAATTCAATCATACCTTTGGGAATTCTGTTGCTAGGCAACTCTAATATCTCATCTTCTTCCCAGACATGATCTTCCATATCATTCTCATCTATAATCTGAGCTTCAAATATGTCTCTGTTTGATATGAAGTCCAGGATGTGCTGATCATCATCAAACACCTGGAGATTAGTCACATTGTCAGGTACTGAAGGTACTGACACCAATTCTACTGAAAATCTCTTCAGACCAGATATAGACAGTGGTTCCAACGTACTGGCGGCCTGGGCAAGTGCATCTACCCTCTGGTTCTGTTCTCTTGGTATGTGAACGATTTTAAAGGCATCAAAGTCTTCAATCAGGTCCCACACACGATGCCTGTAATTTGATAGCGTTCTGTAATTACAAGAGTAAATTCCTCTTACTTGTCTCACAACTAGTTCTGAGTCTCCAAAGACATGCAGGATCTTCACTTTCTTCTTATGGGCAAACAACATTCCATGAATCAGAGCTTCATACTCTGCGACATTATTGGTGCAGGGGAACTGTAGTCTGTAAGCTGCTAAGTAGGATTTCCCTTATGGATCAATAAGGTCAATTCCTACCCCGGCACCTTGCTTGGATTTGGATCCATCAAACCTCAGGATCCAAGGCTTATCTTCAGCAGGACATTTGTCTTCAGCAGGATATTTACTTGAACTTCCTTTCTTCTTTGCAACTCTGGCTGCTGCCCCGCCTGATATCCACTTTAACTTGGGGATGTCATCCTCAAGTTTCTTCTTTCCTTTATTTGGTGAGCCTGATGGCTTTTCTGTTTTCTCTTCCATCTCAGTAGGAGGATGATGTTCAGCACATACAGCTGCATGCTTCCTCAAAATATGTAAGCATAGTGAGCAAGTTGTTTCTGAGTGAGGTGCCTCATGCAGCCTACACCAACCTCTAATTAAAACCTCCTGGGGAGATTTACGATGTTGTGTCATCTTTTCTATTTCTTTTACCAGAAATTCTTCGAACTTCGTCAGGTCACTACCTTTGTCTTCATTAGACAACTCATAATCTGATTCCATGATGCAATCACTACCAGGAGTGATCTTTTCTTTTCTCATATCATTTATCTGATCGGACACCAGTATCTCTTCTGTTTTCCGGATATGATCTTCATCATGATCTGTCGACTCTTCTGTTCCTGCAGGAGACAAATAAGAATTAGTATCATCATCATCATCAGATGTAGCACTCACCTCGGAATATGATGATGATGCTTCACTATATGTTTGCTCCAGTATCATCATGTCTAAGCATGGTTCACAAGTCTTTTCTGAATGTGCTTCGCCATGTAATCTGCACCATCCATCAATCAAAATATCATTAGCAGATATATTCAATAATTGACAACGTTTTACCTGAGTAGATAAATGCATCTCAAAATCTCTGAAGCGATCTATTTCATTCTCATTATCTGGATTATTATCAAACTCCAGACTCGGCATGTCCTCATGATAATCATCATGATGATGATGATGAACATCCAGCATCAGGACCTCCTCTATTTTAACAATTTGCGGCCTGATGTGATAAACTCCAGGTTCTACGTTTACATACATGATCTCATTTGTTTTGTTATATTCCGTGATCATATGTTTCATCCTAGGCTCAGCATCAATCCTGATCTGATTAGGTATACCTTTCCATGGTAACCACATGTGACTGAAGTCTGTGGACATATATCCGTTAAGCGTTTTAGACCAATCTCGGCTAAGCAACATCCCATATGTATCAGGTATGTCCACTACCTGAATGTCAATGTAATACTGGATCCAAGGATCAGATGCTAGCTGCATGTGAATGTGAGTGAGTTCTCCCACTACACTTACCTCTGTCTTGTCCAGTTGAGTGACCTTCTTTAAGGATTTAGCAGGATGCAGTCCTAATGCGTTACATATTGACAAAGGCATAACATTCATTGAGGCTCCTGAATCAACTAAACAGTTGTGCAAGTTCTTGCCGAACATTCTTATAGTGAGGAGAAACGGGGGTGATTCAGTTTTATCTCTATACAAGGTCATGTGGGAGGTTTCAGCAGCTTGGACTGTAGCTGACACCTTAGACTTGATAGTATTATCTTTAGCAGCATGATCTTTGCCATTGGATTGACTTGAAAGATGATTATCCTCTTTAGGAGCAGGATCATCTAGTGACTTCATGAATGCCCTTTTGATGGCAGGAGTTTTTAGTAACTCAGATAGGGACAGGCTGATCTTGATTTTCTTCATTTCATCAGCCAAATAGCTGACTAACTTGTCAGACTCCTGAGGTGCATTTACGATTTTTGTTACTGTGTTTTGAGGAGACAAATATTGAGCATTCACCTTAGGGAAACCAGGGTTATTACTAGCCTTAGGATCAGGAGGTGTGTTGAAGTTGTTTGGAGGTAGAGATGATGTCAATGGACCAGCAGGTCTGTTGGCATTGCTCCTCAGGTTATAATTGTGCTTACCAAGATATTGCTGCTGGTATGCATGTACTTCCTCATGCTCTCTTGCAGGTTCATTTTCATCCTTAAAGGGGAAGACATAGTTTGTTTCAAAGGTTAAGGCAGATTCTTCACATGTCTGATTATAATCCTGATGAGGTTGATTTGTGTACGTTTCTAATACAAAAGCTGAGTCATATCCACAAGGAACTATTTCATTTCCTTCTGCCTGAGGTGGATTTCCAGAAGTATTAGACACTTCAGTCTGAAAGATGCTGGCAGCAATCCTAAATTGTGGACAATCTAATTCTGCATGTGCATTTGTATTGTGAATCCTGCACCAATTGGTAAGGGCTGCTTCAGCAAGATTGACTCTAGTAGTCTGTTTGGCTTCACCAGGAGGCTGATTGTCTAAGGGTGATGGTAATGAACCGTTATTTGGCCTAGAGTTCCACACTCTGGGCTGTCTAGGAGGATTATTATTGTTTCCACCATTATTGTTGAAGTTATTGTTGTTATATCCTCTGTCAAGGTAGTTTGGTCTGTCATTGGAATAATTCCTATTCTGACCTGATTGCGAATAAACCCCTTGATTTCTCAAATGTGTTACTTCTGTGGTGAGTTTTCTGAGTTGAGCAGAAATTTCTTTGATTTCCTCCTTCTCCTCTTGAGCTTTGGCCACTATATTTTCAGTCTGAGGCTTGAAAAAGGAAGATCCATGGTTATTGTTGGATAGATCTGTACCCTGAGGTGTCTGAGCATGTGCAGGATATTGTGGCAATTGGCTATTTCCATTAGGAGGAGGCATAATACTCAATGGAGGTACTTGCAAAGGTGCAAGCATGATTGCTAGGGGTATCAATGATCCATTTGGATATTGTGTAGGATATTGTGAAGGATAAGCTGCAGGATATTGTGCTGGATATTGTGATTGCATGCCAGGCAAAGTAGGGAATGCTATATTTGGAGTAGGAGCAGGTATCAACTGCTGATTTACCTTGATAGCTTCTTGAAAAGCTCCTGTCAATGTAGTGATCTCAGGATGTGTTCTCCTGATGAACATGGAAGTTAATGGATCCAGGGCTGAATAATAGATACTCCTAGCAGCAGCATTAGTCACCACATATGGGGCAACTAGCTTGGACAACATTTTCTGGAACCTAGCATTGAAATTAGCAATAGGCTCATTCTCAAATCTTTTGATTGTGGCAAACATGTGGTAATTCATGGATGGATCAATAGGGACTTTGAACCTGTCAACAAAGGCTTTCTCTAAGACAGCCCATGAACCGACAGAAGCTTGGCCAAGACTGATGAACCAATTATAAGCCTCTTCCCCTAGGGAAAAAGGAAATAATCTGCACACCACGTCCTCATGTTCTATTCTGGCTCTGCAGCACGCTTCTTTAAATGTCCTGATATGATCATCAGCATCTTGATAAGGATGATACCTTGGGCAAAGTTTGTCCGGATTCTTTGGTAACTCATGATATGCAGTAAAAGTCAAGGGTGACTCCGCTGCAAAGAAAGACATTGCAGCCTGAGGGGGCTGAACTGGTGGTGCAGTTGGCTGAGGTTGAACTAAAGGTATACCCTGGGTTTGAACAGGAGGTGTCACGGATATACCGGAAGGTATTTGCAAAATGACAGGGGTTACAGGAGGAGGTCCCGGTGAAGTTCTGGACGCACTAGACCCTGGAGTATGGTGAATGTCCACAGTCCTAGGTCTGAAACCTCTAACAGGCAATTCTTCAAAAACTTCGCTAGGTCTAGACCTGGTATTTATCCTGTAAGCCAGGATTTCTCGATTTGGGGGCAAATTGGCTGAAACTTTACAAATATTGGCTGGATTTCACCGGATGAGGTGATATTTGCGGTTAAACGGTAAATCAGACTGGATATTTACGAAATATTTGCTAAGATACTGCAAATATGTCAGGATATTGGGATATCCTGACTCGTAGCACAAGATCTCAAGTGTTTAAGGCTCAAATTCTCAAAGCTTGAACAAATTTACGCATCTTTAGCCGATATTAGTGAATTCAGAGAGATCTACTGTAAAGCCTGCAATATTTATGTGAGATCTAGAAATCTTTACATAGAATGTGCATATACAATCTTGTCACAGCAAATATTTACGAAATTTACTGAAATTCACAAGTGATCTGAGGATACCTTACTCTTATACGTCATCAAACCTAAAAATACTGATGATGTTGCGCCCTCCTTCTAGCGCCAATTTATGTTGGTCATGATGTTAGTCATTCGCAAACATAGAATAAAAGTTACACAACAACCTTTACTCATCTTGAAAGATACGATGAATTCAGAGAATTCATGATCCCAAGTCTCCGTTGATTAGGTCTTAATCTACTGACGTTACTCAGTGGTTGATGTGTGTTGCTGTTTTCCATTCAGGGGCCTTACGTGTTTCTGCAAAGTTCATCATTATCTTCAAATATCCTGCTTTGTATGTCTGCTCTGCATAAATCTGCAACAATTCTACCTCTGCACTGTGAATTTAGTCAAATAATGTGCCTACAGGCTGATATTTGCATGATTTCTACCATTATTTATGATTCTTTGCATGATATTTTCAATACTACATGCATTTAACTCAAATATGCTAATGATTTTCAGTTACCTACGGGATTTCGGCATATTTCTCTATTCTGCTTGTTATTTATCATGATTTGCAGTTATGATGATGAATTTATGAAATTAAGAAAAGGAAAAGGGTTAAAGAATGAGATTCCCAAAACTACTTGACTTAGATCACTGATCCACATACAAGCTCCCATACATGCAATGGAAAGAAGGAAACTAGAATCATACTTCACCAGGACATTCCACAAATCCGCATGATCTAGTGCAAATCTTCAAAGGAAAAGTTGACAACAACATGTAATGAAATGAAAGCGCTTCCAGTTGAACACAGCATTCACCAGTACATATCCAGAAATCAACAAGAAGATTACGTAAAATTTACAATCAGGATGTAATCTGAAACTTCATATTCATTCAGTATGCTCAAGAACAGGTACATTTACAGTGATCTGAAGAAAGAACCTTGACATTTCAACAATTCTATCCTCATTAGTCTCAGTAATCTGATCTCCTAATTGATTCTACAGTAATTAGCCTTAATGCGCCAGATGCGTCTGTGTATTCTAATGTATCTCCCCCTTTTTTAATGTTCAGGATCTGGCCTTTATATAGAGCAAATGCCAAAAAATGGTTACAATGATCCAAGGATCAGGATCCTCTCATAATAATCAACGGTCCAGATGAAAAGCACATGCTTCGTCAGTTGGCAAATGTACAGCTGGCACAGAATATTCCAGCATCTTTGATTTGATTCAGTCTCCAGCTGGCGAACAACATATTTGACAATATCCTCCTCACTTCTGGTTCATGTTGCCTCCATGTGCAACCATACAATGCTCAGCTTCGGCAGCAGCTCTAACAGCATCATGACTTCAATGCTCAGCTTCAGCAGCAGCATCATGACTTCCTGCAAGTAAATAGACAAACATTAAGTTCATCATCGTGTGGATAAACAACAGGAATTTAAACATTTTATTAAACAACCTCCAAAATGTGCAGCTACAGGCAATTGAGCTTCATACCTGTGGAACATATGCACTAAATGCATAAACAGCGCTAAAAAACACTCGGATCAACCATCGTTTCATTTTCCCGCCCATTTCCTTGTATATCGGGTTCAAATATGATCATGTATCTCAAAATATACAAGGAAATAACCACTTTTAACAAATTATTTCACATCCGGCTTTGCGTGCTCTGTTTGTATGTTTCAGGTCATCATCATATTCGCATCGGTGTGACCACATATGATCGGGGGATAAATGTAATATCGGGTCACCTAAGGAAGATGATCAGGATGATGAATGTAATATGACCCCTTTGCGGCCAAGGTAACCCTGTCGAAAGATCAGGATGATGATGATGATCATCATCATATCCGCACTAGGTGACCTAAAATACGATCCTGCCGAATGTCCAGATGACGTCATCAGGATATCCGGGGCCTTTGTTAAACTTAGAACATGACGTCATCGTCATATTCGCAAACCGGATCATGTTTTGGAAAATATCCTGCCGAAGGAGAAATGTGATGGTGATGTCATCCTGATATTTGTTTCTTCGTTTATCAGGTCAGGATGACGTCATCAGGATATTTGCAAAAGGTTATATTTCTCGGCAGGAGGACATTACGAAATGTCGGGTAGACAAACAAGATCATGATGATCTTGACAACATGACTTAGGAATGGAATACAATGATGCCCGCGATGTGCCCAAGGTCACTTGACGGGTAAAACACACTATCACTTAAGATTGACGTCCGGATATTGGGACTGCATGATTTTTATCGGGTGATAGACCAAGATCATGATGATGACCTTTCGCGATACAAAAGACCGCTCGACGGGGAAAACTTACTATGACTTAAAGTTGACGTCCGGATATTTCGACCTCAGGATATTATCGGGGGGCTTTTCAAATATGATGATGATGTTCTTCATACAGCAAAACTGAGTTTATAAAATATGACCCCCTCCATGCGAATATCAGGTTTGACCAAAACTTTGACTGTGCATAACTCCCTCATATGGACGAATTTTCGAGTGATGTAAAAGGCAAACCTGCATGGAATTTCAAGCTCTTTCTAACTATGAGGTCATAGAAACAAAATATGAACTTTGACAAACTAACCTCATGATGATGACCAACCTCATCCTGACCTTCATGATGATGATGCACCTGACCTATTTTTACCAAACCGCCAGAAAGCAGACAACACAAGCCAAAAGAAAAGTTGGGTCCCTGTTTTGCCAAGTCAAAATGGGGCATGTTGTGTAACCACACAACAGTCTTCTAGGTCTGTTTCTTTGATTTCTTGATCCAAAGTTCTTCTGACCAGATCCAAAGCTTTCACCTTTCTCATATCCCAAGCCACGCTTATCATCTACCCTCTTTTGACTTTCAAGAAGAACTTTAAGTTGGGATGAGCTTATCTTAAATTTTTCTTTATATTCATTTGCAATTTGAAGATCTTGTTTAAGAGTGTCTATCTGATTCTCAAGTTGTTCTTCATTGTCTCTAGCTTCTTCAAGATCAAATTCAAAATGCTTGATTATTCTGTCCATTTTGTGGTAGTCCTTTGTTTTCTCCTTGAGGGATTGTTTTAGGTTATCTTCAATCTTTCTCTTTTCTTCAATTTCTTGGGTGAATCTCATAACCCCTGATTCCATTTCATGCCTTATCATAATGACTTCTTTTGACAACTTCTCACATAGTTTATTTTTCTCTTTTAGATCTTCATCAGTATCATTGACTTCACTCTGATTGGCTAATTTTTGGAGTAGTTCCTTTCTCTTTTTCACAGAAATACTGAGTTTTTCTTTCAGCTCATTGATGAAATCATCATCTTCCTTAAGTTTTTCTCTTAAATCATTGACTTCAGAATGGGATTGTTCAAGATCATCTAGGGCAGATTGAAGTTGTTCTTTCATACCATATGCATCCATTGAGATTCCTAGATCTTCCTCAAGCTGTTAAGCTTGTTCAAAGGAACTAGGCTCTGATACCAATTGTTGGAAATAATGTAGATAACTGAGAGGGGGGGTGAATCAGTTATCTTATAACTTTTCTATTTTTCTTGTCTTTCCTTAACTTATCATTTAATGTTATACCAAAGCAAGGTAATCATAAGAGAAGAAAAATAAATTAACACATAACACAAGGATTTTTACATGGAAACCCTATTAAGGGAAAAACCACGGGGTGACTAACCCAAGATTGTATTCTCTGTTAAAAGAATAAAGAGTACAAATTTGGCACTTGCCAATTAGGGCTCACTGCTTGAGCACACTGCTCACAAAAGGCCCACTACCTACAAGAGACTTACAGTCTACAAATGCTTATAGATGATACCAAGGTGTTTGAATTGATGAACAACATCTATACATGCAGAATTCCAATTCCAGTTAGGTACAGTATACTGATCTGGCACATTTCATCCTTCCTTTGCTCAATATTACTTTCCTATCACATTCTAGGCTTGAATTACTCCATTCCCTCTTGTCTCTGCTTTTCTTCACACTTAATCATATCCTCTATCACTTTCACACACTTACAAACTTTAATTCATCAGGTATATATATCCGTAACAAGGATTTTCAACAATTTCTTAGTCGGCAACAAGAACACTTGAGATATTTGCAAGTTATTGATCTGTCGGCTGAATCCATGCTTGATTAGTGATGCGCATCAAAGACATAGGCATAGAAGTCATTAATCATGTTGGCCAACATCGTATAATGCCACAAATTGCTTGATCAACACCTTTTGAACATCCGGATTGAGATCTGATATTTTGTCGGTCAGTTCTTCCTCTGTCTGCTCTGCTTGCCTGGAACCCAACACTCAGATGTTCATATCTTTTTCATGCTTTATCACCAGAGGCTAAATCTTTGGAATACAATAGTCATGATACCCCTCTTGACTTGTCCAAGTCCACAACTTGCTAAGTTACACCATCTAAGAGTGTATACGCCTAAAAATGACACAAATCATCCTAAATAAATATTCTAAATATTTATTCCATTCTTCTATTAATTAAATAAATATTCCAAATTTATTTAATCAATTCACTATCTCACAAATAAATAAATTCTATTTATTTAATTGAAATTCTTCTAAAGTCCTTCGCAATTAAATAATCATAAATTATTTAATTAATCTAAATTTCCTCTATCCTAAAGTTCTAAATTCAAAATTCCACATCACCTTTACACCTCACCTTTTCCACCTCACCTTGTCCACCTCATCAGGTTGCACATGTAATTAAATATATTTAATATTTAATTATCTTATTTTCCCTCACCCACATGGCCTATTTCTTCTCCAATAAGAGGTCAGTTAACCAATCAATCAAATCTGTTAACTAACCTGTCAGATCACGACATGATGCATGAGTCCCTGGTGAGTGATTTTGCCAAGATGTCGTCAACATAATCTTCCATGGTCACATGCATCATGTCGTGAAATATAGTTGTCATGGCCCGCTGATATGTAGCACCTGCGTTTTTCAGCCCAAATGGCATGACATTCCAGCAAAAGGTACCCCATGGACAAGTGAAAGCGGTTTTGTGCTGATCCTCTAGTGCTATTTTGATCTGGTTGTACCCTGAGAATCCATCCATAAGTGACAGCATTGTATGTCCTACCGTGAGGTCGACTATGATATCGATGTTAGGCAAGGGAAAGTCATCTTTTCGGCATGCTTTGTTTAAATCTCTAAAATCGTTGCATAGTCGGACCCTACCATCTGGTTTAGACACTGGCACGATGTTTGATATCCATTCGGGGTAATCAATGGCCCTGATGAACCCCACGTCTAACAATTTCTTGAGTTCTTCCTTGACCAGTAAGGCTATATGGGGATGCATCTTTCTTAGTTTTTGCTTTACGGGCTTCACCCCTGGATCCAATGGCAAGTGATGTAGAATCAGGTTTGGGTCCAAACCTGGCATGTCGGCATATGACCAAGCAAAGCTGCCTCTCTTCTTCTTAAAGAATGGTACAAACTTGGTTTTCTCAGGTGGCGTGAGAGATTTTGCAAAGTGGATAATCTAAGGCTGCTCTTCGGTTCCAATGTTCACTGGCTCTGTTGGCTCTACCACGATCTGCGACCTTTCTTGATACATGTCACTTGGGAGGGTGTCAAGCAATCCATCGTCAGGTGCCACAGTTGGGTTTTCACCTTCAGATACGTCCTTTCTTTTTACTGTTTTATGATCTGACACTGCCGCATGGCGGTTTTCACCGTCAGATCCCTTTTTGATCTTTACATTTTTGCGACTAGAAGGCTTGGCACCCTCCCCGAAGTAAGCTACAGTATTGAGTTCGATAGTGAAACCGGCTTTATGATCTCCTTTTGGTAAATGATCTCTAAGTCCCATATAGTCAATGTAGGCATCATCGTTCTGGAACATATCTAATTGAGGGGTCCCTTGCAGGTCCCAGTCAATAAGCTCAGGGTGTAAGAGGGGAAGGGAGTCAGATGAAAGACCTGATTCGTTGATAGTGTGGATTGAAATACTAGGAGCACAGGTGGGGGTAGTGTTCTGGGTGGTACTTTCTTCCAGGTTGTTTATCGCAATGGAATCGAAACTTTCCTCGAAAGCCCTAACTTCAGGGAGGGGCAAATCAGACTCCAGTGGTCTATCCCGTTGCGTTTGTCTTTCATGATATGGGCTAAGGGTTTGGATGGTGTCAATCTCCTTGTCATTGTAGGAGTGCTCTGTCAGCTCGTCCCATTCATATTGATTGGAATCATCTGAATCTGCGTCACTGTCCACTTGGAGTGTTTGAATTGTCTCCACTAGGCAGGCATTTTCTTTGGCTTTACCTTTACCTTTGTACCCTAGGCCAGTCGTGTTTCTAGCCGAAGAGGAGGAAGAAGGTTGTATAGGTTCGATGATCCCCTCTTTTCTGAGGCCAATAGGGCCTTGTCCTTCATATCCCATCCTATGCAAGATGGTTTCACCCCGCCCATAGAGCTCTGTAGGGAGTCTAGGTGGCTCTTGGGATGTGCTTTCTTCTTCGGCATAAAGCCATTGCAAAAGATCTCGCTCCTCTGATTCATTTGCAAAAGATCATGTAAAGATCAAAAAGGGATCTGACGGTGAAAACTGCCATGCGGCAGTGTAAGATCATAAAACAGTAAAAAGAAAGGACGTATCTGAAGGTGAAAACCCAACTGTGGCACCTGACAATGGATTGCTTGACACCCCCCCACTCTTGTCTTCATTCTTGTCGTCTTTCTTCTGGTCCATCCATGGTCCATTAGGGTTTACCCCGAACTACGTTGCCTCTGCGTCGTCACGTAGGCAAGGCCATTTAGCAATGAGCCCCTGAGGCACTAGGTCAGTCCCTTAGGGTCCATCTTCTCAATAAGGATAGTGCAACCTTCTCATCAGGTAAGCAAATGCAAGCAAACACCCGCACTTCAAGCAGACATCCCAACAATGAGCATCTTAACCTATCCAATGCAAAGCAAATACCCAAGGTCTTCTAAATGATTTTATGCAAAATTAAGGCAAGAAATAAACACATATCAACGCAAATGTGCTTTTGTAGATTGGAACCTAGGGTTAAGTTACAGAGTCTTGATTTTTGCTATCATACCTTCCTATGCTACTCAAGGATGCCATAAAGCTAGAGATGCTATGATGGGGGCATGATTACTTTCTTTGTTTGCTATTTTAGGGATTAAACTTTAGTAATGTGAAGCCTTGTCTTAGGACATGATCGGCAAAAGATCATCGAGGACATCAAAGGTCTAACATGAACGGGGGGAATCCTTGCTTGTTGAAACACAAGAAGTACTCAGGTCATCTAGATTCAATTTTGACTAGATGCTTGTATTAACTTGCTAAATCACAATCCATGTAAGCGATACTCAGGTCATCTCGGTTCAATTATACCTCGATGCTTGTATTCACTTACAACATTTCAGAAAAGTACCAAAAAAAACAAAATGCCCAATGATGAAATAAAGCAATCTAAAAGCAAAACATCCGTCCTGTATCCATATACACATCCATACACCCATCCATACAATCCTCATTATTCAAACTATGCAGAGTAACGATATCAAGAAAATTCCTAAGTCATTCTTTCGCAACCATTCCTCTATCCATCATGTCATTCTTATGTCGATAGAGTACATTTGGACATCACAAAAACAAGGCATATAGGAGCATATCATATCATTCGTAGAAACTAGTCGTGCACATGAGCAGGTTAGTACAATGCACCATCCAATGCATTAGGTCACCAATACATTTGCATCACATCTTAATCTTAAAAGCCCAGAAAATCAAACAACATAGTTAAGTGCATCACATATATAGTTGCATCACCACATAGTACTCATGTTACAACTGCATACATTCAAAGCATTACATCATCCAATAGCGTCTCACATATCTATACAGCATCGTAACATAGAAATCATGTTCCATTCATATACATTTGCATTGGATCATATAGACGTCACATATATAGTTACATCATAACATAGAAATCATGTTTTATATACATACATTTGCATCATCACATAGATATAATATTACATTTTGCATCCATTTGTCACATTAGATCATGTAAACATCATATAGCAGCATATCAAAGTATTTCTCATATAGCATCATATAGACCATCTAACTATGCAATAGAATCACATCATACACTCGAAGTAAAGTCATCATCTCATAATGCAATAAATAGATACACAATGTAGCATCATCATCCATACTATCATATACAAAGAGGTCCAAATGTACAATATCACCATCTCTCTCAAAATCAAAGTGTCATATACAATATGCGTCTAAATAGACGATGATACATGTCCCAAAAATGTACAAAATCGGGTCTGTGTCTACCCATGCTGCTGTGGGCCACCACTGCCAACTCCTGACTGCTGAGGTCCCATCACGGATGCCCCTGACTGCGAAGGACCGGCTCTGTGAGCCACCCCAGACTGACTCCTGAAGCTCCCTGCCCTCTGGCTCGAGGATACGGCACCATGGTACAAGCCTTGGTAGTACTGTGCCTGCTGCTGCGCTCTGGCTAGGTCTGTCTGTGCCTATGCCAACTGCGTCTGCAACTGGCCTACTTGTGCCTGTGCCTGCTGCACCTGCCCAACCAAAAATGTACTCGCTGCGTCTGTGCCCATGGCAGCTACTGCTGTGTCCCTCTCTACTCAGATAAGGCGTACCCGGGCATCTGCCATGTCTCGCTCGCGAGTCAAACCAGCGATCACCGCTGCGTCTGTATCTCGCATCCTCTCCACTCTCCTCAGCTGTGCCTGTAGCTCTCGCACCTGTCCCCTCAGGCTAGCTATAGTCCTCTCATGTGCCTCACCCTGCACTGGCCCCTGTGCTACCTCTGCCTGTCCTAGCCCCTGCTGCTGGGGCACTTGCTGCTGCGGCACCTGCTGCTGTGGTACCTGCTGGGGTGGTGGCATCTGTGCCTGCTGCTGCACCTGCTGCTGTCCCTCTCCCTGTCTTGGCACTGCTTGCCCAGCCTGATCTATCCTCCTCCACTGCCTCGGCCTCTCTGCAGCTCGGCCACCCTGTCCTCGTCCTCCTCTAGCAGCCCTCTGCCCTAGGCCAGCCTCTCCCTCCTCCTCTGAGTCCGCCTCGTCAATACGAGGCACTAGCATGCCAGGTCCTGAATATCTCAGGAATGGATGTGCAGTAATCCAGTCCTCGTACTCCTGTGTGACCCCTGCATCTGCAATCTCCCTCCGCATGTCCCATGCCACGTAAGGCAACTACTAGAACTCTGCTAGGGCCTCCTCGTACGAAGCCATCGGCCCCCATCTGACCCTCTCTGCATGAGTCCGGGCAAACATAGCCTGTCCCTGTGGCATGCCCTGTCTCCTGCCAAACTGTCGCAGCACTCAGCCCACCATCTGCCTCTCCAGTATGTGCCGTGTCCGGCCTATCAACCACCTGGTCTGAAAGCAGAAAGGTAGCTCATCTCCCTCGTCATCCCAGGGCTCGCAATCCAGATATGGCCGCCAGACGACCACATCTACCCCATCCAAGGTATGCCGCCAGTACTCTAGCTTCCCCAGCCTGTGCTGGGAAATCACTCCTGCATAGCCATAGCTATATGGCTCTCCCCTCTGCCTCGCGAAGACGCATATCGGCCTGGTCACCGCTATGTGCTCCCACAACCAGAACTGTAACAGCAACACCCCAGCCGATAGACTCGTGCTGCGGTGGTACACCACCTGATGCATGTCATGGTAGAGGTGGGCTAGCACACAGGGTCCCCACGCATATCGGGTGCCCTCGGTCAGCATCCGCTCCATGATCCTGCCCCATCCAATGGGGAACCCGTGCGATCTCCTATCCGGGCATACAACGCCCCCAATCAGCCCAGCCACAATCCCAGGGAAGTAGTCGTAGCAGTCATAGATATCCTACCAAGGGATGACCTATCCCACCATCTCGGGATCATCAAATACTCGCTGACACTCGGTGAGTCCCGCGTCCCGCTGTGCGTCGTACTCCACCAACTCGCCTACTACGGGCAAGTGCAATATCCGGTAGACATCCTCCAGTGTCACAGTCATCTCTCCAGTAGGGAAGTGGAAGGTCCCGTCCTCGCTGTGGAATCTCTCCACGGTAGCTGTCAACAGTCCTCGGTTCGCCCGCACCTCGGGCATAAAGCAAACATAATCTAAACCCATGGCACCAAGCGCCACTCTGTCCGCCTCTGTCAACATGTATCTTTGCAGTAGCGGCATAGGGAACGTCTCCCTCGACTGCAGCGTCTCTCGTATCTCCTCCTGCAAGCACGCAAAAGCAAGGCGTCAGTCTCAAGCTGCATATACCATACTCAACATATCTATTGAACTATATCAACCAAACTTAGCATTTCAATTTGATCAAAACAGCACACTACATCTCTTGACTAGATTCCTGCAATCTCGGAGATAGCTCATCGATTCCTGCATCAAACAGGACGCTAATCGAATCAATTTGGCTAAGTAATTTGCCATCCCAAGCAAATGCACCACTACAGGTGGTAAATGCGCCATTTCTAGTATATGCGCTGCAAAAACGCATATGCGCCGCTACAGGGCACATATGCGCCGTTTTAACGCATGCGCCGCAGAAATCCACGCATGCGCCGCGAAATTACGCATGCGCTGCAAGAATCCACATATGCGCAACTTTAACAAATGCGCTGCTACATTTCACGCATGCGCGGTAGAAATACAAAAGTGCCACCCAATTACGAAAGCGCAACTAGAATGCACAAATGCGCAGCTTTCACGCATGCACCGCCGAAACCGGCATATGCGCCGCGAAATCACAAAAGCGCAGCTTCGCGAGGCATATGCTCCGTTCTGCGTTTAGGCGCATTCATTTCACCTATTTTCTATGGGCATTTATGACACCTAAACTTGACCCTAGGAGAAATTTTTCGAAGCACGTACCGGGGGTCCTGCCTCTGCTGGCCGCCCGAATCGTCGGACTCGCTCGAATCGGTGCTCCTCGCGTGGAATGTCTGCTGCTCTGGCCGCCATGCTGCTCTAAGTTTGCTCTGAGCTCTCTTTCTCCAATCCAGATCAACCAAGTGTGCAAATGACTATTCTTGTGGACCTAGCTCCTATTTATAGCCTCCAAACCCTAATTCTGGCTAGGTGATGACTGTGGACTACTTCCCGTGTCTGTTTTTCCTCCCGTTTTCTTCCCGCATCCCTACCGCGTCCCTTTTCCTCCAACCTATCCTAACCCCTTCCTCGTCGTGAGATCGTCCGTCTCCAAAACTTTCACCATTTTTCCCGTCCAATCTCCCAAGGGGGCATCCTATCGTCATTTAACCTGTACCAGGGGCAAACTGGGGCATGTATCGTCATTCAGACTATCAATTTCTTTGAAGCAACACTGTAAACTGCATTGCATCAAAGAGGGGCAAAATGTATATGCCTAAAAATGACACAAATCATCCTAAATAAATATTCTAAATATTTATTCCATTCTTCTATTAATTAAATAAATATTCCAAATTTATTTAATCAATTCACTATCTCACAAATAAATAAATTCTATTTATTTAATTGAAATTCTTCTAAAGTCCTTCGCAATTAAATAATCATAAATTATTTAATTAATCTAAATTTCCTCTATCCTAAAGTTCTAAATTCAAAATTCCACATCACCTTTACACCTCACCTTTTCCACCTCACCTTGTCCACCTCATCAGGTTGCACATGTAATTAAATATATTTAATATTTAATTATCTTATTTTCCCTCACCCACATGGCCTATTTCTTCTCCAATCAGAGGTCAGGTAACCAATCAATCAAATCTGTTAACTAACCTGTCAGTTGAGCCAAATCCTCAATCAATCCAGTCAGTTCCACAATCCACTCTTCTAACTGATCAATCAATTCTGTTAACAGACCAGTCAATGGAGTTAACTCTCCAATCAGTCTTGTCACATCCCACCTTTCATGATGGAGCTGGGACACTTGGCACGTTTCCACTGGTTGCACATTCCTCAACCATCCTCAGCCGTTGATCTTCATATCTCCTCTCAACCATTGATTCCTATTCCTCCGAGTCTATAAATGAAGCTTCATCCCTCCATTTTATTCATCCAGGCTTTTGACATCGTTACTCTGCAGAAATATCACCAGCGCGCCTTTGGCACCCACTTGTCATCTACAATCTTGAGATCACCATTGTTGCATTGGAGCTCACCTTCATTGCACATCACACCATAGCCGTTCACCATCGACTTCCTCAAACAGCTTTAAAAGATTGCACTCTCTGAGGGCTCATCTCATCTGCGAAAGGATGATTCATGATAGGCGAACAACAGAAGTTTCGAAACAGAAGAGGTTTGCTGTGTTTGTTCATTGCTTTGTTTACTTGAATCTTCTTTGTTTCTCTATTCTGTTGATGTTTGGGTCATCTACTATTCATTTGATTGATCACTATTTCACCCTCACAGAGAGATCTCGACCTAATTGTCTGACCTTGTTACATAGTCTATTCTTGGTTCACTGAATCAAAACCATCTTCAATCTAACTTCCAGTATATGCATATTATGTACTGCGGATGTGTGGGATAGACTTTGTTGCCATCAATGACAACACTTATGAAGCCACACAGTGTCTCTTGCCAATAGTACAAACCATTGTCCCATAAGACAAAATTTGCAACTTTGAGCTTAATGGTCCTTTTCTCTTTATGAGAGAAATGTTCAAGACATTCTCCATATGTGAGGAAGTAAGCAAGATTTGAATACCATTCATCTATGGTGTTCACAAAAAGAACAATGGGAACTTCTTCAACTTCTACTTCCTCATCACCAGTTTCCATGGGTACATTATTAGCAATAAGCTGACATAATCCTTTTCCCTGCAAAGCTTGGTAGGCTTAATATCAAGGTCATATTCTTGGATCTTGGCAATCCAGTTACCTCTTTTGCTTCCAAACTCCTGTTGAGTTAGAATAGATTTGACTGTTGAGTTTGGAACCAATGCAATAGTATGTGAATTCAGAATGTAGAAAGGGAAATGCTTAACAGCTTTCACTACGGCATATGCATGTTTCTCCATAGCAGAATATTTAAGTTCGTGAGATTTAAGAGGACAACTCATGAATGCAATAGGAGATTCAATACCCTCCTCATTCTGCTGAACCAAGATTGTCGACAGTGTATGCTCGAAAGCATAACTATACATAATGAAGTCCTTGGTATAATTAGGACACACCAAAACTGGAGCATGGGCAATGGCTCTTTTAATGTCCTCAAATGCTTCTTTACCTTCTGCGCTCCAATGGAAAGTGGACTTACTTTTCATCATATTAACAATATGACGTGTCTTTTCTGCGAAATCAGGAACAAATCTCCGTAGAAAATTCACTTTTCTGAAGAAAGAGTGAACAACTGTCTTACTTGAAGGTAGAGTAAGATCTTAAATGGATTTGACCCTTTCCAGATCAATCTTGGTACCTCCCTTAGACACCACATGTCTAAGAAGTTTACCTTGAGTTACCCCAAAAATTGAATTTTTGGGATTGAGTGAAATTCCATGTTGACAACACCTTTCTAGAACTTGCCACAAATGGTAGGCATGATCTTGATGCTTCTTTGAAAATATAGTTAAATCATCAAGATATACAACAATGAACTTACCCATTTCATCACTAAATGCCAAGTCCATTGCTCATTGGAAGGTCGCACTAGCATTAATTAAACCGAATGGCATCCTGCGGTAAGCAAAAGTGCCCTAGGGAGTTGTGAAAGCAGTTTTGTTCTGATCCACTTCGCTCATCTCCACTTGGTTATAACTTGAGAAACCATCTAGCATAGATAGCATCTCCGAACTAGTCACCATTTGTAGTACCTAATCCATTACCTGGAGAGGGTAATTATCCTTTAGAGATGACTGATTCAAGTTCTGGAAATCCACACAGATACAAATTTCACTGTTCTTTTTCCTTACTGGTACTATGTTAGCAATCCATGTGGAATGATGAATTGGGAAAATAATTCTTGCATTCAACATCTTTTGAATTTCTACTAAGATCGTAGCTAAAATTTTGGGGTTATACTGCCTCTACTTGTACTTGTGAGGCACAGATCCCATCTTGAGTGGAATTTCTTGTTGGACTTCTTTAGGCCAGAAAGACTTCAAGTCGTCATAAGAATATGCAAGCACATCATTATAATGACGCAAAAGTGTCACAAACTTGAATCTTTCATCAGCTGTGCAACATTTCCTGATGTTAACCATCTTAAGATCAGCTTCAGTATCCAAGTTCACCTATTCAACCTCTGATGAAGAACCCGTTCCAATCTGCTATTGTTGCCTGATGTACCAATCATTTTTATCAAATAGTTTCTCAAGAGAAGCTAGACCTTTGGGAATTTTGTTCCCCTTTAGCTGCAGAAATTCTTGACTAGTCTCTGAATCAACTTCAAAAATAGATTCTCAAGGAGGAGAATCACTACCTTCAAAATAAAGCTCATTGAAGTTATCTGCCTTTTCTAGAAAAGTAATTATTTGATCATCCCATTAAAAACCTACTAGTGGTCAGAATTATCTGGGACGCTGGGATGCTTGGATGAAAGACCAACTCAATTGTGTATTTATTACCCTTAAAATCTTTGTGAGGAACCATAAGGGTGGCCGAGACAACCAATGAATCTACATGATCATTGAACTCTCTTGGTACTGCTGATATGTCAAAAGCATCAAAGTCCTCAATACAATCCTAGACACGATTGTGGTAATGCCTCAGCCTTTCATTTTTGGTTTGGTAAAGATTCCTTACCTGGAAAATGACAAGCTCTGCATCTCCTTGTGCATGGAGATTCTTGATTCCTTTAGCACGAGAAACTTCCATCCCTAGTAACAAGGACTCATACTCAGTAGTATTGTTGGTATTATTAAATTGTAGCTTGTAGGAAAAAGGAAAAATGTATCCTTGAGGAGATATAAGGACTATTCTAGCCCCTGATCCTATTGAAGTACAACTACCATCAAACTCTAAGGTCCAAACATCATTTGAACTTTCTAGTTTGACATTATCATGACTAGGAGATTCTTCATTTGAATAAGAGTAATCCTCCATTATCATGTCTTCATTGGAACTATCATCTGACGTATCGAAAACATCCTTAGTAGTCATAAAATAGTTTCCCATACCTGAAGTTTCAAAAATGATTTGTGCCTTTGGATCCTCAGATGTGGTTACGATATATTTTGCTTCCCTTTCAAGAAACAAATTTTGCATGACACCCTTAACATGTATCCTTGCTTCAGATAAGTCCATGCTAATCTCTCCACCAACATCTTTACAGAAATTGCGCCCCAACAAAATCCCATATGAAGCAGGAACATCAACCACCAAAACAATCATTTTTATCCTCTTCTCTGGAAAGGCAGCGAATGCAAATTGTGCATCCTTAATCCACCCTATCAAGGGTACTTGTTTAGTTTCCATGGAAAAGCACTTACCAAAAGTCTTGGTCAAGGTTAAACCTAGAGCATCTGCTACCTTAGCAGGCATGACGTTATCAGAAGCTCTGTAATCTATGACACAATTACTTAATTTGTGACCATTCACTAACAAAGAAACATAAAATGGTTCAATTTTCCCAGTGGAAGGGGTAATAACTAGATTGTTCTATGGAGATCTTGTGTGAGAGATGGTAGGACTATTTTTGGAAGAATCTTGCCCTCCAGGGGCAGTTTTATTTTTTACAAACCTAGCTAACCGATCAAACTGATCAGGGTTAGCTTGCAAGCATTCAACCTCAGACATCTGAATTTTGGTCTTCTTGGCATGGTCTAATATATTGAATAATTGATATGATGGAGACATGACAAAAGGATTATTTTCATGTTGAGGTTTTGGAATAGGGGTACTAGTTTGAGGAACAAAAGAAGAAGATGGAGTATTTGAAGTACTTACTTGTTTTTCACCAACTGGGTCTCTGGGTTGAAAAGGAAGAGGCATTCCCCTCTTAGCAATGGAGATTGCAGGATGAGGATCTTCCTTTGAATTTCCTTTAACAACTGCTTGTTGATTCAACTAATTTTGAGATCACGTGAAAATAACATATGACTCACCATATACTTCTTCTCTTTGTTCAACTTCATCCTAAAAATTCAGGAAGTCAATATTCAAGTCGCCAGCCAACTCTTCTTCTCCTTCCGTGAAGAGGTTGGCCATTTCATCTTGAGCTAAATCAGGTTGAAAGGAATTATCTTGTTTAGCTTCATAGTAGCCAACTACAACATTGACCAATGGAGCTTCCAAAGCAAGTCTCCCTTGTGTAGGAGGAAGCCTATTTTGCCCTTGGTTTCTAGCAGCATTACCTTGGTATGGAGTATTTGGAAATGTTCTCCTTGGTATGTGCCTGTAGGAAGGAGTGGACATACTTTGAGACATTTGCTTTTTCAAAGATAACAATTCGTTAGCCAACTTCTACACCATAGGATCAGTGGTGCTAGTGGAAGAAATGTCATTAGAGGACTGCCCTCTACTTCTGCTTGTATCCTTCCTTATTTTACCAGCAAGGATAAGGTCACCCTCAATCTCAATAGCTAGGGCTTGAGCTACCACCAAGTTAGCCGGATTAGTTCACCGCAGAAGAAAACTCACTTCCAACAGTTGAGTGTTTTGAAGAAACACTTTAGATTTTTAGCTGTGCGCTGAGTAGTAGCCAGAATCTTGTTGGTCAGCTTATTGAACTTTGTAATGAACTCACACATGGGTTCTTGCGGTTCCTTTTTCATCTCAGTAAGCTGGGCCAAAAGAGCATATGCATCTTCGACAAGTTTGAACCTAGCCTCAAACTTGGTTCATAGAATATTCCATCCAGTGATGGTTTGAGCAGGAAGATGATAGAACCAATCTATCGTGACACCTTGAAGCGTCTCAACAAAAAGTCTCATAGATACATCTTCATGTTCTACTCCTAGAACACCACATGCAATGTAAAAAGCTGCAATGTGTTCATCGGGGTGAACTTTTCCATCACCATAGAATTTTGGAAAATTCTTTCTTGAACTACGGGGTAGATCATGCAATGGTGGAGTAAGATCAAAGGCCTGAAAGTATTTCCCCATGGACCCGTAGTAGGAGGATGAGCCATTATGCACCAATTAAAAGTTGGAATCACAAACCTTGAAGCTTGTACAACCAAAGTAGTCCTATGCACACTTGAGGCTTCACTTGGTATAGGTGACCTTGTGTTGATAGGAGGAAAACTTTGTGTACGCTAAAGTCGAGATTTCGGAGGCAAAAGATTGAAATTATTTTGCTGCATTAACTCAAACAAAGGATCAATAATTCCTTGAGCTCTCTTACTTCTTGTATACCTTGAGTCTTCTATAATGCAATATACTAACAAAGATAAAAAACTGGAAAAACTTATTACAAGCAATGAGGCCGATATGCTTCAACTCAAAGCGTGAGGCTCTAAGTTGTGCATTCGTTCCCCAGTAGAGTCGCCCAAAACTGTTGGGTGAATATTTTGTCTTTAACTAACTAAATGAAAAATGGTTATATCAGCCATAGTATGATGAGATAATATCTCTCCTCTTAGCAAGGGGAGGCTCCCTGTTATTACCAAATACAAACTAATAACTATTTCAAAATTATTTACACTAAAACTAACTTCAGGGTGATTCTATATCATCCATTTCTCTTTTTTCAGAAATGATGTTTACAATTCTCAATATGAAATTCAACACAAAAGGATAATTAAAACAATACTAGTATATTTAAACCATGAAGAAACCCACAAAAACACAAAGTTTCTCATTGCTTCTTATGCCAATTGAAAATGAAAGATTTCGGAATAGAGTGCAACCCAAAGTCTTCACTATATGTCGAGATAAGATAACATGACCACGAACAATAACTTACAGCCCAAAGTCTTCAAGTTACTTCTCATTCACAAACTTAAATGCAAATTCAAAATAAGATATAGCAGCACAAAGTCTACAAAATCAGATTTGAATCACCCTCTAAACACTTGATTTCCACACTCACAATTCAAACATTCATACAAGATAATGTAATCGAAAGGACATAAGAACAATTCTATAACATTACAAACTTGCTCCAAGACAAAGACTGGATGGCAACTTGCTTCTTGATATTGCTTGAAAACTGATTTACAAAATAAGCTCAAAGTCTCAAATGGCTCTTCAAAATGGCAGCGCTTCGCTTCAATAGACAAAAGATGAAAATTACAATAGAGCCCCACTTTATTTATAGTGAGAGGCCATGAGATAATCTAGGAAAATCTAACTACTTTGACTTATTCAATAAAGGAGTCCTTATTGATTTGGGACTTCCTATATTTTTACATGTAATTACATATGGAAAAAGTACATGTAAAAGTGTCCAAAACTACAAACAAAGTACATATGAAAATATAGAAAATAAACTAAGGCATGACAACTTGCATCAACTTGCATCTCCATCCTTCTTCAGATGAGCATCATACAGAGTGAATGCTACTTGCATCTCACAGCTGTCAGGACTAACAGTGTTTTTAAAGATTACTCGAGCTCTGATCACTACATCTTTCACTGTTGTGGCTGCTTTATCATGACTGGTCAACTTGGATTTTAGGTTATCTAGTGTTAACTGATTATCTAGAATATTGTCTAGAGAGGCAACTGAGAAAGGTTTGTCTTCAAACTCCCTTTGAAACATATTCTTAAACTCTTGAATCATTTCATCAGCGGGAAGAAAATGATGATCTTAAGACGTCAGCTTGCATGGGATCTCCTCCAATTTGTGTAGCAGATCAACATCACTTTCTTCATTGATTTCCCTAGCACTCTCCAAGTCTCTGATCAACTCTTTTAGAACATTACTTCGATAAATCAATGACTCTTTAGTTTCCACATAAGAGTCACGATTTGAAATAATACCAAGTGATATCAAAGTTTTTATCTTTAGCTTCTTCATCTCAGTCTACTTCTCAAAGCTTTCATCTGAATACTCAATGTCTTGAGAAATGACATCCACTAAATCATCCAGCTCAACTCTTATTTTTTCCATTCTGCTTGTCTTCTCAGCTGTACTGGTAAGAAGAGACACTCCTTGTGCATGCATTTTTTCAAGGTATTTTTCAACCACTCTTCCCTTGACATGGGTCTTCTCCGTCCTCTGAATAACATGATCTTCAACCGTGATTGCCTTAGGTGTGATTGACTCAGATGTCAAAGTAAGTTTTCTCACCACTGCAGCCAACTGCTCTACTTTTTCTTTATATTGCTCCTTCATTTCCTTCTCATGATCAAATTTTAGAAGTACAGAATTGAGCATAGACTGAACATCAGCCTTGGCACTTTCATGTGTGATCTTCCCAAGTTCAATCCTGGAAATAGAATAGTCACTCATACTAAAATTATCAATAGTTGCATCTGGCGGTGGCTGAGCAATCTCCACATACTTGTGGCCTTTGTCTTCTAGTAGCTGAGAAAGAGTCTTGGGCTTCTTTTGCGTCTTTGCCTTCACTGGCATTACGTTTCCAAAGTCAAAGTCATCTGGGTAGATGGCCTGCTTTTTCCTCTTAGGAGTATAGATTGAAAGCCATGGAGGAAGCATTGATGTACTGATATTTGGATCTGGTTCCATTGCAGGTGTAGAAGGAATTGTACTTACAATTTTGGTAGTAACAATTGGAGGAGTATTTGTAAATACAACACCTGTGATATGTGTTTTGGTGCAGACATGGTTACATCCTGTGAATGTTCTTGTCCATCTCCTTCCACTGCTTCTCACTCATCCTCTCTTTCCTCTGTAGACCTTTCTTCAGTATCCATCTACTCAACAACGGGTTCTCCAGTATCCTGCTCTTCAATTTCCATCTCTTTAGCAGTAGACTCCTCCTTCGTTACCTTGGCTTTATCCCCTTTTGATACAAATTTTATTCTAGGCTTTGTAGCCTTAGAAGTACAGGGAGCATCACTTCTATTCTTAGTCTTTAACTCAGCTTTCTTCCCTGTGTAATGTCAGAAAATGTCCCCTTGGGGGATTTTCCCTTCTAAGGTTTAGCTCCTGGGTCTTGGATCCGCATTTAGGACATCTTGCATCATATTTTGGCATCCTGATGAGAAAACCCCTAAGTGTCATGGCAAATGGGACCTAGGGGGATCCCTTGAGATAGACCCTGCCTAAAATAGGGGGGGAGGACTTGGGCACTCGTGCCCTAGTCCTGCCCTATTTTGGATCAGGCCCAAATTTTAAGTGTGAGTTTATGACTGTTATTTGGTTCCTAGTCCGACACGGTAAGTTTGAATTATGAAATTCTTGGTGAGAATGTTGATAGTTGCATATATAAGCATGTTTAGGGATTCATTTGTAAGCTAGATGGCTATTGTGAACTTTATGCATTCTTGTGAGTAGAGCATTTAAAATATTCATTGTGTTGCAGAGCAGAGCATTGTTTATGTGTTTGTATTTGTAGATTTGAGCATCCATCTCCTCATGGCATGAAGAGCTTCTTCCTTCCAGGAGATCTTCACTACAAGGTGATATCATTTGTGTTTTAAGCATTTATCATTTGGTTTTTGCCTCTATCCTCCAAGGGCACGCACTCTCTATCTGACAACGGTGTTCGGAAGACTTGAATGTCTCTCTGGGGCTTGACTAAGGCAAGCCTCTAAACACCACAACCCCTCCCCATTTTTCTATAATTGTAGGTTACAGGTTGAAGAAGCAAGAAAAATGGAGTTGTGGAGAAGGGTTGTAGAGTGTCATAATTGTAGATCAGAGTTGAAAACAAGGACCTAGACTCGGGTGCCCGCTCATTAGTCCTCTGGATCCTGCAACGGAAGAATCTTTGAGACAACAGGAATAGGTTGCAGATAAATTTCCTAGATCCTGACAAAAATTAGGGCACTAGACTAGGGCACCTGTTCATTAGTCCCCAACTGTTCCACTTCTCAAACTTCAGAAACCAGTACACATTTGTTTGTTATTTTACATCTTTCTGTAGCAGCATTTTCCATGATTCATCTGTTTGCTTCCGTATTAGCAAAATTAGGGTTTTAAGCATAATTTGGCATAATCAAGCAATCAAATCACACAAATCCAATTTTCCCTACATTCCTAGAGACCAAGGGCTTGATAGTAGATTCTTACTCGACCTAAGGTCCTTGAATGCTTTAGGGTGAAAGGAGGATACACATGTAAACCATTAAAATCAAACCCTATCCAAATTTTACCCTAAAATTTTTGGTGAACCCATGTTTTTAATGAATTTGACACCTTTCTAAGTGTTTTGCTTCAGATTTACATTCATTTCATTCATTCATTTCATTGTTCATCTTATTGCATTCAAAAAATTACAAAAAAATTGCAAAATTTGAAACAAATTGCAATCTAAGGTTTGTATTTTCATAAAGTTCTCATCAATTAATTTGAATTTCATTAAATTCCTGATTTTTGCATTAGATCTGAGCTAAATTGCAGAAAATTAAAAAAATTCAATCACTTTCATTGCATTTTCATCATAAAATTGCTAGGGTTTTGTTAGAAAATTTGAATTTTTTTTATATAACCTAGTAATTTCAAAAACTAGGGTTTGTAGGTAAAATATTGTTTCAGATTCTTATACTGATCTTAGACACTCATTCAAATTTACATTTGGCTATAGTGTTGCATTTTGGTGTAAATTTGTATTTAGATCTAAAAAATTTGCATTTTTACATAGAAAATTTCAACAAAAACTAGCATTTTTTATTGATTTTCATTAGATTTGCACTTGCATTTTGCATTGTAGAGTTTGAAAATCATTTTCAGATCTGAGTGGAATTAATTTTCATCATAAATCAGATTACAAAACTTTCATATAACATTTTTCATTCATTTGGACTCAGATCTCATGCCTAGGGCTTGAAAAAACCTTGATTTTCACTAGATTTGGCCTTATCAACTCTCTAGATTTGCACCATAGGCATGTTGTGAAGAATATTTCTGAACTAATTGGCTGTTATCAGGGTTATTATCTTCTTCCCCTCCTAAATATCTTCACAACACCTTTTTATTGGGCTCTTGTATTGAAAATTTGGTGAAAAATTGCATATTTTTGCTACATTTACCCTAGGGTTTGACCTAGATTTGCACTCCAAGCGTGTTGTGACAAATTTTATGGATTTAGGTGACTGATATTATTGCTATAGTCTTCTTCACCTCCTAAAATTCTTTACAACACCTCTTTTTCTAGGTCTTGGAATTGAAAAATTGTGAAAAATTGCATATTTTTGCTATATTTTCACTAGGGTTTGATCTTGAGTGGTACTATAAGTGTGTTGTGACAGATTTTTTGGAATTAGGTGGCTGTTATTACTATTATAATTCTCTTTCCATAATTATTTTACTCACAACACCCTTTGTCATACTCTTTTGCATTGAGATTTGGTGGAAAAAAACCTGCATATTTTAGTGTATTTCTACTAGGTTTTGACTGGTCATCATTCTAGATTTGCATCATAAGTGTGTTGTGAAGGATATTATTGTTGTATTGGATTGATATCTGACATATAATTTTCTTCCCTTGATTAATTTCCTTACAACACCTTTTTCTTTCACTTAATTGCATTGAAAAAAGTTGAAAAATCAAGCATTTTGGATCTTACACATATCCTACTCCTAGGATTTGTTCTATTAGTTTGTGCATTCTATGTTGCATGCTCTTGCATGAGACTTATTACCCACTTCCCTAATAGAAACATTCCTTTGAGAAGAAGCAGAAGACTCATGGGATCTAGTGCCCTTGAAGAAAACAATATCCAGACCTCTGAAAATCCATTGAATACCTTCTTTACAAAAGGAGAGACACAAATTTTGCAAATATCATACCTCCTACAACCACTATGGAAGATCAAATATTTCATGATGTTGATGACACTATTGAGGTGGCTGCACATGTACTTAATGAACAAATACACAAACTTGACAAAGATTTAGCCGAATTCCAAACATTCGTGGAAACTGAGAGAATATAAGAAGTTGTACCTGTGATACACCATGTAAGAGAATTGATAAAAGAAGGAAAAAATGGTATTGATGTTATATGAGGTTTAACACATATTGCGCAAACTAATGTCATGTTGGTGACTGAATGTACAAAATTTATTAACAACATGTCGCCACTGTTGCATACACAAGTATCGACACCTATACCGACTACGAGAATATCTACCTTTACATCGACAGTTTTAACAACCAATGCAAATGCTTGTAGTAATTCTACCACTGGTATTGGAGTATCTAATGGAACCAATTCACAAAATTACAAAGTTGTGGGATTTAATTATCAAAATTTGGTTTCTAGGGGAACCTCTTCTATGAATAATTGTCCTCAACCACATATCCATTCCACTTATTTCCAGCCACCTATTACCTATTCACAACCATCTTCCACCTATCAATATGTCCAACCACCATTGACCTATTCACAGCCGCCACCTATTATAACTCAGGCTCAATCACCTCCACACTTTGGTTCTAATTCCTCGCAGGAATCTGCATCTCCTAATGATGACATCCTAAACCAACTTTTACAGGGCATGACTACTTTACAACAAAAAGTGACAAATTCTTCACAACCTAATATACCAACTTATCATGCCCAAAATCCCCTATCTTATGTAATTTTGAGAACTCATATGCCTGAAAGGTTTGAGACCCCTCACTTTGAAAAATATGGTGGAAAAGGTGATCCTAATACTCATGTGACAGAATTCACAGCTATGTGTAGCGATTTCTACTTTGAAGAGAACTTGTTAGCAAAAATTTTCCCGTGATCTCTCAAGGATATTGCTTTAGAATGGTTTTGCTCATTACCTCTGAATATCATACACTCCTTTTCACAGTTGGTTGATCAATTTTTACAACATTTTCAAGCAAATATTGGACCTCAAGTTTCCTTGATTGATTTAGTTCATTGTAAGCAAGGTTCGAAAGAGAAATTAACTGAGTTTATTAGTCGGTATCAATCTCTCTATGCACAAATTCAATATCAGATGAAAGATGAGGATGTTCAAAAGGTGTTTATTACAAATCTACAACCTAACATCTGTGATAAGATCCTCTTGATGAAGTATAACTCCTTTCAACATTTATGCACCACCCTTCATGATTATCAACTTTCGTCTAGTCAATATGAAAATCACAACTCATCGGCTCAGGTTGGTCAATCAATGGGTGGATCATTGTAAAACAACTTTAAGAGAAATAACAATAGGAGTTTCATTAGGATTAATGGACCAAATACAAATAGCTTTTCTAACATGTCTACTACACTAATCCAAAGAAGGCATGATATCAACCAAGAAAGTTTACTTCGATATCTAAGTCTTATCATTCTATCATGAATCAAGCTATGGGCAATAATCTTCTGAAGCTTCCCCTGATTAAGCTTTTAGATCTTGGTAAAGCACAAGGATCTTATTTCTATGCTAATGCCTTTTGTCATTTTCATCGGACACAAGGACATGATACTGAATGATGTATGCGTCTTAAACATGAAATACAAGACCTCATTGATTTGAATGTCATACAGGTATCAGGTGTGAATGATAATGGAAATAAATCAGTCGCTCTGTCGAATCAGAATTTACAAATCTTCACTAATCCTTTCCCTAAGCATACTGATAACAATATGTTAGAACAAGGTTTAGTGGAAGTAGACGATGATGATTATTTGGAATATGATCACATCGTGGGTATAATAGAAGTGGATAAGAAAAAGTTGGATAACCCACCTCGTCCACACAAAAAAGGAATTTATGCTGAGGTTCCTCCTCTATTATCCTTACAAGGATCAGGAGATAACCAAAATGCATCAGAACAACAAATGAAATAACTAAAACAAGAGACTATAACAAAGGAAGAGAGCGAGATAGTACAAGATGATTCTTGTAACCATGATAGATGAAATCAACAATAAAAACTCACTAAAAATTGGAAAAGAGTCAGATGATTATCATCAGTTGGAAATAATAGTGGTTCTCCCCCTCCCAAGAAACAAAAGGTGTCACTTACACAAGGATTTGAGAAATAAGCATTACATGAATTTTCTAACAATAAGAAAGACTCTCATAAGAACCACTCAAACTTTGCACTAAAAATGATCGAGTACCTCTCCAAGAGGTTCGTAAGTTCAACAATTTGATACAATGATTCCTACAGGTAAGTATTTCTAACCCTTTATTTCTTGTGATGTGTTTCCCCCGTGATGTGTTATGTGTTTTTTAGGCCTCTTGGGATGATCCCTGATTCTCTTGTAAGGTCCAGGATACCAGGAGATCGCCTCTGTTGTGACCTTCTTCTATTTGTATCATCATTCTTCTACATTGCTTCTCTTTGTTTTCATTGTTGTGTGTTGTGTTTTATGGACATAGCATTGCGGTTGGTGACTTGGGGGCACCCTCCTACATGACTGTCCCTAAGACACTTATTTCTCCTCTCTTAATTTATTGTTTCCCTTCTTCTAGTGTTTCTATCTAGCTGGGGGATGACGAAAAACATTTATATTGATGCGGACCTAGCATCCCTTTAGCGAGAAATCAAAAATTAGACTTAGTTCCTATATGATGATGGGGTTGATATATATTATTTGACACTTGGCTAGTAGAAGAACTCTGTGCTTTCTGCGTAGTGATCTTGATGGTGTCTTATCTCTCTTACAAACCATAACAATACTATTGTTTTGTGCACTTTGTTTGTCTTTGAATCTCACCTTGGTGACACTCAGTTATGAGATTTTCATGATATAGCCCCACGGTTATCCTCGATCTCTGAATTTATAGTATAACCTTGGCTCTTTGTGTGATTGATCATATGCATTGTTGTTTATCATAATTATGTGGACACTAACATGTTTCTTGTAGGGATGTGTTTGTCGGAACATTTGGCAATCGTAAAGTACATGTCACCTCCAGGGGCCATGGGCTTTGTGAGAGTCCATATTCCCTTGTGTATTTTCTTCCTACCTTTACGTGCTTGATATCGATACCTGATATCAACTACCTTAAGATGGGGGCATATATAAGGTAAGATGTCTATTGTAGATGTTAGCAATGTGCTTGTCCTCAGGTGCAGTCTTAAAGATTGGTGGCGATGAGTCCCTCCTGCACTCTAAGTTTTGTTTTCAATCAATCAATCATCAAGCATATTAAGCCCTCTATGGAGGCGGGGATGGTGTATTTCTCGAAGAGAATGCACATCCTGTCATTTTTAAAAGTCCTCTGTGGAGGCGGGGAGCAATTCTGTGACTAACTCAACCCTTAAGCGTGTCTTCAGTGATTGTTGTGGTGAAACCCAATCGTCAGTGTGTGCCTGTAATGTGCCTGAGATGGTGATGAGCCTAGAAATAGGAACACTCCATCGCTTGTCTGCCATGTTTTCTCTGTGTCTTCAAAGTGTGTGTGTATTACGTGTTTGTTCCCAAGAATAGTTTAAAGACTGGTGGTGATGAGTCCCTCCTATGCTTTGGGATTTGTGTGGCGTGCTTGTTTTGTTTGGTGTGTATTGCGTGTGTGTTGCCCCATATGCAGTTTAAAGACTGGTGGCGATGAGTCCCTCCTGCATTATGGGTGGTGTGTTTACTTTCCTGTACTTGCATCTACATTTCATATAAAAAAATGAAAAAGAAAAGAAAATCATTACTGTCTTCTCTGCATTCACTATATTCACTGTGTTTTGCATGTCTTCAATGTTGTATTCTCCATGTTTTGCATGACTGTAACTGTCTTCTCCATGTTTTGCGTGCCTGTTACTATCTTCTCTGTGCTTGGCGTGTTTGCTGTGTTTGTTGACTGTACTTTAATGTATGTACTGGCCTTGCATTTATACATACATTAAAGTGGGGGCTAAATGTAACATCATAAAATGTCCCCTTAGGGGCTTTTCCCTCTTAAGGTTTAGCTCTTGGGTCTTTGATCTGCATTTACGACATCTTGCATCATATTTTGGCATCCCGATGAGAAAACCTCTAAGTGTCATGGCAAATGGGACCTAGGGGATCCCTTGAGATAGACCCTGCCTAAAATAGGAGGGAGGACTTGGGTGCCCATGCCCTAGTCCTGTCCTATTTTGGGTCAGGCCCAAATTTTAAGTGTCAGTTTATGACCGTTATTTGGTTCCTAGGTTGACACGGTAAGTTTGAATTACAAAATTCTTTCCGGGAATGTTTGTAGTTGCATATATAAGCATGTTTAGGCATTCATTTGTAAGCTAGATGGCTATTGTGAACTTTATGCATTCTTGTGAGTAAAGCATTTAAAATATTCATTGTGTTGTAGAGAAGAGCATTGTTTATGTGTTTGTATTTGCAGATTTGAGCATCCATCTCCTCATGGCATGAAGAGCTTCTTCCTTCCATGAGATCTTCACTACAAGGTGATATCATTTGTGTTTTGAAGCATTTATCATTTGGTTTTTGCCTCTGTCCTCCAAGGGCACACACTCTCTATTTGACAATGGTGTTCGAAAAACTTGAATGTCTCTCCGGGGCTTGACTGAGACAAGCCTCTAAACACCACAACCCCCTCCCCATTTTTATGTGATTGTAGGTTACAGGTTGAAGAAGTAGGAAAAGTGGAGTTGCAGAGTGTTAGAATTGCAGATCAGAGCTGAAAATAGGGACCTGGACTCGGGCGCCCGCTCATTAGTCCTCTTTGACAATAGGAACATGTTGCAGATAAAGTTCCCAGATCTTGACAAAAATCAGGGCACTGGACTAGGGCGCCCACTCATTAGTCCCTGACTGTTCCGCTTCCTGAACTTCATAAACTGGTACACATTTGTCTATTATTTTACCTCTTTCTGTAGCAATATTTTTTGTGATTCATTTGTTTGCTTCCATATTGGCATAATTAGGGTTTTAAGCATAATTGGGCATAATCAAGTAATCAAAACACACAAATCCAATTTTTCCTACATTCCTAGTGACCAAGGGCCTGATAGTAGATTCTTACTCAACCTAAGTTCCTTGAATGCTTTAGGGTGAAAGGAGGATACACATAAACCATCAAATCAAAACCCAATATCCTGATTTTACCCTAAACACCATGTTTTCTCTAAGGCATCCTATTCAGAACCAGTTATGAAGTCCTTCAAGGGTATACCCTTGCTTTGAAGACACAGATTGGTATTAGCCAAGATAGGCTCAAACCTCTTCCTCAATGATGTCACTTCTTTCTTCGACCATAGCATAGCAGGAAAAGGAGAATTTGCAACTTGCTCATTAAAATACCTACGGCTCAAAACATCTTCATTATCAACCATCCCCTCAGGGATATCAGCTAAACCTAACTATTCAATTTGACTCAAAGTCAATCTGCTAAAATCTAGTTTTCTGATATCTTCTTCAGTTCTCAATTCTGCCCAAACATCCTCCACCATCGGCTCATGAAATTGGGTTTTCCTTATGATCTTTTTTCTCACTCCCCAATAGTCAAATTTGGGTCTCATCTTGAACTGCTTCATGGTAACCAACTGCATCTCAGTTTCCATTACCTTGGCTTTTGCAGTAGTTGCAACAGAATACGTACCAATTTCAATAGGAAACCTGAATCCAGGCTTCTTCAATTCCATTTGTTTATTGTACACTACAATCATCTGCCTACACAATTCCATCAAGATAACCCTATCAGTAGGAAATTTGGGCAACATGTAAGTGTTATGGGTAAAATTGGATAATGGTCAAATAAATCATAAACTCAATAACTCAATGGAATATGCAAATAACAAAGATTTAAACAAATAAACCAACTTATAGAGCTTTGTTACCTCATGGCTTCCATTGTTCGCCTATTCTCGATCAATCTTTGGTGATGAATGTAGCCCTTAGGAAGCTTGCTTCCTTGCTTTGTTTCCTCAAGATGACAATGGAGAAATGGCTAGGATATTTATTGTATTGAAGATGAGCTTCAATACAATGTGAGATGAATAATGAAATGCGAGAGTGGGGGTGCCAATGGCACACTATGGATTTGACAGAGTAATCTTACTTAAAAGCTTCTTGATATGAAATGGAAGAATAGAGGGGTATTTATAGGATTGTGTGAGAGAAGATCAACGGTGTAAAAGATATAAGAAGATCAATGGTAGAGGATGTTTGAGAGAACGTGCGTGAATAGAAAGAAGACATGTGTCATTCAAAAAGTTGCTTTGTTTGAGTTAACTACTTTCTTGATGAGGATGAGCTTTGATTTCATAAATTAGAATATATTTTTCTAATTTAAGAGTTTGTTGATAAAAACAAGGTTGCTTTAAATCAGTAAACTCAGCTTTTGCTTTTGTATGACAAGGAAGATTTATTTTTAGAAGATTTGGAAGATTTTTTAGAAGATAAGAAAGCGAATTAAATAAATAAATTTATTTAATTGTTTGTGCAAGATTTAGAGGAATAAATAAAATATTTGATTATATTTTATTTTTGGAGATTGAGATTTAATTTAAATAAATTTGCATTTTATTTAAATTTGGGAGAATGAATGATTTAATTAAATAATTAATTTTTTTTTAATTGTTTAGAAGAATAAAGTTGATATTGATGAAATTAATTAAATAAATTTGATTTATTCAATTAATGGGAGGAAAATGAATCAAATAAATAAATTGATTTATTTATTGATAGAGGAATATATTAAGATGAAATAAATATTTAAATTATTTATTTAGACAGAGTCATGTTATTTTTAGGTGTATACAATAAGGATAACCTTGATAGTAACCAACTCTTAAGTAGGTAAAAGTTGGGAACTGAAGATATAAACAACCAAAATCATTGACAATTGTCCATGCTTCATCTGAAACCCTTCTCTGTTCTAATTGAGGATCAAATAGGCACATGAAAACTGCAAAGAAGGCATCATTTGCTCTTCTGAAATGATGAATAGATCCCTTCAGAGTTAGCTGAGGATAGTATTGGTAGATTGGTACCACCCTCTGATCTCCATCAGATGTTAAACCTAGAAAACTTCTCATTGAAGCAGCTGCATATACAAGATATGATGTCATATAGAACTTGGAGGTAGTTGACACCTTAACCAGTTGCTCATGAAGAGCATTGCTAATATGTTCACCCCAGAAAATATTCTGCTTGCCTTGAAGAATGATCTTAATGTATGGATACATCCATTCATGGGATGTGGAAGAAGATGGAAGTCCTCTCACCCTACTCAGAAGAGTTATCAAGTCACTTACCTCCTCTACAAAGTCACTTCTGGGAAAACTCCTAGGCCATCTGGAGAGATTGGCCCTTGCAGATTTTAACCACTTGGTGTTTATAATCCTCTTGGATTTTTCCACGTCTATATGATATTACCTCTGGGCAATGCTGAAATCTAGCTCTACAACATCCTCTGCACCAGGACACATGAAAACCTTGTCCATGAATTCAGTATCTAGTCTCATAATCACGTTGCCATGAGAATCCACCACTATCTTGTTATCCTTGTTATAAAAATGAGCAACTTGGAGAACAAATTTAGCATTATGTGCAGCGATAGGAAATGAAGAGACCAAATGAATATTGCTCTTGATAATCCTTTGCATGTGGTGGCTAGGTTTATCTGATGTTGTCCTTTCCACAAATTCATCCATATCAACATGATCAATCACTGTGTCTCATATCTCATCCACATTTGACGTGACTGAAGTGACATGAAAAACACATTGGTACTTAAAATTCATTGCTTTGGCCTTCTTAGGTGATGGATAAGTCATTTCAAAGATATACTCCTTCAGATGACGTGATGACCTCGGTAACTTGCAGAAGAAACTGCAACAAAAAGTCATGATCTTGCAGTTAGGGGAAAAATGGCAATTTGGGAAACTGCATGTCAATGATCATGATCACAAGGATGATCTTGAAGGGGCTAAAGAGCAAGAAAGGCAAAGAAACAAACGAAAGCGGGCTAAAGCTAACAACTTGGAAAATTTCCCAGAGTTAGAAAATTTCAAGAGAGTGAGTGCACGGGAGGCAAAAATCACCGCCCTTGTAGGTAGGGTATACTGCATTTCATGTCAGGGCAGCAATTTTTTCCGCTCCTGAATGTGGGAGGAAAGTATTTGCAAAGTATGTCTGGGCGGCAAAAAGGACCACTTTTGCATGTTTGAGAAAGCTTTTATTTATGCTCAGGTGGTGATTTTTGCCGCCCTTGCATGTGAAGGGTATATCTGCAGCTTAAGGGTAGATCAACTTAACAATTTGCAATGTACAAAAATACATATGTATGGGTGGCAAATTTTGCCGCCCCTACATATGTGAAATAACAAAAGGAAATAGCATGGGTGGTGATTTTCACTGCCCATGCACTTGGTATAAAAAAATCCATATGCATCAGCAGTGAAAATCACTGCCCATGCATATGGGAACCATTTGGAGATCATGTATGGGCAACAAATATTGCCGCCCCTACACGTAGGGAAAAACACAAGTGTGAAAGCATGAAACGAAAAGAAAAAGTGTTTGAACTTTAACATAGAACAATGGAAGATAGGATGGAAATCACTTACGGCTTAGGTGGACTTCAAACGATAAAACAAAAATGAACATAAAGCTTTCAAACTGAAACAATAATAAAAAATGAACCCTAAAGACAACACACCGGGAATGAAGAATCAAATAAAAAGAAACGCTTATTGAAAACATGTCTAAATAAACTGATCATGCAAACCCTAATGTATGAGACAAAGAACAAAGCGAGGAAATAAAGAACTTACTCGATATAAGAAGTCAAAAAACAATCGAAAACCCTAATCGAAGGCGCTCAAAATCTGGCCGCACATGTCCAAGCTTTTCAAATAGGAGTTTGCAGATGTTTAGATGAGTCTCAAGGATGAAAAGACAAGATAAAATGAGAAATAAAAGGATTTAAAACATATAAAGTGTCTTATTAAAAATTCACATGTAGTGCATTAAATGCACTTAGTGTGAACTAGAGATGCACGGGCGGAAAAAATCACCGCCCCTGCACTTAAGGCAAAACTAACAAGACATGCAATAGTGGAAAAAAATGTCTCTCTTGCATGTAAAACTTAAAACTCAAAAATGCAACGGCGGTGAATTTTACCGCCCTTGCATGCAAAACAAAAAATTTCTCTAACTCTTTAAAACTATTAAACTCACTAGTTTAACAAATTTGCTCACTCATTTAATTTTTGCAAACTTCAAAGAACCAAGTTGAGGAGATACTCAAATAGATTCCTAGGAGTTAGAAGACCACGTATGAGGACAAAGATTCACCTCGAAATACATGCTTAGAGTTGTAGGCTATGAAACGAACAAGTTTTGTAGGGGTCATCCTACAAAATGAGCACAACTAATTTTGAGGATAACATATTTACTATCAACAATAATGAGAGGGAAGGAGAGATTAGGATTAGAAAGGTTGTTGTATGGAAAATGATACAACATATTAGGCATTGTTGTGCTATGTGACAATGATTTGTCTAGACATGATGCTGAATCTTGGTATTGGTACTTGTAACTATCTACAAACTCAATGAAGGAGTGTTAGCGAAAAAATGTGCCCCCTTAAATTGGTTGAATCCATCAAATGCAAGAAATTGGGGGAGAGGGAAAAACAATACATGAAATGTAAATGTAAGCTTTAAAGCATATAAATATGTAGATCATGTAGAGTAAAGTAGTGTCTTGAATGCATCATGTAACAATCAAATAAATCATGTCAAATGATAAGTGTGGTAAGCACATAGGTTGTAGATAGACATAAAGGAATATAGCTTTGCCCCTTAAAGAACTTAAAATGAAATTAAAGTTCTTTTTAGAGTGTTTTTTAAGTAATAGTGTAAATAAGAAATATAGTGCAAGTTTGAACCTTTTAACAACTACCCAAACAACGAGAGTTAGGACTAACAACCAATTAGAGACAAACAAACTAGGCAGTGTAAATAGAAACCCACACACATCAAGCTATGAAATAGTAAACTAAAAAATGAGGGTTTAAATGCACCTGTAGAAAATAGTTATCACTAGAAATGGACTTAAAGAAACTTAGGGAAGCTCCAATCCAAATTTCAACAAATTATGCTAAAAGGATGAGTCTACAACCTAGTGTTGCACCCAAGGATATGACCTTGTCCTATAGGTTGTAGAAATGTGAAAATCTATGAGTCTACTCAAAGAGGTCTTATAATCACTTCTCTAGATATGGATACCTATCCAAACAAAAGTAGAAAATAGAGTAAAGCAACAAATCATGTCATGATTGAGCTCAAATACACTAAAGCATAAGAAAAATAGTAAATGAGAAGAATACACTTGATGTAGAGTTATACACCATTGATATGGACAATGTAGACTACTAGGAATTTTCCATTCAAATTTAGAATGAAACTGATGCAATGAAAATGTCGTAAGGCTGTGTTGCACCCTACGAGGTAATCTAGTCCTCTTATTATCCTAGGGTATGATTTGGTCCTAGGGGGCAACCTAGTCCAGTATGTCCAAATGACCTAAAAATTTACACGGAGATTTGTCTTATCATTTCCAACGTAATTACCTCTTGGAAATCTGTGAGATTCCTTCTATATTTTTTTGTATTTCACTTGCAAACACTGAGTCTATAAAGGAGACCCTACAAAACAAAATGGTTAAAGGGAGTCTACCTTAGCCGATCCCCTTGTAGGATTTTAAGCACAAATTTTCTTAGCTAATGGTAATTTTAAATATTGAAATGAAGATTTATACTAAGAAAGCCAACTTATTCAAAGGATAGATATGAAAAACCTCACACTAAATGGTTAAATGGAAACCAAGGAAGAAAGGTGAACAAGGGCAAGGTGAGGAGATAGTAAAAGTAAGGCAAATGGAAGCCAAAATAGACAAAGGTGGTATGGATGGAAGGACTGAAGTGAGAAGGAGAATACACTAGTTTAGGGAAAAGTTAAATGGTTTTGAGGAGAAATTGAAAAGGAAACCTAAAGGTATGTAAATTAGGGTTTTAAAGGAGAAAGAGGGAGTGGGGGATGGAAAAAGGAGACTAAATGGAAGCATAAATAAAAGGCACTGATGTGGATCAAAGGAGGACTAATATGGAAGAGGGATGATGATATCTAACAAGGAAATTAAAGGAAAATGAAAGGTAGGGAAGAAAATGGCTTGGAAAGAGTCAATGAGAAGAGTGGGAGTTGGAAAAGGAAAGAAAAAAAATTGGAAACTAAGGACAATGGATGGAGAGGGACGAGGGATGAAAAGGAGAAGAGAACATTTAGATTAGAGGAATAATAGAGTGAAAAATTAGTATGGATAAAAGAAAACCTAACTCGTACAATATAAAACCATGGAAAATAGTCACTTATCATGAATAGATTTATTGTAGAGAATGCCACAAGGCTCTTGTGTACATATAGAAAATGAACATAAGAAACAATCTAGAATGATGCCAACCTATTTCATTCATTAACTAATGCAATCTCATGATTAAGCTAAAAGGAATGCATACAAATATATGAAGCTAAACTATAAACAAAACATGTGCAAAACTTGCTCTTTGGATGTGATCTTGCTACAAGTATGTGCCAACCAGTGTTGTCATTGATGTCAACATGTTTGTGTTGTCATTGGTATCAACTGTGTCTTCTGAGATTGTTGTTTGTTGATTGATTGAGTTGTCATGTTAAAGTATTTTGCTCCGCATTTCCTCTATGTTGAAGACCAGAGTATGAGATTTGGATATGATTTAGAGAAGTGTTTGAAGATGCTAAATCTAGAATTTGGTGGTCTGGATCGCTATGTAGCAAAAGTTCTATTCACCAGTTTGAAGACTATGCCTAGTAGCATTTGCAGTGTGACAGGGAGAAAGTAGTTTGTTCCACATTTCTCCGCAATTTGGATTTTGGTCTTGTAGTTCTAGACTTAATCTTATAAGGTCCTTAGCTAACATCATTCCAAAAGATTTGTGATTTGGTGCTCCAAAAAGCAAGTTACTAACTAGCATTGTCTGACAGTGTCTGTTGAGAAGCAGTCTGTGTTGTGTCTTCAAGTGAGATTTGTTACGGTTGGATTTGTTGACTCCCAAATGATTCTATGATGTTCGTGGATGTCTCTAGAATGTATTGAAGGTGTGTGCTTGATCTGCAAGCTATAATAAAGTTCTTGGAAGCGTGTAGTCAAGTATTCTTGATGTTTGCACTTGTTCTGGCTGACTTGGTTAGTTACACTTGTTGCAGAGGTGATTTGTGGACTGTGTAAGCGTGTTGTAGCATGTGAAGATGTATTTGGGTTTGAGCTATGCCATGAAGTGTTCCTCTTTCATTCATTTTCTTTGCAAGTTTATTTAGGTCTCGTATGATGACCTTGGAGAAAGTTCCAATGGTTGTAGAATGTAATGCTGACCTTGATGTACATTCCAAGGTTGATGATAGGTATAAATGTATGTAATGAATTTGTGAGTGAGTGTGATGTGTGGCAAGATGTGAAGATAAAGTGTGAACTGTAAGAGCAGAGCAGAGCAGAGGAGATATTGCACTTCAATAGAACTGAACTCAGGCATGATGTAGATGCTATTATATTAGTTCATCCTCAACAGTGAGCCAAACCCCCAACAATGAGCCAACCCTTGGAGGTGAGCCACCCTTTGGTAGTGAGCCTTTCATTTGGGCAATGAGCCTTGGACAGTGAGCCCTTTGGCAGTGAGCCTCTTTTGATATTTGATATTGTTACTACATTATATTGTGAGCTAACACTCACTGTAGTTTTTCCTTGTTTAGGGTTTTCCATGTAAAAATATGGTGTTCATGTGTGTATGGTGTTGATGTGTTTGTGTTCTGATTCTGTCATTCATGATAGAATAAGGAATTAAATTAAGTGAATGTGAAAGTGATTTTGTTTAAAGAAGTTAAAGTTTTTGATACAACTGATTCACCTCCCTCTTAGTTGACTTGTGCCTTTCAATAGATCCTTGATGTTGGATATATGTGATTGCTCCTCAAATTGACAACATAACCTTGCATAACATGGAGACTTGAAAATGGCTTGGTTGTGGTTGAATTTATAGATTTTTGGGATGGTGGATGGAGGGATAGGATTGATTTAGAACATCAATGGTTGAGGATGGTTAAAAGGATTGGATGGATGAGAGGCCACCAAGTGGCATGGTTTTATTGGAGGATAAAGATGGCCATTGGATCAAGGAGAGATCAAGGGTGTAAGATGGTATTGGATAAAGTGAATGGAGAGGATCAAAGGAGGACAAAAGGACCTTTTGTACAAAGGACTTACCCATCCCTTTGTAAGAGACCCATGTGGTCTTATAAAAAAGCCCATGCCTTTGTACATGTTGGAAGATGTGAGAGGTTTGAATGGGTTAATGAAGGATTTGGAATGTTCAAACATGTGATTAAGTTGATTAAGTGGATTAGTCAACTTAATCAAAAGTGTACAAAATAGGGAATTATTTTATTTAGCTCTTGGATGAGGAATATGGATATTAGATAAATGGATATTTATCTAATGTTGGACTATGGAAAAGGATTGATTAATTGAATAAATGATTAAATTTATTCAATTAGTGCTAGGAGATGATAAGGATGAATAGTGATTTAATAATAAAATATTATCTAATCATTATCAGAAAGGGGATTGGATAATTAACTATCTAAATGAGTGTTTATTCAATTAATTATGGAAGAAAGTGCTTCAGTGATGTCTTTATTAGGGTTGGATAGGTGAGTGAATGATTTTAGGTGTCTATAGCTCCAAAATATTGTTGCAAACCTAGAGATGGAAGCTAGTTTTTGATGGAAAAATTGATTCTAACTAAGCTATTTATAATCATAACAACCTTCTATCTAAACATTAGGATTCTAGTCAACGAAGACGTATATCTTGCTACTATCCAATCTAGAAGAGTGAGAAGGTTTGGTTAGATCCCTTTGTTGCTACTAGAATGAAAGATGGGTAAGTAATACTAACTTGAATGAATAAAACTAGGAAAATAAAGGAATCAACATAATATTTTACAAAATGAAATATGGAAATAGAAAAATAAAATGATAGGGAACCTAGCACTAGGGGATGAAGCTCATTGTCCAGGATGGCAGTGTGCCATGAGGATGTTTGTGTGTTGTGTTGTAGTCTATATGGCACAAGCATAATACGGATTTATGATCTTGACCTTCATGCGAGTATTTTCAACCATTCCTCATGTTATTGATCTTTCTGATGAAACCTGCAAATGCACAAATCAGAAAAAAGGGTTGGGCTATATAGGAGCTTGCCTTCGTCAAACCCTATTTTCAGTGTTTCCACTTCAACGATAGACAGATATATTGATTGATTGATAAACAAAGTGTGTGCTTTAATTCTATGTGTATCTAGAATTGTTATAAGTAGGGACAAATGATAATGCAATATTGATAATAAAACCCTACTTAGTGACTTAGAGTGGATTCACAAGATAATCCCTATATGAAAAAGAAAATTAGGAAATATATTCAACCCACAAAGTTCCATATATAAAAAATGAATTACAATATGAAGTACGAAAACAAGGATTAATTGAAACATTATCACCTTACAATGAGGAAGTGAAATCCACTTGGCAGGCAACAGTCCCAATCGAAATCCTTCAGGATTCACAACACTTCAATTGCAAGAGCGCTTGGAATCAAGATTGTGAGCAAGAGAGTGATATAATCTTGATAAAATACATTACAGTAATGGTGGTTCTCAATTTTGGTAGAGCTTCACTATGAAAGAAAATCTATCCTTTGTAATGGCAAATCTACTTGCTTAAAAAGAGAGGGCAAAGGCAAAAAATAAGGAAAGAAGCCATTTAGGTGTTGATAAGCATCAAGAAAATATTGGTCTATCATGCAAGTCAAGAGAAAACTTCTAAAATTGGTTGCAAAACTGATAGATGGTTTCAAGACATCAGCATGTTGCGCAGACATTTGGACTAAGTGCTAGAGTCTTTGCAATTCCAATTCGTGAAAGGTCTAGTCAACTTGGGACAGAGTCAGGATTTAGGCACTTTTATGGTTTTTGGATATGATAAGTAGAAAGGGTGAAAGCAACATAAATTCACATCCCATGGGTCAAGGGTAAGGCCAAGGATGTAAATGATCCTATAACATGCTAAGGGTATGAGCACTAAAGTGAGTTCCAAATGTAGTGTGAAATTGTGAGCATGCACAATTTATGACACTACATTTAGCCCCCACTTTAGTAGGCGTATGACACTACGTGAAGATGCATGATAAAGTACAAGAAAGAAAATACTAAAAGTAAATAAGCATGAAAAGGATACCCAAAAGGATGTTGTAGAGGATGCAGGATGTCCACAAGTGAGAGACTGAAGCCCCCAACTTAGGAATCTGCAACACCATAGTGTTAGGTATTGCATTCTACAAAACCACTTGTCAGAAAACAAAATCATCCTATAGGGTAAAAAGATATGTTAGTCCTGTTATGTCATTAAATGTCCCCCTAGGAATTTTACCTCCTAAGTTTAGCTCCTAGGCCCCCTTAGTTTAATCATGCATGTGTAAAACTTGTCCTAGAACAAAATCCCATGAAACACATGACAAATGGACCTTAGGGGCCTATATTAATGCTTAATCAAGACCAAAAATAGGCCTATGGACTTGGACACTCATGCCCTAGTCTAGACCTATTTTTCTAGGACCCAAATTTAAAAGTGTCAGTTTATGACCATTAAAAGGTTTCCCTTTGTTGGCCTTTTCAATTTGAATTACGAATGTTAGCAGGAATGCATATATAAACATGTTTAGGACTTCATTGTACTCCTAGTTGATTAAGGTGAACTTATGATCATCAAGAAAAGAGAATTCAAGGCATTCATTGTGTTGCAAAGTAGTATTGTGTTGTGTTTGTATGTGTTTGTTGGAGATTTGGCTCCATCAACTCATCTCGTCATGATTTGAAGGCACTTCATCTCCGTGAGGGTTTTCACCTCCAAGGTGATATCTATTTTATGTTTTAATCAATCTATCTTATCATTTGATTTTGTGTCTATCCACCAAGGACAAGAACTCTATCTAACAATAGTGTTGGAAGGCTTGAATGCCATTCTGGGGCTTGACCGAGGCAAGCTCCTAAACACCAAAACCCCCAACCCTTCTCTTGTGATTGCAGGTTACAGGTGTAGGATCTTGCGGAGTGGAGTTGTAGGAGATCAGAGCAAAGCATATAGATTTAGGATATGAAGAAAAGATCAGAGAATATTCCATTCTAGACAAGGGCGCCTACCCCTGTGTCCTCTCGATTGCCATTGTCAAAAACTCTGAAACAAGTTACAGTCTTCATCACCTCACAATTTTAGATCTACAAAAAAAGTTACATGTTGGACTAGGATACCCGCCCCAGTGTCCCTGAAGTTTTCACCTTCAGAAATCTAAATCCTGGTATGTTTCTAATATGCATTTAGTGTCTTCCTGTGCGATCATTTGTCATATCTTGTCCATCTATATTTAGATTCATATAATTAGGGTTTAAGGCTTAATCAAACTAGGGTTTGGCATAACTATCAATCTATTCTATCTTTCCTATCATTCCTAAGTGACACTGAACCCGTAGCTAAGTCCTCTTCATCTGTAGTGACTTGGCTCAGTTGTTGTCCTTGAATGTATATGTGAATGGAGGGTTTGATTGAATCTAATTAAACATACTTCAACCTCATTCCCACTTTTCATAAATAACATTTTGGTGACCCTGTGTTTTTACTGAACTTGCATCTTGTTGAGTGTTGTAAATTAGTTTTTCATTCATTCATATCATATTCATCATCATACATTCAAAAATCTTGCATAAATTTGAAAAATTTGAAAAAAATAAGCATTTTTTGCTTGCATTAAGGCATAGTTTGCACTATTTTCCTTACATATCATTGAAAACATTTTAATTTTTTGATATTTATATCAGATATGAGATAAATTACATCATTTCATCATTTCATGATCATTTACCTTGCATTTGCATATCTCATTTGCTACAGTTTTGCTTGAAATTTGTAGTTTTTCATATAACCTAGTAATTTCAAAAGCTAGGGTTTGTAATTAAAATCTTGCTTTAGATTGTATTACTCATTTAAATACTCTCTAAAATGTGATTTTGGACTGGAGTATTTAATCATTGTGTGTTTTTGCATTTACATTTGCATTTTTAGCACATTTACATTGAAAAAAGGAAAAAAAAAAGAGCATTTTAGGTTCATAAACAAACATAGTTTTGCTTTGTTTCATTGAATTTGTCATAAATATCTTTCATTTCAGATCTTTCATTAATTTTCAAGCATATATTCATTGGTCATTTGAAAATTTGGCATCATTCAATGACCTAGATGGAAAATTGGCATAGTTTTTAATTACACATTGTGTATTTCAACAAGCATATCTTGTTCCTTGGGTTTGTTCTATTAGTTGTGCATTGAGTGTTGTATGCTTTTGCATGAATCAGATAACCCACTACCCTAATAGAAACATCTCTCTAAGGAGAAGTCTTAGATTAATGGGTTCTAGTGCTCCTAATAGCAATGGTGTACCAATGTCAAAAAATCCATTGAACACCTATTTTACAAAAGGTGAAACACAAACTTTGCAAGATATCATACCTCCTACAACTACAATGGAAGAACAAACATTTCATGATCTTGAAGATCCTATTGATGTAATAACACATGTACCTAATGATCAAATAAACAAACTTGATAAAGAACTAGCCAATTTTCAAGCATTTGTGGAAAAAGAAAGAATAGTTGAAGAGGCTGTACCTGTTGTTCATAGTCTAAGAGAGCTATTAAAAGAAGGACAAGATTACATAAATACTCTTTGTGGACTAGCCCATATTGTGCATAACAACATTATGATGATGACTGATTGTGCAAATACTATTAATAATATGTCATCACTGAATCATACACAGGTATCTAAACCTAACCAACTACCAAAATGTCTACTTTCACATCATCAATCCTTACTACTAATGCACAATCTTGTAGTAATGCTACCACTAGTATGGGAGTATCTAATGGCATTAATTCATAGAATTACAAGGCTATGGGATTCAATTATCAAAACCTACCACCTAGGGTGACTTCTTATATGAATAATCACTCTCAACCACCTTTCATTACCACTCACAGCCAATCACCTCAAAATTTCATTACCAAATCTTCTAATTCTTCTCAACAACAAACCACATCTCCTAATGATGCCCTCTTAAATAAACTTTTGCAAGGTATGACTTCTTTACAATAGAAGGTGACAAACTTGACTAATTCTTCCCAACCTACTTTACCAACTTGTCATGCTCGTAGTCCTTTATCTTATGCAATCTTAAGAACTCCTATGCCTAAAATTTTTGAGACTCCTCTCTTTGAAAAATATGGTGGTAAAGGTGATCCTAATACTCATGTGGCAGCATTCACAGTGATGTGTAGTGATTTCTTCTTTGAAGAGGACTTGCTAGTGAAACTCTTCCCGCGATCTCTCAAAGATACTGCTTTGGAATGGTTTTTCTCTTTACCTCTGAATTCAATAAATTCTTTCTCATAACTAGTTGATCAATTCTTATAACACTCCCAAGAAAACATTGGACCTATGGTCTCTTTGATTGACTTGGTTAATTATAAACAAGGTTCGAAAGAGAAGTTGATGGAATTCATCAGTCAATATCAAGGTCTCATCTCGCAAATACAATACCCAATTAAAGATGAAGATCTTTAGAAGGTATTCATTATGAATTCACAACCTAACATCCATGATAAAATCCTCTTGATGAAGTATAGCTCTTTTCAACATTTATGCATAGCCCTTCGTGATTACCAGCGTTCGTCTAGTTAGTATCAAAATCAAAACTCATCAGCTCAAGTTGGTTAATCCATGGCTGGACCTTCACAAAACAACTTTAAGAGGAATAACAAGAGTTTCATCAAGATCAATGGACAACATTCAAATAATTTTCAATCACAAGTGTCCGCTATTAGTATTTCTAAATAGGCACCATTTCAAATTAGACAACAACAAAGACAATTTACTCCGTTATCTGAGTCTCTTCAATCAATCATGAATCAAGCAGTAAGAAACAATCTTTTGAAGCTTCCTCCTGTGAAACTATTTGATAGTAACAGGATACAAGGACCTAACTTTGATGCTAATGCTTTTTGTTAGTATCACCGCTTGGCAGTTCATGACACTAACCGATATATGCGTCTGAAACATGAAATTCGAGACCTCATCGATTCTAATATAATACAGGTAACTGGAGTAAATGACAATGGAAATAAGTTGGTTGCCCCACCGAATCATAATTTATAGATCTTTATAAATCCCTTTCTTAAGCATAGAAAGAATAATATGGTAGAGCAAAATACAATAGAACAAGAAGATGATTATCTTGACTACGATGAAATAGTTGGCATGATAGAAGTGGATAAGGAGATGATTGAAGACTCACCTTATCCATGAGGAAAAGGTATCTATGCTAAGGTTCCTCCACCATTATCCTTGCAAGGATCGGTAGTCAACCAAAATGCATAGGATACGCAAGTTGAACAACCTCGACAAGACATTATGATGCAAGAAAAGGTTGCCATAGTGGAAAATATCCCATTCTACTACGAAAGGCTTATTAATCAAAATAAGAAAACAAAGGATTGGAAAAGAACAAGGCAGATATCATCCGTGGGAAATGGCAATGATTCCCCTCCTCACAAGCAAAAAAGGTTTCAAATATACATGGATTTGAGAAACAAGCACCACATGACCATTCTGGAAATAAGAATCTGTATACACCTAAAATTAGCATGACTCTACTTAAATAAATATTTTAAATATTTATTTCATCATTCACATTCTTCTATCAATAAATAAATAAATTTATTTATTTATCTGATTCATCTCCTCTCATTGAATTAAATAAATTACATTTTATTTAATTAATTAAATTCATCTACATCAACTACATTCTCCTAAATAATTAAATAATTTCAATTATTTAATTAAAACCTTTTATTCTTCCAAATTTAAATAAAATGCAAATTTTATTTAAATAAAATCTAAAATATCCACTAAATAAAATATACTTTATATTTTATTTTATTCTTCAAAAATATACACAAAATAAAATATATTTCTATATTTTATTTATTCCTCTCAATTATCTACAAAATAATTAAATAAAATCTTTTTATTTAATTATGCATTCTTATCTTCAAAAATCATTCTTATCTTCTAAAAATACTTTCATCTTGTCATACAAAGGCAAAAGCAGTTTTAAAGCATCTTTAAAGCAAACTTTCTCTTAAAATTAGAAAAATAAATTCTAATTTAAGAAAATCAAATCTCATCCTCATCAAGAGAGGAGTTAGCTTCACAAAGCTGCTTTTTGAATGACACATGTCTTTCTTCCATTTGTTGCACGTTCCTCAACAACCCTCCTTCGTTGATCTTTCCTTTTCTTCTAAACCATTGATCTTCTTCTACACATCTCTATAAATACAACACTATTCTTCCTCATTTCATATCCATCGTTTGGGCAAACTTATGTTGTAGGAACACAAGCGCAACTTTGACACTTCATAGCACTTCATATTCATCCTCTCACATTTGTGTTTGAAACTCATCTTCAAATACAAACAAGTATCCTAGCCATTCTACTCTTGTCATCTTCAACAAGCAAGGGAGCACACGCTTCTGAGGGCTTCATCATCATCAAGATCAAGAAGAGATAGGCAAACCATGGAAGACGTAAGGTAAAGGTGTAAGTATCATTGTTTGTTATTTTATGCTCCTTTTTATCTTCAGATTTCATAGATGTATTGGGTTTATTATTCTTAATTGATTAATCTATTTTCCCCTTCACATTTTGGCACCCACCGTGGGGCCCTTGCCCCTTTTCTAATCAAAATCTGAGTTTTATTGTAGACAGGTTCTGTATAGGTGTTGTACAGGTTTTTGACAGAGTCGTTTGGTGCATATACCCTTTGATTCGACGCATTTGACTCCTGCTCCACCGCATCTAAAACTTTGGTGCATCTACCGCCTAAATCGGCGCATCCAAAACTTCGGCGCATCTGACCTCCGCAACGGCACATCCAACCCATGTTTCGGTGCCTGTGTTCTAGTTGCACATATACCCTATCTTTCGGCACATTTACTCTGTAAAATGCCGCATCTATCAATATTGTGCATATGCCTCTTGTTTTGGCACATTTACCTTCTATCTTTGCACATATGTAAAACACCGCATGCAACCTCTGTTTCTACGCATTCAGATTGTAGGGCGGCGCATTTGATTTTGCTTTCTGTTTTTAGGTTTTTTTCAATTTTGGGTGTTCGAGCTAACAGTTGTTTTTGTAGGCTTAGTGGCTGGATTAGATCATTTAGATGCTTTGCCTAGTTCACTTAGACTAATTAAGGGAAAAGTAACCAAGTGCATCGCATACAACTTCTACATAGCTCATAACTAGGAAGAAAGTAATTGGACCCTTTTTCTATCTTTGCATTGTTGATTATTTTCCTAGTTAGATCACTGCTATCTTTACAAACGGGAAAATGAACATTGCTATGTCTTAATCACTTCCAAGTTAACAATCGTGTGAGTGCACAACTAGAGTAGCCCATTTAGTTTTTCTAAGTTTAACTAGGTTGGATTAACCATTGTATTCTATGCTTGCGAATGACAATAGGCTTATGCTCTCCCCTTAACTGGGTGACCAAAGTGCCAGACTTGTCATTCTATTTGTTAAACCTTTAGGGGTGCCTGTCCTTGGATGCACACTTTTCCAAGTGGGGACGACCCTGAGTGGTAACAGGCTAAAGCCAAGCCCTACCAAGCCACTTAAAATAAATTGTGCTTGAGGTGAAAACCTCAAGCAACGAGTGCTGCTGTGTTACATTGACGACCAACCTCCCCCAAAACCCTCTAAGGCGTAACCCTTTGAGGCTGGGAGACTCCATAACAGAGAGTAGTGCCGCCGCACGTGTAACCACTCGAACAGTTGCCCTGACTAAGAACCAATTGTGTAGCAAGCCAAAAACCCCTATTTGTTGATGCAAAGGGCGGAGCCCTTTAAGCGGCCTCGATTCAAGTGACTCTTAGTAGAGGTAGTAGGGACAATCCTAAGGTTCGGTGGGGGTACGAGCCTAAGGAAACTTGGATCTAGTATGCGTGAGAAGTGAGTGCCGTGGAGGGGAGCCAGTGCTACCAGATCTTGGAGCTACACGCTTTGAGTGGCACAGCTAGAGGATTCAATGAATATTGTCATATCTAGCCTAGGTTGTACTTGTTTTGAGTCAAAATAGTCCAAATAATACAAAAAAATATAAAAAGATAAAAATCATGGAAAATTTCTATGTGTTTGCTGTGTTTTTGCCATAATTGAACATCAGACTATCCAGAAACACCAAGTTTTTCAAACCAAAAACAAAAAAAATCCTGAAAACGTTCCAAAATCTTCCAAAATTCTAAGAAAACAAGACAAAAGCCAAAGTTGTACATTTGCCACGACCTGTGGTGCATCTGATTCGACTTTCAGCGCATCTGCACTCTGTTGTGGCGCATTTGCCAGTATTGCACATTTGACCTGACTTTTGGCACATTTAACATCTGTTGTGGTGCATTTGAAACTTTGCTAGTGTTGCACATTTGAACTGACTTTTTACGCATTTGACCTAACTTCTGGCGCATTTGAATCCTATTGTGGCGCATATACTTCTGCACATCCAAACCAGAGAGTTAAAACCATACCTTCCAAAAAGCAAAACTTTCAACATTTTTCAAAACCATTTCAAATCTGAGTAGTTTCCAAAAGATCTAATCAAGACCTTGCAAATCAACCATTTCTCCCTCTCTTCCATACCATATCATACCATATCTACTTTTTCATCCAAAGTCTCACCAAATCTTTCCAAATTCCTACAAGGTTAGAACCAAGTTATTCTAGATCACAATTAATACTCAAGCAAACCTAGTGAGTCTCCATTATCAGGGGTTACTTATCCTTTCTCTCAAAACTCTACTAGTGGCTTATATTAGACTAGTCAACATCAAGTAATCAGATTTCTAGCATCCCTACTTTTGACTATCGCTGCTGTATACCCAACTTGTTTGACACCTCATAGATCTAAGAAGAACCTTGCTAAAAACCTTGTATCATCCTAGCTTCTTGCTCAAGAATCTTTTTTTTCACTCCTTCCCATTTCTTTACCACCTTGCATGGTCTTAACTAGATTACAAAAACAAAAACAAATGGTCAAGAAAAGTGTTCATGACGGTCACTAAAGTGACGAAGAAATTTCTATGGAAGAGATCCTTCAAATGCAACATAATCCAAAATTTCAACACTTATTAGAAAAAGTGCTTGCCTAAGACCCTACAAAATTCTTTTTACATCTAGCAAGTCTAGGAGTCAAGCTCCCTAAGGATTATGATGTAGAGACTCTCAAAGAAACTGAGGGAAGTAGACATGAGGAAGAAACATCTTCGGACAAAAGCAAAACCAACACTGATGCTACAGATGCCCTAAGTCTAATGAACCAAAAATATGAAGCTCTCCAACAACAAATTTTGGACATGAAAATGGGAGCATCGACTAAACATTACACCCTAGAGGATATTTCACCATATCCTTTTGATAGGACCTTTGTCATGATACCTTTCCCCTCAAAATTTGAGGTACCTAAATTCGATTAATATCGAGGAAAGGGTGACCCAAGGGATCACATCAGAGAATTCAATGCTGCTTGTCTCGAGGTCGCACACAATGACACCTACCTTATGCGACTCTTCCCATGAAGCTTAGAAGGACAAGCCATGGAGTGGTTCTCTAGACTACCACTCAATATTAAAACATTCAACAAACTAGTAGATAAATTTGTCACCCACTTCTCTTACAATATTGAACATGACACTTCAATATTGGATCTTTGTAATACCAAATAGAAAGGAGGAGAATCTTTTGCCGCCTTCTTACAAAGATGGAGACAACTGGCAAGCAAGTGCCCACACCAAATGCCAGAGAAACAGATGCTAGAAATGTTTGTCCACAACTTGCAAACAGACATAAGCTACCAAATCCAAATCTAATGTCCTCCATCTTTCAGTAAGGTCATTGAGATGGGCCTCATCATAGAAAAAGCCCTAATCGTGAAAGGTTAAATCAAGCTCTATAAAGACATTCCTAGTACCAAAACCAACAATGACAAACCTAGATTTTGGATGAAAAATAAAAACATTGTGAATGACGAGGTAGTAGATGCCAAAAATGCGGCACCTAAGCAACCAATTTTCAACCTATCAACACCTCAAAATAACCCCACACAAAACAAACCAAGAAATACCGAATCTAGGTTTACCAACTTTCAGCCTAGGAGAAAGTTCACACCTTTGGATGAGTCACTAGAAACTGCTCTACGGAAGCTAATCACCAACAATCGCATAATGCTTCCCTCAGCACGAGAGTACGAACCAAAGGTCAAACCCCATTGGTGGAATGACAACGACTTCTGCGAATACCACCGAAATAGGGGGCACAAGACAAATGATTGTATTGTGCTCAAGCATACAATCCAGAACTTAATAGAGCAAAACAAAATATTTGTTAACGGACATACCTCCAACAACGATCATCAAGCATTCAAGGATCCTCTTCCTAACTACGAACAGGGAGGACCTTCCAACGGAAATAATAGTGGCTCTAACAACGCAAACTACACAAATGTTGGCTATGACTATGTTGTTAACCATATCTATGAAAGTGATTCACATATCAATGTAATCACTATAAACAAAGATCCAGATTGCAATGTTACTACCCGTAGTAACAGAGTCACCCTTAGAGGAGCCTCTGCTCCTCCGACCAACCAATATAGTATCGTGGATCAACTCCACAAAACACCTGCACACATCTCCATCTTGGAACTTCTGCGTCTATCTCCTTCTCATAGGTCCATACTTGACAAAGCCTTAGCAGAAGCATCCGTTCCCATGAACCTTACCGAAGAACAATTCCAAACCATGGTCGGTCATATTACATCACCACATTCCCTATCATTCACTGAGAAGGATGATATGTCAATCACTTAACCCCATAACGCCTCCCTTCACATCGAAGATTTCATACACAAACACAAGATCAAAAGAGTCCTAATAGATGGAGGGGCTGGTTTGAATATTTGCACATTGAAGCTAATCCTTACATTAGGGTTTTCAGAGAAGGCTATAGATCCAAAGAGAAAAATCACCATAAAAGCCTATAATGAGGAGGAAAGAACATCTAAAGGAATTGTCACCCTACCAATCAGAGTGGGCCCCGTGGTAAAAGATGTAGCTTGTCAAGTCCTCGACATGGAGCTAGCGTACAACATTCTTCTTGGGCAACCATGGATACACGCTCTAAAAGCAGTACCTTCAACATACCATCAATGTATCAAGTTCCCACATGAAGGTCAAGAGATCACCATCCAAGGTGACCCTAACCCCTATCAATACTGCAACTCCATTCATCCAAAACCCGAAGTTGTGATCCCCACCAACCATGCTTCTATAGCCTCTTCATCTCATGTTGACCCAGCTACACTTGCTTCCTCCTCAACAGATCCTCAACCTAACCTCAGGCTCAAAGATAATGGCTTGGGTGAATACATGATCTCTCAATCCCTCTGCCTAGCACAACTACCCCTATCTCCTAGGTCCTATGGGAGACCTATCCTAAAGACACCAAAAGTAGAGAGAACTACAAAAGGACCATTTGTAAAATGGGGAAGCCTAGAAGATGAGAGTGATGAAAAGGATGTCTTACAATGGCTATACAAAGATGAAGGCAGTTCATCCACACAACATGACCATCCTACTATACAAACTGCGCAATATGGTCAAGGTTTCCAAATGCTACAAAGAATGGGATATGAAGGACATGGTCCACTTGGTTCAAGAAAGGATGGCATCACTGAGCCCATCCAACCTCAGACCCTGATAGCCTAAGACACTACAGGGCTAGGATACACTGGAGCCTCAAGAACCAATAGAACAAACAAGAATAAAGGAAAACAACCAGAAACGTCTACTAGCAATCTGGTTGAGCAAATTCAACAACTGTAAATGAATAGTGAGACCGATTCAAATGAGTATGAATGGGATAGCCTCTCTAAGATATCGTGCGATGAAAAAGATATTGACATTGTCCACGAGTATGACCCAACCCATGCTAACGAGAGACAAGGTCCAAGGGCTAGACCGTTAGAGTCCGTTCCGCATAATAATGATAGTGACGATCGTGAGGAAAGAATGATGCCTCCCTTGACGAATCCACTAACAAAGGGTACCATCATAGACTTTGTCCATGCTTTCAATAACTCTATCCTAACCATCAACGCCATTGAACCAGACCAACCTAATGATCCCTTACCTTTGGTACACCCTGAACTTATCAATTGGGACCTAGAAGGCACCACCCCTGAGCTAGACACCTTTGAAAATGATGAAGCCATCATCGATTATCTTGAGCTTAGAGATCATATACCTGCAAGAGACCACAGAGCTGGCTATGCTATTGAACTCAATGAGAAGGCCTATTTTGAAGAGAGTGCCAAGCCTTTCAGTCATAAAAATATCAAGATAAAAGAACGATCAAACGGTGAAAACCACTCCGTGGCAGTGTTAGATCATCAAAATAGTAAAAATAAAGATGTATCCAATGGTGAAAACCTCTCTGAGGCACCGAAGGATGGAAGGCTTGACCCTCTCCCCAATCTTACACATCAGGAGAGATCGTCGATCTTAATAGAACTGGCAGAACCAATCAATGTCAGCACAGATGATGAGCCTAGAATGATCCACATGGCAAAAGCTCTCACAGAACACGAAAAACTAGCATTTACAGATTTCTTCAAGAGAAAACAAATCAACTTCACATGGACATACGCTGACATGCCAGGACTAGATCCGAATCTTATCATGCATCATTTATCTCTAGCTCCAGGAGCTAAACCGGTCAAACAAAAACTCAGAAAGATGCATCCACATGTGGCCCTCATGGTAAAGGAAGAGCTAAAGAAACTGCTAGACGTCAGATTTATCAGGCCTATAGACTATCCTGAATGGGTCTCGAACATAGTACCAGTGGATAAACCAGATGGCAGAGTCTGAATATGCAATGATTTCAGGGACCTGAACAAAGCTTGTTCAAAAGATGATTTCCCCTTGCCAAACATAGACATGATTGTAGATCTCACGGTAGGGCACACTATGTTGTCACTCATGGATAGTTTCTCGGGATATAACCAGACAAAGATCGCACTAGAAGACCAGCACAAAATGGCATTTACATGTCCTTGGGGCACCTACTGTTGGTGTGTCATGCCTTTCGGTCTAAAAAATGCTGGTGCAACATATCAGAGAGCCATGACAACAATCTTCCACGACATGATGCACACTATAATGGAAGACTACGTCGACGACATTTTGGTGAAATCACTTACAAGAGAGGGCCATCTAGCAGTACTAGACAAGATCTTCAACAGGTTGGAACAGTTTAATGTGCATCTCAATCCAAAGAAGTGTGTGTTTGGGGTTACATCAGGCAAACTACTGGGATACATCTGTTTGCAAATGGTATCAAAGTTGATCCAGCTAAGGTGAAAGCCATCATGGAGATGCCACCTCCTAAGAATCTGACTCAACTAAGATCTCTACAGGGAAAGTTATAGTCCATCAAAAGGTTCATTTCTCAACTAGCAGACAAGTGCCACCCATTTTCCCACCTTCTACACAAGAATGTCCCTTCAAATGGAACAAGTCATGTGAATAGGCATTTCAGCAATTAAAGGAATATCTCATGAAACCATCGGTCTTGATGCCGCCAATTCAGGGAAAGCCTCTATTACTGTACATCTCATCTACACCAATAGCTCTGGGAGCTCTCCTTGCACAGCAGAACTACGATGGGAAAGAACAGGCTATCTACTACATTAGTCGAACACTTGTTGTTTATGAACTGCAATACACACCAATTGAAAGAGCATGTCTAGCTTTTGTCTTCACCTCACAAAAATGGAGACATTACATGCTGTCACATTCTATCAAATTGATAGCAAAGATAGATCCACTCAAATACTTACTCAACAAGGCAACCCTAACAGGTAGATTGTCTAAATGGGTCATGCTTCTCAGTGAATTTGATATTGAATATGTCGATAGGAAAGCAATAAAAAGACAAGTGCTTGCAGATCAACTGGCAGATGCACCACTAATAGATGACAGCCCTCTGAGCTTTGAGTTTCTAGATGAGTCTATATTCCACATAAATATAGCAACCTGGAAAATGTACTTCGATGGCTCATACACCCAACATGGATCGGGGGCAGGTATCTTATTGATCACACCTAATGGCGATACAATCCCTAAATCATACAGATTAATGTTTCCCTGCACTAAAAATGTGGCAGAGTATGAAGCCCTAGTCATTGGTATCAAGCTAGTAGCTGAATGGAATATCAAAGAGCTTCAAGTGTATGGCGATTCATAGCTAGTCATTAATCAAGTAAATGACGACTACCAAACAAAAGATGAGAATTAAATCCCTTACAAGAGAATGGTAGATGACTTCAAAGAATATTTCATTAAGATCTCTTTTACACAAATACCAAGGATAGAGAACAAAGCAGCAGACGCAATGGCAACAATCGCATCTCTCCTCGACATCCTAGATAACCAATCATGATACAAGTTCTTGGTAGAGCCAGTCTCCTATCCTGCATACAATACCGCAGAATCCCATATCATATGCCACATCGTAGGAGCCGATTCCCCTCTCTATGGAAAGATATTTTCCTATCTTAAAGAGAATACCCTCCCACCCGATCTCTCCAGTAACCAAAACTGAACCTTTATCCGGTAGGCATCCCGGTATATGCCATTGTCGCCAATACCTTATATTACAGAGGTCTCGATGGTACTCTCCTTAGGTGTCTTGATAGTGAGGAATATCAAACTGTCCTAAGCAAAATACATGATGGTATATGCAGGACCCACTCTAGCGGCCCTACCCTAGCCAAGAAACTCATACATATGGGGTACTACTGGCCAACTATGGAACAAGATTCCTATCATTTTGTAAAGAAGTGCAAGAAGTACCAAATCCATGGGAACCTGATACATGCACCAGCACAGGAGCTGCAACCATTAACGACTCCTTGGCCTTTCTGTCAGTGGGGACTCAACTTAGTGGGCAAGATCCACCCTCCTTCCTCAAGCGGCCATAAATTCATAATCACTACCACAGAGTACTTCATGAAGTGGATTGAAGCTGTGCCCTTAGCCAACATCACAGGCAAGCAGATTGCCTCTTTTATCCTGAACTTTATCATTTGTCATTATGGTGTCCCTTCGTCCATTATCACGGATAATAGACGACCCTTCAAAAACCAAGATGTCAGGGAATGCACAAATTCGATATCCAGCACCGCTTTTCAACCCCCTATTACCCACAAGGCAACGGCCAAGCTGAGGCATCAAATAAAACCATTCTGAAAATCCTAAAGAAGACTGTTAATGATGCTGGCCGTGATTGGCATGTCCAACTGAATCCCGCACTGTGGGCCTACCGCACAAGCATCCACACACCCACAGGTGCAACACCATACTCCCTAGTCTATGGATCTGAAGGTATCTTGCCCATTGAAGTTGAGATCCCATCCTTGCAAGTCTCATTAAAAGGCCTCATATCAGATGAAGAGTATAGAGTGACAAGACTCCAAGAATTGGAACTGCTCGAAGAACGAAGGCAACATGCCTTTAACCACCTGAAAGCATATCAGCAATGCATGTCTAGAAGCTTCAATCACAAAGTAAAACCCTAGATATTCCAAGTCAGTGACTTAGTCCTAAGAGAAAATCCCAGAAATCAGCAAGACTGAGAAAAGAAAGGAAAGTTTGAACCTAACTGGATGGGTCCCTATGTTGTCATCACAGCTTATGGATCAGGGGCATATCAATTGGCTACATCTGAAGGTGAACTGTTCGATGATCCTATCAACAGCATGCACCTTCACAAGTTCTATACCTGAAAACCCCAAGGTAAGGGAGTCCTAAAAAAAAAAAAATTGAAAAGTGCTCAAAAACAAGAACAAAAACATCAAAAAAATAGAAAAATAGCAAAAACAATCGTTCTATGGTGAAAACCTAGCAAACAGGCGCCTAGGATAGGTACCATGGTGAAAACCTGGCAAACAGGCATCATGTGTACTTTTAGCTTCTCGTGCAAATAAAAGCAAGTGGTGAAAACTTGGTAACAGGCACTATCTGCGACAAACCACTTCCTCCATATGTTCCAACTTCATGTCTCTTGTGTCCATCATATCGTTCATCTTGACCCAGTCCTTTGAACCATTGTCGAACTATGTCACCTCTGAGTTATCATGTAGGCAAGGCCATTCTTAATGCGCCCCCGAGGCTTCACTTCACTCCACTCCACTATCTCGTCTATCCCATATCTAGTCCTTTTGTCCATCTGAGTCCATGCTATTTCTGCACCACTTTGCCATCACCTAGGTCTTAGGTCCGCTAGGGTTTACCCCAAACTACGTTGCCTCTATGTCGTCACATAGGCAAGGCCATTTAGCAATGAGCTCCCGAGGCACTAGGTCAGTCCTTTAGGGCCCATCCCTCCATGCTTGTCTGTCGTCTCACCCATAATAAGTTGATCTTTGTCTAAACTGGGGGCAACTCCTTGACCTAGTTGCGGATTTGGATTCTTGAATGCCACTGTTCTAAGAGGATACCAATAAGGATTGTGATACCTTTCACTAGACAAACAAGAGCAGCAAAAGCAAGCTACCCAAAAACAAAGATCTTGAAGCAAAACATCAACCTGTCCTAAACAAAGCAAAGCGCCATGTCAAAACCCTCAAACTGATTCTGTATCAATTATGGCAAAAGACACATCTAATGCAAAGAAGTTTTGTCAACAAGTTAACTTACAAGGTCTCAAATGTTTGTCATTATGTTTCCCTATGCTACTCAAGGATGCCTAAAGCTAGAGATGCTATGATGGAGACATAATTATTTTCTTTGTCTGCTGCTTGTGGATTAAACTTTAGTAATGTGACGACTTTTGTCTAATGACATGATCAACAAAAGATCATCTAGGACTCCGAGGTCTAAACATGAAAAGGGGCAATCCTTGTCTGTTGAAATGCAAGAAGTACTCAGCTCATCTAGATTCAAGTTTGACTAGATGCTTGTATCAACTTGCTATATCAAAATCCATGTAAAGAATACTTAGGTCATCTCGGTCTAATTATGCCTAGATGCTTGTATTTCCTTACAACATTTCAAAAAGAGAAAAATACCAAAAAGTGCCCAATGATGAAAGCAAAAACCTTGCAAAAATCTCAAGATGACAATCCACATCCATATCCAGCAAATCCATATCATCCATGCAATAAATAAAATCCTGCAGCATATCAAGTGCAAAATCCTCATTTCCTCCACCTCTTTTCTTCTACTTATCTATATCATCTCTGTGTCGATTGAGTACATTTGGACATATCAAAAACATAGCATAAGAAACATATCATATCGCATGAGATAGTCATCCACATGATTAAATCATTTTGCATACATACATTAGGTTATCCACATACATTTGCATCAGTCTATCAATAGCAACAAAATCAAAAACATAGACATATCCATATAGAGCTGCATAATCATATCCATAACATGTCACACTTACATTTGCATATCAAATCATCCCAAATCCATCTAGCATGCATCACATATACAAATACATCACGAAATAGATGGCATCCATAGCATATAAACAAAGAACACATGCATGTAGACCATGAACAACTGCATCATCATGTCAACATCAAAAACATATCCAAGTGTACAACATATCAAAATCTTTGTCCAATCTCTCATAATCATATCATAAGTGTATACAAAACATAACAAATGGTGATACATGTCTCGGGGCAAAATAAGTACATATATCGGCTATCTCAGCCATCCATAAAAAATGTATACAAATCTGAAAAAAAATGGCACAACTATCCGGGTATGCCTAACCCTGCCACTGGGGAACATTGCTCCCTGCACTAGCCTCTCCTCTATATCCCCCTGTCTGTTGTGGGCCCCTCATTGAGCCTACAGACCGAGACCCACCTGCCCGCTGGAATGCCTCTGACTGGCTCCTGAAGCTAGGGGCACGCTGATCCGCTGCCACTGCTCCATGGTATAACCCTCTATAGTACTGAGCCTATGCCTGGGCTCTAGTAAGCTCACTCTACACCTGAACCACTTGTGCTTGTGCCTGCTGCACCTGTGAAACCAAAAAACTAGATGTCCCATCTGTGCCCATAGCCACCATGGCTGCGTCTCTCTCTACCCTCATAGCCTGTATGCTGGCCAAGGCTGTGTCTCTCTCTCTAGTCAACTCTAATAACTAAGTCACATCTGACTCTCTCCATGACTCTGCTACTCTCAGATGAGCCCTCAACTGCCTAACCTGGCTCTACAGTGCAACCATAAACTGCTACTGCACATCAGGCTGTGGAGCCTGCTCTACCTGTGCCACCTGCTGTGCTGGCACCTGTCCTTGCACCGGCTATGCCACCTGCTGTGGCGGCGGCATCTGTCTCTGTGCTACCACTGGCTGAACTGGCACCTGGACCTATACCTGTCCCACAAGTCCCTCTTCGACCCTCTACCTCTGTCTCGGTCTCCCATCATCTCCCTGATCTCTCCTCTTCCTACTCCATCCTCCCCTCCTCCTGCCAGCTGCACCCTCATCGTCTGAATCATCCTCGTCTATACAAGGAGCTAACTCTCTTGGTCCTGAATATCTCAAGAATGGGTGTGCTGCGAACCACTCCTCATAGTCTGGGGTCATGCCAGCATCCACTATGTCCCTCCTCATAGGCCAAGCAGCGTAAGGAATCTACTGAAAGTCTATCAAAGCCTCCTCATATGATGCCACAAGACCCCACCTATACCTCTCTGCATGAATCCGAGCAAAACGTGCCTCCCCCTGTGGTCTGCCCTGTACTCGACCAAACTGTCTCTACACTTTGCTAACAATCTACCTCTCCAGAATGTACCTAGTCCTGCCAATGAGCCACCGCGTCTGGAAATAATATGGAAGCTCATCTGCCTCATCATCCCACACCTCACAGTCTATGTAGGGGTGCTAGATAACTACATCCACGCCATCAAAAGCATGTCTCTAGTACTCCAGCTTCCCCAGCTTGTGCTGGGAAATCACACCTGCATAGCCGTAACTATAAGGCTCACCCCTCTGCCTGTGGAATACGCATATCAGCCGTGTGATAGCAATGTGCTCCCATAACCAAAACTACAACAATGACACACCTGCAAACAAACTATCTCCTCTGTGATAAACCACCTGGTGCATGTCTCTATATAAATGTGCAAGCACACACACACCCCACACATATCGGGTCCCGTCTGTGATCATGCTCTCTAGCACCCTCCCCTAGCCGATCAGGAACCGTACGACCTCCTATCGGAGCATATCACACCACTGAACAGTCCAGCCACTATGCCCAGGAAATAGTCATAGCAGTCATACATGTCCTCCCACGAAATCTCCTCCCCTACCAACTCTGGGTCATCAAATACACGTCTACACTCCTCCAAGCCATCGTCCCACTGTGACTCATACTCAACCAGCTCTCCCTGAATTGGGAGGTGTAGAATCGGGTACACATCCTCAAGAGTAACCACCATCTCCCCCGTCGGCAGATGAAATGTACCATCCTCATTGTGGAATCTCTCCATCGCTGCCATCAACATAGCCTAGTTAGCGCGAACCTCGGGCATAAAGCAAACATAGTGCAGACCCATAGAGCCTAAAGCCTCGCGATCTATCTCAGTCAACATATACCGCTGCAACAACGGCAACGGGAACTGCTCTCGTGACGTAAGGACGTTCTGAATATCCTCCTGCAAACCAAGCAAAGCATACCATCAACAAATTCCATATCCAAGCAAGCCTACTCATAACAATCAAACTATCCTATCAATGACTTGACATATCAAATTAATCAAAACAATATATCATCTCTCGACTAGATTCTTAGCAATCTCAGAGATTGCTTATCAATTGACGCATCGATCAAGGTGCCAATTGGGTTAATTTCATTTAGTCATTTGAATTTTTAGTACAAATGCGCCAATCTAGGTGGTAGATGCACCGATCCATATCACATGCACCACTTCCCCGTGAATGCGCCAATCCAGAGCTTGTATGCGCCACTTCCCCATGAATGCGCCAATCCAGAGCTTGTATGCGCCACTTCCCCGCAAATGTGCTAATCTAGAGAGTGTATGCGCCGTTCTGGCACATGTGCCAATCGTTATGTCATATGTGCCATTTCCTGCCAAATGCGCCAATCTAGAGCTTAGATGCGCCAAACTAACAAATGCACCGAAGTATACCTCAAATGCGCCACTTCATGACATATGCGCCACTTCGGAGGGCATATGCGCTGAACTACGGTTTGGCGCATTTGTCTAAGTATTTTTTCCTAGCCATTACTAAGCCTAATAAATGACTTTTTGTGAGTTTTGACGAACTACATACTGGGGGTCCTGCCTCCGCTGGCCGATCGAACCGTCAGATCCACTCAAACCGGTGCTCCTCGCGCAGAATATCCATCTGTTTGGCTGCCATGCTCTTCTAAGCTCTCTAGAGGACTAATCAACTATGGACAAGTGTACAAATGAATAAAACTTGTGGACCCAGCTCCTATATATAGCCAGTGAACCATATCAAACTGTATGACAACTGTGGCTACTTCCCATGCATGTTTCTTCCGAAACGTATCCTATTTTTCTCCATCCTAACCTGTCTTTTACCTTCTTCTTCATGAGATTGTCCGTCTCACGCCCTCTGCCTTCCTCCCGTCCAATCTTCTAAGGGGGCATCCTGTCGTTAAACTTGTACCAGGGGCAAACTGGGGCATGTATCACTGTCAAAAATTCTTTTTCTTTGAAACAACGTGATAAAACACATTGCATTAAAGACGGGCAAAATGCATACACCTAAAATTGGCATGACTCTACTTAAATAAATATTTTAAATATTTATTTCATCATTCACATTCTTCTATCAATAAATAAATAAATTTATTTATTTATCTGATTCATCTCCTCTCATTTAATTAAATAAATTACATTTTATTTAATTAATTAAATTCATCTACATCAACTACATTCTCCTAAATAATTAAATAATTTCAATTATTTAATTAAAACCTTTTATTCTTCCAAATTTAAATAAAATGCAAATTTTATTTAAATAAAATCTAAAATATCCACTAAATAAAATATACTTTATATTTTATTTTATTCTTCAAAAATATCCACAAAATAAAATATATTTCTATATTTTATTTATTCCTCTCAATTATCTACAAAATAATTAAATAAAATCTTTTTATTTAATTATGCATTCTTATCTTCTAAAAATACTTTCCTCTTGTCATACAAAGGCAAAAGCAGTTTTAAAGCATCTTTAAAGCAAACTTTCTCTTAAAATTAGAAAAATAAATTCTAATTTAAGAAATCAAATCTCATCCTCATCAGGAGAGGAGTTAACTTCATAAAGCTGCTTTTCGAATGACACATGTCTTTCTTCCATTTGTTGCATGTTCCTCAACAACCCTCCTCCATTGATCTTTTCTTTTCTTCTAAACCATTGATCTTCTTCTACACATCTCTATAAATACAACACTATTCTTCCTCATTTCATAGCCATCGTTTGAGCAAACTTATGTTGCAGGAACACAAGCATGACTTTGGCACTTCATAGCACTTCATATTCATCCTCTCACATTTGTGTTTGAAACTCATCTTCAAATACAAACAAGTATCCTAGCCATTCTACTCTTGTCATCTTCAACAAGCAAGGGAGCACACGCTTCTGAGGGCTTCATCACCATCAAGGTCAAGAAGAGATAGGCGAACTTCATCACCATCAAGGTCAAGAAGAGATAGGCGAACTATGGAAGACGCAAGGTAAAGGTGTAAGTATCATTGTTTGTTATTTTATGCTCCTTTTTATCTTCAGATTTCATAGATGTATTGGGTTTATTATTCTTAATTGATTAATCCGTTTTCCCCTTCATAGAATCAATTAGGCATGAATTACTCACACTTTTTGCCACACTTGATAGAGAACCTTTCTAAGATGCTCACAAGTTCGAGCTCCTCTTAGATAAAATGAATATGATTGTGTGTGTATTGTGTTCCCCCATGATATGCTATGTGTTGTTTAGGTCTCCTTAGATGACCCTTGATACTCTTGTAAGGTCAAGGATACCAGGAGACCGCCTCTGTTGTGACCATTATTCTATTTGTTTCATCATCCTTCTATCATTCCTCTCCTCTATTCTATTGTTGAGTGTCATGCCCTAGGGGCATAGTGTTGCGGAGGGTGTTTTGGGGGCATCCTCCTACATGGTGTTCCTAAGGAACTTGTTCTCCTCTCTCATTTTTATTGTTTACCTTCTTCAAGTGGTGCTAACTAATTGGTGGATGATGAAAACAAACAGACACTGATAAGGACCATGCATCCCTTCAGCAAGAAAGCAAAAATGGACATAGTCCATATATGAAGATGGGGTTGATATATATCTAAAACTTGACTAGTAGAATCACTCTGTGTGATGTATCATCTTATGGCATTTCTTGTGACTAACATTTTATAATCCACTGAATCTGCTCTTGTACACTTTGAATGGTATCTCACCTTGTTGCTACACTTGGTTTTGAGGTACCCGTAGTATAGCTCAATGGTTATACTCAGTTCTGAACCCGTGAGTATAGCCTTGGTCCTTGATGTGATTTGGTTATTATCTTAGAGTAAGATTTCTAACCATCTTGTTGTTTATCTTAGCATTTCTTATCAATGTGTTTGTGGGAACTTTAGACGATCGTAAGCACATGTCACCTTGAAGGCATGGGCTTTGTGAGAGCTCTTGTTCCCTTGCATCTTTTGTCTCTACCTTAATGTGCTTGATATTAGTAAGTGACATCGACCACCTTAAGGTGGGGGCATATATAATGGTATCTGTTTGATGATTTTGGCACTAATGAAGCATGTTTGTAAGCCCTCTCTGTGAGGCAGGATGTTGCATCTCTTGAGCTAGTGCACATCCTTATTTAAATTGCAAGCTAAAATCCCTCTCCACAAGGTGGGATAATGTATCTCTTGAGCTAGTGCGTATCCTTTTATACAAAGCCCTTCTACAGAAGGCGGGATGGTGTATCTCTTGAGCTAGTGCACATCCTTTTATACAAAGTCCTCATTGGGAGGCAAGGTTGGATCTTGAGCTATCCTCCCTTAAGCGTGTCTTTGGCGATTATTGTAGCATAAGCTCAACCATCAAGTGTGTCTGTAGCATGTTTTAGATGGTGGGACTTAGCCATAAGCTCCTTCCATCGCTCGTGTTTGTCATGTATTAGACATATAGTATACCTATGGCATGCTATACAGCGCTTGTGTATTTCGTGTGTCTTCTTTATGTGTCTTCCCCCTTGTGTGGTTTCAAGGGTGTAGCGATGAGCTCTTCCCACATTAAGGTTTTGTTAGGTGTGTCTTCCCCTTGTGTGGTATCAAGGGCATAGCGATGAGCTCCCCCTATACTCGGGTTTTGTTTGGCGTGTCTTCCCCTTGATGTAGTATCAAGGGTGTAGTGATGAGATCCCCTACATTTTGGGTTTTGTATTGTGTGTTTTTGGGAGTTTAAAGGGTGTAGCGATGAGCTCCCCTACCCCTTAGTTAGGATTTTATTTCATATATGAAAATGATTATATCAATGTATTCATCATGTTTTGTGTGACTGCTCTCATGTCTTCATTTTGTTGTGCGTGCTTCTACTATATTCACCATGTTTTGTGTGCTGCTTACTATCTTCATTGTGTCTTGCATGTCTTTAATGTGTCTTCTAGTCCTTACCTAAGAATGGGGGCTCGAAATAGTTCCTCAATCTTTGCATATGCCTTAGCTTCATATGCCTGGCGTGTTTGATGTCTTTTCGACTATACTTTAATGCATGTATGGGTCATAAGATCATACATACATTAAAGTGGGGGCTAAATGTTATGTTGTAAAATATCCCCCTAGGACTTTTACGTCCTAAGTTTAGCTCCTAGGTCCCCTTAGTTTAATCATGCATGTGTAAAACTTGTCTCGGAGCAAAATCCCCTGAAACCCATGACAAATGGGGCTTAGGGGCCTATCTTAATGCTTAATCAAGACCAAAAATAAGTCTCTAGACATGGGTGCTCGCGCCCTAGTCTAGACTTGTTTTACCAGGACCCAAATTAAAAAGTGTCAGTTTATGACCGCTAAAATATTTCCCTTTGTTAGCCTTTTCAATTTGAATTACAAATGTTAGCGGGAATGCATATATAAACATGTTTAGGACTTCATTTTACTCCTAGTTGATTAAGGCGAACTTATGATCATCAAGCAAAGAGCATTCAAGGCATTCATTGTGTTGCAGAGCAGTATTATGTTGTGTTTGTTGTAGATTTGGCTCTATCAACTCGTCTCCTCATGATTTGAAGGTACTTCATCTCCGTGAGGGTTTTCACCCCCAAGGTGATATCTATTTTGTGTTTTAATCAATCTATCTTATCATTTGATTTTGCCTTTGTCCACCAAGGACACACACTCTATCTACCAATGGTGATGGAAGGCTTGAATGCCATTTCAGAGCTTGATCGAGGCAAGCTCCTAAACACCACAACCCCCAACCCTTCTCTTGTGATTGCTAGTTACAGGTGCAGGATCTTATGGAGTGGAGTTGTAGGAGATCAAAGCAGAGCATATATATTTGGGATCTGAAGAAAGGAGCATAGAAGATTCCTTTTTGGACAAGGGTGCCTGCCCCTATGTCCTCCTGATTACCGTTGTCAAAAACTCTGAAATAGGTTGCAGTCTTCATCACCTCACAGTTCCAGATCTATAGAAAAAGTTACCTGTTGGACTAGGGCACCCACCCCAGTGTCCCCAAAGTTTCTGCCTTTGGAAATATGAATCCTAGTATGTTTCTAATCTACATTTAGTGTCTTCCTGTGTGATCATTTGTCATATCTTGTCTGTCTGTATCTGGAATCATATAATTAGGGTTTAAGGCTTAATCAGACTAGGGTTTGGCATAACTATCAATTTATTCTATCTTTCCTATCATTCCTAAGTGACACTCAACCTATAGCTTAGTCCTCTTCATCTGTAGTGACTTGGCTCAGTTGTTGTGCTTGAATGTATATGTGAAAGGAGGGTTTGATTGAAGCTAATTAAACATACTTCAACCTCATTCCCACTTTTCATATATAACAAGTCCAAAAAAAATTTTGAAAATGGGATGAGAAAAAAGATCTAGAGTGAGGAAAAGGGGGTAGATATGTGCCCCCCTATTTCTGCTTGCTAATTTAAATGTAGAAATAGGGTAGAAATCTACCACTTCAATTTTCTAAAAAATTGGTGAAAATGCCTTTGATAGGGTAATTTTGTAAAATAACACAAAAGAAAAACACATATGATAAAATAGAGGGTGGAGCCAGTATTCCAATGTAATGAACGATGTCAAAATTGGAGTTTGTAGGCCCAAGTTATGATTTTTTTTTGTGAAAAGTACCTTAGAAAAATTTGATTTTTTTTTGAAAATTTATTATAAATAACTTAAGAAAGATTTTCATTTTTACTATTCATTTGTAAATTCAAATTTGACTATTTTCGAGGATTCCAAGCACCTTGCAGAGCAAACATGCCATGCAGATGAGCTTACTGAGTACCTATGCTAGACGTGCTGAGGGAGCGCATGGAGCAGGGTGTGACACTTCATGAGGTGAGTCAAAAACTAAATTTAGCATTTATTTAATTACTCATTTCGCATGCCAAATACCTTGTCAAGGTGCTAGTATCCTTCCGATGCACTGGTTTCCAAGGAGCATGCTAGCAAATTGAGGACACGCTAGGCTCTTTAAGACATGCCAGCGCCCAAAATAGGTACTGGGGTCCAAAATACGTGCTATCATCTAAACTACTAGCATCCTAAGGCGTTAGCCAAATTTTTGAGTATTTGAGTTTTGAATTTGATATTTGATGATATGGTATTGATGATATTTTTGTTGATGTGATTGCAGTATCCCTAAACGATGCGGGAGCATGTTGGCAGGCACATATACACATTGTTGCGAGGCCACGTGAGTGCACTTACACCGACAGAGCTTGGTCTCCTGTGAGATGTTAGGATCTACTAGGTTTATACAATGCCTATGATGCGCTTCCATGATCATATGTTGATTGCACTTATGGAGAGATGGGACACTGACACCTCTACCTTCTGCATACTGACATGAGAGATGAAAGTGACTTTGGAGAATGTGTACCAGATCCTTCAGCTACCAGTGCGAGGTCACACTATTATGATTGTCAAGTAGTGGTCAGCATCATATGTCCAGGTAGGACAAACTTACTACCTAGGCCAGATCATGCTAACGGATGACACAGGACACATCCACATTGGATGTTTGGAGCAAAGCATGATGGTCACACCACTTATGCGTCGCATCCTTATTGCTACTGTCTCCCTGTGTATTACATAGGATGGGTGAGGCACTCACCTTCACGGTGGCCTCATTCACACTATCAGAGCGATGGAGGAGGAGAGGATAGTCTTCATATGGGGACAGAGCATGCTTGCCCACTTATATCATGATCTAGGGTGTTAAATACATTATGAGGTGCATAGCTTAGTGACCTGCACGCTTCTTTAGGTGTGAGATTTAGAGCATATTAGATGCATGTGGCCCATGGGGGTACCGACAGTGACTATCTGGTCGGTACCATGAGCACTTGCCTACACCTTGAGGAGGCCATGGCAGTTTGGAGATATGCTACACTGGTGGTAAAATTTTGATAGATTATAGAGTGTTGATGTCACATGGAGGCCCTACATAGGTATGAGGCTATGGATGGGGTAGACACAACAACTTGCATGGATGTAGAGGGATCAACTTTTTTTTATCACCTCAATCACATCATAGTGTCATTCTACTATGATCAAGTCACCAAGCAATTTGGGTAAGTATAGGGGGTACCTAGAGCTGTGCCCACCTACGTGTGCTCACACTGCAATATAGTGAGAGCAAGTGATAGGCCTCGACTGGCTGTGGTAGATGTTTCATTGAGTGACTCAGATGATAAGTTCAAGGATGCATCACTTGTGTCAGCAGCGGATGACATGGGGGTGACCCTAGCATACGCAACATGGGGGATTGCATCTCGGCTTACCCCCATCTACCCAGTAGACTACCCACTTGGAGACCCAAGACACATGGTAGAGAAGGGTTAGTTGGAGGAGGCTGGTAGTGGTGAGGAGCCTTTTGATGAGGAGGAGGGAGATGATAATTAGGAGGAGGAGGGGGAGGAGGGGGAAGATCCAGTGCTAGCATCAGTTGGGAGGCATATATGCAAGGATGAGGGTAGTGGCACTATAGAGGAGAGGCCTAGGGCCTAACCTTAAGCGTCACGACCACTTCCATCATCTAGTGGCATGCCAAGTCAGCCAGAGAGAGGGGAGTCAAGCAGTGTAGCTGCTTTAGTACCCCTTCAGTACCAACGACGATAGCAATAGCTACAATGGTCAACACACCCAGCACCACGTCAGTGCAACGGGTTGCTCCTATAGATCCTAATTGGCAGGACAAAGATCCTGGTGAGACTTTATTTATGTTTGTAATTTAAGAAGAACACTAGATATGTTTATGATTTTGATTTGATATATGATATGTGAAGAGAGATCTTGTATGATCCTTGTTTGATTTTGCAAGTCTCAACTTTATAGGTCCAAGTTTTGTAGAGATGGTACCCAGTGTGTAGCTTGGGAAGCCAGTGTAGACTAGCCACAAGCCACTGCAGAGTGTCAGGAGACACGTGGATATTTTTGATCCCATTGCATAGCTTCGAGTTGCTTATGAGAAGGGTCTAGTACAGCTGGGGTAGGCCACAACTGAGAGAGACTAGGCCACATTAAGAGTAGACGACACAAATCAGGTGCGTGATGCTCTACAAAGGCAGTTAGATCTCACTACAATGGGTTCATAGGGAGCCTAGACAACGCCAAGCACCTACCATTGATCAACCTGTATGCAGGCACTGATGACAGAGGTGGATAGGCTATGAGATGAGGTGACTCAACTACAACAGTGTGAGTTGGATCTCAAAGCAGAGGCGACGGAGCTGAGAGGCACTGTTAGGGGCCTACAGACACAGAATAGGTCTAGGACTCACTCACGGTCTATGGCCTCAAAGAGATCCATCTGTGACACAGCCATCACCAGGCCAAAGGGATCCAACAGTCATGGCCCCGAGGAGTGATTTATATTTTGCATATGTACTTTTTGACACACCACATTTTGTCATAGTGGTGATTTTGTATACCATGTATCAAGACTGTGATGTATATACAAGGTTTCTGTGATTTTGATCGATATCATTGTGTTATGCGTTTGCATTATGTGTTATGGATGGTTTAATTAAATGCTATTGTGATTTAATTAAACAACTTGGTTAAATTGTTTAATTAAATACTACAAAGATCTAATTAAATCATGTGATTTGGCATATGTGTGTTTAATTAAATACTATTGTGATGTAACTAAACAACCTAATAAGATTCTTTAATAAATACAACAATGATCTAGTTAAACTTGTGGTGGTGAGATAAAAATGTTTAGTGAAAATAAATTCTGATCTAATTAAACAACTTGGTTAAATTGTTTAATTAAATGTGAAAATGATTTGTTAAAACATAGAAATGTTTAATTAAATGCAATTGTGATTTAACTAAACAATATAATAATATTGTTTAACCAAATACAACAATGATCTAATCAAACATGGTGCAATAATTTTCTTGATACATTTAGAGATTCTGATTGAAATGATATGAAAATAAAATTGCTCAATTAAATGCTATACAAGATCTAATTGAACAATGAAAAAGGCTAATTAATTGCATCTACCAATTAACTAGAACAACATTATGAGAAGAGGAAAGTAATTTTCACTAACAAGGAAAACTACTTAACAAATTCAAGACAACTACATTTGTGTCGAGAATGAAGAAACAATGCATAAATAAAGAAGATTAAACTATTAAATACTAAACTATCTAACACAATGTGCTTTAATTAAAAGAGAACTAGTATATGAAATAGAAAGGAATATGATTAATTGAAAGCAAAGACCTACTATTAAAGTAAACTAAGCATAAAATCTATGTAAGTGTATAGCATTAATAGGATCTTTGAGAAGTTTACCATCTATTGTAAAAATTTTATATGCACCTGATCCATATACTTCAGTGATGATGTAGGGTCCTAACTAGTTCAAACTAAATTTTCCTTTTGCACCTAGAGGAGCATTGACGTTGTGTTGGTTTTTGTAGAGGACCAAGTCACCAACTTCAAATGAGTTATGGATGACTCCCTCATTGTAGCTACATATGAGATTCTTTTGATAGGATTGAAGATGTTCGAGAGAATGAATTCACTGTTCATCGAGCATTTCAAGCTATCGAAGTCTTTGTTCTTTGTACAAGTGTTATCCTCAATGAGGCCATGGAGGGAAATTCACAATGAAGGAATTTCCAACTTCAGAGGCATAATTGCATTGACACCATGCATGAGATTCTACATGGTAGTACCTATAGCTATAGGAATACTCATGTGATAGGCCCATAATGCATAGGAGAGTTGGGTATGCCAATATTTACCATGTTTATTGATAGTTTTCTGGAGAATTTGTTCGATGGTTTTGTTGGAAGCTTCTGCTTGGCCATTTGATTGTGGATAATATGGCATAGAGAAGTGATGTTGAATGTGAGATTTCTCTAAGAACCACTTCATGTCTTTTTTCTTAAATGAGGAACCATTATCAGAAACCAAAGCGAAAGGGAGCCCAAACTGAGAAATGATATTATCAAGAATGAAGTGACATATTACTTCAGCAGTTGTGGATCAAAGTGGAACAACTTTGACCCATTTTGTAAAGTAATATGTGGCTGTGATGATAAAGGTGTGACCTTGGGAAGAAGAAGGATAAATTTTTCCAATAAGATCTAAACCCCACATAGAAAATGGTCAAGGGGATACCTAGGCACAAGTTCCTGTGCAGGAGCTTAGCTCAAAATGTTGTGTTGTTGGCATTGAGGGAACTTTTAACGAAAGCGTAGAAATCTTGTTCCATGCTTTTCCAATAGTAACCCATGTGAAGCAACTTTTGAACTAAATTTCTTCCACCAAAAAGCCCTCCGTAGGCACCTGAATGGGCCTCTTCAAGGGCAATGGGAATTTTTGCTTTAGTTAAACAACATAGAAGGAGGTCATTGTAACCTCGATGGTAGAGAACATTAGAAAGAATGGTATATTATGCAGTGCGCTTACAAATATGAGCTCTAGCATTTTTGCATGATGCATTTCAAAAGGTACTATCACGCAAATAATTGAATATGTGTGAGTACCATTCTTATGAATCTATGTTGTAACAAGAATAAATGTTTGAAGAGTTGTCAGATATAGATGGTGAAGAAAGAGTGTGAATTATGAATTGATAATTGGTAAGAAAATCTTCAAGGGGTTCAAGGGAGGCAACGCTCACCATTGCATTTGCATGTTGATTGTCCCTTCTTGGGATTGTATCGATAGTGAAAGAAGACAATCGATTCAATAGTGATAAAGCTAAATCACCATACTGAGATAACTTATCATGTTTTCCTTGATAAGATCTGGTAACTTTCTTTATGATCAACTATGAATCACCAAATATGTGAAGAGTATGGATATTAAGCGACAACGTAACACACAAGCCAACAATAAGGGCTTCGTACTCAGTGATGTTGTTTGTATAAAGAAAATTTAGATGGAAGGAAAGGGGAATCAGCTTGCCAGTAGGAGGTACTCATTTGACACCAGCACTGGAGTCGGTTCGACACCTAGATCTGTCGAAGAATAAATCCCATAGCTGATCGACATCCAAAGAAAGGATATTATCATTGGAGAAAGATTCTTAATGTGGAATAGAGAAAGGAGAAGGAGCATCAGCTAAATGGTTGGCTAACGCTTGACCTTTTATTGCCTTTTAGGAGACAAACTTAAGGTCAAATTCCATCAACAACATAACCCATTTAGCTAAATGTCCTGAGAGATCCATTTTTGAGAATAGATTCTTTAGAGGATAGAATTTGATGATGACACGTGTTTTAGCATGAAGAAGATAATGTCTCAGCTTTTGCATCACAAATATGAGAGTGAGATGTCGCTTCTCTATTGTAGAATATCAAGTCTCATATTGAAGCAAAGTTTGGCTGATATAGTATACAACACATTCCTTGCCTTCGTTGCATTGTTGAGCCAGCAAAGAAGCTAGAGCATGAGGAGATGTAGAAGTATAGAGAAGAAAAGGACGTCTAGAGACAACTCACATTAAGACAGGAGGATTAGCCAAAAATCCTTTAAGATCCTCGAAGGCCTTTTAAAAATCCTCGTTCTAGTCAAAACAAATATTATTTTTGAGAAGATGAATGAAAAGGATTTTTGATCTACTAGTTGTGAAATAAACTGGCGGATGATAAGGTATAAACAACCTCATTCCTTTGAAAAAACAAATAACCCTTTTTTCATTGCCCAATCACCCTAGCCTTGCCAATTTGTTTATTTTTATAAGCAATATTTATCTAATTTTAATAAAATGTTGTACAAATCTTTATTTCCTAAATTGATTGAAATTAGCTATAAAATGTTGATATAATGGTATACATAGAGTTGAGTAATTGTTGAGGATTAATGCATGACCTATGAGAGGAGTGGACTTTAAGAAGTTGAGGCAAGTGCACCGGAAGTTGAGGGCACCAAAAATTTTAGGCGTGCATTAATTGGAGACTCTTTTAATTCTATTTATTTCTATTGGTTATCTGAGACTTTATGGCTCCACTCAGAGCCTTTTATATGTTTTATTCCATAAAGACATCAGTAGTTGAAATTCTATTTTCTATTATAAGACTATTTCAAATGGCATTTTACCACCATCTGGAATATAGGAGTTCATAATAGTTCAATTTTAGTTAGGTTCTCAAAACATGGATATATATCATACTGTGAAAGGAATGAAAATCAGTATATCTCTTTTTGGCAAATAATTAATGAGTTATGTTCTGCAATATTTTCATGAATGCAAATATTGTTATTCTGATTATTTCCTTTTGAGTTATGAAGATATGAATGGAGTTACTATGTTGTTGTGGAAACAATTGAATGTGATTTGAGTTAAAAGATGAATTTCTCCCAAGAGCTGGCCACTCGTGGGATTGTAGAGTAGATAAGTATTTCTATTTTCGTGAATGTTCTATTTAGAGTAGTGTTATTTTATGTTTAGTTCCATTGTGTGTGCTTGCAAGTTGTGATGTTTAAGACGTTAATTCTTGGAGCTCTATTTGTTTAAATATTTCCAGAGCATCAGCTTTAGTTTTACATTACTGTTAACTATTAGTTGAAAGTTTGAATGTGTGTGTAGTTACAGGATTAGTCACTGCTTGAGTTCGTAGTAAAAATTGTATGTATGAATTTCTAGTATAAAGTTTATATGTTTTCTTTTTTCTTAGATTAAAGAGTTCAAATGCTTTCTAGTGTAGAGTTTAAATGCTTTCTAGTATAGAGTTCAAATTCTTTCTAGTATAGAGTTCAAATGCTTTCTAGTACAAAGATCAAATGCTTTCTAGTTTGATATGTTGTTTAAGCCCTTTTTAAAGATACAAGAAATTGTTTCTAAATGAGATATCCAAACAACTCTCCCTATTGCATATAGCCTTGGATACTACCCTGGTCGATAAACTGATATTTTTCAACTAAAGTGTTAGGACCTCATGATAGCTTGTCAGCAGATAGCCTGAAGCTTTCCTTGTAAGTTGTGGAGATGAGAAATATTTCTTAGAGGTGGCATATTCACAATAGCCTCAATCTTCTTTCTATCGACCTCAATACCACAATGCGAGATAGTAAACCCAACAATTTCCCACTATCAATACTGAATACACATTTGTGGGGATTCAAGTGCATGTTGTAGAGATGAATATGTTCGAAGATACGCCGAAGGATTTTGACGTGATCCTGGCACAAAATTGATTTGGCCAAAATGTCATCAACATAGTCCTCTAATGTATTGTGAATGAAGTCATGAAAGATAAGGGTCATGGCTTGTTGGTAAGTTGCACTAGTGTTCTTTAAACCAAATGGCATAACCACCCAATAGAAATTACCCCAAGGTGATGTGAAAGTAGTTTTATAGTGATCTTGGGGATTTATGATGATTTGGTTGTAACAAGAGAAGCCATCCATAAAAGAGAGTAAGGCATGGTCAATAGTAGAATCAACTATCATATCAATGTTTGGAAGAGGAAAATCATCCTTTAAAGATGCCTTATTGAGATCATGAAATTCAATGCATATTCAAATATAGTTGTCAGGTTTAGCGACAATAATGATATTTGAAATCAAAGGTGAATAATCGATTGGGCAGATAAAGCCAGCTTGTAAGAGCTTCTCTATCTCAACTTTAACCATTAATGAAACCTTCGGATTCATCTTTCTAATCTTTTGTTTCACAGGCTGGGCATCGAGATATAAAATAATAATGTGTGTCACAATCTATGGGTCAATACCAGGCATGTCTGCATATGACTAGGCAAAAATTTTAGGAAAATATTGCAAGAGAAAAGAATGATCTTACTGTTCTTTAGAAGACAAAAATTTTCCTATTTGAATGATTTTTTTCTAAATTAACCTGATCCATCAAGATCTCAACAGTATCTCTAATTAGGAGGGTGTTACGATCTGGAATATGAGGTAGACAAGTGGATTCTTGAAGGGTATCATGAGGTGTCAAGATGTCATCTGATAAATTGGTAGTTTCTCCAAAGTATGCCTAAGCATTTAAATAATAAATGAAACCTTGATCATGATGAAATCTAGGCATATGCTCATATATGCATACAAATTCGGCAAAAGCCTCATCTATCGAGAAAGAGTCGAGAGAATGTGTGCTAGGATAGGAACTTGTTTCGATCAACTCAGGATAAACCAGAGAAAGTGAAGAGGAAGTTGAAGATGTAGTTATCATGTTAACATTGAGAGAAGGGTGACAAGAGGTTCTAGAGGGATTAGAAGGATGATATCCAAGACCTATTGAGGAGTTGTGTGTATTAGGTTCGAAGGGGATCTTGATACCCTGTTCTTTTTGGCCACATCCATTACCTTTGTACCCAATTCAAGATAGAATATGAAAGCCATGGCCATAACATGATTCCATCTCCATCAGAGGTAGCTGATTACCATTAGTGGTGTAGTCAATGTTATAAGTATAGTCACAAGAATACGAAGGAGAAGAAGTGGGAATAGAAAATTTAGGTTTCTTACAAGCCACTGTTGAAATATCAGGTTTAGATTGTGTGACCTTATACTCTCTAGCAAAGGAGGGTGTAAAATCTGGAACAAACCGTAATCATCACCTAGGTACACATTTGAAGATGAATCACTCTCCTTACTAACAATGCTATCAACAACGAGGGATAGTAAATCATATTTTGTAGATGAATATGGAATTAAATTTTAAATTGTTTGAGAGGCAGCAGGTTGATGCCCGTCATCCATTTATTGATAATACATTGGATTTAGATCAACCTTAAATGTATATGTTGTATGGTTGTGAGAAAATTTTATTGAACCATGAAGGTTAGATGGAACCTCACCCATGGCATGAATCCACCGTCTACCAGGAAGAAGATTGTGAGCACTGGGCATGATGTGTGCTATGGTAGGCAAAACAACATGACCCAATGCACTTGGTAATGTGATCTTGTGCCCACAGTTTATCTGTCAACATTGTCAAAGCTGTAGATGGAAGAGTATCAGGGGAAAGAGAAGACATATCAATATCAAGATTGTGCAACAAGTCTATCCCACAAACATTGAGATCTGATCTATTATCAATAAGGGTACATTTTACTCCATAACTATTAATGACAACAATGATGAGAAGTGGATCATTTTATTGTTGAACTTCTAGGGAAGGTAATTCATGTTGTTGAAAAATAATATCCAAAGCCGTCATATGCATACAATCCAACAAGGCTACTACATCATTCGACCTGACAAAAGGTGGAACTACAACCTTTTGTAAAGCTTCCTAGAGCATTCATGTTGTTATATGGAGCCTAATCAGACCTGGAGGCTAAATTTACCCCACTTTTATTAGCACAGTTTCCCCCCAAATTATTTAACGAGGTCAAGGGGCAGTGCCACTTGTGGGGGTTTGGGGGCAGTGCCACTTGTGGGGTCTAGGGGCAACTTGGCACACTCTCTGTCGCGATATAGGGCGGGGTCGAGGGGCAACGCCCCCGAAACCTCAAATGAATTTTATTATTTTATAAAGGCGTTGGGAGTTATTTTTCTATTGGCCGACATTAAAAAAAAAACTTATTTTTTTAACTGACATAAGGCTTGATAAAAGTGGCTAAGGGTTAGGGTTTCTTTTGGTATATTGTAGCATTTTGCAGTGGTAATGAGTTGCAAGGATTGCTAGTTGTAATCGGTTTGATTTACTGGATAATAATATTGGACTCTCTATTGGTGGATGTAGCTCGAGTTTGGGTGAACCACGTTAAAACTTGTCTCTCGTTGTTATTATTTTTGTGTATTTTCATTCCTCTGTTTAATCTTTATTTGCATTTAATTGATATCTTCTGCATGCAATCCCTAACAAGTGGTATCAGAGAGGGTTGTGTTCGATTATCGTCTGCAGGAAGGTCTCATGGTTGAGTGGGAGCAATGGCTAATGAGGGTAAAATGAAGGTAGATAAATTCAATGGGTAGAACTATTATTGATGGAAGATGCAGATGGAGGATTATCTCTATCAAAAGAATTTATAGAGGTTGTTGGAAGGAATAACCAAGAAACTGACAACAATGACTGATGAGGATTAGAATCTTCTAGATAGAAAGGCACTAGGAACCATTCGGTTGTGCTTGGCACCATATGTGGCATTCAATATAACAGAAGCGAAGACAACAGATGGTCTAATGAAAGCTTTGGCTAAATTGTATGAAAACCCTCAACCTCAAATAAGGTATTTCTCATGAATCATTTATTTAATCTAAAAATGATTGAAGTTGGATCTATGATAGATCATTTAAATGAGTTTAATATGATTATTAGTCAGTTAACTTCTGTAAAAGTACATTTTGATGAAGAGGTGAGGGCTCTCCTGATATTATGTTCTTTGCCAGAAAGCTGGAATAGCTTGGTAATGGCTGTAAGTAACTCTATCTCTAGTTCAAATACTTTGAAATTTGATGATGTTATTGGTGTTATCCTTAGCGAGGAAATGCGACAGAAAAGCTCAGGAGGGTCCACATCAGGTAGTGTTTTGAATGTAGAAAGCAGGGGTAGATCAAAGGAGAGAGGAAAAGGTTCTGGAGGTCATGTGAAGTCACAAGGAAAATCAAAGGACAAGAGGTCCCAATCTAGAGGACAGAAGGATTGCTGGTACTGTGGGAAACCAGGTCATCTGAAGAAAGATTGCTAGTCTCGGAAGAATAAAGAAGGAAACAAACAAGAAGGCAATAAGGAGGCAAATGTGGTAAGTAATAAATATAAAGATGATGCTTTGATTATTTCCCTAGATAATGCTGATGATTCATGGGTTTTAGATTTAGGGGCCTCATTTCATGCTACGCCCCATAGAAGTTATTTTCTTGATTATGTCCAAGGGGATTTTGGGCTGGTTTATTTGGGAGATAATGAACCCTGTGAGATTGTTGGAAAGTGAAGAATCAAGATTAAGTTGCAGAATGGGAATCGTTAGCTACTACAAGAGGTAAAGAACGTTCCAAGGCTGAGTAGGAATTTAATTTCAGCAGGGCAACTACTTGATGAAGGTTGCATTGTTACATTTACTGATAAAAAATAAAAGGTTTCAAGAGGTGCCTTAATAGTAGCAAAAGGTGTGAAAGTAGGCACCTTATATCTTTGTACAGGTCATACTGTTCCTTCTACTTTAGCTGTTGCAAAGAAAAAACAAACAGGTTCAGGACCAATTGCTGCAGGTTTGCAAGAAGAGACTAAAATAGTTGCTGTAGGTTTTGAGACAACATTATGGCATAACAGACTTGGGCATATGAGTGAAAAAGGTATGAAGGTACTTCATTCTAAGAAAGTTATACCAAGTCTGAAATGTATTAATATGGATTTCTGTGAAAGTTGTGTGTATGGCAAACAAAAGAGAGTCAATTTTCTCAAGGATGGGAAACAAAAGAAAGATGAAAAGTTGGAGCTTGTGCATACAGATGTATGAGGACCATCTCAGGTATCTTCTCTCAGTGGCTCTTAGTATTATGTTACATTCATAGATGATGCAACTAGGAAAGTTTGGATTTATTTCCTTAGGCATAAATATGTTGTATTTGAAACATTTAAGAAATGTAGAGCTTGGTTGAGAATGAGACGGGTAAAAGATTAAAATGTCTCAGATCTGATAATGGTGGTGAGTATTGCAGTAAAGAATTTGAGGATTATTGTTCCTTTAATATAATTTGTAGGTAAAAAATGGTTCCAGGGACTCTGCAGGAAAATGGAGTGGCCAAATGCACGAATAAGACAATAATAGAGCGTGAAAGGACCATGAGATTGCATGATGGGCTGCCTTTAAACATATGCGTAGAGGCTGTCAATACCACTGTATATTTAATTAATAGAGGTCCTTCAGTTCCTTTGGGCTGTGGTATTCTAGAGGAAGCATGGACAGGTAAGAAGGTGAGTTATTCTTTTCTCAAAACCTTCGAATGTGAAGCATTTGCACATATAGATTCTGAAAATAGAACCAAACTAGATGCAAAATCAAAGAAGTGTACCTTCATTGGATATGTCATTGATGAATTTGGTTATAGGCTTTGGGATTTTGAAAATTCAAAAATTGTGAGAAGCAGGGATGTTGTAATAAAAAAGGTGTAGTACAAAGATCAGTTGCAGCAGCATGAGAAGAAAGAAAAGGATTATGTGGTGCTAGATGATACTCTAGATAATGATGTTCCACTAGTTCCTCATGCTCCGCAACAGCAACAAGAAATAACACAAACTCCAGTGAATGTTAGACGATCAACAAGGCTAAGTAGACCTCCTGAAAGGTTTTGTCCCTCTTTGTATTCTATTTTGTTAATAGATGCTGGTGAACTAGAAGGGTATGATGAAGCTATGCAGGTGGATACAAAGGTTTAGTGGGAGCTTGCAATGAAAGAAGAAATGGGTTCCTTGCTGAAAAATCAGACTTGGGAATTATGCAAGTTGCCTGTAGGTAAAAAGGCTTTACCAAACAAATGGGTTTATAGGCTGAAAGAGGAATATGGAGGTAAGAAAAGATTTTAAGCTAGTTTAGTTGTAAAAGGATTTACACAGAAAAAAGGTATTGATTTTGATGAAATTTTTTCTCTGGTTGTTAAGATGACTTCTATTCGTACTGTTTTAAGTATTGTGGTTGCTAAAGATTTGCATTTGGAATAGCTAGATGTGAAAATTGTCTTTCTCCATGGTGATTTGGAGGAGGAGATATATATATGAAACAACCCCAAGGATTTGAGGTCAACAGTAAGGAGAAACTAGTGTGTAGATTGAAGAAGAGTTTGTATGGCTTGAAATAAGCATCTTAGCAATGGTATTTAAAATTTGATAGTTTTATGGCTGAGCAAGGCTACAGCTGGTGTAATTCTGACCATTGTGTTTATTTTAAGTGGTTGAATAATGACAACTACATTATTTTATGTTTATATGTTGATGACATGCTTGTAGCAGGGTCTAACATGGATCACATAAGAGAGTTAAAACAATAGTTAGCACAATCATTTGCTATGAAGGATTTGGGGGCAGCAAAACAAATCCTTGGTATGAAAATTTGTAAAGATGGGAAAAATAGAAAATTGACTCTATCTCAAGCTGATTATGTTGAAAAGGTGTTGCAGAGATTCCATATGGAGAATGCAAAAGTTGTCAGCACACCTTTGCCTAGTCATTTGAAATTGACTAAGGAGATGTGTCCTAAGACACAAGATGAGGAAGAAAAAATGTCCAAGGTACCATATGCTTTAGCTGTAGGAAGTTTAATGTATGCCATGGTATGCATGAGACTGGATATTGCACATGTTGTAGGAGTCGTAAGCAGGTATATGAGTCATCCTAGATTGGAGCATTGGAATGCGGTAAAATGGATTCTCAGATATTTGAGAGGTACATCCAATAAACACTTATGTTTTGGGGGCTCTGATACTGATTTAGCAGGTTATGTGGACTCAGATTTGGTAGGGGATATTGATACCAGGTGGAGTACTACAGGTTATGTCTTTACTGTAGGTGGGACATCGGTGAGTTGGATCTCTAGGTTGCAAAATGTGGTTGCTTTATCCACCACAGAGGCAGAGTATGTATCTGCAATAGAGGAAAGCAAGGAGATGATATGGTTGCAATATTTCATGGAAGAATTGGGCAAACAATAGGCTAATAGTTATTTGTTTATAGACAGTCAAAGTACCATACATCTTGCAAAGAATTCTGCCTTGCATTCAAAGACCAAACACATACAGCTAAGGTATCACTTCATCTAGTCAGTGTTGGATGATGGATAGTTACAATAGGAAAAGATCCATACAGATGAAAATCCAACGGATATGTTTACAAAGGAAGTAACATAGGAGAAGCTGAGCTCCTCTTTAGCTTCGATAGGTCTTGAAGACTAAAAAATAATAAAATTAGAACAATAGAGTCCATGGTGCTTATTTCTAGTTGTAGCTACATGGTCAGCAGTGTTATGATCAGTCTCCAAATGGGAGATGATATGGTGTGGAGTCTAATCAGTCTCCAAGTGGGAGATTGTTGTTATTATTTCTGTGTATTTTCATTCCTCTGTTTAATCTTTATTTGCATTTAATTGATATCTTCTGTATGTAATCCCGAACAATTCCATGATATGTTGGTGAAGTCTAAACTAATTCCTAGAGAGAGATCTTGGTCGAAATAACACATAGCTCCTCTACTAGATCACTCTCTTCAATTGTTCTAAGAAAGATGAGGAGTTGAAGGGAGAGGAGGTGTGGAAACTGGGAGAGAAGTAGGAACTGACAAAGTTTCTTTATTTTGTTTATTGAGTCTAGTGTTATATGTGTGAGCGATTGCATGATATTGAGGTGGCTATGACACGTTCAGAGTGATTGATTTTGCAATATGGGTGAAGTAATCCAAAGGTCAAGGTGGTTTTGGAGCACCTTGAATAGTGATTACTGGTTTAGAAGGTCATGGTGCATTAGAACGGAGATGCACAATAATTTTTGGTTTCACAGGTTCTTGTTGTGAATCAAAAATGTAAATCGTGTTTATTAACCATTTAGATAAAGATGTTTGGGGGATTGAAGAGGAATATTTGGTAAATATAAAATCATTAAGGGTTTCATCTAGCATGTCAAAATCATCACTACTAAATGGTTCATCAAAGAATGAAAAGTTTGGAGAAAGAGATCTAACATAATCAAAAACTTGCTTCTTGCCAAACTAAAAATGAAAAGAAATTTACAAAGTTTAAAAAGAATGAATATGCAAGAATAAATACGTTGGGTTCACCAAAATGCTTGATGGAAAAATTGATTCTAACTAAGCTACTTATAATCAAAACAACCTTCTATCTAAACATTAGGATTCTTGCCAATCATGAAGACGTATATCTCACTACTATCCAATTTGGAAGAGCGAGAAAGTTCTGTCTAAATCCCTTTGTTTTTTATTATGGTAAGCAAGAAAATGATGGTGTTGATCCCTTTACCAAAAAGCTCAGAGGGCAAACAAAATAGGCCCAATACTAGCCAGAACTAGTGCACAAGCAGCACACTAACAACACATTAACAATAGTCTAAACCATACACAATAAAAAAACAACAACAACAACAAGAGAACACAGACAAGAAAGAATTAATTAAACAATTGTTCCTAGTGTTCAATAAGGAATTTATACATTTCCTCATAATTCTTCATATTATCCGCTCCAATCCTATGCTTATTCAACTCTGATTCTTGTAAGACAACCAAGGTGGTAGCAGAATGATGCATAATCTTAATGGTAAAATGAGTCAAGATCCTAAACTTCTCCTCCATCTCATCCAACTTACTCTTGATGCCAACAACCTGAATAGCAATCTGGGAACAGGTAGCACAGTCATTATTACCATTAGTTTGAGTATCCACAGGGTGATCAATGGCCTTAGAGTCTGAGTAGGGTGCATTCATCTCTGCAAATAGGCTTGGACCCTCCCCACCTTGTTTAGAGTCTTTAGGGGAATCTTCAAGGTTCAAATTCTCTGCTTCCCCCTCACTTTCCTCAATTTCCTCTCCTTGTTGAGAATCACTGGTCTCAACAGTGTCATATAGAATGGTGGTAAGCTTGCCACCAAGCCTACTAGACCTTCTTGTGCTAGGCCTCCTAATCCTCTGCTCCCCAATAATACCTAGGTCCCCTTTCTCCATCTAACCTGAATCCCCTTTCTCCATTTGACCTAAATCTTTCTCACACCCTAAATTCTTCGTCCCAATCTAAACCATCTTAGTAATGTTTTTCTCTTTGGGAGTAAACATCTCAAAATCAACAACCCTGCACTCACCTTCTTCATATTGAATGCACCCTTTAGTAATTTTTCTTTTAGTAGTCATAATCTACTATAGGTTTATTTTAGAAGAAGCTAAGGGCTCTTCCTAAGGGTACATAGGCTAGTAGCTGCCTCTTTATGGGAATTACTCTTAGAGCCACTAGATTTAGGGGTTTTATAGCCACCAAACTTAGGGGTTTTAGGGGTAGATAGCTTCAGGGGAGTTTTGGGTTTAGACCTTGAGCCCTTGGGATGAACAACATTCTCCACCTCCATTGAGGGATCCAAAGGGGTAACTTCCCTCATAGAAACATGGTTCTTAAGCTTTCCTTTAGAGGAAGAGGGAGACAGAATGAGGGGATTTCAATGAGACAAGATTTAATAGGCTTCGAGGGAGACAGGGCTAGGTGAAAGTGGTAAAGCCTCAAGATTAACCCTTGGTGCAATAGAATTGGGGGTTAGAAGGGTCATTAGCATTACTATCTTTGGTTTCTTTGACAGAGGATTCAAAAGATGAGAGCAGGTAAAATGGGAAGCTAAGCAACAAATTATGCCTAAAATGATTGAGCAGAGAAAAATGATAATGATAAAAGAATTTGAATCAACCTTCCAAAGTAAAGTATTTCATGATCATGTAGCATACCTTATCCCACGGGGACGAAAGTTTCTCTCTTTCAAAGCCACCATGCATTTTCATCGGCTCCTCACCCTCATTGAAAAATATGGTCAAGCTCTCTATGTCAGGGACCTTACTCTACTTTTTGAGCTTCTTCCCTCTACACGACATACCAGTGGCCTGGTCAATAACCTCTTCAGAAAATTTAAAGACAATCCCACCTAATTGCACCTATCTATGATCCTAGAAGTCTGCAAATTGCATTGACAGGTTTTGGTCATACCCATTGAGACACTGAAGGAATGGAGCCACTCCCCCTTCACTATAGATATACCAAAGGGTCTCATTTTCTTGAACTCATCACAGGATACTGGCTCAGTATGCAACCTGTCTCCTCCCATAGTAACGAACCAAAGCCAACAATCTAGACAAGGAAAAAAGATAAGAATTTGTTGCAGAAGGGTGCTGCTACTTCAGCTAACACCTCTACAGCTATGAAACTGGCAGATACTTCTCTGAATTTCCCTCAAATGAATATGGTAGATACTAGAACTTTCCAAATTATTTTCGTCGGGGGTAATTAATGAAAGACAGGTAATTAATACTAACTTAGAATGAATAAAACTAGGAAAATAAAGGAATAAATAGAATATTTTACAAAACCAAATATGGAAACAAAAAATAAAACGATAGAGAACTTGGCACCAGGGGATGAAGCCCACTTCCCAGGATGACAGTACACTATGAGGAGATCTGCGTGCCACACTATAGTCTATACGGATTTGTGATCTCAACCTCCATGCTAGTCTTTTCTACAATTCTTCAAGTTGTCGAGCTTCCTGATGAAACCTGCAAATGCACAAATCAGAAAAGAGGGTTGGGCTATATAGGAGCTTGCCTTAGTCAAACCCTATTTTTTAGTGTTTCCACCTCAACGATAGCTAGAGATATTGATTGATTGATAAACAAAGTGTGTGCTGTAGACTTCTAAGTGTATCTAGAATTGTTACGAGTAGTGAAAAATGATAATGCAATATTGATAATAAAACCCTACTTAGTGACTCAGAGTGGATTCACAAGACAATCCCTATATGATAGAGAAAAGAAAGAAATGTATTCAACCCACAAATATATTCCATATATAAAAAATGGATTGCAATATGAAGTACAAAAATGAAGATTAATTGAAACTTTATCACCTCAAAAGGAGTAAGTGAAAGTTGATCGACGAGCAGTGATCCCAATCAAAATCCTTCAGGATTCACAACACTTCGATTGCAAGAGCACTTGGAATCAAGCTTGTGAGCAAGAGCATGATATAATATTGATAAAATAAATTGTAGTAATGGTGGTTCTCAATTTTGGTAGAGCTTCTCTATGAAAGAAAATTGATCCTTTGCAATGACAAATCTACTTGCGTAAATAGAGAGGGCAAAGGAAAAAATAAGGAAAGGAGTTGTTTGGGATTGGATAAGCATCAAGAAAATCTTGGCATATCATGCAAGTCAAGAGAAAACTTCTAAAAACAATTACAAAACTAACAGACACTTTCAAGACATCAGTGTGCCACACAGACGTCCGTGCTAAGCGCTAGAGTCTTTGCAATTCCATCTCTTGATAGGTCTAGTCAACTTGCAACAGAGCTAGGATTTAGGAACTTTTATGGTTTTTGGATATGATAAGTAGAAAGGGTCAAAGCAGCATAAAGGCACATCCCATCGGTCGAGGGTAAGGCCAAGGCTAGAAATGATCCTAAAACACACTAAGGGTATGGGCACTAAAGTGAGTTCCAAATATAGCATGAAATTGTTAGTGCACACAATTTATGACGCTACAACTAGCATTTTTCTATAATATAGTAAACACTAAGATTCCCTCACTTCTTTAGGAAAAATGGCTCCAAAATAGTTATCAACTGGAAATTTTGCAATTTTTATGTTAAAATGAGGGAGAGACAAGCTTGTTATATAGATTTTTAAGGGGAAGTTGGTTAGAAAATGTAGCTCACCCTAAGCACCTTAATTATATTTATCTTGAATTTAATTTTTGTAGTAATTTGATGAAAGCACTAGGCCATGCACCAAATACCCACGGTTGCACACTAGCCACAAAACCTGAGGATGCTTAATTTTCAATGATGAGTTAAAGGAATGTGTGGCCATCTAAAGTTGGTGGTTATGATTCAAGATAAGATATGCAATGCAATATTTTAGGAGCCACAACAGAGGATTTTCACATATATTCTAATATAGGGATTCATTAAATGATTTTGTCAAGTGAGTAAAAAGGTGAATTGGTGGTCAGAAAGAAGGAGTAAGGGAACATGAAGGGGAATGTTGGAATATGTTGTCATTGATGTCAAAGGCACACAGTCGTTAAGTGATGTCATTGATGTCAAGGTAAAGAGTGGATTTTTATAATAAGAAGTGCCCGTTATACATCCCTGTTGGAGAGAAAAACAAAATACATCCATTACATGTTATCATTGGGAGATTGCATGTTTAAATTAAATATTTAAACATTTGAGATATAAGTGTTTTGGGTCGACACAGAATGGAGCTCAAATTTAATCCAAGGTGGCCAACTTGTGAAAGAGAAGAATTTAAATTAAAGATGTTAAAGAGTGTGAAAGTTGAAATAAAATAAATTAGTATGGGCTGACCCATATTCCCTAGTGCCAAGAATAGAACTCAAAATATAAATAAAATACTTCCTTGAGGATCGACTTAGAGAATGAGCACCAAAATGAAAAGATTTAAATTGAAACTTTCATGAAGAGGCCGACCTCATATTCTATCCATCTATCCCTCTTGGTGTTAAAAAGAAAGAAGATTTAAAGTTAATAGATAGCCAACCTCATATAAGAAGATGCACTAAGCATAAAATAATATATTAAAATGATAAGTTAAGCACTAATTATATTGCAAGTGGTGTGATTTTAACAAAAGGACATGTGCAATGATTTTATGAAGAGGTCTATGTTTGTAAAGAGCGACAATTTGTATGAAGAAGAGTTGTGATTGTATGAAGAGGTATGTTGTTTAAGAAGAGTTGTCTCCCTTGGTAAAAGACATCTCCATTCATAGAGATATGAAGATATAAAAGGAGAGAGAAGAAGGGAGTTTGAAAGTAAGAAATGTAATGAATATCATGTGAATATTAGAGCAGATATAAAAAAAGAAGAGACAGAAAAATGAAGTCTAATTCTGATTTATTTTGAAAAGGAATATATGTGACTATGAGAGAAGAATATATTGCTATGAACAGTTTTATGTAAATAAGTTGTGCATGAGTTAGCTCAATTTTGTGAGGAAAGAAAGTGTGTGATCAGATTTGTGAGAGAAGAAAGTATTTGTGTGTGTGAACCTAATTTGAAAAGAAAAGACTTACATCATACAGAATCAAAATAGTGATAAGATTTGTGAGAGAAGGTTATTGTGTGGACTGTGATCATACTTGTAAGGGAAATAAGTGTGTGATCAAGTTTGAAGGGAAGAAAGTGTGTGATCATATTTGTGAAAGGTGTAAATAATTTTGTGAGAGGAATATCTTGTGGAGAAGTAGACTATATTAGCCATTGAAGGATTAATAGGTTGGAGCCTATCAAATAGAGGTTGGAGCCTATTGTTGGGTTAGAGCTCAGTTTGTGTGGGGTTTGGAGCCTCCAATAGGTTGGAGCCTATCAAATAGAGGTTGGAGCCTCTTGTTGGGTTGGAGCTCAGTTTGTTTGGGGGTTGGAGCCTCCAATAGGTTGGTGCCTATAATTATGTCAAGTGGAGATTGGTGTCCCTAGTAAGTTGGAGCCTACAAGAAGAAGAAGAAGATCAATCTATAATATATAAGCAATATTTTTCTATGGTTTTCTCCCTAAAGGGTTTCCACGTAAATCATGTGTTCTTGTTGTGTTCTTAATTGCTAGATCTTGCATCTGTGTAGTTGATGTGATTGATTGAGTTTGGAAAATTAAAAATTTGTATTATACTGATTCAACCCCCTCTCAACACACATGTTGTGCTCATCAATTGGTATCAGAGTAGGTTCCTTCAAATATAGCCTAACCACTAGAAGGTAGATCTTAAGAGCACATATGGGAAAAAGAAAAGGAAATAAGGGAAAATGAAATACTAAGAAGAATCTTAATCAACTAGCACTAATAAAACCAAATGAAAATGATGAGGTGGCACTTGGAATACACATGGAAATAGAAATAATGAATGATGTCATGACAGATGGAGACAACCTTGTGAGTAAAAGAGAAGAGGAAATGGTTTTAGAAGAGAAATCATCTAAAATAGAGGAAGGGTTCAAAGCATCAAAGTAGATGAAGAATTCAAAGCATGAATCGAGTGATAGATCCAGCAATAAATCAAAGGAAGCCTATGTTGATAAAAATCCCAAAGAAGAATCCAACATATACAAAGGTAAGTATAAAATTTTTATTTGTGATAAAACTGATTATTGTGTTTTTGAATGTGTGCAGGTCAAAAGTGAAGACAAAATAAAAGAAGAGAAAGATTCAAGAGAAGAAATACTTTTCATGACTATAAAAGCAAAAGGTGATGAAAATGAAAGAGATGAAGAAGAACATGCCAAAGATAATGAAGAAGTAGATCTTGGGGAAGAACTTCACCTTATGTATGATAAGATTCATTCACTTAAAATAAGAAATGTGTGTCTAAAGTCAAAAGTTCAAGAAGAAAGTGAATCCAAGGAGAAGGTATCACAAGCCCTTGGAGAAGAAGAAAGGATGATCTAAGATCTAAAAGTCAAAAACGAAAAAGAAAAGAGGATCGAGGAAGAAGTAAGAAGTCAATTGAAGATAAAAAAAAGATTGTGAAAATTACGAGTCTGAAATTAGTTACCTAAGGACAAAATTAGAGAAAACAATTACCAAGCTAGACAGTAGCCTCAAAGTTGATAAAATTATCAAAACCATGGGAGATATTATAGATGGGTAAAAGTCATCATACATAAGACAAGTCTTGGTCATGAAGCAAAGGAAAATCAACCTTCAAATGAGCAACAAAAGAAAGGAAATGAGGAAAAACTAAAAGGCTCAATCAATAATGAGAATAATAAGAGGAAGGAAAACAATGTCACGCAGAAAACTAATGTTCCTCATAGAGACAACAAGGAGAAATTCATAAGATCATTTCCTTCAAGGTAAGCGCAAATGAACAAGTCTCAACATTCATTTTATGGTTATTGCTATTCATGTAATAACTTTGGTCATAAAGTGGTAGATTATTGCACACATGCAAGAAATAGTGGTTGGATCAAGAATATAGGTTCTTATGGGTTGCCAAATAGAAAGGACGACATCATATGTTATAAATGCAACCATCTTAGTCATAAGGCAAGAAGTTATAAAATACAAGGAAGAAATGATGGATGGAGCAAAGATGCTTAAGAGTTTTCAAGAAGAAGCTATAATTCTTTTGGTGATTTGGTGGATTACAATTTTATATGCTACAAATACAACAATTATGGGCATATGGCACGATTGTGTACAAGTGATTTTGTGGAATACCCTAAGCAAAAAAAGAAAGTGGATCCATGAATAAACAAAAGGAATCATCTACAAAGGTATAGAGAAGGAAACAAGAGAAAGATAATGAGAAGGAAGAATCTATGCTTGTGCTTCATGCACAAGAGATATCACTAAGTTCTTAACGAGAAGTGCAAGTTTAGGGGGAGCTAACCATTGCATTATTTTAGCTCCATAGAGAATACAATTCAAGATAGTTCAGCTAAGGCATATTCCATTTGAGCATTCCATTGTTAGTGATCAAAAGGGAAAAATTATTAGAGAAAGATAAGATATTATTGGAGAAAAGAAAGAGAGACTAAACAATGGCTAGGCATACAATAAGATTATTGAGTTATGTTCTTGGGATGATGGAGGTTAAAAATATGAGATGTAAAAACCATAAACACTCCAGCAAGTATAGTTCAAAGCATGTATGGCAGAATGATTGACAAATGATGCATGGCAACATTTTTTGAAAGACAAGGTACAATGGGAATGGTGACAATATAGTCATCAAAGGCATAAGAAGTATGACACATTGAGAATGGTGATAGTCTTCAAATCAGAGATAATGAACTTTTCATAGAACATTGAAGAGGAAGGTTATAATATGAGTGACAAGCAAATAAGAAAGATCATGTATGAATGACAAAATTTCACAAAGCATTTGATGACAATGTGAAAAGTGGTAGAGGTTATAGTAAAAAGATGGAGAATTATAGAAGGATTGAAAGCTACAGCTCCATGGATGAGAAAAATTAGAGATAGATGGAGATTTCTTACCATTGATATCAAAAAAAAGGTTTCAGTAAGAGAGTTATAGAATAGAAGAATGATGCCATTAATGTCAAGAGAAGTATTACAATAAGGGGGAGTTTCTTTGTGAAGAGTTGAGAGCATTTTCCATTTTGTAAGATGTATAGTGAATGATGGATAGAAAAACAAGTTCCTGATGTGTTAAACCTGAGAAGATCATCCAAATTATTTATTTGGATAGCTATAAAGGAAGCATATCACCCAAGAAACAAAGAGACAAAGGTAGAGAATTAGAGAAAGGGGAAGGCCAAGAAAGGGGGAGCCTTACAGATAGAGAGAGCATCACATAAAAGAGGAAGAATCATATCATGAAGGAAATAAGTATACTAATTGTCCCTTTTCCATTGATGTCAAAGGGGGAGAGATAGAGTAAGGGGGAGCAATGTAGAAAAGAAGAGTTATATTCATAGTTGGGTTGACATCAATGACAAAGGGGGAGATTGTTGGAATATGTTGTCATTGATGTCAAAGGCACGAGGTCGTTAAGTGATGTCATTGATGTCAAGGTAAAGAGTGGACTGTTATAATAAGAAGTGTCCATTATACATCCCCATTGGAGAGCAAAGAAAAATACATCTATTACACATTATTGTTGGGAGATTACATGTTTAAATTGTTGGAGTACAGACAACACTGAGGGGGGGTGAATCAGTGTTGTAGTTAAAAAACAATTCAATTTTCTTCTTGTCAATCTTGAAAATAGAAAGAAATGATGCTAATATAGTGCTTTATAAAAGCAAGAAACCAAATACTGTGCAATAAAGGACAGAACATTCAAGTATGAAAAAAAATGAACCATGCATCAAATGAGACCATAACACAAAGATTTCAAGAGTGGAAACCCTCATGGGGCAGAAAAACCACTCAGTAAATGCCTCACTAGCTTAATCATCAAAAACACCAATAGCAGAGCCTCACTGGCCTTTATATCTCACTGACTACAAAATGCCTCACTGGCAACACAAGACTCACTAGCAATGATCATATTGTCTCACTGACATGATCACTTACAATTTCTCAAAGATCAGATGAAAATATATAATACACAGGGTTTCTCTGTTTCTCTACAATCCAAATCTTGACAGTCTCATTTATTTGAGACTCAAGAATACATAACCAAAATTGTGCACATCAACTCAGAAATGCTTGTATAATGAAAAATTTGGATAAAATGAAAATGATAAAACAATACAATGCATTACCTAATCCAAATCTTCAATACCTCAGATAGATAGAATGATAGATTTAAGATAGGTGAATTGTTTGATTGATTTGGTATGTTGGTTGCTCAATTCAACAGCATAACATTAAGATGAAGATGATAGATGGATGGAAAATAATAGATGAAAGATGGATGAGAAGATTGAAGATTGAAGAATGATTTTGACAGCATAAGGATGCATGAAAGGTGGATCCCCCAAATGGCTTGTAGAAGGCTTGATTTATAGGCAAGGCTTGATTCAAATGGATGGTTGAGATCAAAAGGCTAAATGAATGATGTGGATGGCTAGGATTGATTAGTTATTCCCACTCTTCAAGGAATTTGTATTCATGTGACAAGTGGAGGGAAGAGGATAAGGCTCATATGTGATCGTGTACACAAAAACTAGTACATGTGTGATTGTGTACATAAAAACTCTTATTAGTTGTACATGTGAAGGATATTAAATGAAAGTTGTACTACCACACATGATTTAAATGAGAGGTGGACAAGTGTTGCAATGTGATGAAAGGTGAGGACCTAATTCAAATATTTTATTTGAATTAGTTGGGATAATGTGAGGGATATTAATTAAATAAATGGGATTTATTTAATTAATTGGCTAGGTGATTAGGATGGGAAATTAATTAAATAAATAAAATTAATTTAATTAATTGGCTAATGGGATAAGGTGAATTAGGAGTGGGATTTAGGACAAAATGTTACATGATGTCTTAATAATGTATTTGACTAGGTGTTGCAAGACATGGACAAATTTGGGGATAATTTTGGGTGTCTACATTTTGCCCCTCTTTGAGATGATGTTCGAGATCATGAGATTTAGGTTGAGTAACATCATTTCAAAGAAGCTAAGGGTATGGATAGAGGAAAATGATATAATGATGATGAGAATATAGGATGATGATGGAAAGGTAGGATGATGATGATGGAAAGGATAAGATGAGGATGATAGAAAGATACGATGATGATGGAAAGATAGGGTGATGATAGAAAGGGTAGGATGATGATAGAATGGAGATGGTGAGGATGCCCACTCCAGACAATAGGCGGGATGGACAAATGAATTGGTCAAAGAAGAGAGATAAAGAAATGGATAGAAGAAATGAATGATGCGTCATGCTACAATGAAAGTGAGCAACCATGATGTTTGATATAGTACTAGATGTTATACACCAAGGTATAAGGACCAGGGTGACGATGTGTCTTGTGCACCAACATAATACAACCTTGTCTAACGTATGAGGAAGTAAACTTAGAGAATTAAAGTCCTAATGCACAAAAGGTATGATATGACCTTAGATGCAAAGGATAGTGCAAAAAGCTATTCCAACATACACAAGATATGAATATTAGTTGGAAAGATACCGATTTAATGAAAATACAAGATAAAATGATAACACACACAAGAAAGCAAGCAAGCATGCACAAATGATACAAAAACAAACAAGGCATTGCCCCTGTCAAGCTATAAACCAATGATTGATTGATGATAGTGATGATAAATAGTGATAGTGTTGTCATGGCAGGGAACGATATATCCCTAGATCAACACAAGGATGGTTGATTGATTAATGATTTGGTTTACGACAAGATTAGGATCAAGACCATGGGTTGCAATTGGATAATTTGACACGATTGATTAACTTGATTGGGATGAATAAAGGATGACTTGCATTTGGATCATTGCTTGGAGTGATTTGATTTAAATTTGATGGATTGATTGGAAGAATTGATTTGAAGAAGTGATGATGATGATTTGATGATGATTGGATGAAGTGATATGATTTGATTGAATTATATGTTTATTGATGATGTAGGAGATAGATGATTGAAGAAATTAGAGATTGATGAAGATGATGATTGGTGAAGATTGGAAGGAGGATAGAAGATGGAAATGGTCTATCACCTATGCCTGAATCTGAGTACTTCCTTTGTATCCCAGATTGTCTACATACCCTATATCCACGGGATCAAGGCACTTAATAATAGAGATGAGATGTAGTTCTGATTTGTTTAATTGATGAGACAATGATGAAGGTGAATGGATTGATTGGATGCTTCATGATATGATTGATCATGATTTGATTTTGATTAGATTTTCTTGTATGAATGGGATTGATGATTGGATTTTGATGTGATTTTGATTGATTGATTGATTGATAGATTGGCTTGATTTGATGAATTGAATGGATTTGATGTGATGGATTGTTTGATGATGATTGATCTTATTACTTGGATTTTATTGGATATTTGATTTTTTTTGGATTTTTGGGATATTTTTGAATGTCAATGGATTTACAATTTGGGTAGCCTTTATGCTAGATACCAATGGCAAGGGAAAATCCAGTGTAGGAGCAAGGATGAAGGTAGGATGGATGGATAAAAGGATGGGCAATTAGTAAATGGTATGGAAGGCTCATGATAGATGTATAGATACAAGGATAGGCTATAGTAGATAGAGGACTCATGATATATGGATGGATACAAGGATAGGCTATAGTGGGTGGAAGACTCATGATATATGGATAGATACAAGGATAGGCTATAGTGGAAAGATGTATGCATCATAATGGAGCTAGGATATGATCTCAAAAGACTATGTCACATATGAATAACATGCCCCATGCTTGGTAGTAATACTTAGGATTTTGACATGACAAAGCTTATGGAAAGAGGATGACATGATAGATTTTACATGGCAAGGCTTATGATAGGTGAATAATGATAGGATTTTTTGGAAAGGTTGAGGTATATCAAGAGATATCCAAATCATATTTGAACATTTTGCCCTCAATCTTCATCAAGATCAAAAGGAGGAAGGGAGGATGGATGTATGGATTCAATAGGATAGGTATATGGGTGTAATGGCTAAGGATGGTAGGATGGTATAGTAATGGTAGGACATGATAAGATGGAAAATGATAGGTTGTAAATGATAAGATGGATGAGACAATGTGCCACCAAGTGTAAGTGACATAGAAGATCAACCTACACATGACACCTATTTGCCAAGTTTTCATCATGGTACTTATCCAAAGCACCACCAAGGGTGGTTTTCACCATTGGATGAAGGGATTTCTCTTTACTTTTTTTTTTTTTTTAATTTGATAGGATAGCATGACAATTACACATGGCGCCTATGAGCAAGTTTTCACCATGGTAATGGATAAGAGGGACTCAAGTGTCTAGTACTATGAAAGGTGATAGTCCCATTAGAGAAGGGTGTCATCACATGGACCATGTCATTATGCTCATAGGTGTTGGTAGGGGATTGCATGAAAGTGAGATGGATTAAGTAGATAGTAGATTATGAAGTGGATTATGGAAGGATGGGAGAAAGTGGATTATGTATGGAAGGATAGTGGATTATGATGTGGATTATGGAGGAAAGATAGTGGATTATAAGGTGGATTATGAAAGGAAGCAAGGTATGCAGAAAATGCTTCCTACACTGATCTAATGAGGAAAGACTTATGCAAATTTTTACTTTTACAGTTACAGATTAAGATGCACATTAACAGATAGATAATAACAACTTCCAAATGCAAACACAAAACTCACAACACAAGATATACATGGGGAAAACCCTTTCAGGTAAAAAACCCCACACTCCAAAGCTACCCAATATATTATTCAGAATTCAAGAAGATTACAATATACTTGCAGAGAAAGCTTTTATAGGAGTATATCCAACCAGAGATTTAGGAGGTAACTCGACATCTATAACATTCTTACATACAACCTCCATCTCAAGTTCCTGATATATAGGAGATACAATACAGTACACTGCCAATGGCAATTACAAAACCATGAGCTAAAACCACCCAAAAGTGGCGTCCAAATTATCTTTAATCAAAGATGCCTTGTGATATGCCAAACCACACACCAACATGTGTAACTCTCCCTTTACAACTCTTTTATGTGTCCAACACATTTTTACATTTCCCAAAACAGAAGGTCCAACTTCTGGAGGCCATAACTTTTGATCCGAGTGTTCGATTGATGAACCATTTAATGCATCAGAAAGCTCGTGAAGAGATCTATCACACCATAACTTGCTACACTAGTTATCCCAATTTTTAGGATGTTTAGAGAAGTTTTGATTCTAGTAATTGAGTTCATAGACTTTTTCTAATAGTTTAAAAAATAGAAACTTTAATATCTCGCGATCCAGATATGATCTTGAGATGAAACTCACCTGAGATGTTCACTTAGTTGTTTCATACCTTATGGGAAAAATTTTAGGTCAATCTGAGCTCAATCAAAGAACTTACTAAAAATAGTAAGTCTCACTATTTTTAGCTCGTTTGGAAACTTCTAGAAACTTTGAAAGTTCCAGACCATTATCCAAGATAAAGGGTATTCAAAAAGACCAAAATTGGGAAGAATAGTAACCTTTCGAGGTTGCAAGGTTGAGACACTTTTCCTAACATTCTCCCACTTGTCGAACACATTGCAAGAGCAAAGGGAGAATCAACACCATGATTTAATTGCTAGGGGTCGAGAGGCCCATAGACTCTGAACACCATCTGAACTTCTCTGTGCTCATAGGTTTTGTCAAGGAATCTGTAACATTCGTCAAAGTATCAACTTTCTCTAAGTTTACCTTCCCTTCCTCTACCATGTCACAAAAAAAATGGTACTGGACATCAATATGCTTAGTCCTTGCATGGAAAGTAGGATTCTTTGCCAAAGATATGACACTCTGACTATCACAACAAATAGTAATCTTCCCCGCATCAAACCCAACATCAGAACATAATCTCTTAAGCCAAATGGCTTCTTTACAAGCATGAGTTGCTGCCATGTACTCAGCTTTAGTAGTGGACAAAACGACCACAGGTTGCCACTTACTCATCCAACTAATAGCACCACCAAACATAGTGAACACATACACACTGGTGGATCTCCTACTATCAATGTCACCTGCCCAATCTAAATCCACAAATCCATGAATACAAAGTGAATGCCAAGGTTCTGTAGGATAACCATGATAACACAAGGAATACTCAGAAGTACCCCACAAATATTTGAACACTCTCTTTACTACATCCCAATGTACCTGTCCAAGATTAGCCATAAATTGACTAAGGACTCCCACTACGTGGGCAATGTCTGGTCTTGTGCAGAGCGTCACATACATCAAACTGCCAACTGCACTAGCATAAGGAACTCTGTTCATATCCTCTATCTCAGAAGGAGACTTTGGACAATCTTCAACAGATAACTTTGTCCCCATTGTAATAGGAATAGTCAAAGGTTTGCAATCTATCATGCTGAATCTCTCCAACACAGTGTTAACATACTTACTCTGGTCTAACCAAAGTTTTCTGTTTGCTCTGTCTCTTCTGATTTCCATTCCCAGAATGTACCGAGTTGCCCCTAGATTTTTCATCTCAAACTATGCTGACAATTGAGACTTCAAACCAGAAATAAAACTTTTACCATTCCCAATGAGTAACATATCATCGACATACAATACAATAATGAGAATGTGATCATTGTCAAACTTGTAGTAAACACAATGATCTAATTTTGATCTCTGAAATCCAATACTCAACACAAAGGCATCAAACTTCTGGTACCACATCCTAGGAGACTATTTCAAACCATATAAGGACTTTTCAACTTGTAAACCATATTTTCTTTACCTTTCACCACGTAGTGCTCTAGCTGTGACATATAGATTTCCTCCTCCAAGTCACCATGAAGGAATGTTGTCTTCACATTCATCTATTCCACTTCTAGATCATACGCTGCTGCAAGAGATAATAGGAACTGAATAGATGTCATCTTTGCAACGGGAGAGAAAATCTCACCATAGTCAATTTCCTCCACCTGAGAATACCCCTTCGTAACCAACCTAGCCTTATATTTCTCAACACTGTCATCTACACCAAACTTCTTTTTGAACACCCATTTGCATCCAACAGGTTTTCATCGTTCACGTAAAGGCACCAAGTTCCAAGTATTGTTCTTTTCCAAAGAAGCCATCTCCTCTTCCATGGACTCCTTCTAGGAACCTACATCTTTCATACCCAGAGCCTCTTTCACAATTCTAGGCTCATCAGTGTTAGAAATCAAAGCAAAAATACAACTGGAATCATGCAATGAATAAACAAACCTATCAGGTTGCTGCCTTATCCACGTGGACCTCCTCAAAGGTTGAGGTTGAGGTTCTTCATCTTCTTCTAAAATTTTAGAGCTACTAGAGCTCTCCTCATTATTAGGTCCAATAGATGTTTTTGGTTCAACTTTCTCAGTGGTTGAAGGAAGCTGAACCACATCATGTTTCTTCTCTTCTTTCTCTAGATGCAAGACAATAGAAGAAGGATTGAGCTCTCTGAAGATCACACTTCTACTATACAAAACTCTCTCAACTACTAGATCCCAAAGATTGTACCCTTTCACACCAATGCCATAATTGATGAAGATACACTTTACAGCCTTGTTCTCCAACTTAGACCTCCTCTCCTTAGGCACAAGTGCATATGCCTCACAACCAAATACTTAAATGTGTCTTAATGAAGGCTTTTTACCAGACCATACCTCCATAGGTGTCTTATCAATGAGCGCTAATGTAGGAGACCTGTTGACCAGGTAACAAGCGGTAGGAACATCTTTGGCCCAGAACTTTTGTTCAAGACTAGCTCCACTTAGCATACTCCTTTCCCTCTTCATCAACATTCTGCTCATCCTCTCTGCAACTCCATTCTGCTGAGGGGTGTATGGAGTTGTCTTGTGCCTCTCAATCCCCTGTTATTTATAGAACTTGTTGAAATCTGTTGAACAGAACTCACCACCATTGTCAGTCCTCAAACACTTAATCTGTCTATCCTTTTGATTCTCTACAAGAGCTTTGAACTCTTTGAATTTATTAAAGACTTCATATTTACTTCTAAGGAAATACACCCATGTCCTACTGTAATCATCAATGAATGAAATAAAGTAAAGAGATTTTGAAATTGAAGGAACATTAACATGACCAAACACATCAGAATGAATCAAGTCCAACACCTCAAAAGATTTGTAAGAACTAGAATAAAATAGAACACAGTTTTGTTTTCCATAAATGCAATGTTCACAGAAATTGAACTCAAGGTTACAATCATTCATACCCTCAACAAGATTTTTATTCTTCAGGGTCCTCAAACCCTTTTGACCAATGTGACCAAGCCTTTGGTGCCATAACATTGTCTTCTCACCTGGAAGTTTCATCTCTATAGAATGAGCACCCTTAGGTACTGAGAAAGCACGACCATCGAAAGTAGATACAATAGTCTTCTTTGCTGCTAGTTCCAATGGTGAGGATGAAGACTCTAAAGCTCTCTTCTTTGAAACAGAGGCACTATTGCATTGAACTGCGCATGCATCAAGCTGAAATAGAGTGCCAATCTGAACACCCTTAGCCAACACCATAGATCCTCTAGTCATCTTGCATCCTCCATTCAAGAAAACAACCTGCACACCTACATCTTTCAATTTACTTACAAAAAGAAGGTTCCATGTCAAACCAAGGATATGTAGAACACCATTGATCCCCTTTACTCATCCATCAGAAAATTGAATCAAGACTCTTCCACGACCAACAATATCCAGGTGAGAATCATCACCCAAGTATACCTTTCCACCATCATATTCTTCATACTTCAAAAACCAGCCCTGATGCGAGGTCATGTGAAAAGATGCACCAGAGTCAATAAGCCACACATCCTCAGATGCATGTGTTGCCAAGGCAGCAACAATTGCTTCTCCTTCATCCTGAGAGGACTTGTCAGAATTTGAATCATAATTCTTCTTCTTTTTCTTTTTCCCCTCCTTGCACTCCTTGTGGAAGTGACCAGGTTTTTCATAGTTCCAACACAGGGCCTTGGACTTTCCGGGAGACTTAGATCTCCCACAGGATTTGGATCTTTCTTTTTCTTCCTTTTTCTTATCCTTTTTCTTTCCCTTCTCTTTAGATCTACCATGAACTACAAGAGCCTCCTTAGCCGATTCAGAAGACTTTCTCTACATCTCTTTAGACAATAGTAAAGAAACCACTTCATCCATCTTGAAGGTGGTAGTGGTACTCCCAATGGCCATAACAAGGTGGTCCCACGAATCTGGTAAGGAACATAGATATTTTATACATCGATCCTCCTACTCCATCTTCACACCAACATAAGTCAACTGGGCAACGAGCATATTAAATGTATTCAGGTGATCAGCGACAGATCCTCCATCTTCCATCCTCAGAGAATACAATTTATTTCGCAGGAATAACTTGTTCATCAAGGATTTAGCTTGATAAACATCTCCAAGCTTCTTCCAAAGTTCCTTTGGAGTCTTCTCTCCATGGATATTCAGGAGCACTGAATTAGCCAAACAGAGTCTTATCAAACCCTTAGCTTTTTGATCTTTAAGATCCCAGTCTTCTTGAGACATTGCCACTGGTTTTGTACCAGATATGGCTTCCCATAAATCCCAATCTACAAGCATGTCCTCCATTTTGAGTTTTCACAACTTGAAATTACTGCCATTAAACTTCTCTATCTCAAACCTCCCAGATGTACTCGCCATCTCTTACCTACAACAAAGATTTCAAAATCATCTACACAAACTCCCACTCAAATGAAGATTAGCTCAAAAAACCCTCTACCCAACAACTAGAACCAAAGGTGAGAAGGCTCTGATACCAACTGAAAGGAAGTAAAGTACGCGGAAAATGCTTCCTACACTGATCTAATGAGGAAAGACTTATGAAAATTTTTACTTTCATAGTTACATATTAAGATGCACATTAATAGAAAGATAATAACAACTTCCAAATGTAAACATAAAACTCACAACACAAGATATACGTGGGGAAAACCCTTTCAGGTAAAAAACCCCACACTCCAAAGCTGCCCAATATATTATTCAAAAATCAAGAAGATTACAATATACTTGTAGAGAAAGATTTTATAGGAGTATATCCAACCAGAGATTCAGGAGGTAACTCGACATCTATAAGATTCTTACATACAACCTCCATCTCAAGTTCCTGATATATAGGAGATACAATACAGTACACCGCCAATAGTAATTACAAAACCATGAGCTAAAACCACCCAAAAGTGGTGCCCAAATTATCTCCAATCAAAGATGCCTTGTAATGTGCCAAACCACACACCAACACATGTAACTCTCCCCTTTACAACTCTTTTATGTGTCCAACACGTTTTTACATTTCCCAAAATAGAAGGTCCAACTTCCGGAGGCCATAACTTTTGATCTGGGTGTCCGATTGACGAACCATTTAATGCGTCGAAAAGCTCGTGAAGAGATCTATCACCCCATAACCCACTACACTGGTTATCCTAATTTTTGGGATGTTTAGAGAAGTTTCAATTCTGGTAATTGAGTTCAAAGACTTTTTCTAACAGTTTCAAAAAATAAAAACTTTAATATCTTGCGATCCAGATATGATCTTGAGACGAAACTCACCTGAGATGTTCACTTACCTGTTCCGCACCTTTTGGGAAAAATTTTAGGTCAATCTGAACTTAATCGAAGAACTTACTAAAAATAGTAATTCTCGCTATTTTTAGCTTGTTTGGAAACTTTTGGAGACTTTGAAAGTTCCAGACCATTATCCAAGATAAAGGGTATTTGAAAAAACTAAATTTGGGATGAATAGTAACCTTTCGAGGTTGCAAGGTTGAGACACTTTTCCTAACAGATTATGTAGGGCTTATGGAAAAGGATGGATGAAAGACTTATGCAAAAGTATGGACCATAGGAAGATGATAGGGAATATATGTAGGATAATGGATGAAGGATTGGGACATGGAGGTATGTAGAATTGTTGTGGAAGGGAAAGGAACCATGACCAACGGTTGCACACACCGTGATAAACATTGAAGCTTTTGATGGGATGGTGGTGTCAAAAGCAATAGTGATGTTTTCTTAGGAGATGGGTGATGGAGTGATTTAGGTACCCACATAGACTTAGTATTTTTATGATTTTTTCTTTCCTTGTGGGATGAAGAAATTTGTTACTTTTGAATGGAATGGCAATTTTGGATGGAAGTGGATAGATGGGATTTTTGAGATGGGGATGCCTTATTTGACTTGCTTGGTTTGTGCTTAGGGACCCAAACCATTTTGCTTTTAGACTTTGCTTTTAGAGGTATGGGCTTAGATAGCTTTTTGGATGGATTTTTCTTTGATTCTTTGCATTGATGCCCTAAGGCATGAGGATCTTTACGATTTTTGGTAGGAATTTTGGCTTTATTGGTAGGGGCATCCAAATTGTTTACTTTTAAATCCCAAGGGATTGGCAGAATGAGTGGAAGCTTCATGTTTAGACAATGTGTGTATTTGTTGGTCATGATTAGGATTTTTAGGGTACTTATGGATAAGTGGATAATTAGGCGTTGGTAGAGTGGAGGCAAAGTGGATGGGGGGATAGTAGAAGTTGGAAGAAGTGGAGATAAAGTGGATGGTGGAAGGTGTATGGTCACATGCTTTTGATATTTATAGGATGTTGGAGGTGGAATAGCTACATATGTTTTAGGTATATGATGTGGTTTGTGATGGAAAGTGGCAGACTTAGGATGCATAGAGGAAGTACCAACATCTTTATATTGTTTACCTTGGGGTGTGTAGCCAAGTCCATATGAGTGTGGAGGGATTTTGACATGGATAGGCTCCAAAATACCTTGTTCATAAAGGTGTAGGCCTTTACCTTGGTATTTCATGTTTTGGAGGATGTGATGGATTATGGGACTAGGTGTACTTTGAACACTAGACTTGAGTTCACTATTGGATGGAGAAGGTGAAGTGGATAAAGGTTGTTTTTTTCCTAAAGAAGAACACTCATGTATAAGGGTGGTAGGACCAAGTGGATATGATGGTGGACTTGAAGTAGAATCGATGGTGGATGTGGAAGGAGGATCATTAGGATCTTGATTAGCATTGTGTTCACTAAGATCCAAGTTATTTGTTTGATCTTTTATGCTTACTTGGGGGACAAGTGTCTTATCATGACAAGTGGATGTTTGCTCATTATGGATAGGGTTAGATGGCAGATGACTAGGAGCAGTGTGGATATCTTGCTCATGAATGGATATAGGATTATGGATAGGATCAAGGTGCTCATGGATAGCTTCTTCATAGGTATCATCTTGATCATAAAGAAGGTAAATGTTATGGATAGGTTGAATTTGGATAACTTGCTCATGAATGGTTGTTGGGAGATGGATAGGATCAAGTGGCTAATGGATAGATTCATCATTATGGATATCATCTTGATCATGGAAAAGATATATGTTATGGATAGGTTGCATGAAAGTGATTTGGTTTTGACTTGGACTAGGGCTTAATGTTTCCACATGCTTAGGATTATTCTCTTGACATACCTCTTGATTTATTTGAATAGAAGTGGAAGGCTCTTGGATAGGCTCTTGGTCAACAACATGAGAACATGATGACTCTTGACTTGGACTTATGGGAGGTCCTTGAATAGGCTTAATGGATTGTGGGTCACATTAAGGGCTTGAAAGGCTAGGCATGTTAATGGAGGACTCTTGGATAGGCTCAAGGATAGGTGGACAACATGATGGGATTATAGGATTGGACATGACCTTTGGAAGTTCTTTGGTAGGCTCATGAATGGGTGTTTGACATGGAGATAGTTTATTCCTTGCTAGTAGCCAATGGATCACATCCTTTGCAAGTGTATTTGTAAGTGGACAATATAATGGATGTTAATAAGGGTAGATGGAGTTGTAGGCTTGGGATTAGGACTTGTTAGATAGATAATAGGATTATATAGATTGGTTTTGTCTAACACAATCTTACCACAATCTTCTAGGTTCTTGACCAATCTTTTAAATCATGTACAAGTGGATATGGCATGGCCATTACACCTATGGTATGCACAATATTCATCATCTTTATACCAATGGGGTTTAAAGAGAGGTGGAGAATATGATCTTAGTAGTAATAGCTCAATCAAATTTGCTTCGACCAATCTTTCTAAAAGTATCTCCATGGAATCTTTTAATGAAGGGTTAGGATCACATGAAGGTGTTAGGATAGGACTGGTAAGCTCATGTGTTGGCATGTGATTAGATGGTGGATATGACTCATAGGATGCCTTAACTAGATTGGTGTCTTCCTTGTCAAAGGTAATTAAGTCTTGCATAGGATAACTTGGACTCATTTGGTTTATGTACATGGGCCACTTGGACTTGCATGTGCTTCTTATTGCAATGGTGTAATTAGGTCTATCAAGGGTGCTTCTTCTGAGGACACTTGGTTGCCTTGTGGATGGGTTTGGTAATGTGTTGAAATGTTAGAATCACAAATTGGATAATGTTGAGGTGGAGGGTGATTGGTTGATATGGCATAGGTTGATGTGGATGGATTAGGTTGGATGAATGACACAGGATTGATATGGGATTTGTTGAAGTTGGGATGGTGTTTGGACTTGTTGTTGTGGTATGATTTGTTGTTGATGTTGTGGTTGGAATTGTTGATGTGATGATGATGGAGGGGTTTCATAGGATAAAGGTTGTTGTGATATGAATTGATATGGATAAGGGTTGACATTTCAAAGGTTGTGATAGGTCGATGAAGGGTTGATGTGACATTTGGATGGATGAGGTTGACATGGAATGGATGGGTATGACATGTAAGGTTGAGGTGGCATTGGTTGATGTTGAATGGATAGAGGATGATGTGCTTGTTGGGCATGACATGTGGCTATGAGGTGTTGGGCTTGTGCTCTGAGTTGTCACATTTGAGGTGATTGGCTTGCTTGAGATTGAAGTTGTTGGATGATGCCTTGTAGTTCTTGAATGATTCCTTGGTTTAGGGGTTGTGGTGCTTGGTAAAGTTTTTGGAGGAGGTTTTGGAATTTGGGTACTATGTCTTCTAATATTGGCATGTTGTCACACAAGTGTTTGAGTCTTAAGAATTTTTTGACACGTGTTTGGTTATGATTCGATGATGATGTGGATTGTTGGGATGATGATTTGATGATTAGGATGAAGGTGACTAGGATGAAAATGATTTGGATGTGTTTACGATGAAATTGATTTGGGTATGATGTGTAGTATGACTTGTTTATGTGTTTGGTGTTTAGAGATTGATTTGGCAATGTTCAAACAAATGATTATGCCTATACACACATGAATCACTCACCCAAGACACATAAGCAAGTTTAAATTTGAAATTGAAATGTGATGATTAGCAAGCACTTGAAAACACATCAACAAGCCCTATGACTAGTCAAGTGGGTATGGCCAATTAGGTCTTAGGCTAGTTTGCACAAGGTTGACTAAGGAATTGAAAGAAAAATCCTGCCACACAGCCAGGAGAAAGGGGTAACCCACCCTTCACCTTCACTTCCCAAAGGTATAAAGTTCTTTGGGGCTTAGCCAAGAGTGACAAGATTTACAACTCCCAATGAGGGTGTCTTTCGATTCAGCCTCGATTGACGTCGTCCCTTCGAATGGTGTGTCTCCAAGCAGGCCTCCTAAAAAGGGTATGACAAAAGAAAACCAAGAGTGGTGCTGACACACACTTGATTCACACTCGCAGTTGTTAATTGACCCTTAGAAAATGAGATGTGTGGAAGACAATTCAAGCACTTGTTCTTTTTAGATCCAAATCCAAATGTGATGGAAGACACTTGTTTGTTTTAAGCCCAAAGGTCCAAATGTTTTTGCAAAACAATGATTAAGAGATGAAAAGATGCAATGTGTGCACCTGATTAAATCACTTTCCAAGTTACTTTTGTGACTGATCCAAACGTTGCTCCAGCTCCTTTGATGCCGCTACAAGCCATCAAATCAGAAAAGAAACAAGTAAACTTGCAAAAAAAATGATTATGGTAAAAAGATGAAATCTGATAAATTCTAATGAAAATGATCTAATACATAAAAATGGACTACATGAACAGATTCTTCAAGAAATTCTATGCACTTTTAAAAAAAAATTCATTGAAATCTGATAAATTTTGCTCAAGATATGATCGAATGAAGTTTAAAATGAAGCTGGACTTTAACTGATAAAAAAGGCTAGAAAATGATACATTCACCTAAAACTTTCTACTCAGCTACGTAGTTCATCCTATCATCTTTCCAATGAGTCCAATTTTGTGTGATTTTGACCTGTTTTGACCAAGTTATGATAAAAAGAAAAAAAATGCCCTTCTAGGGCTTCTAGGAGATGCAAGGCAGGCTTAACTATTATAATTGACCACTAGTTGTTTGAAAGTTTTGGTCACATGCGCTAGTCTGTGCTTTGGCGGTTTGTTTAACTATTTATGTTAGCAGTTTGTATTAGAGGGCACCCCTGGTCATCAATATGACCAGGAGCCAAAGATAACAAAAAAATAAAAAAGAAAAAAGAAAATCAAATCCCCTCCCATGTGGTCACCAAAGTGACCAGCCCTTATGATCGAAGGGGCTTAAAGCCCAGCAGTGTTTGAGTGAAACTTAAAGCTCTTTAACCATCAGTCCGAACAGAGCGATGAAGGTCTATAACAAGAGTCAGCGAAGGAGTCTATGAAGGTCGACAAATGTGGACAGGCAACCTGGACCAGTGGTGACTGGGAACCTTTCACGGTGACTAGGGTTTAGCAACAGGATATATGGTCAATAGAGGTATGTGAAGATGCCAACCATGGCGGTGATAATCATCAAAGGAATGACGCAACTACAGACAATTTGAGGAATAGAGTCTACAGGTTGTGACCAAAAATCTAAGCATCGACAGGGAAGATCCAAGGAGGGCAAAGGGTATGAAAATGGTGTCAACTGAGTTCATTAGCAACAGATGTTGTTGATCGAAGCTACAACTAGGGGATCGGAAAAAGAATAGATTGTAATGTGGTAATGTGACTGTTATCACCCAGACTTGTACCCTATGCTGCAGTTGTAAAACTTTAGCAATCTGGAGAAACATGGAAATGATCTCGAAGTGTGGGACCTTGCGAATTGAGATCAGACCTCCAAAGAAGGCCAGCTTCCTCTTTCTAAGCCTAATGCTTAGAGAAATGCATCTAAACCTAGTGCTAATGCTTGCTGGGAAAAGGGTTAGAAGGAAACTGAAATGAAATAAGTGATACACCAAATTTAAATGTGTTTGGCTACAACTGAATCGACACAGTAATAATCTTACAGCTGGAAAGACTTACACAGACTCATATCAACCCTAACATAGGTCAAGACAGAATAATGGAGGAATGAAAGGGACTATTTTGTCCACAATACACAGCCTACACTAATCCAAAGAATAGACACAGTGCTAAAATAATAAAAGAGAGGCAAAAATACCAGTTTTTATTGATTATAGAGGCCAAGTAGCCATTACAAAATAGCCCAGAAGAACAACCAACAACCATATACATCTATTTTACATGTATATATAGCATTTTACATTTTGACCTCAGTTGGTTATGATCAATTTCGCCCATGGGCTCTATTAGAAAATATCTGCCTCTGAAGGGACGTCCACCTGCAAGAAGTTATTGAATAAAAGATCTAGAATAGGGCAGGTAGAAGATATTTTGAGTCTTCAATGCAAGCTGCTGCATCAACAACCTGCATCCATAAATGCAACAAATATCTACATTTGCATATGCAAAAATGGTCGCTGAAACGTTCAGTTGACAAAGCATGCAAATCCAGATCCAAATTTTGAAAGTGAATATATCCCCTCAAAAACCCGCCAAATGAAAGAGGAGGCAAAAATACACACCTTTTCCTTTTGAAGTATGTCAAAATTTGCCAGGATGCGCAAGATATTCGTGGTCAAAGCTATGGTCAACTGTATGTGTATATCGCTTTGCATATCTGCGCTTATATATCGCTAAATTTTGCAATTGCATATACAAGCACTCATGTACTTGACTGTTGGATTCACTTATACATTTATGCAATTTCCCTCCTTTTGCATACTCAAATCGCCTTGCATATACAATTGCATGTGCCCTTTGTATGTGCTTTGAATCTCCTTTCGCATATGCATTTGCCACCCCTGCCACGTGGCACCACCTGATTCACCGCCGCATTGAAGCTGGGAACCATCGCTAAAAAATTGCATCCCCATCGGCCATCGAAAGGATATTAGGATGAGTTGACGATGCATATTGTCTTGCTGAAAGCCTTTGTATATCTGACCTTGTACACCGTAATTGTATAAGAGATACAATCGCATTTTCATACAATGTGCAGACCCCAACATTTTATAAAGCAAGTTGAAATTGACATCGGGTCCAGCCTTTATATCTTAGCCCTTTTGTATATATGCATATACATACATTTAACATACAAACTTCGGACCTCAACGCTAAATTTGCTAAATTTTATCTCCCAGTCGGGTCCGGCTTGTATATTTTCCCTTTTGTATATCGGCTTTGTATATTGCATATACAATGTGCTTCTATATACAAACTATGGACCCAAAAGGATTATTAGCTGCATTTGATTCTTCAGTCGCGTCCAGGTTGTATGTCGCCATTGTATCTTTGCCTTGTATATCGCATATACAATGCGAATTGTATACATTCATCTTTGCATCTTTTCAATGTACATTTTGTCTTGTATGTTTTCCTTGTACATTCTGTCTGGTATCTTTTCAATGTACATTCTATCTTGTATGCTTCGTCATGTATCTTTTCCTTTGTATGTTTTCCTTGCATCTTTGACTTGTATGTTCGATGTATCTTTTCCTTTATATGTTTTCCTTGCATCTTTGACTTGTATGTTCGATTGTATCTTTTCCTTTGTATGTTTTCCTTGCATCTTTTCCTTTGTATGTTTTCCTTGCATCTTTGACTTGTATGTTTGATTGTATATATGAACATACAATGCGAACATACATACAAAGAAACATACAATTGCATATGCATACAAAAAGACTAAGTATAAAACCGAGAAAAATTTGCGATGGAAAGCACTTGAAGCTAAAAGATTTCTGCATTTTTCTGGGTTTTTTGCAAGGAATCTTCAGGCAAGATTTTGGGATTTTTTTTGGCAAGGCATAACATGAGTATTTGAAGGATTTAAGCCTTTTTGGGTCATTTTCTAAAGGATTTTAAAGGAAAATACAAGGTGAACTATTTAACTCTGGACAGAGGAAAATTGGTCAACAATTTGGTGACTTCTATGGAAAGTTTGCTTGCTAAACATTAGATCAGTGGCCTTGTGCATTCATTGGGCATGGAGTCAAAAGAGACTGCGACAAGAATAGAGGAGTTGGAACATTAAGCAAGCTACCAAGCCAAAAGAAAAACAACAAGCAAGCATGTATCTCCTAATGAGAATACAGCAAAGTGCAAGGGCACTTATTGAAAGGAAACCTAAAACTAAAACAAAATCTACTCTAATCTTAAACTAACCAGTTAGAGGTGACCTTAAACAAAACCATTAACTAGTTCTTGAAAGTAACTGCCCTTTCTTAACAATTTACAATGTTTTTTATGCATGTGGGAAGTTAAAAATAGGTGAGGGGGGAATGTGCATATGACAAATTAATAAAACATCCCCCATAAAATAGAGATAAACTCACCTATCCACCTAGACTGATTGTTGATGCTGCTAACTTGTGGTGAATAAATGGGCTGATCCCACTCATTTTGATGCTCAACTTCATGCTTAGAGGTAAGCATGACAAGTGGTGACTCATCCTCATGTGTCTCCAGCTGGGCTAGATGCCTGATTGGGCATCCCCTTGAAGTGACATGCAAATCATGATGATTGATCTCATGTCTCTTTTCTAATTTTTTCTCTTCTTGCTGGTCCAAAAACTCCCTTTACAATGTAAGATTTCCTTCATCCAAAGATGTTTCACCTTCTATCTCAAATTCAATCTGATGTAGAAGAGTTAGTTCACATGAATGAAATGGAGGAATGCATGCCTCTTTATTTTCATCTACATATCTAGGTAATTTATCAAGCAACAAGGCTAAATCCTGATATTCAACCTCTATTTCCTTCTCCAAAACATGCTGAACCCAATCTTGTCTGCAATTTAAGTTTGATAGAAAGGTTTCAAGACCATTCCAAAATGAGTCCTCATCAAAAATTTCCTGGCCTTTTGACAAAAGGGGAAAGTTCCTTACCTCATGAACCATCCTTTCCTCATGCTCATTCTCATCTTTCAGCTGCTCTAAGACTTGATTATCACATTGATTATCTTCTGTCAGCAACTCATCAGATTGTTTAACCCTTTCCTGCTCATTCATCTCGATAAAAGAAGGGAGTTCATTGAATAAAAACATGAAATCATTGTTTTTGATATCTTTTTTAAGCTTCTCAACCTGCTGTTTTGACTGATCATGCTTAGCCTCCACCTGCAACAATTTGTCATTATTTTCAGTGTTCTCTTGTTGCTGCATACCCACAACCAGGTGCTCATCTTCTTCATCTTCAACATAATTAGGTAGCTCATGATGTAGGGCAGCATCATCCACCTCTGAAGTGACCATAGAAACTTCTTCCCCTATGCCTCCATCCTTTGACTGCAGCTCCACTGGATTGTGTTTAAGTTGCCTCTGCAGCTGAAGGTTTTCCCCATGCACTCTTTGCATTTCAACCTTGTTTGCTTGATCAGATGCACGAGAAAAGACTTCAAAAGAACTAAAGTCTAGGGGACTCAATCCCTTATTTGGGTTAACATTACTCATAAGTGCAATAGGTTCAAACAATTCTTTCTCTGTGAGTGTAGGAACAAACTGCTCCTCATTAGTTTTATCTTCTTCCACCTCCTCCTTTGGCTCATCTTTCCAATTATCTTGGTAGACAATAGGTCCACCCTTGAGGATTGAAATAGCATCAGGGAAAGATGCCTGAATATCTTCTTGAATGTCTTGGAGGGGAGAGGGTTCTGGACAAATTTGTTCCTAGGGACTGATAATTTGATTGTGCACCAGAGCAGGGACTTGTGGAGAGGTATAGGCTTTGAAGCCTGGAAACATGTGGAGTCTAGGTTGCTCTTGGTTATGAATTGGTTGTTTCAGTGGATGAGACCCTCTAAAACTTGGAATATTCAATTCAGGAGACTTAGGAGGCTCACCTTGCTTGAAGCTTGGTATTCTGAAATTGGAAACCTCTTCTTCAAAGAATGGATTTGGGAAAGAAATAGCTGAGTGAATTTCCAACCTTTGAAATGTAGCCAACAAAGGCCTCCTTTGCTCCTCTTCTTCTAGTTGGATACTAGAGCATGTTTCCATTTGTATATTTGGTGGAGGGTCTTCATAGGGTGAAAAAGATGGCCCATTCTAACTTTGAACCTTAAAGGCATAAGGCTACCTGAAACTTGGAATTATGATAGGCTTGGATTCTACAACCTTTCCCTCTTTCTGATTTTGAATTGGTATGAGAGGATTGGCCTTTACAAGGTTTGGTATTTTGTAACCAGGATGCTTGGTCCAAGAAGGCTGCCATGGTAGAGAAGTTTGAGCCACTTTCATAGATTCACTTTGGTTTGAAGGATGAACCTTTTTGAAGCTAGGAATAGGAGAGAAACATTTTACATTGGTCTCTTGCACTTGAGCTAGCAACTGTTTTATTTGTTTCTCCTTAGCTGCAAGTTGCATGTTCAAGCATTTCTCTTCATACACCCTTCTATTTTTTGCCTCTTGCTGGTGCAAATAAGCTTGATATGCAAGCTCCTCTTGCTACTTGTTATACTGTGCTTCTCTATCTATTTCTGAAATTTGCCTTTGGAAATCCAGTAACAAACTCTTAATGCTACCCAAATCAGTATCATTTTAGGACTAACTAGGGAGGTTGCATGTTTAATTTAGAGTAGAATGGGTTTCACAAGGCTGACTATAGGTATGAATAGGCTACAAACAAGGATAAGCAGAAGTGGTTTGAAAATGCTTCTTCTTGTATTGCTGATATGGGGGCCAATAGTTTGTATTTGGATTAGGGGTAGGGGAATAGCCATGATTCCCATAAAATTCTAACATTTTGTAGCATCTAAATGCTCAATATCATAAAAATGTCAGAATTAGAGAAAAAAGGTTTGCAACCAAAGAAAAACTAGATACATACCAGAGAGGGAGTCGCCAGATGATTGAGATGCTTCTGGAAGTTGAATAGACTAGGAAAACCACCAAAATCCTGATCTTTGATGAAATTTTAGGTGCTTGGGCTACTTTCACCAGTAGATTTGTTCAGTAGAGTTGCCATGATGTTGTTTGTATTGCCTCCAAAGGCTGGTAATACTAGGAGAAATACCAAATCTCTTAGTATCTTGACAAGAAGTTCATCGAACTAGTCCCACCCAGCGTGCCAAAAATTGTTATCACCCAGACTTGCACCCTTTGTTGCAGTTGTAAAACTTTAGCAATCTGGAGAAACATGGGAATGATCTCGAAGTGTGGGACCTTGCGAATTGAGTTCAGACCTCTGGAGAAGGCCGGCTTCCTCTTTCTAAGCCTAATACTTAGAGAAATGCATCTAAACCTAGTGCTAATGCTTGCTGGGAAAAGGGATAGAAGGAAACTGAAATGAAATAAGTGATACACCAAATTTAAATGTGTTTGGCTACAACTAAATCGACACAGTAATAATATCATAGCTAGAAAGACTTACACAGACTCATATCGACCCTAACAGAGGTCAAGACAGAATAATAGAGGAATGAAAGGGACCAGTTTGTCCACAATACACAGCCTACACTAATCCAAAGAACAGACACAGTGCTAAAATAATAAAAGAGAGGCAAAAATACCAATTTTTATTGATTATAGAGGCCAAGTAGCCATTACAAAATAGCCCAGAAGAACAACTAACAACCATATACATCTGTTTTACATGTATATATAGCATTTTACATTTTGATCTTAGTCGGTTACGATCAATTTTGCCCATGGGCGCTGTTAGAAAATATCTGCCTCTGAAGGGAAGTCCACCTGCAAGAAGTTATTGAATAAAAGATCTAGAACAGGGCAGGTAGAAGATATTTTGAGTCTTCAATGCAAGTTGTTGCATCATCAACCTACATTTGCATATGCAAAAATGGTCGTTGAAACGTTCAGTCGACAAAGCATGCAAATCTAGATCCAAAATTTGAAAGTGAAGATATCCCCTCAAAATCCTGCCAAATGAAAGAGGAGGCAAAAATACACACTTTTGCCTTTTGAAGTATGTCAAAATTTACCAGGATGCGCAAGATATTCACGGTCAAAGCTATGGTCAACTATATGTGTATATCGCTTAGCATACCTGTGCTTGTATATCACTGAATTTTGCAATTGAATATACAAGCACTCATGTACTTGAGTGTTGGATTCACTTATGCATTTATGCAATTTCCCTCCTTTTGCATATTCAAATCGCCTTGCATATACAATTGCATGTGCCCTTTGTATGTGCTTTGAATCTCCTTTCACATATGCATTTGTCTTTGTATTAGCTTTTGCATTTGCCGCCCCTGCCATGTGGCACCACCTGATTCACTGCCACATTGAAGCTGGGACCCATCGCTAAAAAAACTGCATCCCCATTGGCCATCAGAAGGATATTAGGATGAGCCACCGATGCATATTGTCTTGTCGAAAGCCTTTGTATATCTGACCTTGTACACCGCAATTGTATAAGAGATACAATCACATTTTCATACAATGCGCGAACCCCAACATTTTATAAAGCAAGTTGAAATTAACATCGGGTCCAGCCTTTATATCTTACCCCTTTTGTATATATCCATATACATGCATTTAACATAAAAACTTCATACCTCAATGCTGAATTTGCTAAATTTGATCTCCTAGTTAGGTCTGGCTTGTATGTTTTCCCCTTTGTATATCGGCTTTGTATATTGCATACACAATGCGCTTCTATATACAAACTGCGGACCCAAAAAGATTATCAGCTACATTTGATTCTTCATTCGCATCCAGGTTATATCTCACTGTTGTGTCTTTGCCTTGTATATCGTATATACAATGCGAATTGTATACATTCATCTTTGCATCTTTTCAATGTACATTCTATCTTGTATGTTTTCCTTGTACATTTTGTCTTGTATCTTTTCAATGTACATTCTATCTTGTATCTTTTCAATGTACATTCTGTCTTGTATGCTTCGTCATGTATCTTTTCCTTTGTATGTTTTCCTTGCATCTTTGACTTGTATGTTCGATGTATCTTTTCCTTTGTATGTTTTCCTTGCATCTTTGACTTGTATGTTCGATTGTATCTTTTCCTTTATATGTTTTCCTTGCATCTTTTCCTTTGTATATTTTCCTTGCATCTTTGATTTGTATGTTCAATTGTATATATGAACATACAATGCGAACATACATACAAAGAAACATACAATTGCATATGCATACAAAAAGACTAAGTATAAAATTGAGAAAAATTTGCGAGGGAAAGCACTTGAAGCTAAAAGATTTTAACGTTTTTCTGGGTTTTTTGCAAGGAATATTTAAGCAAGATTTTGGGATTTTTTGGCAAGGCATAGCATGAGTATTTGAAGGATTTAAGCCTTTTTGAGTCATTTTCTAAAGGATTTTAAAGGAAAATACAAGGTGAACTATTTAACTCTGGACAGAGGAAAATAGGTCAACAATTTGGCAACTTCTACGAGATGTTTGCTTGCTAAACATTAGATCAGTGGCCTTGCACATCCATTGGGCATGGAGTCAAAAGAGACCGCGACAAGAACAGAGGAGCTAGAACATTAAGAAAGCTACCAAGCCAAAAGAAAAACAACAAGCAAGCATGTATCTCCTAATGAGAATATAGCAAAGTGCAAGGGCACTTATTGAAAGGAAACCTAAAACTGAAACAAAATCTACTCTAATCCTAAACTAACCAGTCAGAGGTGACCTTAAACAAAACCATTAACTGGTTCTTGAAAGTAACTGCCCTTTCTTAACAATTTACAATGTTTCTTTGCATGTGGGCAGTTAAAAAGAGGTGAGGGGGGAATGGGCATATGACAAATTGATAAAACATCCCCCATAAAATGGAGATAAACTCACCTATCCACCTGGACTGATTGTTGATGCTGCTAACTTGTGGTGAATAAATGGGTTGATCCCACTCATTTTGATGCACAACTTCATGCTTAGATGTAAGCATGACAAGTGGTGACTCATCCTCATGTGTCTCCAGCTGGGCTAGATGCCTGATTGGGCATCCCCTTGAAGTGACATGCAAATCATGATGATTGATCTCATGTCTCTTTTCTAATTTTTTCTCTTCTTGCTGGTCCAAAAACTCCCTTTGCAGTGTAAGATTTCCTTCATCCAAAGATGTTTCACCTTCTATCTCAAATTCAATCTGATGTAGAAGAGTTAGTTCACATGAATGAAATGGAGGAATGCATGCCTCTTTATTTTCATCTACATATCCAGGTAATTTATCAAGCAACAAAGCTAAATCCTGAGATTCAACTTCTATTTCCTTCTCCAAAACATGCTTAACCCGATCTTGTCTGCAATCTAAGTTTCATAGAAAGGTTTCAAGACCATTCCAAAATGAGTCCTCATCAGAAATTTCCTGGCCTTTTGACAAAAGGGGAAAGTTCCTTACCTCATGAACCATCCTTTCCTCATGCTCATTCTCATCTTTCAGCTGCTCTAAGACTTGATTATCACATTGATTGTCTTCTGTCAGCAACTCATCAGATTGTTTAACCCTTTCCCGCTCATTTAGCTCGATAAAAGAAGGGAGTTCATCGAATAAAAACATGAAATCATTGTTTTTGATATCTTTATTAAGCTTCTCAACCTGCTATTTTGACTGATCATGCTCAGCCTCCACCTGCAACAATTTGTCATTATTTTCAGTGTTCTCTTGTTGCTGCATACCCACAACCAGCTGCTCATCTTCTTCATCTTCAACATAATCAGGTAGCTCATGAAGTAGGGCAACATCATCCACCTTTGAAGTGACCATAGAAACTTCTTCCCCTATGCCTCCATCCTTTGACTACAGCTCCATAGGATTGTGTTTAAGTTGCCTCTGCAGCTAAAGGTTTTCCCCATGCACTCTTTGCATTTCAACCTTGTTTGCTTGATCAGATGCAGGAGAAAAGACTTCAAAAGAACTAAAGTCTAGGGGACTCAATCCCTTATTTGGGTTAACAGTACTCACAAGTGCAATAGGTTCAAACAATTCTTTCTTTGTGAGTGTAGGAACAAACTGCTCCTCATTAGTTGTATCTTCTTCCACCTCCTCCTTTGGCTCATCTTTCCAATTATCTTGGTAGACAACAGGTCCACCCTTGAGGATTGAAATAGTATCAGGGAAAGAGGCCTAAATATCTTCTTGAATGTCTTGGAGGGGAGAGGGTTCTGGACAAATTTGTTCTTGGGGGGTGATAATTTGATTGTGCACCGGAATAGGGACTTTTGGAGAGGTATAGGCTTTGAAGCCTGGAAACTTATGGAGTCTAGGTTGCTCTTGGTTATGAATTGGTTGTTTCAGTGGATGAGACCCTCTAAAACTTGGAATATTCAATTCAGGAGACTTAGGAGGCTCACCTTGCTTGAAGCTTGGTATTCTGAAACTGGAAACCTCTTCTTCAAAGAATGGATTTGGAAAAGAAATAGCTGAGTGAATTTCCAACCTTTGAAATGGAGCCAACAAAAGCCTCCTTTGCTCCTCTTCTGCTAGCTGGATACTAAAGCATGTTTCCATTTGTATATTTGGTGGAGGGTCTTCATAGGGTGAAAAAATGGCCCATTCCAACTTCAAACCTTAAAGGCAGAAGGCTACCTGAAATTTGGAATTATGATAGGCTTGGATTCTACAACCTTTCCCTCTTTCTCATTTTGAATTGGTATGAGAGGATTGGCCTTTACAAGGTTTGGTATTTTGTAACTAGGATGCTTGGTCCAAGAAGGCTACCATGGTAAAGAAGTTTGAGCCACTTTCATAGATTCACTTTGGTTTGAAGGATGAACCTTTTTGAAGCTAGGAATAGGAGAGAAACATTTTACTTTGGGCTCTTGCACTTGAGCTAGCAACTGTTTTATTTCTTTCCCCTTAGCTGCGAGTTACATGTTCAAGCATTTCTCTTCATACACCCTTCTATTTTCTGCCTCTTGCTGGTGCAAATAAGCTTGATATGCAAGCTCCTCTTGTTGCTTGTTATACTGTGCTTCTCTATCTATTTCTAAAATTTTCCTTTAGAAATCCAGTAACAAACTCTTAATGCTACCCAAATTAGTATCATTTTGGGATTAACTAGGGAGGTTGCATGTTTGATTTAGAGTAGAATGGGTTTCACAAGGCTGACTATAGGTATGAATAGGCTACAAATAAGGATAAGCAGGAGTGGTTTGAAAATGCTTCTGCTGGTATTGCTGATATGGGGGCTAATAGCCTGTATTTGGATTAGGGTAGGGGAATAGCCATGATTCCCATAAAATTTTGACATTTTGTAGCATCTAAATGCTCGATATCATAAAAATGTCAGAATTAGAGAAAAAAGGTCTGCAACCAAAGAAAAACTGGATACATACCAGAGAGGGAGTCACCAAATGATTGAGATGCTTCTAGAAGCTGAATAGACCAGGAAAACCACCAAAATCCTGATGTTTGATGAAATTTTAGGCACTTGGGCTGATTTCACCAGTAGATTTATTCAGTAGAGTCGCCATGATGTTGTTTGTATTGCCTCCAAAGGCTGGTAATACTAGGAGAAACACCAAATCTCTTAGTATCTTGATGAGAAGTTCATTGAACTAGTCCCAATGAGCATGCCAAAAATTGTTATCACCCAGACTTGCACCCTTTGCTGCAGTTATAAAACTTTGGCAATCTGGAGAAACATGGGAATGATCTCGAAGTGTGGGACCTTGCGAATTGAGTTCAGACCTCCAGAGAAGGTCAACTTCCTCTTTCTAAGCCTAATGCTTAGAGAAATGCATCTAAACCTAGTGCTAATGCTTGCTAGGAAAAGGGTTAGAAGGAAATTGAAATGAAATAAGTGATACACCAAATTTAAATGTGTTTGGCTGCAACTGAATCGACACAGTAATAATCTCACGGCTGGAAAGACTTACACAGACTCATATCGACCCTAACAGAGGTTAAGACAGAATAATGGAGGAATGAAAGGGACCAGTTTGTCCACAATACACAGCCTACACTAATCCAAAGAACAGACACAGTGCTAAAATAATAAAAGAGAGGCAAAAATACCAATTTTTATTGATTACAGAGGCTTAGTAGCCATTACAAAATAGCCCAGAAGAACAACCAACAACCATATATATCTGTTTGACATGTATATATAGCATTTTACATTTTGACCTCAGTCAGTTACGATCAATTTCGCCCATGGGCATTGTTAGAAAATAACTGCCTCTAAAGGGAAGTCCACCTACAAGAAGTTATTGAATAAAAGATCTAGAATAGGGCAGGTAGAAGATATTTTGAGTCTTCAATGCAAGCTGCTGCATCATCAACTTGCATCCATAAATGCAACAAATATCTGCATTTGCATATGCAAAAATGGTCGCTGAAACGTTCAGTCGACAAAGCATGCAAATCCAGATCCAAATTTTGAAAGTGAAGATATCCCCTCAAAATCCTGCCAAATGAAAGAGGAGGCAAAAATACACACTTTTGCCTTTTGAAGTATGTCCAAATTCACCAGGATGCACAAGATATTCGTGGTCAAAGCTATGGTCAACTGTATGTGTATATCGCTAAATTTTACAATTGCATATACAAGCGCTCATGTACTTGAGTGTTGGATTCACTTATGCATTTATGCAATTTCCCTCCTTTTGCATAGTCAAATCGCCTTGCATATACAATTGCATGTGCCCTTTGTATGTGCTTTGAATCTCCTTTTGCATATGCATTTGCCTTTGTATTACCTTTTGCATTTGCCACCCCTGCCACGTGGCACCACCTGATTCACCACCGCATTGAAGCTGGGACCCATCGCTAAAAAAACTGCATCCCCATCAGCCATCGGAAGGATATTAGGATGAGCCGCCGATGCATATTGTCTTGCTGAAAGCCTTTGTATATCTGACCTTGTACACCACAATTGTATAAGAGATACAATCACATTTTCATACAATGCGCGGACCCCAATATTTTATAAAGCAAGTTGAAATTGACATTGGGTCCGGCCTTTGTATCTTACCCCTTTTGTATATATTCATATACATGCATTTAACATACAAACTTCAGACCTCAACGCTGAATTTGCTAAATTTGATCTCCTAGTTGGGTCTGACTTGTATGTTTTCCCCTTTGTATATCGGCTTGTATATCGCATATACAATGCGCTTCTATATACAAACTATGGACCCAAAAAGATTATCAGCTGCATTTGATTCTTCAATCGTGTCCGGGTTGTATGTCGCCATTGTATCTTTGCCTTGTATATTGCATATACAATGCGAATTGTATACATTCATCTTTGCATCTTTTCAATGTACATTCTGTCTTGTATCTTTTCAATGTACATTTTGTCTTGTATGCTTCGTCATGTATCTTTTCCTTTGTATGTTTTCCTTGCATCTTTTCCTTTGTATGTTTTCCTTGCATCTTTGACTTGTATGTTCGATTGTATATATGAACATACAATGCGAACATACATACAAAGAAACATACAATCGCATATGCATACAAAAAGACTAAGTATAAAACCGAGAAAAATCTGCGATGGAAAGCACTTGAAGCTAAAAGATTTCTAGGTTTTTCTAGGTTTTTTGCAAGGAATCTTCAGGCAAGATTTTGGGATTTTTTTTGGCAAGGCATAACATGAGTATTTGAAGGATTTAAGCCTTTTTGGGTCATTTTCTAAAGGATTTTCAAGGAAAATACAAGGTGAACTATTTAACTCTGGACAAAGGAAAATAGATCAACAATGACAATGGTTCTCAAAACCTAAACAATGACAGGGTGGTAGAGAGTATGGCGATAGAGTAATTCTAACTGCGACCAAGGAATTTATGGTGGTAACCAAGCAATAGAAGTAGTGACTACATTCAACGAAGAGGCGACCAGAAGATATGGAGGTGGTAGATCGGGGGTTTATGGGTTGCGACGACCTGCAAAGAGGATTTGGTCGAAGTTTAAGGCAGGGGCTTCCAATGGTCGACAATGGGGAATGGTAGCAACAAACAACCAATAGATTGATGAGGATGGTTTAATGCCTATAAATGACTATTGATAGCAAATAATCATCCTACCTTTACAACCTAAGACTGCGACCTAAATGCAGAGATTGGTGGCAATCGGGTGCTAAGGAAATAGATTTTAAAACATGTGACAGAACTTAACCTGCAAAACAATGAAACCTGCAATAGAACCAGAGATCATTATGCAGAAGGGTCATGGGATCCGTACTGTATGGACCTGTGGTCCTAAAAATTTTCAAATTTTTTCAAGAAATTTCAGAGTCACGCAATATAGGCAAATTTACAGTCAAAAAACATGGAAATGACCTGATCACAGTGGTGCAGTCAGTTTTCACCCAGGAGGTCACCTACAACAATTCACCCCCAAAACTTGCAAAATTTGACAAACTAGGGTTAGGATAATGCAAACTTTTGACAACAAAAACCTGCAAAAACTAATGATTAGATCCTTGGAGCATGTTCACGTTGGGTTCACCAGAAATGTATAATGAAAAATTTAGATAAAATGAAAATGATAAAATAATACAATGCATTACCTAATCCAAATCTTTAATACCTCGGATAGATAGAATGATAGATGCAAGATAGGTGAATTGTTTGATTGATTTGATATGTTGGTTGCTCAATTTAGCAGCATAACATTAAGATGAAGATGATAGATGGATGAAAGATAATAGATGAAAGATAGATGAGAAGATTGAAGATTGAAGAATTATTTTGACAAAATAAGGATGCATGAAAGGTGGATCTCCCAAATGGCTTGTAGAAGGCTTTATTTATAGGCAAGGATTGATTCAAATGGATGGTTGAGATCAAAAGGCTAAATGAATGATGTGGACAGCTAGGATTGATTAGTTATTCCCACTCTTCAAGGAAGTTGTAGTCATGTGACAAGTGGAGGGAAGAGGATAATGCTCATATGTGACCATGTATACAAAAACTAGTACATGTGTGATTGTGTACATAAAAACTCTTATTAGTTGTACATGTGAAGGCTATTAAATGAAAGTTGTACTACCACACATGATTTAAATGAGAGGTGGAAAAGTGTTGCAATGTGATGAAAGGTGAGGACCTAATTCAAATATTTGATTTGAATTAGTTAGGATAATGTGAGGGATATTAATTAAATAAATAAAATTTATTTAATTAATTGGCTAATGGGATAAGGTGAATTAGGAGTGGGATTTAGGACAAAATGTTACATGATGTCTGAATAATGTATTTGACTAGGTGTTGCAAGACATGGACAAACTTGGGTACAATTTTGGGTGTCTACAATGTTTTTACATTACAACACACTGCTATTGTCTCAATGATAGTGTAAATACAATATCATCAACACCATATTAGGTGTTTACATCTTATGCCTTTTTATACACTCACAGTCCTTTGTTTCTTTCATCAAACAACTTGTAAGAATAGGTAAACTATTTGAAGTAGTTTCCAACTGAATCTATAACTATCAAGAGAGTGTGGTTGAACATACCCATTATCAAGAACTTGAGTTTGTAAAAATATTTCACAATGCCTTTGAAAATATTTCAAACTTTAATCAAATGATTCATATAATGCCTTTCCAAACTATGGTTACAAAAACCTTAACCACAAAAGAATATTATCAAAAACTTCCTCAAAAATGTTCATGAAGTGCCAAGTCATATGAGTATGACCTTCCAAACCCTAACCACAGAGAGAGCTTATCAACTACTTAACAAAGATTTAAAGATCATAGTTTTCAAAGATAATCTTTCAACCTTAGTTCATAAAAAAACTTTTCATCATGGTAAAGATCTTCTTGACAGGGTAAATTTCCTTTAGTCATTGTTACAAACCCTAACCATAACTGTTTGTCGTTCTCATATCTGTTTTTCTTTCTTTTTAACAACAAGAAGTAGAGTGCTTATGAGACAACAAAACCCCACTCGAAGTCAAACACTTCATTAAGCTCAAGAAATGAAGTCAAAAATAACACTCTAAGTCACGGCCTGTGATACAGTGAATCAACCTTGTTTATGCAAGCTTTCTTCAATAGAAAAATTTCAGCTAAGAGGTTAAACAAAAACCCAAGTCGCAAAATAGAAAACATACTTTCTTTTGCTTCATTTACCCATTTTTAATAGCTTCGAAATCCCCTTAAGATAAATCATCAAAATGAACCTCCAAATTAAACCACAAAGGAAAAATATCACTTGAAAAATGTCAACAACTTAGAAGTTTTGTTGTTGACTAAAAGTCCAAGAAAGAAAAAATTGTCAAGCTGAAGCTCACTGTAGCTCAAAGCTTTGTCAAATCCCGGAGATCCTTATCATCATGACTGAATCTTGTAACACTTTGCATAATATTGAAACCCTAAGTCGAGAACAAGTATATCTCAAACTTCAACTTTACCAAATGAGACTTCAAACAAACTTTTTCATCGAATACACCTTTGATTGATAGTCTCGGTGTGCCCTAAAAGGCCTGGTGACATTCAATACAATGCACCAACATTTACCTGCTCATTATACTCAATACCTACTGTCCAGGTTAATGACTTAAGTGGCCCGATAAAATGCTTTGCTTATATTTTGAATTTCAAACCAAATCGATAAGCCCATCATAATAAAATTATTAAAAAAAACTATGATCATGACAACATTAACCCACAACATATCTTCACACTTTGTCAATGACAAAGTCAATAATAAGTCATTATTTGTGTACACTAAAACCAAGCAATGGTAACAATTTTATGCAAATAGAATGACCCCCAAATTTTGTCAAGCTGCCCTTACCAATAGCAAACTGCATAATAAAACTGATGGAACAAAGTGCTTGCCATCAAGCCATCAAACAATATCACTGTAGCATAGAATATCAAATGCCAAGAATGCAGTCCAAAAAAATGTCACTGACTGAAAAACCACATCCACTGTAATGCTCATCATGAATGTCAACCAACTGTAATGCACATCATGAATATCAACCAAATGCCTGCCACCTAGAACAATAACCAAATACCTCCGCCAACTATCACGATGCAATTGTCATTATACCATAGTGCCACAAACCTGAGAGTGTGTGTATTTGTCATCAAGGACAACAACTGAGAGGGCAACATAAATTAAAAATTTAAACATTTGAGATATAAGTGTTTTGGGTTGACATAGAATGGAGCTCAAATTTAATCCAAGGTGGCTGACTTGTGAAAGAAAAGAATTTAAATTAAAGATGTTGAAGAGTGTGAAAGATAATGTTGAAGAGTGTGAAAGATAAAATAAAATAAATTAGTATGGGCCAACCCATATTCCTTGGTGCTAAGAATAGAATTCAAAATATAAAGCAAATACTTCCTTGTGGATCGACTTAGAGAATGAGTGCAAAAAAAAAGATTTAAATCAAAACTTTCATGAAGAGTCCGACCTCCTATTCTATCCCTCTTGACGTTTAAAAGAAAGAAGCTTTAAAGTTAATAGATGGCCAACCTCATATAAGAAGATGCAACTAAGCATAAAAGAATATATTAAAATGATAATTTAAGTTTTGATTATATTACAAGTGGTGCAATTTTAATAAAAGGACATGTGCAGTGATTTTATGAAGAGGTCTATGTTTGTAAAGAGCAACAATTTGTATTAAGAAGAGTTGTGATTGTATGAAGAGGTATGTTGTTCAAGAAGAGTTTTCTCCCTTGGTTAAATACATCTCCATTCATAGAGATATGAGGATATAAAAAGAGAGAGAAGAAGGGAGTTTGAAAGCAAGAAATGTAATGAATATCATGTGAATATTAGAGCAGATATAAAAAGAGAAGAGGTAGAAAAATGAAGTCTAATTCTGATTTATTTTGGAAAAGAATATGTGTGACTACGAGAGAAGAATATATTTCCATGTTATGATTAGTTTTATGTAAAGAAGTTGTGTAAGAGTTAGATCAATTTTGTGAGGAAAGAAAGTGTGTCATAAGATTTGTCAGAGAAGAAAGTATTTGTGTGTGTGAACCTGATTTGAAAAGAAAAGACTTACATCATACAGAATCAGAAATAGTGATCAAATTTTTGAGAGAAGGCTATTGTGTGGACTGTGATCAAATTTGTAAGGGGAGGAAGTGTATGATCAGGTTTGAAGGGAAGAAAGTGTGTGATCAGATTTGTGAAAGGTGTAAACAGGTTTGTGAGAGGAAGATCTTGTGGAGAAGTAAACCATAGTAGCCAGTGAAGGATTAATCAGTTAGAGCCTATCAAATAGAGGTTGGAGCCTCTTCCTGGGTTGGAGCTCAGTTTGTGTGGGGGTTGGAGCCTTCAGTAGGTTGGTGCCTGTAATTATTTCAAGTGGAGATTGGAGTCTCTAGTAGGTTGGAGCCTACAAGAAGAAGAAGATCAATCTATAATATATAAGCAATATTTTGTCATGGTTTTCTCTAGAAAGGGTTTCCACATAAATCATGTGTTTTCATTGTGTTGTTAATTGCTAGATCTTGCATATGTGTAGGTTATGTGATTGACTGAGTTTGGAAAAGTAAAAGTTTGTATTATAGTAATTCACCCCCCCTCTCAGTATAATCGTGTGCTCATCAGGGAAAACACATAAGATGAGGAAGAAAAAAAGGAAATATGCTTCAAATGACAAGGGAAGCACTCAAAAAGGAGGATAATAATAACATGTGAAGTATAGGATGAGGTTTAGGAAGGAGATAAAGGGGACAAAAAGGGTTAAAAATGCACAAACGGAAAGAAGCCAAAATGAGTGCAAAATGTAATAAAAGGAATTGTAGAGTATACAATTTTTGATATTATGGTCCATAATATAGGAAAATGAAATTGATGATGTGACCCTACCAAAAATACTCGTGTAAGTACATAAATCAATAAAAAGGCATATGCCCCCAATGTGGCTTCATGAGCATGAGCACACAATGGTCAAGGTAAGTCGATAGGTCACTAACAGTGATGTAGATCTAGGTTCATGACATATAAGGTGTTGCCATATGAGTAATAGTGTGGGAAATATTATGGTGTCTCCAGTATGACTCTAAGAGCATGAATACACCATAGAATGGGGAAGGCATGATTCCCCCTAGTGTGGTAAGGTAGCAAGATAATTCTCAGCTAGTGACCTATGGGCACAAACGAGATCCTGGAAATTTGTATCCATTACAATAATAAGGTAAAAATGGCCCTCAATGGCGAGATGATGTCATGTGATAGTTATAAATAGCTAATTTAATCAATAGATAAGTGTGTAGGTGCATGTAGACCTAAGATGTAATCATGAAAGTGCATCCAAATGTCATTTCTCTTGTTGAATTTTGTTCTAAGGGTTGGAATTGATTATGCACTAAATACTTTCTTAGGAACATGGCATGTCATGATGAATGATGTGAAAATCTGTATATGTGTGATCAATGTAAATATACCAAGATAAATTAATATGAATCATGAATTAGTTTAATCACAAGGTGTAAATGTGGGAAGCATTAGGATCATGATAAAGGTATGTGAGCATAAAATAATATGGGGAAGGAATGATGCCCCCAATTGTAGTAGGATAACTCATAATATGGAAATGGTAGTATAATAAAGAATGAGAAAATAAAGATATACCCAATATAACATGATATCTCTTAGAATCATGATAGGAAAGTGTAAGATCATATGTTGTTGAAATGAAACAAGCATAAGATAAAGACATGATAATATGCCTAAGAAACAACATGAAAATCACATCATTAACATGGAAACATGATAAGGAATATAAGAATATAATGTAAACATTACCAAGACCATAGTGTAACATGATAAGCATCATATGGGATGATAAGAATGATAAGGATCATAATCGTGATATGTGAATATGATAAGTTTCATAAACATGGAATCACAAAATGTGAATTTGGGAATGAATTTAAGATCATGATAAAGGTAATCTTAGCATGGAAACAACATCATGGGTAAGGGTAGGTGTAGGCATGCCAATCCAAGCCTCCACACCTTATACATACATACTAAAGCCTTTCTTTGATTGAACGTACATAAGTAAAAATAAGTAAGCCCAAACATTACATAATAGTTCACAAAAAAATACAATATGATATAGATCTAGGTACTAATCAAAGTATCAAACTAGACATCAAAAATATCATCAAACTAATACAAACTATCCCCAATACCTATACAAAATAGGGGATAATATATAACTTTGTGATCTAGCAACCAATATAATAATATAAGTTCAATATTTTGTAACATCCTTTTCAACAACAATCTTTATATTAGTAATGGTTCTACATTAATATTGCTCGTCCACAACATTCTCTTCATAGTCAAGGGCTAATTGTTTAGCCAATGCCATTTCAATATTATGATCAATACAATTCCTCTTTAACCAATCCTCAACCTTTTCTATCAATTGATAATTTCTCATCTAGTCATTAGATACTATAAACTCAAAAATTATTAAGACCTTTTTCTAAGATTAATTTATTCCATGGTTTTGTTTTCATATAATGTAAGATGTAATGCAAACTAAATTTAAATGTTAAGGGATCACTAATGTAATGCAATTGTGTGAAACCTAAGACCATCTCCAACCAAACAAACTCTGATTACAAACACTAAATGAGCTGGGACAAGCTAGATGCGATCAAATGATAAATAAATAGAATAACACATAAAATCAAGATTTATAAATTGAAATTCTAAGCTATGTGATGGAAAATGACAAATTAAAGGGTCTAAATGCACTGACACTGATTTGGCTAGTTATGGAAAGTGCTACAAACTGGATGTTGCATCTCTTGGTGAGTTTGGAGTTGGTTTAGGAATGTGGCAACCAACTAGATAGCCAATAGGGAGGCATTGTAACTCTTGAGTAACCTTGCATAGGGGCATTATCTACTTCTAATATTTTCATGTTTTGTTCTTCTTTGTGGTCTAAAAAATCTATCAACTTTTTACTTGTCAACAGTGAGTAGAGAATAGTTTATTACTAGAAAACATGTTGATGAATACATGTAGGAAAATATAAGCATGAAGAAATGAATTGATTTCACCTAATCTTGAAAGAATCTAGGCATGTGATCAAAAGGGTTGGTGGAAGACTTTGCAAAGAAGGTTTCTTAAACTTTTTATGCTTGTACCTACAAGTTAGATCTAAAAACCCATGCAAAACATAAATTATTGCACTTGGACATAAAATAGCAAAACAGGGCACTTATACCTAACAAATTTGAGTTTTCTGATCATGAATGGATTTTAAATGGACTAAGGGAGGTTGACTCTAATTTGGTAAGATATATACTTGATTTGGGCTTGTTTTGGGCAAGTGGCACCAATTGGGTGGCCAAGGTAAAGGCAATGGTGAGGTGGGTGGCTAGAATGGATGCCTTGCTGACAATAGATGATCAGTGACCAATGATCTAGTTGGGAAGAAAAAAATGTGGTTTTAGAAGACTTTCTTTGGATTGATGAAGCCTAGATGATTGTATAGATGAAATTATGCAAGCATTTTTAGAATAAACCTCCAATGTGAAGCTTTTGTGATGGAGAACCTACAAAAACATGGGTTAGAGGGGGTGTTTGCCTCAGTCAACCCCCTTGTATGTTTTAAAAAATGGGTCCACATGGTGGATAAACATGAATATGGTATGATAAATTATTTTTGAAAATAAACTAAGTTTGAAGCACATTCAATCCATTAAAACTTCAAAACCTAGTTTTAGGGTTCTTGTAAACCATGCAAACAAGAAAAGGTGGGAGAAAGGGTTTAGACAACAAACTATATTTTCTTACAAAATGGTTTTGGGGGTTGTTATAGGAATGATACGGGTTGTGGAAATACTACTATAATGTTTCTTTAATAGAGATTTAACTTGGATTTTTCTAGTAACCTTGACAAGGTGACAAAAATAGTGTACACTCACAAAGGGGAAATGGGTAGCATAGTTAAATGGACAATTAAGATTTTGGTGATTAAAGAGAGGTTGGAGGGTATGATGTGATGGACTATTATTCTAAATCACCATGGTTGAAAGTTATTTTTGGATTGAAAACCCTTAGATCTAAGCTCACTAGCCTAGGATGTATGAATTCTAGTTTGGGGGAGGTTTGTGATGGAAAATCAAACTAAATGAGATGAAAATGTATGGGTAAGGAAATTTAAGGGTGGTGGGATGGATGGAGATGGAATCCCTACAATTATTCATAAAATATGGCCATTTTCATATAATTTTTTTTGGATAAATTTAAACTACACTTTGAAAAATTAAGACCTACTCAGAAAGAACTTTGATGGGTGGATTACCTGAGAATGATAAATATTTTTCTGATTGTAGGATAAAGGTGAATAACTTACAAAGTTTTTGAAATGATTTTTAACAATCACAAACTTGATAAAAATGGAAAATCTTGACAAACTTTGCCAAAAATTACTTTTTCAATGATAAAATGGGGTAAATGTTGGGGCCTTTTATAGATTTTTTGAAAAAAACTTAGTAGAGGCTCATTGGTTATGCGTAGGTATGGCATTAATTAATATTCCCTCCAAATAATTTCTTGAGATCTCAAAAATTCAAGGCCACCATGTTGAGAGTAATTGTTATGTCATAGAATGTCCCCCCTAGGACTTTTACCTCCTAAGTTTAGCTCCCAAGTCCCTTAGCTTTAATCATGCATGTTAGAAATGAATCCCGAAGAAAAATCTCTTGAAACCCATGTCAAATGTGACCTAGGGGTGAGACTTAAGCATAATTCAGACCCAAAATAGGTCCCTGGACTTGGGCGCCCACACCCTAGCCCTGCCCTATTTTGTCGGGGTCATAAATTTCTATGTCGGCTTGTGACCGTTAAATGGTGTTCCTTGTCGACATCTTAAGTTTGAATGATGAAATTGTAGCAGGAATGCATATATAATCATGTTTAAGACTTAATTTGTAAACTATAAGATGGTTTTAAGATTAAGGAAAACTTATGATCATAGAGCATTCAAGGCATTCATTGTGTTGTAGAGCAGAATTATGTTGTTGTTGTGTTTGTTGTTGCAAATTTGTCTGCATCTTCTCATGGCATGAAAGATCTTTATCTCCTTGAGAGCTACACCTCTAAGGTGATATCTATTTGTGATTCAATCTATCTACCTTATCATTGTTTTTGCCTCTATCCTACAAGGACACACACTCTCTATCTAACCACGGTGTTGGAAGGCTTGAATGTCATTCCAAGGCTTGACTGAGGCAAGCTCCTAAACACCACAACCCCCAACCCCTCTCTTGTGATTGTAGGTGACAGGTTCAGGGTCTTGCGGAGTGGAGTTGCAGAGTGTAAGGATCCCAGATATGAAGAAAAAGGTAGGAAATAACCCTAAAAGGTCAAGGGCACCCGCTCTTTTGACCTCCAGTTTCGTAGTGCCAAAAATATTTGAAGTGGTTGCAGTCTGTAGCAAGGGATATCAGAAATCCCTATAAAAAGTAGTAGCTTCGGCTTGGGTGCCCACCCCATTGATCCCAATTTTTCTACCTTCTGAAACCCAAAATTTGGTATGTATTTGATCTGTGTTTAGCATCCCTGTGTGTAATCTTTTGTCGTGTTTTGTTCGTTTGCTTACGATTTTGCATAATTAGGGGTTTGGACTTAATCGGGCTAAGGTTTAACATATCAATTAATCAATTCCAAATTTCCTTATCATTCCAAGTGACAACAAACCTAACAGTTGAGTCCTTTTGCAAAAGTTGTGATTCAACTTGATTTAATGTCCTTGAATGTATGTAGTGAAAGGAGGATTTAATCAAACAATTAATCAAACCCATCTTCCCTCTTTTTCTACATTACATTTTGGTGAACCTATGTTTTGCTAAACATTGCAACTTGTTGATTGTTGTACGTCAGATTTGAATTCATACATCTCATATTTATCATCTTACATTTGAAAATATTGCATAAAAATTGAAAATTTTGAAAAAATCAAGCATCCTAGGCTTGCATTTAGGCATAGTTTGCACTATCTTCATTGCATTTCATCTAAATAATTTAAATTTCTGGTATTTACATCAGATCTAAGACAAATTACAGTAATTCATCATTCTATAATCATTTTCCTTGCATTTACATAGTTTATTTGCTAGGGTTTTGCTTGAAATTTTGCATTTTTCATATAACCTAGACTTTGCAAAAGCTAGGGTTTGTAGCTAAAATTTTATTTTAGATTTTACTACTCCTTTGAACACTCTTTCAAATCTTATTTTATACTGTAGTGTTGCTGCATTGTGCATTTTTTCATTTACATTTGCATCTTTAGTACATTTACATTGAAAAAAGTGAAAAAATGAGCATTTTGGGTGCATAAACAAGCATAGTTTTTCTTTGTTTCATTGAATTTTGCATAAGTATCATTTATTTCAAACCCTGCATTCATTTTACATCATACATTCATTTCTCATCTAAAAATTTGATATCATTTACCACTCTTGCTTGAAAATTGACATATTTGCTAAATTACACATTGTGTATTTCAATGCTAAGGGTTGTATACACTTTCTTTAAACAAGCTTACAAATTACTCATATTGCCTTGTTGTGTTGCATTATTTAATTCTACCCACTTTGTTTTCTGTGGACCCTGTGTGTCTTTTAGTACCCGTTTCCCTCAAACAAGTGTTTAAAGGGTGAAATAGTCTCACATACATGACTTCTCATCATAACAATAATGCTAGGTTCCCTCTTAGACCTTATATGAAAAGAAAGACTCCTAAACCTAAAATAGTATTCACACGACATGATAGAACAATTGGAAACATTGAAGGACCTCTTTACATCATAGTGAAGGTAATGGAGACTCATGTGCATGGAACACTTATTGATCCTAATTGTATGACTAATGTAGCTATAGAAGAGTTCCTTTATTCACATGATTTGATACAAGATTCCTATGAACCTTCGGACCTAATGATTAAGACACATGATGGAGCTTTTATTCCCACCTTCAGGAAGATATCCTTGTTGGTTACGGTATTTGAGAAAGCCGTGGAACAATTATTTGATGTCATTCCTACATCCAACCTCTTCCACATAAAACTAGGGCATCCACGGCTAAAAGCCATGAAAGCTATCCCCTCAACAATTCACAAATGCATAAAATTTCCTTTATATGGACAAGTACACACTATTCATTGAAATACATGGCAACCCATGTGATGAGGTTGCAATAGTGTTCATTAATTCAACATCATTTAATTATCAATCCGGAGGTGTCTGGAGTGATCTGTGATAAGACTCTTAGTGTGGGGGATTTTGGAGTGAATCTAAATTGGTGGGTGGTGGACAAATTCTAGTTTACTTATCCTGTGGAAAGAAACACACATGCAAGGAAATGAAACTATCTATTTTCTTTGAAAGGAAACACACATAATTGGAAAGAAACTATTCTAATTGCTTTGGAAGGAAACACACATACTTGAAAGGAAACTAGTCTAATTGCTTTGAAAATAAACACACTTACTTGAAAGGAAACTAGTCTAATTGCCAAAAGGAAACTATCTTAAATGCTGAAACAAAACTTCAAGGTAATTGAATCCATTGTCAAATTATAGCAAAGACACACACTGAATATATCATTGTTGTTGAAATCACAATCCTATTTTTGGTATTTTTAGAATTGATAAAACAAACCTGCAGGTGACAACTAGCTAAATAGTTATACAGAGAAGAGAAAACATATCACAAAGTTAACATACACATATAATTTCACTAAACAGAAAGACAAAATAGAATTGCATAAAATACTAAGTGATCTCCTCTAGTTTGGGGAAGCAAGCCCTACTTTCCCAGCTCGAGATGATCCTCTGAGCTTGAACAAACTTTCAGAAGAATTCCCCCTTCATTTGGATTAAATCAAAGTCCAGAAATGGACATGGATACAAAACTGGGAAAACAAAGAGTTTTCTTCTAATTGGAAATATAAACGGATTACAACTTGCTATCAAAATTTGGAACTAACTTAAAGAGATGACCTACCCCTATTTATACAATCAAACTTTATTAAAAGGAGATAACTATCAGCGAACCTAACTATAGTGAATTGAAATTAAAGCTAGTTGCTTATTTATTATATTGATGATTCCACTGCAGGTTACTAAAGATCAGAGATTTGTATCAATTTGGCTATTGGTGAGCTTGAGTGATTTTCTGGAATGGTGTGGCACTTGGTGGTAGTGACTTTAGTTGGAACTCACACCAATTAATAGCTATTTCAGTTAGTCACTAAAATGGAGTGACATGTAGATTTAGATCATAACCGCTGCCTTAATTGAGGCGTGAGACATATTTGCATTGCTAGACCTTTTGGGTGGCCCTAGGATCAGCTGGTAATAGTCATCAGCTTGAGGGGAGGATGGCCCTATTAGAGGGTAATGGCATCTGGAGCCATCTAGAGTTCAGGTTCTTCATAGGAAAAAGGGCTCCAGAGGGATCTAGAGACCACTGGAAGTCTTACCACCGTAATCCTCATGGAAACACAAACCACTTATACCACAATTCATGAGATATACACTTTGAAAATGTAATTCAAGTAAATAGGTTAAGAGATTGCATCAAAAGGAAGTGAATACTAAACATGTGCATAATCCATCCAAGAGACAAATATAATTATAATAATATATATGTATATGCCATAATATTTTATAAAAGTCTCTTGAAATAGGAAATATAAATAAATAAATGAGTCATGGATTTGACTCATCATCCCCCCCAACTGAAACTATGCCATGTCCTCATGGCTTCCCTGCACCATCTACTTCATCAAGAATATTCTTTCCTTCAATGATAACTATACTACAATTGTAGTCCTCATCCTCATACTGAAACAATTTTATTCCCTTTAGTTGGAATCCATCATTTTCCTGCAAAGTACTAAACCATTTATTGAATTTGCCTTCTCTCATTGGGTTCCCTAGAGGGTGACTGAGATGAGGAGTTGGCATCAAAATCAACGGTGGCCTAAATCTCATTCCAATCTAGTTTTGTTGTCTCTATTGAATCAGGGGTATCATTTTCCTTACTCTGTCAGTCATCCACCTAATGTTTGTAGGGGACACAGGTTCCCTTCTTTTGAAAATATTAGGCAAGTCCTCAAATCTGGATATGCAGCTTGAGACTGCTGCATTTGGAAGATAATTTGCAATTGTAAAGAAATCAGCAATACAAGAATTTAAATTTCTCACATATTGATCTGTGATGCCTTGCCTATAAGCATTTGCTTTGAAGGTGTTGGAGAACCATGTAGTCTTAGGACACTCATGTCTTATTAATAACCCTATAGATCCTACTGTAGTATCATATTCTTCCATCCTTTCCTCCCATAGCCTGTTATTTCTAAGAAGAGACAAATATCTCTGGATTTGAAGTTCTCCCACATAAAAAATAAGCATTGAAGTATTGAAATGTCCCATAATGTGTCCATGTTGGAAGAATTCACATAAGAGATTTTGTTGGTCATTTAGATTTTGCAAATAACACTTAACAAAATCTTTGTCATTATCAAAGTCAAATGGAAGATTGCAACTGATCCTGAGTAATTTCTATCTCAAAAATTGTTCTCGGAGGAACAGCGCATACACACCTAATGGAGGGTGCTGAGCTAATAGGGTCTCCCCTATTTCACAAGCTAAAGCCAAGTTCTTCTCCACCGCCACCTTCTCTTCTCTAAGGGTCTCCAGATCTTTCTGAAGCTTTATGATCTCACCTCTGAGCTGTTTGTTATCTAGTGTTAGCTGCAAATTTTGTGTATAGACATTTAGTGATGCCGGTGCAGGGGTCTGCTGAGAAGCCTTTTGCTGAAGCTGCGTGATCTGAGTGTCTTTTTGGGCCATCAAGACCTTGTGATTATCTACTTCCTTCTTAAAAATAGAAATTTCTTTTTCTTTTTCTTCTCTCTCCATTGCAGTCTTTACCTTCTGCTGCTCAAATTCTTCCTCCTTGGCCTTTAATTGCTGAGCCATGGAATCTAATTGTGCCTTGCATTGCCTCAATTCAAACTCAACTTTTGATAAAGCCAAGGCATGCTAAGTTGCCTAGGCTATTGTATCCTGAGAGATCTCCATGAGGGGCTCTTTCCCTTTCTTGTGGCTGTGTTGCAAGATATCCTCTTCTACTTCTGTAGGGGTGTCCTCTTCGCCAACTTCTTCAAGAGTTTCACCACTGCCAGTCTCTTCAGTCCCCATGTCTTTAGGAGTTTCTTCTCTTTGCTGTGCTGCAGGGGATGAATGTTGTTATGTGGTATGGCCTTGCTTTGTTTCTTCTATGTCCTCCTCATCTGAAGAAACAACTATCAGACAAGGGGGGTGTGTCCTGGCAGGGGTGGACCCTACTACTTCATTTGCTTGATTGGGTTGTTCAATCCCCCTTCGGAGTCATCTAAACCAAACTTCAGGGGATTTAGAAGACACTGTCACAAGGTCTTCTGAAACAGAGACAGTGGAAGTGTGGTGTTTTGCCCTCTTCCTTCTAGGCTGTAAGGCAAGAAAGTCCTGCCATTTCTGTTGGCTCTCTTCCTGCTACAGGAAGTGATGCTTCATGATCAAATGTATCAAGTTGGGGTGGCTAATTTTCCCTTCTTTGCTCTTCCTTTTTGTCATCATGTTAACTAAGTTTGTATGCAAGAAAGCAAACAAATTTATCAAATTCTTGGGGTCATTGGCCCCATGCCTTAGGTGAGTAATTAATCTCATTCCTGGTTCTAAAACCACACCATACTGACCATCACATGTAAAGAATTTCATGATCCATAGGACAACAGTCTTCCATGGGTCTGGAAGACTAGTCCTCTCAATTCCTTTTGTTCCTCCCTTACAACATATTCAGGGAAGGACTCTAGAGCAACATGAAAATTTTGAACTAGCTCCTCATATGATGGTTTATTTGAAAACAAATCAACACCTACTGTAGGTATGCTAGAAAGTTGACTAATTACAATAGGGTTTATTTGTATTCTTACCCCTTTAACTGTGGTGAAAGTCCTATGGAAGTTTGTGACGAACTCGTCGACCAATTCTGCTTCGTACCCCTCAAACTTCTACAGAAACTCCAACCATCCATCCTGCTAGAAAATTTGTGGACTAGCATCATCAAAAGTGACGTTCTCTAGCTTAGCTTTCCTTTTGTTACCCATCTACTTAGCTGATTTTGTATGAATTTGCAGAGAAATGTCCTAATGGATCTCTGGTTTTTTTTTTACTCTTTGGTTTTTTAGAACAGGAAGTATTGTGAATTTTGAGTTGTCTATGGCAAGTTTAAGCAAGGAAATAATCGCATGCAAGATGGATAGGGTGGTAGTTACCCTGCCAGTCCTTTCAGCATTCATGGGCATGTACTTTAGAGGTTCAAACCAGAGTGGTAGCATGCAAAGTGGAAATTGACAGCCGCCACCTTAATTGTTTTCCATGCGCATCCAGAGCTGACGCCAACAACCATAGCTCTCACATCTTTTCAAATGTATTTCCCTTTTATGGTCATAATTACTGGTCACCATTATTTCCCAAGCGACTACTTATTTCTTTTTATGGCATTTATTGAAGTGTTGTTATCATTATGATCAAGTAATTGCATCTTAGTGCAAGGTATGCAAGATCTGTGGACGATCCAATTGCTGCCACCTGTCTGACTACCATCATTCATGCAACTTCCTTGGCACAAGTGAAAAATAAGGACTGCATGCAGGTCATTTGGGGAAACACGTGGCATATATACATATATTAAAATAATTATACAAGTTTCAAGGTAGGAATATACCTTTGTACAGTATGCATCCCTGAGATGGGTTCACCTTAACTTTTACCAAATCACTTTTTCATGATGCAACATCACCTAGTGCCCAATGATACTTTGGAAAGCAAGCATCCGTCAAAATTGGTCTGGAGCCATCCGTAGCCATCTGGAGCTATTGGTAGCTATCTAGAGCTCTTTAAAATATTTGAACACAAAGACCTGCAAAACTGCAAAAAGGAATTTTATTGAAGGAAATGGGGAATTCAAAGGAAAGACCGCCATTGTTGGTTTTCAATCTTCCCTCTAGACAAAGCCACCATTTCTGGTTTTCAACTTTGCCTAATTTTTTTTAATGTTTTTTGACAGAAAAGGCCGCCATTGCTCATTTTCAACCTTTATTGCTTTATTTATTCCAGAGTCATCATTTAGAACATGAGTCCCATGGAAGAGAGATCCTCCAGGGTGAAATGCTCTATCTGAGACTAAATTTCTGTAGAGAACTCCTCTTTGGAAGCTGGTTTGTGATACAATTTTAATCTATGTCCATTTACCAGAAGAACTTTGAGATCTCCATCAATGGGAACTAGCTAAACAGCTCCATTGCTGAAGGTTTCTTGAATTTCATAAGGTCCCAACCATCTGATGTGTAGTTTCCCTTTTAGATCTTGATACTTGGAATCGTACAATAGGGCCCAATCTCCATGTTTGAACTACTTATTAATAATGTGCTTATCATGCCATTCTTTTCTTTGTTGTTGAATTAACTCTATGTGCTGCAATGCTTACATCCACATCTCTTCCAATCTGTTTAGTTGCATCATCCTATGTTGTTGTACTTCAATTACGTCAATACCAACTTCAAGTGTTGTTCTTAATGTTTCCACCTCATATTCTATGGGCAACACTGGGTGTTTCCCATAGACTAATTCGTATGGTGTGAAATTAGTGGTGCTCCTCCATGTGGTGTTGTAGGCCCAAATAGCTTTGGTCAGTCTTTCGGCCCAAACTGTTCTTTTACTTGAAATGGTTTTTGTGAGGATGTTTTCCAGTTCTCTATTTGTTACTTGTACTTGACCATTGCTCTAAGGATGATATGGACATGACTTCCTGTGACAGATTTGATATCTTTCCAGGAATGCTTTGATCATAGTATATATGAATTGTGGTCCTTGATTAGAAACAAGGACTCTAGGTGCTCCAAACCTTTACAAAATGTGCTTATACAGAAAATCTGCAGCCTTCTTCTCCTTTGCTGCTGGTAGTGCTTTTGCTTTGACCCACTTGGTGGCATAGTCAGTGCAGACCAAAATGTTGTGATTTCCTCTGGAAGGTGGATCTATCGGCCCCACAAAATCTATTCCCCATTTTTCAAATGGTTCAAGAACCACTTGAGGATGGAGTGGCATCTCTGTAGTAGGAGTTGGATGTCCCATTCGCTAGCATTGGTCACAGTGTTTGACATAATGTTGGATATCCTTGGTCATTGTTGTCCAAAAATACCCTACTCCCAGAATTTTATGTCGCATCCGGAGGGCTGAAAAATGTCCACTAGAAGGTTCATCATGACATGCTCAGATTATGTCATAAACTTTAGTTTCCTACACACACCTTCGCAATACATGGTCAGGACAATTCTTAAACAAGATACCATTTACCCATTTGTATCTGAAGCTATCTCAAACCAGCCGCCTGATTTCTTTCTAATTGAAATGTGGTGGGCATCGTCCTGAAACTAAATAGTTAGCTAAATCTACAAACCATGGCGATTGTATAGAAATGGCAAAGAGATGTTCATCTGGAAATGTGTCATCCACTGGTTTGTTACTTCCCTGCACAGTCAATTTGGATAAGAAATCAGCTACAACATTATCTTTTCTAGGTTTATCAATAATGGTTATGTCAAATTCTTGCAGTAATAAGAACCACCTAATAATTCTACCACCTACCATAGCTTTATTCATCAAATACCTAATAGCTACATGATCAGTATGTATAAAAACTTTGTAGCCTGTGATGTAGTGGCAGAACTTATTGATTGCATAAACTACTGCTAATAATTCCTTTTTTGTAGTGGTATAGTTTTTCTCTACAGGGTTTAGGGTTTTGCTAACATAATAAATTGCATGCATTCCTCTAGATTTGTTAGCCTATCCTAAGACTGCTCCAATAGCCCAATTGGAGGCATCAGTGTGAATATGGAATGGTTCATCCAATTCGGTCCTTTGATGACTAGTGCTGTCATGAGGGTGCTTTTGAGGGCTTCAAAGGATTCTTGACATTGTGGTGTCCAATTAAATTTAGAATCCTTTTTAAGAAAGGTAAACAAAGGATCATCTTTTCTACTGAAATTCTTAATAAACCTTCAATAATACCCATCATGTCCTAGGAAACTTCTCACTTCTATTTGAGTTTGAGGAGGGGGAATTTGAACTATAATTTCAACCTTTTTGGGGTCCACTTTCATTCCCTCTTGTGTGATGTGGTGACCTAGGACTATCCCTTCAGTCATCATAAGAAGGCACTTCTCATGATTTAGGGATAATTGATGTTCTTTGCACCTTTCAAGCACTTTATTCAAACTATTCAAGGCTTCATCAAAAGTTTTTCCATGCATCGTAAAATCGTCCATATAAACCTCCACACATGTATTGGCTAAATCAGCAAAAATTGCCAACACAACCCGTTGAAATGTGGCTGGTGCATTGCATAATCTAAATGGCAGAACTTTGTAGGCAAATGTCCCCCATGGACATGTAAAGGTAGTCTTATCCTAATCTTCTTGAGCCACCTGGATCTAGTTGTAGCTGCTGAATCCATCCAGGAAGGAGAAGTAATGACTACCAGCCAAATTATCCAGCACCTGGTCAATGAAGGGAAGTGGAAAATAGTCTTTTTTAGTGGCTTTGTTTAATTCTCTATAGTCAATGCAGACTTGCCACTTGCCATTTTTCTTTGGTACTATAACCAATGGCGATACCCACTGACTGTCAGAAATGGGGTAGATGAATCATACTTGTAATAGTTTCTCTTTTCTTCCTTCACTATGTCCCTCAAGGCTAGATTAATTCTCCTCTGAGGTTGTCTAACATGATAGACATCTTTAGTGTAGATATGATGTGTGCATACACTGGGGTGGATTCCTCTCATGTCTTTGTATTCCCATGTGAAATCTTGGGTTTGATTTTGTAACAATTTTGTCAATCGAATTTCTTGTGCTTCTGTTAACCAACTATTGATAGAGAGTTGTTTGTTGGTTTGGATAGTGATCTTCTTTGTGCCATTATGAACATAAAGGTCTTTGTAAGGACTTAATAGAGTATTTAATGGACAAAGGTGTGGCACAATCTAGTGTAACATTTTTTCTTGTTGATAACTTAAGTGGGAAGCAATTTGTTCAGAATATGGATAGTGGAATGCCTTGAAAGATCCCTTTGGATCTCTCCAGAGCCATCTGGAGACCTCTTGTTGGGTGACACTATACAAGGAGGTTTTGTTGTTTGATTCCAATTATTTATACTCTTCATTGCATTCTTCAAAATGTTCTACAATTGTTATCATTGCCAATGAGGAGGCGTCTTCCTCATTCGAATCCATCAAATCATCTATCCATGGTTTATTCTCATATTATAAGAATGGTTTGGCAGGGAGATAGATGGAAAGTTCCTTCAACTTTTTTCCATTTGAAATAGTCATGTTTCCTAACCTACAGTCAATAAGGGCTGCTGTGGTAGCCAGCCAAGGTCTACCAAGTATTATTGGGTATCCTAAATGTTTCTTTCTGGTCTGAAGGATGAGGAAATCAACTGAATAATCCTAGGTATTGATAGTGACTATGATATCCTATAGAATTCCCTCTAGTTTGCTGATAGATAAATCTGCCAGCTATAACACAGTTGATGTTGGATGAATATGTGTTAATGCTAGAGCTTCTGCAGTTTCTAAAGTCATTACATTGATAGAAGCTCCTAGGTCAATTAGTACATTTGAGACTAACACTCCTTTTATTTCTACTGAAATAACAAGACTTCCAGGGTCCCCATACTTTTGAGGAATTAACTTGCCTGACAAAACATCGGCAAGTTTCCCTCTACTTGGATGGTGTTGGGTAATTTTTCTTTTCTAGCTGGACGTTTTAAGCATAAGCTCTTAATGGTCTGATTTATCTCTAAGATATCTTTTATTGCTTGTAACAATGGAACTTCAATATGTATCTTTCTAATCTCCTTGATTAACTGTGAGTCATCATGTGCAAGTTGGTTTTCCCTAGATTTTAGAGGAGTCTGTTTAAATTGTTTTGGGAATGGAACAGAGGTTTCTTTTGGAATTTCTTGTCTCTGTCTTCTCATCTTTTTGTTGTTTATCAACATTGTGCGTTACTTCCTCTTCCTCAGTGACTTCCTCTATAGGGATATTTACAAGAATGCTTCAAGATTGAAGCTGGATGTCATTTATTTCCACAACATTTAGGGTGGCTATATTTGGATCTGTGTTATACACCTGTTGTTGTGGCCTATTGTTTTTAGGATTGGGAACTGAATGAGCAAGCATTGGAGGTTGATTTACCTGATCACTTAGATTCGGGTTTGCAGGCTATGAGGGTCCAGGAAGTAAGGCTTGAGGTTGATTCCCAAATCGCTTCATTCCTTGGTTATATTGAGGTGCCCACTGTTGTTGATATTGTTGTTGATTTGGCCACTGAGGATTTGTCCAAGATTGATTTATCTAGTCTGGCTGAGGCCATGCTAGTCCCCACTAGGGTGGCATTTCCATTGGAGGAAGTGGACCTCCCTAAGGTCCAATCCAAGAGGTTGGGCCCCAATTTGATGGTCCCCTTGGAGCATATTGGTTTGAAAACTGATTGAATCCATAATTTGGTTGTTTCTAGCCAATAAAATTTAGTTCTTCATCATCTGTTGGTAACTTCTTTAATCTATTTTTGATTTCAGGGAGCAAACTACACTCATTTGTTGGATGACTTTTCTCACAGATTTTGCATAACTCAGCTTGATTCAAAGGACACTCCCTAAGAGGATGTTTTTCTCTACAACAAGGGCAATAAATAGCTAAGGGTTCTGTGTTCCTTTTACTAGCTTGCATACCATCCAAAGTGGTATTCAGATGAAGTAAGATATCAGTTTTTAAATTTCCTAGCTCTTCCATGACTTTTGTAACATCACTAGAACTATCTTTCTTCAGTATTCTCTTACCTGCACGAGTACGAGAGTAATTCCTACAAACTTCCACAAATTCTACAAAATCTTGTTTATTAATATCTCCTTTTCCCATTAGGTTTAAGGCTTCCCTGATTTCATCATCAATTCCTCTTAGAAAAATAGTCCTACTTATCTAAATTATTTCCACATCTCTTATGGACAAATAGAAATCTATCCACATAATCCTCCAAATTTTCATCTTCCATCTGCTTCATGCGGAAGAGTTCATCTTTCCTATCCCTGACTCTATAATAGTCTTTATATTTGTGAAGAAAAGTAGTTTCCATTTCATCCCAAGTAAAGATAGAGTCTGCTCTTAGGCCCATGAACCATCGGAGCGCTGACTCCTTGAGACTTGAAGGAAATTTTTTTAATTTCTGGTTGTTTGTGGCATAATCATAGGTCTAGTAGAGGACCTTAAATTCAAATAGGAACTAGTTTGGGTCTTCAAAAATCTTCCATCAAAAGGTGGGTAGGAATGTAGGAGATATATTTTTTATGGGAGGTTCATTTCTCTTAGGAGTGATGGATATTGGATAAGAGAATGTTCTATTGTTAGCTGCCTCCTCATGGTCACCAATATCACCAATGGTAGAAGGTGTATCAGAGAGAATGGGAGATTCTGATATAACAGGAGATCCCTGATCACTCAGATGATTAAGTTCCAAAGATGTACTAGCTACAATTTGCTCGATGAATTGACCACAGGTGTCCCTAGGCCTTCTCATAAACTATTGAATCCAGAATGTACTCGTTCAAGGAGTCTTATCAACACCTTAAACCTACAATGTTTTGTAGATTATTCCCCAGAAATGATGCCACAAATGATGAGATCATAGTAGTGTTCATTAATTCAACATCATTTAATTATCAATCCAGAGGTATCTGGAGTGATCTGCGATAAGACTCTTAGTGTGGGGGACTTTGGAGTGAATCTAAATTGGCGGGTGATGGACAAAGTCTGGTTTACTTATCTTGTGGAAAGAAACACACATGCAAGGAAATGAAACTATCTGTTTTCCTTGAAAGGAAACACATACTTAGAAAGAAACTATTCTAATTGCTTTAGAAGGAAACACACATACTTGAAAGGAAACTAGTCTAATTGCTTTGAAAATAAACACACTTGCTTGAAAGAAAACTAGTCTAATTGCCAAAATGAAACTATCTTAAATGCTGAAACAAAACTTCAAGGTAATTGAATTCATTGTCAAATCATAGCAAAGACACACTCTGAATATATCAATGTTGTTGAAATCACAATCCTATTTTTAGCATTTTCAGAATTGATAAAACAAACCTGCAGGTGACAACTAGCTAAACAGTTATACAGAGAAGAGAAAACATATCACAAAGTTAACATACACAGATAATTTCACTAAACAGAAAGAAAAAATAGAATTGCATAAAATACCGAGTGATCTCCTCCAGTTTGGGGAAGTGAGCCCTACTTTCCCAGCTGGAGACTATCCTCTAAGCTTGAACAAACTTTTAGAAGAATTCCCCCTTCATTTGCATTAAATTAAAGTCTAGAAATGGACATGGATATAGAACTAGAAAAACAAAGAGTTTTCCTCTAACTAGAAATATAAATGGATTACAACTTGCTATCAAAATCTAGAACTAACTTAAAGATATGACCTACCCTATAAAAAGAGATAACTATCAGTGAACCTAGCTACAATGAACTAGAATTAAAGCCAATTGCTTATTTATTACATTGATGATTCCACTGCAGGTTACTGAAGATCAGAGATTTTTATCAATTTTGTTGTTGGTGAACTTGAGTGATTTCCTAGAATGGTGTGGCACCTGGTTGTAGTGACTTCAGTTGGAACTGATGCCAATTAATAGCTATTTTGGTTAGTCACTAAAATGGAGTGATGTGGAGATTTAGATTATAACAGTTGCCTTAATTGAGGCATGGGACGTATTTGCATTGTTGGACCTTTTGGGTGGCCCTAGGATCAGCTGGTACTAGTTATCGACTCGAGGGGAGGATGGATCTATTGGAAGGTAATGACATCTGGAGCCATCTGGAGTTTAGGTTCTTCACAGGAAAAAGGGCTCTGAAGGGATCCAGAGACCACTGGAAGTCTTACCACCATAATCATCATGCAAACACAAACCACTTATACCACAATTCATGAGATATGCACTTTGAAAATGTAATTCAAGTAAATAAGTTAAGAGATTGCATCAAAAGGAAATGAATACTAAACATGTGCATAATCCATCCAAGAGACAAATATAATTATAATAATATATATGTATATGCCATAATGTTTTATAAAAGTCTTTTGAAATAGGAAATATAAAGAAATAAATGAGTCATGGATTTGAATCATCACCATGGTTACTCAAAAGAACTTTATCCTTGATTACTTTTGTCCACGATGTACTATAGAACTTGAGCTGCGAAGAGATCAACTTTTCTTGGGATATAGATGATACAAAGAAAAATTGCTATCTAGAGTGGCCAGACCTTCTATTCAACAAATAACAAGCAAAGAACAACCTGCATTAAAAGAACTGCCTAGATCGAAAGGTAAGGGACTTTATGCTGAGATTCCTCCTCTGCCATCCTTGCAAGGATCATGAGGCACTCGTAGAAAAAAAACTACTTCATCAAAACAAATAAAATTTGTACCAGCTTCCTCCTGTGAAATGTCAAAGACTATGGAAAATCATGAGAATCCTTTTGAAAACATTACCAATAAATAATGAAGAAATAGACAAGCAAGAGAAAGGAGGAAGAGAAGACAAGCTTTCACTAAACAAAATTCACCTCAACAAGAAAACATTCCACCACCTAACATTGAATCCAACAAAGAAGAGCTTAAATAAGAAGAATTTAAGGACAATGACATAAGTTGGGCAATCGTACCTTATGTACCTCTCTCCTCTAAAATTCAAGATTAGGAAGAGGGTGATTTACTCTATGACAACCACTAGTTCGATTGTGCACCAGGTAAGTATTTCTAACCCTGGTGGCCACCTTTGTTGTAGCATAGTTTGCTCATTTATGTGGCCTCCCCTCTTGTGTTGTGTCCCCCCCGTGATGTGTTATGTGTTGTTTAGGCCTCCTAGGATGACCCTTGATACTCTTGTAAGGTTAAGGATATCAGGAGACTGCCTTTGTTGTGACCATTCTTCTATTTGTTTCATCATTTTTCTATCATGCTTCTCCTCTATTTTATTGTTACGTGTTGTGCCTTAGGGGCATAGCATTGCAGTTGATGTTTGGGGGCATCCTCCTATGTGGTCTTCCTAAGGTACTTGTTCTCCTCTCTCATTTTTATTGTTTACCTTCTTCTGGTGATTCTACCTAGTCGGTGGATGACAAAAGACAAACAACTAACTGATACGGACCATGTGTCCCTTCAGCAAGCAAGAAAAAATGGACCTAGTCCATATATGAAGACGGGGTTGATTTATATATCTAACGCTTGGCTAGTAGAATCACCCCATGTGATATTTGATGTTATCTTATCTTTTCTAACAAACCATTGCAATACATCTACTCCATACACTTTGTTTATATTGTATCTCACCTTGTTATTACACTCAGTTCTAAGGTACCTACAGTATAATCCCAAGGGCTATACTCGGATTCGAACCCGTATGTGTAGCCTTGGTTTCTTTGATGTGATATCATATATGATTCATGCATAGCTTTCATGTTTTGATGTGGTTGTTCTCTTAGAGTAAGATTTTCTAACCATCTTGTTGTTTATCTTATCATATCTTATCATTGTGTTTGTGGGAACATTCGGTGATCATAAGCATATGTCGCCTTGGGAGCATGGGCTTTGCAAGAGCTCTTGTTTCCTTGTGTGTTTTATCTCTACCTTAATGTGCTTGATATCAATACACAATATCAACCACCTTAAGGTGGGGGCATATATAAGGTTATTTGTCTGATGATTTTGGTACTAACGAAGCATGTTTGTAAGCCCTCTATGGAGGCAGGATGTTGTATCTCCAGTGCAAGTGCACATCTTTATTTATATTGCAATCAAAGAAGCCATTTGCGGAGGAGGGATAATGTATCTCTTGAGCTAGTGCATATCCTTTTATTCAAAAGCCCTCTGTGGAGGTGGGATGGTGTATGTCTTGAGCTAGTGTACATCCTTTTATTTCAAAAGTTGTTTGTGGAGGCGGGGTTGGATCTTGAGATTATCCTCCCTTAAGCATGTCTTTGGTAGTTGTGGCATAAGCCCAACCATTAGGTGTGCATGTAGCATGTTTGAGATGGTAGGACTTAGTAATGAGTTCTTACCATCGCCTTGTTTCTCGTGTTTTATACATATAGTATGTCTATGACATGCTATACGCTTATATCTTTTATGCATCTTCCATGTGCTTTCCCCTCATGTAGTGTAAATGGTGTGGTGATGAGTCCCCCCTACACTTGGGTTTTGTATGGCATGTTTTCCCCTTGCACGTAGTGTAAAGGGTGTGGTGATGAGACTTTTGGTTCTCAAATCTGCAGATTGCAAAACCCTAAAAGTATGCCAGGCTTTATGATCAGGTTCAACAACTGATTTGGCCAACTAACAAAATCAACCAAGATGGTTGAAATTCCCTACACTTCAGGCTCTGCTATGCCTAGGTGGGTATACCTTCTTATCACCACTGAATGTGAACTCCTCAAAACTAATTAGTGATGATTAAGCAGATTTAAATTTCATACAATTTTGTCAATTAAATCATCCTTTTCAACCAAATTCAAACTGGCATGAAATTTAAAAATGGATTTATTCAACTACTCTAACCACTACTCCTACTCCTACAAACATAAAATCAAAATATGTACAATGCTTTTATTTGTTCTAGAGCATAACATCTGATCAGTGCCTTATTTGTTGTGTATCAGAGTCGTAATGAGTTTTTGCTCATCCAATGGTCTTAAATTCTAACTGTTTAACACTATTCCTGTTTATGCCTTGCATAAACGTGCAAGTAATTCAACCATGAAAACCATTCTTTTTAATCCAAACTGATTTCTCTGAATCATAGTAACATATTCAACAGAATTTAATCTCTACTTGAGAGAACCCACCAAAAATATTACACAGAAGCATTTAAAGATGCAACAACAAATTAATAAGTACATGACAAATGATTCATATGATTAAAATAAAACAATTTGGAGACAGTTTCACAAAAAAAAAATTATTTAGAATCAATAAACAATTGAGACAATTTTCAGAGCCAATACATTTCTACACAAATTTTATCTCAAATCTTCATAGGTACACCAATCTATTTTGCCCCCTTTTTCTTTATCTCTCTTTTTTTACTGGTCTTGGTTTCCTTCTTATAAACAAATGAAGAAAGTGACAAGCTTCAGACCGTTTACATTACAAAATGACTATTCAACTACCCACCCATTCACTTAATTATTCATTACATAGATTATCCCCATGACAAAATAATTTTTCCAATAAACTTTACAATACAATAATCAAAATGACTATTGTTATCCCTCTTTTGCCGGCAACATTTACATTCACTCAATTTAATATTTCACTTCTCAGTGAAAATATTTTACAATGGCAAATTACCACCAACAAAATTTATATTCTCCTGAAATTAATCACATTGTGATTAATTTAAAATTTTCCTTTCCCGTGCAAACATTTTCACCATATTTCCATTGCAAAAAAATTTCAATTATTCTTCACTTTATTACTTCCAGTGCACCACCGCATTCATTTTGTTTTTTTCATTTTTACTTTTGCAGGAATGCGGGAGAGTTTTAAATTACCGCAGTACCACACCATTTTTAAATTTTATTATATTGCTTTGTGGGGATGCGGGGAAAGTTTTTAGTTACCCTCTAGCATTTCACCATGCCTTTAAAAATTATAAAACAATGCTGCACTTAATTGTATTTTATTTGCAAATGTAAAGGTATCCCCAACATAATAGATGCTCCCATTGTTCTTACCGTACAACCGCATGGTTTTTAGTTTTTTCTATTTATCCTTTGTGGTGATGCGGTGAAAATTTAAACTGCTTTTTTCAACTCCTGCGAGTCTGCAATAATTTTAGATTTTTATGCTTGGTCTTTCATCCTCTCCATATTTTAATGCAAACAAAACCCTTCTTATGTTTTACTTGCAATATTTATCATTTCCCACACTGCCGCAAATATTTTATGTTTAATAGCTTGGCCTTGAGGGAATGCGGGGAAGTATATTCTCATCACACTATCTCATTCATTGTAGGGTTTGAGCCTTAACTATTGCGGGGATGCGAGAAGGGCCTTTTCTTCTGCCATCAAAAACAGGTTAAGTTGCCTTCAAAAACATGTCAAAATTACTTGTGTGACCTTGAGGTTGAACTGAGATGTTTCCATATGTCACAAAAACATGCCTACCACATGGATTTGTTTAATTCTTCCTGAGATACAAAATATTGACAGTCATTGGGCTCTTGGGTTGATCTAGCATAGTGAAATATGAAAAAACTTCTCAACTCTCTAATTCGGCCCTTGAAAAAAAATCAAATCATGTCCTGGAGCACTGAAATTGAACAGGGGTTTGTATGAATATGGGGAGAATCACTAGAACCAATTCACTTCTCTTGACAATCACCCAGCTTCAAAGTATGAACTCTCAAAGTTATCTTTCTGACAAACTTGACACTGTGCATACAACAAATATCAACAAACTGTATTTTCTTTTGGTATATGAAAAATATCAAACAAGATGTTGGGGCTTTGAAAATGGACATAGAATAACTTTAACATGGGGAAAATTGCAAGCACCAATTAGTTTATCATGACAATCATCTAGCTCGTAAATATTGGCCTCTAAAGTTGACCACCCTGGCAGATCCAATAATGTGGGGACAACAAACTCTTCTAAAACCCTCCAACTTGATGCTTCAAAACCCTAAAATCTGATCATAGGAAGTTGAAATCAAACATACACACTTACATATGACAAATGAATGTGCTCACCAAGTGATTTGGCATAAAAGAGAACATGCTTCAAATTATGATCCTCTAAAGTAGGCTACTAGGACAGATTTCACAAGTGTATTTCTAAGTGTTGCAATCAATTTTTTCATCATGGGCACTTCAAATTTAGCCAAAATTTGAAGGTGCCAATAGTGGCTCTGATTGGGGATGTATGCCCCTTGTGGGCATAGCAAGAATTCAGATCTCTGGGGAGTAGACCGAGTGTTTTGTCCATTGGGCAACAGAGTCCAACCTCACCTCTGCCCTAAACTGGTATGATTTGAAAAATCACACCACAACTGATGGCACAAGGTCACCAGAAAAGAAAAACCTCTACTTGCTTCTATCATACACTTGATTTTCATCATGTTGTACTGAAGCCAATCTAAAAATATCATTGAAATCTACTTGACAAAACATGTTGAGATCTTTCATCAACCTACCATACTCAATACGAGCATTGCATTCTCCATTATTGTGCATTTGTAAATCAGGTATATTCTGAAAAAAAATTTATCATGTGACAAGAAGAAGTCACAGCCATCAAACAAGCTAGACCCATACTCTATGTGATACCCTGAAATTCCATCATCAGCCGCCTCAACAATTTGTAGATTTAACAATCTTGAATCATCATCACCCCAAGATTCAAAAGAAGTATGCATTTCTAGAGCACTGCTGCAATGAAATTCACAACCACCAGATGTCCCTTCACTATCAAAGCAAATGTGTGTTGGGGATGAAATTTTAGAATCATTCTCATGTGTATATCTACGATATTCAATGGTCAGAAAATTTGAAATTTGTTCACTATTGAGTGAACATGCCTCTTCATTCACCTCATTGCTGATATATTCTTTACTTTTTTCATCATTATAACAATACTCAGGATCATTAAGAAATAACAAACTAGATGTATTATTTTCATCAGCATAGTTATTTGATTCACATGTTGATACAACATCCTGATCATCTAGAAATGCTTCATCCTCATAGAATGGATTTGAATACACATGAAAATCATGTTTTGACACACCTTGGAAAATATCATTTGATTTTCTTCTGTCATTTCATCATACAATGGATTTGAAAAACTTTGGAAACCGTTCTTAGATGTACATACCTCTTCTTCACCAATTGTGTCTATCAATGGATGTGCTATTTGTCCACTGCCGAGTGGACTTGCTCCTTCATTTACCTCATTGTTGATGCACTCCTCATGTGGTGTGTCCTCAAAAGCATCTTCAATATTGCAGTCCTCCCCCAAGGTGAAGAGTTGAGCTTCCATATATTTATCTTCATTCAAATCTAGAATGTTATTATAGAAAACTTCACTTGCACATGTTTCCTCTATTGGCTGATCAAAAGTAGTTGGAAATGTTGTAGTTTTGTGATGTCTTCTTACAAATAGATTTTGATATTGCTAATATTGATATCCCTACTATTGATATTGCTGATGTATACCTTGATGCATATTTTGGCTAACACCTCCACAAAGATTCATACTGCCTTGCACATTTTGATTTGGATATTGGTGTTGATACTGATACTGCCCCACATGCTAAATATATCCCTGATTTTGAATTTTCACTCCTCCTTGACCAGGGGAAAAAGGATAAGCACCTCTAACAAGCTTAGAAGTCATTGACATAGTTATTGGATTTGACACCTATGGTGCAGAAACATTTTGTTGTGTATAATGAGCATTATTTGTATTGCTAAGATTTCCAACTACATTATATGGCACCTGTGGGATCAAAGAGCCACTTGTGTTCACACATCCAACCTAATTACATTCGGGTCTATATTTTGGTACATTTGAAATAATCTAGGCTCTCAACTGAATCAGCTCTTGCTCCAATTCTTGTTTTTATCTTATCAACTTGAGCCTTTCAACCTATACTTATTTTTGTTCTATCTCCATTTGAGTTGTTTATTCCCTAGGCCTATATTGTGAATATTGTTGGGTCATTCTCTCATCAGGTTCTTTTTAACAGAGTCGCCACCTCTTTTCAAAGAGGAATGAATTTTATTTTCTGGGTCTTCCCAACAACAGAGTCATTCTCATATCTCTCATTCAATTCATCCCCAACAGAGTCACCATTTTGTTGGTTCTCAAATATGTAGATTACAAAACCCTAAAAGTATGCCAAGATTTATGCTCAGGTTCAACAACTAATTTGGCCAACTAACGGACTCAACCAAGATGGTTGAAATTCCCTACACTTCAGGCTCTGCTATACCTAGGTGGGTGTACCTCCTTATCACAATTGAATGTGAACTCAAAAATAATTAGTGATGATTAAGAAGATTATAAATTTCATGCAATTTTGTCAATTAAATCATCCTTTTCAACCAAATTCAAACTGGCATGAAATTTAAAAATGGATTTACTACTCTAACCACTACTCCTACTCCTACAAATAGAAAATCAAAATATGTACAATGATTTTATTTGTTCTAGAGCATAACATTTGATCAGTGCCTTATTTGTTGGGTATCGAAGTCGTAATGAGTTTTTTCTCATCTAATGGTCTTAAATTCTAATTGTTTAGTACTATTCCTATTTATGCCTTGCATAAATATGCACGTAATTCAACCATGAAAACCATTCTTTTTAATCCAAACTGATTTCTCTGAATCACAGTAACATATTCAACAGAATTTAGTCTCTACTTGAGAGAACCCATTAAAAATATTACACAGAAGCATTTAAAGATGCAACGACAAATCAATAAATACCTGAAAAATTGATTCATATGATTAAGAGAAAATAATTTGGAGATAGTTTCACAATTTCTTTTCATTTAAAATCAATAAACAGTTGAGACCATTTTCAGATCCAATACATTTCTGTATAATTTTATCTCAAATCTTCACAGGTACAGCAATCTGTTCTGCCCCCTTTTTCTCTATCTCTCTTTTTTTACCGGTCTTGGTTTCCTTCTTATAAACAAATGAAGGAAGCGACAAGCTTCAGACCGTTTACATTCCAAAATGACTATTCAATTACCCACCCATTCACATAATTTTTCATTACATAGATTATCCCCATGAAAAAATAATTTTGCCAATAAACTTTACAATACAATAATCAAAATGACTATTGTTATCTCTCTTTTGTCGGCAATATATCATTCGGGTAAAAACCACTCCACAAATTTTATATTTATTTAACTCTCTCGGAAAAAATATTTCACTTCTTACTGAAAATATTTTACAATGGCAAATTACCACCAACAAAATTTATATTCTCCAAAAATTAATCACATTGTGATTAATTTAAAATTTTCCTTTCCCGTGCAAAAGTTTTCACCATATTTCCATTGCAAAAAAATTTCAATTATTATTCACTTTATTACTTCCACCGCACTACCACATTCATTTTGGTTTTTTTGTTTTTACTTTTGCGGGAATGCGGGAGAGTTTTAAATTGCTGCAATACCACACCATTTTTAAATTTTATTATATTGCTTCTGCGGGGATGTGGGGAAAGTTTTTAGTTACCCGCCACCTTTTCACCATGCCTTTAAGAATTATAAAACAATGCTATACTTAATTGTATTTTATTTGCAAATGTAAATGTATCCCCAACATAATAGATGCTCCCATTGTTCTTACCACACAACCGTATGGGTTTTAGTTTTTTCTATTTATCCTTTGCGGTGATGCGGTGAAAATTTAAACTATTTTTTTCAACTTCCACGAGCCTGCATTCGTTTTAGATTTTTATGCTTGGTCTTTCATCCTCTCCATATTTTAATGCAAACAAAACCCTTCTTATGTTTTACTTGCAATATTTATCATTTCTAGCACTACCGTAGATATTTTATAGTTAATAGCTTGGCCTTGCGGGAATGCGGGGAAATATATTTTCACCGCACTGTCACATTCATTGTAGGGTTTGAGCCTTAACTATTGCGAGGACGTGGGAAGGGCCTTTTCTTTTGTTGTAAAAAATAGGTTAAGTTGCCTTCAAAAACATGTCAAATTTACTCATGTGACCCCGAGGTTGAATTGAGATGTTGCCTTATGTCACAAAAATAGGTCTACCATGTGGATTTGTTTAATTCTTCCTGAGATGCAAAATATTGATAGTCAAAATTAGGCTCCTGGGCTTATTTGGTGCAGTGCAGTCTAAAAAACTTCTCAAACCCTCTCTAATTTGACCCTTGAAAAAATATCAAATCATGTCCTGGAGCACTGAAATTGAACAGGGGTGTGTATGAATATGGGGAGAATCATTGGAACCAATTCACTTCTCCTAACAATCACCCAGCTTCAAAGTATCAACTCTCAAAGTTAGCTTTCTGAAAAACTTGATGATGAGGTATAATTAACCTTAGTTCATAATAAATCATATAACCCTTTCTATGTCATCCAAATTACCCAAACCATGCTAATTTACTAATTTATGAGCAACATTTGTTTATTTTTTATGGAATGATGTACAAATCTTGTTTTCTAATTGATTGAAGTTTTCCACTAATGTTGACATGATCATGTGTATTAATGCAGGTTTTTATGAAGTGCCTAGTGGAACTTAAAAGCAACTAAAGTTAGCAGCGCCTGAATCTCAGGGCGCCAGAAATCTAGGAATACATGATCAAAGACTTGGTCGACAGTTCTTTCATTTTATGTTAAAGATACTTAAGACATTTTATGATTCCACTCGAAGCTTTTACTGTGTTGAATCTAACAAACATCTAGTTTAGTTAAAAGTCTATTTTTATGTTGAAGACTTCTTCAAGTGGTAGTTATGTGTCACCTAAAATTTAGTATTTTGATAGTATAGATTATGAGTAATCTCAAAAATAGTTATGCTACATGATGTTAAGCTATGTTATGATATACAATACGAAAGTAATGTTCAGCTATTATGTTTTGTGATAATTTTCTATGGAAGAAAACAAATGAGTTATTCTGAATAATATATTCTGAGCAATGGGAATACGAATGAGAATGGAGTTATTTTGGATCTATTGAATATAATGCATGTGATTTGAATCGATAAGGAAAACTCCTAAGAGCTAGCCACTCAAAGGATATAGCATAGATAAGTGTTTTATTGTTATGCAACAGTGTTGTTCAAATCTGTTTAGTAAATGTTTTTTTGTTTAGATTAATGTAACTTTTTGTTTTAGCATTGTTGTGTGTTCCTGCAGGATATTGTGTTTGAGATAAAAATCTTTAAGTTATGTTGTTATGATTAGAGTTTCCAAAGCACCTCTTTTGGCCATGAAATCTGTTTTCAATTATTAGCTCAAGTTTAATTTTCTTTCAGTTAATAGTCAGCTATCTTTCTTTTTGAAATTCATAGTTAGAAATGCATGTGTGACTTCTAGTTAGTTTATATGCTTTCTAGATTTAAAATTCAAACACTTTCTAGATTACGGGTGATATTCTTTCTAGTTTAGATTCATTTTGATAAAGCTTGTTCAAAAATTTAGAAAACTATTGCTAAGATGAGATGTCCGAATTCATTCCCTATTGCAAACTACCTTGGACACTACCCAGTCGACATAATTGACATATTTCAACTAAAGTGTTAGGACCTCACGACATCCTGTCACTTTTTTGCACCGTTGCTGAGGAACTTATTTTTAGTGTTAATAAGAGAATACTTGGATACCTCTTTTAGTAAGAACAAAAAATAGTTGTCAGACTTCTTTTTCTGCATGGTCAAGAAATGATGTCCACACGGAAGATTCATACCAAAAACCCCCAATAGTAGTTCCAACCATAAACAGGGAGGTAGAATTCTTAGCTCAAGAACTTTGTTATGAATTGATCAATCAGGATCAACCTAAGACTTCCCAACATACCCTAGAAACTCAACCATCAGACCAAACCCTTGATGAGGAAAGCATTCCTTTTAACATCATGGCTGATAACAATGATAACCCTTTCAATGGAAGGAGAGAAAACCATGGAGATGGTGATAACCCATGAAGAACAGCCTGGACATTTACCTATCCTATTGCTCTCAACGAAGATGACAATGCACCCATGAAAAACATTTCACCTTCTGTCTTACCAACCTTCAGAGGGATATCCTTTGAAGACCCTGACCAGTTCCTTTTTGAGTTTAAAGTCCTGTGTTAGATATATGAATACAAAATGGATAACCAAAAACTTAAACTCTTCCCCTCCACTCTGAGAGACTCTGCAATGTGTTGGTTCATGGGGTTAGTTTTAGGATCAATAACCACGTGGGATGAAATGGAGATTATATTTTTAGACAAATATCAGAACTATTGTAGAGTTAGCGATATGAAAGAGGAATTGTTCAAACTAAGGAAAAAAGAAGATGAGAGCCTGGAAGATTATCTTGATAGGTTTATCTTATTATCCAAACAATGTGGGGAAGAGACAATGAGCCCAGAAATTTTGAAGACCATATTTCTCAAAGGACTTGATGAGGATGCTAGGAGAAGCCTAGACTTTATGGGAAAAGGAGATGTGTCCCAGCTTGAACTCAGTGATATTGCTGAGTTATGCGGGAATTTTTCCCAGACTCGTGGAGGCATCCATAAGTCTAGTCTCTTAAGGGGCTCAAATGAAATTGGTAAACTGCGAGAGGAAATAGCAAATTTGAAAACTGATATCCTTGTTCAGCTAAACATCACTTTAGATGGAATACAGGCCAAAACGCATAATCCTAAAACCTTATCCATCTACTACCCTAGGTGTCGAAACAAACATCTGTTAAGGGAGTTTCCTTTGGACAAAGCTATCAATTGTCAAATTTGTGAAAAGAGTCATGCCACTGACCAATGTGAGATCCTGAATGCAATCAAAAATTCTAAGAAAAGGCATCTCACACTGATGAAGAGATTAATTTTTTGGGCCAAAGACCTAGAGGGAATTTTTCCAATGGTCAAAATTCAAACCCATCTTGGTCCCCTCCAAATAATTGGAATAATAATCAATGGGTGGCACCTTGGCCTCTAGCACCACCTAATTGGGGACCTTACCCTTGGGGACCACCTGAATGGGTAAATTAGTCCTAGGGCAACCCTCAATAGCCAAATCAGACTCAACAACAATGGTATCCTCAGAATCCTACCCCTCAATGGAATCAGTCTCCAAATCAGTTCTATCATGAACCAAGGAGGATGCCCAATCCACAGCAGAACCTCTTGCCAGCACCCCAAAACACTCAACAAAATGAGCAAGTCAACCAACCACAACTACTAGCACAGCCTATCCCTAATCCAAAGAATAACTGTCAAACCACACCAGTGTATTCCACAAAGCAGGAAAACATGGCTGGAGTTAATGTTATCTATTGTGGAAACTTGTAGTTGAGGTCAAGAAAAACACTCCAACAGCCTACCATAGTTGAGATCCTTGATAAATAGAATGCAGAATCTGCTGAAGGAACAAAGGCACCTTCCATACTATTGGTTTTTCTTCTAAATCAGCATTAGGTTTTGCCAGTTCTAATGCACAGGCAGATTTAGCCAACTAAATACAGGAGGTTGTGTGAGCTCCTCCCCTTCACTTCTGGTTCTGCTACACCAAGGGGGGTGTCCCTATTACTCAAGATTTAACTTGATAGCATCAGGTAGAATACTCTCATGTATGGACCAAGATTTGCATGATAGATCACAAGGTTGGCAACATTCTTGGACATATTGTCTAGTTGGGTATGAGAGTATGCAAGGGGTTCCTAATCCTACTCCTACAACTAACAAGTTGAAGTGATGAAATGGGTGGACATAATGTCATGGATGCAAGACAAGGGGTTTCGGCTCATAACTACTGACTCAGGAGTAGACTAGTGCCTATCCATTGGGCAAGGAGTCAACTAGACATATACAACAGATGGTTTGCAACTTTCACTCAAGTTTCAGGGGTTTAGACTGATGCTTGCCTTACAAACATCATCCAAGAATGGGTATCTAACTGCCTCTACTTACAGATATCCTTGCTGACATGCAACCTTCCCCATACATTAACCTAAAACAGTTTAATCCACTCCTTGAATGGAAGTTACAGATCAAGCATGCAGTATAGATATCTATACCCTAGAATCTATGAAACCCTTAGTAACCAAATTCAAAAGAAGGAGAATAACATGCAGCAAATGGAGACAAGCAGATAGACACATGCAATAAGCATTTTTCATATAACATTAACACTGAAACTAAAAATATGTGCAAAATACACTCATGTTGCAACTCATAAACTCCAAAATGGGATAGAACAACCAGGATTATGCCCTGTTCTTTGTTATTTACACAAAAATGCCTCAGGCCTTCAACAACCTTCAAATGAGCAACACAGCCCTACTTATACAGCAAGGAGGTGTACCCATCATTAATTACATGGCAGATTTTAAAATTCGCCAGATACAGCTCATTGAGAAAATGGTGCTCAAACATTCAATGCAGCAGGTGGGAGAGGAGACAGGAAGAGATCTCAAGCCTTGCGCCGCCGCCTGTGGATGTACAACTTCAATCAGGTACTGGATCCGTCCACACCATCACCCATACCTCTGCAACAACCACCATTAATGGTGCACCAACCCGCGGCCTTGGGAAATGCAGAATACTGTGCATCACAAACTTTTCCCGCCAAAATACCTCATCCTAATATTTCAAATTATGCAGGATCAAATTATCCCACATGCACCCCGCGGCAACCTCCTCATATCTTATATACTAGGTCACGAGCATATATGATGTCGGTGATTTTGCTCCCAACGGCACCTAGTATAAGCCTCATCATCATCATCCTCCAGCATGATATCTAGATACTCAATATCACCCTGACGTCAGCACCATCATCTGCATGATAACCTTACCTTCATGTGAAACATCAACCTGATATTCACCTTCATCGGCACAACCTGATGCATCGGAGGAAGATCCTCCTGCTTAACCGATACCAAATGTTTGGCCGATGAACATCCTAATGATGTCACCGTCATATCCTACTGACGTCATCAACATATCTACCTATCACGCACCTTCTCATATCCGGATGACGTCATCATCATATTCACAACATCAGGGGATCTCCATAAAATGACTGATGTTAAAATATGACCCTCGGACCTTGATGACGTCACCATCATGTCGGCATCAGGATGATATTCGGAGGATAACCGGATATTTGGAAATATCACCCTGATAGAAATATCAGGGTGCACTGTAGCTTCATTGTAACATCGGGGTGATGTTTGAATATGACTGATATTTAGAAATATCACCCCCTCCTTTGGAATATGATGAAGCTGACAGGTGGATATCACCCTTCAGAAATATCACGCTGCAGACAGGCAGAAAAGCAGATATCACCCTGACATAAGAATGATGTCAGCATCATCAGGGTGAGAAAACAACGAACATGAAGTGATAGAATAACATCATGATGATCTTAAAAAAGATCACCTGATGTTCAAATATGATGACCCCAATGCAAAATGGGTCATACTTAGAACCTTGCAGCAACATCATCAGGATGATCTTAACTAAGATCACCCGATGTTAAAATATCACCCCGGCAAAAGATCAGGCAGGCAGAAAATATGATGATGAGGCCCGCGAGAAACAAAAGGGTGATGACCGAAAACATGATGATGATGACCTCCTCTGAAGAAAATATGATGCTGAAGTTGAAAAATGTTGAGGAGGCCCAGAGACTTAGAACCTTTTTTGGATTTTTTGGGAAGGTGCCTGCATGTTTAAATGCTTGAAAACTAACTGCTCATGCAGGCACCAACACATACCTTTAGATAAAAACCCTAGGAGTAACCAAGAGAAGCTTCCTCAACAATCCTCACCTTAAAATTCCAAGTTACCTCAGGAAGAAGTTGCCAAACATTCAACAGATCTTCCAGAGAAGGATTCCACCTTGAAGAAGAAACCTCAAGCACCTTTTCTAGAGCACCTCAAAGAGACCCCCCTGAAAAACCCTCTAGAAATGACCTTACCCAGTGAAACCGTGTTAATACAAGAAATTAAAAGACTCCATATCAAGATTCCACTGTTACAGGCAATTAAAGAAATTCCTGAACTAAACCAGCTAGTCAAACAGTTGTGCATAAAAACACCAGGAAGGAAAAAGAAACAAATTAACATTGTGCACATCAATGGATATCTATCCGACCTTATGGCTGCAGAGATCTCAACTCCAAAATATGGGACCCAGGTAGTCCACTCATAACAGTGACAATCAATGAGGTAGCAATACCTAATGCTCTCATGGACTTGGGAGCAACAATTAACATCATGACAGTGGACATTATGGAAAAACTGGGAATCACTAATTTACGTCCCACAACCACCATATTGCAAATGGCAACCCAGTCCATAGCTATTCCCAAAGGTGTCCTGGAAAATGTTCTCGTCAAGGTTGACAATTGGGAATACTCAGTGGATTTTTAAGTAATCCAGTCCCTCACACCTAAGGAAAGTTACCCATTAATACTAGGCAAACCTTGATTGGCTACAGTTACAGCCAAAATTGACTGTAGAGCAGGAGGAATGACCATTTCAAATGGTCCCAATAGAAAACACTTATCTCTGTATCCCCCTGCTCAACCTGTTGCACCTAAACAAGTTTGGGTTGATGAATCAAATGGTTTTGACAAATAAGAGAATCTAGCCTCACTTGCTATGGTAGTCATCAAACAACACGATGAAGAATTGGAAGATGAATTGGGAAACAACATGAAGGATCTTGCCATAGATTCAGTTGATGAAGAAATTGTAGAAGTTGAAGAAATTTTAGGACACCCAATCCACATTGATGATATCAAACACAGTTACACCACCTTTACAGCGTTACCTTGTCCTTTGGCTAATGTCATTTCAAAAATAGATCACTTCTTCGAAGATATTGCCAGATTTCATAGAATTATACCTCATAGCTTCCCTCCCAACACCTTAATGAGAGAAGTTCATACTGTCACCTCCAACTACCCCAGAACCAAAACTATCATGTTAATACCAGGAAAGACCTTAAATATTAATAGTTGGTTGACAGAGGCAGATGAACTCAAGTTATTGGATGTTTTGGTAAATAGATCCAAAGCTTTTGCTTGGGATTACATAGACATGAGAGGGATACACCCAAGTGTTTGTACCCATCACATCTATACTAAAGACGTTAGACCTATTTGTCAACCACAACGAAGACTCAACCCTACTCTCAAAGATATTGTTAAAACAAAGATTGAAAAACTCTTGCAAGTACGATTCATCTATCCCATCTCTGACAGCAAATTGTTTCACCTTTGATAGTAGTCCCAAAGAAAAATGGAAAGTGGAGAGTGTACGTGGATTATAGAGAGCTCAATAAAGCCACCTATAGAGACTACTTTCCACTACCATTCATAGACCAGGTCTTGGATAATCTAGCAAGAAGGAAGTATTTCTCATTTTTGGATGGATTCAATAGATATAACCAAATACAAGTAGCAGCAGAAGACCAGGACAAAACAACTTTTACCTGCCCCGGGGAACATTCGCATATCGATTTCTTCCCTTCGGTCTATGTAATGCTCCTGCAACATTTCAGAGATTTGTTCTAGCCATCTTTACTGAGCTTGTAAATGAGTGTGTGGAAGTCTATATGGACAACTTCATAGTATATGGTTCCACTTTTGATGACACTCTTAAAAAATTGCACAAGGTGTTGCAGTGATGTGAAGACCATCAATTATCCCTGAGTCACGAAAAGTGTTTAATCATGGTAGAATAAAGGATAGTGTTGGGACACCACATCTCAGTTGAAGGGATAAAGGTAGATCCTAAGAAAATCAAAGTGATACAGCAATTAGAGACTCCAAAGAACCAAAATGATGACAGAAGTTTCTTAGGACATGCTGGATATTACCGAAGATTCATAGAAAACTTCAGCAAGATTGCAGCCCCCATGTTCTCCCTTCTCCAAAAGGATATAGACTTTGTCTGGATAGAAGAATGTCAAACATCATTTGAGATCATTAAGGAGAAACTCATTTCTGCTCCAGTCCTACGTGGACCTAATTGGAACCTTCCTTTCCATATTTACATAGATGCTTCCAATGATGCTATTGGAGTAGTTTTAGGTCAAGAAGATGAGAATGGAGGGAAATATGCCATATATTTCATAATTAAGAATTTGACCCCCACCGAATGAAACTACACCACTATGGAGAAAGAATTCTTAGTTGTGGTTCATACGATCAATAAATTTTGACATTACATTACAGGGTATAAAGTAACTATGTTCATAGACCATTCAACTATTAAATACCTAATGAACAAAGTTGCAGTAAATGGAAGAATAATTAGATGCTTATTGCTTATCTAAGAAGTCAATGTGACCATCATTGATAAACTTGGAAAGTTCAACGTAGTCATAGACTTCTTATCCCAGATCAAAAAAGATAATGGAGATTGTACCCCTATGCAAGATGAATTCCCAGATGAAAACCTATTTGCCATCTCCATTAAAACCCCCTGGTTTGCGGACATCGCCAACTATCTTGCCACCTTTGAGTTTCCTCCAGAATTTACATCAAAACAAAAGAAATGCCTCGTTAGGGAAAGTGCTCAATTCAAATGCATCAATGGTATGCTATTCAAAAGTGGCCCTAATTTGGTTCTACGTTGTTGCATTAGGTTAAATGAAACCTATAGCATACTCAGAGCCTACCATGATGATCCCTCCAGTGGTCATTATTCAGCAAAAAGAACATCTCACAAAATCTTAGGTTAGGGTATTATTGGCCTTCCATGCATAAAGATGTAAAAAGGTATGTTCGCCACTGTGATGAATGCCAATGAGTAAGAAGACCTACTGCATCCAGTGAGATGCCTTTGTAGCCACACGTGGTTTTCGAACCTTTTGAGAAATGGGGGCTAGATTTCATAGGTCCCATTGATCCTCCATCACTGGGTAAAGAATACATCCTAGTCTGTACCAACTATCTGACTAAATGGGCAGAATTCCAAGCACTGAAAGTTGCTAGAGAGGAACAAGTTGTGGATTTCCTTTATAACAAGATCTTCCTTAAATTTGGAGCTCCTAGATCAATTGTCACAAATCAGGGACCCCAGTTTATGTCTAAAGTTCTATTGGCATTTACCGATCATTTTCAAGTAAGCCATAAGAAGTCATCTCCCTATCACCCACAAGCAAATGGTCAAGTCGAAGTCACCAATAGAGAGCTTGAAAACATTCTGACAAAAATTGTTTCATCAGGGAGAAGGGATTGGGCTAGGAAATTGCATGAGGCAGTTTGGGCCTATAACACAACCTAGAAATCAACCACTGGTCTCACTCCCTATGAATTAGTCTTTGGAAAAAAACCTCTTCTTCCCATTGAATTCAAATTACAAACACTCAGAACAACAATGGAAGTGGGCTTGGACCTTGATAGAGCTCAAATTGAAAGAGTCCTGCAACTTAGTGATCATGTTATCAATTTGATCATGATTTGAGATCCATCAACATGACATAATGATGATGGATCTCAAATCAAACATTCAAATGTCATGTTTTGATTTGGTCAAAGTTAGGATTTTTTTGGATCCATTTTAGATTTGTAATTTTACATGATGGTACATTCCCTTGGACTTTTTACATGAAACATCATGAAATGTGCAAAAATGTAAAAGAATCCATCCCAAAAGGATTTATTCTACACGTTAGGTTCACCAAAATATGTACACTTCAAAATGTGACTCGGTAGTGCTAGGCAGTTGAGTCATATTTGACAGAGCACACGGGCCCTTCTCCTTGCCATGGGAGAACTTCCACGTCACTCTCTCTCTCTCATGGTAGAAGTCAGTTGAGAGGAGGTAAGACATGGGGTCGGTCCTGCTCGCTTGAGAGCTAGACTTCACGAAGAATGGTTGGCCGATCTTGGGACCTTTCTTGGGGGTTGTTTGCTATGTTACGCTCAATGACAGTTGTTGTGGAGATAATGATATGACCCAAAGGGTCACTAGTCACCAATCTCCTATTTGGGTTTCGAAGATTCCAACACCTATTTGGTTGTCTATTGTAATCATTTATGAGTCTAATGCGTCAAAATATTTCTTCTCTTACTTGAAGGAGTTGTTGGATGTGATTCAAATAGCCTAAGCCTATATTCTTGTTCTTGAATTTTTGGTTTTTCTTGTTGAGGCCTAGGGTGGATAGCTTTGATCTCCTCTAGGATCACCCTCACCCACTCACCTCTAAGTCCAAGGCACATCCGTATGCCTAAACGAAGAGAGTTGGTTTGAGTTTACCACGAGTTGACTTTGCATTGACTTAGTGTGAATACCCAAGGTTTTATTTGACTTTCACTTTGTTTGTTGAATAGATTGACCTCTTGATGGAATCGATGGGTTTTGTGCTTTCTTGTTTTTGTTTTTCTAGTTTTTCCATTGTTTTTGGTGTTTTTCTTTTTTGATTTTTTGTATGAATGCAATCTAAATGTATACAAAGAATTTTTTTGTTCTTTTCTTGATTTTTTAAATGAAACTAAACCAATTAATTTAGAAAATCAAATATGAATGAAACTAGTTATGAATTTACCTAATGTGATTGATCTATATTTTTGTGTTTTTTTGAAGGTTGTTATCAACTATTCTAAGAAATGAAAGTGTGGAATTATAAATCTAATCTAATAATGCAATGTGTATACGCCTAAAAATGACACAAATCATCCTAAATAAATATTCTAAATATTTATTCCCTTCTTCTATTAATTAAATAAATATTCTAAATTTATTTAATCGATTCACTGTTCCATAATTAAATAAATTCAATTTATTTAATTAAAATCCTTCCATTTGTCCTTCACAATTAAATAATCATAAATTATTTAATTAATCCTATTTCCTCTATCCTAAAGTTCTAAATTCAAAATTCCATGTCACCTTTCCACCTCACCTTGTCCACCTCATCAGGTTGCACATGTAATTAAATATATTTAATATTTAATTATCTTATTTTCCCTCACCCACATGGCCTATTTCTTCTCCAATCAGAGGTCAGTTAACCAATCAATCAAGTCTGTTAACTAACCTGTCAGTTGAGTCAAATCCTCAATCAATCCAGTCAGTTCCACAATCCACTCTTCTAACTGATCAATCAATTCTGTTAACAGACCAGTCAATGGAGTTAACTCTCCAATCAGTTTTGTCACATCCCACCTTTCATGATGGAGCTGGGACACTTGGCACGTTTCCACTGGTTGCACATTCCTCAACCATCTTCAGTCGTTGATCTTCATATCTTCTCTCAACCGTTGATTCCTATTCCTCCGGGTCTATAAATGAAGCTTCATCCCTTCATTCTAATCATCTAGGCTTTTGACATCGTTACTCTGCAGAAATATCACCAGCGCGCCTTTGGCACCCATTTGTCATCCACAAGCTTGAGATCACCATTGTTGCATTGGAGCTCACCTTCCTTGCATGTCACACCCTAGCCGTTCACCATCGACTTCCTCCAACAGCTTTTAAAAGATTGCACTCTCTGAGGGCTCATCTCATCTGCGAAAGGACGATTCGTGATAGGCGAACAACAGAAGTTTCGAAACGGAAGAGGTTTGTTGTGTTTGTTCATTGCTTTGTTCATTTGAATCTTCTTTGTTTCTCTATTCTGTTGATGTTTGGGTCTTCTGTTATTCATTTGATTGATGCACTATTTTACCCTCACACAATGTACTAAAAACAAACTAATTAAATGCAATCTAACTAGCCTATCAAGTAAATTGCAACAATCAAATTACTATTTCCAAGAGCAAGATTTTGATTATCTAATTACTACTAAAGCATAAAAGAACCTAAAACTGGAGGTGCATGAGCTTGGCATATCCTCAAAGATCTTTTTAGCAACCTTCCCTTCCTCTGCAATAGTGGGGTACTCCTCTTGGTGATAGCGATTAGATGGCAATTGATTCAAATGAGAGCTTGAGAAATCCTAGATTAAAACACTTGGGCTTGTGAAAATGGCTAGTGTTACGAGATGTTTTCCCCATGAAAGATAAAAGTTACTTAAAAGAATAAAATGATAAATAAAATAAATTGCATTAGAGAAACTTCACGAGAAGTTATAATTTAATTGTAATGTTGTTATGAAAGGTTGTGGACATTGAAACTACCCTTTGGGTTATTATTTAAACCCGTGAAAAATAATGTAAAGAAGAGGGAAAAAAAGAAGAAAATGAAGTGTAGGAATCACAAAGGAAAAGGATTATAGATTTGACAGGCAATGAGCATTGGAGAAGGGGCACATAGTGTGTGTCCAACTCAAGGTACAACATACACCCAAGAATGTCATGGCTAGGGATGGTGTGCTAGAAAGCATGGTGAATTCTGCATAAGAACTTGTGGGTTCTGAACAAGAACTGGATTCCTCCTGGAAGTGCTCACTTGTTGAAAGGGGGTTGATCTGTAATATGTTCTTTGGAGTGGCATTTGGGAGAATTTCTAGGATTTAAAGGATATGTATTTACCTTCTCAATTATATAAATTGTTTTTGGGATTGAATTAATATATTTTGCATAATTCATCTTTATAAAAATCATTCTTATTTACTGGTTTATATCTTCAAATAAGAATTAATATCATTTATTTATTGTATTATAATTTAGATTATATTCCACTGTGCATTTCAGTTACTTAAGAAATAATCCAAATTTTAATAAATAAATATTTATTATTTAGCTTTTCAAAACCTTATTCTCTTTACTGTATATTTGAATATTAAGATTAATAAATAGTCAATCTTACTTATTTTATAGAAATCAACCTATTGTGGTTTTTTATGTTCTAGGAATAAAGAGGAACTACATTTGGTATTAGAGCCTAGTGATCAAGTTTTCTTATCTAAAGTATACTATATGATTTCAAAATCCACATTAAACAGACAGTAATTACTCCTTATGTATATCCAATACGGGCATAAAATTACCCAGAACTTTTGCTCCTATTTTTAAACATTTTTTTCAAGAGTTAATATATTGTTAATAAAACAATAGAAAATTAGATTTGGGATACATTTTGGTTTATATAGAGTTATTTCCATTAGAAAAAAACAATAGTCATGAAGCAACTTATAAAATAATGCTGTGTAGCATACCAATTTTAAACTTTGTAAAAGATAGCGGTTGTTGTTGTTTACCAAGGAGTAGTGTTATTTTCTAGAAAAACCCTAAAACAAATAGGGAGAATATTATACACTCACTTCTACACATTTTTTTGGATAGAGATATCACTTCAAACATTCATTCCTTCCAACGAACTAAATAAGTCTATTATTTATACATAGTTTTAGCCCTACGTTTAAGGTAGTTCCTTTTTATATTAAGTTTATATCTCACTTAGAAGATAAGATAGCCATGTTCAAATAACATTGATATTCTCATACCCATATATGATGGCCAATTTAGGTTTTTTTGGGGAAAAGAGAAAAACTGTGAGTATATGACTTCATTTTTTACTACTCCCAATATGTGCTTGTGTTGTTAGAAAATATAACAAAGGCAATCTTACCTTTAACATTTGTCTGGACTTGTTTGTTTTCATTTGATCTATCGATTCCCTATAACATGACATTCCTAACACAAAAAGCCCCAATATTACAAAGGCCTTACATGCCAACATTCAAACATCATATTACAACACAAAAAGAATTATATTGAAGCCCATATTTCACATTATCTCCTACATTGTAGCAACCCCCAACTAGTGTTGGAGATTGATTGTCATTGATGTCAAAAGGTTTTGCAGGTTCACAAGGTGTTGATATTGACAGGGGTTGTTCATCATGTTCATGGTTTGATATGATTGTTGTTTCAGTTCATATATGATGCAGATATGATGAAATGCATATGTCTTGTGATACAAAGTTGATTGACAAAATGTGTCTCATGCAACCATGATGTTCACAGGTTGACCATATGGGTCTAATGTAGAGGTCATTATTTTGGGGTCATCAGGACTTTATAGTATGATTGGTTCTGCTTGAAGTTGATCATGGACTCATAATATTGTTTGGAGTTGCTTCATGTTCTTGTGTGCTTTCATGCATTTCTTGTGCATTTATATACACAGATTTAAGTTATGACAGATACAAGATTCATGCTTATGACAGGACTTGTTTGATCTGCTTGATCACATTATTTGTTGATGCTCACATATTATTGACAGGTGATGTCATCAGGTATTATGTGCTCATATATAAGTTATGTTGGTTGATGTGAAAATGTCAAAGGTTGGGTAAGAGGATCTCAGTTGGATCTCAGCTAAACAATATTTGATGTTCTATATCAGGTTGTGGCTTCAAAAGATGGTTATGATGATCAAGTATTGTCTTGATATTGGTTCTCATCATGTTAATAAGAAGGTTTGAAGCTCATACTTAATGTCAGGGGATTATGTTATAGTTCATCTTGTTGAGGTTTCTTTCTGATTGTCATGTTGATGTTGGATTGATGTCATTGAGTTGCTTTGAAAAGTACATCATCGGGAGTTGAGGAGTTGCTTATCATAGTCATTTCATCATGTTCATATTCATATTGTTCTGCTTCTGTGATTTTGATTTAGGCTCAGTGTCATAGTGTTTGGAGATGGAAACAAGACAAGGAAGTAATCACAACTTGTAATGTTTTAACTTATTCATATCAAGTCAAGGATCATTACAAAATTCCAGAACACATATGCAAGCAATCGGGATATTGTCTTCAAGGATTAAAGAGCTATAGGTGTTTTGGAGTCTATAAAGTTCAATGTTCAATGACTAATTTTATTAGCCAAGTGCATTGTTTTTATTTTTTAAATGTGCTAAGTGATATGGTTTTACTCTTCTCACTGCTGGCCCTCTATTTCTTATGATTTACAGTTGACATGCAATATCAAGTCACTAGTCACTTAAGTGACTTGCTAAAGGGATTCTTTTACATTGATGTGACTAGCCTCTCTTCTAGGTGTTACCAAATACACCGGTTACCACATGTGTTTCGAGCGGGAAAAGAAAGTCAAAGGTCAAATGAAAAGTTTTAAGAGGCCATTTATGACATTAAAAACCCACCTTTCCTTATAAGCATTAGTCCTTATTTAAAGGGGGAGCTTGATGCCTTTTAGAAAGTGGAGATTTTTAAGTATTGAATATGTCTTAAAAACTTTATTTCCTATTTTTGTCGGCCCACAAATGCCATATTTTCAAGGCTATTTTTAAGGCAGTTTTTGGGAATCTTTTAATGAGTTTTTATAAAAAAAAATTCTTTTCTAATTTTATGCTTTCTCTTGCAGGCTTTTCAAGGCATCAAATAGCTATAAAGAAGGAAATTCCTTATAAGGATTTATATGCAATATAAAGGAGAAAGTTTTTATGAGAAGATTAAAAGATTTTTTTTGGAACTATTTTATTTCTCTTGCAGATGGAAGGGCAAATTAGCTAAATATTCTTTGAAGATTAACAAATTTGGTGAAGAGTGTTTTTGTAGATTGAAGTTGAAAAAGGTTTTTGGAGTACACAGAATATGAAGAGTTGGAAGAAATTTGTTTTTTGTTTGGTTCTGGATTTGTTGCAGGTTATGAACATGGTGGATATGAAGAGATTGGAGATGAAGAGATTAAAAAAAAATTGTGAAGATGAAGAGTTTTTTGTTTGCAGGGGAGTTGAAAATATTTTTGCAGGTTCTTCATGAAAAAGAAATTGAAAGGTCTCAAATATGAAAGATATTCTTTTATCTCTAAGAGGGAATATGAATGGGGTTTTGGTTTTGAAGATTGAAGATGTTAGATTAAAAAATGCAAAAATATCAAGGATATGAAAGGCTTCATGAAGATAATTTTTTTTTGGGAAGAAGAAATATTTGCAAGACAGAGAAATTGAAGAGACCATTTTTGTAGATGCAAGAATATCAAGGTTTGAAATAATTGTGGAGAGAAGACAAAATATGGAAAGTTGTTGTTGTGTGGATTATCATACAGGGTTGAATATATTTTGAAAATCCTCTCTTGAAGAGAAAATACAAATGATAAGTTTTGTGATTTGAGTTGATGAGAAGTATGGTGATATGACAGACACATGTAAAAGAAGTGACTTGTATTGAAACAGAGAAACCCTCTCAATTCTTGGTTTTAATTTGAGTATGTATTAGGGGTTGTGCTCCTTGAAGTTGGTGCTTCTAAACATTGTAACCAGTGAGGTTTTTTCTTAAGTCAGTGAGGCATTTTGAGTGGTTTTTCTACCCATGGAGGGTTTTCCACTCTGTAATTTTCATGTGTCATAATCTCATGTCTTGATGTCTTCCATAGCTTCATTTACAGTATGTGATTTATGTGATTGATCATTTCTTGATTAATTGTTCAAGTAATTAGTTCAATTTTGATAAATTTCATTGCCAATTCTAGAAAATTGTAAAAATAATACAAAACTGATTCACCCCCCCCTCTCAATGTTGTCCTACAACTAGATCAATGTTTTGCATGTGGCATCTGTGAGGCCAAAATCTCCTCTCCACTTTACTCATTGAGTTCATGGGAGTTTGCTAGATTGTTGGGCCTCTTTCTGCATCTTTGCAATTGAATTATTCACCACCAACCACTGATCATAGAACAACAACAAGACCACTAAAAAAAGTGCTTGAATTCTTGTTGGTTTCACTGCTTGTTTTTTTAATATAGCATAATAACATTTTGAAAATATTAAAGAATAACTGAACATTGTGCAAAAGCATATCAATAGAGTTTTATTTTGAAAATATTAAATAATAATTGAACATCGTGCAAAAATCATATCAATAGAGTTTTATTCACTCATGTTCATACATGAATATATCCTTGTATTATCGCAGCAAATATATACAAGTAACATAACAAAACATCTTTTCAATAATTGAACTTGAGACTCCTCATACTCTAGGCAAGGATCTTACCACTAGCCTACACATTACATTGTGCTTTAAACTCACAACAACAAAAGAAAAACTAGTAATTTTTATTAAACAAACCCTTAAAACCAAAATTGGTAACATTGACAAGGGAGTATAAAGTATTTTAGTGATAAATTACCAAAATAATTTCCTTGTTTAATAGGAGTACATAAGAAACAATTTGACATTGGTTACATCATGATTTAAGCCTTTTTATTGAAATACAGATTGACCTATAACAATGACATTGAAAAATGACCAAAAAGTGTACGAAGTGTTAGAAAAGACCAATCAAGAATTATTGAATAAAGTCACCCAATTAGCTTCTCAAGTTCAATAGCTTAGGTAGGAATCCATAGAATGGAAAAGACAAAATGAAATAGAAGTATCAAAAAGCAAGAAAAGTTCAAAATCAACTAGGCATCAAGATGGGAGAAAAAATAAGCGTAAATCAAAAAGTGCTAGTAAAAAATGACAAGAATCATCTGAAGAGGACGTGACTCCTAAAAATAGTAGTTCAAACACTTCCGAATCACAATCCTTAGATGACAATACAAGCAAACAAACACAATGAGAATTAGATAATTCTGCTCACAAAATTAAGTTACCTAAATACAGTGGCAATACTAGTATAGGAGAGTAAGCAGAACAATGGTTGACCAACTTAGAAATATATTTTGATCTTCAAAACACCAATAGATATGATAGTACTCGAATCACCACCTACCAATTAAGAAATAGTGTTTTAAATTGGTGGCAAGATACTATTAGATCCTAGACTTAAAGGGTCAACAAAGTATAATGGTCACAATTTAAACCATCATTTCAACAAAAATACCTTTCAGATTATTTTATACAAGAAAAGAGGAATGAATTTTTTGAGTTAAAACAAAAAATTCAAATAGTGAATGAATATAAGAAAAAATTTGAAATACTCAATCGGTTTGTACCATCATTGAAGGACATGATCAAGTAGTTCAATTTATTAATGGTTTAAGATAGGAATACCAAGCTCATGTATGGTGTGGTAAGCCAAATTCAGTGGATGAAGCTGTACAAATTATCAAAAATTTTGAAACATATAATCAACTTCAAGAAAAAGAAAGGAAAATCGAAAAAGAAATAATGAGGGATCATACAAGAGGGATTTCAGATAGGGTAGACATCATTCTGATTAAAATACTATTCATTGTTGATCTAAAAATATGATCAACCCCAACAAAGACAAACCTGCTCCACCAGGACTTCAATGTTGGACCTATGGTGAGAATCACTTTCAATGATATTGTTCTCACAAGCCTCCACACTGTTGGACATGTGGTAAGAACCATCATAAACAAGATTTACCACAGAAAACACAACAAGATCAAAACAAGAATAAAAATGCCTCTACTCCTTCCAACATGAAGATTTATGCGGTCGTTGATATAGGTACAATACATTTCCAACCTTCCTTAATTTGACCTAAAGGTTCCATAAATGGTCACCCTATTGTTTTTCTTGTTGATTCTAGTAGTAGTCATAACTTTATCTCTCCTAAAGTTGTTTCTAAATTAAAAATTGCATCTAAGTTGATTGAACCTTTAGCTATCAAAATAGCTTATGGTAGGTTAGTTAAACAAATAGGTGCAATTATCAAAAATCTATAATTTCAATTAGATAACTTTGTAACACATGATCATTTCCATATATTGAATCTTGGTAAATATGATGCCATTATAGGTATGAGTTGGTTAGAGAAAAATAATGCCTTCCTTGGTTGTGAAAACAAACAAGTTATCTTAAACTCTAACATGAGGACATGTTGTATTTTACAAGGGGAGAAAAGACCTTTCCACATTAAAACTATTTCAACCATGCAACTCAAGCATAGTGCTAGAAGGAATTGAAAAATATTTTGTCCTATGATATTCCAAATAGGTGATAAATTTAAACTAGACATTAATATTAAACCTGTAGTGAAAGAATTCAAAGACGTTTTCCATGAAGAATTAGATAGTTTACCCCCTAAATGATCTGTAGAACATGCAATTGATCTAGTTCTTGGGGAAGAACCCCTCTCCAAAGCCCCCTATCACCATTCTATTCTTGAATTGACAGAACTAAAAATTCAATTAACATAGTTACTTAAGGAGGAAAAAATAAGGCCAAGTGTCTCCCCTTGGGGTGCACCAGTATAATTTGTTAAAAATAAAGATGGAACCATGAGGTTATGCATACATTACTAACAAATTAACAAATTAACCATAAAAAATAAGAATCCCTTACCTCGAATTGATGATCTTCTAGATCAGTTAAATGGTGCCAAATGCTTCTCCAAACTTGATTTAGATTGGGATACCATCAAATTCGTATTAATGAATCTAACATTGCAAAATTTGATTTTTGAACATGATATGGCCATTATGAATATGTGGTAATGCCTTTCAATTAACCAATGCACATACAACCTTACGACCTTGATGCATGATGTTTTTCATCCATTTTTGGATGTATTTTTGATCATTTTTCTAGATGATATTTTAATATATTCAAAAAATAAATAAGAATATGAGCATCATCTTAGGATGGTATTAGAAACTTTACAAAAACATAAACTATTTCCCAAACTTAGTAAATGTAAATTATTTAAAACAGAAGTATCTTATTTAGGTCATGTAGTTTCCAAAAAGTGTATTTCACCTAACCCTACTAAAATTAAGACAATTTGAGAATGACCTATTCCCAAAGATGCTCACAAAATCAAAAGTTTTCTAGGATTATCTAGTTTTTACCGTTGATTTGTTAGAAATTATTCCAAAATTGCTTCACCTTTGACTGATCTAATGAAGAAAGAATAAAATTATAAATGGACTCCTGAATGTGATAAGGCTTTTGAAACATTGAAAACTTTGTTGACATCTACACCTATTCTTTGTATCCCAAATTTTAGGAAACCTTTTCTTGTGATTACGGATGCATGTTGTATAGGAATAGGTAATGTTCTAATGCAGGATAATCAAGTATTATGTTATGAATCAAGAAAGTTGCTATTTGCTAAAAGGAATTACCCTATCCATGATCTTGAATTATTAGGCATTGTCCATGCTTTAAAGGTTTGCATCATTATATGTTAGGAAACAAATTTATATTAAAAATTGATCATCATAGTCTACAACATATTTTCACTTAGCCTCAAATTAATATGAGATGATGGAGATGGATGGAACTCTTAACTAAATATTATTTAACTATCCAATATGTTCTAGGAAAGGACTGGACTAAGCCTTCTAATTTGGACATAATCAACTTAGGATTGGACTAAGCCTTCTAATTTGGACATAATCAACTTAGGACTCGACTAAGCCTTCTAATTTAAACATAATCAACTTAGGACTGGACTAAGCCTTCTAATTTGGACACTTTCTAGAGTATGTGGGCTAAAGGTCCAGGGTGCCCAAGCATCCTAATCCCACTTGGGATTTTTAACCCCACTTGGGATTTTTAACCCCACTTTGTGGTGTTGGCTTTTGACACTCCTTTGGTTTGTAATTATTGGCATAATAAAGTTTTATTTGTCATGAGTGAGTGGGAATGCATATTTAAATGTGTTTTGTAGTTCATTTTATACACTAGATGACCACTAGATTATGAGAAGGAATTATCTTGTGATATTGTGTTGGATGCTAAAGTGTTCTTCATGCTTGGAGTGTTATCTATTTGTGGATGTTGTTGAAGTTTGTTTGTAGGCTTTGTTCAAAGGAAGTTTGAAGCCCTCTTTATCACTCTCATTTGTTGGTGTAGGATTTTCATCAACTAAGGTCATATCTCTTGTGTTTATCATCATCATTATCATTCATTATTCATCATATTGTTGTAGATCTCGCCTCTGCCCTCCTAGGGCATGCACTCTTGGATCTAATCATCATTGTAGTAGAGGTGGGAACACTAACATGGGGTTTGACTGAGGTAATCCCTTAAACACAACACAACCTTTTCCTCTTTTTATGTGTGTAGGTCGAACGAACATGTTTTGAAGGTTGATTTCTAGGGAGAAGGTAGAGTAGATAGGTGCAAATCCAGTGATATTAGAGTTTTTGTGAAACCCTAGAAAAAGGCCTAGGGCACCCGAGCACCCTGGTCGCCTAGGGCACCCAAGCACCCTAGTCCTAGGCATTTCTACTACAAAATCCATGTTCTAAACTCTTCTCTAACCTTTGCAATACTTACTGATTACTAGGATTCATTTATGATAGTCAGTTATAGTATGTTCTTCATCATTTTAGGGTTTGATCACAGTCTTAGCTTCCTTGTTTTACTTTGGTTAAACTTGGTTGATCCATCTATATACAACAAAAGGGTAGAACCCTTGTAGTTTGGCTCTCCTTCTTGGGTAGAAGCCAAGCAAAGTTTGTGTCCTAATGTTTGTAGAAGAGGGTTTGACCTAGTTTAACTCTTTAGGCTAGATCACACTTTTCTACAATACAGGAGCGACTAGGTCAGGATGAAAGGTGAGTATAAACTAGGGTTGGGATGAAATTAGAAAGTTGATTTGAGGTCTCTAGATGTCAAAAATAGATGAAATAGGTCAACAGTACATGGTTTCCCTAAGATATGACACTTGTAGGTCTTGTGACAAGGCCTAAAAGTGAAGAAAACAAAGAATCAACAAATGAGGAATCAAGAAGGAACAAAATTTCATAGGTTTACAAGGGGAAAACAAAGGAAGAAAGAATAATGGAAATCCAATCCACCTGTTGTCAAGAGAGACTCTTGCTAATAGGTCATATATACATAATTACATGTATGTATTTAGGATCACAACTCATCATAGGATTACCATCTAGGCCCATGCATCTTTTTTGTGCTTACAAAGCTTGGTCAGAATGACCACCATAGAAGATGCATACCAATTTTCTATAAAGTTGGAAGAGAAGTTGAATAAGAGATTTGAAAGAAAACATAGAGGAAGAGGTCATGGCAGAAGGACTAGTGGAAGATCCTATGGAGGCTAAAATGATGATCAAAATAAAAATGAAGAAGTAAGCACCGATCAAACTCAAAGAGGAGATAATGCCTACCACCCTCATGACCAAAACAATGGTGAGCAAAGAGGAAGAAGAAGACCTGGAAAAGGACCTGGAAGAGGAGGCTTTAGAGGAACCTGTTTCCAATGTGGAGAAGGATGTCGAGCCTACGAGTGTCCACAACATCAAGGATGCATAAATAGAAGACCTGAAGATCATTTGTGAGTTGCACATGTAGATGAAGATACTTAGTCTAAGCATTCTAAATATGCTAAAAGGGGAGAAACCCTAGTTTTTAGAAGAACCTTGGTAAATGAGGAGAAAGAACCAGATTAGAGGAAGAGTTATTCTAAACAAGGTGCAAGTGTGAAGGTAAATGTTGTGATATTATTATTGACAGTGGAAGCACTGATAATCTTGTCCTAGATGAGATGGTTAACAAGTTGAAGTTGAAAAGAAGACATCCACATCCATATTGGATTGCATGGTTGTAGAAGGACCATAGAGCTTTGGTCAATGAGTAGTGTTTAGTCAAGTTCAAGATTGGAGACTACCATGATGAGTTGTTGTGTGACATCCTACCGATGGATGCATGTCATATGCTAGTGGGAAGGTCATGGTAGTATGATAGGTGTGTTTTACATGATGGCCATGCAAACACCTATTCCCTGACAAAGGATGGAGTTCGTCATAAGTTGAAGCCCTTGAAGGAGGTGGAAGAAAAGGTATGTAGTACTACTAGAATTTGCTTGGTACATGGCAAGAAATTTTTGGAAGGTACGAAGCAAGAGCATCAATGATTTTATTGATTCCTTAGATCAACTAGGAGAAATGTGAAGATGTACCAACAGAAGTCTGAGATTTGTTGGAAGAATTTCAAGACATTATCTCTGATAATGTACCAGAAGGTTTATTACTAGTGAGGAAGATAAGTCACCAAATGGATTTGATACCAGGAGCTAGTTTGCCAAATAAGGAAACCCCTAGAATGACTCTTGTAGTGAATGAAGATCTAAACTGACAAGAGTTAGTGTAGGTTTTTATTTCCTAGTTGGGTTATTTATTTTCCCTATATTCCTAGGTTTTTCCTACACCTTTTATTAATTTTTCTTAGGTTAATAAAGCATGTTTAATTAGGTGAGTGGTATATGAGGTGTCACCTTCCTACATGTGAGCATCAATTAGATATCTTGGGAAGATATTTTTCTATATTTAGTCTGATAGATGGTTGCTTCCTATTTGTTAGTGTTGCCACCTCCTCCCTCTCCCTGGTCTATATAAACATGCTACCTAGCTTGTATTTTGCATATTTTGCTTTTGCATCCTCATAATGCTATTTTGCTTCTGAGCATTTGCATTACTCTCATGGAGACTGACTCTATGTTTTTATATTGATCTTGAATCATTTTCTTTCACAGTTTAATATCTATTCATTTGCACTAGTTTTCTGGGTTATTAATCTTTTCATATTCTAACATGGTATTAGAGATTTTCTAGTGCAGAATAGATTGTAGTTTCCTTATTTGAGAGATTCAGGGAGGGCTAATAATCTTGTTGTAGGTTTTCTGAAAAACCTAGTATGCTCTTCTCTTGAATCTTTAGATAATCTGGAGAATCAAAAAAGTTTGATGGAAACATTTTAACCTCTAGGTTTTGCATATGTGTTTTGAGAGATCTGGGTGATTACAGAATTTCTAGTTATACTAGTGGCATTTTTGGCTATTCCAATGCATTCAAGAAGCTTGAGAAAGTCAGATTTGGCTTTCATTTCATTGAATTCAGAGATTGTTTGACATAGTTGCGAAACTGGGGTTTCAAGCTCAGATCTGGAAGTCAGTTTTCAATCGGAGCATTTTCAGGCCAAAAGGACCCTTCCATTGCATCTAGGAGGCCTCACAGATGAATTTTCATATATAATTTTCCTAGTTTCAATGTCGAGAGTTGACAAGGCAAAAATTGTTTTGTTGGAAGGCCATTTTAGCCCCCCAGCACACAGTTTGAGGCAATACGACCTGCACTGATTTTAAGCGCTTTAAAGCACTCTTATAAAGCCTTAAGGGGCTTTGGCCCCACAAAAGGAGCCTCAAACCCTTCAAGAAGTCATGGACCCCTTAAGGGTCCGTTAACCCCTCTGGTAGGGATCGAGGGTGAGGCCTTCAGCTGCCCCATTTGAGTTCCTTTTTTGGCCCTTTGCAATTTGTTTTAAAAATATTCATAGTACCTTTAAAATAGCTCTCTACCTTTGTGTTGTGTTTGACCTCTTTGGTCTTTTGAGTCTTTTCTTGGCCTACGTGCCATCACATTTGGCCTTTGTACCATCTTTAGCTATTTTTTTATGCTATTCATGGTGGTGCAGACGATTCTTGATTCTGATGTATGGATTTCTCAAAAATTGTAGATTCTCATAGTTGACGCTACACAGTTCCCATTTTTGGAACTTTGGAGACTCATAACTTTCTCATACGACCTCGGATCGAGGCGATCCTTTTTTTAAAGTGCATGATTTTTTGAGTAGATCGCAGTGGTGTTGTTAGTTTCACTTGGCTCAGTTCCAATATTGTACTTTTAGCATACACCTAATTTATGAGGATTTTGTAAAGCATTGAGTTTAATACCACTAAGTATTCTTGCTAGTGGAAGTTGTAAACACACTAATTATAAAGTGCCAAATCATATTTGCTTGGGGGGTTCTTTGATTGAGTGAAAAGGAAGGGTTGTTCTATGTATGTTATCTTCTTTTCAACATTTTTTCTTCATTTCTTCATCATGGATCAAACAACAGTACCCATCTTGACTCCCTACAACTACTTTGAGTGGAAATCATGCATGAAAATCTACTTAAGAAAAGTTCTCTTACATAGGATAACAATGGGACTTGAAACTGAACCCGTTAAAGACAAAGATAAGCCTAAGTGGTTTAACAAATGTGATGAGGCCTATGGAACATTATGTTTGTCTATTTCTCCGTATTTCCTCTTTCACATTGAGTCTTTAAATTCACCAAATGACATCTAGTCAAACCTAAAAACATTATTTGGCACACAAGATTCAATGAGGGGTCACATGTTGGAAAATGATCTAATTAGTTTAAGTCTAGGCAATTTCAACACAATTCAGAATTTTTTCACAAAATTGAAATCACTAAGGTTGCAGTTAAAACAATATGGAATTGAAAAGAAAGATGAACAACTGATTCTCAGTATTCTCTCTAAGCTAAGTTCAGAATATAATTTTGTGTTTGTTTCTACCTTCTATTCTATTAAGGGTGCACTTGGTACTCAATTCACCATGCCATCTTTAGATGATTTTGCTATCTCTCTCACACAAGAACATGATAAGCTAATCCAGATTGGTACTCTTAAGTCCTCTAAGTCACATGCTCTAGCTGCCAACCAAGGCACAAAAGAATAGAAAGGACAAAGTAGTAACAAGAATAAGGATAAGAAACAAAAGAATAGCAAGGAGAAGAAAGATTAGATACCAGTTTCTTCAAAACGAGCTAATGAGACCCAATCTTCTAAGGGAGACAAGCCTACGAAAGAGAAGGTCCAATGTGCCTATTGCAAAAGACCTGGTCATGATGAACATAAGTGTTTGAAGAAACAAATTGATCACTTGACACATGTTCTTGAGAAGAAGAATATCAGTGTTCCTAAGTCTATCAAACAAAATTCAAGTGAGGAGTCTAACAAGGCAAAAGAAAACAACAAGGGGAAAGGAAAGGGCAAGGCCCTTGTAGTAGTTGCTTCACAACAATCCACTTGGGCTCTTGATTCAGGTGCTTCACACCACATGGCTTCATCTAAGGAAAAACTTGCATCTTTGGAGTTGTATACTATGCCTTCTAGTTTAATGGGCGATGACATTCCTGTTGATGTGTGTGGGAGAGGGTATTTTGATGTGGGAGATGGCACATTCCATGATGTTCTTTATGTGCCCTCATTATCAACTAATCTCCTATTAGTAGATCAGATCACTCACACAGGTTCTATAAGCACAAAAATCACACACAGCCTCCACAAGGACCCCTATGATGATTTTAATCCTTGTCATGTACATGTAAGCATGAAATAATTTTCTCTAAGAAAACCTCTTGGTGACATGTCTTCTTTCTCATCTTGTGTTGTTTCATCTTTGTCGTTTTCTCTCTCTTTGTCATCGATGCTTTTTGACACTTTTGCGACACTTATTGATTTGCATTTTCTTAGCTTTCAACCCTATTCCTAAGCCTTGTAAGTGTCTTGTAGGTGAGTTTTCACCTTTCCCCTATGTTTTTCATCCTCTCCACCCCCTAGAAGCCTTTTAGAGGTCCCCTCTATCCATCTCCAACTTTAAGTTTTCAGTTTCACTCAACCAATCCAAATAACCCCCTATTATTTCTAGATCTCCCCCTGAGAGATCCTACTTTGCAAGTGGAGATTTGGATTCTTACACATGATTAACCTATTTCCAGAGGTAGATCACCTCCTTTTCATCTTCTCTGCCATCTCCCATCATGCATTTCCTCTCAGACCCCTTTCTTTCTAGATCTCCTATCGAGCAACCCTCAAAAAATAGGATTTCCCCTTGGGCAACCCAAGGTCATCCCCCGGGTGACCTTGTCACGTTTCTAGCCGTAGAAAAAATCAAGTTTCTAACTCAAAATAGCTTTGTTTTCATCTTTTTTTCTTCCAGTTTGCATGATTTTTGATGCCTAATGTGGAGTTGACTATTTCATGCACCCACACATGTATAATTAACTCCATTTGATCTAAAATTAATAGCTCATTCTCTCTCATGCATTCTTCTAACTCCACTTCCTCTTCAATGATAATCTATTATTGATTTATCACTCTCTAATCAATTGAGTTTACTAGGTAATCAATCTAGTTCACTCCCCAATCAATCCTCGTTAACTCTTCAATCAATTGAGTTAACTCTTCAATAAAATCCCCTTCTTCTAACCTATAAATACCCTCTCCCTTAGCACAAAGGGAGGCAAATTCATTGTGCACATAGCTCTTGCTAAGTTTTTTCTCTCCAATTAGCATTCTCATGCTCACATAGGACGAAGGTGCCTTTTATTTATTCATTATTCATCAAGATTTCACATAAATCTCTTCAAGCATCATTACGTTGCTTCAATCAATGACATTAATCTCTCATTGAGCTCTCTTAAGCTTCTACAAGCTTCTTTTTCTTCTTTGTGTTGTCTTGTCATCAAGAGGTCTTCCCGCTACTTCAAGAGGATACAAGGTTGCCATCAAGGATTTCTGAGGGTAGTGTAGTCACACAAATCTTCTTTATTTCAGGTTCCTCTATGCTTTTGTCAATTAGTAGTAATTAGAAAATTGAAATTGCTCTTAGGATTAGTAATTTATTGCTTTTTCCTTGATAGAAAGGTTAGGTCTAGCAATTTAGAAGTAATTTGCATTCATAGTTTACTTCATTTAATCACAATTTCCTTTTCTAGATTAATTGTTTTAAAACATTCAGAAACCCCCAAAAAAACATAGAATAATTGCATTAGGTTAAAATCATTCTAGTTGCATTCATATTTCCCTTTTTAGATTAAAAATAATCTTTATTTCGAAAATATAAAAATAGCACAAAAACAAGTTTGCATGTCATATAGTTGCATTCATCAAATATCAAGAAAAGAACAAAAACATTAGGTATTTAGATAACTTGCAAACCCTTGATACCATCACAAGGTCAATCACGATCAACTATTTGGTTAAACCCTTGATACCATCACAAGGTCAATAAAAGTCAACGCACAACTAAACCCTAGATCAAACAAAACCCTAGGTCAAACCCTAAAATCTAGTCAAGGTTAGTCTACATACACCTATCTCTTGTCTTGGCTCATGAATGTGCCTAGGATTAAGAGGTAAGTGGGTGAAGGTAGTACTCAGTGAGATTCAAGAAAATAATCCAAGACCTCAATAGGATCCATTCGTCTTGCAACAACTAGAGGCATTTAGACAACTTCAAATACAACGTGCAATCATCCAATGAATTGAAAGACAAGAAGCCATCAACGAAAGTAACAGCTTACCCACACAGAGGTGAAACAATAGAAACCCTAACAGAAGAAGAGTAACTAGTGACCCTTTGGTTCATAGGGTTATCTCTACAACAACACTCATTGAATGAAACATATACATTAGCACACAACAACAAAGGCCCCAGGACATGCCGACCCCTCTCTGCAAAGTCCAGCTCTCCAACGAGCTAGACCCCCACCGTGTCTCACCTCCTGTCGACTGGCTACTTCCACAAGAGCGAGAGTGACATGGTGGATCACCCTATGGTAAGGAGGGAAGGGTCCGTGTGTGTGCTAAAATCTAACCCTACAGCCCCAGGCAATTGAGGTCGCGATTTTGAGATACATATTTTGGTGAACCTAATGTGAATTATAGAATCTTTTGGTTTTGTAGTTTGCATCCCAAACTTGTAGATCACATCACAACTTTAACATTCAAACGCTTCAAAACAAAAACTCAACAAACATTTTCACTTTATTCTTCATAGCCTCTTTTGTCATTTCATCTTTTATCACCTTCACCATCATTTGTTCCATTTATTCTGTGGTGTGTATAGCACCCCCAAATATGACAAAACCTGATTTAAACCAAGGGAATATTCCCTCAAGAAAACCAAAAACTCCTTCCTTTGATAGGTATGTGCCACCACATCTAGATGCATCAATCACCAATTGCTATGACTGTGAAGACTTAGATTACGAATAAAGACCAAAAAGACCAAAGAGAATCCAGACGTTCTCTGTCTTTCAACAACCTAGCTTGGGAGCATAATCTGGCCATGCCAAGTGCACCACATAAAGCTAGGAGGGTAAGGTTAGAAATATATTGACCTGATCAACCTTCCACAAGCACATCAAGTACTCATCTAGATAAGGAAGGAAATGATTAGAAAGACACCCGGAAGAAGCGAAAGATGCTCAAAAGGCATTGAGAGTTGCCTTGCGAGAAGAACAAAGAGAAAACACTGCACAAGAAGAAGCATACTGCCATGACCACACTTGAAGAGACAATCCTAGAAATGAGGAAACACCTAGAGATGCTACTCCTGTAGACTTAATTGCAACTCTAGTGCAAAGGATTAGAATGCTAGAAGCAGAACAAGCTGCTCCTGAAAGAAGAAAAAAGTCCCATGATGATGTTTAAAATTAACAAGACTAGGGGCATCTCAAAATCCCCCTATCTCAACTACTATTCATGAAATGCAAGTAATGACACGTGTCTAAATGGGAATCTTCCTATTTAGAACAATCCAACAAATCCAACAATGGGTTATCAAAACCCACCAATAGGGCTATTGCTATCAACCCCTCAATCTCAAAGTGTCTTTCTCGAAACATACCTTGAGTACTTGAAAGAACCTCTTGATCAAAACATAAGGAACGTACAGTTACCTCAGCCATTGCTAGATCTCCCAAAATTCAAAGGAGGGGGAGATCCAAACTCCCACATTAAAGCCTACACTACAACAATAAGAGAACTCCTCCCTTGGGATGGGGTTGTTGCTAAAATCTTTCCAAAAACTCTCAAAGGAATAGCTCTGGATTGGTACTATTGTTTGCCAGAGGCATCAATTCACTCATTAAGACAGCTAATCGAAGAGTTTGTCATGGCATTTGACAGGAACAAACTTGTCAAAATAGGGATCAGAGAATTCCTCACCATGAAGCAAGAACTGAATGAATATGTAGCCCACTTTGTGACTAGATGGAGGCAAGTCCTCTATTCCTCAACCAGTGCCCCAAACATGGACCATCGTGAACTATGTGATCTTTTCTTACATGCCTTGAATAAGGATATGAGAGAAGACGTTCAAAAATTACCATACAGATCCTACAAAGAAGCATTGGAAAGTGCTTTGAGGATTGATCAAGCTACCATTGATAGTGGCCGAAAAACTTACGATATTAACAGAAAGCTCAAAGTGCCTAGAGCAATTGAAAAGACTACATCCAATGTTTCTCCAGACAAGGATATCAATGTTACATGAAAAGTAATCCCAGTAATGACAAGTCGCAATAGAAAGGAAATCAAGGGTCAAACCATCCCCCTATGACCTTAACGCTTATTGTTGGTTACACTAAACAAAAGGACATGAAACAAAAACTTGCTATGGGTATAACAAAGCTATTTCAAACTTATTCCAGATCAACAACAAAACTTCCTCAAACTCCTTCAATCTCAAAGGAAGGAGAAGGAACCTCAAAATGAGAAAGGGAAGGCCAATCAAAATAATTCCAATCACGTAGAGCTGAACCAAGAAGTGTTTGTGATCCACGAAGAGGAACAAATAGATCAAACAGAAAATGTCTTCTCACAAGTGATAAATTTGTTGAGAGCCTCTCCCTCACACCGCAAACCATTTTTGGAAGTGTTAGAAGTGGGATTTTCAACACAAGAGGAGCCAACCCCTCTCACGTTTGATATCTCCAAACTGCCTCAAACCAAAGGAAGTAAGGAAAAGGATTTGTTGCTATACATACAAATTCAGCCTAAAGAAGTTATCGTAAAGAGAGTCATGGTAGACAAAGGATCGACAGTCAATCTCTTACCAATGTCATTGTTGAGAAGAATGGGATATAGAAAGACATGAATCAAGCAACAGGCTGCCACCTTAAGGATATATGACAGTCACGATATTCAAACAGTTGGAAAAATTAGTCTACTACTTACTCTAATGGATAAAACAATCTCCACAGACTTTCATGTCATCAATTAAGAAACCAATTACAATATGATCCTCGGAAGACCTTGGATTCATGCGATGAAGGCCATCGCCTCCACTTTGTTTCAAGAGATCCATTTTCATCACTCGGGAAAGATCTACATTGTCAAGACAGACCTTGATCCTTTCAGTATTTACAGGAAGGAATAGGAAGAAAGAGACAAAAAGTTAAAGACACAAGAGAAATCAAAAGAAAAATCTCAAGATATCCAAACAAACACAAGTACTCACACAATATCTTATCAAAGAATGGACGGTCTTAAATAATTGCCCTTTGATACTCACACCACCAAGTCTCATGCTCTCTTTAGCTTAGCGGCCATACCATGCCTTAATGAATGGGACATCAAAAACCTCTCAGTAAGAACAATCGAAATCATCGAAAAAGTTGAAGAAAAAGAGGAGAAACAAAACTCAACCTACGAGTTTGGAGAAACATCTCAACCACAAAATAATCAAAATTTATGGACTCTCCACTTAGATGGAGCTAGCTGTAAAACTAGAGTAGGGACAGGGATAATCCTAACATCCCCAGAAGGAAAAGTCCTCCCCTTTGCCTTCAGACTTGATTTCTTTTGCACCAACATATCACTGAGTATGAAGCCCTATCTCTAGGAGTCATGTTAGCCATGAGAATGGGGGTCAAGAAGACCATTGCCTTTGGAGACTCTCAATTAGTGATCAATCAAGTTGTGGAAAATTATGAAACAAAGTCAGAATGATTACGACCTTACAAAGAAACCATCAGGAAATTGGTCCAATTATTTGACTTCTTCTCCATAAAAGCCATACCCAGAGAAGAGAATCAAGTAGCAAATTCAATGGCTACATCAGCCATGTTATTTTTGCCACATGCTCAACTTCAAAATTCATAATACATTGTGTCAATACATGGAGAGCCATTATTGGAAAGTGAAGAATTGCCAAGCATCCTGAATTACACCATCCTATGCTGCCACAATAATGGGTTAAACTTTCTGGGACATCCCGATTTTTGCTGAAATCACATATTTTTAGAAAATATAATGATTTAAGCCTTAAAAGGTTCCATTTAAAGGATTTTAATTGAAGAGGGTTTGATCAAACCCCCTTAGATCAAACCCCCTTGGATATAACCTCGCTAGTTTTAAACCATACCTATAATGGAGTCTCCTCTACACCTATCAAAATGCTGATAAAAAACCACTTTTGGTTTACCTTTTGGGGGATCAAATGAATTCATTTAAAATTTATGTTTCGTAAGTATGTAGTTCCTTATTATAAGCTTCCCAAAAAGTATAATTTTAAATATATTTAATTTGATTATTATATTTATTTTTTATTTCTTGTGAATGTAAGTTTTTCAATGAACATCAAGGTCTTTGTTTCATACATACGGAAAAATAGGGAAATATAGAAAAAAAATTCTAAAAAATACATGTCCTCTAGGTATTGATGTCCTTATTCCAACAAAAAAGAAAAAATTGAATTATGATACATACAAAAAAAATTATGCTCTTTATAGTACACCTATGTCTAAATTGTAATTGGTTTGACTTCAAAAATTAATTAAAAAAAACATATTCAATAAAAAATTATGAAACCAAATGCATCCTCTAGATACTATAGTTGCAAATCTAAATTCGAAAAAAATAGAATTTTATCCTTCATAGAAAAAAAGTTATGTTTTACACAGTACACATCACTCTGTAAAAATGGTGTTTACTGTTAAAAACTAGTTATCAAAGGAGATGGAAAAAGAAATGCAATTTGATTCCAAAATTTAAAAAATATATATATTTAGAATCTATAGACAAAATGTCACAAATCACTAGTTTGTATGATCTTCAAATTCCTCACAGTTTAGCAGCTATAGGTGTCTGAAAGTGAAGATTTAGTTCAAAATGTTCATTTCAATGCCAAGTTTGGCCAAAAAGTGTAACCCAGTATTGTGGGATCACCCTACTAGTACTAGTACTAGGTCAAATGAAGAAACCAACCCAAGATTACATTGAGAATGATGAAGCCATCCTCTAATATTTACATGCCTATGATGGACTTCCAAAAGTATACCACAAGAAAGGATACATGCTCCTTCCTCACCCAGAGGACTATTTTGGAAGTGAGAATGAAATCCTTCAAATCGAAGCAAATTCAGATTTACCACCTGCCCCTCAAAAATTTGAAGAGGGACATCCATCGCTAACCAAAGATACCATTGATATTAATGTCGAAACCCCTGAGAAACCAAAAATGCTAAAGTTGGGAGGGGAATTAAATGACGAAGAGTTGGAAGAGTACAGTGAGTTTCTTATCAAATACTCTGACGTCTTCGCATGGATATACTCAGGCATGCTTGGATTAGACCTAAAGATCATGGTGCACAACTTAGTAACAAAGCTAGATGCAAAACCCATAAAATAGAAATTGAGACCCATAAAGCCACAAGTAGCTGAAATGGTGAAGGAAGAATTGAAGAAATTATTGAATGTCAGCTTTATCAAACCAGTGGATTATTCAAATTGGGTATCAAACATTGTCCTAGTCTTAAAGAAAAATGGAAAGATTTGGATATGCCTCAATTTTAGGGATATTAATCAAGCTTGCCCAAAAGATGACTTTCCCTTACCATCCATAGATCAAATTGTTAATTCAACCGCAGGGTATGAAATACTCTCTCTCATGGATGGGTTCTCGGGATATAATCATATCAAAATTTTAGAGGTTGATCAAAACAAAACAACATTCACCACCACTTGGGGAACCTTCTGTTATGTAGTCATGCCATTTGGACTGAAAAACGTAGGGGCTACCTATCAAAGGGCCATGACACACATCTTCCACGATTACATTCACAAGATAGTAGAGGCATATGTTGATGATCTTCTAGCTAAGTCAGAGCAATGATCAACACATGTGGAAGACCTTCACAAAATATTCATTAGGCTTCGAGAATACAAAGTAAGGTTAAATCCTGAGAAACATGTTTTTGGGGTTACGACAGGTAAGTTGTTGGGTTTCATCATTTCACAGAGAGGAATTGATATTGATCCTGCAAAAGTTAAAGCAGTCCTAAACGCAATTGCACCAACAAGTGAGACAGTGGTAAGAACCTTTTGGGACAATTAGGCACAATCATGCATTTCATACCAGACATGACTTTCAAGATTCATCCGATCAATCAGTTACTGAGGAAACAAGTTGGCATAACATGGATGGTAGACTGTGAAAATGCATTTGAACAAGTAAAGTTCTTGTTGACACATCCCACGCTAATGCCACCAAAACATGATAAACCCTTCATCTTGTACTTTAGAGCAACTGATATTTCTGTAGCATGCATGTTGGCTCAAGAAGATGAAGGCGGGAGAGAAAGAGTCATATACTTCATAAGTTGAACCTTACTGGAATATGAGAAGAATTACACTCAGGCTGAAAAGGAGTGTCTTGCCATAGTCTTCACCACTTGGAGATTATGATACTATATGTTGAATCAAGAAACCAGAGTCATGATATGATCTGAGTAGTTGAGGACTTTCTTAAGTCAACCAATGTTATCAAGAAGGGCTGGCTGGTTTTGGACATTGCTAAGTGAGTTTGAATTGACCTATGTCAATCAAAAGTTAGTTAAAGGATAGGTAATAGCAGATTGGTTAGCATAAAACCTAGTTCCTCAAGAGGAGCCCATAAATCAAGATTTCCTGGATGAAGAGATTTGCGTAATTGATCTCAAGAAATATGCCGCTTCATATTGGTATAGAGACATTGTGAACTATCTTGCAAATAAAACTTACCCTAAAAATATGACTCCTCTAGGAAAAAGATGATTGCGCGTCCTCACCGCGAGATATGTTCTAATAGAAGATGTGCTTTATGGAAGGGCCTTAGATAGTATGTTGCTTCAATGCATTGACAAATAAGAGGCATGTAAGATCCTAGAGTAATGTCATAGTGAGATCTGTGGAGGACACTTTGGTGGTCATGCCACGGAAAGCAAAATACACAGAATGGGATACTTCTAGCCATGTTTGCAAGGAGATGCAATTAAGTTCGTAAAAAGGTATCTAAAATGTCAAGCCTATGCTCATGTCCACCACACACCAACAAGAGATTTACAACCGATTGTTACCCCTTGGCCCTTTTCCACTTGGGGTTTGGATTTGATGGGGAAGATATCTCCCCCATCAATGGATGGACATTTGTTCATCATCACCACAACAAAATATTTTACCAAATGGGTAGAGGCCATGCCCCTCACCACTATTTTAGGGACCGTAATCGCCAAATTCATACTAAATCAAATTATATGTCAGCTCGGGATTCCCCAAGTGATAGTGACAGATAATGCATTGTCATTTAAAAATCCTCAAGTGAGAGAGTTATGTGAGAGATTCCACATTAATCATAACTCTCCCTCAGTTTACTATCCTCAGGGGAATGGACAGGCCAAAGCCACGAACAAAACATTGAAGTTGATACTGGTTAAAATCATAAAAGACTCTAAAAGAGATTGGCATTTACAATTATATCCAGCACTCTAGGATTATAGAACAAGTGTAAGAACTCCAATTGGAACCACCCCTTATGCCCTCACTTTTGGGTCGGAGGTGGTGTTACCTTTGGAGGTAGAACTACCTAGTCTGAGAGTATCGTTACAAGGATTATTAGATAATGAGGAATATCGAGCGGTGAGATTAGCTGAATTAGAAATGATGGATGAAACATGCTTAAGAGTTGTCTAAATACATGATTCTTATCTCGCAAGAATGAAGAAGCAGTATAAAAAAAGGTTGTCCCAAGACCTTTTCAAGTGGGAGACTTAGTGCTTAAGATAGACAACTTGATTGATAAAAAAACCAATGAAGGATGCAAGTTCAGACCAAACTGGATAGGTCCTTACATGGTTAAAGAAGATGTCAAAAATGGTGCCTATCTCTTGTGCACAATGGAGGGAGAGGAATTTGGCGAAATAGTCAATGCCTTTCACCTCAAGAAATACTGTCTAAAAACCAAAAAAATCATAAAACATAAAAATACAAAAAAAAAAGAGTGAAAGAGAGAAGATTGTTGAATGTCTGTACTCTTGGGTGGAGATTAGTCTAATCTCGAAGCCTCAAGGGTGACATTCTAATAGAGAAAGAAAGGTACAAAGCACACACCTGCCATAGCTGAGCAAAATTAAGAATCGAGTAATCTCTAGGATCATCTTCTATCTAGGGACCCTTGTTCTTTCCCATTTATCCTTTACCCTCGGTCTATCTTGCTTGCCATCTATGATCTAAGTCTAGAGAACATCAATAAAGTTTGTTACTTGTCTAAAGTTGAAAGATTGTCAAATTGTCTTATCTAGATAAGGATCAGTGTTTAGCCTTTAGCAAAGCCTAAAATTAGAAGCACTCCATTTTCATTACCGCTCCCCGCTTGAGTTTTAAAATGTTATCTCACAACCTTGAATGGGTCTCTTATATCAGGACAACTCGCAATCCCCTAGATTGAAAATCATACTAAAGAGCAGTCATATTGTTTGTTCCACATTGCATTCATACCAAAATTAGAAAAAGAGTCTCAAAGCAATAAAGTCAATGTCATAACTTGTGACATTTAGTAGAAGTAAATGTTTCATTTCAGCATTTCTTGTGTTCTTGCATCTGCATATCGTAAACTACATGTCATATATAAATATATAATACAAAAACATGACATCATTATCATACTTGCATTGTTAGAAGAGTTGAAAGGTCAAAACATAATCAAAAAGTTCTAAGACTTCCATAATGCACAAGAGATGAGTACACGTCCGATAGACGAAAACCATAACAAGATGAACTTTCATAGATATATCTGAAGTTTACTTATACAAGAGTATCAAAGAGCTAGGACAAAATGCTCTTAAGGGAAATAAAGGCTCCCCATGCAAGGGGGCATGATTTCAAAAGAAGAAAAAGTAATATCAAGGTTGGTTCCCCCCAACAGAACCATCAGGACTTCTGCTCCTCTACCTATGAATGCCACTCATCGCTCCATGAGACCTATGGGAGTGAGGCATCCTACTGTGAGTGTTTGATTGTGAAGGCCCTGCCGTACTAGCATCTCGTCATCCAAAACTGAGATGAGCCATCTCCTAGAGCACCTAATTCTCACCCTTAAGGGTGTGAATCTCGGCCTTCAAATTTGCACTCGCCTGACATCCATAATAGACAGGAGCGAAAATGTTGGTGTGTCACCTGGCAGCAAGGGGCACACCAGGATCAACCAAGAGACGATCTCAACTCAATCTAGTGAAGGGAGAAGCCAAGCCAACATTAATCTCATGAATAAAAGCCCTCCACTCTTCAACATTACCTGCAAAGTGAACCAAAGGAGAAAGATATGTTAGTTCCTCATGAAGAGAAAGAAAAGAGAAAGGACAAAAGTGTGAAAAATGATAAACAAAATTGGACTCATGTGGATCACTAGGATACTAGGTAGGGTCAAACTATCGCATCACCTCATCAGAATGAGGAGGTCTAGGAACCACGGACAGACCCTCAGGGATGTCAGGTGCACCATCTGCATCATCTATATCATCAAGACCCTCATCCTGTGCATCCTTGGGTAGGCCCTCGTCTGACAAATCAACACCATCAGGAATATAGTCCTCGTCAGTAGACTCTAAGTCCTTAACTACAATGAGTGCTCGGTAAGGAGTCCCTCTCCCTCCCCTCTGTCCTACTCTCAAAAATCTAGGAACTCTAGTAATGAAGACTCTAGGAGTCAAGGGAGTCCAAATAACTATCCTTTGACCTACCTCACCCATCTCCTAAAAAACCTATAACAAGTAGATCTGGGGGCAACTCCTCAGGGAAGTCCTCGCGAAATTGTTGTAAGACACACTCAATGTGGTGAACCTTAACTAGACCATTACGATTTGAAACCTTGAACACCCATGACAATACTCTTGGATCTGGCCATCCCGAGCCCAGGAGTAGCCACAGTGTGCAAAGAAGCATCAAATTGACCCACATGCATCCATCTAGTTGCTCTCGATAGTCGTCTGTTAGGAATTGAAACAAGCTTTTGGTGGGGCCTGATGTACTCAAAGATCCAAGTCATACTCAAGGAAGAGTGAATAAAAGCAAGAGCCCCTCGTCATGCAATGTGATAGAAATCCCTGTATACCATGGCCAAAATGTCTAGCCCCCAAGCATAGACCTTGCCCTGGTCAAGAACCTGTATGATGGGTGCCCAACACTATCTCAAGTGAGCCAAGGCCTTGTCTCCAGATAGCCTTGATGCAATCAAACCAATTAGGAACTTCCTCAGGAGAGGAATACAAAGTCGTGGCACTGAAGTAAGTTGAACCCCTGTCTGATCCTCAAGATGACTAACCCCCATAAACTATGCCCAAGATATCTTGTCCTCAAAAGACTCACTAGCAGGAAGGATGAGAGGATGTCCTCTCACAGAAACTCCAAGAATACGGAAACATAAAACAGATTGATAAACCACTCTCCTGAAACCTGTGGGAACTTGAAAGTGTTGTCTACATCCCAATAAGTCAGAATGTCGCAACATATGCGTGACACAGGGTGAACAACTGGCACATGACAGACTCTAGCTAGGCCTATTCTCCTCAAGATAGCACGGTCCTCATCACTCAATGAAACAAACATCTCTAAGAGCCACAACTACTCTCGGCAAGCATTCCCTTGGATTTGCATGTCCTACAAATCAAAAATAACTTTAGATTAGATCTCGTAAACTCGCAAAAATCCCTAAAAATTGTAAAAATTGCAAAAAATCTCATAAAAAAGTGTATAACCCCTCAAAATTGCAATAAACAAGTGAATACAATAGTCAAATTAAGTCAGATCAGATTAAAATGAACATCAAAAAACATCAAATTTCAAGCAAAATCTACCCAACAGGGTTGCCCCCCAGGCAACCCAGATGTCAACAGGATCTCACCCCGACTGACCCTGTTGTCTGCAAGATCTCCCCCCGAGTAACCCTATTGTCAAATAGATCTCCCCCCGGGTGACGTACTTGACAAAGGGGGTAACCCTAAATGGAGATCCCTCAAGCTAAAAATGCCCTAAAATATGCATTTCTCAGCCAATTTTAGAAAATGAAAGACCTATCCTACTCTAAACAATGAAACAAAGACAATGCAACAAGAAGAATCGCCAAAAATAGACTATTTTAAGACATTTTTCACAATATTTAACCTAGGGTTTAGAAAAGGGTTTTTCACTATTTGCGTACTCAATTTTCTGTGGCTAAAGAAGAGCTAGCCATCTTTGCGATCTCCCCGACGATATCTGCTCAACAACTGCTCACACGATTGATTCCGTCTCTGATTCACTCTGATCTCACAAATTTGCTTGCTTTGCTTGCCCTTAGCTTAGTTTCTTTTATGCATTCTTAGATTAGTTTTTTCTTTTATGCATCTTTCATGCTTCCTTTTGTGTGCATTCATTCCTACAGGTCTCACCGATAAAGGCAAAGAACTAGTCGAACTCGAACGATCTATGGTAAGTTCGTCATTTCAGTTTTCATTATTCATTTTTATATATTTAGATGTCAAACTAATACTAGTTATTACAGGTACAATTGCAGGAAAATTGACAATAGATAATGCCTAGTTTGGGAATAGTACCTACCCTTCATGTAGACTACCGTCCCTGAGGGGGCAAATATGTAAGCACAAAAATCATGCACAACCTCCATGAGGACCCCTATGATGATTTTAATCCTTGTCACGTACATGTAAGCATGAAATAATGTCCTCTAAGAAGCAAACCTCTTGGTGACATGTCTTCTTTCTCATCTTGTGTTGTTTCCTCTTTGTCGTTTTCTCTCTCTTTGTCATCAATGCTTTTCGACACTTTTGCGACACTTGTCAATTTGTGTTTTCTAAGTTTTCAACCCTATTCCTAAGCCTTGTAAGCATCTTGTAGGTGATTTTTCACCTTTCCCCTATGTTTTTCATCCTCTCCACCCCCTAGAAGCATTCTAGAGGTCCCCCTTATCCATCTCCAACTTTCAGTTTTCAGTTCCACTCAACCAATCCAAATCTCCCCCTATTATTTCAAGATCTCCCCCCCGAAGATCCTACTTTGCAAGTGGAGATTTGGATTCTTGCACATGATTGACCTGTTTCTGGAGGTAGATCACCTCATTTTCATCTTCTCTGCCATCTCCCATCATGCATTTCCTCTCAGACCCCTTTCTTTTTGGATCACCCACCGGGCAACCCTCAAAAAGTAGGAGCTCTCCTCGGGCAACCCAACTAGCGAAAGGGGTGACCCTATCGCATTCCAGACATGGAAAAGCTTGAGTTTCTAACTCGAAATAGCTCTATTTTCATCCATTTTTCTTCCAATTCACATGATTTTTTATGCCTAATATGGAGTTGAGTATTTCATACACCCACACATCATAATTAACTCCATTTGATCTAAAATTAACAACTCATTCTCTCTCATGCATTATTCCAACTCCAATTCATCTTCAGTGATAAGCTATTATTGATTTATCACTCTCTAATCAGCTGAGTTTATTAGGTAATCAATCTAGTTCACTCCCCAATCAATCCTTGTTAACTCTTCAATCAATTGAGTTAACTTCTCAATCAATCCCCTTCTTCTAACCTGTAAATACCCCCTCCCTCAAGCATAAAGGGAGGCAAATTCATTATGCACACAGCTCTTGCTAAGTTTTTACTCTCCAATTAGCATTCTAATGCTCACACAGGACGAAGGTGCCTTTTATTTCTTCATTGTTCATCAAGCTTTCACATAAATCTCTTCAAACATTGTTACGTTGCTTCAATCAATGCCATTGTGCTCATCAAAAGCTCTCATTGAGCTCTCTTAAGCTTCTACAAGCTTGTTTTGCTTCTTTGTGTTGTCTTGCCATCAAGAGGTCTTCCCGCTGCTTCAAGAGGATATGAGGTTGCCATCAAGGATTTCTGAGGGTAGTGGAGTCACACAAATCTTCTTTATTTCAAGTTCCTCTATGCTTTTGTCAATTAGTAGTAATTAGAAAATTGAAATTGCTCTTGGGATTAGTAATTTATTGCTTTTTCCTTGATAGAAAGGTTAGATCTAGCATTTTAGAAGTAATTTGCATTCATAGTTTAATTTATTTAATCGCAATTTCCTTTTCTACATTAATTGTTTCAAAACATTCGAAAACCCCAAAAGAAAACATAGAATAATTGCATTAGGTTAAAATCATTCTAGTTGCCTTCATATTTCCCTTTTTAGATTAAAAATCATCTTTATTTCCAAAATATAAAAGAAGCACAAAAAGAAGTTTGCATGTCATATAGTTGCATTCATCAAATATCAAGAAAAGAACAAAAACATTAGGTATTTAGATAACTTGCATACCCTTGACACCATCACAAGGTCAATAAAAGTCAATGCACAACTAAACCCTACGTCAAACAAAACCCTAGGTTAAACCCTAAAAATCTAGTCAAGGTTAGTCTGCATACACCTATCTCTTGTCTTGGCTCACGAATGCGCCCAGGATTAAGAGGTAAGTGGGTGAAGGCAGTCCTCGGCGAGATTCAGGAAAACAATCCAAGACCTCAACAAGATCCATTCTTCTTGGAACAACTAGAGGCATTTAGAGAACTTCAAATACAATGTACAATCATCCAACGAAATGAAAGACAAGAAGCCATCAACGAAAGTAATAGCTTACCCACACAGAGGTGGAACAATAGAAACCCTAACAAAAGAAGAGTAACTAGTGACCCTTTGGGTCATAGGGTTATCTCTACAACAACACTCATTGAACAAAACATATACATTAGCACACAACAACAAAGGCCCTAGGACATGCTGACCCCTCTCCATGAAGTCTAGCTCTCCAAGGAGCCAAACCCCCATCATGGCTCACCTCCTCTTAATTGGCCACTTCCTTGAGAGTGAGAGTGTCATGGCAGATCACCCTGTGGCAAGGAGGGAAGGGTCCGTGTGCATGTCAAAATCTAACCCCATAGCCCCAGGCAACTAAGGTCATGATTTTGAGTGTACAAGTTCAAGCAAGTAGGTTGAGTTCACTCCTGATTCAGTGGAGATTCATGAGTTGTATAGTGGTTCTACAGTTGAAGTTAGGAAAGTAGATCGTCAATCATGGCTCTATCTATTTTCTCACTTTTTTCCTAATCCTCCAACTATTTTTCTTACTCATTCTGATGATGTGAGTAAGTTATGGCATGAGCAGTTTGGCCATCTTAACTTTCGCTACTTACAACAGCTCAATCAATAGAGCATAGTCACATGATTGCCTTCAGTTCAGTTTTTAGGTGCTGTTTGCCAATATTGCATTCTTGGTAAGAATCCAAAGGAAAAATTTGACAAAGGTAAGGCATGGAGAGCTTCACAAATACTAGAGTTAGTTCATAGTGATTTGGTTGGATCATTTCCTCATCCATCCTTCAACAAAGCCATATATGTTCTAACCTTCATTGATGATATTTCTCACTATACTTGGGTGTACTTTCTCAAATAAAAGTCTGAGGTATTTGATCACTTCCATGACTTCAAGACTTTTGTAGAGAAGCAATCTGGGAAAGCCATCAAAGTTTTGTACACTAAAAATGATGGTGAATATTTCAACCATTGATTTGAGTGGTTTTGCACTTTAGAGGGGATTGTTTTGCAACATTCAATTCCATACAATCCTTAGTAGAATGGTGTTACAGAACAAAAGAATGGGGCCTTGAAGGAAATGGTGAATTATGTGATTCACTCCAGATCTCTTGCACCACAATATTGGGCAGAGGCCATTAACTATGTTTGTTATATCCAAACTATGTTCCTCACCAAGCCTTGAAGGGAGTCACTTCATTTAAAGCTTGCAGCGGTCAGAAATGTTTAGTTAAGCACTTTCAAATTTCTGGTTATCCTGCATGGGCCCATATTCCTATAGAGAAATATAAGGCCTTGCATATTTATAGGCTATCTTAATGGTGTGAAGGGTTATCCATTGATTCACCCTACTACACATGAGTTCTTCATTGAGAGGAGTGTTCAATTTGAGAAGGGCTCTTTGATCTCACTTCCCATCACTTCTCCACCTCCTTCTACTTTGACATTGGAGTCACTTGGGGTACATGATAGATCTTTTAATGAGTCAAATTCACCTGCGAAGATTCTTGATGATGAGGAGTCTTCTACCTCCACTTTCGATGTTGAGAGTGATCTAGAGGATTCACCTCCTTCCTCTCCTAGTCATCATTTAGAGGGTGATGATTCTCCTCCACATTCTCTAACTTCTGGTCCACTTTGGGCTCAACTTACTTTGACATCTATAGGTGATTGGGTTGAGGATCCATCAGACACTAGGCAGACTCATTCACAATTCTAGGATGCTCCACATGTCTTCATTGTTATTGCCTCTGATCCACAATCTTTTTGAGAAGCTTCTGGTATTCTTGAGTGGGATACAACTATGCAGGAGGAGTATAGTTCCTTAATGAGGAACCACAATTGGGATCTTGTCCCTCTTCCTAAGGGAAGAAAACTTGTTTGATGTAAGTGGATCTATTGAACAAAATTTGCAGTAGATGGGTTGGTTGATAAGCATAAGGCTTGCCTGGTCGCCAAAGGATTCTCCCATGTTCCTGGGATTGATTACTCTGAAAAATTTTGTGCCGGTTGCCAGAATGAACTCCATCGAACTTATTCTTGCGATTGTTGCAACCAATAGTTGGGAAGTACACCAGATGGATGTGAAGAGTGCCTTTCTTCACAATGACCTTCAAGAGGGGATCTACATGGAGCAACCATAGGGGTTAATTTAGGATTCTTCACTTCTGTGCCATCTTTGGAAGTCTCTCTATGGCCTCAAATAGGCTCCTCGAACTTGGTATGCCAAGATGGACTCCTTCCTTCTAACCATTGGGTTCACTTGGTGCCATTCCAATCCTAGTGTCTACATCTTACAATAGGATGATTCATTCCTATTTCTAGTTCTGTATGTTGATGACTTACTGATCACATGGAGTTCTTCATCTGCCTTGGGGTAGTCAAATCTTCCCTTCATGATAGGTTTTTGATGATTGACTTGGGCTTTTTGCATTACTTTCTCAGGATTGAGATCTCACAATCTACTTCTAGGATCACCATCACACAGTCCAAGTATGCTCTAGATTTTCTCTCATGATTTCATATGGCTGACTATAAGCCTGCTCCAACTCCCTTCCTTTCTAGAGTCAAACTTGAGGCTCAATGTTCTTCTCCATTTGTTGATGACATTTTGTATCGACAACTTCTTGGGAGTCTCATTTATCTGACTCATACAAGACCTGATATTCCACATGTTGTAGGCATGGTTTCTCGATTCATGTAGGAGCCCCATGAGTTGGACTAGAAAGCAACCAAGCAGATACTTCACTACATTCAAGGCACTCATAGTTTTGGGATTCACTACACATTAGGCATTGATCTTGACTTGGCGGGCTACATAGATTCAGATTGGGCAGATGATTCTCAGGATCGCAATTCTAATTTAGGTTACAACTTCTCACTTGGTTTAGGTATTGTTTGTTGGTCAAGCAAGAAGAAGTCTACCATTGCTCCATCTTCTACTGATGTCGAGTATCAGGGGCTTGTGAATGCCAACACTAAGGCCATTTGGCTTCATAATCTTCTCACTAATTTTGGTATCCATATTAGATGGCCATCAGTCATATTTTGTGACAACTAAAGTGCCATTTACATCTCACAGAATCTGATCCATCATCAGTGAACCAAACACATTGAGGTCCACATGCACTACATCTGAGAGCTCATCCATTGCCACGTCATCAACCTTTGCTACTGTCTAACTTCCAAGCAAGTTGTTGGTATCTTCACTAAACCCTTCACTGAGAACAAGTTCCTTCATTTGTGATCTTTGTTGGGGGTGTGGGAAGCTTTATCTTCTCGGGGGGCTTCATCCTCTCGCTCGAAGTCCTAACTCTCTCTACTCTAGAGGGTGTCTTCTAACTCTATTTGGGAGGGCTATTCTCTCTTTTTTGGGGGAGGTTTTTCTCTTTGGGGGGAAATTTTATGTACATGGGTACCTCATCAGGCTTGATTTGTTGGGACCCATCTCTTCATCCACCTAAGCTATGCTTAAGGGGGGTGTTAGTGTAGGTTTTTATTTCCTAGTTGGGTTATTTATTTTCTCTATATTCCTTGGTTTTTCCTACATCTTTTATTAATCTTTCTTAGATTAATAAAACATGTTTAATTAGGTGAGTGGGTTATGAGGTGTCACCTTCCTACATGTGAGCATCCATTATCTATCTTGGGAAGATACTTTGCTATCTTTAGTCTGATAGATGGTTGCTTCCTATTGGTTGATGTTGCCACCTCCCCCCTCTCCCTCATCTATATAAACATGCTACCTAGATTATATTTTGCATCTTTTTCTTTTGCATCCTCATAATGCTATTTTGCTTCTAAGAATTTGCATTACTCTTGTGGAGACTAACTATCTTGAATCATTTGCTTTCACAGTTTAATATATATTCATTTGCACTAGTTTTTTGGTTATTAATCTTTTTAGATTCTTGTAGACACTTAAAAATGTCCCGTGCCTGCGAATGACATTTCCACACATAATTCATCTCAATTTCATATTCTACCATTAATTAAATAATTTTTTAAATTATTTAATTAACTCATTTCCTCTTATGCTTTTTAATTAAATAAATTTCATTTATTTAAATATCCAAGCTATTTTCTTCTAAATTCCTCTATAATTAAATAATTTAATCATTATTTAATTATTCATTAATCAAACACCCATATTCCCCTCCTAATTTAAATAAATACCCATTTATTTAAATTATCAACCTTGCCCTAATTAAATAAGTCCCCACTTATTTAATTAAAGTCCCTCTACAATACCCCTTCCTCAAAAAGAATCAAATAAATTACCACAATTTATTTAATTTTAAAACATTTCCCACCTCACCATTTCCTCTAATTTAAAATTACCTTTTGTCCTATTGTGGCTGGAAACCCTAAACCATTCTCAGTCCTTGATCTTGCCACCAAGTCAACTCTTCATCTCAACCCTCCATTCACATTTCACCCTCTATAAAATCACTCTGACCCTCTCATTTTCATCTTACCACTTGCAAAATTAACTTGTGCCATTGTCAACTCTTGAGCTCTCCATCCAATTTGTAGACCTGTAAGACTGAGTGCATTAGATTAGCTAGCTTAGATAGCAGCAATGGAGGAAATGCATTAGTCAACCTAGGGTTTCTTGCTTTTATGCTTAGTAGATTATATTTTAGGTTGATTTAGAGCTCCATTGCATGGTTAGAGTTTGAATTTACTATTTGCAGGGCTTTTGTAGTGTTTTTACCCAACTACAATTGGTGAACCCGACGTGAACGGATGTACATTCCGTAGATTTTTTTTTAAAAAAATTTGTAGGTTTGTGCGATGCATAAGCTGATCAATGTTATGCTTGCGCTCCTTCGTGTGATTCTTGAGTTGTACGGTGTGACACCTCCATGGAGTCTGTAATGCATAGGAAGAATTATGCAATGCTTGTGATTGTATATAGGGTAAAACTCTTATATTTTGTTATTTTGAGCCTACCCATTTGGTTTTTGTAGGATTCTAACTTGTTTTTGATGCTCTGTGTATTTAGCTATCCCTCTGGTTTATGTTACTTATTTCATTTGGGTTTTTAAGAGCATTAGGGTTTCACATTTCAAGGTTTTTATCTAAGGTTTCTTATAAGCTTGTTTGAACATTTGGGTATATCTTGTGTATATTTGAAAGTTCATCATCTTTTTGGCATTCAAGAGACGACCTTACAACCCTAGGGTTTAGCATTTGTCACTCAAATACATTTTTTATGCATTATTAGGGTTTTTTATGCTAATTTGTATTTGCAGAGACTGTGCGATGCTTAAGCTACCATGTACAATGCCTGTGTAGTTTCAGCACTGCATGCGCAATTAAGGTTTTTTTCTAACATATGCAGGAAGGGTGTGATGCTTGTGCAGCTTCGTGGGTTGCTTGTGTAACTTTCTGCGCCGCCTATGCCTACATGACGTCTAGGTGGCATTGTGTGATTCTTCGGCCTCTTTCTGCACCACCTACCCCTGTGTAACATCTGTGTGGCTTTGTGTGACACCTTGGCCTCTTTCTGTAACGCATGCGTCTGGTATTGAAAAACAAAGGGTTTTCTTGAATATTTTCCATTTGGGTTTTTTTGTTTTTGCAGCAAGCTTAGGTTTTTTTATCTCTGTTACTGATATCTATTGGCATCTTGTGGTATTGGAGGTAAATCTTTACTTAAGTCACTAACTTTGTTTTTTAGGGTTTATTTTATTTCATGCATGTGTGGATTAACTTAGGAATATATTTCAATTTGGGTTAAAAGGAACACAACTTTGTTTTCCATTTACACTTATTTAGATTAAATTAAACCTCACTCATTTGGGATTAAAAAGAACCACAACCTTGCATTTTCACTCATTGGCTAAAAAGAACAACAATCTTGCATTTTCACGCATTTGGCTAAAAACGAATCACAATCTTGCATTTTCTCACTCATTTGGGTTTAAAAATGTACTTGCATCTTCACTCATTTAAAAAGATAAAAAGGATTGCATCACTATTTGCTATGTTTGGTGATTCTTAGGGTTGTGGAAAGGTGTATGCTCTTCCCTCACACCATTGGTGATCTTGGGAATAAAAAACCCTCCACCTCACTTACATAAATCACACCACACTTAAAACAGATAAATTCAAAAGAACCCCCATGCGAGTGTGACCAAGTAAATGCGTATTCTCTCCCCTCGTGTCTTAGTATGAGCTTGGGGATCAAAAATGTTTACTTGTGTTGCTTTTGTTGAACCTTTAGAGGGCCTACCTCCCATTTTGTAAGAGGGAACGACCCAAGCGGTAACAAGCTAAAGCCAAGCTCTTTCAAACCGCTATATAAAAAATGTGTTTGTGACGAAAGTCATAAGAAATAGGTGCTGATGTGTCATACCGATGAATGTCTCCCTTAGTACCCCTTGTGGTGCATGAAAATCTATAGAGTGTAACCTTTGTAGCCTAGGAGACCTCCTAAATGGAGTGAATCACCGCACGTATGGCCACCTGAATGAATGACCTTACTAAGAAGCTTTGTGCTAGTGGCCAAGAACCTTTCTATTTGCTAACGCAGGAGCTCAGACCTCTAAAGTTGTCCCACACTCTCACAGTTCAAAGTAGAGATAACAAATTTCTTGAGATTCTCGGGTCTTTAGGAATTTGAAGCTTGGTGTGCCTGAGAAGTGAGTGTTGTGTAAGGGGGAGCCAGTGCCACCAAGCTTCTAAGTTATCCACTTTGAGTAAGTGTAGCTGGAGCAATCCAAGTGGGAATTAAGCAGATATTGTCCTCTCCTAGCCTAGGGTTGTGCTTGTCTTCAAAGTGTCTTCAAAAACCTATCACAAAACATCAAACAAATAAGAGACACAGCAACAAACTAACAGCTGAGTGTTTTCATGATTGATGTGCTTTCTGATTTTCCACAAAATCATCAAACAGACTCAAAAAAACTAATTTTAAGGCCTACTAAAGTTGTAAAACACATTTGCTGAATAGTGAAATGCATAAGAAGCTTTCTGAAACGCATAAGAAATTGTGAAACACATATGCTCAACTCTACAACGCCTATGCACATTTCTACAATGCATGTGCCTACAAACAAATTAAAAAACCTTAGGGGAACCTTTGAAACACCATTCTCCCAACCAATTTCAACTGCAACCATCTCAAAGACATCTTAGACTAGCTAGTTTTTCATCCCTTAGGATCCATTTGCAAATCATTTCATCCTCTTAGAACTAAGTTGCATACACAAGCCCATTAGACTTCATTCCCATATTTACCATATCATTTAGGTAACCTTAGAACCTTAGGATTTCAGCCTTAGACATTAATAGAGAATTCCAAAAATTAATCTTCCTAAGTTGAAACATAAGGAGAAACCGTCGACGTGTGAGTACCTCATAAGTACAAATTTGGACTAAAAGACCTTGGTATCATTCCCATTCAATCAATCATAGCATGGACCTAATACTCACTTGACTAGTTTAGGTCCACCTTACAAAACTAAAATCCCTTACTCACGAGCTCACTTTAATCAAACCATTCCTCACACATCAAAAATCTAAGGTCTTGATAAACCCAATTGGTACTTTGAAAATCATTAGTAGACAATAGTATCCTATTGGAGCTAAAATTTGTGAAGATTAAAATCATTAGCCTCTACTATAGTCTTAGGTGTATTCCATTAGTTGCATTCCCATAAATATAACCTTAGAAAATACCAAAAAATGCACCTCCATCCCCATTTTGCATAAAACACTTAGATCACTCCCATTAGCATATACTCATTAGAAAACACCAAAAATATATTTTCCATTTTCATTCTTAGTGTCCTTAGAAAATTCCATAGTGCATTTTCACCTTGCATTATCACTTTATCCAAAACATAGCATAAAACATTGCATTCTCATCCTTAGGATAAGATCATTTTCCCGGTGTACATAAACTAGTGAGGTCTTTTATGGTTGAAACACGGTTGCAAAGGAAAAGAAAGGGAGAAGAAACCTTAGAACAATCCCAAGATTCTCACACTGACACAATGAGATTTGGCACCCCTTCCAACGAAAAACCCAACCAAAACATGGGGAACCCTTTTGACAATCTCTTCTTGCAAGATGGCGTACCTGGGGTTACACCAGAAGTCCTTGAAGCCGCATCACAAGATCCTAGAGTATTGAGGATCCTAGATGAAATGATTGCCACAGACCCAAAAAGCTATCTTGGCGCCTCTTGCAAAACGGAATTAATCTTCCCAAAGGTGTTGACATAAATACGCTCGTAGTAAGACCCACTAATGCTATCATGACAGGTCAAGGCTATGCCTCATCCTCTAATAATATTACAAATCAGACCCAAGAACATGTCAACATACCTCTAGGGTAAACCTCACATGAATCCATCGAAGTAAACATACCTCCCCCTTTTGAGGATAATAACACAAATGTCATGACTCAAACATCAAATCCTTTCATATTCACAGCAAATTGTCAAGGTCAAGCTAAGAGAACATGAAGGATATACATTGAAACCTTGCAAGCCTAAAGCCAGGGGGTTAATACCATGTCAAACACAAACACAAACTTTGGGTCCAACTGCAATACCAACAAGAACAATCTCAATACCGACCCCCTCAACCAACATATCAATATAACTAGCCAAGGTTTGGGTGCATCCTATGTCAACTCGAACCCCATAGATCCACTAGGAATTAACATTAATGTGACTAATGCCTCTCATGTCGATCCCATCCAACAACAAGTGGATCCTAACATTTCATTTCAAAACGTCAACACCACAAGTATGCCATACCATTATCGATACATCAACCCTAACGTATCCTTCACGACCAACAACTAAAACCAAAACACGATACCATTACACACTCACTACAACATGAACACCAACACCAACCCACTTGTTGGCAACATGAGAACTTATAACATGACAAATCCCTACTTAGACACAGTCACAAACACCACTAACACACCCGTCAAAGTCCTCACTCAAGAATTGGACAAACGTAAACATCAATTCTCTAGCTTGCAAGTTTCATGGACCAATAAACCATACTCAATGGAGGATTTATGCCCATACCCATTTGACAAAAGCATTTATATGCCTCCTTTCCCCCCGAATTTCACCATGCCAAACTTTAACAAGTATAGGCGAAAGGGGAGTCTCGTTGAACATGTACACGAGTTCCATACTACTTGTCTCGAGCTCGCCTATGATCATACCTACTTGATGAGACTCTTCCCAAGGAGCCTCACAGCCCAAGCGCTTGAGTGGTTCACACATCTCCCCACGGGGATACGAACATAGATTGAACTCGTAGACAAGTTCATAACACACTTTTCCTATAACATAGAGATGGACGTAAACATTGCCACCTTGTGCCAAACAAGACAAGAGGATGGAGAAACCTGCATCTCTTTCTTTCAAAGGTGGAGGGGCCTAGCAAGTAAATTCCCTTATCACATTCCTAAAAATTAGCTAGTGCCAATCTTCATAGAAAACCTAAACAAAGAGCTCATGCATCAATTACAAATCCATTGTTGCACCTCCTTTGGAGAAGTAGTCGAGAAGGGGGCAGCCATCAAAAAGGCTCTTATTGCTAAAGGCACAATAAAAAATTTCAACAAAAACCAAAATACCAAAAACAGGCCCTACGACAAGAACAAGACTTGGGATCAAAATAAAAATGTTACCAATGATAGAGTAGTAGATGCTAAGGCATTTAGGGCTGGTCCCGCCATCACACTCAAAGCACCTCCTGTAACGAACAATCATCTATATGTCCAACAACAACAACCGCAACAACAACAACAATCAGCCAACCTAATCCAAAATAATCAAAGGAGACCACCTCCTAGGGATAATACCCCTCGACACAATTACACGCCTTTGACAAAACCCATTGAATCAATCTTACAGAAGTTATTGAAAAATAACCTCATCCAACTGACGAAAATTAGACAATACGACCCAGCCTTTAAGCCTCCTTCATGGAACGACAATGACTTCTACGATTATCATCGAATCAAAGGGCATAAGATGCCAAACTACTACAAATTAAAAAATATCATTCAGGACTTCATTGATAGGGGTGATATAGTTGTAGATCAACCAGCCGATTCCTCCAACACTGATCATACGATCTTTACCGACCCATTGCAAAATCATGGATCAAGAAAAGCCTCCACATCAGGAACCAAACCACATAATAGTGTAAACCATAATAGCGTTGCCTATGATTATAGTATCAATAGCATCCATGCGTATGATAACAAAATTTCCATGATTACCATCAAAGCCCATCCAGAATGTGTCATGACCACCTGAAAAGCCAAGATAATGCTACAAAGCGCTCCCTCCAACCCTACCAATACATCCATTCCACAAGCCAAAAGATAATATAACCTTTTAGACCATCTAAAAAAGACCCCAGCTCAGATATCAATCTTTGAATTAATCCACCTTTCGCTTGAACATAAGGCCATTCTGGACAAAACACTCCTAGGATCTTTTGTTCCCACTGACCTAAATGTTAACCAATTTCAGGCCATGGTGGGACACTTAGCCACTGTGAACAACGTGACCTTCACAGAATGTGACCTGCCCTCAAACCGCTCTAACCACACTAATCCTCTTCACCTCGAGGTTTTCATAAATAAGCATAAAATCTGACGAGTCCTGGTAGACGATGGAACATGATTAAATATATGTCCTTTGAAATTGGTAATAATACTAGGCTACTTCGAAGCTTGTGTCGATCCAACCAAGAAAATTATTATCAAGGCATATGACTATGCTGAATGGTCTTCTAAAGGGGTAATCACCCTACCCATAAAGGTTGGACCTGCTACATAGGATATTGTATTCCATGTCTTGGATACCAAACTTCCTTACAACCTTATCCTTGGTCGATCGTGGATTCACGCCATGAAGGCCATCCCTTCCACCTACCATCAATGCATAAAATTCCCCTATAATGGCACAAAAATCACTATTCCTAGTGATCCTGATGCCTTTCAGTACTGCAGCCACCTAAGAGAGGTACCCTGACATCAGGTACCTAAAAATAGGGGAATCATGCCATCCACTTCATCTCACTATGTTGACCCATCCACATTATCAAAATCCACCACCACTTTCATTCCGCCAATCAACCCTCAAATTCAAATCCAAGACAGAGGATGCAGTGAATACAAGATGGAAAGATTGTACTGCATCAAAAAATTTCCTACATCACCCAAGTCTTGAGGAAAGCTTGGCCCTATTCCATTGAAACAAACTCTCTAGGATGGTCCCACCACATTCACAAAGTGGGGAGAACTCGATAAAGAGGACGTCAGCAAGGACATCTCCACTTGGCTCTATAAAGAAGAGGAAGAGGCCAAACATATCAAATTGCCCATAGAGCAATATGGTAAAGGATATGATTTTGTCAAGAAGCAAGGATATGACAGGCATAGTGGACTTGGACCCAATGGAATAGGACGAACTGAGCCTCTCCAGCTAACAATGTAGCCATGCAACAAAGGGTTAGGATATACCTCACAAAGAGACAGGGTTCCATGTACTAAGTTACTTCTAGGTGGGAGCGCAAGTACTTCCAAAGATGTCAAGACATCCTGGGACCCACCCAAACCTAAGCCTAAATAATCCACATCTAACCTACCTGAAGGTTCCGCATGGATCAATATCTTTTGGGATCCTAATAACACTTCCATTTACACCCTGACTCCCATGCCCATAAGTTATCTAAACACTAATGATGGCTTACCCTTAGTCCATCCTGAGCTAATCGACTGGGACCAACATGATCCACCTAGCTTAGACTTATTCAAGAATGACAAAGCGATTGCTGAGTTCATGGGACTTCATGAAGGCATACCTGATGCAAGAGCATCCCTAGTTCAAGAGCAATCACGCATCAACCAAACATTTGCATTTCAATTTGTTGCAGTTCAGTTTGTTTCTTTTCACTTTCTAGTTTAGTTTAGGTAGTTTAGTCAGTAGCAAGTTCTATATTTTGGTCTACATTCTACCGTAGTTGCATTTCACATCTTGTGGAGTTGGACTTAACATCTAGATTCATTCATCTACATCATATCTAGAATTTAGAGCATTTGGATCAGTTACCGGGAAGTTATTGCTATCAGAAGATCGATTGTTTTCTTAGAACAGAGCATCCTGACAATCTCTAACAGTTAGCTAAAGAAGAAGACCTATGGAGCATTCCTTGACTTGTGGAGTCTAATGACACATCATTTAATAATCTTTGGTTCATGGATGACCTTCCCCAAGATCCGCACATCATGCCATACATTTACGGAGGTGTTCTACATGATTAGGTCTGACCTATCCATGTACACACGGTACAGCTCTTCATTGGAGTTTGTGATCTTCCTTGGCTGACACAGAGGAATCTTTTGTATCGGAAATGATATATATGGATGTAATAGATCCTTAGAAAAGCAGTTATCAAGTTCTCATGATCTAGAAGATAGATAGTTTGGCTCCTTCGCGAGGGGACTTCAAAGCTATATCTTGTGCATATTCTGATATTCTATAATCAGGCCTGTGAGCCCTAATTGTAAGCCTGCATGATGCCAGCCAAATTGTATTTGAGTTCTATTATATACTGAATGACTGAATCTGCATTTGTTTCATATCTTTGAGTTGTTTCTGTTGTGTTTACTCTTGCTGCATGGTCTGGACAGCTCATTCTGTGAACCCTCCTACCGTGACTACACCAAGTGGTATCAGAGTAAAAGTTTGAATCTTTGGGAGCGAATTGAGCGAATTTGGAAAGGAAATTCCATAAGATCTTGTTGTGGATAGATCACCAAATTGAGGCAGGTTACTTGTGTCACAACTGATCGTTGATTGTGAGGCAGTTGTCACTTGTAGCCCAATCCTCGAACTTGAGGCAGTTTACACTTGATCCTAGGAAGATGTTGCCGAGGAGAGTAGCTATTGTTGGAACAATGGCTGGTAGAATGGATGAAATGACGGAAATGATGAAAACAATGAGAATTTGTTTGGATGTTGTTGAGGAAGATAGATGAAGAGGATTGACACCTAGACCTAATGTTGAAAGTGATGATGAAGAGGAATTTCAATCTGTTGAATGAGTTGGTGAAACCCTAGGAGGTGATGAAGAAGATGAATCAGATCAAGTGAAGATGTTGCGAGCTATTTCAAAAATTGGAAAGAGACCTAGAGTTGATGTACTAAACTATATTGGAAATTTGAACCCTGAAGAATTGATTGACTGGATAAATGGCATGGAAGAATACTTTGAGTATGAAGAAGTTGAAGATCCAGAGAAGGTGAAATTTGCAAAGACAAAGTTGAAAGGACATGTTTCTATATGGTGGAAAGAAGTTCAGTTGGATAGAAACATGAGAGGTAAAGAAAAGATTACAAAATGGGATAGGATGGTGACAAAATTGAAGAATCAATTTATACCTGCTGACTATGAGTTGGAACTGTTGAAAAGATTGCAGAACTTGAGGCAAAAGGAGAAATCTGTGGAGTATACTGAAGAATTTCATAAGATGATCATAAGGATAGGACATAATGAAGCAAGCAAGGAGAAAGTGGCTAGATACATCAATGGACTGAGATTGAACATTCAAGAGGAACTAAGTTTGGTGAGGATGACATCTTTGGAGGAAGCATATCAGTTTGCCCTAAAAGTTGAAGAGAAGCTGAATAAGAGACATGATCAGAGATAGAGAGGTAGAGGAGGTAAATTTTAGAGAGGTAGAACATTTTCTAGAGGAGATAGATCACATCCGGAGCAGAACAAGTTTGACAATACATTCAACAAGGATGACAGAGATAATAATGCTTATCAGAGAGATGATAGAAATTTTTATCGGAGAGAAAACCCTAGTGTATACTGAAATGAAGGATATAGAAGAGAAGGAAGAGGATTTGATAAGAGAACATTCAAAGGCACTTGTTTCAAGTTTGGAGGTGAAGGACATAGAGCATTTGAATGTAATCAAGGGAGTACAAGCAAGAGGATAGAGAACAGTGGAAAAGAAGCTTATGTGGAGGAAGAACCTGTTGGATCACCTAGTTCAGTTGGTAAACCAGAGAAAGGAGAATCACTTGTGATGAGGAGAGCACTATTCCAAGCAGAGACAAATGAGGAACAACCGCAGAGGAAGAGTTTGTTCAGAACCAGATGCAAATCAGGAGGTAAATGTTGTAAAGTTGTTATTGATAGTGGTAGTTCAAATAACCTAGTTTCAGAGGAGATGGTGACTAATCTAAAGTTGGAAAGATTGAAACACCCTAAGCCCTATCAGATAGTATGGATTCTAGACGATCATAAGGTACTGGTGAGTGAACAATGTTTGGTGAAATTTCATATTGGATCTTATCATGATAAAGTCTTGTGTGATATTATGCCTATGGATGTATGTCATATTTTGTTGGGTAGACCTTGGCAATATGATAGAAAAGCTATACATGATGGGAGAAAGAATACATAAACTATAACATCAAATGGGAAGAGAATTACCTTGATTCCAAGTTAGAGGATGATCCTAAGGGTGAAGTATGTGGGAATGCTAGAATCTATTTGGTAGATGAAAGGAAATTTCTGGATGGTTTGAGACATGAGAATATGTGTTATGCTTTGATTCTTAAGAAGCCTGAAACATTGAAGGAGACTGAAGAACCACAACCGAAGGAGATAAAAGAGTTGTTGACAGAGTACAAAGACATCATATCAGACAATGTACCTAAAGGATTGCCACCTATAAGGAGTATTAGTCATCACATGGATCTTATACAGGGAGCTAATTTGCCTAACAAAGTAGCACATAGAATGACACCAACAGAGAATGAAGAATTGAATAGGCAGATACAAGAGTTGTTGAGGAAATGTTTGATCAGAGAAAGTTTGAGTCCTTGTGTAGTACCTGCAGTGTTAGCACCTAAGAAAGATGGAGAATGGAGAATGTGTACTATTTTCAGAGCAATAAACAAGATCACAGTTAAGTATAGATTTCCTTTACCTATAATGGATGATATCATGGATTGTTTGAGTGGAGCAATATATTTCACAAAGATAGATTTGAAGAGTAGATACCATCATATCAGAATTAGAGAAGAAGATGAATGGAAGACTGCTTTTAAGACAAATGAAGGATTATATGACTGGTTAGTGATGCCTTTTGGATTGACAAATGCACCAAGTACTTTTATGAGATTGATGAATGAAGTCTTGAAGAAATTCTTGGGTAAGTTTGTGATTGTATATTTGGATGACATTCTGATTTTCAGTAAGACAAGAGAAGAACATTTGTGGCACCTTAGACAAGTTTTGCAAAGGTTGAGAGAGGAGAAATTGTTGATAAACATCAAGAAGTGTAGTTTCATGAAGGAAGAACTAGTGTATTTGGGATTTGTGATTTATGCAGAAGGATTGAAGATGGACCCTGAGAAGGTAAAAGAAATTGTTGAATGGCCTACACCAGAGAGAATTGGAGAGGTTAGATCATTTCATGGATTGGCTAGTTTCTACTAGAAGTTCATCAGAAATTTTAGTTCAATATGTAACCCTATGATAGAGACCATGAGAGGTGACAGAAAAGACTTTAACCTGACATCAGGAGCCGATAAAAATTTTGAACTGTTGAAGCAAAAGGTGACAGAGCAACCTGTTTTAGCATTACTGGATTTCAATAAGGTATTTCAAGTTGATTGTGATGCAAGTGGAAATGCAATTGGAGCAGTATTAAGTCAAGAAGGTAGACCTGTAGTATATTTCAGTGAGAAGTTGAATGATGCAACGAGAAAATATTCAGTTTATTATCAAGAGTTCTATGCCATAATTCAAGCCTTGAAGAAGTGGATACATTACTTGTTGCCTAAGGAATTTGTGTTGTATACAGATCATCAAGCTTTGCAATATTTGAATAGTCAAGGTAAGTTGAATTAGAGACACATGAGATGGGTAGATTTCATGCAGAGTTATACTTTTGTGTTGAAGCATAGGAGTTGTAAATCAAACAAAGTTGTTGATGCATTGAGTAGGAGAAGAAACTTGTTGACAGAAATGAGAGTTGAAGTATTGGGTTTTGATGAATTGAAGAACATACAATGAGGGAGACACTAATTTTGTAGAACCTTGGAAAGCATGTAAGGAACCTGTTGTGATAGATAGGAGTAAATGGTTGGATTATTTCATTTAGGAAGATATGTTGTTTAGAGGAAATCAGTTATGCTTACCTAGAAGTTCAATGAGAGATAATTTGATCAAGGAGAAACATAGTGGTGGATTGGCAGGACATTTTGGCATTGATAAAACAATGGTCTTCATGAGTGAAAACTACTTTTGGCCTTGGATAAATAAGGATGTTAGGAATTTTGTGCAGAGTTGTAGAGTTTGTCAAGTTGCAAAAGGGAGTAGTCAGAATACTGGATTGTATAAACCTTTGATAGTACCAGAGAAACCTTGGGAAGACATAAGCATGGATTTTGTGATGGGATTGCTGAAGACATGGAAAGGACATGATTCAATATTTGTGGTAGTGGATAGATTTTCAAAGATGGCTCATTTCATACCTTGTAAGAAGACAACTGATGCAATGCATGTAGCAGACCTATTTTTCAAGGAGATTGTGAGATTGCATGGATTACCTAAGAGTATAATTTCAAATAGAGATGCTAGATTTCTTGGATACTTTTGGAAGACACTTTGGAAGAAGATGAAGACTGATTTGAAGTTTAGTTCAGATTTTCATCCACAGACTAATGGACAGACAGAGGTAGTGAATAGGAGTTTGGGAAGTTTATTGAGATGCTTGGTTGGAGAGAAGGCAAGAAGTTGGGATTTGATTCTTTCACAAGCAGAATTTGCATACAATAACTTAGTAAACAGGAGTATTGAAAGAACACCTTTTGAGATTGTTACTAGAGTAAACCCTAGAGGAGTTGCAGAGTTGAGAGATATCAGTTTGGAAGAAAAGAGAAGTACAGAAGTAGAAGAATTTGTAGATCATATGAAGACAATACATAATCAGCTGAAGAAGCATTTGGAGGCTATGAACAAGTATAAGGAAAAGGAAGATGAGAAGAGAAGACATAAGGAATTTGTAGTTGGAGATGAAGTGATGATATACTTGAGAAAAGAAAGATTTCCAGTCAGTTCATATAACAAGTTGAAGATGAAGAAGTTTGGACCTTGTAAGATACTCATAAAATTTGATTTAGGAAATGCATATGAAGTGGAACTATCAGAGACATTGGGCATATCACCTATTATGAAGATTGTAGACCTATATCAGTATCATGAAGCAGAGTTTAGTAACAGCCATGAAGAAGACTTGAAGAAGCAATTACCACAATAAGCACCAGAGTAGATTAGACATTTTAGATAGCAGAGTTGGATGCAGCACCAGAGGAAGACAATACAAAGAATATCTTGTGAAGTGGAAAGGCAAACCAAAAGAAGATTCATCATAGATTTCTCAGGACGAGGTGGACCGTCTTGGTTCTCCCCTAGCCCCAGCAAAGTGAGGGACTCAATTTTTTTTAATAACCCCAGATGTCTGATGCAAGAGCATCCCTAGTTCAAGAGCAATCTTGAATCAACCAAAAACATTTGCATTTCAGTTTGTTTGCAGTTCAGTTTGTTTCTTTTCACTTTCTAGTTTAGTTCAGGCAATTCAGTTAGTAGCAGTTTCTATATTTGGGTCCACATTCTACCACAATTACATTTTAGATCTTGTAGAGCTAGATTTAGCATCTAGATTCATTCATCTACATCATATCCAAAATTCAGAGCATTTGGATGAGTTACCAGAAAGTTATCGCTATCAGAAGATCAATTGTTTTCTCATAACAGAGCATCCCCACAATCTCTGATAGTCAGCTAAAGAAGAAGACCTGTGTAGCATTCCTTGACTTGTGGTGTCTAATGACACATCATTCAATGATCTTTGGTTTGTGACCAACCTTCCCCAAGATCCGCACATCATTCCATTCATTTGTGGAGGTGTTCTACATGATTAGGTCTGACTTATCCGTGTACACACGTTATAGCTCTTCATTGGAGTTTGTGATCTTCCTTGGCTGATTCAGAGGAATCTTTTGTACTGGAGATGATATATAAGGATGTAATAGATCCTTACAAAAGTAGTTATCAAGTTCTCATGATCTAGAAGATAGATAGTTTGGCTCCTTCGCGAGGGGACTTCAAAGCTATATCTTGTGCATATTCTAATATTTTGTAATCAAGCCCGTGAGCCCTAATTGTAAGTCCGCATGATGCCGGCCAGATTGTATTTGAATTCTATAATATATTGAATGACTAAATCTGTGTTTGTTTCATATCTTTGAGTTGTTTCCGTTGTGCTTACTCTTGCTGCACGATATGGACAGTTCATTCTGTGAACCCTCCTGTCGTGACTGCACCAATACCTCTCGGGGATCATAAAGTTGGTTACATAATGGACTTGGATGACTCTGCATGCTTCAGAGAATACACTCTACCCTCTAGTCGCAAAAGTGAAAAGAAAAAAGACAAAAATAGGTCTCTGGGTGAAAACCGAAAGGTGCCCCTAGATCATACAAAAGTAAAAATAAAGGATGTATCCGAGGGTGAAAACCTCCCTGAGGCACCCAAGGATGGAGGGTTGGACATGTTTCCTATTACATAGGAGAAATTACCACTGTTAGTAGAGACAACTATTGAAACCAACCTCAACACCGAAGAAGTGCCCAAGATTATTCACTTTGTCGAGTCACTCATAGAAAAGGAAAAGCTTGAATTTAGAGACTTCTTCTTGGAACAGTAAGTCAACTTCACCTGGTTGAATGTTGATGTGCTTGGGCTTGACCCACAGTTTGTCTTACATCACCTTACGCTACTGCCAAACTAGTCAAGCAAAAACTATGAAAAATGCACCCACAGATCATGCTCCTAGTGAAAGCAGAATTGAAAAGCTCCTTGATGTGGGCTTCATTAGGCCACTAGATTATCCAAAGTGGGTATCTAATCTCATCCTAGTCATGAAACCCAATGGCTAGATCAGAATATGTGAAGACTTTCGTGACTTGAACAAGGCATGTCCGAAAGATGATTTTCCATTACCAAATATAGACATCATAGTCGACTTGATAGCTAGATTTGAAATGCTCTCATTAATGGATGGCTTCTTAGGATATAACCAAATATAGATAGCACTAGAGGATCAGCATAAAATAGCTTTCACCTATCCTTGGGGCACATACTATTGGATCATCATGCTCTTCAGTCTCAAAAATGTAGGTGCTACATACCAGCAAGTAATGACAACTATATTTCAGGACTATATGAATTCGTCTATGGAAGATTATGTTGACGACCTGCTCACCAAATCAGTCACTTGAAACATTCATCTAGATATGTTGGATAAGATCTTCAAATGACTAGAAGAATACAAAGTTAGATTAAATCCTAAGAAATGTGTGTTTGGCATTACATCAAGCAAACTGTTGGGCTACATTGTTTCACACCGAGGTGTAGAAGTCGACCTCGCCAAAGTGAAAGCAATTATGGAGATGCTTCCACCAACAACTCTAAAATAGTTGCATAGCTTACAAGGCAAGTTACAATCATTCAGAGGTTTATTGCACAACTCGTCGACAAATCTCAACCTTTTCAACACTTACTCCACAAAGGGGTACCTTTTGTGTGGACAGAACATTGCCAAGAAGCCTTTCAAAAGATCAAAGACTATCTGCTATCACCACCAGTCCTTAGGCCACCAATACCAGGAAAGCCCCTTTTATTGTATATATCAACAACCACTTCAGCACTAGGGGCATTATTGGCACAAAATGACGAGGAAGGAAAAGAAAGGGCAATCTATTGTATCAGTAGAACGTTAGTGGGATATGAGCTAAATTATAGTACTATCGATCATGCCTGCCTTGTCATAGTTTTTGCTACCCAGAAGCTACAACATTACATGTTGAATCATAATACAAAGCTAATTGTGAAGATTGACCCACTGAAATACTTACTCAATAAAGCAACCCTAACAGGACGACTGGTCAAATGGGTTATGGTATTGAGTGAATTTGATATAGAATATTTTGACCGCAAAGCAATCAAAGGACAAGTGATCACCGACCAGCTAGCAAAAGCACCTACACTAGTAGATCATCCTATGGTTGTCAATTTCCCTGATGAGTCAATATTCATAGTAGATGTACCCAAAATCTAGACACTATTCTTTGATGGCTCATGTAAAAATCACGGTTTAGGCGCTGGTATTATGTTTATTACTCCTCAAGATGATGCCATCCCCAAGGCATTTCAAATCACTTTTCCTTGCACAAATAACATAGCAGAATATGATGCATTACTCACAGGACTTCGAATGGCTGTCAACTAGAAGATCAAAATATTACAAGTGTTCAGCGATTCACAATTGATCATCAAACAAGTCAACAATGAGTATGACACCAAAGATGAAAAGCTCATGCCTTATAAACAAATGGTGGATAACTTCTGGCTTTATTTTGACATAGTTCTCTTTGATCAAATTCCCAGGGTCCAGAATTGGGAAGCCAACGCAATGGCAACCATTGGATCTCTCCTAGAAATCCCAAATAATGTAACTCAGTTTGAATTCTTGGTGGAACAGTTGTCGGTCCCCGCCTTCGATATCCCTGAATCTGAATTAGTTTTTGAACTTGTTGGACCCATGTCACCCTAGTACCATGACATCTACACCTATCTACATGACCACACCTTACCTGATGACCTCCCATCTAAGCAATGCAAATCCTTCATCCGCTAGGCTACCAAATACGTCATCATCGGTGACACCCTTTGTCGCCACGGCTTTGATAATACCCTCCTGAGATGTCTCGACATTGAGGAAGCAAAAACAACCCTACAAGAAGTACATGAGGGTATATGCAGAGCTCACTCGAGTGATCCTACTGTTGCAAGTATGTGCCTAATTGGTGTTGTCATTGATATCAACATATACTTGTTGTCATTGATGTCAACATATACTTGTTGTCATTGATGTCAACATATCCTTGTTGTCATTGGTGTCAACTGTATCTTATTCTATTACTTGTTTAGAAGACTTCTATATTGAGAATATTGAGAAAATTAGCCTCTCCGGAAGAAACTAGTGAGCTATAGAGAAGTACAGTATAGACAGTAAGTTGTATGTTGAAGAACAGTCTAGTAAACTACTCCACATTTACTTCTGCTTGAAGATCATGGTCTACAGATTGGAACTAAGTTAGAGGTATGACTAAGGATGCTCATTTCAGGTTTGAAGCCTCCGTATGAAGATCTGAGTGAGTTGTATTCACCAGAGTGAAACCTGTTTTTTCTATAAGTTCAGTTAGGATGGGAAGAAAGTATTATGCTCCGCATTCCTCTGCAATAAAGTATTTGGCTCTACAGTTCAAGAGGGAAGTCTGGGATGATGACAAGTGCCTATAGTTGCAATGGTTTGTGGTTTGGTGGTCTGCAAGCTATCTTTCTTTTATGACAGTTGAAGACAGTGAAGTTCATGTATTCCAGTGAGAAGATTCCTATGGATAAAGTGGTTAAGGTTCGTGTGGTTTCTCCTGATGATTATAGCGTGCTTGTGGATGTCTCATAATCATTTTCCTATCTGGACTTTGGTCCATGTTAAGAAATTGAGATGGTGTGTGAAGATTGTTCCCATATAATGTAGTGTGTAACCAATCTTGGCCGACCTGGTTGATCCCAATGATTGCAGAGATCTCTGGAATATTGTGGAAGTGTGTTGTGGCATGGAAGATTGTGTTTGAGTCCCAGCTAAGGCATGGCATGATCTGCATTTCATTCCATTTGCATAATGTTGCAATAGCTCAGGACCTATTTTGTAAATGTTTGTAATACCAACCTTGGAGATTGTTCCAATGGTTGATGATTGTGATGGTGACCTTGATGATTATTCCAAGGTTGATGTAGTGTATAAATACTTGTAGTTGAGTCATGGAAAAGGTGTCCTTGAGCAAAAAATGAAAAGATATTAAGAAAGGTCCAAAAGGAAGAGCAAAGAAGAGGCAGAGGAAAGAAGAGGAAGAGCAAAGCAGGGGAATTGTTGTACTCCAGTTACAAATATAGAAAGGTGTTGATCGTGGCAGTGAGTCTGGCAGTAAGCCACCAATAGGGTTTAACAACCCTTAATGTAATCTTGCTAGGTTTAGGGTTGAGGCAGTGAGCTTGCTAGACCTAGTTGTTCTTCATGGTAGTAAGCCAGTATGTTTAGACCCATGGAGTGACCAAGCTTGAACATCATTATTTCAAGATTGCAATATATATTGAGAGTTAATCCTCTCCATGGTTTTTCCCCACCTTGGGGTTTTCCACGTAAATCTAGTGTCTCTTGTGTTTGATGTTGTATCTGTGGTTAAGTTTCTGATTGCATGCACTCATTATTAAATCATAATAATTATGGATAAGTGATGAATGTTTAAATTGTAGAGAGTGTTTAAGTTTTTGTGTCAACTGATTCACCCCCCCTCTCAGTTGTCTGACACATATCAACAATCGGTATCAGAGCCAAGTTCCTTTGAAGAAATTTTAACAGCTTGAGGAAGATCCAAAATGTCTTACAAGAAGGAAGCACCACATTTTGATCGAACAAATTATGTTCTCTGGAAGGCTCGGATGAAAAGCCATCTTCTTTCTCTTGGTTACAAAGTTTGGAAAGTTGCAGAAACATAATACACCATACCTCAAAATGGTATGATGACTGAAGATGAAATCAAAGAATATGAGATAGATATCAAGGCAAAGGATTCTCTTCTAAGCTCATTAACTGACTCAATATTAATGAAAGTGGTGGATCTTGAAACTACAAATAAGGTATGGGAAAAGTTGAAAAATCTATATGAAGGAGATGATTTTGTGAAGGAAGCCAAGTTACAAAGTCTGAAAGTGAAATATGAAAGCTTGAAGATGAATAATGATGAAAACATATCATCTTTTATGCAAAGAGTTGATGAACTTGTTATAGGGATAAAAGCCATAGGTGGAACTCTCGAAGAAAAGGAAGTTGTTATGAAAATTCTTAGATCTCTGCCCAAGTCCTACTGTCACAATGTAGCTGCGATTGAAGAATTCATGCAAGTAAAAACCATTAACAAGGATCAATTGCTTGGTAAGTTTACTGCTTTTGAAATGAGGAGTTAGATGATGCTCTACCGAAAGTCGACACAGCCTTCAAAGTCAGTACTCCTGGAAGTACTTCCAGACTAGAAAAGTACAAGGTAGAATCTGATGATGAGTTAGATGAAGTTGAAGCCAACTTTGTAGACAGAATGCAAAGAGGATCTGATAAGGATAAAGGCAAATTATCTTTCAAATGTTTTTCCTATGGTAAAGTAGGTCATTTTGCTTCCAGATGTCCTAAAAGAATTGGAAGAAATAGAAGAAGATATGAGAATAGGCCTAGGACCCAAAAGAAGTGTTATTATGTTGAAGATTTTGATGATGATGGAGTATCAGATAATGGTGAACTAGATAGTGCTAGTTCCTCTATAAATGAATGCTTGTTCATTGTTATTAAGGAAGATCTCGTGCCTACTAATTCTTCTACCTGTGTGAAGGAAGAAAAACTAGTGGAAAGTGCTTTGGCTACTCAAGTCATTAAGGACAAGGATGAATGTGTTATTGATAGTGGTTGCTCTCACCACATGACTGGTGACAAAAGTAAGTTTGTAAGTTTGGAAAGATATGATGGTGGACTGGTTAGGTTTGGATATGATACAGCTGGTAGGATTTGTGGGAAAGGATCTATTTCTTTTGATGGCAAGCATAATACTGAAGATGTCTTGTATGTGAAAGGATTAAAGCACAATCTTCTGAGTGTGGGTCAGATGTGTGACAAGGGCTATGAATTAAGCTTCAAGGACAATGGATGCAAGATCAGGGAAAGCTCCAGAATAGTCATTGCAACTAGTAAGAAGACCAAAGGTAATATCTATCACTTGAAAGGAACCAAGAACTATTGCTTGTTTACTTAGACTGATGAGAGTTGGTTATGGCATAGAAGGTTGTGTCACATAAATTTTGATAATATTATGAAGATAAGTACTACATAGATTGTTAGAGATTTTCCTAAGCTTCTGAATCCTGCTAATCCAGTTTGCAAGGAGTGTCAATTTGGGAAACAGACAAGAACAAGTTTTAAAAGCAAGGACCAATTGGTTGGAGGACTACTTGAGCTAGTGCATATAGATTTGTGTGGACCTACCAGACTAAGAAGTCTACAAGGAGACAGGTATTTCATTTTGCTCATTAATGATTATTCTAGAATGACTTGGGTCACCTTTTTGAAAGAGAAAGCTGAAGCTCTAGATAAATTCAAGACATTTAAGGCAATGGTTGAAAATGAGATGGATTTGAAAATCAAATGCTTGAGGTCTGATAGAGGAGGAGAGTTCACATCAAATGAATTCAATTTCTTTTGTGAAGAACATGGAATAAAGAGACAACTATCTGCACCCAGAACTCCACAACAAAATGGAGTTGTTGAAAGGAAAAATAGAACAGTTCAAGAAGCTACTAGAACCATGATGAAGGAAGCTCATCTTCTAGAAGCATATTAGAGAGAGACAATTCAGAATGCGGTATATATCCTAAACAGAGTTCAAGTAAAAGGTAACAGTTCAAAAACTCCCTATGAAATGTGGCATGGTAGAGTTCCTATTGTGAAATATTTCAAAGTTTTTGGTAGCAGATGTTACATCAAAAGAGAAGAAGATTTAGGCAAGTTTGATGCTAGATGTGATGAAGGAATCTTCCTTGGTTACTCCACCAAGAGTAAGGCCTACCAGTGCTATAATAAGAGGCTAAACAAGATCATTGAAAGTGCAAATGTTAAAGTTGATGAATGTAAGGAAAGGTCTTCAGAATCAAGTGGATATGAGTCAGATGATCTAGATGTTTCAAAAGTGGTGCAGCATGAAGACAACATAGATGAAGAAGAACAAGCTTCGGTAAGTGCTATCAAAACTCCAAGATATGTAAGATTCAATCATTCTAAAAATCAAATCATAGGAGATAAGAGAAAAGGGATCTTACCCAGAAGAAAAGCTGCAGAGGAACAAGTAAATTTCTATCTGATTTCTAAGATTGAACCTAAAACTATGGATGAGGCTTGCAAAGATGATAATTGGATAAAGGCTATGGAAGAGGAATTGATGCAGATAGAGAAGAATCAAACTTGGGATCTTGTTCCCAGACCAGCAGACAAGAATGCAATTGGTACAAAGTGGGTCTTCAGAAACAAAATGAATGAGAATGGTGAAGTGGTAAGAAACAAAGAAAGGTTGGTATGCAAAGGATATGCTCAAGTTGAAGGAATAGACTTTGAAAAAATGTTTTCTCCAATACCAAGGATTGAAGCAATAAGGATGTGTAAAGAGTAAAATTTGGATGTTAGGTTTTTGGTAGTTTTTAGTAGTTTTTGGTGTATATCCTCTTTTCACCCTTACATTCAAGGACCTAGGGTTGAGTTACAATGTACTATCATATCCTAGGTCACTACTGATATGTAGGGAAACTTAGATTTTTATGATTAGATTGACAATTTCCTTCTCTTATGCTCAATTGTACCTTAAAACCCTAATTATGCAAATATGACAGTAAACAGATGAATTATAGAAAATGCTTTTGCAGAAAGATGTAAAATAACAAATAAATGTGCACCTATTTTTAGGGTTCCAAGGTGGAAAAGTCAGGGACTAAAGAGCGGACGCCCAAGTCCAGTGCCTTGCTTTTTGTCAAGATCTGGAAACTCAGTCTGTAACCTGTATCTATTGTATCAGAGGTTTTCCCGTTGCAAAAATTTGAGGACTAATGAGCAAGCGCCCAAGTCCAGGTAGTTGTTTCTTTCACTGATCTGCAATCCTGACACTCTGTTGTACCCTCCTGCAACTTCACTTTGTCTGCAACTCCAACCTGTAACCTGCAATCATGAAAACTTTGGGAGGGGGTTGTGGTGTTTAGAGGATTGCCTCAGTCAAGCCCCGAAGAGACATTCAAGCCTTCCGAACACCGTTGTCAGATAGAGAGTGCATGCCTTGTGAGGCAGAGGTAAAAATCAAATGATAAATGCTCAATAATCACAATAGATATCACCTTGTAGTGAAGATCTCATGGGAGGAAGAAGCTCTTCATTTCATGAGGAGATGGATGCTCAAATCTGCAAACACAAACACATAGACAACACAAATATGCTCTTGTAACACAATGAAACCCTTGAATCACCTTTAGGATGCATAAAGTTCACAATAACAATCTAGTTTACAAATGAATGCCTAAACATACTTTTATATGCAACTACAAACACTCCTACCAAGATTTCGTAAATTCAAACTTACCGTGTCGGCCTAGGGACCAAATAACGGTCATAAACTGACACTAGAAATTTGGGCTTGACCCAAAATAGTGTAGGACTAGGGTGCGCATGCCCAAGTCCTCCCCCCTATTTTGAGCAGGGTTAGTTTCAAGGGGTCCCCTAGGCCCCATTTGTCATGACACCCAGGGTTCATTCCATCGGGATGTTGAATTATGATGCAAGAAGTCCTAAATGCATACTAGAGACCCGGGAGCTAAACCTTTTGAGGGAAAAGCCTCCAAGGGGACACTTTCTGACATTACATTTAGCCCCCACTTTAATGTATGTATAAATGCGAGGCCAATACATGCATTAAAGTACTGTCAATACACACAGCAAACACGCCAAGCACGGAGAAGACACGCCAAGCACATTGAAGACAATGACAGGCATGCAAAACATGGAGAATACAGTAAATGCATAGAAGACACATTAATGCATGGAAGGCAAAGATGATTTCTTTTCTTTTCTTTTTTCTCATATATATGAAATGCAAATGCAAGTACAAGAAAGTAAACAAACCTCCCATAATATAGGATGAAGTCATCGCTCAGGTCTTTAAACTATATATGGGGCAACACACACACAATACATGCAAAACCTCCCAAAGTGCAAGATGCACTCATTACGCAGGTCTTTAAATTGAATATGGGGCAACAAACATGCTACACAAAGCAAGCATGCCAAAACACACACTTTGAAGACATAGAGAAAACACGGAAGACAAGCGATGGAGTGTCTCTATTTCTAGGTTCAGTACCATCTTAGGCACATTACAAGCACACACCGACAATTGGGATTTGCCACAATAATCTCTAAAGACACACTTAAGGGTTGAGTTAGTCATAGAACTGCTCCCCGCCTCCACAAAGGACTTTTGAAAATGATAGGATGATGCAATCTACTCCCAGAAATACATCATCCCCACCTCCGTAGAGGGCTTAAGAAAAAGGATATGCTTGATATCCCACCTCCGTAGAGGGCTTACATGATTGATTGATTACAAACAAACTCAGGATGCAGGATGCACTCATCGTGCAGGTCTTTAAACTGCACCTGAGGACAAACAAATTACTAACATCTACAACAGAAAGCTTACCTTAAATGCCCCCACCTTAAGGTGGTTGATATCATGCATCAATATCAAGCACATTAAGGTAGGAAGGAAACACACAAGGGAACACAAACTTTCACAAAGCCCATGCCCCCCGGAGGTGACATGTACTTTACGATTGCCAAATGTTCCCACAAACACATCACTGCAAGAAACATGTTAGTTTCCACATAAAAACAACAACATCAATGCATATGAAATCTGAGGTATGCAAGATTCAAGATAGACAAAGTGCACGGAGCAGTAGTATTGTTATGATTTGTAAATGAGATAGAACACCATCAAGATCACTACACGGAAAGCACAAGTGCTTCCACTAGCCAAGCGTTAGATAAGATATACAACCCCATCGTCATATTAGGAACTAAGTCCAATTTTTTATTTCTCGTGAAAGGGACGCTAGGTCCACATCAGTACAAATGTTTTTTGTCATCTGCCCACTAGATGGAAACACTAGAGGAAGGGAAACAATAAATAAGAGAGGAGAAACAAGTGTCTTAGGGACAATCATGTAGGAGGGTGCCCCTAGGTCACCAACTGCAATGTTATGCCCGCAAGACACAACACACAATAATGAAATTAGAGAGAGAGGCAATATAGAAGAATGATGATACAAATAGAAGGTCACAATAGAGGCGGTCTCCTGGTATCCCGGACCTTACAAGAGAATCAAGGGTCATCCCAGGAGGCCTAAACAACACATAACACATCACGGGGGAAGCACATCACGAGAGAGATAAAGGGCTAGAGATACTTACCTGGTAGGATCTTTGTGCTAAGTCTCATCATCAAGTAAATCATTGTCATTCTCCCACTCCTAGATTTTAGAGGAAAGTGGGACATAACGTACCATAGCCCAATTCTCATCATTGTTAGGGTCATCTTTGTTTTGTTCAATGTTTGGATCAGTGTTTTCTTGTTGAGAGGCAAGGTTTATGGCATAAGCTTGTCTTCTTCATCTTCTTTCTCTTGCTTTTCTATTTCTCTTTCTTCAACCACTTATCTCTTGTAAAATAGGGCTTTGATCTTTCATAGTTTTTTGCAATTTAGAAGAGGAAGCACTGGGATCAAATCTCATTTGTCTAGGTGGAATGTTCTGTTGTCGACAATTACCTCATGATCCTTGTAAGGATGACGGGGGAGGAATCTCAGCATAGGGACCTTGTCTTTTCGGTCTATGGTTCTCTTCAAATGCAGGTTGCTTGTCTTTTGTTATTTCTTTTCTAGAAGGATCAGTCATTGGATGTAATAGTTTTCCTTTGTAATTTCTATAGCTCAAGAAGTTAAAGTCTATTCATGGTTCAGGTTTATCTTCATTTTTGTCCCAAATGTAATCCATTGTGTAATGTTTTCTTTCAACCAAAGGTTTATATTTATTCTGGGAGATGGTAATCACATGTCCCTCAAAAGAAAATTTTAGACAATTATGAATTGTTGAAGGGACATCTTTCATTTCCTTTAACCAAGGGTGTCCCAATTTTATGCGAAAGTGGTCAGAAATGGGGACAACATCAAACCATTGTTCTACATGTTTTTCAAATACAGTTACCAACAATGATATCTTACCCAAAGGTTTTATAAAGGTTCCCTTATCTGTTTTAATCATCATGTCCGAAGGGTCATAAGATCCTTGCATAAAATTATGTAAATAGAGGAACTCTTCCATGGCAACATTAGTCATGCAATTAGGATCAATGAGAGTTCCATCCACGGGGTTTTCAATTATTTTCACAGTGATGTAAAGAGGTCCGTCAGTGTCTCCGATTGTTCTATCATGAGGTGTAAGCACAATTTCAGGTCAAGGACCTTTCTTTTCATGTAAGGCCTAGGAGGGAACCTATTGTTGTTGTTGCAATTAGAGGCCATGTGTATATGCTCAAATTAGTGCCAAATCAGATTTTGCAAGCTTGTAAAATACAAGTGCAAAGTTATATGCAACAATGACCTAAAATGCTCAATTTTTAGTACTTTTTTCAATGTAAATGAGTGAAAGAAAAGGTGTTGTAAGGATTTTGATTAGGGGTAGAAAATAATATGTCTGATATCAGTCCAATACATCAATAGGATCCTTCACAATACACTATTGATGCAAATCTAAGATGATGCCAAGTCAAAATATAGTGAAAAATACACTAAAACATGAGATTTTTCACTAAATCTCAATGCAAAGGAGCATGACAAAGGGTGTTGTGAGGAAAATGATGATGGAAAAAAAATTATATAGTAATAAAATCCTCTTAATTCCAAATATCTGTCACAACAAGCTTTTAGTGCCACTCAAGGTCAGACCTTAGTGAAAATATAGCAAAAAATGTGTAATTTTTCACCAAATTTTCAATACAAGAGCTCGATAAAAAGGTTTTGTGAATATTTTTAGGAGGGGAACCAAATTATTACCCTGATAAAAACCAATTAGTTCAAAAATATCCTTCACAACATGCCTATGGTGCAAATTTAGAGAGTCGATAAGGCCAAATCTAGTGAAAATCAATGTTTTTAAAGCCCTAGGTTTAAGATCTTGACACAAAATGCTATAAGAATGTTTTGCAAGCTGATATATGATGAAAATTATATGCTTTCAAATATAAGAATAACTTCCAATCTCTAACATGCAAAATGCAAGTGCAAATCTAAAGAAAAATCAATGAAAATGCTAGTTTTTGTTGACTTTTTCTATACAAAAATGCAAATTTTTAAAATCTAAATGCAAATTTGTTACAAAATGCAAGACTATCACCAAATGAAAATTTGAATGAGTATCTAAAATTAGTAGAAAAATCTGAAACAAGATTTTACCTACAAACCCTAGATTTTGGAATTACTAAGTTATGTGCAAAATTCACAATTTTCAACAAAACCCTAGCAATTTTATGATGAAAGTGCAATGCAAACTAATGAATTTTTGTAATTTTTTGCAATTTAAATCAGATATAATGCAAAAATTAGAAATTAAATGAAATTCAAATTAATTAATGCAAAATGCAAACCCTAGAATGCAATTTTTTTTCAATTTTTCCAATTTTTCAAGTTTTTTGTAAATTTTCCAATGCAATAAGATGAATGACTATATGAATGATTGAAAATCAATGCACATCTAAAGAAAAACACTCAGCAAGGTGCAAACAATTCCAATAACATGGGTTTACCAAAATGTAAATAGTACAATTTGGCTGTTAGGTTTTTGGTAGTTTTTGGTGTATATCCTCCTTTCACCCTTACATTCAAGGACCTAGGGTCGAGTTGCAATGTACTATCATACCCTAGGTCACTATTGATATGTAGGGAAACTAGGATTTTTATGATTAGATTGACAATTTCCTTCTCTTATGCTCAATTGTACCTTAAAACCCTAATTATGCAAATATGACAATAAACGGATGAATTACAGAAAATGCTTCTGCAGAAAGATGTAAAATAACAAATAACTATGCACCTATTTTCAGGGTTTCGAGGTAGAAAAGTCAGGGACTAAAGAGGGGGCGCCCCAATCCAGTGCCCTGCTTTTTGTCAAGATCCAGAAACTCTGCCTGCAACCTATATCTGTTGTATCAGAGGTTTTCTTGTTGCAGAACTTTGAGGACTAATGAGTGGGTGCCCAAGTCTAGGTAGTTATTTCTTTCACTGATTTGCAATCCCAACACTTTGTTGTACCCTCCTGTAACTTCACTTTGTCTACAACTCCAACCTGTAACCTACAATCATGAAAACTTTGGGAGGGGATTGTGGTGTTTAGAGGCTTGCCTCAGTCAAGCCCCAGAGAGACATTCAAGTCTTCCGAACACCGTTGTCATATAGAAAGTGTGTGCCTTGGGAGGCAGAGGCAAAAACCAAATGATAAATGCTCAATAATCACAATAGCTAGCACCTTGTAGTGAAGATCTCATGGGAGGAAGAAGCTCTCCATTCCATGAGGAGATGAATGCTTAAATCTACAAACACAAACACATAGACAACACAAATCTACTCTTGCAACACAATGAAAGCCTTGAATCACCTTTAGGATGCATAAAGTTCACAATAACAATCTAGTTTACAAATGAATGCCTGAACATGCTTTTATATGCAACTACAAACACTCCCGCCAAGATTTTGTAGATTCAAACTTATCGTGTTGGCCTAGGGACCATCTAACGGTGATAAACTGACACTAGAAATTTGGGCCTGACCTAAAATAAGGCAGGACTAGGGCGCGGGCACCCAAGTCCTCCCCCCTGTTTTGGGCAGGGTTATGTTCAAGGGGTCCCCCTAGGCCCCATTTTTCATGACACCCAGGGTTCATTCCATCGAGATGTTGAATTATGATGCAAGATGTCCTAAATGCATACTAGAGACCCGAGAGCTAAACCTTTTGAGGGAAAAGCCCCCAAGGGGACATTTTTCAACATTACAGGATGTTTCTGGCTTTTGCAACATACAAAGATTTCAAGGTTTATCAAATGGATGTGAAGTCTACCTTATTAAATGGAGAGTTGGAAGAGGAAGTCTATATTGAATAATCGGAAGGATTTTAGTCATCAAAACAAGGGGACATGGTATGCAGATTGAAGAAAGCATTGTATGGATTAAAACAAGCTCCCAGGGCATGGTATGCATGGTTGGACAGGTACCTGATACAGATAGGGTTCAGTAAAGGTACTATAGATAGTAATATCTACTTCAAGATCAATGATGAACAAACCCTAATTGTTGCAGTTTTTGTTGATGATATTATTTTTGGAGGCAATGAAGGTATGTGCTCAGCTTTTGCTGGAGAAATGCAAAGTGAATTTGAAATGTCTATGTTTGGAGAGATAAACAAATAAGTCAATTAGATAAGGGTATCTTCATTTCTCAGTCTAAGTATGTTAAAGAGTTGTTAAAGAAATTTGGGATGGAAGACTCTAAACCAGTATGCACACCTATGATAATTGGTTGTAAGTTGAGAAAAGATGATAACTCACCCATAGCAGACTAGAAAAAGTACAGATCTATGATTGGAGTATTAATTTATCTGACTCAAACCAGACCTGACATAATGCATGTAGTATGTCTTGTGGCAAGATTTCAGGCAGAACCCAAGGAATCACATGTGATGGCAATCAAAAGAATTCTGAGATATTTAAAAGGCACAATAGATTATGGTTTGTGGTACCCTAAGGACTATGACTTTACTCTCAATGCATATACTGATGCAGATTGTGCCAGAGATGTGGATGACAGAAAAAGTACAAGTGGAGGTGCATTCTTCTTGGGAAAAAGATTAGTATCTTAGTTGAGAAAGAAACAGTATTCGATATCCCTATCTACTGCAAAGGCAAAATACATTGCAGTAGCATGTAGTTGCACTCAAGTGTTATGGATGAAGCAGATTTTGAAGGACATCAAATTTGTGTATGAAGATCCCATTGTAATATTTTGTGATAACACAAGTGCCATTAACATATCAAAGAATCCAGTGATGCATTCAAGGACAAAGCACATATCCATCAGGTATCATTTTATGAGAGAAAAGGTGAAAGAGAATGAAGTCAAGTTGGAGTATGTTTCTACCAAGGATCAGATTGCAGACATTTTTACCAAGCCTTTGCCTAAGGATACTTTTGAGTATCTTAGAGAAAAGTTAGGGGTTATCACCCCTCCTATTCTAAACTAAGATGCACAATAGTGCATCAATCTGGAGATCCTCAGAGGTCTGGATCGATGCTTTTTAGGGCTACTTCTCAAGGGGAGTAGTCAGAGAGTTCAGAAGAGAGATTAGATTAGAGTAGATGAGTGCAAGTATGTGCCCTTTTCCATTGATGTCAAAGGGGGAGAGAAGTCATGTGAAAAACTTAGAGTGCAAATGTGTAAGAGAAAGGGGGAGAATTTTGGAGAAATAAACAGTGCAGGTGTGTAAAGAGAAAGGAGGAGAATCTTGTCTTGATGGCTATTGCAGTTTTTCACATCATATGTTGCCATCAATGACAAAGGGGGAGATTGTTGCAAGTATGTGCCTAATCGATGTTGTAATTGATGTCAACATATCCTTGTTGTCATTGGTGTCAACTATATCTTATTCTATTACATGTTTAGAAGACTTGTATGTTGAGGATATTGAGAAAATTAGCCTCTCCAGAAGAAACTAGCGAGTAACAGAGAAGTGCAGTATAGACAGTAAGTTGTATGCTAAAGAATAGTCTGGTAAACTGCTCTGCATTTACTTCTGCTTAAAGATCGTGGTCTGTGGATTGGAAGTAAGTTAGAGGTATGACTAAGGATGTTGTATTCCAAGTTTGAAGCCTCCGCATGAAGATCTGAGTGAGTTGTGTTCACCAGAGTGAAACCTACTTTTTCTGTAAGTTCAGTTGGGACAGGAAGAAAGTATTATGCTCCGCATTCCTCCGCAATAAAGTATTTGGCTCTACAGTTCTAGAGGGAAGTCTAGGATGATGATAAGTGCCTATAGTTGTAATGGTTCATGGTTTGGTGGTCCACAAGCTATCTTTCTTTTATGATAGTTGAAGACAGTGAAGTTCATGTGTTCTGGTGAGAAAATTCCTATGGATAAAGTGGTTAAGGTTCGTGCAATTGCTCTTGATGATTATAGCATGCTTGTGGATGTCTCCTAATCATGTTCCTATCTAGACTTTGGTCCATGTTAAGAAATTGAGATGGTGTGTGAAGATTGTCCTAGATAATGTAGCGTGTAACAAGTCTTGGTCGACCTGGTTGATCCCAGTGATTGCGGAGATCTCTGGAAGATTGTGGAAGCATGTTGTGGCATGGAAGATCATGTTTGAGTCCCAGCTAAGGCATGGCATGATCCACATTTCATTCCCTTTGCATAATGTTGCAATAGGTCAGGACCTATTTTGTAAATGTTTGTAATACCGACCTTGGAGATTGTTCCAATGGTTGATGATTGTGATGCCAACCTTGATGATTATTCCAAGGTTGATGTAGTGTATAAATACTTGTAGTTGAGTCATGGAAAAGGTGTCCTTGAGCAAAAAATGAAAAGATATTAAGAAAGGTCCAAAAGGCAGAGCAGAGAAGAGGTAGAGGAAAGAAGAGAAAGAGCAGACCAGAGGAAGAGCAAAGCAGAGGAAGAGTAGAGAAGGGGAATTATTGTACTTCAGTTGCAAATATAGAAAGGTGTTGATTGTGGCCGTGAGTCTGGCAGTAAGCCACCAGTAGGGTTTAAAAGCCCTCAAGGTTTAACAACCCTTATTATAATCTTGCTAGGTTTAGGGTTGAGGCAGTGAGCTTGCTAGACCTAGTTTTTCTTCATGGCAATAAGCCAATATGTTTAGGCCCATGGAGTGACCAAGTGTTGTGTAGTTACACAACACACCCCATTTTGACTTGACAAAATGGGGACCCAACTTTTTGGTTTGGTTTTGCTTGTGTTTTCTGCTTGTTGGCAGTCTAGTAAAAGTAAGTCAATCCAGAGGGATCCTGCATAAAGGGGGACCGGGTAGGTCATCATGATCAGGTTAGTTTTTTCAAAGTTAATATTTCATGACAATAACCTCATGGGTGGATAGAGTATAAAATTTCATGTAGGTTTGCCTTTTGGATCACCCAGATATTCCTTAGGGAACAAAAGTTATGATGAGTCAAAGATCTGGTCAAACCTGATATTCCAAGGGGAGGATCATATTTCTCAACATCAGTCATCTTACAAAAGATCACCCTGATCTAATATTATCACCCAATAAAATCATTTGCTCCGAACATCTGGACATCAACTTTATGCAATGACAATATCTACCTGAAAAACGTCATATATTTTGTGAAGGTCATATTCCTAAAACATCACCCCGATATTTGAATATCGCCCCGATATTTGAATATCGGCCTGTCGCAAAATATCACCCTGAGCTAATATCCTGTTGACATCATCCAAACCTGGTAAATGAAGAAATAAACATACCGATGACATCACCATCCCTTTTTATCTCACGGAGGTATATTTCCAAGCGTGACCTTTCTTACACAACATGATGATGACATCATAAAGCCACAACGCTGAACTAAGTCATTATCCCGATGATGCCATCCTGATATTTCGACAAAAGGTCATCTTAGTTTAAAGGGGGTGATATTATAAACATCACCAGATGTTCTGAACATCCCCTGATATTTTGACACCACCCGATATTCTTAACCCAACCTGATGTTTTGACATCGGCCTTTTCACCTAAAACGGATGATCATATTATACCAAGGGGGTGATATTCTCAATATCACCTGATATTCAGAATATCACCCGATCTTTAGAGATCACCCTACACCTCACCACCATAACATTAAATACATACAGATGTGGTAGGTGGTTCCCACCGATTATGAACCCGATACATACACCTAGCGAGATCCGAGAGTTTCATACAGGAAAATTAGATGTTTCAATTAATTTGTATTTAATTTGCCCTATGTGACCTGATGCATAGGTTTAAAATGAATTTACCGAGTCATTTTGCACTTACCTTGCGATAAACAAGTTTTTACAGAGCAGAGTTTACAAATTCTCATAAGGCCACCTGTGGACGCATATAGTTTGTACCAGAGTGGGATACGAGAACACTGTTGGTAATTGAATTCATTTCAGACGATCATTAGCATAATCAAAGAGGATAAGCGCATTAGGTAGGTAATTTGAAACCCTCTGGTTGTCAGCTCTCGCATATCCAGGTATCATGGTGTTTACTGGTTTGAAGTCATGCATATCAAGATAAACTAGATGATGGAAACCTATAATATGCATGATGATTAATAAAATATAACGTATATGCATGCATGTGGTATAAAATTTTAAGACAAGCCTTGATTCTATTGCAGGCACTCATGGTGGACAAGCGGTTAGCTAAGTCAGAGGCAGAATTCCTAAAACCAATGTTTGCTCATCCTGGGGGTGTTCAATTCAAATACGGGGCCATTATAGATACACACTAGGGAAATACAGATCTGGCTACCTGGTCAGTAAAAATGAGTGATGAGAAGAATAATAGCACCTTGTTGGATGCAATTTTTGTGTCCGGGATGTGGAATGCAGCTGGTTTCCCATATTCCATGGAAACCCCTGAGCTGGTTATCGAGTGTGCAAGAAACTATAACCCAGAAACAAGGAGGGTAGAGAAGCATGGCAGAATATATGCTGATCTGTCAATCAAAGGTATTTCTGCCACTTTCAGTTTGCTGTTGGGCAAGAAAGTTGCCAACATAGATTTGAGGAAGTTAGAAGCAGAGTATGAGAATAACAAGAAGTCTGCTAGGAAGAAAATGTATCAATGGAGGGTGAAGAATAGTCCTTATCCTGCAGCAACTAAACTTCCTATACATTTATATAAATTCAACTTTGATGATGAGTACCAGTATATGATAGCATTGCTAAGCAGAGTGACAGGCTAGCCTGATGTTGGAAGTTTTAAGAACTAGATGTATGTAGTCATCCTGATGTGTCTCTACATAGACAGCAAGCCAATGTAGGCCAAGATGATAAGTGATGCTCTGGACGAGCAGCTGATGAACCTAGGAGGTCTAGATTGTTCCTTCTATTTGACCTCATATATAGTTTATTCATGTGCCTACTACAAGGGTGCATTTGATGCATTGATTACAGATGGAAAGATTGGAGGCACAACCAATGATGCACACATATGGGATCATCATCCCCAACTACAAAGAGTGAATTATCTCCAGGATTATAAGCTGGTAAATGATGCATTCTCAATGCATCTAGTGAGAACAATGGAAGAAGATAGAACTAAGAGACTAAGCATGGAGGCTCAGGAAGTTATCTACAGGCATGGAGCCTGGTTTATCCAATTTGCCACTTTCTCCTATATCAGGATTGAAGGTTTTGAGGGGGAGCCTCTCATGCTCCCAAGGTACCCTACAGATGTAGTTGTCTTAATGGAGTTTCTAAGATAAATTTCTACAATATTGAATGCCTATAAGGCAAACAACAAGCTTCCACCAGTTTTGTTTCTAGTTACAATTGGCTGGTATATGTGCCCAGATTCTGAGAATATAAAGAAGGCCATAGATGGTCTAGCAATGATGAATTTCTAGCCTTTTCCATTAGTAAGATCATATCATCCATATGGGAGGATGCAGAAGATCATGGGGAAACCCATCCATCGAAGGAACCTTGAAGACTTATGGGCAGATTGTGAAGATGAAGCTGAAGCCCGAAGAAGAAGGTATCAAAGGTTAACACTTAACCAAATCAGGACCTTTGATTGCATCTCCATCCCAGCACAACTGAAGAAGGATGATGGAATGATAATGGCTGATGAGTATGAAGAGAAAAAGATATATAATGATACCATCTCTGCGCTGGATCTCACTATACAGGAGGATATCTCCTTAGATCCATTCACAGGTAGGATATTATAGCTAACCCAGGCTTGGGTGGATGAGCAGATAAATGTACTGAAGAAAAAGGGTGTTGTCATCACGGTGGACAACAAGAAGAAAAGACAGGAAATTACTGAAGATGAATATGATGACTTCTTAATTGAGAAGAGAAAGACTAAAGGAGAAAAGGTACATCTTCTTGAGAAAAGCAAAAGACCTCCAAGAGGAAAGAAAGTTGATACTGAACCCAAAGGGGTTATAGTGGAAAGAGTGATAGTGCTAGTCGAAGGTGCATCAGGATCCGAACAAGCATCAACATCATCAACACAGCCTCCTCAGGATAAACAAAAGGCTAAACAGATCCAGAGGCCAACTGCACAACCTACTATTACATATGAGGAGGATCAAGCCTCACATAAGAATAAAGAGAAGGATATCCCTTTAGAAGAAGAATCTGAAGAAGAGGGAGGCCCTATATCCTTCACAAGGAAAAGAAAAGCATCTCAGGTGGTAGCCACTACGCCTAAGAAACCAAGGACTTATATGAGAGGTGAAATAAAACAAACTCCCATAATGTTGATGGGAGCAGGTGGAGAAGTATTTAAGAAGGAATTGCAACATAACGTTCCACTTCCCACCATTGTGAAGTTTAAAACTGAGTAAGCAGAAGAACAAGTAAAAGGAACCTCTAAAGCACTTCAAAGTGGTTTAATCTCATTAGATGAGACAGTCGACCTATCTGATGATGAGGTGGTGAAGGATGTAACTTCACAAAGAATGGAAACCCTTGCTGCTGGCACTCAGATAACTCCTCATGGAACTCCATCAGTACAAACAGTGTTAGAGGAGATGAAGAAAGTAGAATCAGGGAAAGAGAAGAGCCCAGAAAAGGTAGCCCAAGAGATGGGGCTTGATACATTGGTTGAGTAGGTAACCATTCCTACAGTAATTGATCTCACCTATAGACAGGATGCAAGTCCTAAAAAATCAAGGAAGTATTCAGGATAAAGAAGAAAATGCTGAGGAAGTAAAGATGGCAGAGATAGAGAGCCACACTTTGGCTATGGGTGAGCAACAACAAAAGGAAGTACCTGTTGGACCCAAGATAGTTGAAGTCCAGGATAAGGGAGGAGAAGAAAGGGATACATCGGATGATCCTGCCATAAAGGTACAAGAGGTAATTGTTACAACTGTAGAACAAATTGCAGCTGCAGATCAGGTGGGCCAGCCTAAGGTAGATACAGTAATATCTACGAAAACTAATATGCCTCATGATGAGGAAATCACTAAGGTAGATGAGACACCCATGGAGGAAGAAAAAGATCAAGATCAAGATGAACATGAAGATGATCAACAGGATCACCCTCCAGAAAAGGAAGTTCCTCAACAGGAGGATATACCTAAAGATCACCTTCATGAGGAACGTCATGAGGAAGAAAAGAGAAGATCACCCTCACCATCGAACATGATGGTGGATACTGATGATGGAGACCAACAGTCAAAGGATCTAATTCCTCAGTGGCTCGAGAAAGAAATTGGCGAAGAGTCAGGCATAGGGATATAGGAATTTGATGTATCCACATTATTTATAGAAACCCTAATAAAGCCAAAGAGGAAGGCTAGAATAACTTCTGCAATACGAAGGGATCCTGATACAGGCAGGAGAACAGCCCAGGTAGCTATTCCTGCAGTTGATAAAGAAAAGGGCAAGATCACTCTGGATGAATTCCAGATTACTACAGTAGATTTGGGATTTGCCAATGAGGATCAGGAAGGTCAGGAAGGTAAGGACATTATTGATTCATTAACTCAAAGAGTTAAAAGAGAGAAAGAGAAGAATAAGCAGCATAAAGAGCACATTGCTCAGCTGCATGCATATATAAGAGGGTTAATTAACCCTGATGATACATCTAGTGATCATGCAGTCCCATTGACTGCTATTTCTCAGGAGGAGGTCAACAAGTTGAACATCATGAAACATGAATCAATAATAATGTTGAAATGGATGTCATCCATGCTCGATGGAGTTGAAGAAGTGGCAAAGGCCTCTTTGAAGAGGTGGAATTCTTTGGGCACCTCCAGGAGAAAAGTAGATAAACTACAGATGGAGATCGGCAAGAGGTCATTTCAATTAGAAAATGTCATGAGCATTTTGGATGAAATGAAGAGGATTGATCTACATATTCTACTAAAGAATCAAGTACTGAATAATAACACAGCCCTATTGATTGATATCTGGAATAAAGACATCAGGTTCGAATGTGATGTGCTTAAACGATGCAACAGTAAACTAAGGAATATGAGCATGAAGCTACATGATATGATGTCCCATGAGGCTGATGTTTTGGAAACATTAGAAGGAAAGGCCGAGGGAAAGATAGAAAATTAGGATGAAGAGTTTGTCATCAAAGCTCTACATAGTAATTTCCAGCTAGTTGTTGAAGATCCTCTCAACCACTTAATAGAAGAAGTGCTGGATAAAATAATGAGAATAAAGGTCAGGGTGGAAGATTATAATGAAACATCCACCAGCAGGAGGAGTAAATTGGAATTTCTCTGGAGAAATGGAGAAAATAGTGCAAACATATGAGAATATCAGGACAGCTATGCAGGTCCATATTCAAGAGGACAATCATCATGATGATGAAGATAGCGAAAGCATTGAAAGTGATGATCATGACAATAAGGATGATGATGAGGATGCATCATAAAGGGAATATATGCATCAGGTACTTATGAAAGTATAAGTTGCCTAGATGGTTGCCAACTGGCAACCTGTGCCATGTGGAAAAGATTGACTTAGTCAATGAAATGTAAACCGTAGATTTCAATAGATAAATCTTGATCATAGATCAATTGTAACCGCTCCCTCACCTTGTTCTATAAAAGGTATAGGTATGCCTCATTCTAAAACATTTGAAACTTAATTGAAATCTATTTGCTAAAATATTCAGGGCTCATTTCAAAGTTGTTGTATACATATATGTTCTTGCATACTTAATGAATGAGAAGATTGTTTTGATTACAATCCATCATAAATCTTGAGTAATCAGTGTGTGAATTCTTGATATATGCTTTGATTTGTTGTGTCCCTTGGAGTGCATATCAGCTTGTGTGTGTTGTCTTCATACCTTTCCTTTAAAGTTAGCATCGACTGTATCTAGCTGTGGAATGTCCTGGTGAACATATGGTTTGATTTCTTCTCTTCATGACTATATCTAATTATATATGTGGCTCAGTGGCTGAAGGTTCAACTTTAATTTGAAGTATTTCTTTCAATTTCTTTCAATTTCAGAACATCTCATCATCATAATTGCAAATAACTGACAATCTTAAGCAAATAATACAAATATGCAGACATCTCGTAGATAACTGAACATATTCAACATATTTGAGGTTAAAGCATGTCAAAATGACAAATATCATGCAAAGATTTAAAGATAGACAATTTTTGAAATATATCCTATGTAGAATAACTTTATGTGCAGCATCATTACAGGAAACATTATCCTACTGATGAGATCTACGTAAGGCCGCAAAATGGAAACAGCAACACACATCAACCTCTGAGTAACGTTAGAAGATTAAGACCTAATCAACAGAGACTTGAGATCATGAATTCTCTGAATTCATCATATCTTTCAAGATGAGTAAAGGTTAATGTGTACTTTTATTCTATGTTTGTTTATGACTAACATCATGATCAACATAAATTGGCGCTAGAAGGAGGGCCATAAGACAAGGATCATCATCAGTTCTTCATGTGATGATAAAAAATTGTAAGGTAACACTCAGACACTGCTAAATTTCCAGAGCTAGACATAAATATTTGTTGTTCTGAGTTGATATACGCTAATCCTATGTAAAGTTTTTGAAATCAATCATAAATAGTGCAATCTTTACACTAGATCAGCATGTATTTGCAAAGATCAGCCTTATTGCAGGTAAATTTGTCCAAGCTTTGAGGTATCCTACTTTAGAAACCTAATATCAACCTGCGAGTGTTGCTAAACCAAAAAATCACCTCCTATTTGCAGTATAGCTACAAATATTCCATAAATACTAGGTCAATTTCCAATCCTGACCATAAATATAGTCACTGCTGGCATATTCCAACTGATATTTACAAAGTTCCAGCCAATTTGCCTCAAAATTGAGAAATCCTGGCTCACAGGATAAATACCAAGTCTAGATCCAGTGGAATCTTTGAAGAATTACCTGTTAGGGGATTCAGACCTAGAACTATGGACATCCATCACACTCCAGGATCTAGTGCATCAGGAGCATCACCAGAGCCTCCTCCTGTAACTCCTATTGGTTTGCAAGTACCTTCAGGGTTATCTGTGACACCTCCTGTCCAACCTCAGCCAACTGTACCACAGACTCAACCTCCTCCGATTGCAATGTCATTCTTTGCAGCAGAGTCACCTTTAACCTTCACTGCATATCATGAGTTGCCAAAGAATCTGGACAAACTCTGTCCAAAATATCATCCTTATCAGGATGCGGACAATCATATCAGAACCTTCAAAGAAGCCTGCTGTAGGGCCAGAATAGAGCATCAGGACGTTGTATGCAGATTATTTCCTTTTTCCTTAGGGGAAGAGGCTTATAATTGGTATATTAGTCTCGGTCAGAGTTCTATCGTATCATGGGCTGTCCTAGAGAAAGCTTTCACTGATAGGTTCAAGGTACCAATAGATCCTTCAATGAACTATCACTTATTTGCTACAATCAAAAGATTTGAAGGTGAACCTATCGCCAACTTCAACGCTAGGTTCCAGAAAATGCTATCCAAGGTAGTTACCCCATATACTGTAGTAGATGATGCTGCCAGGAGTATCTATTATTCAGCTCTGGATCCTTTGACTTCCATGTTCATCAGGAGAGCACATCCTGAAATCACAACTTTGGCAGGGGCTTTTCAAGAGGCTATCAAAGTCAATCAACAGCTAATACCTGCTCCAACACCAAACATAGCTTTTCCTACACCACCTGGATATCCTGCATACCCTTCACAATATCCTGCATATCTGGCCCAGCAATATCCTAATGCAGCTATGATGCCTCCAGCAGTAATGCCAGCACCTCTACAGATATCTCCATTGAGTATCATGCCACCTCCTAATGGGAATGGCCAAGTACCACAGTACCCTACACAAGCACCGACACCCCAGGGTGTAGATCAAAACAATAACACTGGATCCTCTTTTTTCAAGCCTCAAACTAAAAATGTAGTGGCTAAAGCTCAGGAGGAGAAAGAAGAAATCAAAGAAATCTCTGCTCAGCTAAGAAAACTAACTACAGAGGTCACTCATCTAAGAAATCAAAACTTCTATTCTCAGCCTAACCAAAACAGAGGCTATAACAATGACAGGCCTAGTTATCCTTACAGGCGGTACAACAACAACAATTTCAACAATAGTGGTGGAAATAATAATAACCCTCAAAGACATCCTAGAGTATGGAACTCTAGGCCAAATAATGGTTCACTACCATCACCTTTAGATAATCAGCCACTTACTGAAGCCAAACAGACTACTAGAGTCAATCTTGCTGAGGCAGCCCTCACCAATTGGTGTAGAATACACAATACAAATGCTCATGTAGAATTAGACTGTCCACAATTTAGAATTGTTGCTAGCATTTTCCAAATAGAAGTGTCTAATACTTCTAGAAATCCACCTCAGGTGGAAGGAAATGAAATTGTCCCTTGTGGATATGACTTAGCATTTGTATTAGAAATTTATACCGATCAGCATCATCAGCAGACTGTGTCATCCCACCAGAATTACAACCTGGCATGTGAAGAATCTGCCATGGCTTTTGAGTCAAATTATGTTTTCCCCTTTGAGGATGAGAACAAGCCATCCAATAAGCCTAAGGAGGTGCATGCTTACCAGCAACAATATTAGGGTAAGCACAATTATAATCTGAGAAGTAACTCCAACAGACCTACTGGTCCATTAACCAGTTCCTTGCCTCCGAATAATTTTAACTCACCTCCTGATCCCAAGGCAAGTAACAATCTAGGATTTCCAAAGGTAAATGCACAGTATCTGTCACCACAAAATACAGTATCAAAAGTTGTTGGCCTACCTCATGAATCTGACAAACTAGTCACATATCTAGCAAATGAGATGAAGAAGATAAATATCAACCTCTCTCTATCAGAGTTGTTGAAAACTCCTGCAATTAAGAAGGCATTCATGAAATCACTAGACGATCCTGCTCCTAGAGAGGATAGTCATCCCCCGGGTCAGCCTAGCAATAGGGATCATGCTGCTAAAGATAACACTGTCAAACATAAAGTGCCAGCTATGGTCCAAGCTGCAGAAACCTCCCACATGACCTTGTACAGGGACAAAAGCGAGTCACCACCTTTCCTCCTTACCATAAGGATGTTTAGCAAGAATTTCCACAACTGTTTGGTAGATTTAGGTGCATCTACAAATGTCATGCCCCTATCTATATGCAATGCTTTAGGGCTACATCCTGCTAAATCCTTAAAGAAGGTGACACAGCTAGATAAAACAGAAATAAGTGTGGTAGGGGAGTTAACTCACATTGACATGCAACTAGCATCTAATCCTAGGATCCAATATTACATCGATATCCAGGTAGTAGATATACCTGATACATACGGGATGTTGCTCAGTAGAGACTGGTCTAAAACCCTCAACGGATATATGTCCACCAACTTCAGTCATATGTGGTTACCTTGGAAAGGGATACCTAACCAAATAAGAATAGATGTTGAGCCTAGAATGAAGCACATGATCACCGAATACAACAAAACAAACGAGATCATGTACGTCAATGTTAAACTGGAGTTTATGCTATTAAACCATAGACTATCAGGATAGAAGAGATCCTGATGCTTGACTTTCATCATCATGATGATGATCATCAGGAGGACCTACCAACTATAGAACCTAATAGTGATCATGGAGATGAAATAGAAGTAGATCATTTCAAAAGTTTTGAAATATACTTGTCTAAACAGGTAGAATGTTGTCGATTATTAGATATACATGTTCATGACATTTTGATTGATGGCTAGTGCAGATTACACGACGAGGCACATTCAGAGAAAACTTGTGAAACATGCTTAGATATGATGGAGCTAGAGCAGACATGCAGTGAGGCATCATCATCATCTGAGGTAAGTTCCGCATCTAGTGATGATGATGATACTGATTTTTGTTTGTTTTCTGCAAGAAGCACAAGTGGGGTAATAAATCATGAGGAGGATCATATTCAAAGAACAGAAGAAATTCTGGTATATGACTAGATAAAGGTTAAAAAGAAAGAGAGAATCATCCCAGGGAGTGATTGTCTAATGGAGTCAGATTATGAATTATCTGATGAAGATAGAGGCAATAACCTGACTAGATTTGAGGAGTTTTTATCAGGAGAAATTAAAAAGATGATAGAACAAAAGAAGCATCCACATGATGCACTGACTGGAGGATGGTGTAGGTTGCATGAGGCACCTCACTTGGAGACCACCTGTTTGCTATGCTTACACATTTTAAAGAGGCATATAGTGCCTAGTTTAGAAGATCATCCCCCTAATGTTGAAACAAAAGAATAAGAATCAGCTTCCCAGAAGAAAGGAAAGATGAAGTCTAAGAAGGTTGAAATTCCTAAGTTAAACTGGATATTAGGTGGAGCAGCTGCTAGAGCTGCAAAGAAGAAGGAAGGTTCACCTAAGCCTCCTGCCGAAGATAAACTGTGGATCCTGAGATTTGATGGATCCAAGTCCAAACAAGGAGTTGGAGTAGGGATTGATCTCATTGATCCATCAGGAAAGTCCTACTTAGCTACTTACAGATTACAGTTCCCCTGCACTAACAATGTGCCAGAATATGAAGCTCTGATTCATGGGATACTGTTTGCTCTTAAGAAGAAGGTAAAGATTCTGCATGTCTTTGGAGACTCAGAATTAGTTGTCAGACAGGTAAGAGGAATTTAATCTTGCAACTATAAGAAATTGTCGAATTATAGACACAGAGTGTGGGACTTGATTAAAGACTTTGATGCGTTTAATATCACCCACGTACCCAGAGAACAGAACCATAGAGCAGATGCTCTAACCCAGGCTGCTAGTACCTTAGACCCATTGTCCATATCAAGCCTAAAGGGATTTTCAGTAGAACTAGTGTCAGTGTCATCAGTACCTGATAATGTTACTAATCTCTAGGTTTTTGATGATGATCAGCATATTCTAGATTTCATCTCTAACAGAGACATATTTGATGCTCAGATCATAGATGAGAACAATACAGACAAGCATGTCTGGGAAGAGGAAGAAATATTAGAGTTACCTAGCAACAAGATTCCAAAAGGGATGATAGAGCTAGAAAGAGCATTTGACCTGGATAACATGTTAAAATAGAAAGATCTTCCAAAAGCTGATGGAGGACAGTATTCACAAGTGAATATTGGACAAAATAATGACAAGAGAAATTTCTTGATGGGTAAGGTTTGCACACCAGAAGAGTTAGAAGGAATAACTCAGGCCCTTAAGGATTACATCCATTTCATTGCATGGACTTATGATGAGTTGAAGACATATGACACGTCAGTCATAACTCACACTATACCTCTCAAGCCAGATGCTAAACCTTTCAGAGAGAAGCAAAGGCCAGTCAATGCCTTGCTTGAACCAATAATTTTTGAAGAAGTCAAGAAGCTCTTAAATGCTAGGATCATATTTCCTATGAGGCACTCCACTTGGGTGGCTAATCTAGTGCCAGTAAGAAAGAAGAATGGAGACATTAGACTGTGTGTAGACTTCAGGAACCTGAATAGAGCATCAGAGAAAGATAATTATCCTTTACCCTCATTGGATGAAGTACTGCAGATTGTAAATGGTGCTAAAATAATGTCCTTTCTAGATGGCTTCTCAGGCTACAATCAGGTCATGGTTGACAAAATGGACAGACTAAAAATTGCTTTCACCACAATGCTATCATGCACCTGACTGGGGCCAATTCCTAATCCCGAAAACAATGTTGGAGGACACCTATTTTCCAAAAATACAAAAACATTCAAATATTCCTCAAAAATACAAAAACATTCAAATATTTCTCAAAAAAACCCAAAAGCATCCAAATATCATCAAAAATCACAAAAAAATCAAATAGTCAATCAAAAAACCTCAAGCAATAAACAGTGTCAAACTAGTAAACTGAACTACGACACCTCTGAGCTTTCACGTAGGCAAGGCCATCTTTGATATGCCCCCAAGGCATTCCCCTTAGGTCTTAGGTCAAACCAAGTCCACCCTTGTCAAACTACGTTTCCTCTGAGCTTTCACATAGGCAAGTCCATCATTGATGTGCCCCCGAGGCACTAGGTCAGCCCCTTAGGGTCCGTCGGGTCAAACTTCGTAATAAAGCTATCCTTAACGAAATAAACACTATAAGTAGACACAAGCAAATTTTTAGAAAATCGCAATCTCCAAACAGTCAAACAAGACAGTCAACAACACAGCCAATACATCGTCTCTCCTCACTCACATGGTGACACTCAAACACCACTATGACCAACCAATAACCCTAATCAATGTGTCTAACAATAAGCATGGGATATAGTCTAAACCAGGCTTTATGCCTTAGACGGCATATCTCATCTTTTGCATACCATGATTCATCACAAGCCAATCATCTCGTAACTTGCGACAGTCTCAAAACTAGACCACATGTCTTAGACAAGATGTCCCACCACTCATCTGCCTTATACAGGGGGTCGCATTGCTAAAACCAGACTTGACGTCTTATACGACATGCTTCATATCCTGAAACCAGGCATCATTCAACCTATCATACTCATTCTGACAAGCACATGTACACTCAGCAAATGACCTAATGGCTATGGGCTCTGTCTCATTCTTCATTTTGGATTGTTTTCTGCGATCGCATTCCTAATCTTCTCAAGGCAGTCCTTAAGTCATGAAGAGAAGTGAGGGTGGGATGAGATCTCTTTTCTTTGATTGTTGCTTGCATTTTGTCTTGGCAAGACGACTAGGGCAACCAAGTTCCTTGTGTGTGAATGGGATACTACTGGGTGTGAATCAAAACCTCCTATGCATTGGAATGGCTAGATACTTCCATGTATCAGGACTTATACACCTAGAGTTTTCTCATCACATTATCCGACAAGGCGCCTTAGTGACTTAGTCTGAGCCTAACAATCCTTGTCTATTTTTGTGTTTGTTTCCCAAAGGACCACACTTTGTGTCATGGTTGTGCTATGCCATGGCATTTGTTATCCTTTGATACAATAAGCACTATGATGATACACAGTAACTGCATTAAAGAAGCTCAAAATCTATCACGGCAAAGTCTGAATCCACTCTTCTAAACTGATTCTTCATCCCTCATCCAATTCTTCATTTCCTCATTGCCATTTCTTTAGATCTTCTTCCATCCTACTATGACACACCAAAAAATAGCATTAGATCATATAACCTACATACACACATGTTAGTCCATCATACAACATCATCATCATAATCATCATAATAAGTCATCATTATCATAATCCCCATAATCAGTTATCACTATCATAATCATAAGCACTGTAGTAATTACATTCAATCATCATCATTTGCATTAAACCATACATCTAACACATAGGCATCTACCACATAAACATTTGCATCCATACATAAGCATCACATAGAAATAAAAATACCATTGCATAACATCTATCACATCAAAATATGCCTCTAGGTGTAACATCACATCATCACTTAAACATCACATAAACATCACATAAGCATCATATAAACATCATAACATCTAGTACTACATCATCAAGCATCATAAATCCACATACATGGCATCATAATCATCAAGCATCCATGTGCATATAGAAATAATAGGATCAATCATAATGGCCCATCTCATATATATATGTATATATGTCACAGTACAATCCGAATACATATATGTGTATCAAAAATGGATCTCACAAGCTCAATCATAAACCAAGAGAATGTAGGCTTGATCAAAATAAATGTCTACATCAGAACTATCATAACATCCTAGCTAGATCCTATTGGCCCTGTGGGAGGACCCCTGTGCTCTCAACTAGCCCTCTATCCAAAAGGCTTGTCATATGGCGAAGCCCACCTCTACGAATGCCCAACATTGTTGTGTGATCTGCGAGAGTAGGACTGACTGGCACTCCTACTCTAAAAACTAGGTGCTCTCTGCTCTATTGGTACCAAACTCTCATAAAGGCCCCTATAATACTGAGTCTTTTGTGCCAACCTAACCAAAGCCTGCGCAAAATTTGTTGATTACCCAGCCATCGTGGCTGCAAGATCATCACATTGCTGCTCCACCCTCTGCGCTCTGATCATGGCCATATCCCTCTCGGTTTTCCTCTAGACTAGCTAACCCTCTACCTCCTGGAGACGTTGTCGTATGGTATCCAGCTGGACCTGCATAGCTTCTATCTGTGCATCCACACCCCCTCCTTGATTACCCCTCTCCTCCTCCTCCACCTTGTCATCCCTGACCTCCACAATCAACACATCCTATAGGGCCTACTCCCTGATCTGCTCCTCCACCTCATCAACCTCCTCATCAGTCTCCTCATCATCATCCTCCTCACTCTCCTCCATCTCCTCTCCCTTGTTGCCAACATCCTCCATAGCTACATCCTCCTCTCCACCACCCACCTGCATCTCTCCTACAGTTGCAGCAACCTATCCTACTGCTCCCTCTCCCTCCTCCTGAATAGGGGCAAGTACAACACCCCTACCCCGTCCATCTCTACCTCGGCCTCCTCAACCCCTATCCCCACCACCACCACCCATTCCACCATCATCTCCTCCTCCACCACCACTCCTACCACCATCCCCCCTGTCTTAGCCTCTGTCCCAGCCCCGACCTCTGAATCTGCCCCTCGATCCTCAACCCAACCGCTCTACTGGTGCTGGTATGTCAAGATGCAGATACGGAAATAGCCTGTGTGTGGTCCACCAAGAATCATATGCAGACTGCAATGGATGCAATCTAGTAATCTCATCTATGGTTGTCTGAACTAGAATCATCAACCCCCACACTGGAATCTCCCATGTAACCCAGGCAAACTCTACAATGTTGGCTAGCTCATCTTGCCGCTCTCCAAACTGTCTAAGTACCTGTGATGGTAGATGATGCTCTATAATGTGTTGAGCCTGTACAGTCCGGTCGATCAAATACCAAGTATGTCTGCAATACGGTAGCTTCTCGTCATCCTCTATCCACCTCAGACACCCCCTATACAACCTCCAAATAAACGTATCCATATGGTCAATAGCATGTCGCCAATATCCCACATCCCCCATGTGAACCTATGGAACTGCCCCTGTGTAGTAGAAAACATATGACAACTCATCTAGGATCTCCTGATCCACTAGCGGCCAGCATACAAGGATGAGCTCCCACGCCCATATCATAAGCAAAGTCACACCGCAGCTGATAGACTGCTCACCTTGATAAACCACACCATGTAGCTAATGATATAACTGTGCCAGGAGGCAGGGTTGCCATGCATACGTTGTAGCCTCTACCATCATCCCCTCTAACATCTCCCACCAACCAACAGGAAATCCATGGCCGTGTCGATCCAGACATACAAGGCCACCGATATAGGTGCATATAACCACAATCAACCGATCATATCGATCTGTCAATGTGTCCCAGGGAATCTCATGCTCCTCAACTCCCAAGGTTGCATCGTCATCAGTCTCAAATAATCACCGCAGTGCAGCCAATCCGGCCTCTAGACTATATATCACCTGCTCTCCATGAATACGTACCGAAGAATACGCCAGACATCAAGCAAAGTCATAGTGGCCTCTCTTGTTAGAAAATGAAATGAACTCGTCTTTGAATGATATCTCTTGGCCACTACAGTCAATAGCCCCCAGTTAGCCTGAATCTCACGCATAAATGCAACACCATACAGTCCCAGGGTGTCAAGAATATCCCACTCAGCCATCGTCAAAGAGTCTCAAAATCAATATCCGGTCAGATGACTCTCCCACATGTAAATCAGTGGTAATCTCTCCTATATTCACATAGATAGCACACTACGTCAATATGCAAACCCTAAATACAGCATTCGCAGTCAAACAAGGGCACGAATTAGGGCAAAATTCACTTTTCATGAGTAAATTTGCACATGCAGTGCAATGTCATTCCTAAGCGTTGCAGCTAAGCACAGGCATCGTACTGCTTAATGCATGGAACCCACCTTGGTGTATGTGTCGTACTGCTCAACGCATGCATCACATTTCAGTGCAAGCATCACATTACTAACCCTAAGTGTCACAGCCAACGGATGCGCATCGCCTAAGCGAAGGCGTCACACCCACTAGCGCATGCGGCTCCAAAAACTACATGCATCGCATTTCAGTGCAGGTAGCGCACCGCCACACACAAGCGGTGAACGCGACGAAACATGCGGTGCACAAAAGTGCACTACATGCATGCCCTATTTTTGGGCCCTAAAATCTATGACAAAATGCAAAAATTGATAGGTTAGGGTTAGATACATACTAGGGTGCCTATCCCAGGGAGCCGACCATACGTCTAGACTCTCGATCCATGGTGCTAGTGCAACGGTACATGCGACATCTCGATAGCAGCTCCGCGCGAAATCTCCAAAGGCTCACTCTACTCTCTCTAAAAATTCTAAAGCTCCAAGTGCACAAATGAGGATTATGGGCCCATCCACGGCTATTTATAGGACCTTTTGGCCTAAGTGGACCCCCTTTTCACTAAATTGACCAATGGGCGACCTTCTTTCACATGTCAATCACCTTTTATAGCCATTTTCACACTCCTAGATCACTTTGGGCATCTCGCACAACTTTTTAGAAAAGTTTCCAAATTTTTTGAAAAATCCTTAGAAATTTTGAAAATTTTCCTGAGGGGGCATAGGAGCATCACGCTTCATCTGGAACACACTAGGGCATGTTTAGAGCACATTTCTCAAGTTTTTCTTTGATATAACACTAGATTCGACATTATATCAAAGAGGGGCAAAATGTAGACACTTAAAAATGTCCTGGGCCTACGAACGACATTTCCACACATAATTCATCTCAATTTCATATTCTGCCATTAATTAAATAATTTTTTAAATTATTTAATTAATTCATTCCCTCTTATGCTTTTTAATTAAATAAATTTCATTTACTTAATTATCCATGATATTTTCTTCTAAATTCCTCTATAACTAAATAATTTAAATATTATTTAATTATTCATTAATCAAACACCCATATTCCCCTCCTAATTTAAATAAATACCCATTTATTTAAATTATCAACCTTGCCCTAATTAAATAAGTCGCCACTTATTTATATAAAATCCCTCTACAATACCCCTTCCTCACAAAAGAATTAAATAAGTTACCACAATTTATTTAATTTTAAAACATTTCCTCTAATTTACAATTACCTTTTGTCCTCTTGTGGCTAGAAACCCTAAATCATTCTTAGCCCTTGATCTTGCCTCCAAGTCAACTCTTCATCTCAACCCTCCATTCACGTTTCACCCTCTATAAAATCACTCTTACCCTCTCATTTTCATCTCACCACTTGCAAAATTGACCTGTGCCATTGCCAACTCTTGAGCTCTCCATCCAATTTGCAAACCTATAAGACTGAGTGCATTAGATTAGCTAGCTTAGATAGAAGCAATGAAGGAAATGCATTAGTCAACCTAGGGTTTCTTGCTTTTATGCTTAGTAGATTATATTTTAGGTTGATTTAGGGCTCCATTGCATGGTTAGGGTTTGAATTTATTGTTTGCAGGGCTTTGCAGTGTTTTTACCTGACTACAATCCTAACAAGTTCATGAGTATTAAGGAAAGGAATGATAAGGGAGAGCCTAGGTCCATGTGCAATACCTGTAGTACTAGCACTGAAGAAAGATTGAAAGTGGATAATGTGTATGGATTTTTGAGCTATCAACAAAATTACAATCAAGTATAGATTTCTATTACCGAGGATGAATGATATTATGGATTGCTTGAGTGGAGCCAAGTACTTTATCAAGATTGACATGAAGAGTGGATATCACCAGATCCAAATCAAAGAAGGAGATGAATGGAAGACAACTTTCTAGACTAAGGAGGGCATGTACGAATGGTTAGCCATGCCATTTGGGCTAACTGATGCACTGAGCACATTCATCCTACTCATAAATGAGGTATTAAAAGAGTTTTTGGGTAAATTTGTCATTGTTTATTTAGATGATATTTTTGATTTTAACTAAGACTTTGGAGGAGCACCTGATGCATGTTCAAAGAGTTTTTGATAAGCTGAGGGAAGAGAAGTTGTTGATTAATTTGAAGAAATGTAGTTTCATGAATAAGGAGTTGGTGTATCTAGGATTTGTTATCTTAGGTGAGGGTCTTGGAATGGATCAAGATAAAGTGAGGACTATCATTGAATGGGCCACCCCAAGGAGTGTTACAGAGGTATGATATTTCCATGGTTTGGCAAGTTTTTATAGATAATTTATCAAGAATTTTAGTAGCATGTGTGCACCCCTAACTGAGACAATGAGAGGGGATAGAAAAGAGTTTAAATGGACTACAAGAGTAGCCAAGATTTTTGATACATTGAAGAAGAAGGTCACAAAGAAACCTATTTTGGCACTTCCAAATTTCAATAAGGTAATTCAGGTAGATTGTGATGCTAGTGGCAATGCTATAGGAGTTGTTTTGAGTCAAGAAGGTAGGCCTATTGCCTATTTTAGTGAGAATATTAATGATGCCAATAAAAATTATTCTCTTTATGATCAGGAGTTTTATGCTATAGTTCAAGATTTGAAGAAATGGAGGCATTATTTGTTACTGAAAGAGTTTGTTTTATATACTGATCATTAGGTTTTACAGTATCTTAATAGTCAAGGAAAGTTAAATCAGAAGCACTTAAAATGGGTTGAGTTTTTGTAGAGTTATACTTTTGTTTTGAAGCACAAGAGTGGGAAGTCCAACAATGCTGTAGATGCCTTAAGCAGAAGGTAAAATTTGTTGACAGAGATGAAGATAGAGGTTGTTGGGTTCAATGAACTCAAGAATTTGTACCTTGAAGATCCAAACTTTGTAGAGGCTTCAAAATCTTGTTTGGAACCTATTACCCTAGATAGGACAAGATGGTTGGATTACATAATCTAAGATGGTATGTTGTTTAGAGGAAGCCATTTGTGCATTCTGAGCTCTATGAGAGAGAACCTGATAAAGGAAAAGCATAGTGGAGGGTTAGCAGGGAATTTTGATCGAGATAAGACCATTGTTCTTGTTAGTGAGAACTGTTACTAACCACAGTTGCATAAGGATGTGAAGAGGCTCATTCAAAGTTGCAGAGTATGCCAAATGACCAAGGGAGTTAATCAAAATATTGTTTTGTATCAACCACTACCTATACCAGAGAAACCATGGGAGGATATCAACATGGACTTTGTTCTTGGGTTGCCAAGAACACAGAGAGGGCATGATTCAATATTTATGATGGTTGACATATTTTCAAAGATGGAACATTTCATTCCATGCCAAAAGACTACTGATGTTGTTCATGTTGTAGAATTATTTTTCAAGGAGGTGGTTAGACTACATTGTCTTCCAAAAAGCATAGTTTCAGATCGAGATACCAAGTTTGTTGGCTATTTATGGAGGACCTTATAGAAGAAGTTGAAGACTAAGTTGAAGTTCATCTTTGCACGTCATTTGTAGACTGATGGACAAACAAAGATAGTGAATCAAAGTTTGGGCAACCTGTTGAGATGCTTAGTAGGAGATAAGCCCGAGGGATGGGATTTGATATTATCACAAGCAGAGTTTGCATATAACAATTATGTCAATAGGAGTACTGGTAAATCCCCATTCCAAATTGTATATGGGAGTAGTCCAAGAAATGCTTCTAAGATAAGAAAGATAAATAGAGGAGAGAAGAGTAGTGCCAAGGCCGAAGGCTTTGCAGAGTACTTGAAGAGCTTACATGAAGAGGTATGACAACACATTAATAAAATGAATTTTCAATACAAGGCTAAGGTAGATCAGGAGTAGAAGTTTAAGGAATTCAAGGTTGGTGATGAAGTCATGGTTCACCTAAGGAAAGAAAGGTTCCTAATAGGGACATATAATAAGTTGAAGATGAAGAAATTTTGACCATACATGATCCTGAAGAAACATGATTCAAGAAATGCATATGAGGTAGAGTTGTCGAGTGGAATCAACATTTCACTTGTGTTCAATATTTTTGATTGAACAGAATATCATGAAGGTGGCATAGAGGATGGACCAACAGAAGAACAAGGGGGTATCCCAACACCTACTTCAGAGGAGGAGATAGAAGAAATCATGGATAGCTGTCTGGGGAGAAGTACTAGGAACAAGCAATATGAAAAATATCTGGTTAAGTGGAAAGGAAGGTTTGTCAAAGATTCTTCCTAGTTGTCTAAGGCAGAGGTTGATGATTTGGGTTTTTTTTTAACACCTAAGATGTGACAAGGTTACTTCTCAAATTACCCTAGGTGTCTGATGTAGGAGCATCCAGTGGTGTAAGGGCAATCTTGCATCACCAAAAAAATCATGATTTTATTTTTTTGTTTTGTTCAATATTGGTATTTATGGATACCTATTTGCTTGAATAATGATTCAAAACCTTCAAAATTTCTCGCTTGCTAAATCTAGTAAACTACTATTTTTAGAAAATTTGCATTTGAGCACATATGGAAATGAAATTTTACTCAAAGCTCCAGAATTGAAAAATATAACCTTCTGTGAAGGAATTGACCAAAGATCATTTGTGGGTTGAAAGATATTAAAGTTTTTATTTCTTTAAAACCCTTGAAAAAAATTTAAAGTCAATTTTGAGGCACTTAGAGGCCTTGTACAGCCCTGAAAATGGACATAATCAATGGAGAAAATTATAAGGGTGTAGATCTCTTCATGAGCTTTCTAATGCATCAAACAGTTCATCAATCGGACACCCAGATCAAAATTTATGGCTCCCGAAAGTTGGGCTATTGTTGGAGGGAGTTACAAATTTTGAAAATTTGGCTAGAAGGCAACAAAAAGGGCTATTTATGACCATTTTTCAAGAATCTTTTGGGGGAGTAGAGAAGGGGAAAAGTGGTGAATCATTAAAAAGGAGGGAAAATAGAAAACCCTAGCATATTTGAAGCTAAAGAAGGCAGAATGTTCCAGAATCTAGAGAAAAGAAGCTGCAATGTGTTGCATCCTGTTGAAGATTTCATCCTCTAATTTGATTCCAATTTCTATAATGTAATTTTTTTTTCATTTCAATAAAAGAACATTCCTATTCTCTATGAGAAATCTATGTTGTTGTGTGTTATGGGATTTACCCCCTCATCAACATCTTATGCCATAAGCTTATGGTGTCCATTTGCTATCTAGGGATCCACCTTCAAAGTATCATCATGTCGTCAAAATCATCATATCCACATTCAAAGTATCATGTTGTCAAAATCATCATTTATCCATCATCTTTTGGTAAAATTTCAAACTTGTGTCACACTTTTGACTAGCTAAATAGTTTCTATAGAAACAGTTTCACTCTAAACAGTTCTGCCCCGAATGGTTTCACCCGGAACCACGTAGTACCTACGTGGCATTGCGTGGAATAAAGAGTTTGGATTGAAATTTTTAAATCTATAAAATATGATTTCAACTTTGAAAATAATATTTATTTGCATAGAAGGTTCCAGGTGAGATAATTTCACCCAAAACTTTTTCAAGTGATATTGTCTCGCCCAAAACTATCTATGTGGCATCCCATGTGGTAGCCAAGCCCCCCATTTTCAAAAAATTGAATTAAATTTCATGTTCAACTCCAAATTTCTACTGTCAAAACATATTTTTACAAAAATGATCGAATACCCATTGTAATGCTCGAAGTGCAAATTTTAGATATATTTTTCTATCAAATTTTGATTATTTTTATTATATTTTTTAAAACTTATTGTAAGTAGGTTATTATAATCAAACATGAAGCAAATTATAAATTACAAATAAATTGGTAAAATATATTCTAAAATTTTAAAAAAATATACGGTGCACTGGGTAAGTGCAAGAAGTTGGGTCCACTTTTAGTGGAAGCCTCGGGGTAAAATATTTTCAGAAGTGATGGATTTTGACAATATGGTTGACAAATTTTTTTTTAGAATTTTTGGATGAAATTAAAACCCGTTTTAGATGACAATGTCTAGTTTTAAAATATATAATTTTTTTAGTGTTGAACACATTTCTGTATTCATTATTTATTTCTTAAACAAAAAGCTTCAATTTTTTTGCAGAAATGGACTTTGGCAATATGGCTAATGACTTTTTTCTAAGAATTTTTAGATGCAATTAAAACCCATTATAGATGAGATTGTTTAGATTCCAAATATATAATTTTTTTACAATTGGATTATTTTTCTATTTTTCAAACAATTTTTTATGAAACTGGTCCATAAATTTGAAATATCAAGTTTTCTTATTACTATGCTAAGAGGCGTAACCTATAGTGGCAGTACAAGGTGGAGTGTAATGGTGTGAATGTGTTAACAAAAACAAATTTAAAAAATAATTATATAGCTAGCATAATAAAATAATAGTCACAAACATTACAAAATTAGCAAACAAATGCAAATTAATAATTAAAACATATATATGTATAACATAAATGTTTGACAACTCTCCAATACCAAAAACAATTAGATATTTTATAGCAGAACGAGCTGAAACAAAGAAGCCAAAGATAAAATCATGAATTACATAAGGAAGAAGCACAAAATAAAAATCAAGAAGCAACAAAAAAAAATCAAAATCAAAATAACTATTGATAAAAATTTAAATAATCATCTCTCAAAATTATTTTGGCTTGCTGTTAATTTCTATGCTTTAGGTTGGTGTTAATGTTGTATGCATAAATCATTTCATATTACTGCAATATTAAAAAATTAAATTAAATATTTTTTCATAATATGGATAAGTTATTTTATTTACTTTTTACAATTTACAAACATCATAATATATATTCACAAAAAAACATGGCACATGACATGGGGTCAATTGAACACTTGTAAAATCCCCATTTACTTTTAATATTCTTTTAATCATATTTCTTGATTATATACACTTAGTTTTATTTTTTAAAATATTTTATGCAAGAAGGAAGAAGCACAAAATAAAAATAAAGAAGCAAAAAAAAATTGAAATCAAAATAACTATTAATAAAAATTTATAAATCCTTAATTATATGAATTTAGTTTTCTTTTTAAGAATATTTTATGCAAGCCCACAAAATGTCTATTTTATTTTCTTTCATAAATTTGCTAAGTGTTATATTAAAAGTTAAAATAGTATTCATTCTTTATCTTAGAGTCTTTGCTGATGAAGTAAAAACTAAATATATAAAACTAATTAATTACATTATTGATGGGCCTTTATAATAACTACTACAACCACTTTTGGAAAAAAAAAAAAAAAAACTAAAATATAAGCAATGTATATATAGTAAAAGTAATATATATATATCCTATATTAGTAATTAGGGTTAGGGTTAGAATTAGTGGTATATTAGATATGAAAATGGAAACCTAATGGGATTCGAAAGGGTGGATAGGGTGGGTAAAGGAGAGATCTCAACATAGCACAAAACTCTAAAAGAGAAGATATGATAATGGAATAATGATAAGTAAGAATACAATCCCTCAAAAGATCTAAAAAATGATAATGACATCAGAAATCACGTATCTACAACCCTCAAAGTGATATATCATACAAAATGTGTACAAAGTCAGCTCGTGGTGGGAAAGAAATGGGCAAGAGTCAACAAAATTATAAGTTTTAAAATTTGAAATTCAAGGATCAATTCCATGTGATGCAATCTAACTTTTAAATATTGGTGTGGGACAATGGAACACTAATATTAAGGTGAAGGATGAGTATATGACATGGGTTAGAGTTAGAATTAGGGTTAGAGTTAAGGATAGAATTAAGCTTAGTGATAAAATGAGGGTTAGGGGTAGAATTAGGGTTAGGGATAGAATTGGGGTTATTGTTAGGGTTAGAACTATGGTTAGAATTAGGTTTAGGGTTAAAATTAGAGTTAGGGTTAGCATTACTATCAGAATTAAGGATAGGGTTAGGGTTATAGTTATAATTTGGGTTTGAATTAGTAATATAAGTAGTGTTGGGGTGAGAATTAGGGTTAGGGATAAAATCAAGATTAGAATTATAATTGAATTTAGGGTTATGATTACAATTAGGGTTAGGATTACCATTAGAATTATTGTTAGAATTAGGGTTAGGGTTAGGGTTTAGGTTAGAATTAGGGTTAAAACTATGATTAAAATCAGGGTTAGGGTTGGGGTTAGAATTAGGGTGAATGTTAGGGTTAGGGTTATAATTACAATAAAACAACAAAGGTCATTTACATTTATATCTATATATAGAAAGAACTAAGGTTAGAATTAAGGTTGGGATTAGGGATGGAATTAGTAATATAATTAGGGTTAAGTAGATCTAGGGGTAAAATTAGGGTTAGAATTATTGTCAGGATTAACGTTAGGGTTAAGGTTATAGTTACAATTTAGGTTCAAACTAGAAGTTAGGCCTACAATCAAGGTTAGGGTTAGGGTTCAGGTTCAAGTTAGAATTAGGGTTATAAATATGGTTACTATTAAGGTTGGGGATAGAATTGGGCTTCAAGTTAGAATTACTGTCAAGATTAACGTTAGGGTTAGGGTTATATTATATATAATTCTAGCATACCTATTATATTATATAAGGACAGATATAAGGGTAGAATTAGGGTTAGGGTTACAATTAGGGTTAGGGTTAGAATTAGAGTTAGGGTTAGAATTACTATCAGGATTAAGCTTAGGGTTAGGGTTATAGTTATAATTTGGGTTTTAATTAGGGTTTGAATTAGTATTGAGGTAAGAATTAGGGTTAGTGATAAAATCAAGATTAGAATTATAGTTGGATTTAGTGTTAGGGTTAAAATTATGGTTAGATTTATGGTTATAATTAGGGTTAAAACTATGATTAGAATCAGGGTTAGGGTTGGGGTTACAATTAGGGTTAGTATTGGCATGAATGTTAAGGTTAGGGTTAGGGTTATAGTTACAATAAAATACCAAAATTCATTTACATTTATATCTATATATAGAACTATGGTTAGAATTAAGGTTGGGATAAGGGTTGGAATTAGGAATAGAATTAGGTTTAAGTAGATCTAAAGGTAGAACTAGGGTTAGGGTTAGAATTACTATCAAGATTAAAGTTAGGATTAGGGTTATATTATATATAATTAATATATAATATATTATAATAATATATCTAACCTATATTATAATATTATATTATATAATTATAATAATTCTTGAGATATATAATATAGTTAGAATTAAGCTTGCTGCTCTGGATGCTACTAGAGCATATCTATATTTAAAAAATATATCTAAAGTACGCCAAGATATATACTTCTCGAGGTGCCTATTTTTTAATCAATTTATGACACATAGGTGGAATAGGTGCCTCGAGAAGGATATCTCTCAGTGTACTTTAGACATATTTTTTAAATATAGATATGCTAGTTTTAATAACTTTTTATTAAAATATTTTTTTGAAAACAAATTATACATCAACAATCTTCAAACAATTCTTTTCAATTTGAAAAAAAAAGTCAAAAAATGATAAGTTTAGGTCATCTTATGCGTGACGTACATGAGGGATTTTCAAAACAATTAAGACCAATAAAATATTAATTAAAAAAATATTCAAAAAAATTACAAAAAAATATCGTCAACAATATTCAGCGTGTTACAGATCTTTTCCCAAAAGGATTTAGAAAAAAAAAACAATTATTTAGGTCAAAATATGGTTGACGTACACGTGCATGGTATGGTAAAAAAAAGTGACTTTTAAACAGTGGTTTTTAGACATGCCTATTGAAAATCATTTTGTATCATCTAGGTATTAAAATAAATTACATATTTAGAAACTAGGCTCTGAGTACTACATTTCATATTACTAACTTTTTTAAAGATTCAATCTTTAAGTGCTTCAAATTTTTAGGTCAAATGTGACAAATTCTGAAAATTAGGGAAAACACTTCCACTTTTTGGCCAAAAAGTGGACTCAACTTCTTGCACACACCCCACTAGATGAGAGAGTCTTCTCCAAGTGGCTATTTTTTGTTTTCAAAAAAATTAATAAAAATTGTACAAAAGTTGACATCCCATGAAAACCATAACATTCTGATTAAATTTGACTTTAAAAATTAAAAAAATAATTTTTTATCGAAAATTAAATTTTTTTTCCATGCACTAGATATTTTAGTTGTCTAATTAGGAAAAAAATTAAATAAAAAAATTATTTTTTCTATATTTTCCTTGACATCCCATCGACGTCACTTTAAAAAAAAAACAACAATTAAAATTCATCAATTAAATTCAAAAAAGAAAAAATCTGAAGTTAATTATTAAAAAATTAAAAACATGAATTACACTAAAATTGTTACATTTAATTAGCTTGTCATTTAAAATTCTAAACTTTAATATGACTTTTTTGTCGTTTAAGTTAGAAAATTATATTTGTGTTGGTCGTTTCCTTTATAAAAGTGTGACATAGTATTGAACTTTTACCCCTTTATCTAATGTTATGTTGCTAGTTTGAGCAACCAACATAATACAATCACTATCAAATATCAAAGGCAACAAGGACTCATTTGGTGATATTGTTTCATTTCTATTTTTATAGTTATTTTCTCTTGATGTGTCCTAAGTATGGAATTGGTATTTGCTTGTATTGTTTCCTTATTTCATTCCATATGATGATAGATTAGTTTAATTATTGAGAGTCACATGACTAGCTTGTCTTCATCCTCATCCACTTGCCACAATCAATAATTGAGTGTCCCAAAATTCAAACTGATTTTTCATCTTAGCCACTTATCTCATACTACATCTCTAAATCCTAGCCATTCACATAAGGATGCCCTAAAAGCTTTATCCTTATCTTATAATCCTTTCATTAAATCTTATCCATCTATTTCATATTGCACCTCTTAATCTTAGCCATCTATTTCCACCTCTTAATCTTAGACATCCTTTTAACCTCTTAATCCTAGCCCTTCATCCTATCAATCAAGCCTCAACCAAGCCATTATCAACACATCTCATGCCATAAGCTTATGCTGCCCATTTTCTATCTCATCATAGATCCACATTTTGAAATTAACCTTAAGTTGTCAAAATCATCCATAATCTTTATCTAATGTTATGTTGCTAGTTTGAGCAACCAACATATTACAATCACTATCAAATATCAAGGGCAACAAGGACTATTTGGTAATATTGTTTCATTTCCATTTTTATAGTTACCTTCTCTTGTTGTGTCTTAAGTATGGAATAGGTATTTGCATGCATGTGTTCCTTATTTGATTTTGATATTTTTGCATACACATTTTGGCACACCCAGTGGGACCCATGCCCCTGATCTAATCTCTTTTTGGGAAGAAACTTCATCATTTTTTGTTGCAGGTTATAGGTCAGCGCCTACAACTTTCAATCTGCACATGTGTCCCAGATCCATGCCTTCGTTTCTAATTCAATGTCTTTATCTAACAGTGATGCACACTTGTCATCTCCTAGGGCATCCTTGTCACATAGTGGGGCACCCTTGTCACATAGTGGGGTGCCCTTGTTGCACATTGAGGTGCCCTTGTTAGATCCTAGCTCGCCTTTGTCTATGGCTCAAATTTTCTAATTATTTTTGCATGATTTGATGTGTTTTCACTTCTAACCCTCATATCTGGTCTTTTTCTAGCCTAACACTTGGTTTTGTAGGTTTTTGACATCTTTTCTTGTCAATTTTGACACTTAGTCACAAATCCTCACCTTTGTCATCTAACAGGGGCCTTTGTTTGTGCTGGTTTTTTATCAATATTATTTGGTTTTCTAGAAACTAGATCCTTCTAACACCCATTAACCATCTTTTGCTTCTGGTTTCTGGCAAATTTGACTGTTTGTTTTGTAGATTTGAGATAGATTATGACTCTACGCCTATGTCTAACAATGGGGCACCCTTGTCATGCAGTGAAGTGCCCTTGTCACACAAAAGGGCACTTTTGTCACAAATTAGGGTGTGTTTGTCTCACAAAAGGGCACATTTATTTCACAGAAGCTCACCTTTATCAATTGTCAGCTCACCTTTGCCTACTGTTGACATGCCTTTGTTAGATATCGACTCGCCTTTACCTAGTGTTGACATGCCTTCGTCTACAGGTATAATAGTTTATATTTATAAGCGCTTGTATTATGATTTCACACTTTTGTTCTATTTCCATGCCCTTGGTTGTACTTTCACACCTTTATTTTATCATTATTTACAGCTAACTTGTGGGGTTGTGTTTGAACTAACTTAGTTGTATAGCTTGTTTATGCTTGTCAAAGATCAAATCTTAAACTACTAACAAGTTTGTTGCAGGTCCTTTTGTCAAAGATATATCATTTTAAACCTTATGTTTGCTTTATTTGGTTGACTTGATTGTGACTTGGGGTGTGTATGCTCTTCCCTTGCACTTAGTGTGATCTTGGGAATCAAAAATATCCTTGAGCCACTTTCATATTCACACACACATCATTTTTATCTAAGGGAATTAATCATGTTTGTGTAGATTAAGTGTCTATGTATGCTCTCTCCTTGCACCTAGTGTGATCTTGGAGATCAAAAACACCACTTGAAACACTTTTTTCACCCAAGGACCTAAGTTGTGTATGCTCTTCCCTTGCACTTAGTTTGATCTTGGCAATCAAAAGCACTTGGAATCCTTTCCCTTAGGAGGTCTTCTTGGGGATTTCATCACCCCAAGGGATGACCTCAACCACACGTTCTAGTGGGGTATATCAAAGGGGGGAGAATGAAAGTTATACCTCAATCTAGTCACGTAGTCATTGGCATGGCCTTGGGGCCCTGGGTAATTCTAGACACAAGGTGAAGTGACTTGTCACATGCCTTCAACGAACTAGTGTTCACGGACTTGAATGCCACATACCTTGAGTATATAGGGGGCACACTTAGAGAGCTTGTACATCCTAGTTTAAGACCTTTTGGTCATCTTCTAGTGTGGTGTAGGGTTTAGTTGATCAAGCTTGAAGTTACTCACCATGTACTTCCAAGGGTAGAAATAGAAGTTTTCTTTGGGCAAGGCATCAAAGCCTCCAAGGAAAGGGAGAAGGTGAGCCCTTGTGCCACTAGACCCCTCACTATTTTCCTTGGTAAAGATATTCCTAGTTAGGTAGGAATATTGATGAGGTATTCTATTGTGTGGGCCTACACTATGAAGACACACCTACTTGAATAATCTAGGGTGTTGTGTTTTGTGTGTGTGATTCATTTGCATTAGCCCAATCCAAATCCAAATTCATTGCAAAACTTATGCATGTGTGTATGAACATTGTTGTTTGCCAATTTGTTCAAGTCAAGCTTTCAAAATCATCATATATTCATCATGTTGTCTACTTTAGGTGTCTATGGTGTGATCATATTATTGTTTTCCAATTTGTAAGATGACGGTCAATTTTAGGTGTCTACAGTGTGATCATATTGTTTTCATTTCTATTTAATTGTACTATAAGATCTCTAGAAATACCCTCCTTGGCCTAGTAGAGCTAGAAGTATAAAAGAGTTTCTCACTCATATCAATTAGCTCGAACTACTTATGTTTGATTTTGTTCTCTGGGATTAAGTTTTATCATGCGTCCTTAATTGTAAGGAATAGTTTGTATAACCAACAAACATTAGCATGACACACTCTTATTAATTTTTTTATGCAAAGGATGTTAACCATTTAGAAATACCAAGGTCGATTATGTTTCTAAGATCAATGGTGACTCTCACCTAATGAAGCAAAGAACCTTTTGGACAAATAAAATAACACAAACTTGGAACCACCTAATATCATTCACTGTCAGGGTGGAGTCACTTCAATAAGGCCTCTTGATCCTATAGGCCAAGATTTGATGAAATTTTTTTTATGATAGAAAATAGTTTGGTTGTGTGTTTTTTTTCATGATTGGAAAGAAACCCATCAACATTATACATTTTGTGAGCTACTAGGTGTGTAAGATTTTCATATTGAACATTTTTTATGTGATATCTTTTTCCCAAATTTTCCTTTCATATTGCATATAATTATACTTATAAAATAAATAAAGATGTGGTCACCACTATAACATATTTTAAATAAGTAGGGAACAATAATTTTTGCTTTCCTTCTCTGCAACTGCTTTCCTGGTCATTTTGTTTTTGAATTTGTTCATAGCTGCAGGGGACCTAGGGGGACCCCCTACCCCTCTCATCCCCTCCCCTTCGGTACAGGTAAGCCCTGGGCTTACTTTGGGTGGTGGTTTTGACCCCATGAATCAAGACAAGATTTTGAGTCTCTCAGACCACGTGACTTTAGACAAGGTGCCAGGCTCCTCAGCCCACATACCTCAGGACAAAGCACTGGGTTCCAAGGCCTAAAAAAATGCCCTCCTGGGGGAGGATTTTGATTATCCGTGGGCTATTCCCCAACTTCATGAAACCATGGATGGTTTAGTGATCAAGCTCCCAGACATAACCATGGAAAGAATAGTCTCTGCTATGGAACATGCTTTAGTGGGAAAGTTCTTTTCCTTCAGACCTAACATTGATCTAGTTAGGAAATGTGTGGCTACCAAATGGAAGGTGAAGGGTAGCATGACCATTAGTGCTATGGATGGAGGGATGTTTCTCTTTAATTTCACAGCTAGAGAGGACCTCACAACTGTCTTAGCTGGGGATCCCTGGATGTATGGTAAGCATAGCCTTTCGCTATGCAAATTGAAGCCAGGCTTTGATGTTATTGTTGATCTCAACAGAACTGTGCCTATTTGGGTCAGACTCCCAAGCCTCCCTTTGGAGTACTGGGATGAGAAGATTTTCATTTGGATAGCCAACTCCTTTGGCCACTTCATCGCACTCGACAGCACTACCAAGAACAAATCCAGGTTAGTGTTTGCTCGATTCTATGTTAGTGTTGATATCAACAAAGTTCTTCCTAACTGCATTACACTGGAATCCAAGTTTGGCCAATGGGTACAACCTATTCTATATGAAAACTCCACCATCTTCTACCAAAACTATAACAAGAAAGGCCACCTGGTTTCACAGTGCAAAGCTAAAAAAGTCCCTATATGCTTGGAAAATCAAACCATTGGGGATGAGGAGGAGTACCCCTTTAAGGAGGATTTGTTGAACATTATTAGCTCCCCCCATAAAGGGAAAGGAGAGGCTAGGGATGACAAAAAAGTAAGTGTCCTCTCTCAGGATGTGGAGAAAGTTCAGGGTCACTCTACCCCTAGTCATGAGGAGCATGTGATTGGCCCTTCTCCTAGTGATTCAAATCTCCCTACGATGGGGGAAATGACTCCCGTGTAAAATATTGGTTTAGAGGAGGGTGAGATTCGCCAAGGGGTTATCCTCAATAAAGAAGTTCAAGGAGTGAATGGGGTGACATCCAATGAGAAAATGGATGGTGATTCTATATTCAAAAGAATTGGAATCCCAACCAGAATTGAAGGAAACAATAACAAGGTTCACGGGTTTCCTTCCCCAAGTAGCAAAACCCTTAACCCCTAGGGAAGGCTCCAACATCACTAATTTTGAAGGCTAGACCACTACCAAGAAGAGAGGTAAAGGTCATAGTAAGAAGACTATTGATGTTGGGGTGGATTCCAAGGCTGGTAGGCCTTCCCAATGGGAAACTAGATAGAAAGTGATCGACAAAGATATTGATTTGGGAAGGCAAAGAGCCTTGGAGATTGGCTCCAATAAAGCCCCAAATAAATGAGAATCCTTTCCTGGAATATCAGGGGGCTTAACAACCCTCATAAGCAATTCTTAGTCAAGAGCTGTATTTATGACAATAAAGTGGATATTATGCTATTATAGGAAGTTAAAATGAAGACTGAAGGTTTCCAGTCCATTGCTATGAATATCTAGCCTAATGCTAATTACTTTATTAGTGATGCATCAGAAGATTCTAGGGGTATTGTCACTATGTTGAATAATAAGGTTGTCAAAGGGAGTCTAATTGATAAATGTAAAAATAGTCTTGCTGTTAGAATAGAATCTCATAGCAATTCTCAGAACCTTGTCAACATCTATGCACCTAATCAAACGAATTCCAGAAGGGAATTATGGGACCATCTCTCCTCCCTTATAGAAAAGGACTGTAGGGGTTGTTGGATGTTGGCTAGAGACTTTAACACCCCCCTCTACCCCTTAGAAAAAAGTGGTGGTATACTAGATTACACTGACAACATGATAGACCTGGCAGATTTCCTCAACAAAGAAGGTCTCATGGATTTTGATGTTCAAGGACAGTGTTTTACATGGTCCAATCAGAGAAGGGGAAGGAATTTGATACAAGTTAGACTGGATAGCATCCTAGTCTCCTCTGGATGGGATTACATCAACACTTCCACTTTGGAAGCCCTCCCAAGGACTACTTTTGATCACAATCCTCTCCTACTTTCTTGGAGAGATAAGGATATAAAAGGTTCGTACCCCTTTAGGTTTGAAATTATGTGGACTCGGCATCTTGATTTCAAGAATAAGTTGGCCAACTGTTGGAGTGTTACTGTTCAAGGTACTCCCATGTACAGGTCGGCCCAAAAGTTGTTCATGGTTAAGAACAAGGTCAAAGGGTGGAACAAGTTCACCTCTGGTAATATTTTTGACAGCAAAAAGAGGATCTCTGCTAAGCTGGTTGTTGTTCTAAATCAGATGGCGGATAGTGATTTTTCAAAGGAAACAACAACAGAAGAAGAAATCCTATGATTTTTCAAAGGAAACAACAACGGAAGAAGAAATCCTAAGGAAGGAATGGAGGGAAACTCTCAATAAAGAGGATATCTATTGGAAGCGGAAATCTAGGGTGCAGTGGCTCAAAGAGGGGGATAGAAACACTTCCTTCTTTCACCAATCTACCATGAGACATAGGAAAAGAAATAGCATTCTTAAACTTATGGATGATAATGGTACTATGGTTGAGTCAAATATTCAAGTGGGGCAAGTGGCTGCCTCCTATTTCTAGAACTTCCTGACTTCCCAGGACTGTAGGATCAAACAGAATCTTATTGACATCATTCCTAACTCAACGATGAGGACAATGCTTAGCTTGGCAAACCAGTTACTGAGGAGGAGGTCCATTCTAGTCTTTTCACTATGGGTGCCTTCAAGGCTACAAGACATGATGGCTTCCCCCTAGCCTTTTTTCAGGAGTACTGGGATATTGTGGGGAAAGATGTAATAGAGGCGGCTAGGGACTTCTTCAAGATAGGTAAGTTGCTAAATCAACTCAATCATAATTTTATTGCTTTGGTGCCAAAAAAACTGGACCCTTTGTGTATGGGGGAATTTAGACCTATTAGTCTTTGCAACATAGTCTACAAGATATTCTCTAAGATCTTAGTTTTCAGACTACAGCCTATCCTTCACAGACTTATCAATAGTAGTCAAAAGGGGTTTGTGTCGGGTAGACAAATTCTTAATGTAGCCATTTCGATGCATGAATTCATACATTCTATGGAAAGAAACAAATTACTTGGAATTGTTTTCAAGCTTGACATCTCAAAATCTTATGACAGAGTGGCCTAGGAGTTACTGTTCAAAATTCTTGAGTAGATGGGTTTCCAAGGAAAAATGTTGCGGCTTATAAAAATGTGTGTCACCTCTGTTAGATATTTTTTCCTTGTTAATGGGTCCCTAGGGGCTTCTTTAATGCTGGTAGAGGTTTAAGGAAAGGTGATGTAGGAGCATCCCTAGTTCAAGAGCAATCTTGCATCAACCAAAATGTTTTGCATTTTAGTTTATTCTTTTCATTTTCCAGTTCAGTTCTGTCAGTAGCAGTTTCTATATTTTGGTCCGCATTCTACCATAGTTGCATTTCAAACCTTGCAGAGCTGGACATAGCATCTAGACACATTCATACACATCATATCCAAATATCAGATCATTTGGATCAGTTATCGGTAAGATATCGGTATCAGAAGATCGACTGTTTTCTTAGAATAGAGCATACTGACAATCTGAGACAATCAACTAAAGGAGAAGACTTGCAGAGCATTTCATGACTTACGGAGCTAAATGATGCATCATTCAATATTGTTTGGTTCATGGCCAACCTTCCCTGAGATTTGCATGACATTCCTGAAAGGAAGCTAGGTGTGCAGAATCGCTTCCTACACTAATCTAATGAGGGGAGGAGAGTGCAAATTCAATTTATCCTTACTATTATAGCAATATTAAACCATTAACATGAGATATTGCAGCAAACAAATAAGGAAGAAAGAATGACAGAAGAAGAGAGACACAAGATTTACGTGGGGAAAACCCTTATCGGGTGAAAAACCCCACATTCCAAAACCTACACAATGTATTATCAAAACTAAAATGGTTTACAATACACTTGCAATGCAAGCTCTCAAGAGTCTTCGACACTTGTATCTGGAGACAAACTGGTAGCATAACAGTACCTGTCAAACCTGTAATACATCTCCTCCTCCAAACACCTGTTTATATAGAAAATACCAGGCAAAATTGCCTCTATCTTGGAATGGGCATCCAACTTGGCCTCATGGCCCAAAACCCACACCTATGGACACTTGGTCAACATTGTAAGATGCTTCTGACACTTCTCCACACACCCCATCCCAAAGAGGTCGCCTATTTCCAAAATGGACTATGACATATGCTCTTACGACTCTTACAACCGTCATAGAATCTGTCATAGCAGTTACAACTTACAGCTGTAAGAGAATCTGCCATACGCAACATGTCATAGTCCACCTTGGGGTGCCCAAATATGCCTTTTTCAAAGATGCTCTTCGACACATGTCTTCACCTATCATAGAATCTCCTATTTCTGAATCTTACATGTCATAACTTCGTCATAAGAATCTGTCATGACCGTTGCAGTCAATATTCCCTTACACAACATCCAAGATACTGACACATGGCAAAATATTCCTACCACAAAGTGGGACAGCTATCTCCTCATGTGAGGACAAAATTACAAGTTGTCATCTTCCATGTAGGATGACACATAACCGTGCCACATCCCACAAGATAACAATATGAATTTACAATTTGATTTACAACATAGGCAATGAATAAATAAATACAATGAAAATAATACAAGGAATTACCAAGGTTGAGACACCTTAATTCCCAACATTCTTCCACTTGTCGAACACCTTGTAAGAGCCAATAGAATTAACATGATTTAACTGCTATAGGTTGAGAGGCCCATAGACTCCAAACACCATCTGAACTTCTCTATGCCCACTGGCTTTGTCAATGCATCTGCAACATTCTTCAAAGTATCTACCTTTTCCAAATTTACCATCCCATCCTCTACCATGTCTCGCATGAAGTGAAACTGTACATCAATATGCTTTGTTCTGGCATGGAAAGTTGGATTCTTCGCAAGGCAAATCGCACTCTGACTGTCACAACAAATCGTAATATGTCCTGCATCAACACCAATATTTGAACACAATCTCTTAAGCCAAATGGCTTCCTTACAAGCATGAGTTGCAGCCATATACTCAACTTCTGTAGTGGACAAAGCAACTACAGGTTGTCGCTTACTCATCCAACTAATTGCACCACCAAACATTGTGAACACATATGCACTGGTGGATCTTATGTTGTTAATGTCACCTGCCCAATCAGAATCCACAAATCTACGAATACAAACTGAATGCAGAGGTCTTGTAGCATTTCCATGATAGAAAATGGAATACTCGAAAGTACCCCTCAAATATCTAAAGACTCGCTTAACTGCATCCCAATGTACCCGTCCAGGATTAGCCATAAATCGACTAAGGACTCCCACTGCTTGGGCAATGTCTGGTCTTGTGCAGACCATAGCATACATCAAACTGCCAACAACACTAGCATAAGGTACTCTGCTCATGTCCTCCACCTCACTAGGAGATTTTGGACAATCACTAACAGATAACTTTGTCCCCAATGAAACAGGAACACACAATGGTCTACAATCTGCCATGCTGAACCTATCCAACACAGTCTTCACATACTTACTCTAGCTTAACCAAAGTTTTCTGTTAGCTCTGTCTCTTCTGATTTCCATTCCTAGAATGTACCTGGCTGCCCCTAAATCTATCATTTCAAACTGTGCTACCAACTAAGACTTAAAATCAGAAATCATTTTCTTACCCTTCCCAATGAGCAACATATCATCAACATATAATGTAACAATGAGAATATGATCACCATCAAACTTATAATACACATAGTGATCCGATTTCAATCTCACAAATCCAGTTGACAACACAGGCATCAAACTTCAAGTACCACATTCTAGGAGACTGCTTCAAACCATACAAAGACTTTTTCAATTTGCAAACCAAATTTTCTTTAACTTTCACTATGTAATGCTCTAGATGTGACATGTAGATTTCTTCCTCCAAATCACCATGAAGGAAAGTTGTCTTCACATCCATCTATTCTACCTCTAAATCATAAGTAGCTATAAGAGATAACAGAAATCTAATGGATGTCAGCTTTACAACGAGAGAGAAAATTTTACCATAATCAATTCCCTCCACTTGTGAGTACCCCTTCGCAACCAATCTAGCCTTGTACTTTTCAACACTACCATCTACACCAAATTTCTTCTTGAACACCCATTTGCAACCAATGGGTTTCCGTCCATCAGGGAAAGGCACCAAGTCCCATGTTTTGTTCTTTTCCAAAGAAGTCATCTCATCCTCCATGGCCTCCTTCCAGGAACTTGCATCTTTCATGCCCATAGCCTCTTTCACAATTCTAGGCTCATCAGTGTTAGTAAGTAAAGCAAAAGCACAACTAGAATCAAGTAATGAATAACCAAACCTATCAGGTTTCTTTCTTGTTCATGTAGACCTCCTCAATAACTAAGGTTGAGGTTCTACTTCTTCTTCGCTTCCAAAGCTGCTAGAGCTCTCCTCATCATCAGGCCTCATAGGGTCTGTCGGTTCAGTCTTCTCAGGGGTAGAAGGAAACTAAACAGCATCTTCTTTCTTTTCTATCTATTCTGGCTGTAGAACAATGGAAGAAGGTGTTAGCTCTCTGAAGATAACACTTCTACTATACAACATTTTTTCAGCCACTGGATCCCAAAGCTTGTATCCTTTCACATCGACACCATAGCCAATGAAAATACATTTAATAGCCTTGTTCTCCAATTTAGACCATTTTTCCCTAGGCACATGTGCATATGCCTCACAACCAAAAACACAAAGATGTCTAACTAAAGGCTTCTTACCATACCACACCTCCATAGGTGTCTTACCAACAAGAGCTGATGTAGGAGATCTATTTACTAGATAGCAAGTAGTGGCAACAACTTCAACCCAAAAATTTTGTTTGAGGCTTGCTCCACTAAGCATACTCCTAGCCTTCTCCATCAGTGTCATATTCATCCTCTCTGCAACTCCATTTTGTTGCAGGGTATATGGAGTTGTGTTATGCCTTTCAATCCCTTGCTCTTTGCAAAACTTATCGAACTCTGCCAAACAAAACTCACCACCATTATTAGTTCTCAAACACTTAATCTTTTTACTAGTCTAATTTTCAGCAAAGGCTTTGAACTCTTTAAACCAACTAAAGACTTCAATCTTGCTTCTAATAAAATAAACCCATGTCCTACTGTAATCATCTATAAAAGATACAAAATATATAGATTTTGAAATCGAAAGAACATTAACAGGACCAAACACAACAGAATGAATAAGATCCAATACACCAGTAGACTTGTGAGAACTAGAGTAAAACTAAACACGATTTTGCTTTCCATAAATGCAATGTTCGCAAAAGTTGAACTCAAGATTACAATAATTTAACCCCTCAACAAGGTTTTTATTTTTTAGGGTACGCAAACCCTTCTCACCAATGTGGCCATATCTCAAATGCCATAACATAGTCTTTTCAGCAGGAAGTTTAGCTTCCATGGTATGTGCACTACCATTGGAACTGGTTACAACAAATTTCATCACTGCATGTTCAGATGGTGGGGATGAAGTGACAGTAGCTCGTTTCCTTGAGTCAAAAGAACTATTGCACTATGAAGTGCATGCCTCCAGTTGAAATAGAGTACCCTTCGCAAGCACCATAGATCCTCTTGTCATCTTGCATCCATCCTTTGTAAAGATAACCTGCACACCTACATCATTCAACATACTTATAGAAAGCAGGTTCTGTGCAAGGCCTAGAATGTGCATAACTCTAGTGATCCCCTTCACTTGTCCATCAGGGAATCTGATTGAGACTCTTCCATGACCAACAATCTTTAGATGAGATTTGTCACCCAGGTACACTCTTCCACCATCGAACTCTTCATATTTTATGAACCAGTCTCGATGCGAGGTCATGTGGAATGATGCACTAGAATCAATCAACCACGCATCATCAGATGCATGGGTGACCAGGGCTGCGATGAAGGCATCACCATCATCTTGTGACTTGTCAGAATCTGAATAAGGAGCTTTCTTTTTCTCTTTCTTCTCCTCTTTGCATTCCTTTCAGAAATGCCCAATTTTTCCACAGTTCCAACAGAGAGCCTTGGACTTTCTAGGAGATTTGGATCTCCCACGGGATTTGGATCTACCCTTATCACCTTTCTTGTCTTTCTTCTTCCCTTTCTCTTTTGGTCTTCCATGAACCGCAAGAGCCTCTTTGGCTGCCTCCGAAGACTTCCTCCGCATTTCTTCAGATAACAGCGAGGACACCACATCTTCCATCTTGAAGGTCATAGTGGTGCTTCTGATAGCCATGACAAGAAGATCCCATGAATCTGGCAAAGAATAAAGCAGGGTCATGCAACGATCCTCCTCCTCCATTTTTACACCCACAGATGTCAACTGTGCAATGATCATGTTGAAAGCATTCATGTGGTTCGTAATAGATCCTCTGTCTTCCATCTTCAGAGAAAACAACTTCTTTTTCAGAAAAATTTTGTTTACCAAGGACTTGGCCTGATAAACATCACCCAACTTCTTCCAAAGATCTTTCGTGCTCTTCTCCTCATGGACATTCAACATGATAGAGTTAGCTAAACATAGTCTTATGAGACCCTTAGCCTTCCAATTTTGAGGTCCTAATCATCTTGTGACATTGTTGTAGGTTTCACACCGAATACCATTTCCCATAGGTCACAATCAACAAGTAGGTCCTCCATCTTGAGTTTCCACAACTCGAAATTAGTGTCATTGAATTTCTCAACCTCTAACCTTCCGGATGTGGTTTCCATCTCCTTGCTACAACAATATACAGAATACTCTACACAACACTCCCACTCAACCTAAGATCAGCTCAAAAAAACCCTACCCAACAACTAGGACCAAAGGTGATCAAGCTTTGATACCAACTGAAAGGAAGCTGGGTGTACAGAAATCGCTTCCTACACTAATCTAATGAGGGGAGGAGAGTGCAAATTTAATTTATCCTTACTATTACAGAAACATTAAACCATTAACATTAGATATTGCAACAAACACATAAGGAAGAAAGAATAATAGAAGAAGAGAGACACAAGATATACGTGGGGAAAACCCTTATCGGGTGAAAAACCCCACACTCCAAATCTTGCACAATGTATTATCAAAACTGAAATGGTTTATAATACACTTGCAATGCAAGCTCTCAGGAGTCTTTGACACTCATATCTGGAGACAAACTGGCAGCATAACAATACCTGTCAAACATGTAATACATCTGCTCCAAACACCTGTTTATATAGAAAATACAAGGCAAAATTACCTCTATCTTGGAATGGGCGTCCAACTTGGCCTCATGGCCCAAAACCCATGCCTATGGACACTTGATCAACATTGTAAGATGATTCTGACACTTGTCCACACACCCTATCCCAAATAGGTCGCCTATTTCCAAAATGGGCTATGACAGATGCTCTTAGGAATCCTATGACCGTCATAGAATCTGTCATAGCAGTTACAACTTATAGTTGTAAGAGAATCTGTCATACATAGGCTATAAATAGTATATTCTCTTACAACATGTCATAGTCCACCTTGGGGCACCCAAAGATGCTGTTTTCAAAGATACTCTTCGACATGTCTTCCCCTGTCATAAAATCTCCTATTTCTGACTCTTACATGTCATAACTTCGTCATAGGAATTTGTCAGGACTGTTACGGTCAACATTCCCTTACACAACATCCAAGATGCTGACACATGGAAAAATTTTCCTACCACAAAGTGGGAGACCTATCTCCTCATGTGAGGAAAAAATTACAAGTTGTCATCTTCCATGTAGGATGACACATCACCGTGCCACATCCCACAAGATGACAATATGAATTTACAATTTAATTTACAACATATGCAATGAATAAATAAATACAATAAAAATAATACAAGGAATTACCAAGGTTAAGACACCTTAATTCCTAACAATTCCATTCATTTGTAGAGGAGTTCTACATGATTAGGTCTGACCTATCTGTGTACACAAGTTACAGCTCTTCATTGGAGTTTGTGATCTTCCTTGGCTGACGTGGAGGAATCTTATGTTCCAGAGATGATATATAATGATGTAAGAGATGCCTAGGAAAGTGGTGAATCTCATAGATATAGTTGATAGTTTGAATTTCTCGTGAAGGAACTTCAAAGCTATATCTTGTGCATATTCTGTAACTGTGAAATTAGGCCTGTGAGCCCTAATTGTAAGCCCGCATGTTGCCAGCCAATCTATATTTGAATTCTATGATATATTGAATTACTGAATCTGTATTTGCCTTATATCTTTGAGTTGTTTCCATTGTGTTTACTCTAGCTGCACGGCCTGGACAATTCACTTTGTGGACCCTCCTAACTGTGACTGCATCAAGTGGCATCAGAGAAAAAGTTCAAATCTTTGGGAGTGAATTGAGCAAAGTTGGTGAAGGAATTCCATAAGATCTTGTTGTGAACAGATCGTTGAATCTGAGGTAGGTTGCTTGTGTTGTAACTGATCACTGATTGTGAGGCAGTTGTCACCTTGTATCCCAATCACCGAATTTGAGGTAGTTATACTTAATCTTAGGAAGAATGCCACCAAGGAGAATCCTTGTTGTTGGTACAATGGCTGGAAGAATGGATGAGATGATTGAGATGATGAAAACCATGTGAGTTTGCTTAGATGTTGTTGAGGAAGACCGAAGAAGAGGACTTTCACCTCGACCTAATGTTGAAAGTGATGATGATAAAGAATTTCAATCTGTTGATCAAAATGAAGTAACCCTAGGAGATGAAGAAGAAGAACCAGATCAATTCAAGATGTTGCGAGCTATTTCAAAAATCAGGAAGAGACCTAGAGTTGATGTACCAAACTATACTAGCAATTTGAATCCTAAAGAGTTGATTGATTGGATAAATGACCTAGAAGAATACTTTGAGTATGAAGAAATTGAAGATCCGGAGAAAGTGAAATTTGCAAAGACAAAGTTAAAAGGACATGCTACTATATGGTGGAAAAAAGTTCAGTTGGATAGAAATAGAAGAGAAAAAGAAAAGATTACAAAGTGGGACAGGATGGTGACAAATTGAAGATTCAGTTTATACCTATTGACTATGAGTTAGAACTATTGAAGAGATTGCAAAACATGAGACAAAAGGAGAAATCTGTGAAGGAGTATACTAAAGAATTTCATAAGATGATCATAAGGACAGGACATAGTGAAGCAAACAAGGAGAAAGTGGCTAGGTACATCAATGGTCTGAGATTGAACATTCAATAAGTACTAAGTCTGGTGAGGATGACAACATTGGAAGAAGCATATCAGTTTGCCCTGAAAGTTGAAGAAAAGTTGAACAAGAGGTATGATCAGAGACAGAGAGGCAGAGGAGGTAAATTTCATAAAGGCAGAACATTTTCCAGAGGAGAGAGATCATATGCGGAGCAGAACAGACAAGAAAACACATTCAAGAAGGAAGACAGAGATAACAATGCATACTGGAGAGATGACATAAATTTCTACTATAGAGGAAACCCTAGTCCATACCGGAGTGAAGGATAAAAAAGAGAAGGAAGAGGAATTGATAGGAGAAAATTCAAAGGAACTTATTTCACGTGTGGAGGTGAAGGACATAGATCATTTGAATGTAATCAAGGGAGTACAAGCAAGAGGGCATAGAACAATGGAAGAGTAGCCTATGTGGAAGAAGAACCTATTGGATCACCTAGTTCAGCTGGCAAACTTGAGAAAGGAGAATCACTTGTCATGAGGAGAGCACTATTTCAAGCAGAGACAAATGAGGAACCACCGCAAAAGAAAAGTTTGTTCAGAACCAGACGTAAATCCGGAGGTAAATGTTGTAAAGTTGTAATTGATAGTGGTGGTTTTGATAATTTAGTTTCAGAGGAGATGGTGACTAAGTTGAAGTTGGAAAGATTGAAACACTCTAAGCCCTACTAGAAAGCATGGATTTAGGATGATCATAAGATACTAGTGAGTGAACAATGTTTGGTGAAATTTCATATTGGATCTTATCATGATGAAGTATTGTGTGATATTATGCCTATGGATGTATGTTATATATTGTTGAGTAGACCTTGGTAGTCTAATAGAAAAGATATACATGATGGGAGGAAGAATACATACACTATAACATCAAATGGAAAGAGAATTACTTTGACTCTTGTTACCAAATTTTCACCTACAACTCAAATTGGTAGAGATGAAACAATTTTATGATATTAAAGGTGAAAGGTATTTCATACATTTTCGTTATGCTTAACCATTGCATATTTAAAGGTGTTTAAAGAGATGGAATTCAGTTTTCATTATTCAATGCTTTGCAGCATAAAGGTAAATACATGAATTATAATAAGTTGCTTCATTCATTTTATAATGTTTCACTCATTTTGTAATGAAATATACATAAGATTGCATAGGCGTTGCTTTTTTATTCATTGAAAAGAAAAGAGAAATTCAAATGTCACACACAAGCCGTGGGAATGACTAAACTGGGCCAATGCAATAATGTATGCAAGCTATACATCTGAAGATAAAGTAAAGAAAGAAACACACGAGAAGAAGTCATATCCGTCATTTCCTTAAGGACTGATGCTAATGTTGATCCTTCTATCTTCAGCTCCTCTTATTCTCTATCTCCATATGTACCTGCATATGATAGAAATATTCGGTTAGAGCTCGGGACATGAAATCTCATCATATGTTGCATCAACAGAAATATAACTTGCAGCTATGATGCATTAAATCAATTTAGCCATTACCAGATGTGTACAAGAGAGCCAGAAAGATCAAGTCATCACAGGAGCATTGAACTTCATTGTTTTTATCTAACTTGTTTGTGCAATGTGCAGGTATAGGTACATTCATCATTGTGCATGATATTTCAGCATGTGGTGAAAAAATGGGCTCCCACAAGGGTTGAGCCCAACATGCTTCCTTGTTGTGTTTTAAGAGGTGTAAGAGTGTAAAAGTACTATACTTGTAATCATTGAGCAGTTATTCATCACTCATGAGAGTGAGTTGGTGGATCATTGTCCTAAATGAAAAATACCTACTCAATGGAACTACAATGAGTAAAGAAGACAACAGTCAAAATAGCATGCATAGCAATAGCCACCTAACATCATGGAGCAATCACTTATTAGCATGAAATAGTCTATCCAGTATAGGTGAAGTCATCATTTAAGAATGGTCAAATAGTTGTAGAGATTTGCATGGTTGTTGAAAGGGTACCTCTAGCATGCAAAGTGTGTAAGTAGAAATCAAAAGAAGTAATCAGAATATAAACATGTCATTCCTTTTAAAGGAAAAGTCAAGCTGTCATATAAGGATAGAGCAGTCAAACATGACTATATAAGACGAGGAACAGTCATAACAAGGTCTATTTTGGTCATCAATAAGAACATCACATTGTTAAGGAGCGGATACTTTTGTTTGAGCAAGAATTTGAGAAGCCTCTCTGCAAGGCGGTGATATTAGCAAGGAAAGATATCATCTGCACTGTCTATTTTAGGCTTACAATCATCTACAAGAAAGAACAGGGACTGTCATAGAGAGAGGACTATAAAAAATAGTGGATAGAAATATAGTCCAAAGACATAAGGAACGGTGCTCATGAATGGGTCGTGTTATTAGAACTATGAAGGAGTAAATAGAGTCCTATTAAGCACAAAGAGCAGTGTTTAGCTATGATACAATGGGCAGGAAAATTGGGCTTGTCTCATCATGATAGAGGATCAACATTCACAATCTAAAATATCAACCATATCTAATAGTGCACAGTGAAAGAACATCATGAAATGACTATGAACAGACATGTACGAAGCAATATGAGACGATCATCAAAGGGGAACAACATTGTGAACCAGTGACAGTCATGCATATGAGGGCAATGGAAGTGTCTCTTGAAGCTTCTTGTACTTTGGCCAAAGAAGCAAACATCCCAGTCTGGTTTAAGCCTGTGTCAATTGCAAGATGCTTGGAGGAGGTCTCTGTCAAGTTTCTCAGGGGTAGAGGACATCAAGATCAGGTTTGATTCCAAACAAATATCACATTTGATTGGTTTTCTTCATGTATGTAAGCCATCAGCCATGGAGGAAAAAGTGCTATATAAATTGTGAAGTTATGAAGATCATGGCAATGGTTGTTTAAAGAGTAAGACCAAGGAACAGTCAAGAAAGCATGGTGACAGTCCTTTCTCTTGCATCTATTAGTGAGCTCTTATCAAGTAGTCTTCAAAACCATTCAAGGTTGGTAGTTTCTTGAAGACGAGACATAACAGTAAAGGTATAAGGGACAACTTTAATGGTATGACAGTACTCCAATCTCTTGGCAGTCATGAAGAGCTAAGTAACAGTTGAAGGATGCTATCTATCATGCAAAGTTTTATAATCACATACAATGGATCACAAAGAGAAATCCATTACAACTAACTGTCTAGAAATTACTCCATAGTTCTTCATGCTAAGCAAAGAACCACAAATGTTTCCCTTCAGGAGGGCCCTTAAACTTTTACAGAACAGTCCATAGTTTTTATCCTTCAAAGTAAAAACAAAAGGTAACATTTTGGTTTTACCCATCTTCTTCACAGTATATGCATGGCACAATGTAGATAGGCACAGGGGGGAGGTTGTTTTATTTGTCCAGGCAAAAGTTTTAATGATGAATTAATTTTTCTTTGTGTTAAAGAGGAGATATACAGAGCAAGTTAAGTCTCACCTCATCCATTTAGTAGAAGCAAAACAAGTAAAAGAATAAAAAAGGAACAAGTTTTCCATTCTTCATAGCATAGTGAAGCCCATGCAGGGAAAAGAGCCACAGCTTTATCATTTTTTCCATTCATTGTGCTAGCAGAAATAAAAAGAAAATAATAATAGAATAGGGAGCTTAAAGAAAAAGCAATTGAGATTAAGTCAATCACAGAGGATTTAAAAACCAAGCACAGAATTCTTTCAAAAGGAGGCCCTAATTTTGGAAGCGATGGCACCATGATGCATGCAAAATGAAGTAGACAACAAAACATTTGTACAAGCATGCTGATGTTGTACGAACGGAGGCAGAGACTAAAGTGAACAGGTGTCTGTTGTAATGAAGGATAAGATCTCAACTACAACTGAACAAGCAAAGGGGAATCGGTGAGCATCTTGATGTTCCAAAGGATCAAGAGTGAAGCCATGGCCTGTGCCTTTTTATTAAAATATGTAGACTTTCAAGCAAAGGCTCAGAATAGGAAAATATACACAGAGGAATCAAAATATGTTCATTTTTCTACATAATAGAGAAGTAACAAGCATTTTGTAATCACAGACAATAGACTTACCTGCAGATTGGAAAGAAACTGTAATGAAGCCCTCCAGATGACTTCAACGAGCTCTTCAAACCCTCGTAATGGCAGCAGCATCCTCTAGAAGAAGTGAAAGATGAAAAATGAAAACCATTTAAGTTTTTTTTCAACTTCTACTAAGTTGCCCTAGCCCGAGAGTGGGCTTTTGTTTTATTTTTTTTGTAGAAAATCATTGTTATCCAAAAATGCCCATGGTGAAAGACCTCAAAGTCATAAAGCCTAATGATGCAAGGAGAGCTCGTGAGGGCTGTGATTATTCTTTTTTTATTTTCTTAAGGTTTTGGGATGTTAGGTCAATGAAGATAATAATGCAAAGGGATATCATATGCATGTGTATGGTGATGGAGCTTTTATGAGTCAAAGGGCAAATTTACACTCTTTTGTGAGTCAAGAGACAAAATAAGAAGATATTTGATTTTCATGAGCCAAGGGAGAGATTATTTTTACCTCTAGGAATTATTATACTATAGTTTAACACAAATCCCTATGTTTACACCATCAAATGGCAAATATTGTAACTTAGCAATTATTACATGCAATAAATTATGAATTGCTTTAGTAATTGCTATATAATAAACATAGTAAGATATCATGCTCACATAGCACTTATTAAATCAATCATATTGATTGCATTTAATAATTGCTAAATTAGTTTAATTTTGCCTCTCCACCATGCAAAATAGAGAGATAGTTAAACTAAGGTACAACTGAGGTATTTTGGAGTGTTTTCCTTGATTTATGGCCAAACTAGGGTGAGTTTGGAGTTTCACATGGTCAAATTGGCTGTGAGAGGCAGTTTGGGGCTATTTTTGCTCAAATTGGATCAGTTATGAGGCCTCATTTCTAGGCTTTTCTCTTTGGCTCGTGAATCAACTAAGAAGAGATATTTTTTAGACTACAGTGCTTTTTCCATGCATGTGAGGGTTCATTTTTGATATATTGGGGAAAAAACTTAGTTTTTTCTCAGTTCTTTCCTTCTTTTCCTCACACACATTGCAGAAAAGAGGAGGTTTTGTAACTCATTAGTTTCAAATCTATACAGTACAGCAGGTTATAGGTTCATTTTTTATCTTATGCAATGCTTTTTCCTTCTATTTTTCCATTTAGAATACATCAAATTTGCCTTTTCAAAAATATGCAAGTACTTTCATGAATGATTTGTTGAAATTATTGTGTTTTAATCATTAAAGCCTTTAAGTTTGTCTCATTCATTATTGTGCATCAATCACAAGTCTCAAGTTGTGCTTGTTTTCATTTTGGTCTTAAAACTATGAAAATTTATTTTCCTCTTGAAAGAACAAGTTGTTTGGCCTGCTTTAGAAACACTTTTGTGATTAAGTCATCATTTCTGAACTATGTAAACAGTTTTCTTGGAGATAGTTGTGAATCATTCTGCAAGTTTTACCATCATATAGGTGCATCACCACAATTTCAAATTCAGTTTATTGTTTCACTTCAATTCCTTTTATCTTTTTTCTTGCAAAGTCAGTTTACCATTAGATCAATCATAAGGGAACCAACCCACAATCTGGAGGTCTACCTTCACCATAGGGCACCCACAACCTGAAGGTATTCCCATGTTACATAGGATTGTTGAGCCTCACAGCTTTACATCACGAGTGCAATCCTATTTGATAATAGTTTTTGGCACTCCCAGTGGGACTCTTTGAACTTTGACAGTTCAAAGCTCATCATTTTATTGTTGGTTTTGGTGTGTACATCAGCAATTTATGCCTTTGGAGGCATAGATCTATACACACTTGGCAACTCAGAGTTCACTCTGAATCCAGATCCACTGGTTTCAATAGTCTAGGTGCTGGTATGTTTCAAAGTTTTAGCAGAAGATCTGATTTATCAATAAATTTCAAGCTTATATAAATGTTGGAAAATGTACCCATTTCATGGAGAAAAGTTTCATCATGCTCCATTTCATGAAGCAGTTGTTAGAATACCCTCCTTCAGCCTTACCAAGCTAATCATGAGGTTGATTTTGCATCTAATTCTTGCATTTCCAAAGAAACCAGCATGCCTAGTATGATTACCACCCACCCATCCCTGCTCAACCTACATATCAGCCTACATATGTTCATAATCAGCCCCAACAAGACTATTTTGTTCCCAATCAGCATGCTTTTTCTGCTAATTAGTCTCAGTATAATGGCAGCAAGAACATTCAAGATATTACATTAGATTTACACAAAACTAGTGTGAGTATTTAGGATATTGCTTTGGATTATCAAAGACAGATATCAGAGATCGAAAGAGAGAATGACTATAACATGCAGCAGCAGGAGCTAGCTTATCAAGCCTATCTTCATGACCAGGAGTTGGAGTCACAAAGGATACAATTTGAGAGGGAGATGCTTGCAAAAGATGAGCAGATGAGACTTTTGCTCGCTCAAACACATAGGCATCAAGTTCAAGCAGCTCCTGTCATTCCAGATCAGCCTATTCAAGAAGAGGTTCATAAGCATAAGTTTCTAAGTTTCAAGAAAAGTGAACCTCTTAACCCTCCCAAGGTCAAGATTCCTAGTTTTAGAGATCCTTTACCATTGTAAGAGCCTATGTTGGCACAATCTAAATTTGCTATTCCTCAAGACCAGCCACTTCAAGAGCCTTTTTTCATCCAGGAAACTCAAGAAAAACTCTAAGTTTCCCTATCAGATGAATCTGATTGTCCTATCACTATTTTCCTTTATAAGGGTGGACCTATTGTCTTTCAAGATAGCTCACTCACCTTGAAGAAAGTTGGGAATATAAATTTAATGCATGCAGTTATAGAGCAGTATCAGTTACAATAGAAGAAGAATAAACAAGAAAAGATCTCTCAAGATGAATCTTTGTATGTTTTAACTAATGAGCTTCTTTGTTCTATTGAAGATAATGAAAGTGTTGTAACTCTTATCTCAAAAGATCAGCCAAGACAGCAGGATGAAAAGGTAAAAGAAACTGATCAAGAAGATCATCCTACAGCTTGGTGTCATGAACTAGCTTCTTTCATTGAAAATGATGTAGAAGGTGTGTTTTTGATCTCACTAGCAGCAGCTTTAGAGCAGCAACAAGATGTAGGACAATCAGATGAGTTACTGATTGAAGACAGTCAGAGTGACACAACAACCTTGGATCAGAATGAGGATCACAAAAATGAACCTTATGATGAGTTTATGTTTGATGAAAGTTGCAATAAGGTAAGGAACATTCCTCTTTTATCAGAAATTCAAGAGGAATGTGATGAACTTTCATTTTGGGATGACCTTGATGATTTTGTTGCAAGCTTAGATAATGTCAAGGAGGTTTTAGTTAATATCTTTGATGCACTCCCTAGTTTTGTGGATGAGAATGGTTGTGAGAATGATGTAAATCATCTGGATAAAATACTAATTAATGAGCACATCACAGACAACAACCTTGATTTAAGTAATCAAGATATTGAGATAAATGCAAATTTTGTGCAAGTGCAGCAAGACTAAAAGCAGGGTACTTCTTTCCAAGTAGAGGTTGAGTCTCAAAATTTAGCTGATTTGTTTGATGAATTCCCTAAATTTGTTGGCGAGAAAAAAGATAACACATGCATTCTAACATCAATATCTAGTTTTGAACAGTAGAATGGTAAAACTCATTTGGATTTAGTGCAAGATTATGAGTTTGATGAGAACATGTTTTTAGGCATCATAGAAGATTTTTTCTCTAACATTGATAATGATTTGATGCAATGTGAATCGACAGTATGTGATCAGCCTATTCAGGTGAAAGTAGTAGTCATTTTTGTTGTTATATGGAGCCTAATCAGACATGGAGGTTAAATTTACACCACTTTTATTGGTGTGGTTTCCCCCCAAATTGTTTAATGGGGTCAAGGGGCAGCATAAAGGCGTCGAGAGTTATTTTTCTATTAGTCGACATAAAAAACCCTATTTTTGTAACTGACATAAGGCTTGATAAAAGAGGCTAAGGATTAGGGTTTTTGATGATGTATTGTAGCATTTGCAATGGTATTGAGTTGCAAGGATTGCTGGTTGTAATCAGTTTGATTTACTGGATAATAATATTGGACTCTCTGTTGGTGGATGTAGCTCGGGTTTGGGTGAACCACTTTAAAACTTGTCTCTAGCTGCTATTATTTCTGTGTATTTTCATTGCTCTGTTTAATCTTTATTTGCATTTAATTGATATCTTCTGTCAGCTAACCCTAAAAAGTCGTATCAGAGCGGGTTGTGTTTGATTATCATTTGCAGGAAGGTCTCATGGTTGAGTGGGAGTCTCACAGTTGAGTGGGAGCAATGGCGGACGAGGGTAAATTGAAGGTAGACAAATTCAATGGGAAGAACTATCAGTTATGGAAGATGCAAATGGAGGATTATCTCTATCAGAAGGATTTATGGAGGCCATTGGAAGGAATAGCCAAGAAACTGGCAACAATGACTGATGAGGATTGGAATCTTCTAGACAAAAAGGCACTGGGAACCATTAGGTTGTGCCTGGCACCATCTGTGGCGTTCAATATAATAGAAGCGATGACAACAAGTGAACTGATGAAAGATTTGGCTAAATTGTATGAAAACCCCCAGCCTCAAATAAGGTATTTCTCATGAAGCATTTGTTTAATCTAAAAATGATTGAAGGTGGATCTATGATAGATCATTTAAATGAGTTTAATATGATTACCAGTCAATTAACTTCTGTAAAAGTAAAATTTGATGAAGAGGTGAGGGCTCTCTTGATATTATGTTCTTTGCTAGAATGCTGGAATAGCTTGGTAATGGATGTAAGTAATTCTATCTCTGGTTCAAATACTTTGAAATTTGATGATGTTGTTGGTGTCATCCTCAGTGAGGAAATGCAACGGAAAAGCTTGGGAGGATCCACATCAGGTAGTGTCTTGAATACAGAAAGCAGGGGCAGATCAAAGGAGAGAGGAAAACGTTCTGGAGGTCATGGGAAGTCACAAGGAAAATCAAAGGACAAGAGGTCCCAATCTAGAGGACAGAAGGATTGTTGGTACTGTGGGAAACCAGGTCATCTGAAGAAAGATTGTTGGTCTCAGAAGAATAAAGAAGGAGACAAACAAGAAGGCAATAAGGAGGAAAATGTGGTAAGTAATAAACCTGAAGATGATGCTTTGATTCTTTCCCTAGATAATGTTGATGATTCATGGGTTTTAGATTCAGGGTCCTCATTTCATGCTACGCCCCATAGAAGTTATTTTCTTGATTATGTCCAAGGGGATTTTGGGTTGGTTTATTTGGGAGATAACAAACCTTGTCAAATTGTTGGAAAGGGAAGAATCAAGATTAAGTTGCAGAATGGGAATCATTGGCTACTACAAGAGGTAAGGCACGTTCCAAGGCTGAGTAGGAATTTAATTTTTGCAGGGCAGCTAGCTGATGAAGGTTGCATTGTTACATTTACTGATAAAAATTGGAAGGTTACAAGAGGTGCCTTAATAGTAGCAAAAGGTGTGAAAGTAGGCATCTTATATCTTTGTATAGGTCATACCATTCCTTCTACTTTCGCTGTTGTAGAGAAAAACCAAACAGGTTCAGGAACAGTTGCTGCAGGTTTGCAGGAAGAGACTGACACAGTTGTTGCAGGTTCTGAGACAACACTGTGGCATAATAGACTTGGGCATATGACTGAAAAAGGTATGAAGGTACTTCATTCTAAGAAAGTTTTACCAGGTCTAAAATGTATTGATATGGATTTCTCTGAAAGTTGTGTGTATGGCAAACAAAAGAGAGTCAATTTTCTCAAGGATGGGAAGCAAAAGAAAGATGAAAAGTTGGAGCTTGTGCATACAGGTGTATGGAGACCGGCTCAGGTATCTTCTCTTGGTGTCTCTCGGTATTATGTTACATTTATAGATGATGCAACTAGGAAGGTTTGGATTTATTTCCTTAGGCAGAAATATGATGTATTTGAAACATTTAAGAAATGGAGAAGCTTGGTTGAGAATGAGATAGGTAAAAGATTAAAATGTCTTAGATCTGATAATGGTGGTGAGTATTACAGCAAAGAATTTGAGGATTATTATTCCTTTAATGGAATTCGTAGGCAGAAAACAGTTCCAGGGACTCCACAGGAGAATGGAGTGGCTGAAAGCATGAATAGGACAATAATGGAGCATGCAAGGACCATGAGATTGCATGTTGGGCTGCCTTTAAACATGTGGGAAGAGGCTGTCAATACTGTTGTATATATAATTAATAGAGGTGATGCAGTTCCTTTGGGCTGTGGTATTCCAGAGGAAGCATGGACAGGTAAAAAGGTAAGTTATTCTTTTCTCAAAACCTTCAGATGTGAAGCATTTGCACATGTAGATTCTGAAAATAGAACCAAGCTGGATGCAAAATCAAAAAAATGTATCTTCGTTGGATATGGCATTGATGAATTTGGTTATAGGCTTTGGGATTTTGAAAATCAGAAAATTGTGAGAAGTAGGGATGTTGTATTTAATGAGAAGGTGTTGTACAAAGATTAGTTGCAGCAGCATGAGAAGAAAGAAAATGATTATGTGGTGCTAGATGATACTCCAAATAATGATGTTCTAGTGGTTCCTCATGCTCCGCAATAGCAACAAGAAATACCACAAACTCCAATGAATGTTAGATGGTCAACAAGGCTAAGTAGACCTCCTAAAAGGTTTTTTCCCTCTTTGTATTCTATTTTGTTAACAGATGCTGGTGAACTGGAAGGGTATGATGAAGCTATGCAGGTGGATACAAAGGTTCAGTGAGAGCTTGCAATGAAAGAAGAAATGGACTCCTTGCTGAAAAATCAGACTTGGGAATTATGTAAGTTGCCTGTAGGTAAAAAGGCTTTACCAAACAAATGGGTTTATAGGCTGAAAGAGGAAGATGGAGGTAAGAAAAGATTTAAAGCCAGGTTAGTTGTAAAAGGATTTGCATAGAAAAAAGGTATTGATTTTGATTAGATAGTTTCTCCAGTTGTCAAAATGACTTCTATTCATATTGTTTTAAGTATTGTGGCTGCTGAAGATTTGCATTTGGAACAGCTAGATGTGAAAACTACCTTTCTCCATGGTGATTTGGAGGAGGAGATCAATATTGAACAACCATAGGGATGTGGGGTCAAAGGTAACGAGAAACTGATGTATAGATTGAAGAAGAGTTTGTATGGCTTGAAACAAGCCCCTCGACAATGGTATTTGAAATCTAATAGTTTTATGGCTAAGCAAGGCTACAGTCAGTGTAATTCTGACCATTGTGTTTATTTTAAGAGGTTGGATCATGATAGCTACATTATTTTATGTTTATATGTTGATGGCATGCTTGTAGCAGGGTCTAACATGGATCACGTAAGAGAGTTAAAACAACAGTTAGCACAATCATTTGCTATGAAGGATTTGGGGGCAGCAAAACAAATCCTTGGTATGAAAATTTGTAGAGATAGAAAGAACAGAAAATTGACTCTATCTCAGGCTGATTATGTTGAAAAGGTGTTACAAAGATACCATATGGAGAATGCAAAAGATGTCAGCACACCTTTGCCTAGTCATTTGAAATTGACTAAGGAGATGTGTCCTAAGACATAAGAGGAGGAAGACAAAATGTCCAAGGTACCATATGCTTCAGTTGTAGGAATTTAATGTACGCCATGGTATGCATGAGACCAGATATTGCACATGTTGTAGGAGTCGTAAGCAGGTATATGAGTCATCCTGGATTGGAGCATTGGAATGCGGTAAAATGGATTCTCAAATATTTGAGAGGTACATCCAATAAACACTTATGTTTTGGGGGCTCTAATATTGATTTAACAGGCTATGTGGACTCAGATTTGGTAGGGGATATTGATACTAGGTGGAGCACTACAGGTTATGTCTTTGTTGTAGGTGGGATAGTTGTGAGTTGGATCTCCAAGTTGCAAAAGGTGGTTGCTTTATCCACCACGGAGGTAGAGTATGTAGCTACAACAGAGGCAAGCAAAGAGATGATATGGCTGCAATCTTTCATGGAAGAATTAGGCAAACAATAGGCTAACAGTTCTTTGTTTACAAATAGCCAGAGTGCCATGCATCTTGCAAAAAATTCAGCCTTGCATTCAAAGACCAAACACATATAGTTGAGGTGTCACTTCATTTGGTTAGTGTTGGATAATGGACAGTTAAGGATGGAAAAGATCCATATAGATGAAAATCCAACAGATATGTTTATGAAGGCAGTGACAAGGGAGAAGTTGAGATCCTCTTCAGCTTTGGTTGGTCTTCAAGACTGAAAACAAAAAAATAGAACAACAGAGTCTAGAGTGCTTATTTCCAGTGGGAGTTATAGGGTCAGTGGTGTTATGATCAGTCTCCAAGTGGGAGATTGTTGTTATATGGAGCCTAATTAGACTCGAAGGTTAAATTTACCCCACTTTTATGAGCATGGTTTCCCCCCAAATTGTTTAACAGGGTCAAGGGGCAGTGCCCCCAAGACGGGGTCAAGGGGCAGCATAAAGGCATCGGGAGTTATTTTTCTATTGGCTGACATAAAAAACCCTATTTTTTTAACCAACATAAGGCTTGATAAAAGTGGCTAAGGGTTAGGGTTTCTAATGATGTATTGTAGCATTTGCAGCGGTATTGAGTTGCAAGGATTGTTGGTTGTAATCAGTTTGATTTACTGGATAATAATATTGGACTCTCTGTTGGTGGATGTAGCCTGAGTTTGGGTGAACCACGTTAAAACTTGTCTCTCACTATTATTATTTCTGTGTATTTTCATTCCTCTTTTTAATCTTTATTTGCATTTAATTGATATCTTCTACTAGCTAACCCTAACAATTTCTTCGTTATTCGATGATAGATCAACATCTCCTTCAGATTGGGTTGAAATTGTGAAAACAGATGTAATAGCAGATCTCAATCAAGAAACCAGGAGTATTAGCCAAAGGTTCATCCTTTCAACAGGATGCCCAATCAGAGATTTAGCTAAGAGGGATACCAACAAGGTTCCACAAATCTTTCCTACACCTGAACATGAAGTTGTGATTGAGGGGCAACAGATTCATCTTTCTTATATATCTCAGAGAAACAGCATGTCTGATGATTATAATGAGGTAGGTGGAATTGTTCTTATTTTCCTAGAGATATTGCAGCAGTTGATCAATTTTTTTGGATTTCTCCATATCTCTTTAGCTACTGATAAGCATCTGAAGCATTGCAAATTGTTGAGGAAGGGGAGTTATTTTGTAGAACTAGTAAACGATTATGTCTAAACACTACCAATGCTAGTTAGTGTAGAGTAGAGTAGATTTTTTAGTTCATTTTTTGTTTTCCAAGAAGTGCAGTTGCACAGTTAGCTGGTCCTGTCCTAAACAGAGCCATGATAGTTGTTTCCAGTTTTAGTTTTGCTACTGTATATTTCTAACAGCTAAGTTAAAAAGGGTTTTCAAGGATATCGAGGACAGAAGTTGACTCCATGCCCAATGGATTATTCAGGCAACTGGTTTATATGCTTAGCATGCAACCATTCAGCAAGAATTGCCAGAAATGTTACCAAATTTTCACCTACAACTCAAATTGGTAGAGCTGAAATAGTTTTATGATATTAAAGGTGAAAGGTATTTCATACATTTTCGTTATGCTTAACCATTGCATATTTAAAGGTGTTTAAAGAGATGGAATTCAGTTTTCATTATTAAATTTTTTGCAGTATAAAGTTGAATACATGAATTATAAGAAGTTGCTTCATTCATTTTACAATGTTTCATTCATTTTGTAATAAAATATACATAAGATTGCATAAGCGTTGCTTTTTCATTCATTGAAAAGAAAAGAGAAAATCAAATGTCCCACACAAGTCGTGGGAATGACTAAACTGAGCCAATGCAACAATGTATGCAAGCTATACATCTGAAGATAAAGTAAAGAAAGAAACACATGAGAAGAAGTCATATCTGTCATTGCCTTAAGGATTGATGTTGATGTTGATCCTTCTATCTTCAGCTCCTCTATCTCCAGATGTACTTGCATTTGATAGAAAGATTATTTTAGAGCTCGGGACATGAAATCTCATCATATGTTGCATCAACAAAAATATAACTTGTAGCTATGATGCATTAAATCAATTTAGCCATTACCAGATGTGTGCAAGAGAGCGAGAAAGATCAAGTCATCAAATGAGCATTGAACTTCATTGTTTTTATCTAACTTGTTTGTGCAATGTGCATGTACAGGTACATTCATCATTGTGCATGATATTTGAACATGTGGTGAAAAAATGGGCTCCCACAAGGGTTGAGCCCGGCACGCTTCCCTCTTGTGTTTTAAGAGGTGTAAGAGTGTAAAAGTACTATACTTGTCATCATTGGGCAGTTATTCATCACTCATGAGAGTGAGTTGGTGGATCATTGTCCTGAATGACAAATACATACTCAATGGAACTACAATGAGTAAAGAAGACAACACTAAAAACAACATGAATAGGAACAGTCACCTAACATCATGGAGAAATCACTTATTAGCATGAAATAGTCTATCCAGTGTAGGTGCAGTCATCATTTAAGAATGGTCAAATAATTGTAAAGATTTGCATGGTTGTTGAAAGGGTAGCTCTAGCATGCAAAGTGTGTAAGGAGAAATCAAAACAAGTAATCAGAATATAAACATGCTATCATTCCTTTTGAAGGAAAAGTCAAGCTGTCATAAAAGGATAGAGCAGTCAAACATGAATGTATAAGATGAGGAACAATCATAACAAGGTCTATTTTGGTCATCAATAAGAGCAGCACACTGTTAAGGAGCCGGTACTTTTGTTTGAGCAAGCATTTGAGAAGCCCCTCTGTACGGCGGTGATATCAACAAGGCAAGATATCATCTGCATTGTCTATTTTAGGCTTACAATAATCTACAAGAAAGAGCAGGGACTTTCATAGAGAGAGGACTGTGAAAAATAGTGGATAGAAATATAGTCCAAAGACATAAGGAACAGTGCTCACGAATGGGTCGTGTTATGAGAACTATGGAGTAAACAGAATCCTATCAAGCACAAAGAGCAGTGTTTAGCTATGATACAGTGGGCATGAAAATGGGGCTTGTCTGATCATAATAGAGGATCAACATTCACAATCTGAAATAGTATCCATATCCAACAGTGCATGGTGAAAGAACATCATGAAATGACTATGAACAAACATGTAAGAAGCAATATGAGATAGTCATCAAAGGGGAACAACATTGTGAACTAGTGTCAGTCATGTATATGAGGGCAATGGAAGTGGCTCTTGAAGCTTCTTGTAATTTGGCCAAAGAAGCAAACATCCTAGTCTATTTTGAGCCTGTGTCAATTGCAAGATGCTTGGAGGAGGTCTCTGTCAAGTTTCTCAGGGGCAAAGGACAGCAAGATCAGGTTTGATTCCAAACAAATATCACATTTGATTGGCATTCTTCATGTATGTAATCCATTAGCCATGGAGGAAAAAGTGCTATATAAACTGTAAAGTTATGAAGATCATGGCAATGGTTGTATAAAGAGTAAGACCAAGGAACAGTCAAGAAAGCATGGTGACATTCCTTTCTCTTGCATCTATCAGTGAGCTCTTATCAAGTAGTCTTCAAAACCATTCAAGGTTGGTAGTTTCTCAAAGACGAGACATAATAGTAAAGGTATAAGGGACAACTTTAATGGTATGATAGCAGTCCAATCTCTTGACAGTCATGAAGAGCTAAGTAACAGTTGAAGGATGTTCATCTATCATACAAAGTTTTACAAGCACATATAATGGAGCACAAAGAGAAAGCCATTACAACAGACTCTCTAGAAATTGCTCCATAGTTCTTCATGCTAAGAAAAGAACCACAAATGTTTCCCTTCAGGAGGGTCCTTAAACTTTTACAGCAGAGTCCATAGTTTTTATCATTCAAAGTAAAAACAAAAGGTAACATTTCGGTTTTACCCATCTTCATAGTATAAGCATGGCACAATGCAAACAGACACAGGGGGAAGCTTGTTTTGTTTGTCCAGGTAAAATTTTTAATGATGAATCATTTTTTCTTTGTGTTAAAGAGGAGATTTATAGAGCAAGTTAAGTCTCACCTCATCCATTTACTAGAAGTAGAACAAGTAAAAGAATAGAAAAGGAACAAGTTTTCCATTCTTCATAGCACAGTAAAGCCCATGCAGGGAAAAGAGCCACAGCTTTATCATTTTTTCCATTCATTGTGCTAGCAGAAATAAAAAGAAAAAAATAACAGAATAGGGAGCTTAAAGAAAAAGCAGTTGAGATTAAGTCAATCACAAGGGATTTAAAAACCAAGCACAGAATTCTTTCAAAAGCAAGCCCTAATTTTGGAAGTGATGGCATCATGATGCATGCAAAATGAAGCAGACAATAGAGCATTTGTACAAGCATGCTAATGATGTCTGAATAGAGGTAGAGACTAAAGTGAATCAGGTGTCTGTTGTAATGAAGGATAAGATCTCAGTTGCAACTGAACAGACAAAGGGGAATCAGTGAGCATCTTGTTGTTCCAAAGGATCAAGAGTGAAGCCATGGCCTGTGCCTTTTTATTAAAATATTTAGACTTTCAAACAAAGGCTCAGAATAGGAAAATATACACAAAGGAATCAAAATATGTTCATTTTTCTGCATAATAGGGAAGTAACAAGAATTTTGTATTCACAGACAATAGACTTACCTACAGATTGGAAAGAAACTATAACGAAGCCCTCCAGATGACTTCAACGAGCTCTGCAAACCTTCATAATGGCGGTAGCATCCTCAAGAAGAAGTGAAAGATGCAAAATGAAAACCATTTAGGTTTTTTTTCAAATTCTATTAAGTTGCCCTAGCCTGAGAGTGGGCTTTTGTTTTTTTGTTTTTTTTTGCAGAAAATCATTGTTATCCAAAAATGCCCATGGTCAAAGACCTCAAAGTCATAAAGCCTAATGATGCAAGGAGAGCCCGTGAGGGCTGTGATTATTCTTTTTTTATTTTCTTAAGGTTTTGGGATGTTAGGTCAATGAAGATAATAATGCAAAGGGATATCATATGCATGTGTATGGTGATGGAGCTTTTATGAGTCAAAGGGAAAATTTGCACTCTTTTATGAGTCAAGAGACAAGATAAGAAGATATTTGATTTTCATGAGCCAAGGGAGAGGTTATTTTTACCTCTAGGAATTATTGCGCTATAGTTTAACACAAATCCCTATGTTTACACCATCAAATGGCAAATATTGTAACTTAGAAATTATTACATGCAATAAATTATAAATTGCTTTAATAATTTCTATGTAATAAGCATAGTAAGATATCATGCTCACATAGCACTTATTAAATCAATCATATTGATTGCATTTAATAATTGCTAAATTAGTTTAATTTTGCCTCTCCACCATGCAAAATAGAGAGATAGTTAAACTAAGGTACACAACTAAGGTATTTTGAAGTGTTTTACATGATTTATGGCCAAACTAGGGTGAGTTTGGAGTTTCACATGGTCAAACTAGCTGTGAGAGACAGTTTGGAGCTATTTTTTCTCAAATTGGATAAGTTATGAGGTCTCATTTCTAGGCTTTTCTCTTTGGCTCGTGAATCAATTGCGAGGAGATATTTTTTAGACTGCAGTGCTTTTTCCATGCACTTGAGGGTTCATTTTTTATATATTGGGAAAAACTTAGTTTTTTCTCAGTTCTTTCCTTCTTTTCCTCACACACATTGCAGAGAAGAGGAGGTTTTGTAACTCGTTAGTTTCAGATCTATACAGTACAATAGGTTACATGTTTATTTTTTGTCTTATGCAGTGCTTTTTCCTTCTATTTTTCCATTTAGAATACATCAAATTTGCCTTTTCAGAAATATGCAAGTGATTTCATGAATGATTTGATGAAATTATTGTGTTTTAATCATTAAAGCCTTTAAGTTTGTCTCATTCATTATTGTGCATCAATCACAGGTCTCAAGTTGTGCTTGTTTTCATTTTGGTCTTAAAACTATGAAAATCTATTTTCCTCTTGAAAGAACAAGTTGTTTGGCCTGCTTTAGAAACACTTTTGTGATTAAGTCATCATTTCTGAACTGTGTAAACAGTTTTCTTGGAGATAGTTGTGAATCATTTTGCAAGTTTTACCATCATATAGGTGCAACACCACAATTTCAAATTTAGTTTATTGTTTCACTGCAATTCCACTTATCCTTTTTCTTGCAAAGTCGGTTTACCATTAGATCAATCATAAGGGAACCAACCCACAATATGGAGGTCTACCTTCACCATAGGGCACCCACAACCTGAAGGTATTCCCATGTTACACATGATTGTTGAGCCTCACAACTTTACATCACGGGTGCAATCCTAGTTGATAACAACTCCTTTGGAAGATGAGCCTAAGAGTGAAGTATGTGGGAATGCTAGAATATGTTTGGTAGACAAAAGAAAAAATTTGGATGGTTTGAAACATGAGAATATGTGTTATGCCTTGATCCCTAAGAAGCTTGAAAACTTGAAGACAAAGACTAAAGAATCACAACCGAAGGAGATAATTGAGTTGCTGACAGAGTATGAAGACATCATATCAGATAATGCACCTGAAGGATTGCAACCAATTAGGAGTATCAGTTATCACATGGATCTTATACCTTGAGCTAGTTTGTCTAACAAAGTAACACACAGAATGGCACCAGTAGAGAATGAAGAATTGAATAGACAGATACAAGAGTTGTTGAGGAAAGGTTTAATTAGAGAAATTTTGAGTCCTTGTGCAGTACCTGTAGTGTTAGCATCGAAGAAGGATGGAGAATGGAGGACGTGTACAAACTCTAGAGAAATAAACAAGATCACAGTTAAGTATAGATTTCCTTTACCTAGGATGGATGATATTATGGATTGTTTGAGTGTAGTAAAATATTTTACAAAGATAGACTTGAAGAGTGGATACCATCAAGTCAAAATCAGAGAAGGAGATGAATGGAAGACTACTTTTAAGATAAATGAAGGATTGTATGAGTGGTTAGTGATGCCTTTTGGATTGACAAATGCACCGAGTACTTTCATGAGATTGATGAATGAAGTCTTGAAGAAATTCTTGGGTAAGTTTGTTATTTTATATTTGGATGATATACTAATTTTCAGTGAGACAAAAGAGAAACATTTGTGGCCCCTGAGACAAGTATTGCAGAGACTGAGAGAAGAGAAATTGTTGATAAACATCAAGAAGTGTAGTTTCATGAAGGAAGAGTTGGTATATTTGGGATTTGTAATTTCTATAGAAGGATTGAAGATGGACCCTAAGAAAGTAAGAGCAATTGTTGAATGGCCTACACTAGAGAGCATTGGAGAAGTCAGATCATTTCATGGACTAGCTAGTCTCTACCGGAAGTTCATCAGAAATTTCAGTTCAGTATGCAACCCTATGATAGAGACAATGAGAGGTGACATAAAGGACTTTAAGTGGACATCAGGAGTAGATACAAGTTTTGAGTTGTTGAAGTAGAAAGTGACAGAGCAACCTGTATTGGCACTACCAAATTTCAATAAGGTATTTCAAGTGGATTGTGATGCTAGTGGGAATGTAATTGGAGCAGTGTTAATTCAAGAAGGTAGACATGTAGCATATTTCAGTGAGAAGTTGAATGATGCAAGGAGAAGATATTCAGTTTATGTTCAAAATTTCTATGCCATAATTCAAGCCTTGAAGAAGTGGAGACATTACTTGTTGCCTAAGGAGTTTGTGTTGTATACAGATCATCAAGCTTTGCAGTATTTGAATAGTCAAGGAAAGTTGAGTCAGAGACATATGAGATGGGTAGAGATCATGTAGAGTTATACTTTTGTATTGAAGCATAGGAGTGGAAAATCAAACAAAGTTGAAGATGCATTGAGTAGGAGAAGGAATTTGCTGACAGAGATGAGAGTTGAAGTGTTAGTATTTGAAGAATTGAAGAACATGTATGAGGAAGACCTTGATTTTGTAAAACCTTGGAAAGCATGTAAGGGACCTATTGTGACATATAGGAGTAAGTGGTTGGATTATTTCATTCAGGGAGATATGTTGTTCAAAGGAAACCAGTTATGCCTACCTAGGAGTTCAATGAGAGACAATTTGATCAAGGAAAAGCATAGTGGTGGATTGGCAGGACATATTGGCATCAATAAGATAGTGGCTTTGATAAGTGAAAATTATTTTTGGCCTTAGATACATAAGGATGTTAGGAAGTTTGTGCAGAGTTGTAGAGTTTGTCACGTTGCAAAAGGGGGTAGTTGGAATACTAGATTGTACAAATCTTTGACAGTACTGGAGAGACCTTGGGCAGATATAAGTATGGATTTCATGGTGGGATTGTTGAAGACATAGAGAGGACATGATTCAATATTTGTAGTGGTGGATAGATTTTCAAAGATGGCACATTTCGTACCTTGTAAGAAGACAATTGATGCAATTCATGTGGTTGACCTATTTTTCAAAGAGATTGTGAGATTGTATGGATTACCTAAGAGCATAATTTCAGATAGATATACAAGATTTCTTGGATACTTTTGGAAGATGCTTTGGAAGAAGATGAAGACAGATTTGAAGTTCAGTTCAGAATTTCATCCATAGACTGATGGACAGACAGAAGTAGTAAATAGGAGTTTGGGAAACGTGTTGAGATGTTTGGTTGGAGAAAAGGTGGGAAATTGGGATTTGATTCTATCACAAGCAGAGTTTACATATAATAATTCAGTAAATAGGAGTACCAGAATAACACCTGAGATTGTGACAAGAACTAACCCTAGAGGAGTAGCAGAGATAAGAGATATCAGTATGGAAGAGAAGAGGAGTGTAAAAGCAGAAGAATTTGTAGGACACATGGAGACAGTGCATAATCAAGTTAAGAAGCATTTGGAAGAGATGAATAGCAAATATAAGGAGCAAGCAGATGAGAAGAGAAGACATAAAGAATTTGCAAATAGAGATGAAGTGATGGTGTACTTGAGAAAAGAAAGATTTCCAGTTGGGACATATAACAAGTTGAAGATGAAGAAGTTTGAACCATGTAGGATACTCAGGAAATTTGATTTAGGAAATGCATATGAAGTAGAGTTACCCGATACATTGGGCATATCACCTATTTTCAACATTGCAGACCTACATCAATATCATGAAGCAGAGTTCAGTGACAGAATTGAAGAAGACTTGAAGAACCAGTTACCACAACAAGCACCGGAGAAAATTGAGGACATCTTAGACAATAGAATTGGAAGCAACACCAGAGGAAGACAATAAAAATAATATCTTGTGAAGTGGAAAGGTAGACTAGAAGAAGACTCATCTTGGATTTCCCAGGCTAAGGTGGACCGTCTTGGTTTTCCTCTAGCCCTAGCAAAGTGAGGGACTCACTTTTTTTTCAACAACCCCAGATGTCTGATGTAGGAGCATCCCTAGTTCAAGAGCAATCTTGCATCAACCAAAACATTTTGCATTTCACTTTGTTCTTTTCATTTTCCAATTCATTTCAGTCAGTTCTATTAGTAGCAGTTTCTGTATTTTGGTCTGCATTCTACCGCAGTTGCATTTTAGACCTTACAGAGATGGACTTAGCATCTAGACATATTTATGCACATCATATCCAAATCTCAGATCATTTGGATTAGTTACTGGTAAGATATCACTATCAGAAGATCAATTATTTTCTCAAAACAGAGCATCCTAATAATCTCAAACAATCAGCTAAAGGAGAAGACTTGCGGAGCATTTCACAACTTGTAGAGCTAAATGACACATCATTCAGTGTTGTTTGGTTCGTGGCCGACTTTCCCTAAGATCTACACTCCATTCCATTCATTTGCGGAGGAGTTCTACATGATTAGGTCTGACCTATCCATGTACACACGTTACAGCTCTTCATTGGAGTTTGTGATCTTCCTTGGTTGACGTGAAGGAATTTTATGTTCTGGAGATGATATATAATGATGTAATAGATGCCTAGGAAAGTGGTGAATCACATAGAGATAGTTGATAGTTTGAATTTCTCGCGAAGGAGCTTCAAAGTTATATCTTGTGCATATTCTGTAACTATAAAATTAGGCTTGTGAGCCCTAATTGTAAGCCTGCATGTTGCCGACCAATTTGTATTTGAATTCTATGATGTACTAAATGACTGAATCTGTTGGCAAAAAAGTTAGCATCCCCCTTCAGGATTCGTGACATGGCTTAACCGCCTCCCATTGGTCCTTATCTGGGATGGTAGCAGTGTCCTGACAAGTACACCTTTTGGGAGAAATGACAAGCTCAACACCCTACAATTGGTGTCAGAGCGAGGGTTCCTTGGAAGAAAGCCTAACAACTTAAGGTAGATCCAGGATGGCACACAAGAAGGATATTCTATAGTTTGATGGAACTGATTATACTCTCTGGAAGGTACAAATGCGAAGTCATCTCATTTCTCTTGCTTATAGTGTATGGAAGATGGCAGAAACAAAGTATACTATTCCTCAAGGTGGTCCATCATCTGAAGATGAAATCAAATAGTATTAGTTAAATGGAAAATCTATAGATGCTCTGTTGAATGTTTTATCTAACACTAAGTTGGTGAAAGTTTTGGATCTAGAAACTTCTTATGAGATCTGGGACAAGTAGAAAAGTATATATGAAGGAGATGAATCTGTGAAGAATGCCAAGTTGTAAAACTTGAAGGTGAAGTATGAAGCTCTGAAGATGAGTGATGATGAGAACATAACACTTTACATGCAAAAAATTGATGAAGTTGTCAATGGAATCAGAGGTCTTGGAGGAACTATTGATGAGAAAGAGGTTGTGTTGAAGATTCTTAGGTCACTGCCTAAATCCTACTGTCATAAGGTGTCTACAATTGAATAACTTGTGGAATTGAACAAGCTTACAAAGGATCAGTTGCTTAGAAAGTTTACTGCTTTTGAGATGAGAGAGTTTGGTGATGCTCTGCCGAAGATTGAGACTGCTTTCAAAGCCAACACATCAGAGAAGACTTCCAGATCTGAGAAGTATGCTATGGAACTAGATGATGACTTTGATGAGATTGAAGACAACTTTGTGGATAGAATGCAAAGAGGTACCGGTAAGTTCAAAGGCAAATTACCTTTCAAATGCTTTACTTGTGGTAAGATTGGTCACTATGCTTCTAGGTGTCCGGAGAGAATTAAGAAGGTCAAGAAGAGAATAGAAAGTAGACCTAGGCTCATAAAGAAATGCTATTATGTTAGAGAAGATGATTATGATGGTGTAACTAATGATGAATCTGATGATACTATTCAAATGAATGCTTGTTTATTGCTATCAAGGAAGAACCTATGTCTGTGCAAAGGAAGAAAAACTAGTGGAAGAGAGTGATTTGCTTGTCTTTCAGGTTGGGAAATATAAGGATGAATGGATTATTGATAGTGAATGTTCACATCACATGACTAGTGATAAAAGTAATTTTGTGAGTTTAGAAAAGTATGATGGAGGACTGGTTAGGTTTGGAGATAATGCAACTGGTAAGATTTGTGGAAGATGATCTATTTCTTTTGATGGAAAGCATAATACAGGTGATGTTCTATATGTGAAGGGTTTAAAGCATAATCTTTTAAGTGTTGGATAGATGTGTGACAAAGGGTATGATTTGAGATTCAAGGATAATGGATGACAGATCATGGAAAGCTTTGGAACAGTGATTTCTACCGGTAAGAAGACTAGAAGTAATGTTTATCACTTGAAAGGAACTAATGATTGTTTTTTGTTAGCTCAGACATATGAGAGTTGGTTATGGTATAGAAGGATGTGTCATATCAATTTTGACAACTTGGTGAAGATAAGTTCAGTACAAGTTGTCAGAGATTTGCCTAAGCTTGTGAAGCCCACTAATACTATTTGTAAGGAATGTCAAATGGGGAAACAGACAAGGACAAGTTTCAAGAGTAAAGAATAATTCTCTACTGGATTAGTTGAGATGGTGCATATAGATTTGTGTGGTCCTACAAGAACAAGAAGTTTGCAAGGAGACAGGTACTTTATGTTGCTTATTGATGATTATTCCAGAATGACTTGGGTCACTTTTCTAAAAGATAAATTAGAAGCCCTAGACAAGTTCAAAGCTTTCAAGGCAATGGTTGAGAATGAGTTAGAATTGAAGATCAAATGCTTAAGGTTTGATAGAGGAGGTGAGTTTACATCAAATGAATTCAATGTTTTATGTGAAGAACATGGGATAAAGAGACAGTTGTCTGCTTCTAGTCCACTCCTCAACATAATGGAGTTGTTGAAAGAAAGATCAGGATAGTTCAAGAGGTTGCTAAGTCAACGATGAAGGAAGATAACCTACCAGAAGTGTATTGGAGAGAAGCTATACATACTATTGTCTACATTTAGAATAGAGTTTAGGTCAAAGGTAATGGTACTAAAACTCCTTATAAATTTTGTGGTATGGAAGAGTTCCTATAGTGAAATATTTCAATGTTTTTGGAAGCAAATGTTATATCAAAAGAGAAGAAGAGTTAGGTAAGTTTGATGCTAGAGTGATGAAGGAATTTTCCTTGGATACTCTACTAAGAGTAAGGCCTACCAGTGCTACAATAAGAGATTGAGAAATATTATTGAGAGTGCTAATGTGAAGGTTGATGAAGACATTGAAAGAATATTAGATCTGAGTGGCTACAAATCAGATGAACCTGCTGTTACAGTGAATGAAGAAAAAGTTGAACAAAAGGATAGTCAAGCTGAAGAAGGAAAGGCTCTAGAAAGTGTTGTTAAGACTCCCGGGTATGTAAAGATTAATCATTCAGAAGATCAAATTATTGGTGACAAAAGAAAAGGAGTATTGACAAGGAAAAGAGTTGTAGAAGAATAGGTGAACTACTGTTTACTTTCAAAGATTGAACCTAAAACAATGAGTGAAGCATGCAAAAATGAAAATTGGGTAAAGGCTATGGAAGAAGAGCTGATGCAGATAGAGAAGAATCAAACTTGGGAACTGGTTCCTAGGCCTGCTGATAAGAATGTGATTGGAACTAAATGGGTTTTCAGAAACAAGATGAATGAAAGTGGAGAAGTAGTAAGAAACAAAGAAAGATTGGTATGCAAAGGATATTCTCAAGTTGAAGGTATATATTTTGAGGAAACTTATGCTCCTATGGCAAGGATTGAAGCAATAAGAATGTTTTTGGCATTTGCAGCACACAAAGATTTCAAGGTGTACCAGATGGATGTAAAGTCTGCATTCTTGAATGGTGAGTTGGAAGAAGATGTTTACATAGAACAACCAGAAGGATTTCAGTTATCAGACCAAGGTGAGATGGTGTGCAAACTAAAGAAAGCCTTGTATGGATAAAAAAGAAAGCCCCTAAAGCTTGGTATGCAAGGTTGGATAAGTATTTGTTGCAGTTAGGGTTCAGTAAAGGTACTGCAGACAGTAATCTCTATTTCAAAATTAATAGTGATCAAATTATGATTGTTGTAGTCTTTGTTGATGATATTATATTTGGAGACAATGAAGGTATGTCTAAGAAGTTTGCAAAGGAAATGCAAAAGGAGTTTGAGATGTCTATGTTTGGTGAAATGAATTTCTTTCTAGGTCTACAGATTACTCAATCAGAAAAAAGAATTTTCATTTCTCAATCAAAGTATGTGAAATAGTTGTTGAAGAAGTTTGGAATGGAGGATTCTAAGCCTATGTGTACCCCCATGGTAACTGGTTGCAAGCTAAGCAAGAATGATGAATCACCTAAGGTTGATCAAAAAAAGTATAGGTCTATGATTGGAGGACTACTTTACCTGACTTATACCAGACTGGATATAATGCATGCAATTTGTCTTGTGGCAAAATTTCAAGAAGATCCTAGAGAGTCACATGTATTGGCAGTTAAGAGGATCATGAGGTATTTAAAAGGCACTTCAGACTATGGATTGTGGTATCCTAAAGATACTGATTTCACTCTTAGTGCTTATACAGATGCAAATCGGGCCGGAGATGTTGATGACAGAAAAAGTACAAGTGGTGGTGCTTTCTTCTTGGGTAACAGATTGGTTTCATGGTTAAGAAAGAAGAAAGATTCAATTTCTTTGTCTACTACATAAGCAGAGTATATTTCTGCAACATGTTGTTGCACTCAAGTGCTTTGGATGAAGCAAACATTGAAGGATATAAGAGTTGTGTATGAAGAACCAACTTCAATCTTTGGTGACAATACAAGTGCTATAAACATTTCAAAGAATCTGGTGATGCATTCAAGAACAAAGCATATATCTATAAGGTATCACTTTTTGAGAGAAAAAGTGACAAAGAATGAAGTAAAAATGGAGTATGTGTCTACGAAAGATCAAATAGCAAATATTCTCACAAAGCCTTTGCCTAAGGATACTTTTGAGTATCTCACGGAGAAGTTAGGGGTTATTGTCCCTCCTGCTCTAAACTAAGATGCATGGGAAGTGCATCAATCCAGTGGTGCCCAAAGTTTCATTCTTTGATCTAGATTGATGTTTTGAAGGCTACCTCTCAGGGGAAGTAGGTAGATGTTGATATGTGTTTCTGATAAAGAGCAGTAAGTGTTGTAGTGTTGCTGATAGGGGGAGTAGTGCAGTTGTTGTAGGGTCTGAGTTGAGCTTTGATAACTAAAGGGGGAGAGAAGTAAAAAGTTTTGATGCCTTTTTCCATTAATGTCAAAGGGGAAGAGAAGTTCATGTGAAAACATAAAGAGAGTTGCAGTCAGAGAAAGCATAAAGTAAGGGGGAGCAAAGAAGCAAAGCAAGTTTGTTTATCTTGATGGGTTTTCACATCATGTGTTTCCATCAATGACAAAGGGGGAGATTGTTGCAAGTATAAGCAGTAAGTGTTGTCATTGATGTCAACACCTAAGGTCAGCATCTAAGGAAGTTTTTTGGATGAGTTTGAGCAAGTGTTTGAGAAGTTGTACAGTTGCAGAATTGTTGTCTCCCAGAATGGTGCAGTGTTTTTCTCTGCATATCCTGTAGATTGAATATATTTGTCTACGGTTTGGAAGTTGTGTTAAGGGATGTCTGTAGTTGCTATCTTTCAAGTTTGAGCCTCCGATGTGAAGATTTGAGTGAGTTCTGTTCACCAGAGTAAAAACTATTTTTCTGAGTGTTCAATGGTGACAAGGAGAATGTATTTTGTTCCGCATCTCTCTGCATTTAAGTTTTATAGTTTTTGGTTCTAGAGTTAAGTTTGGGATGATGCTATGTGTCTTCAGTTGAAGTGGTTCATGATTTGATGCTCCGCAAGCGATCTTTTCTTTGTGATAGTGGTTGACAATATTGTTTAAGTGGTTTAGTTTGAAGAATCTTCTAGAAAGAGTGTTTAGAGGTTGTGCAGAATTTCTTGGTGATTGTAATGTGCTTGTGGATGTCTCTAGATCATGTTCCTACTTTTTGATTGGTCCACAAATTGTAATTTGGACCGTGGTTGAAGCATGTTCCTAAAGGTCTTAGTGTTAACACAAGTTTTGGCCGACCTAGTTGTTTTCACTACTTGCGGTTATGCTTTGGAGTTTGTGGAAGCGTGTTGTTGCATGGGAGATTGCATTTGTGTCCCAGCTAAGGGATGGTGTGGTCCACATTCATTCCTTTCCACTACGGGAATGTTTAGGTCCAGACCTAATTTAAATATTGGTTAAGGTTGTTGTTTGTGCCGACCTTGAATATTATTTCCAAGATTGTGGATGTATAAATATGAGTTAGATGATTGGGAATCAAGTGAAGTTGTTGAGATAGTCGAAATGGTTGCATGAGAAGCATCATTTGTTGCAGGTGTGATCCAAAGATGTGGAGTGTGTGTGTACGATAGTGAGTAGAAAGGAGTCTACCTTGTTGTAGAGTGGTTGTGGTAGATTCAGTTGAGTTTGTGGTGGATCCCTAGTTGTTGTGAGATTCGTTCTCATTGTAACTATCTTCTTCTACTTTTGGTAGTGAGCCCTTTTGGCAGTGAGCCTCTTCTTTTGGTAGTGAACCTATTGTAGTGAGCATTTCAGATAGTGAGTCCTTGGGTAGTGATCCCTAAGGCAGTGAGCCTTGTTGTAACTTTGATATATCAATTATATTGTGAGTTAACTCTCACCATGGTTTTTCCCTTTTTGGGTTTTCCCCGTAAAAATCTAGTGTCTCATGTGTGGATGTGCTTAAATTTCTATTTTCATGCTTTCATGGTTAAATCATAACAACAATGATTAAGTGGTTGATGTTTTGATGTATATAAGAAGTTAAGTTTTGGTTACAATTGATTCACCCCCCCTCTCAGTTGTCTTGTGCATTCCAACAATTGGTATCAGAGTCAGGTCATGGGTTTGAATCCCCTCGGGTAACGCTGAGGGGGGGTTGTTGGCAAAAAAGTTAGCATCCCCTTCAGGATTCATGACATGGCTTAACCACCTCCTGCTGGTCCTTATCTAGGATGGTAGCGGTTTCCTAACAGGTGCGCCTTTTGGGAGAAATGACCAGCTCAACACCCTACAGAATCTGCATTTGCCTTATATCCTTGAGTTGTTTCCGTTGTGTTTATTCTAGCTGCACGGCCGAGACAGTTCACTTTGTGGACCCTCCTAACCGTGACTGCACCACAAGGTGACTAGTTACCCCCTTACCTTTTCATCCTCATGGTTGAAGTCCTAAGTAGAAGTTTACTAAACTTACTGAACTCCAGGGAGGTTAAAGGCATTAAACCTGCTTCAATAGCTGACTCGGCAGTTATTCAGCAGTTTGTGGATGACACCATCTTGTTTGGGGCAACCTTTGTGATTGAGGCAAGGAAATGGAAACAAGTGTTACAGGATTATGCGGTGCCAATTGGTTAGTGTATCAACTATGACAAAAGCCAGGTGTATTTCTTCAACACCCCTTTGGAGCTCCAACAGAAGATTATGGGGATTCTTGGTTGCTTTAGTGGTGTGCTTCCCAGAACTTACTTGGGCCTCCCCTTAGTTGTTAAGGATGTTACTCTTGATTATTGGAACTCCATTTTGGAAAGGATTCAGAAGAAACTAGTAGGGTGGAAAGGTAAGCTATTAAGCCAAGCTAGTAAATATCAACTTCTAAAGGCTTCCCTTTAAGGTATTCTTGTGTATTTCTTGTCCCTCTTTAAAATTCCCAATTACATTTCTGGGAAGTTTAAAAGAATCCAAAGGAACTTCCTATGGATTGGGATGGAAAATTAAAAAATGATGTGTCTGGTCAGCTGGGATAAAGTGTGTAAGCCAAAACTCTAGGGGGGTCTAGGAATTAGGAAGATAAACCTGATTAATAAGGCCTTTATTGCTAAGGTTGGATGGAATCTCTTAAGTGGAAATAAGGAATGGGGCAATATCATGAGAGCCAAGTATTTGGGTAATCTGAATCCTGATGATTTTCTACATTCTACTGGTCTACCCAAAGGTTCAGTCGTCTGGAACAATGTGTTAAAGAGTAAAACTTTACTGCTGCAGGGCATCAAGTGGAGATTGGGAGATGGAAGAACTATAAGATTCTAGGAAGGTAGTTGGCTTAAAGGTTCACCTTTAAGGAGGCTTCAGAATGTCCAAGGTTTGATCAATAAGGCTATTACTTTCTTTGGAAGGTTGGCTTGTGACTACCTTCTTCCTGGCAGAAGTGGGTGGAAACAGTTGTCAAATTGTTGTCAAGACCAGGCTAGCCTCATACAGATGGCAGATGAGGTTCAAATTTCCCTTAGAGATTGCAGAATTCCCATTTTCCCTCAGAAGGACAAAATGTTGTGGGCTAGGGATAAGACAGGGATTTTTACAGTTAAATCTGCCTATAACCTCTTTATGTGTCAGAATGGGGATAACCTATGGAGTAAAGTTTGGAACCACAATCTCATTCCCAAAATCAACCATTTATGGTGGTTGGCTGTGCAAAACAAAATTTCAACTATTAACAACCTTCAGTTAAGAGGAATCCAAATCCCCAACAGGTGTGCTCTCTACTTGAAGGATGAAGAAACGGTCTCTCATCTCCTTCTCCACTATGATTTTTCTTGGGAGGTCTGGAGTTTGGCCATGCAAAATTTGGGAACCTCATGGAGTATGGATGTTGACCTCCCCACTTTTTTAAGGTCCTGGAAATCACCATTCATTCACCCATAAGCAAAGAAATCTGGGCCCAAGTCCCTCCCATCCTAGAGTGGGGCCTTTTGAAAGAAAGGAATAACAGGTTATTCAGGGAAAAATATAAATGTCCTAAGGAGGTATTTTGTATGATTACCAAGCTCCTGCAGGAAAATCTCTCTAACAACACTTTGAAAGTTGTTGAACTTCCTCCCACCAACCTTGAAGCTAGTATTATAAGTCAGTGGAGTATTTTAGCAAGTATCTGTAAGGTGGATGATTCCAAGTGTAGAGCTAGAGCCAACACTAAGTGGTCCCCCCCTACTAGATGGACCAAGCTCAACTTTGATCGAGCCACTAAAGGTAACCTTAGGGTGGACAATGGGGGTGGAGTTTTCAAATCAGACAAAGGTGACCTCATGGCAACTTTTGTTGGGGGCTTGGTGAGAACACTAATAACATTGTTGAAGCTATGGCCCTCCTCTGGGGCCTCAAGGTTTCCCTAGCCATTGGTATCAAAAACCTCGTGGTTGAAGGTGATTCCAAGTTAATTATTGATGCTATCAAAGACAGAGCCAGAGTTGGTTGGCAAGTTGATGACATTATCCAGGATATTAAAACTTTACTTTTAAGCTTTGAAGGTGTTGAGGTTGTCCATATTTATAGGGAAGGTAATCAAATTGTGGACTTCATGGCTAACTTAGGGATCAATCTTTACCCCATTAGATGTTGGAGGAGTATTTCTAATCTATAAGAAATAACATTCAGAAGGAGGCTTCTTCTTAATTCCTCATGGCCAATATTTCCCACCTCTTCATATTATTTTGTGCTTTCATGTCCTACCCTCATTACATGGGGAGGTATGAGAAGGATGATGTCATCTTGAGGATGATATATTATGCCTGATTGGACTGGATCAGAGAGTCCCACGCAGATAAATGCCAACTCAGCGATTTCCTGGAGCTGTTGCTTAGCTGGCACATCGAGTCATTTCATACTCCGTTGGCTGCTCTAGCTCTTGTGAGATCATACGAGCCTCATAATGAAGGAAATAATATCTTGGATGCGAATAGGGATATAAAGGACATTTTTAGGATTTTGAGTAGCCTTGTTAGCAAAAACTTTTATGAGTGCCAAGACATCTCTAGATTGTTCGAGGGCATTCTGCAATTTCCTAAGTCTTGTAACTGCATCTCTCCTTGCTGGTTTGGTAAGTTTAGAGATATGGGAGGTGACAAAGTTAGAATTGAGCTGACATCATGTGTGGAGTTTAAAGCTAACTCTTAGGTTTGGAGCATCTGCTATGAAGGGGGATAACGCCTTTCCTAGAGTGCTTGAACGACTTCGATGAGAGTCTTTCTGTGCAATTCGCTATGTTGTGGGATGAAGACCGGAAGGTTCGTGTTGGTGGGGTGTAGTTTGAAGTCTCCAAAGACTCCATAGCTAAAGCCATGGGCTTGAAATGTGAGGGTAAAAGATTGAAGAAGTAGACAAAGGTGCAGGATCCAGAGAGTCTGAAAAAATTCTTCCGTGAAGGTGAGAAGCGGTTAGAATGCAAGGTGGCTTCAAATGTGAGAGCCTGGTAAATCCTTGGGACCATGTTTGTTATCTTATTATGAAATTTATTACTCTTGAGGGTCGTTATAGATGTTACTACCATTACCACTTCGCCCTGTTGAATCACTTTAGACATAAAGTCCTTGTGAACTTTCCCTTCTATCTACTCTCCTCCCTTGAATCTTCTGTCAAGTTAACTAGAAAAAATTGGGAGGGTAACCTAGCAGTGGTGGTTGTTCCCCTACACCAGGGTTTGATTCTCTTCCAGTATCACTTTCACCTAGCCCTCTGCCCTGCAAAGCCTATTAAAGCTAGCTTGATTGAAGAAAACAAGGAGGATGATTCGGATGACAATATCCCGCTAAGTGTTAAATATGGCATCCCTAGTAAAAGTAAAGCCTCTTTCCATGTTGATGTCGACCCTCTAAATCCTATTGGCCCCCCTAACCCTCCTGCAATCCCTGATCCTTGACCCCACAAGAAGAAAGAAACCCCTACCCCTCGGACCCATCAAACTGGCCGAGCCCTTGCGGTTTTGGTTTCAGGGGGTGTTGAAGGGTCCCAAGGCCAAGCTTGCAAAGATGCTACTAAAGGTCTCTGTGGGTTGAATAATTGCCCTTCACCTTCTGGAGGAAAGAAATGCAAAGGTCAGCAAGATCATCCCAGTTCTGGTAAGGGGGAGAAAAGAAAATTAAAAAAGGTGATGAGGGTGTGAAGAATGTGGAACTAGAGGTTGAGAAAGGACAAGACAAACCCCAAGAGTAGAGAGAGGATGAAATAACTGAAGTCAAGGAGATGACTGAGGGTAAGGAGACTACTATGAGGAGACCTAGCATTCATAGGTCGACCAGGCTGGCTGGGGGGAAGCCTCCCATGTTAAAAATTGTTGATTACTCCTTCGCGTCTGACCCTGACGATCCGAAGAATGAAATTGAGATTAAGGAAGTGAAAACTACCCCTATGTAGGATCAGCCATTTCGATTCGATAAACAATTCCTATTATGATACAAAGCAGGAAGATGTGGAGATTCTGGAGACCCCAGAGAAAGAGGTGGAAAGTGCCAGGGACAGTGAGTCTAATAATCAACTCATGCATGAGTTTGGGGAGGTTAAGACTCGGCTCTCGACTTTGGAGGCTAAGGTCAAGGTGTTGGCAATTTTCTGTCTGAAAGTCATTCATTAGGCAGCTACTACTTTTACCACTCTGTAGGAAGACCACCATGCTAATAAGGATGGGAAGATTGAGAGCAAGGAGGAACTTCTAAAGTTTCTGAATGATGATTGGAAGGATCTGCTTCATTAGTTTTTTCTTCTGTTCTTGTTTCTAGTCCTTGTTATATTTTGATACTGTTATTAGCTCTTGTTGTTAATCTACTATTTTTGTGTTGTTCATGGCCTTTGGCCTAGTTGGCCGCCCTTTGGATTTTTATTATAGGGATTTGCACCCTTGTTTGCAGCTTATTAATATCAAAAACATATTTTAAATAAATGCACATTTGTATTTTGAAAGTAAAGGTTAGAGAAGATGGGGTAGTGAAAAAATTACAATTGTTTGACATGGAAAAAAGTGAAAGAAGTGTGAATTCTTGTTGATTTTAGATCCATTATGGACATACATGTAAGGATTTTGAGCCCCCAATATCTAGGAAAAAAATGATATTGTTAGAATACTATCATCTTTAAACAATGATAGTCCATCTATGATAAAATAAGTACTGTAAAATACTTGAATTATTTTTTATTTATTTTAATGTTAGATTTCATGTACAGTACATATTATTGCTTTTTTTATTCTATTTCATTTTATTGAGTTTCTATAATAGTTTATATTTAAAACCACACATATACATACATAATATATATTATGTTTGAAATACATATTTTACTAAATATTATATTATTAATAAAGCTGAAGAGTGGCTAAGTTTACTCTAAGAAGAAAAACATCATTATTTTTTAATAATTGATCTAAAAATTTTAATAAAAAGAAAAATTTATTCATTAAATTCATAAATACTTTCAAAAATAAAATAATATAATTTTAACAATAATTTTCAAACATGATCATGTTGAAGAGGCATTCTCCCGTGGTAGTAAGGTATAAAATATTATGTCATGACTATGTAGTAAGGTATAAAGTATTATGTCATGACTATGTAAATAAAAACTAAAACACAACCTATATTTATTTTAAAATTTTAAAATAAAACTATAAAATAACTCTTAAGTAAATTAAAAAAGATTTCAAAAGTAATAAATCCATTATTCATTAAAAAAAACTCTTCAAATAAAAATAAAGTGAACAATGTAAATAAAATAAAATAATTCTTAAATAGTTTAAAATAAAATTAAATAACTACTAAGTAAATAAAAATAGCTCTTTAAATAGTGGGAGGAAGGGCAAGCGACTTTCCACCCTTCAAGTGGTGGAAAGTCCAGGTTTAGCGGCATGGAAAGGATGGGCTTGAGGTTGGGTCAAGTGTTTTCTCCTAGCGATGGATTTCTATTTTGTAAGGTTGGGCTTAGTAGCTGGTAGGTGGACATTGGTACAAATCTTCGACTCCCTATCATAAGAGAAGTGTCCCTCGACCCTTTGTAGATTCTAGCTTAATAAGTAATGATGATTCGAAGATAGTGTTTCATTAAGGCATGAGGTTGGAGTTGATGGGTGCGTGAGGTGAAATAAAATCTGAGGGCATCCAAAGGCTTCCAAGACATGACTCCAAGCGGAATGAGAATTGCATTGGGCAGTAGTAGTAAAAGCCTCATCATTTGCTATTGCCTCTTAAGAAACCTTCTCTGCAAAGCTTTCTTCAAAGCAAGTTTTATCAAATGTCAGGGTCTAGGTTTATAGTTGTTTTCTTGGCTGATAGTATCCAGTGTCGTGGGATGGACACTCTAGTTCATCTAACCAGTGACAAAAGACAAATGGCATTCCTCGGGCGAATAATTGATTAGAGACTCCGTCGAATTCTCAAGAACATTGATGCCTTAATGGTAGGGGCACCGAGGATGGTGTTAGGGAAAGCTTATGTTGCTGATAGCAAAAGATACCGAGTTGACTCTGATATACTATCTAGATTCATGGCAACATTGCTGGAATTAAACACTCCCAAAGCAGAAGTGGAAGCCATTATTCGGGGTATGTTCATTTTGGAGATTTTGGGCGGTTTGGAGGCCATTCTGGTGGTGGTGATGATCGGGGTAGGAGTTCCAAGGCCAAGGGACATGGCACTGCTGCAGGAACCAGAGGAAGTGGTGAAGTTATATCCTTTCATGTTAGACATCAAGGGTTTGGAGTTAATCAATCTCAAGGATCAGGTGAGTGTGGCAATAAGTTTCATCAAAAAGATGCTCAGGATGGAGGCAGGGGATGGTTTCCAATGGGTTGCAAACTTCAACCAACTTTTGCATGAATATGATGAAGAATAATCTTTGACTCTGGCATCTTTGGTATAGAATATGATATATAGTGTTAGAGTTTGGCTTTCATTTTGTTCAAGAAAGTTGCTTTATATGTAAGGTTTCTATAATGGCTGGCCCTGCGTGGCTCATATTCGTATAGGGTTTTCTCTTGGGTTAGATAGTTGGCATGGGTGGGTTGAGCAGTTTTCAGCTACATTTTGATTTGCATAGTAGAAGATGTATCTTTCCTTTTTGAAATCAATATATAAACTCTCGATTACGAATTAGAAAAAATAGCTCTTTAAATAAAAATAAAATAAACAATGTAAAACAAATCAAATCAAATAAAAATGTCAGCTCTCCAGCCTAAATGCTTGGCTTTGTGCATGTTTTCAATGCCTTTGGTCTTGATTCTCTGCATGAGTTCCTTGTTCTCTCAAGTGCTTCAGCCTGTGGTTTGCTCATGGGGGACTTTGTAGTTGTTAGTGATGGAAAAAGAATGGTAAATGGTGCTACTAATGGTTTAGCTAAGGCCACACTTGTGTTTGGTGGTGTGTCATTTTGTGGGTTAGGTTTGAATGCTTGAGCCTCATTAGTTAGGTTCCCATGTTTGTTGTCTAGCTCAAAGATTATTGGTGGTTTGAGGTCATTTGCAGTAGTGGCTACCCAGAATGGTTTACCAGTGACAAAATTTTCTCTTAGGAATCTTTTTCCCTTGCCCTCCCCTATGCCCATACCTCCCCTATGGTGGGTTTTAGGTAGGATGAGATTTTAGGTGAGACCCATTTCACCAAAAAAGGCTTGATTTTCCATTTCAATCATCTTTGCTAAGCCTCCTACACTCCATAATTGGTTGAAGGAGAACTAACATCCTCTTCTCCCTTGCGATATGGAGATCTACCCTTGTGCCAGGGGTTTTTACATCATTGTCTTTAATTCTACTGCTAATAGGGAAGTAATGCTTGACGCTCATATTTGGTTGTGGGGTCAACACTCTTTTATGCTTGAACCCTAGTTCCCTCATTTAATCCAATCATTGAATCATTTAATATTGTGCTAGTTTGGGTCAGACTGCCCAACCTCTCGCTTTAGTTTTGGGTTGATTCCTATTATGAAGCCATTAGTGATGCATTAGGTTAGTTTTTGGTGGTTGATCCTTCTACTTTAGGCTTGTCCCATACAAATTATGCCTATATTTTGGTAGATATAATTGATATCTTCAAGGATTTGCTGATACATATTGTCCTCAAGATGGAGAATCGCCCTTGGATTCAACCCCTTGATTATGAAGGACTTCCCTTCCATTGTAGGCATTGCTTTGAGATTGGGCACTTTGCTTTGGATTGCCCCTGCCCCAAATGTAAGCCTGGTGTTGCTTCTTGGTGGAGAAATGTTCTCCCTCAACATCTCACTGTTAAAGGCCTCATTGATCAGGTTGCATATTCTTATGTGCTAGTTATGTCTAGCATGAAGGAACCACTATTGAATACTTCAAAGCCTTCTCCTAATCTTTTAGCACCTGCTACTATTGTCTTACCGACATTGATGGCCACTCTGGATCCAAATCGAGATGCCTCTTTTTTGGATTGTCAGTCTCATCCTCCTACTCACTTGGTGTTGTCCACTATGTTGTTGATGGTAATCCTTCCTCTTGCTTTCTCAAATCCTTTAGAGGAGTTCAACAATGTTTCTTGGGCATTGGTGCAAAAGAGGCAAAAATTCCCACCTAAAGTCATCACAAAAAATAAAAATGTGTTGCTTTGGTCTCAAGATACAGAATCAAAAGGATGTAAATTGGGTTTAGGGACTATTTAAACCTCATTTTACTTGTCCCCTCACCTTATTAGTAGCTGCATTGATGCAACTAGGTCTCTACTAGCATGTCTATCAAGTTGAATCTTGTTGGGGTTGGGCTTCATGTTTATCTATCTCACAGTTGTCCAAGGGTTTGAACCCTTTCAAAAATCCACATTTACCCATAATATCAAAAACAAAATTCTTAAATAGTTCAAAAGTAAAATAAAAGAACTATTAAGTAAATAAAATAACTCAAGATTGACATCTCAAGGAGAAATGTATTTAAGATATCTAGTGTATTCATTATTTTGAATTATATATAAAAACTATTTTTTAATAAATGTCTATTTTAATTAATTGAAAATCATTTTAATTTATGGGTGTTATCAATATATCCACTAGTATAGATATCTTAAATACATCTATCTAAAAAACACTAAGAATTATCAATTTAAAACTCTTTTATTTTAGATTTTTTTTTTTTAATAAATTGAACTTCACAATTATTTAAGAATTATTTTATTTTGCATACATTATTATTATTTTCTTTAAAATTGAAGAGTTATTTTTATTTACAAAAGAGTTATCTTATTTTATTTACTTAAGAATTATTTTATACTTTTTTATTTAGTTAAGAGTTATTTTATTTTACTTTAAAAACTATTTAAGAATTATATTATTTTTATTTAATTAAAAAGTTCTTTTATATTTTTAGTTTTTTTTCCCAAATATACATGTAGGCTATGTTTTAGTTTTATTGCACTTGAGCTATTTTATTTACTTAAAAAATATTTTATTTACTCATTTTATTTTATTTTAGAACTATAGTATTTATTTAAAAGTTTTTTTATTTTATTTTAGAACTATAATATTTACTTCAAGACTTGTTTTATTTAGTTAAAAGCTATTTTATAGTTTTAGTTTTTTTTTAAATTAATGTGGGCTCTAAATAATTTTTTTAAACATGGTCACAACATGATGGTCCTTGATACCATTGTCCTCTCAACTTAATTATACTTTAGATATAATTACTAAAACATTATTTAAATTTTTTTTTGGGACCAGCCCAGCACCCAACCGGCCTTACCTTGGTCTTACATATTATCAAGTTGGGAAGGGGAAGAGATGAGATGAGGGGAGACTAATCTCCTGGAGATACACGCAACCCACATGCATTGGATAACATTATTTTAAAAATTATTAATTAAAAATTACCTTACCTACAACCTTATTTTAAATTCTTAATTAAAAATTACCTCTTTTAGCTTATAGATCCTGTCGGTGTGCCCATTGCCCTTTCGGAGGTGATCGCTAGAAATAAGTAATCATATAAATAATTGAGCTTGGAGCGACAAACTTTTCATAATTCACGAAGTTTATATAACCTTTTTTGTGGAGCGAAATCGCGAATCATTGGTGTACAAATTCGGTCGAGTGTTTCTTTTCTATCGCTTATGGATCATGTTATGAGGTTGGGGAGGATGGAGGCTCATAAACCCAAAAAGGGGATGGTGTATTCGAAGAATAATTCTAGACACAGCTCTTTTTTTCAAAACAGAAATTGTTATGGTTGTGGCAAGCTGGGTCATTTTGTAAGGGATTGCCCAACGAAGAAAAAGAAGAATAGTGCACAGTGCAAGCCCATGAACCAACAAAAGAACTATGCGAACCAGCAATCTGTACCAGGTAACAATTCTTTTCTTGGTCCTTATTTGCTTTAAAACATCATGAATCAGAACATAGTTGTTTTACAAAACATGCCGTTGCCATTGCTTCCATGTAGCATACCCTCTGCTTGAATTAGAGGGACACAATATTACTATTGAAAGATTTCAACCTTCCACAATCCTTAATTTTAAGAATGCAGCTTCCTGATCAATTGGATACAAAAGTTTTCAATAATCCACAATTCCCACCATAAAATTGGGTACAAAAGTTTTAAAGAATCCACAATTCCCATCACATATTTATGGCCAATCATCAGGATCAAACTAGATCATAGTATTGCTCATTAGCAAGCAGATCTTAGTATTGCTCATTACCTAGCAGCCCTCCTTGTTATGTAAATTATCAACCTGTGTTTTAGTAGAGGTGAGCTTAAAACCTCCAGTGCATGACAAGAATGAGGATAAAGATCCCTGCATGTTGGGTTTGGGTTTACATAAGTATTATCATGGCTGAAATTTAAATACCATTGTTGTTTATTTCTCCTTAATTTGAGACAATACAATATAAATCAGGGATGTGCTGAAAGTATGCTGGGATTTACAGTTTTCACCATGTAATGGCTTGTCTTGATGAAGGCAAGATTAGTGTCAATGCATTTTCATTATTCTCATCTATTGGAATTTGAATTTGGTTTCTCAGTTGAACAATGATAGCTCTATCCAGTCAAGAATCAAATATAAATTAATTTAGGCTTTTACATTTTAATTTTACTTAATCGAATTCCTTTTCCTTGGCCCGGTAGGGTTTGGGAGTTGGGAATTCTCAGCCTGCAAAAGCATCCCAGATGAGGGCTGGTAAATTCTCTCTAAACTCCCTCGGGTTTACCCATTAGACCCCAGCTATTCCATTTAGGTGGTAAACTCTTACCAAATTACTTCTAGACCACAGCTCTTCGATTCTTTTGTTGTTGTTATAGAGATGAATATTAATGGATGGTTCTTTAGCTCAGGGAAAGAAAATGCTAGCACAACATTTGGAACAGATAATTTACATTCTATTTTTATTTGTTTGAATTCTGAAGGGAACACCACCTGATCATCTAGAAAAGAACATTCCATTTTTGTTGTATTGTGTACAGATAAATATCTCCATTAGCTTGAATTACAATCATTTAAAGGGCTGATTTTTTTACAGGCTGTTTTTATGTGCAATTTTCTCATGATTATGCTAAATTTTTACATCATCTAGAATATTTAATGTGTTACACTAGATAATTCGTCTCACTGGGGAGATTAACGTTCTATTCTTGAGAAAAGCTTGAGCACACTTCTACCTCAAATTCTTTGCTTTTATGTATCATGCTGCAGGCAAATGGACAGAAACTGAGAGGAAATTTTCAGCCTCAAATTTACAGGAAGGTTTTTCTTCAGGGCCTTCAGGTTTCTGTGAAGATTATTCCTCATCAGCCTCAGATTTCTCTGAAGATTATTCCTCATCAGCATCAGATTCATTGGAAATCTATTCCTTTTCAGTCTCTGATCCATTTGAAGATTATTTGTCTTCAGCCTCAGAGAGTTCATCATCGTCCTTAGATTCGTCTGAAGTTTATTCCTCGTTGGTGTCAGATTTATCCAATTTTTCTTCCTCATCAGCCTCAGATTCAGACATAGTCTATACCTCATCAGACACAGACAAATCTGAAGACAAGGATTTAAATGAATTTGAAGAGTGCGAAGAAATACAGCCTCGACAGCGTTTAGCTCAGAAAGCATCAGATGATTGTCTTCAATTTCCCATGGGCACTGGTGTTGATTCCCAGAACATAAGACAAGTTTCTAAAGAGCATCTGGACTCTGCAGAGTGTCACAAGGTTGTTCAAACTATGCATAATTTGTCAGTGTTGCTGCTCATCAATTCAAAACCTTCAGACAATCTGAGTGAATCTGACCTTCAAGCTCTCCAGTCTGTCATCTGCAATCTATCTCAGTGTCTTGTGAAAAGAACAGGTGTTTCACAATCAACAGATGTATTTGCCTTCACTCCTGAGAAACAACTGGTTGCTGCCAACTCAGAGAAAACTGAACAGGTTTAATTTCACTTTTTCTTAAGCATTGCTTCCTTATAATTTTTAGGCTATAATAGCTTTTGGATAAGGATAGATGAACTAATTTAAGGCAGCTCTATCTGCTTTTGGATTTTGCTTATTGATGATTATGAATCACCAAAGGAATTTTGTTTAGAATTAGGAGGATTAAGTCTATATTTTTTTTTTGCCATAAAACAGTTGCCTGTGGACACAAGTTGTAGTTATAGTGTCAATTGTTGATTTGCATACCATTAAAATTGTTTTAGAATCATAGAATGTCAATCTGTTATACTCTATGGAGTAACACCAAAACTGCATGCAGAAATAGAGAAGATTCATCCACTAAAAGCCATAAGTCCAATGATACATACAAGTTTACAACAAACCTCCAATGGCATAACTATAGCTCTGGTGCCTGCGCATGACTATATATCAGTAATTTCTAATTGGAAAATGGAAAACCCTTTCAAAAAATTATAATGGAGTGGACTTTCTTCTTATGTCCTCAAAATTTCCTTAATCAAATGTATGCAAATATTACCCTATGTAATGTAGTCTAATAGAATGACTGACCTGTTTTTATTTTCCTAGTCTTGTAATCATAAAATGTTCTACATCCTTTTTTAATTTTCTTGGTCTTGTAATCATGGAATGTTCTAATTTCTGTTTTTATTTCTCATGTTTTTTTTCTATATCCATCCATAATTTTTTCTGATCTTTGTGTTGTTTGTTGAGATTTACAATTAAAAATTTAAAAGGAACATGCATAAAATCAATTATTCTATATCGGTTCCTTATGTGTTGTTTTGGGATTTTATTCATTGATCTTCTTGAAATCGCTTTTCTCCTTTCTTGTCTTCCCACTCCAAAGAGATTGAATTGAAGCTTTATTTTCAGGATTGCTATGCTGCTGAAGAAAAGGAAGATCCGGTTGGAAAAAGATCTTTTAATATTGAGGGGGAATTGAATTTAATAAAATCTGAGATCAGGTGCCTCAGAATGGAGCTTGAAATGGAGAATTTAAAGAAGAGTCATTCAGGTGACACTCCTTTCTTCCTGAAGTGCCTTACCATATGTACTGTTCTCATGTTGTCATTGTGGAATTGCTGTTTTCAAAAGGCAGTTATAGCTTTAGTTCTTGCCACTTTTGCATTGAAAAACTATTAAATAGAATTTAAAACATGTTAAATATGGCCAAAGATTGTTGGCCATTAACACTCTTCAATTTAAATCTAGTCAATGCATTCTCTAGGATTCAGGTGATTGTTTTTTAATCCCCTGTTTTAAGCCTCCCACTGCTTTGCTGACTATTTTTATTTATGGGTTCTGTCAGGTTTTGTTTAATTTTGATATTAATTACTTGTTTTGTAATATGTAACCAGGTGCACATGAAAATGGAAATAGTGAAACTTTAGCAAACAGGAGTGATGTAATCAATGGGAGTTGTGCAGAAGTGAATTTAGTTATAAAAGAAAATGACTTTGACTATACTTCTGCCCCAGTTTCACATGAGGGAAGTGATGGGCTACCTGATCTGAAATTGAATCCAATAATGGGTGGTGTATTCACAGTTGCAAATTACAATGGAGGCAGTGTTAATCCCCAGTACCATATTAATGGGGAACCTATTTTTAAGAGTAGTTTGAGTACTACTGATCACAATCCAGGGCAACCGAATGCAGAGACAGAAACTAAGCAAATCGAAGGCCAATTCAGAGTTTTACAAGAACCTAGGAGCTGTTCTGAATTTGATATAGTAGATCAGTCTGGTACGAATGAAGAAAATGATTCAGATTTGGAGGATAAGAGCATCGAATCTTTTGAAAATCATACAGAAGTTAAGAAGTTAAATGAAAATCCTGAAGACAACAGTGAAGAAAATGATTCAGATTTGGAGGATAAGAGCATCAAATCTTTTGAAAATCATACAGAAGTTAAGAAGTTAAATGAAAATCCTGAAGACAACAGTGAAGAAAATGATTCAGATTTGGAGGATAAGAGCATCAAATCTTTTGAAAGTCATACAGGAGTTAAGGAGTTAAATGAAAATCCTGAAGACAACAGTGAAGAAAATGATTCAGATTTGGAGGATAAGAGCATCAAATCTTTTGAAAATCATACAGAAGTTAAGAAGTTAAATGAAAATCCTGAAGATAACAGTGATTTCATATATATCAGAGATTATACTGGCAACACTCTGCTAGAAGATGGTGCAATGACTGAAAGTCCCACTATAATCAGATCTGCAACTTTCTTTCATGAACTAGAAGATGTTGATGTCATGCATACTTTGGAGGAAAGTTCATGTTCGGAATCAGATTCAAGTTGGGAACAGATCAATTTCGACAATGAAGATTATATTTAATTCTCTGATTAAAATTCATTCATGAATTTTTTCCATTAGTTTCACAGTTCTTAGAAACTGACAGCCAAAGCACCTTTATTACTGCTTTTCCTTTTCTTGTTCTGATAAAAATATTTATGGGAGTTTTCCTGAAATTTTATAGATGAATTTCTTTTGCATGATACTGTTGCTAGTTGTGTGTGGCATGTCGGGCTTTGCAGCTTACGAATATGCGATGGAAATGGGTTCTAAAGTTGCAATGTTGCTATGTGATTGCTAACCATTGGAGTTTTGTATGCATTGTTTATGTTTTCACTGCTTCCAGAGTTATACGTCTAAAACTGTAGTGATTATAGCATGGAAACAAAAAAATGAACATCTTTGGGATTTTACTTTGCTTTTACAGTTATCTCCGATCAATTGAGAAGTTAGTGTCATGTACATGTTAATTTAAATATTGCTTTTGGCAAATTCATTGCTTTCCATTCAGATATTTACAAAAGTACTTTTTGTTCTTAACACTTACAATTTCTTCACAGCTTGCATAAATTATGTAGTTTGGTACAAAAGAATTTAGTTTACCCTGATACACAAATTTTCAGCTGTGGGAGAAACTCAAACAATCTGCAGTTTTGAGAGGGGGATTTAAGAGGTAGTGTGTAACATAGTCCTGGAACATAGTATCAGATCCTAAGGAGTGTAATACTAATGTGGAACAAAATGTTATCATAGGAGTATGCCACTGTAGTTATCAGTTCTAAAATCAAGGATGACATAGAGAACAACATGCTAGAGAGGTAACACCATTTGTGTTTTTGGCATTTTTCCCGTGCTTTGGACTGTACAAAATTATTAATGGGCTTCTGTGATGCGAGCTTTTGGCAATGACAAAAGTGGCATAAATTATTCCAAAAAGCTCAGAGTGCATTCCATGAAAGTTTGAACTGTATGTGCACCGTCCCGTACAATATTTTTGACAGGAAATTTGCACCACTTTAGTGAACACCGATTGTTTGTCACCTGGTTTTTATGGAATTGTACGGATGGCACTGTAATCATTTTGCTTGGGCACAAAATTTTCATTGTTTCATTTCTTTGTGGCGATGTGATTTTTTGAGAGGGGAGCTATTGCTCTTAGGAGTATAGTCTTCAAGTGGTAAGCGCGCTTTAGCTTGTATTTCATATATTAAGCATTTGCAGCAATAATGGTTGGGCACAAGTTCACAAATATTTGGTTCTAAGTTTTGAGTTTTTCCAAAAATAAAAAAGCCCCTTTAAAAGAATGTTTGATTGCTTTATAGATAAGTAACAATGTATATGTATATGGTATGGAAAGATTCCCTATGCTAAAATTAGTAAGGGAAATATGTCATGCATTTGCATTTGAGATAACTTGTGCTCTTTAGCTTCTGACCACTCTTTTATCTTGTTTTATATATCAAGCATTTACAACAATAAGGGCTGGACTCAAATTCACAAGTATTTGGTTTCAAGTTTTGAGTTCTTTCAAAAAATCTCTTTTGAAAGAATGTTTGTACTTTTATCGATAAGTAACAATGTATACAATAGATAAAGATTCATTATGCTAAAATTACTGTATAAAGTAAGTATGTCATGCATTTGAGGAGCTAGCTATTGCATTAGAATGGGAGCATTCTTTAGTTTGTATTTCACATATAAAGCATTTGTAACAATAAGGTTTAGTTTTTGATTAAGGTAAAAAAGAGGTTTTGAAAGGGGCTTCACCCTTTTAGAAAATAGCATCCCAAAGGTAGATGAAGCTTGCCCCATGAGGTGCAAGACTTACAAAAGGAAACAACAGCTTAGGAATAGCAACATTGAAATAGCACAACAAAAGAACAAACCCACAACAAAAAAGAGCACTACCTTTGTTCAACAAGTATTTGTAGAATTGTGGCTGCCTTCCATTCTTTCTCCATGAAATTCACTTGATCTTCAAAGGAGACCACCAACTTGTTGTCTTCAATGTCAATCACTTTTCTAAGCTCAAGATGTCTATGCAGCTAGGAGTTGCAGGCAAGGGGAAGCCTAGTCTTGGGTTGCAACCTAGTCTTACTCTGGAAACTTCAAGGATTGTGGAAAGCAACCTACTAATCAATTGCCTATATGGAAACCTATTAGGAAAATGAGTAGAAGAGGGTGAAAATTGTACACCTAAAACCATCTTAACATCATATCAATGTTTTCCTTAAGCCTATTTCATATGAATGTTCTCATCATCATTAATTAATTATTTAATTAATCTAATTCATTACTAAATAATTAAATTTTTTTATTTAATTAGTCAACTCAATGTCACACCTATTTAAATAATTTTATTATTTAATTACTTCAATTTCTACCTCACATGGCTAATTAATTAAATAATATGTTATTATTTAATGAATCTATTTTCTCTTCACCATTCTCAAAAATAAATAATCAACTAATTGTTTCTTCCTCCTATTTTTGGTTGCAACTAATTATTTATGATTTTTTCTGCTTTTAGCCAACTTAATCTCATCCCTTCATCTTGAACAAACTTAATCATGACCCTCCATCCTCTCCTTGATCTAAGGAAACTCCTCTTATTCATTCTCCACCATTGATCTTCCAAACAAATCCCCACCGTTCATCTTCCCTCCCAAAAAATCATAAATGGAAGTGCAAGTTCCCAAAATCCAATTTTGACAGGTATATAATGTCAACATTTTGAAACAATTTTGAACAACTGCATCACACACCTACTGAGAATCCATTTCACCATAGAATTTGCATGTAATAATTTGCTAATTTGCATTTTTTTTTTTGGTATAAATTCAACTTTCTTAATCATGAAGTTTGCATTTGATTCAAAATAAGATTTAGCTTTTGTTGTTTCCTTCTTTTATTTGCCAATTTACTTGCTTACATTATGGTGGCCACAGTGAGACATGAACCCACAATCTCCCACTATTTTTAATCTTTGGCATTTTTTGATCTAATGATGTTGTTGTACTAATTAATAACAAATTTTCTGGAGTTTTCGCTTATAAATCTATTTTGCAGGATTTAAAAACAATTAGAAGGAAACATTGGACTTGGACTGCCATTCTAGTACTTTAATTTTTTCAATTTATGTGAGCTAACAATTGAAGGTTGGTTTCAATTTATTTTTTCTAATTATTATTAGATTTCTATATATTCACTCTCCATACTAATGTGGAGACCGGTTTGACCATCATCAATACTATTTTTTATAGCCTTGTGGTGCCATCTGATGCATTTTGCGGCCATGGATTATATGCATTTTGTGATTGGTGGTGTTTTTCTTGGGCTTAGGCTTTATTAGAGTATATGCCTTGCAAAATGATATGCAGAGAAATTAATGTGTCACTGTGATTGTAATCTATTCTACATTTTTTAATTGAAGAAAGATCTTGCTTCAGGTTAGCGCTATAGGATATTAAAAATATATTTCACCTGGACCAAACTCCAATTTTTTTGCTTCTCAATTTGTAATTTGTATCCAAGTAGGGAGACAGTTGCTTCAGGTTACAATTTGTTAGAAAAAAAAGTGTACCATCTGTCTTTATTCATTTACTTTCTAAACTATGGAAACCATCATTCTATGTTGTAATGAAATAACACCACTATAGTCCATGCTCATGCTTATTTATTGCCAGCTTCAATATGATCAAGTGATCCAATGCCACATTACCCTTTGAAATTGATGCCAAGTTTGTTTCTGCATCTGTATCAATGGAAGTAGCTACTTCTAGGTTTCTTGATTTGATTCTTGAACTATTGAATCCATTGTCAAAAGACACCAACAGGCTTGTGTTGTGGGAATATATGAGGTCCCTATCTTATTTCTTTTTCCTGAACTAGTTTTGCAATTTTCTTCACCATATCAACAAGAAGAAATGGCCTCTTCTGGTGACAATCGAGCTTCATATCCTAGATTCGGTACAGGAATAATGGAATTTTTCAAGGGCTATTCAAGCATGGAATCCTAAGATGGAATTAACACCCCACTGTTAGAAGGCATTGCATGAGTTGCATCATTGCTATGCCAAATAATCTCCATTTCTTTTTTTGTCATCACCTTTGAAATCATCTAGAGAAGTAGTCTTTTTTTATAGCACCATTGTATCTCTGCCAACTGCTTGTTGTCCATCTGCAAACAATGCAAAGTACAACTCTTTTGGTGAATCTACCAGATTACATACTCCATTAGGTCTTGGTTTAGGAGGCGGCCTCAGAAGGGATTTTTTTAGTTTTAGCATTTTATTCCATTTTATTTCTTAACTTTTTTTTTTTTATGAAAATGCAAGTTATCTATTAAAATAAAATAACACTTCACAAGACATTTATAGGGGTTAACATTTGTTGATTTGGATATATTCTCAGATTTACATGATAATCTCCATAGAGGATGCCTATTGATCTAGAAAATCTGTAATTGCTTGATATTTAATGGGTTGATTTTTGTCGTTGGCCATTGTTTCTTTTTAATAGTAGATTGTGGATAAATGTTTGGTTTGTATGAAAGAGAAAAAAACATTTGACATATGGTTTAAATTTTTATTAGTTTTTATAAATTTTGAATTTTGGGTTTTTGTTTTGTCAATTTTTTGTCAAAAATTTCAACTTGTGGGCATCACGTGTTCCAAGTTATGCAATCTTTCGAGCAACCACATTTCAATTTCTTTGGTAACATTTACAACTTTCTATAGTTGGTCTTTAATCTTTATTTGTGCGTTATCATTCATCTTTGTTTGCTGCATTTATCTGATTTTATAGTTTTCGTGTTGCATCTAGATTTCAAAAAAATTTATATTTTGATTATTTTTTAAAAATGACTAGCATATTCTTGTAAAGTTGATTTGTCTAGGATTAATTTCGTGATCTTGGGAATCAAAAACACTCATCTTTTCTTTTAAAAAAAAAAAAATTTAGTAGGCCTTTCTTGGATTTCATCACCAAGTGTTGACCCGACCCCATGTGTTCTGGTAGGGTATATAAATTAGGAAGAGAATCAAAAGACTCTTCTTTTGGGGTGTATTTTTCATTTAGCTAAGCTAGCAAAAAGCTTTATAGCTTGCTAAGTGAAGGGTGAGAGTAGGTTAGCCTCTCAAGCCAAGCCTTTAGACATACACCTCATTTTCACTGACTTGGACCTCACATACCTTGGGTATAAAGAGGACTTCCTTAATTGAATTTGTAAAATCTTAGCTATGAACCTTTTGGCTATTCATATTTGTGATGTACCAGTAAGTGGTTATCCCTAGGAAGTTACTCACAAGTTACCTCTGGTAATAGGATAGTAGGCCATCTATGCTCTCCTCTCGCACCTCACAGCGATCTTGAGTATCAAAAGTAGTTAATGCCTCATCATGGACCCTATTATCCACAACTAGATCCAAGTATATTCATGTGCTCACAAGTACAAACACTTCCACTTGAATAGATAGGTTGTTTGTGTTTACTTTGTCTTCTTGTTTGTGTGAAACTATTGTCAAACCAAAATATTCATAATTCAAAATCCAAAGAAAAAAAGAGTGCAAAACCAAATCCCAAAGCACATTATCATGTCATGTACAACTATATGTCAAGCAAAGTGAGACATGGAATTGCTTGAAGAAAATATTTTTCTTCTAGAGAACCCATGCATCCAAAACCTGTACCAAGTTGGAGAAACCTCTTATCAACTCCCACTTGAAATCAAAGAAGATAATGATAGTGATATTGATAGTCTCCCCAATAAAAGAAAGTATTCCCATGACTATCGTGATTTCTTTGACTCTAAACAAGAACATACCCTCGTAGACTAATTCATTAATCAAAATAGAGATGACATACTTAGAAGTCTTGTGGAATTAGGAGCCAAATTGCTTTTCAATCATAACTTGGATAACTTCAATAACATCATAAGCCAAGATCCATCCAACCAAAATCCCACCAACACCAATATTGATCAATCTCGTGTTGACCTAGACAATGTTAATCCAAAAGTGTAAACGTTCAATGTGAAGCAAAAATTACAAAGTAGTCCCTAACATCAAGGAAAAACAAAAACTTCATCACTCAATTTGCCATGGAAAATCAATCCATTAGACCAATCTAAGCCTAATAATTAAAACCCTCAATAAAATCAATCCACTCAAAAGAACCAACCATCCAATCAATACATTCCAACCAATCAAAACAATTTGTATAATCAATCCAATCCAAGTCATCAACAAAACCACCCCACTCTCAATAATGCAACACACCTATAGTATATGTGCAATCAACACAAGGAAAATAAGCAAACACCACATCCTAATATGCCATTCAACCAAGAGTGGAAAGCCATAAAAGACACAATAAGAGGCTTACAAGAAGGAAACCAAACTCAACATAAGGGATACACATTTTAAGAGTTATGTCCTTATCCACTAGATATAGCCATAACACAAATCCCATTTCCTCCACATTTTGAGATTCCAAAGTTTGATAATTATACCCTAAAAGGGATCCTGGAGAGCATGTTAAATAATTTTTCATGGCTAGCCAAAAAGTTACTTTTGATGACATGTATTTGATTAGACTATTTCCTTGAAGCTTGGGTGGACAAGCACTTGAATGGTTTTTGCACTTACCAAAGAACACTACCACTACATTCAAACATTTAGCTAAGAGATTTATTGCACATTTTTCATACAATGTAGAACACAAACTCACCATGATGAACCTCTATAACACCAAACAACATAATCCCTATAACATTGACTATTTTGAATAGATCTTAAACATTGTCCCTATAAGCAAGAAGCCCAAAGGAATTTGAATATGCATAGATTTTAGAGACCTTAAAAAAGCATGTCTGAAGGATGATTTTCACTTGCTAAATATTGACATGATAATATCAATCTCATTGTAGGATATGAAAAATTGTCACTCATGGATGAATTTTCTAGCTATAATCAAATTTAAATTGCACCTGAAGATCAAAACAACTTTTCTTACTCCTCAGGGTGCATTCTTCTATCGAGTCATGCCTTTTGATTTGAAGAATGTCAGGGAAACCTATTAGTGAGCCATGAAAGTAATATTTCATGACATGCTTCATGATATTGTGGAAGACTATGTGGATGATTTATCAAGCAAGTCAAAAACTAGAGCTAAGAATCCTAAAATCCTACAACATATTTTTTAGAGACTAAGGTAATATAAAGTATGCCTCAATCCTATGCAGTGTGTATTTGGTGTCAAGTTAGGAAAGCTATTAGGTTTCATCATTACCAAAAGAGGTATAGAAGTGGATCCTTCCAAAGTCAAAGTAATTATAGGAATGCCTCCACCACAAAATCTGAAACAACTTCATAGTCTACAAGGAAAATTTCAGGCTATATGCAAATGCATTGCACAAATTGCAAATAAATTCCAACCATTCTCATATCTCCTAAAAAGGAATATGGATTAAACTAGGATGAGTTGTTTCAACATGCTTTTGATCATGTAAAATAATAACTTGCCAATCCACCAGTTCTCATGGCACCAATCCCAAATAAGACATTGATTCTTTACATTTTAGCTACACAAGTTGCTTAGGATCCCTTCTAGCGCAATAAGATGATTAGGGGAGAGAAAGGGCTATTTATTATATCAATATAACCTTGGTTGTATATGAGTCTAACTATACACCTATAGAAAAGACATGTTTGGTTGTGGTCTTTGCTTGACAAAAATTAAGGCACTACATGCTTAATCATCAAACTAAGCTTATTCCCAAAATTGAGTCACTCAAATATATTTTATTAAAACCATCTCTAAGAGGTCAAATGGCTAAGTGGGTTATGTTACTTAATGAGTTTTATATTGAGTATGTTGAATAAAAGGTAATTAAGGGACAAGGAGTAGTAGATCAATTGGTAGAAGCACCATTGGCAGATGGTCATTGAATCTTGACTTTCCAAACAAATCCATTCTATCCCTTGAAGAGTTATTTAATTGGCATCTCTACTTCAATGGTTCCTTCACCACCCATGGCTTAGGGCAGATATCAAGCTTGCAGTCCAATGGAACATCCAACACCTATTAGTTTTTGGTGATCCCAACTAGTCATCAAACAATTCAATGATGAATATCAAACTAAGGATGATAAACTCATCCCCTACAAGAGAATCATTGAAATATTTAAGCAATATCTTACTCACATTCAATTTGATAAAGTACCTCGTCTAAATAATAGGGCACTTGATGCAATGGAAACAATTGGTTCTCTCCTTAGCATGCCTCAAGACACTCCAAAATGTCAATTCTTGGTTGAGTAGCTTGTGATCCTAACATGTGACATCTTTGAATTATAAATGATATGAAAAGTTGTTGGTCCCAACTCCCTATGACATCATGAGATTCACACCTACTTACAAGCTCAAACCCTTCCATCCAACCTTTCATCTAACCAATGCAAATCCTTTATCCAATGAACATATTTTTTCACACTCCTTGGCAATGATATACTTTACTATAGGGATTATGATGGTACCTTGTTGCGATGTTTCTATCAAAGAAGTTCATGATGGCATTTACAGAGTACACACTAGTGGCATGGTCCTAGAAAAACTTGTTAAGAACAAGATATTATTGGCCCACCATGGAACATGATGCATGTCATTATGTCTAGAAAATTCACATGTCAAAAACATAGAGATTTAATTCATGCACCCTCTCAAGTACTTCAACCCATCATGACTCCATGGCCTTTTTCTACATGGGGGCTCGATCTCATTGTCAAAATAAACCCCTCTTCCTCCAATGGCCATAAACATAATATCATTGCCACTAAATACTTCACTAAGTGGCAATTCCTCTTATGTGATTGGCCAATAATTTTTCAAGCTCATCCTCAACCACATCATATGTCATTATGGTACCCTTATTTCCATTATCACTAATAAGGGAAAATCCTTTAAAAATAATGAATTCCAATCTCTTTCTGAAAAATTTCAAATCAAACACAAATGGTCTACACCTTATTACCCACAAGGAAATGGTCAAGTGGAGGTATCTAATAAAACCCTTATTAAAATCCTCAAAAATATTGTCAATGATGTTGGTTGTGATTGACATCTTTAACTCTATCCCACCCTATGAGACTATCACACTAGCATCTGTACTCTTACTAGTGTCATTCCCTATTCCCTTATCTTTGGTGTTAAAGCCATTTTTCTAATTGAGACTGAGCTACCATCCTTGCACATCTCTTTGTGTGACCTCATCATTGATGAAGACTATAGAGTGGCACAATTGCATGAACTAGAGCTTCTTGATGAACACTAGATCAATGTGTTAAATCACCTCAAAGAATATCAAAGTTGATTGCACCATAGCTACAAAAAGTGCATAAAAACTAGAGAATTTTAAGTTGGCGATCTTGTGCTCAAGGAAAAATAGAAGAACCCAAATCAAGATAGTGAGAAAAAAAGGGAAATTTGAGCCAAATATGGATTAGGAGCATACAAACTAGCAACACTTGAAGGTCAAGAGTTGGAGGAACCTATGAACATTGTACACCTCAAGTGGTTCCATGCATAATCTAGCAACAATAGTTTCATAAAACCAAAAAAGCCAACAAAAACATTAAAAAAGCAAAAAAGTAAAGAGAAAAATTGTCCTTTGGTGAAAACCATGCTAATGGCACCTTGGTAAAGTACCATGATGAAAAATCACTTGTGAGTCTCATGTGTAAACAAATGGCTTCCATTATCCATGAACATCATTTATACTTGGGGCAAGTTAATGTATAATCGACCTTGGTTGTTCCATATAGTTTCACTTGCATCCTTTGTCTTAACATTTTTTGCATTCATCCACCTATATTACCTTTTGCCTTTGGCTAGGCCTTTCCATGCATATTGACTCATGCTTCAAATAGGCACATTGATTATCCCTAATAAAAAAATTGATATTATCACATGTACCCTCTTATCACTTGATCCCCAATAGTCACAACAAACAAACATGTGCACCCTAGAAAACCTCACCATGCATTCACTCATAGGAAAACAATCAATTCTTACACACACTCTCACTTGACCTCACATAGGCAACTACCTTTTCCTCTTGATGAAATCCTTGTTCAGAGTTCCATCATATCATTTACAATGATATATCATTCCTAAATCTGACATCACTATTCACTATAGTGTAGTAAATTGACACCTCTCACAATTTCACACTAGGCTTAGCATTCACATGTTTAACTTATATTTTTATCCCTACTTATGACATACTCATTTTAGGACTTGATTAAGGATCTTGGATAGGTCCCCTGGAAACATACCCTTTTAGGAGCTAATTGGCTAGGACCCTAGCACCCAAGTGCTAATGTCTTGCTAGTTAGGCCCTAAAAAGGTTTTGGATTAAAGTATGTTGACCTTATGTGCCTTGGGTGATGCACCTTATTGGCCTCAATTCATTTGGATCCCCAAAAATTAATTAGGATTCATATTTATACAAGTCTCTCTCACTCATTTACTCCTAATGATGCTATAGCTAATGACTCTCTATGTGACTACTCTCTAACAAGTGTTCTAACTCTTGATCTATCTACAAGCTCTCTATTTGTGCAGATTATTGCTATGTGTACTAACCCTTGTTGCAAGTCTTGGTGGAAGCTCATTCCTCCTTCATTCTCTCCTTGTGGCAATTTGATAGTAGCATCATCGCATCAATGATTTCATGTCCATGGTAACATCTTTCTTTTATGCTTGTTTAAAACATTTTTTATCTTGTATTCTGCCTCTTTTCTCTAAGAACACACACTCTTGATCACTCATCCTTTCTATTGTGGAGGTGGGAACATCATTCGCATGGTTTGACTTAGGCAAGCCCCTAAACAACACCAACATTTTCCCTCTTTTATGTGTGTGGGTCAAAGATGAAGTTCCAAACAGAAATAGGTGACAAAAAGATGAAAGAACAGGTGTTGGGAGTGTCTCATACTTCAAACAACCTAAAACCCTAGGACACTAGTGCCTGGGCACCCTAGTCCTCTAGATCCGACCCCTATTTTCGGCAGCGGTCCCCGATAGCTATGCCCAACTCAGTTCAAGTCCCGCTTTCTAGGTTTTTAGTTCTGATAGGTCAGTAACTTTTGTTTTAGTGTATTTCATCATAGAAACCCTAGATCTAGCCTAATTTCCTCAATCTTTTTTATTAAAACAAAGGGATAGAGCTCTCACCAACCTAGCAAGGCTCTCCCTAAGGGACAACAACCCTAGCTTGAAGTTGTTGGTGGCTTGTGTTCCAATGTTTGATTGAAAGGATTGACCTAGTTATTTAAATAGTGATTTGGTCTCTCTTTTCTATCCAACACTCACTATCACAACAATCTATAACTTGGTTTTCAACTTGACAAGAGGCAACTCATTGTGTGTCTTTTTGTTTTCTCTTTCTTTCTTTCTTGTTTATTTTTTATCTTCATCCCACAACACACTCTACCAAGGTCATCATGGTCCATCATATCATGATGTGTCTTGATGATATGTTTGTTGGGGCATCTTTATTATTTGCATTTTTTTTCCGTGAGTTAGTCCTTCATGTATATGATAAAACATCATTAGGGTTGCTTATACCTTGATGCATACCATCATATGCTACATTCAAATCTAGGTTACTCAACACATTTGGAAATTTGTTCAAAATCATTAGCATGTACCTATCTACAACTCCCACAAAATTTCTCTAACTAAATAGCCAAGGTAACCATTACCTATTCCTCACCCCTTCCCTCTATTTTTCATCTTTTAGTGTAAAATGGAAGGAAGGAAAAATATAAAATAAAGATTGATACACCTATAAAATTGAGTCATGTACACTAGATTTGTGTTGTACGACCTATGAGAAGCCTGCAAACCAAATTTCAATTGATTTGGGGACAAGGGCAAAGTTGTTGGGATAGAATCTTAATGCCCATGAGGAGTTGAGAGATATTATTATTTTTTTTACTAATCTTTAGATTATGTGAGATATTGTTGTAATGGTATTAATAATGGGAGTTACAAAAAGAGGTCAAAGATTGGGAGTTATGGAACATCTTTCTCAAGATAGGCAATGAAAATGCAAATTAATGCATTCATGGAGTGCCTAAAAATGATAAAGTGGGTTTAATGGAATATTATGATAGAACTTATGATGCATCAATGTGTAAGAGGAGTTACTTTCCATTTTGGAGACCACTCTCATGTAGTGGATCATGAGAATTCTTTTCATGGCATTTTGAGACCATGTTTGGGCCCATGGTATTGTTTTATGGTGGTTTTCTGAGTCTCCTTAAATCTATATATTGAGTCTTGGTATGAATGAGGTATGGTTATTTTAAGGTACTCTCATGCTACCAGAATGTTTTTAGATAGAAGAAGATTATATGAATTGTATTGATGTACTTGTTTCTACTGGATTAATATAAGCTCGATATCTCTTTGATGGTGGAGTTTTTTCTTGAAAGGGTTCACCATATATTTCTAGTGTCATATGTGTTTGTTAGATTTTTATTGTTGTTTTACATTCAAATCCATGTTCTATTTGAAATTTAATGGTTAATCACATGTACGTCTAATAGGATTAATCAGATTTGTACACATTATGATTGTACTATCAACATTATTTTTCATCAATTTTCTCAACATTTACTTCCTATTAAGTGTCTCAAGTGCCTTAATGGTTTAGAAACAACCAAAGCTAAGGTTTTCATGAATAATCTTTCACCCATTTTGCATGGCCTTTGGCCTAAATAACAGGCTCATGAGTTTTCTTAGCACTGCTAGCATCCAACACAAAGGTTATTATTATTATGCAGAGTATGGCACATGGCCTACTCAAAAGATATTCACATTTATGAGCATGGCTCTCAGCCTACTCGATAGAGTTATCAAAATATTTCAATGATTACAAGTAATATCATTTCCTCTCAGCCATATTGGCTTTGAGAGGATGAGACTACTACAACAGTACTCCAATCCTTTCAACCTTATGGCCTGAGCAATCATAACAAGACATGAAGTTCTTTCATATAAAAGATCACAATATCTACTATTCCTTTGGTCACAAGGGTTGTATCACAATTATCAAACATATTGAAATATTCATAAAGATAATATGGGCCAAATTTAACGATGGTATGGCTACCATTCGTGGCCTTACAAATGCTTCTACATTCTGTAGATAAACATGACTGTATATTACAGTTTTACTTGAGTTGGTTTCATAGCCGACTATGTTCAATTGAGTGTATATCTACAAGGACGCTACTAGCTCCTCTCGTGAGCTCATAACTGGTGTTGGCTCCTCTGTAGCTTTTCTCCTATCCACTCTAAAGACAACCAAAAGTAAAAAACAATAACCATAACAATGATCTCTCTACCGAGACCTAAAATTTTCTTGCATGCTGCTCTCCCCAATACCCACATAATCCACTACCTTTTGACGTGGGTGTGGGTTTTTTCGGCGGGCATGTCTTGCCACTCGTGGGCTTGAAGACTCCATGATACCGATATTACCTCCCATTCGAGAGTCGTGTCAAATATTCAAGCTTGTGATAAGATCTACCACCGTTACCACTCCACTCATCGTGGATAGTGGTACGGTTGGTATCAAAACATAACAGCTTATACCACAAAGTGCCCGACCACTAAAGGATATTAGATGGGTCTCACATATTATCATTTATATTAAAATGATACTATAGGGGTATTAAAATAATCTAGGATGTTACCTAGTTATGTTATATGTCGTTAAGGTGGTAACATTAACATACGATTATGGGGTCAAGTCCTACTCCCCCGCTTCTCTATATTAAAATTTAGATAAGATATTTAAACGATAAACATAGGGTCTAATAAAGAATTAGATACATAAACATAGGAAAATTTGACATCCACATAAGATACTATCGACTACAAGAACATTCTGAGAACTTAATCAATTTGACGTCAATAATGTTGAGAAACCTTAATTTGACTTTACCGATAATAATCGAATCGAAATTGACTTGCAAGGAAAGACAAAAGGACTTATACTCACCCCGTCTTACTTGGGTTCACGAATGGTCATTCTTGATACTTATATGGCATACTAATCTTTTCTGAACATCTATTTCCTTCTTCCCAGGTGATACTCTCCTTCCATCCTCAGAGGAAGATTATTTTCTTGGTTACACTCACAACCATATAACCATGATCAGTGTATCATCATTTAATTCATAAATCATGATGACAAAATAATATTAACAGTATATAATCACATGTCTAATCTAAACATCAACCAATATCCATGTTGTCAATGATTTTACTTGATATTTTCCACAAACATCAAATCATTAACCTATGATTAATTATCCTGTTTACCACATAAAATAAGATTAAGTTAAATCAAAATTTGGGGATGTAACAAATAAGGTTTGGGTAACCTGGCATGCCAATAAAATCTAATTGTATGTACCTTGCTAACTGCAATGGTCTTCTAGAAAAAGGGTTTACTAAAGGTTGCCCACGTTGGTTATTTGGATTCATTGGAGGATTTGGGGGGACAGGTAAATATTGTTGTTGTGGTATATTTTGGTTTTAGATATTTGGTTAGAGACCCACATTTTGTACTGCTTGAGGATTTTGATATTGCATTCCTCCTGCCCAGGGTCAGGATGATGACCTACCAGATAACCAGTCATTCTAGCATTAGGGTTCTGTGGGGGTAATTGGTAATGGTTTGTAGGTGCCAACATAATAGGGTTATTCATTGGGATTTGACTCATAGGAACTTGTTGGATAGTTGGTATTAGGCCACCCGTTTGTTGTATGGTTGAAGTAGATACACCAGGGGTGCCACAATTGCTAATAGCATTGGAATTATTCATAGCCTGTAATCTTAGGAGTAGCTCTTCTTTTTTCCTTAAAGTCTCCATTTGGGCCACTCTAAGACTTAGCTCAATTACCTCCTTCTCTAATTCCTCATCAGTTTGATTAGAACTAGAAGGTGCATTGGGTACAAGACATTCATTTGTATTAGTGGATCTAGCCTTTCCTAATGAAGGAGAGTGCATTCTTGCATAAGGAGTTATACTTAGAGATGTAAAGGGTAAAATTTGGATAGAGGGTTTGATTTGATAGTTTAGTGTATATCCTCCTTTCACCCTTTCATTCAAGGACTTTGGGCCAAGTGGAAAGGCACTATCAGACCCTTAGTCACTTAGGAATGTAGGGAAGCTTGGATTTATGTGATTTGATTGCCAATTATGTTCAATTATGCTTAATTATACCTCAAAACCCTAATTATGCAATTACGGAAGCAAACAGACAAATTACTCAAAATGCTACTACAGGAAGATGTAAAATGACAGATAAATGTGCACCTATTTTTAAAGTTTGGAAAGCGAAACAGTCAAGGACTAAGTAGCGGGCGCCCAAGTCGAATGCCTAGGTTTTTGTTGGGATCTGGAAACTTGATCTGCAACCTGTTCCTTCTATATCAGAGATTTTCCCATCGTGAAATTCGGAGGACTTGGTAGCGGGCACCCAAGTCCAGGGTGCTATTTTTAACTCTGATCTACAAATCCGACACTCTGCAATATCCTCCTACAACTCCACTTTTCCTGTATCTTCAATCTGTAACCTGCAATCACAGAAACTTTGGGAGGGGGTTGTAGTGTTTAGAGGCTTGCCTCAGTCAAGCCCCAGAGAGACATTCAAGTCTTCTGAACACCATTATCAGATAGAGAGTGCATGCCCTTGGGAGGCAGAGGCAAAAACTAAATGATAAATGCTTTAAAACACAAGTGATGTCACCTTGTAGTGAAGATCTCATGGAAGGAAGAAGCTCTTCATGCCATGAGGAGATGGATGCTCAAATCTACAAATACAAACACATAAACAACACAAATCTGCTCTTGCCACACAATGAAAGCCTTGAATCACCTTTAGGATGCCAAAAGATCACAATAATCATCTAGTTTACAAATGAATGCCTAAACATGCTTATATATGCAACTACAAACACTCCTGCCAAGAATTTCGTAATTCAAACTTACCGTGTTGGCATAGGACCCAAATAATGGTCACAAACTGACACCCAAAATTTGGGACTGACCCAAAATAGGGTAGGACTAGGGCGTGGGTGCCCAAGTCCTCCCCCTTATTTTGGTCAGGGTTAGGTTCAAGGGATCCCCCTAGGTCCCATTTGTCATGAAACTTAGGGTTCATTTCATCGGGATGTCAAAATATGATGCAAGATGTCCTAAATGCAGATAAAAGAACTAGGAGCTAAACCTTATGAGGGAAAATCCCCCAAGGGGACATTTTTTGACATTACATTTAGACCCCATTTTAATGTATGTATAAATGCAAGGCCAATACATGCATTAAAGTATGGTCGACAAACACAGCAAGCACGCCAAGCACGGAGAAGACATATCAAACACATTGAAGACAATGATAGACACGCAAAACATGGAGAAGATAGTTACAATCAGGCAAAACACGGAGAAAACAACAGATGCATAGAAGACAATTAATGCATAGAAGACAGGAATGATTTCTTTTCTTTTCCTTTTTCTCATATATATGAAATGCAGATGCAAGTACAAGAAAGTAAACACACCTCCCATAATGCAAGAAGCACTCATCGCGCTGGTCTTTAAACTACATATATGGGGCAACACACACGCAAGACACGCCAAACCTCCCAAAATGCAGGAAGCACTCATTGCGCTGGTCTGTAGACTGCATATGGGGCAACAAACATCCCAAACAAAGCAAGTACTCCAAACACACACACTTTGAAGACATAAAGAAAACACGATAGACAAGCGATGGAGTGTTCCTATTTCTAGGCTCATCACCATCTCAGGCACATTATAGGCACACACCAATGATTGGGCGTCACCACAACAATCACCGAAGACATGCTTAAGGGTTGAGTTAATCACAAAACCGCTCCCTGCCTCCCAATGAGGACTTTTTGAAAATAACAGGATGGGCACTCTCTGCAAGAGATACGCCACCCCCACCTCTGTAGAGGGCTTAAGATGATTGATTGCAAACAAACTTAGAGTGCAGGAGGGACTCATCGCCACCAGTCTTTAAACTGCACCTAAGGGCAATCACATTGCTAACATCTATAACACACAGCTTACCTTATAGATGCCCCCACCTTAAGGTGGTTGATATCATGCATCGATATCAAGCACGTTGTTACATCCCTATTTTCTAACTTGCTTTACTTTTACTTTTTACTTGGGCATAAGTAAATTTGTTGTGATGTTATAGACTTACGACAGGATTTGACATGGAATTATATTAGATATCATTTAGGAAATCATGGAAATGATTATGTTATTGTCGATTTTATATCTATATGATGAGATTTGATTTATTTTGAATAATGATGCACTGATCTCTTATTGTTTGATGACAAGTGAAAATAGGATTATAGGTTATCAACTCTTAGAGAAGAGAGAGAGAGTATCTTTCGAGAAGGGAGATATAGACCTTGGAATACGAGTGGTCTGTTTGCCAAATGAGTCTAGTGTTAAACAATAATGTGAACCAATGAGTCGTATGAGGTAAGTCTTGTCTTTCTAGTTACTCTCGAATCTAATCGACAGGTAGTCGATATCTTGATTATCATTTAGTTAAGTCGATGGTGAGTCGACATAGTCGTTTGTAAAGTTAATGACGTCATAGCCGTAAAACGGTTACATTATTCTTCTTGTGTCGCTTGAGGTTTTATTGTCGCCTCCTAAATGTCAAGACGTTCCCATCAAGTCAGATAATGCTAATATTGTCGATGTTTAACGTCAACAGATGAACCTATTTGTGGCAGATTTGTGGATCACGTCTTGTAGTTGAAAGATGCGAGAAGTCGTTTTGTGCGTCAAATGATTTAGAAAAACTGGTGTTGCGTTACACCCAATCCATCGTGATTGCTGTCAAAACGCATTAATCATGTGTTGTGAATTTGTTTCCCTTTTGTAAATTGATGAAAATTGAATGTGAATTCGATTTATGCTATAACTATTTTGGTCGTCATTTGGAAGGATATTCCAAAATCGTTTAGTCGTAATTCGGCTAATGGGATGTAGTTTTTCGTCAGTTTGCTTGATGTCGGCTTCTCGTCGAGTCATGTTGTTTTACGCCCAAGCTCTATCAGTTGGGACGTCATCCTTTGCGAATACGTCTTCTTCTTTCGAGTTTACGACTTGAGTTGTCTTAAATCAAACCAATACTTTCTTTATTTAGTCAGTCTTTACTTCTTCTCTCTTTTCGACCTTGGAGAGACAATAAGCATTTATTATTTACCACCTTGTGAGAATTTAGCTCCTTGAATCGTGTTAGTTGCATTTTGGGAAGTTAAGAAGCCTTCTTGTGTCAATAAGTGGATGAGGTTGTTGTGCCACGTCGACATTAAGGAGTCTCCATCTTGTTAGTGGTCGCTGTGATTCAGGAAGTCGGGTAGCATTGCAGTTTGATCGACCTCCTTCTATTTAGGCATGGAACCGAGAGTTAAATGCCATGAATTCCTTTTACTGCGGGCAGTCTTTGGAGAGGTGGTTTTTCTGTTAAGAAGTGAAACCGTGAGGTAAAGGATAAAAATCTTCTTCTTTTGTGCACGGCCTGGGGGAGGGCGATGAGTTTTTCAGTTGTTTTAGGAACTGAAATGGAGAGCAAAATGGGAGATACTCCTTGGTCGTGGGGAGCAAAGAAAGGCATCAGTTCTGCGGTTGTTGAGAACTGGAAAATTGCCAGAAAAATGGGATGTGATAAGGACGACGATATCCTTCGTTGTGGGGGCGCGGAGCATTAGTGTGGGGGTGTGGTTAAGAAACTAAAGCGAGAGGGATCTGCAGCTCAACGGTGCAGAGGAAAACATGATAGTTATCGGGTAGGATAGAATGGGATGGATGAGAGAATAACCTCAGAACAACGGGCTTAACATTGTTTTTGTCGATACATATCTCTTCATTGGATGAAGTTTTAAATTACAGTCAGAGAGTAGACTTTTTGGGAGGTTGCATGAGCTCCAAGGAGGAAGGCATTTCTTCATTGTCGACACTGTTACCTTGGCAAAGTAGATAATCAGGGTCTATCGATTTAAAAGTTTCCTTTGATGCATTTTTAGTATGATGTGACTGTATTTTGCAAGAAATAAGTTCTGTAGAAGAAGAATGCCAAAATGCATGTTTAGTTGAAAGATTATAATGAAAGCAATAGTTTGGCTATGGCATCCAACATATGTTTGCTTATGTCTATAATCCGCGGACTTAGCATTTCTGACAGTCTTTTAAAATGTTGTTATGCACCTTTACGTCATGGGAATCTATGAAAAACAAAGCTACTGAGTAAACCTATCTCTAAGCACTCCGCTTTACATTTTTAGAATCATGTTTTATTAAAGGACAAAGTGAGGACCAGTATGCAAAAGAGTCCAAAGGCAGACTCGATATCATGATAGGAACTGGCAAAGAGGCCTGCGTGGTGTGGCATAGAGTATGACCAAGACCAAGTTGAGTCTCTATCAGAGAGTCAACCATAACACCCATAGAGTTGAGGCAATATGCACTAGTTTTGCCATAAAATCTAACATCATTTATTGATGTCAAATCAAGATCAAAAGGAATCCAATCTGCTACCCTAAATGACCCATACTTGGCAAGGCTCATTCCAAATTATACACTTTTGACATCTGTCGATGACCAAAAGCTTACAATACCATGACCCATAAGTTCATAATACCCACTTATTTTTGTAGCTTTTCAGTTGGACACTTGAAAACTGTTTGAATTCCTTTCTCTGAACTTCCTCTATGTCAAGGAGCAACATAAGTCTTGTCATATTCTAGGGTCGTGACAGATCTTGAATCACCATAATTAGTAGAATAGAGGACCTATATAAGGAATATCATTCTTTATTTTCTTGTGTAATCACATATGTGTCTATCTCTGCATATAAGCAGATTGCAAACATAGAATTGTAATTGTAGTAAAAGCATCCCCATCTCTGTGCCTTCAATAGGATAGCGCCCACCAGAGCTCTCATTGTAGTTGGATTTTCACCATACACCAGGGGATCCATAAACTTATTTAATATCATTTCAATTGATAGTGTTATAAAAGGTGAGAACTTTGGTTGATTGATGCACATAAACTGTATATGATGCCGATGTTACAGACTAGCCAAACGAAATCAAGAATGCGTAGAGTTGCCTTTTGGTCGTTCAAAGAAAAGTGTAAGGAATGAATCAATGGGTAAAATGCAAGATGCCGATAGACCCCTTCTACTTTTTCTGATATTTGTGTCTGTATAGTTTTACAGTTGAGGTGTGTGCAAGTAGTAAAATGTGTCCTTCAATATAGGGCTTTGTACCTAAACTTCCAGCACTACAATTTCCCACTGTTTTGGAGCAGCGACCAAGTACATATATCATCGGCAAACCTTTAGTGTAACAACTCCCAGCTTAATTTTGTAATGAGATTTATTACTAGACAACAATGATTAACCTTAGGTAGAGAAAACTATTTGTTGAGTTTCAAGTCGATTTGAGATACAAGTCGTAAGCCTCAGACTTTGCAAGTATGCAAGAGGTACCATTAAATTGTTAGGTAAACATTAAAATCATTATATCTTTTTATCACAACTACTCTAAACTAATACTTGTCGACAAGGGGTAAATCTCAAATGTTGCAAAGATGCAAAGAGAGATACCTAGGAATGGATAGTCAATTCATAATGATTAATAGAGCAACGACAGTGTCTTGTGAATTCACCTAAGTCAGAAAGACTAGGTTTGAGTTAGGCAAGGCTCATCAATTGAATCTAAATTTAACCTAGATATGGTAATTATTATATCAAGACATTGAGATCATTTTTTTAGATCATGATTGAAGGGTCAAGTGCCCTGACTATGCGTAATTTTTCTTACTTGCAAGAAGTGATTTAGATTCCTAGACTATAATGCTTAACCTGGTTAAGGTTATCATCTTAATCGTAATTAACCTATCTAAATTTATTACGAGACAATAAGTCATGGACCTCAGGTATTGCAATGATGCAATGAAAATCCTTGTAAAGGAAGAAAGACGAAAGAAAAAGGTCTATGGATTGTAGACTGTGAAAGAAAACTTGTTTTGGGTCGAGATGACTAGATTGTTGAAATCATCATGACTTCATAAGTTAAACATAGTTGACCAAGTCGAACTGTAGGAATATGATAGTATCCAAGTCGAGTTGGAGTGGGTGAACATTACGACAACGTTCATTGCGAACGTTAATTTATATTGAAAACTATGACCATAGTAATGCATATGTCTCTGCATGCATTGTCAGTTCACTGTATCTGGATTGCACATCCTATCGGGAATCATACTTAGCTAGAGGGTATCTAGGGTTGTATGATAGATAGAGTTGTGTAAGATACAACACTATGTACTCGGAAAGGCAAATTACCACTGGTCACCTTGGTCTATACTTCTCGTGAAGGGTAGGGCCACTTCCGGTTAGGAAGGAGTGCGGGAGACCGACGGTCTGTGGTTGGAGGTAAATCACTAGAAAGATACTCTCTCTCTTTCTCTAGCAGAAGACATGCCAAGGCTTGCGATAAAGATGTCAGATTTCTGGATGCAGTATATCTTTGAGACTTGTGTTTATTGAGACTAAGTAAAACATTATCTGTTTTAGGTATTTATAATTGATTTATTTTTGTAAACATTGTACTTGAGAAAGACAATATGGTTTATTGAATTTTTAATGAGATATCGTGTAATTGTAGTTACTCGACTTTATGTTGAATAAAAGAAAAATTTTCTCTATCTCATTTTTACCTTGTAAATTTACTTTATGGTGAAATTTTTGGTTTTTCCTATGTTTCTAGAATGTGGATGTTACATATGGTATCAGAGCCAAGTTCGACACTAGGGCTTATGAGTCCACTGTGCTAACCTATAGTCAACATTATGCGGTTAGCTAATGTTCAAATTTTCTTGTGCCAGAATGACATGGAGAAGAACAAAGAAAACAGCTAGGAAGTCTGTTCCCCAGCAATTGCCTAGATTAGTGGTTAATAAGAAACCTAACGAGGAGGTTGAACTTAAAGAGCATGTTGTTTACTCTGAAGGTGCATGGCTGGAGGATTCAGAGACTTTTGGCTGATGTGCTTAAGCATATTCGGTTAGAAAGAAAACAACGTTCTGAACTGGCCAAGAGTCCTACTAATTCTACTAGTGTAGTAAAACCTAGTAAACTGTAGCCAGTTACGACATGTCACTTGAACATTGATGTGATGTTTTTGTTTTAGGAAAAAGGTGTTGGAGTACTTGTGTGTACATCCACCCTCTATGTTTGTTAAACTGGAAAAATTGTAAAAATGACTATGACATATAGTCTTGTCGTATCAACTATATAAATAAGGATGTGGTTACTCCTAAACACTTTATAATAAAGATGACAACGTTTTATACCAATCTTTGGATTATTATGATATATATATGTTTGATATTTTGAGATGCTTTAGATTCAGAAAAACTAATAGATAACTTAATTATCTGGCATGAGGAAAATGGGAGCATGTTTATTCTAGAACCAAACCAGGGTGAAAGTCTAAAAGAGAATAAACCACTAGTTAGCCTCTTGATTGAATTGGAGCAATCCTAACTATGTTTAAAACTAAGGAGATACCTAGTATGTTTTGGAAAAGAAAGTCATACCACCTAAGTTGATGGAACAGTGTTTGAATCAACTGTAAATCTTATTCCTCTGAGAACGTTGGGATGAGTTACCTGGAAAAGTACCTTATCTTATGACAACTATAAGATTAAGGGAATCAAAAGCCCCTTTATAAGAATCATTAGCTAAAAGGTTTGATTAGATCTAGTATTTCACCATCGGGTGCACTAGATATTGTTTTTGTCAAGGAGGACATAACTCAACAATTGTGTATTGAGTATCTTATGCTCGTTAAAACCACAATAAGGAGCAAATATCTTTCACCACGTAATGGTGACCCCTTTTGATTAGATAGATAGAACTGAAGTGATTGAATGGATCAATATGTCATCAATCAAGACTGAAGGATGAGGATACTCTTGAAACAACTATGGACAAGAATAGGCACTGTGAGTTTGCAGTGATGTCCTTTGAACATATAAATGCCTTGTCGTATTCATGAATCTCATGAACAATGTATTTTGAGGTTGTTTAGACTTGTTTGTTCCAAGTCTTTAGGAAGGTATATTTATTTATTTTTAGCATGAAGGGGAACTTTATCCTTATGTGCAAGTGATTCTATAATGATTAAGAGAAATTACAACAGCATGAATGCTATGAATTCCTACTCCGAAGGACAGTTTGAGAGAAAATTGATGCCTTAGGAGATGGTTTAAGGGTGTACCTTTACATGATGAGTAAATTTAGAAAGCTCTTGTGGTAAAATTTAAAAGATTCAAGGTATGAAAGGTTTTTCATTTTGAGTCTCATAGACTATTGAGTTTCAGAGAAAGAATATGTGTTTCTAACTCTTCTAAAATAAGAAAATTGGTGTGGAAAGAAGTTCATACTCCACCATACTCAGGACATCTAGGGTTAACCAAGTATTAACAAATATAAAACCTCATTAATTCTTGAAAGGAATAAAGAATGATGTTGCGAGATTTGCAACATACTGTCTGGAGTGCCAGAGGGGAAAAGTAGAACATCAACACTTGTAGGATTGTTGTACCACATGACATGCCAGAATGGAAATGGCAAGTTGTTTGCATGAATATTGTACGAAGTCCTTCTCTATCTGGGAAAAGACACGATGCCATTTTGAGATGATAAACTCTCGAAGGTAGCACATTATATACCAGGGGATTGGACTAATGGAGCATCAGTGTTAGCACACAATTCATGCAAGATGTGTTTAGATAGCATGGTTTTCTGAGAAGGTTATCTCAGATAGAAATATGCATGTAATGTTAAGGTTTTGGCAAACTTGTCCTCTATGTTAAGGACTGAAATTTAAAGGAGTATAATTTATTATCCTGTGAACAGATAGTCAAACTAAGGAAGTTAACCATGTTGTAGAAGATAGTTCCAAAACATGTTGCTTGGATTAGCAATACGAGTAGGGAGACTACTTATCACGTGAAATATTTGACAATACCTAATTTGTTGCTATTAAGATGGATTGAGTAGAAACATTGGACAGAAAGATGCCGAACTCCTATAAGCTGGGTAAGCTAGAAGGTAGGATTAGCATTAGTCCAGTAATGTTATTAGAAATGAATGAAAAGATTTAACTGATCAGGAAAGATCAGAAGAAATGGATAATGAATAGAAAAGCTACGTTAATGATAAAGCGTACACCAAGACAATTCTCGAAGAGAAGGAAAATTCTTTTAAGGGTTAAACCCTTGAAAACGTTTCCTAAAGAATGGAATGTCCTCTAAACCAGTTCCTAAGCATAAAGGACCCTTCTAAACTTTAAGGTTAGAAATTTTATCGATATCTAGATTCAACCTATTATCAATTATTGCCAGGAGGCATCGTGCTTTTTGAGAATTATATATGAGAAATAGATTTATGTAATATATGAATGTTATAATCTATGGATGATTTTAAAAGTACAAGAACCTAGGAAAGGTTATGGTCAAGCTTATGAAACATTTGAAGATCACAAGCAATGCATGTGTAACATAGAGGTTATGAGGTGTAAGGTCCAGTGGGACCAGTATGCATAGAATAGTTTTGCATGGGGGGAGAAATTACCATGAATTCTAGTAGAAAATTTCCTCATTTACTTTATACTGATAGTAATTAAATAATGAATATGCTTTTAAGTTGCATTTTGATGCTGTATATCATTGAGGATGATGAATCTTTAGGGGAAGGATATGTTAGATCCCTATTTTCTAACTTGCTTTACTTTTACTTTTTACTTGGGCATAAGTAAATTTGTTGTGATGTTATAGACTTACGACAGGATTTGACATGGAATTATATTGGATATCATTTAGGAAATCATGGAAATGATTATGTTATTGTCGATTTTATATCTATATGATGAGATTTGATTTATTTTGAATAATGATGCACTGATCTCTTATTGTTTGATGACAAGTGAAAACAAGATTATAGGTTATCAACTCTCAGAGAAGAGAGAGAGTATCTTTCGAGAAGGGAGATATAGACCTTGGAATATGAGTGGTCTGTTTGCCAAACGAGTCTAGTGTTAAACAATAATGTGAACCAATGAGTCGTATGAGGTAAGTCTTGTCTTGCTAGTTACTCTCGAATCTAATCGACAGGTAGTCGATATCTTGATTATCATTTAGTCAAGTCGATGGTGAGTCGACATAGTCGTTTGTAAAGTTAACGACGTCATAGCCGTAAAACAATTGTGTTATTCTTCTTGTGTCGCTTGAGGTTTTATTGTCGCCTCCTAAACGTCAAGACGTTCCCATCAAGTCAGATGATGCTAATATTGTCGACGTTTAACGTCAACAGATGAACCTATTTGTGGCGGATTTGTGGATCACGTCTTGTAGTTGAAAGATGCGAGAAGTCATTTTGTGCGTCAAACGATTTAGAAAAACTGGTGTTGCGTTACGCCCAATCTATCGTGATTGCTGTCAAAACACATTAATCATGTGTTGTGAATTTGTTTCCCTTTTGTAAATCGACAAAAATCGAATGTGAAGTTGATTTATGCTATAACTGTTTTGGTCGTCATTTGGAAGGATATTCCAAAATCGTTTAGTCGTAATTCAGCTAATGGGATGTAGTTTTTCGTCAGTTTGCTTGATGTCAGCTTCTTGTCGAGTCACGTTGTTTTATGCCCAAGCTCTATTGGTTGGGACGTCATCCTTTGCGAATACGTCTTCTTCTTTCGAGTTTACGACTTGAGTTGTCTTAAATCAAACCCATACTTTCTTTATTTAGTCGGTCTTTACTTCTTCTCTCTTTTCGACCTTGGAGAGACAATAAGCATTTATTATTTACCACCTTGTGAGAATTTAGCTCCTCGAATCGTGTTAGTTGCATTTTGGGAAGTTAAGAAGCCTTCTTGTGTCAGTAAGTGGACGAGGTTGTTATGCCACGTCGACATTAAGGAGTCTCCATCTTGTTAGTGGTCGCTGTGATTCAGGAAGTCGGGTAGCATTGCAATTTGATCGACCTCCTTCTATTTAGGCATGGAACCGAGAGTTAAATGCCATGAATTCCTTTTACTGCGGGCAATCTTTGGAGAGGTGGTTTTTCTGTTAAGAAGTGAAACTGTGAGGTAAAGGATAAAAATCTTCTTCTTTTGTGCGTGGCCTGGGGGAGGGCGATGAGTTTTTCAGTTGTTTTAGGAACTGAAACGAAGAGGAAAATGGGAGATACTCCTTGGTCGTGGGGAGCAAATAAAGGCATTAGTTCTATGGTTGTTGAGAACTGGAAAACCGCCAGAAAAATGGGATGTGATAAGGACGACGATCTCCTTCACTGTGGGGGCGCGGAGCATTAGTGTGGGGGTGTGGTTAAGAAACTAAAGCGAGAGGGATCTGCAACTCGACGGTGCAGAGGAAAACATGATAGTTATCGGGTAGGATAGAATGGGATGGAGGAGAGAATAACCTGAGAACAACGGGCTTAACGTTGTTTTTGTCGATACATATCTCTTCATTGGATGAAGTTTTAAATTACAGTCAGAGAGTAGACTTTTTGGGAGGTTGCATGAGCGCCAAGGAGGAAGGCATTTCTTCATTGTCGACACTGTTATCTTGGCAAAGTAGATAATCAAGTTCTATCGATTTAAAAGTTTCCTTTGATACATTTTTAGTATGACATGACTGTATTTTGCAAGAAATAAGTTCTGTAGAAGAAGAATGCCAAAATGCATGTTTAGTTGAAAGATTATAATGAAAGCAATAGTTTGGCTATGACATCCAACATATGTTTGCTTATGTCTATAATCCGCGGACTTAGCATTTCTGACAGTCTTTTAAAATGTTGTTATGCACCTTTACGTCATGGGAATTTATGAAAAACAAAGCTACTGAGTAAACCTATCTCTAAGCACTCCGCTTTACATTTTTAGAATCATGTTTTATTAAAGGACAAAGTGAGGACTAGTATGCAAAAGAGTCCAAAGGCAGACTCGATATCATGATAGGAACTGGCAAAGAGGCCTGTGTGGTGTGGCATAGAGTATGACCAAGACCAAGTTGAGTCTCTATCAGAGAGTCAACCATAACACCCATAGAGTTGAGGCAATATGCACTAGTTTTGCCATAAAATCTAACATCATTTATTGATGTCAAATCAAGATCAAAAGGAATCCAATCTGCTACCCTAAACGACCCATACTTGGCAAGGCTCATTCCAAATTATACACTTTTTGACATCTGTCGATGACCAGAAGCTTATAATACCATGACCCATAAGTTCATAATACCCACTTATTTTTGTAGCTTTTCAGTTGGACACTTGAAAATTGTTTGAATTCCTTTCTCTGAACTTCCTCTATGTCAAGGAGCAACATAAGTCTTGTCATATTCTAGGGTCGTGACGGATCCTGAATCACCATAATTAGTAGAATAGAGGACCTATATAAGGAACATCATTCTTTATTTTCTTGTGTAATCACATATGTGTCTATCTCTACATATAAGCAGATTGCAAACATAGAATTGTAATTGTAGTAAAAGCATCCCCATCTCTGTGCCTTCAATAGGATAGCGCCCACCAAAGCTCTCATTGTAGTTGGATTTTCACCATACACCAGGGGATCCATAAACTTATTTAATATCATTTCAATTGATAGTGTTATAAAAGGTGAGAACTTTGGTTGATTGATGCACATAAACTGTATATGATGCCGATGTTACAGACTAGCCAAACGAAATCAAGAATGCGTAGAGTTGCCTTTTGGTCGTTCAAAGAAAAGTGTAAGGAATGAATCAATGGGTAAAATGCAAGATGCCGATAGACCCCTTCTACTTTTTCTGATATTTGTGTCTGTATAGTTTTACAATTGAGGTGTGTGCAAGTAGTAAAATGTGTCCTTCAATATAGGGCTTTGTACCTAAACTTCCAGCACTACAATTTCCCACTGTTTTGGAGCAGTGACCAAGTACATATATCATCGGCAAACCTTTAGTGTAACAACTCCCAGCTTAATTTTGTAATGAGATTTATTACTAGACAACAATGATTAACCTTAGGTAGAGAAAACTATTTGTTGAGTTTCAAGTCGATTTGAAATACAAGTCGTAAGCCTCAGACTTTGCAAGTATGCAAGAGGTACCATTAAATGGTTAGGCAAACATTAAAAACATTATATCTTTTTATCACAACTACTCTAAACTAATACTTGTTGACAAGAGGTAAATCTCAAATGTTGCAAAGATGCAAAGAGAGATACCTAGGAATGGCTAGTCAATCCATAATGATTAATAGAGCAACGACAGTGTCTTGTGAATTCACCTAAGTCAGAAAGACTAGGTTTGAGTTAGGCAAGGCTCATCAATTGAATCTAAATTTAACCTAGATATGGTAATTATTATATCAAGACATTGAGATCATTTTTTTAGATTGTGATTGAAGGGTCAAGTGCCCTGACTATGTGTAATTTTTCTTACTTGCAAGAAGTGATTTAGACTCCTAGACTATAATGCTTAACCTGGTTAAGGTTATCATCTTAATCGTAATTAATCTATCTAAATTTATTATGAGACAATAAGTCATGGACCTCAGGTATTGCAATGATGCAATGAAAATCCTTGTAAAGGAAGAAAGACGAAAGAAAAAGGTCTATGGATTGTAGACTGTGAAAGAAAACTTGTTTTGGGTCGAGATGACTAGATTGTTGAAATCATCATGACTTCATAAGTTAAACATAGTTGACCAAGTCAAATTGTAGGAATATGATAGTATCCAAGTCGAGTTGGAGTGGGTGAACATTATGACAACATTCATTGCAAACGTCAATTTATATTGAAAACTATGGCCATAGTAATGCATATGTCTCTGCATGCATTATCGGTTCACTGCATCTGGATTGCACATCCTATCATGAATCATACTTAGCTAGAGGGTATCTAGGGTTGTATGATAGATAGAGTTGTGTAAGATACAACACTATGTACTCGGAAAGGCAAATTACCACTGGTCACCTTGGTCTATACTTCTCGTGAAGGGTAGGACCACTTCCGGTTAGGAAGGAGTGCGGGAGACCGACGGTCTATGGTTGGAGGTAAATCACTAGAAAGATACTCTCTCTTTCTCTAGCAGAAGACATGCCGAGGCTTGCGATAAAGATGTCAGATTTCTGGATGCAGTATATCTTTGAGACTTGTGTTTATTGAGACTAAGTAAAACATTATCTATTTCAGGTATTTATAATTGATTTATTTTTGTAAACATTGTACTTGAGAAAGACAATATGGTTTATTGAATTTGTAATGAGATATCTTGTAATTGTAGTTACTCGACTTTATGTTGAATAAAAGAAAAAATTTCTGTCTCTTTTTTACCTTGTAAATTTACTTTATGGTGAAATTTTTGGTTTTTACTATGTTTCTAGAACGTGGATGTTACACACGTTAAGGTAGGAAGAAAACACACAAGGGAACACAGAATTTCGCAAAGCCCATGCCCCCCAGAGGTGACATGTACTTTACGATCACCAAATGCTCCCACAAACACATCCCTGCAAGAAACATGTTAGTGTCTACATAATCATGATAAATAACAACATCAATGCATATGATCAATCACACAAAGAGCCAAGGTTATACTATGAATTCAGAGATCGAGGATAACCATGGGGCTATATCAAAAAAATCTCTGAACTGAGTGTCACCAAGGAGAGATTCAAAGACAAACAAAGTGCGCAGAGTAGCAGTATTGTTATAGTTTGTAAGTGAGATAAAAACATCATCAAAATCACTATGCAGAAAGCATGGAGTGCTTCTACTAGCCAAGCGTCAGATAAGATATACAACCCCATCGTCATATTAGGAACTAAGTACAATTTTTGATTTCTCACTAAAGGGACGCTAGGTCCGCATCAGCATAAATGTTTTTCATCATCTACCCGCTAGGTAGAAACACTAGAGGAAGGGAAACAATAAATAAGAGAGGAGAAACAAGTGTCTTAGGGACAGTCACATAGGAGGGTGCCCCCAAGTCACCAACCACAACGCTATGTCCGTAAGACACAACACACAACAATGAAATCGAGGAGAGGCAATATAGAAGAATGATGATACAAATAGAAGAAGGTCACAATAGAGGCGGTCTCCTAGTATCTCGGATCTTACAAGAGAATCAAGGGTCAACCCAGGAGGCCTAAACAACACATAACACATCACGGGGGAAACACATCATGAGAGATAAAGGGTTAGAAATACTTACCTATTTCATCCCAATGTTAAGAGCATACATATCTAGGATATCTATCATATTATTTTGGTCTTGTTGATATTGCATTAACATTAATTTTAGGACGATAGGAGGCTTTATTTTCTTTAAAATGATTATATCCAATGCCGCTTGAGTAATGTGTTGAAGTAGATTCTATAGGTACTCGAATTCCTTGTTGATTTACACCACATCCCTTACCTATATAGTCATAATTTTTATAAAGGATTTTAAATCCTTGACCATAGAGGGATGTCATTTCTTTAGGGGATAGTGAAGCCTCATAGATCTCATAGTTTGTGGTATAAGTGAGAGTATTGTTTTTATTTTTTACCAAGGGGACTTTAGGTTTCTTAGGTGCTTCAAAAGATTGCTTAGGTGATATCGATGCAACTTTTGATGTGTCAAGGCTATTAATTTTATATTCCCCTATACTACAAGGATTAAAATCTAATGAGCCCCAATCATCACCAAAGAGTGCATTCGATGGTATAGAGTCTTTCACAACATCATTCGTTGCTAGAGGCATTGATGAATCATCTCGTAAACTGTTTAAGCTCATATGATTGTAAACTAGTTTTTGCTTTTCAATGTGTAAATAGTTATCTGGTTCAGGATCATCATGAATAGTATGAAGTTTACATTTGAATATAAGTTTGATTGAGCGATGTAGGGTGGAAGGAACCGCCCCTAATGCATGAATCCAAGGTCTACCAAGAATCATGTTGTAAGATAGAGAACAAGGCATGACATGAATCAGGGTAGGCACAATCACAGGTCCTACTTGTATAGGTAGAGTTATAGTACCTAATGATTGACTATGATGATTATCAAAGCCATGAATTTGAAGTTTATTTGGCTTGATTTGTGATGTGTCAGCCTTGATTTTGTGTAGTGGGTCAATGCTACAAACATTAAGAGATGATCCCTTGTCAATCATAACTTGTTTTACCAATGTCTTATTTATTGTGACAAAGATCATAAGTGGATCATATTGGTTTTGAACTTCAATTGACGGTAATTCCTGTGGTTGAAAGAGAATATCTATTTTTGTCGCATGCATACTATCCAATACGGCTGCTACATCATTAGGTTTAGCATTAGGTGGGACGATTGCCTTTTGTAAAGCTTCTTGAAGCATTCCATGGTATGTAGGTGATGTTTGTATTAAATCCCAAAGAGAGATCTTAGCCTAAGTAGTGCGGAGTTGCTTGAGACAAGATCATATTCTTGACCACTTTTATGGGTAAGACGAGGTGGTGGAGGGAGCATAAGTTGAGAAACTGGGAGGGAGATAGGCACATGAGGTGCTTGCTTACTTTGCTTGTTATTACGAGTGTTGTATGTATGAGCAATTACATTTTGAACACCGTGATTTCTTTGAGTAATTTGCTTTGCATAGTTGAAGATGTCACAGGGAGGTTTACCTTGAACCGTAATCACCGACTTTAAGCAAGAGGGTGCACTAGGTGCCCCTCAAACAATCATCTTAGGAATATTGCTACCAAGTCTATTAATGAAGATTGAATTAACATTGTTTTCCTCTTGATTGCACCCAACATCCATCCCTAAAGGATTTAATGTGAGAGACCTTTTCTCATCCACTAATACTACATCTTGGCCAGTGAGAGCATTGGGATGAGAGGAAGGTACTGTATTGTTAGGTGGACTAGAGCTATCCATAGTCTTCTCATCGAAGGTTCTTGATTTTACAATCAAATGTGGAAGGTCTAATGGATTATCCATAGAGGTCTCATGCACCAAATGATCGTTAGGTGAATAGTCTTTTTCCACCCATGAAGAATCCTTCTTGAGAGGGAGCCCTTTATCCACTAATGTTTCATTTTCCAAAGAGGGTAGGGTGATGTTCAAGAATGTGTCAATGATTTCATCCTCTTGTGCTAGTATATCCTCATAGGAGGAATCATTTTCTATGTCATCATCACATGTTTTAGCTATTAAATCCAAAGCATTAAGAGAACTTTCACTCTCATTATTCTCAATGTGTTTCGTCAAATCTTCTACTACCCAAGGGTATGTATTCATGAGAGATGTGAAGTTGTCATAATCAAATACATAGTCAAGTATTTCAAATGAAATGCATTTAAATATATCCTTGTAATACATAGCTTGTAAGTAAGTGAGAACATGAGGATTCATATTAAGAAATTTGTAGAAACTCTCGAAGTTTTTGATATATGCATGTAAAGATACCAAAAAGTAATGAGATGAAGATTCCATGATGAAATGTCTTGTAAAATCAATGCAAAATTAGATTTTTAAAGCTTTTCAACAGTTATGCAAAAGACCAGTGCAAAACTATGTCTAAAAATGACCTAAAATGCTTGAATTTTTGTACTTTTTCAATGCAAATATATGAAAGGAAAGGTGTTGTAAATATTTTGATCAGGGGCAGAAAATAAAATGTTTGATATCATTCCAATACAGCAATAATATCCATCACAACACACTCTTGATGCAAATCTAGAATGATGACTAGCTGAAACCTAGTGAAAATACACTAAAATATGCGATTTTTTTCACCAAATCTCAATGCCAAAGAGCACGAAAAAGGGTGATGTGAGGAACATGATAATGGGAAGAAAAATATATCAATAATAACAACCACCTAATGCCAAAAAATCCATCACAACATGCTTATAGTGCAACTCAAGATCAAACCCTAGTGAAAATATAGCAAAAATATGTAATTTTGCAACTCCAAGACCTAGCAAAAGGGGTGTTGTAAATAATTTTAGAAGGTGAAGTGAATAATAGCAATGATATCAGTCACCTCAATCCATAAAATTTGTCGCAACACGCTTGGAGTGCAATCTAGGTCAAACCCTAGGGCAAATATAGCAAAAATGTGTAATTTTTTGCCAAATTTTCAATACAAGAGCTCAATAACAAGGTGTTGTGAATATTTTCAGGAGAAGAAGTAGATAATTACCCCGATAACAGCTAATTAGTGCAAAAATATTCTTCACAACATGCCTATGGTGCAAATTTTGAAAGTTGATAAGGCCAAATCTAGTGAAAATCAAGGTTTTTCAAGTGCTAGGTTTGAGATCTTGATGCAAAATGCTATGTGAATGTCTTCTAATCTATTTTATGATGAAAATTAAGTCTACTCAGATATGAAAATGATTTTCAAACCTTACCATGCAAAATGTAAGTGCAAATCTAAGGAAAAATCAATGGAAATGCTAGTTTTTGTTAAAATTTTCTATGTAAAATTACAAATTTATGAGATCTAAATGCAAATTTACACTAAAATGCAACACTATAGCCAAATGCAATTTTGAATGAGTGTCTAAGATTAGTAGAAAAATCTAAAACAAGATTTTGCCTACAAACCCTAGTTTTTGAAATTACTAGGTTATATGAAAAATGCAAAAGTTCCAACAAACTCCTAGCAATTTTATGATAAAAATGCAATGTAAGCTATTGAATTTTTCTAATTTTCTGCAATTTATCTCAGATTTAATTCAAAAATTAGAAATTTGATGAAATTTACATTAATTGATGCAAAATAGAAACCCTAGAATGTAATTTTTTTTCAATTTTTTCTAATTTTTCAATTTTTTGTAAGCTTTCCAATGCAATTAGATGAATGATGATATGAATGAATGAAATCAAAGAAAATATAAAGAAAAACACTCAACAAGGTGAAAACAAGTCCAACAACACGGGTTCACCAAAATGTAAAGGGTAAAATTTGGATAGAGGGTTTGATTTGATAGTTTAGTGTATATCCTCCTTTCACCCTTTCATTCAAGGACTTTGGGCCAAGTGGAAAGGCACTATCAGACCCTTGGTCACTTACGAATGTAGGGAAGCTTGGATTTATTTGATTTGATTGCCAATTATGTTCAATTATGCTCAATTATACCTCAAAACCCTAATTATGCATTTACGGAAGCAAATAGAGAAATTACTCAAAATGTTGCTACAGGAAGATGTAAAATGACAAATAAATGCGCACCTGTTTTCAAAGTTCAGAAAGAGGAATAGTTGGGGACTAAGTAGTGGGTGCCCAAGTCCAATGCCTAGGTTTTTGTCAGGATCTGGAAAATTGATCTGCAACCTGTTCCTTCTGTATCAGAGATTTTCCCGTCATGGAATCCAGAGGACTTGGTAGCGGGCGCCCAAGTCTAGGGTGCTATTTTTAACTTTGATCTACAAATTTGGCACTCTACAATATCCTCCTACAACTCCACTTTTCCTGTATCTTCAATCTGTAACCTGCAATCATAAAAACTTTGGGAGGGGGTTGTGGTGTTTAGAGGCTTGCCTCAGTCAAGCCCCGAAGAGACATTCAAGTCTTTTGACCACTGTTGTTAGATAGAGAGTGTGTGCCCTTGGGAGGCAGAGGCAAAAACCAAATGATAAATGCTTAAAAACACAAGTGATGTCACCATGTAGTGAAGATCTCATGGAATGAAGAAGCTCTTCATGCCATGAGGAGATGGATGCTCAAATCTACAAATACAAACACACAAACAACATAAATCTGCTCTTGCCACACAATGAAAGCCTTGAATCACCTTTAGGATGCCAAAAGATCACAATAATCATCTAGTTTACAAATGAATGCCTAAACATGCTTATATATGCAACTACAAACACTTCCGCCAAGAATTTCGTAATTCAAACTTACCGTGTCGGCATAGGACCCAAATAATGGTCACAAGTTGACACCCAAAATTTGGGACTGACCCAAAATAGGGCAGGACTAGGGCGTGGGTGCCCAAGTCCTCCCCCCTATTTTGGTCAGGGTTAGGTTCAAGGGATCGCCCTAGGTCCCATTTGTCATGAAACTTAGCGTTCGTTTCATCGGGATGTCAAAATATGATGCAAGATGTCCTAAATGCAGATAAAAGACCCAGGAGCTAAACCTTATGAGGGAAAAGCCCCCAAGGGGACATTTTCTGACGTTACAAGAGATTCATGAGTAGATTGTACACTAGGCATGGGCACTATTTGGAATTCATTTTGTGGAGAAGTCCTAATATTTTGAGAGATAGGGGGTGGTTCAACATAGAACATTTCATCACCATCAGAATCAACATTGCCCTCAAGAACATTTCGACTAGCATAAATAATACCATGTTCCCTTCATTCCTCTCTTGTTTGCAAATTATCTCTATTATCACCCAAAAGAGGTGTTGACAAGGAAATGAGATTACCAATAGGGGGAGGAGTGTACTCACCAGAATCCTTAGCCCTCCACCTTTGATTTGAAAGCTTTGAATTCACAAGCTTGTTGGGATGCCCCTGTTGTAATGATCTTCTTCCGTGCATCCTTCTTCTTTGGTACTTTCTTTCAAATTTTGCCAGTTCAGAGATTCAACAGAGTTTCCAAAGTATAAAATAGATCGTATACTCTTCTTTCACAATAAATTTCTACCGGCAAGGAGATTATCAAATTCGCCACCCTAAAAACAAGGGAATGATTATGCACTATATGTATGCAAACTCTAAACACCATTAACACACTACTGGAATGATCTTGACACGTATAAATAAAAGTCCCCAGTAGAGTTGCCAATCTATTGGTTGTTTTAAATTCCCAACCTGATCACAAAGGGCAATCTAAAGAATATCCAATTCTAATGATTGATTTGCCTTGAGGGATTGACCAACGAATAGGAAAAGATGACTAAATCCTTTTCCTCTACACTTTAGGCTCTACAAAACCTAGGGCGATAATCCTTTATAGTATTTATCTTGGACTCTTTACTATTTTCTCAAATATTGTTCCTAGCAGATATGTTCTCTCTAAAATGCCAAAAGAATTATTGATATGCTGAAATAATGGGCTAGATCTTCAGGGCTTAACCTAATTCACTTGCAAGAGAACATAGGAATAACATTAACAAATAACTTAAAGAAGGAATGAAAATTCATTTTGATTTTCAATATAGATGACCAAGGAGGTGCATCAGACATAGGTTCTGAGAGATCGGTGCCTAAATCCTAAGCTACAGATAAAATGGAACCTAATATAACAATATTTTCCCATCTCGTGGACCACAATAACAATGCATTACACTGTCATGATTATATTAGTTCAAAACCAACTCTACTTAGGAATCCCTGCAAACATTCATAGCATTCAATATTTTCTTAAAGCATTAAATTCACTCCTTGAGTAAAAGTTGTAAGAAGAACATTCATACACAGGAAAGACTATGAAGATGAATAAAATGACCCTTGATCAGTTTCTATTCATAAATGAAGTGAAGAATACAATGTAGGAGACAATATAGCTTTGAACTTGGAAATCTATTTAAGCTATGAATTGGTATGTTACATAAAATTCACAAATACATCAAATTATATTCTCAAGAGACAACCTAGATTTAGAAAACCGACTCTATTACTATATGCTCTGTGATACAAAACTTCTCCAAGATCTTTTGCCAAAGGCCCTGAATTCCCTTTTATAGAAACAAGGGAGAAAAACAAGCTTTAGGCCTATAGACACATGTCACATTTTCATTTGAGAATTTCATCATAACAAGATATGGGTGCAACTGCCTGTGGAGAGAATATCCCAAAAGGACAAAGACAGTTACACATATAAGTGCAAATCCTTAGCCTCCAAAATATATTTGCAAAATGTTGTTGCAACACAGTTATCATTTCTTCAATAGTCTTCTTGAGAGCCCAAAAGCCTAGGAGATACCGATTACGTAGATGAGGACAAAAAGGCAGGCTCACAAGAAGACAAACTACTTGTTGAGGCTTGAAGGATGCACGTTGACGCAATCCCAGACTCCTTGCAAATTACCCCAAGAATTAATTTGCATCCCACAGTTTGGCCAAGTCGTAATTCCACATATTTTATACTGGGGAAGGCAAACTCCTTTTGCCATGCCAATGGCAAAATAATGGCCATCTGAGAAGTTGTCGGCACATCTAAAAGAACAAGGAAAGCCAAGAAGTTGAGCTCCAACAAATCAGACTCTAGAGCTTGGGCCTTCCACCTTACAACTTACAACATCTAGAAGAGGAAGGAGGGAAGCCCCGACCCCGTCTATGTATATATATGAAGGCCTCGAGGGCTGGGCCTTGGGCCTTTGCCATTTCTCCTTATGCCTTTCAGAAGGGAGAACAAGGAAGTCCCGACGTTTGCCTTCCACTTTGTAAAAGAAGGAACATTTATCAAGGGTCGGTCGTCGGGCCTTCCCCATTTTCCCTTTTTCAAAGGAAGGAAGAAGAGCTAACCTCCAAGCTCCACTGCATACTTCATACTTAAAAGGATTTTGAACAAGTAGACCCATCGAACTTCGGCCTTCGGGCCCTCCACTATGCAACACTGAAGAAGACGGAAGGCCGAAACTCTGACCTCCAACACTCCAGAATACTGCACCATACTTAGAATATTTTTCGTTACCTAGGTAGACTTTGGCCCTTAGCCCTTCTCTCTGACATTGCCCTGGACACGTGGTAGCTTCCTGCGGTTTCATGACCTCAAACAAAGCCTCACTGGAATACTCCGTGGAATGGCAGAAAGAGATAGGATGATGCCACGTGGCATCCAATAGACTACGATAATGATCCCTGATGGATTCTTTGTTAGATGTCATCCTTCTACAGTTCTGCAAGAAGCCTTTGCCTTAATAAATTATTCTCCATGAAATGGTGGAAACCTTGAAATTTGGGCATGCAAGCACATCAGGCCCCATCACATAAGTTCGCCACTTGTCACCCTTCCATGCTTCCGCGAGCTGCCTTTGCTTGATGAAATACTCCTCACAGAATGACAGAAACCTTGAAAATTGGTCATTCAAGCACATCGGGCCCCACCAAATAAGTTCGCCACTTGTCACCCTTCTGCGCTTCTGCGGGCTACCTTTTCCTGATGAAATGCTCCTCGCAGAATGACAGAACCAACTAGAGCATGCCACGCATCAACCAATGGTTCCCTATGCAAACAACTTAAAATGGATTTGAGCACGTGCGCCTAAAACAACCTCGTTTAACTAGGTAAAGAGGGGGCCAAATTACTAAGGGGGCTTGGGATAAGACTTAAGTATATAGCATATTAATATTTGCACACAGGGTAGTCTGGTATTTGCAAGAGAAAGGGGCCGGTAAAAAGAATGATGCCCTAGACATAAGGTAATGACTTAATGACTGACAGTGGGCAACAAGCAGTGAACTACGAATTAGAAGGAAAGTTATTTTGACGCTTGCATAAACCCAGGTAGGGTTTGGGATTTTAGACCTAGGAACAAGCTTTTTTAGAGCAATACTCAAATTTAAACCCTAGCACTGGACCACCAAATGGATGCTTGAAACAGAGCCAACGTAAGAAACCAAGGAAAATTATCAGAGTCCCATCACCCCCAAGGCACCACACACAACAATTGCAACCATAGAAGTGTAGAAGAATAGAGAAACAAATAGAAGGAATGTCACAATGAAGGTGGTCTCCTTGTATCCTTGACCTTACAGGAGTATCAAGGGTCATCTAAGGAGACCTAAACAAACATTTAGCACTACACAGGGGGAAACAACACAACACTTAAGAGGAGGCCACCTACGAGAGAAACTCGAAGAGGTGCTACATCAAGGGTGGCTAGATGACTGAGAAATACTTACTCGAAACAAAATGCAACCGTGCTAGCAGTTGTCATTGATCAAATCATCTTCTTCCCAATATTGATCTTCATATGCAATAGGTGGCACATAGGGCACTCTAGCCCAACTTGAAACTTCTTCCTTTAGTTCTTCTTTTGATTCCATTTTTTTTGGTGGGATATTTTCTTCTTGCAGTGACATATTTTGAGCTAAGGCTTGGTTCTTTCTCTTCTTTCCCTTGCATTTCTATCTCTTCTAGTCTTGTTAGTTATATTTCCCAAGGGAGTTTCTTTGTCCACTACCAAGGGTTCATAATTTTCCACATTCTTCGGCCTTTGTGAAGAAGCCAATACAAAATTGATTTTATGATTTTGTGATGGGTAGCTTCGCTCTTGAAGGTTTTCTCCCAATCCTTGTAAGGATGCAGAGGAGGAACCTTGGCAAAAATTCCCTTTCCTTTCGGTCGAGGTGAATCCTTCAACTTGGGCTGATTTTCACTCTCTGTTTGTTGGATAGGAGGAATTGTAGCCTAAGAGCATTGAGAGGATCCAGGAGTATTCTTGCCATATGATAGTTCATCTATTTTATTTGCTTTATACTTTTGATATGCTAAGAATTGATCTTGTCTTGGTTGATTTGCTTCAATAGGTTGTGGCAAAAAATAATCTAAGTTGAAATTTCTGTGAGTGGCTAATGGTTTAAATCCATTGTGATGAATAACATGCACTCGACCTTTATGAGGGAACTTTAAGCACTTGTGAATAGTAGAAGGAACTGTTTTCATGGATTTTAGCCAAGGATGTTCTAACTTCACATGAAAGAGGTCCGAGGTGGGAATGATAACAAATGGTACTTATAGAGATTTTTCAACCACCTTAATAAAAAGTGTTATCTTTCCAATTGTCGCAAGAAAATAACTATTATGTGCTTTTATCATTATGCCCGTTGGATCATAGGTATATTGTGCTATATCATGCATGTATAAAAATTCTTCTATGAAAGCATTTGTCATGCAATTGGGATCAATGAGAACTCCTCTTGTAGGGTTTCCATTTATTCTTGTTGTTATATAAGGAGGACAATCATGATCTCGAATAGTGACCTCATGTTGTGTGAGGGATATGACGGGTTCAAGATCCTTCCTTTTCTTGTTAGATCAGGGAGGAGCCACATCACCCTTGTTGTGATTGGATTCCACATTGTAGTTGGGTTGTTGTGATGCATTTTGATACACTTGATTTTGACTTATTACTTTCTTAACATAGTTATGAATGTAACCAGGAGGTCGAGAAGAATTTGGAAGACCTCTTACAGTGAGCACCGGTTTCGTTTGTGTTTGAGGTACATCCAAATGCCGGTGGACAACTATTTGTGGTTTCACAGGTTCTTAAGATCTTGGAACATAAATTGCATTTACTAATCTTTGAAGGAATGACGGTTTAGGAGTCATAGTGGAATGTTCAATAGAGATAAAGTCATCAAGGGCTTCATCTAACATATCAAAGTCATCACTACTAAATGACTCATCATATGCATAAAAGTCTTGTAAAAAGAAATTGGACATTGTCACCTATTCTATTTTATGCAAGGCTTGAAATTCACAATATGCAATTGCAAAAAAGGTATGAATTTTCCAAATCAAGGATGCAAAATGATGCAAGATTACTATGCAAAATCAGATTTGATGAATGTTTAATGTAACTAATATAATCATGCAAGAGAATTTTTAAAACCCTAATGCAAAATTTTACCGAAATACACACTTTTTGAAAACCTAAGTATGCACTTTTTTTAGAAATTATGCAAGATTTTCAAATGAATAATGAGAAATATGCAATAAATCAATGCAAGATCTAATTTGAATAGTCAACAAGATGCAAATGTTTGAAGCTGCGGGTTCACCAAAATGTTTGATATGAAAAAGGAGAATGATAACAACTAGAATGTAAACTAGATCAAACTCGTTTCCATATAACATTCAAGGACAAGACTAAGCCAAATCACTACCAAATGAAGGTGGACTCAGTTGCTGACCTTGTGCTTAGGTATGCTATAGATGGATAAGATTTAACTTAGTATTTTTCTCAAAGCCTAGGTTAACAATGCATGAAACCCTAGTTCTACAATGATATGCTTATAATAGGGAAAATACAATAGAAGCCTAGAAACCAATTGTATAGGGATAATTAGAGGAGTGATAAAACCTGTCTCCTGAAAGTAGAAGTGTTGGAGGACCTCAGCAGCACCGCCCAAGTCCCAATTGGAGGAATTTGCCAGAGGTGCAAACTGGAAAGTTGTTGTAAATGTTGTCTTGATGCTAGATATGAACTCAGAAAGGGTTGAAGGATATGGGCGGCACTACCCAAGTCTTGGATGAGGGAATATTCTGAAACTACCTCTGGATCCTGAAATCCTGATCTACACTCAGTCTTCCTATAGTTATGTATTTTCTAGATCCTGCTCCTGTAACTTGCACACAAGAAGATAAGAAGGGGTTTGGGGGTTATGGTGTTTAGGGACTTGCCTCAATCAAATCTCGGGATAGCGTTCAAGCTTCCCAACACCTTTGATTGATAAAGAGTGTGTGCCCTCGTGGGGTAGAGGCTGAAAACAATGATAATATGATGATTTAAATGATGATAAAAAATAATGATATCACCTATGTGATGAACCCTTAGAATGATGAAGATCCTTCAACTCCCAAGGAGGATAGATGATAGCTCCATATCTACAACAACACAATAACAAAACACAAATATACTCTAGAATCACAATGAATGCTCTTGCTTGCTTCAGTTCAAGAGCTCAAGTTAGCTATCTCCATCTAGGTTAAAAATGAACTAAAAAACACACTTATATATGCTTTCCCGCTCATAATCATCAATTAAAACCAAAAGAGCCGACAATGAGAAATCTTTAGAGAGGTGAAATGCCGACATACATTTGAAATTGCCCTGACCAAAAGGGAGAGACCTGGGTGGTACCACCTAGGTCCTTTAGCCCTGTTTAGGTCTGGGGTAAAGTAAATGAAGTGGCCCATATTCCCATTTCAACTTGGTGTCAGACAAATTTGCATCTGGAGAAGCATTTTGAATGTATAATGCAATCGAGGGGAGTCGGGACCTAGGAGCTAAACAAGGAAGTAAAAAAACAAGTGGACACTTTTTACTCCATAACAGTAATATACCATTACATAGTGATTTTTGTGGGAAAAACTCTTATGGGAGAAAAACCCCACACTCCAAAGCAACTCAATGTCTTATTTAGTAATCAACATGGTTACAATACACTTGTAGAGCATAAGCCTTTACAAGAGTATCAACAAGAGATTGGGAGCAATTCTGGTAGCATAATGGTACTTGCAAAACTCACTATGAAACATCCATCTCATGCATCCAATAAATAGGCAAATATCAAACGACAAACCAAGTGTGGTTTTCCAAAACCATGTGCCAAAACTGTGACTCAAAAGTGGCACCATAATGACCCAAATTCTAATGCCCAAGCTCATCATATTCTTCTAGGCTAAAATAAAATATGCTCTTATAATTGTCATAACTTGACATAGGATCTTTAATATGTAACTCCTCAATTTGGGCACTCCATTTTGGCATATTCAAACCCATTGAAATATGTCTTGTGACATGCATCATACACTATCATAATATTGGTCAAGATTTTAATGTAACCCCCTCTTACATACTCTTACATGTCATAAAATTTGTCATAAGTAACTCTCATCTTACACTATCATAAGATGCTTTTACACACATGATGATATTATATTCTCTTCCAACAACTTACATGCATTTTAAAATATCCTACACATGGTAAAGAGTGCTACACCAAAATGGGACACCCTCTCTCCCATGTGATGACAAAATAATTAATAAATACAAACATTAAGGTACAAGGTTGAGACATATTTCCGAACAAGGAGGCCATAAGGAGGAGAGAAAGTGGAGAGAGGATAAACACTATGTGGGTGTACACTAGTATAAGTGGGGGTGGCACTATGGAGATGAGCAATAATGGTAGGAGTAATGGTAGAAGATTCGTTAATGGTGGAGGAGGGGGAGGAGATAAATGCACTAACTATGGTAGATAAAACAATTTTAGCATTACGAGTATGTAAGATCTCTAATCCAAATGGTATTGACTAGTTATGTTGGATTTTTAAATTAGCCAAACTACCAAGCTCATTTGAAAAATCTTGGGTGGCTACATGAGCATAATCTTGATTCTCCTCTTGGCTATTCTAAATATGAGCATTAGAACAAATTTTATTGGATTGGGTGACCATATCAAGGTTTAGATGAGCTCTCCTCAATGGAAGATCAGGTTTGTAAGAAGCTTGTGTCATAAACAAAAGATAGGAAAATAAAGCTAAAAAATACAAAAGTTTAAATTAAAAAATAAAAAATATTAGTGGTGTATCACATTGAAAAGTGAAACCCTAATGACATAACTAAGGGTGGGTAATAATAGATAGCAAACAATGAAGCTTAAACCCAAAAAGATGATGACTAATCAACAATATAACAAAAAAAAACACATAGACCCTTTTAAGATCTAAAAAATGATAATTCTTAGGTTAAATCTTGAAGGGTGTAAGAGTGGATAGGTTCACCAAAAATGTAAAGGAAATAAACTTTTCCTAAAATTAATCTACACTATTCCAATAAAATGTTGCAACTCAACATAAATCAACTTGATTAATTATTTGACATTTGTGGGAGTGATAATATAGAAGTAATGCTAGTTTAGGAAAGTAAATGTTAGAGATTATGGTAGAGCATGGGGTGATCCCCAATAGAAACATGTATGTGGAATACAGGAAGGCCATGAAGAATAAGAAAGAAGTCCTAAAAAAATTGATCAATGATCTCAAGGAGGCCCTATATGAGAACATAAACAAGGGGCTAGATATTTCTAATAAGATTGGGGAACTTCCTTGTCAAATGTTGGACAACAATTAGAAGACCCTCCCTATAAAAATAATTATTCAAGAATCCACTTCACTAATTCATACTAAAATAAAGACAGAAGCCTTCTTCTTGGCCTCGATTGATAAGTCGGTGGATTTTCAAGTGATTTTGGATAAGTTGCAAAGGATACTGGACAAGAACAAAGGCATTCTTGTCAACATCTCGGACTCCATCACAAGAGTCCTTACCATCTCTAGATACACACCAGGACCAAATGATAATGAAGTCCAGGTGGCTCTGAAAAGATATGAAGATTTCCTAGAGAAAGATAAAGAGAAAGAAATTCCTGTGTCCTCGGACACTTCGTTTATTTTCAAATCTTTCCATATGTAGTTTTGTTATATGTAATTGACATCTTATATGTCTTTTTGTAATATGTAATTTGTACTTATGAAAAGTACAGAGTCCTAAACAAAATCAGACTTTGTATAGACAAAGCCAAAGTTGTTAGAATTCTCCTATTTTTGTTCATAGCTCCTCTCTATAAATAAGAGGGTTCTCTTTGTAAATATTATCTTTTGGCTATTGAAGTGAAATGTTGCTGCATTGAGAAACATCTTGAGACTTTGTGTTCAAATTGTAAATCTTTATTCAATCAATATAATAAAGTCAAGTGGGCATTCAATCTTTGTGTTGGATTAAGCTACTTGTGTATTGGGAATGTTCTTACGTCTTTTCTATTACATCTTCTTGTGTGTTTGATTGAATTGTTGTGTGAATCTACATGATCTAGAAGGTGCTAGAAATCTGATTTTGAAGTCTTTGAGCTGCAATATCATTTCTAGATATGTGTCATGTATTTGTGTTTGTGATTGGAGGTGACTTTGGAGACTTTGGGCTGCAAGTTATCATTTGTGTTTATTTAATCTTCTTTGGAAATAATGTGGAGACTTTGGGTTGCATTTTATTCCATCCATTTTCATTCTCCAATTAGCATAAGGAGCAACAAAAGTCTTTGAGCTTTTATGGGTTTCACACTAGTATTATTTTAGTTATTTTTACGTCTAACATTATTTCTCCAATAAGTAGTTTTATGGTTTATGATACGTTGTAAGCATCAAAGAGGGTTTTATCATAAGTTTGTAAGTGAGCATCAATTCTGAAGAAAGAGAATTGGATGATATGGAAATACCCACATGATAGATTTAGTGTAAATAAGTGTAATTAATTACTTGTTGATCTTAGTTAGCAATAAGAAGGGCGCCTCCCCTTTCCTCGAGGAGAGATTTAATCTCATCATACTATGGTGGAAAGTACCATTCTATTACCATTCATCATACTATTGTTGAAAGTACCATTCTATTACCATTTTGTCAGTGACAAAATATTCACCCAACAAGTTGAGAACTTATCATTTCCTTAGATTACCTTTAGATTATTCCTATTCAACAAGGTAGCATAGTTTTGTTTTCTTGTTTGTTAGACTTAAGACTAGATTTCTTTGTTGTTTTTGAAAGTGAATTGGTTAGCTTCTTCAAGTCAAAAATTGTTTGACACTTCCAAGCTAGTATGGTTGTTGAATATCAAGCTTTAGTCTTGTTTTCTTTTTGTGAGGCTCTTGTTTTCTCCTACCTTTTTATCTCTTTTTACTTTCATTTTATTGATTTTATTCCTTTTTATTGCCCTTTCTATTCCCCTATTTTAGCTTGTCCTTGGTCTTGCCTCCCTACCTCCTTAGACTATTCTTGTAACCCGAACCCACCTTCTCTCTCTTTTTAAGACTCCAACTCTGCAATTTTATCTCATTCATATTCTCTTCTTTCCCCCTGATGATGGATCACGGAGTGTGATTCGAAACGTTGAGGCAAAAAAAGCAATACGCAGTTTTTCCAGAAGTTCTACTAGATCATGCTTCTAGATAGTTATTTTCAATAGCTTCAAGAGATTTTGTTGTTTTTCTTTTGTTTCCTATTATACAACATTGAATTTGTTCGTTTATAGAGTCTTAGGGATATCTTCCTCACATGATTTTTTTTCTAAAGAACCTCTATTAACACCACAAAGGAAATTTTTGGAAGAGTACTAGGGAGATCTTCAATGGAATTAGATTGTAAAGAAAATTGGAGTTAGGATAGGAAAGAAATTAATAAGTGTGTAATCAACAATATAACAAAAAAATAAAGCACATAGACCCTTGTAAGATTTGAAAAATGATAATTCTTAGGTTAAATCTTGAACGGTGTAAGAGTGGATAGGTTCACCAAAAATGTAAAGGAAATAAACTTTTCCTAAAATTAATCTACACTAATCCAATAAAATGTTGCAACTCAACATAAATCAACCTTGATTAATAAGGTGAATTAGATTGATGGGGCTTGGAACTAGAATTGGATCCTCTCTATTTGTATTTTGTCTAGGATCTAGAACCATCTGTCACCTCTATAAATAGTCGAAATATGATTTTTGTGTAGATTTGATCTAGAATAATGCACACTTTTGCTCTATAGTTCCTAGAGGGTTGTCAAATTACTAAAGAGACATTTTCTCCTAGGTCAACCCTTGCAAAAGACTAGCTTTATAATCGTGCTAAGGATCAAAGATAGCTAGCAATCATACACGCCTAAAGATGATACCATGTAATTTTAGATTCTTTTTAGATGCTCCAATTAAGATGTTCCAAACTTCTTTCTTAAATGTGAGTGATATTCAAATAATAATTATAGATAATAAATAAATACAATTAAATATCTATTTAATAATTCAAATTATTTGAAAAAACTTGAAAAGCATGAGGTCCTCTCATACAAGTTTAAAGATTACTAAATAAATCCTACATCTAATTACCTTAAATTTGTCCCATTACAATTTATACTTTAAACTCAATGTTTATTTTATAAAACTATTATTTAACTTAATATTAATTTTTTATTTTCCAATAAGGGAGAGGGGCCAATAGCTGCCCACAATGTTTATTTTATAAAACTATTATTTAACTTAATATTAATTTTTTATATTCCATTAAGGGAGAGGGGCCAATAGCCGCCCACCCTAATTTGTACACTTGTCTTAATTTCATTGGTTAATTTTTGGTGCATTTGTGAACATGTACAAATGTTGTGAACATGTATCGGTGCATTTGTGTTACTTTATTTGATTGGTATTTTACATGTATTGGTTCTTTTTAAAAATTTAATTGGGATCAAGTGATTAAAAACATTGCCGTTATTGGGACCTGGGCGGCAACTGGCCCCTCTCCCTTAAATATAAATTTGTAAAACGTTTAAAAAATCTGTTTTAAAAAATGTAAAATTATTGTTAAACTTGTGTCCGTGTATAAACTTCTACCGAATTTTACCAATATCTGTTTTTAGTAAAACTGTGTACCAAAATAACTTCTTCCTAACCCTCGTCTGGTTGCGTATCCCAAAGCGAAACTTAAAGTTATACGCATACTTGGTTAACCTTTAAAAAAATACACAAGCAGAGAAAAGCAATACACAAAGACATCTGAAACACAACAAATACCGATCCTTTGAAACCAGCAGAAAAAGGATGTGTTTTTCAAAGCTAGCAAACCCCTGGGAGTTCGACAGCAGCACCTGTCTAAAAGTTAAAGGTAAAACTTCTTGGACTAATATCTACAAATTATAGACTGCAGTGCACCGCTGATCTCTTCTGTAACTCTTCATCTCTGTTGAAAAGAAAAAAAAGCCGGAGATTTGTCTAATGAAGCGCTGGTGCGGAATGAAGTCTTCGGAGAATAAGCAGACGAATACGCTGCGGAAAAGGCGCGTCATGGACAAAACGAGCCATTAATCTCGCCACTTTCATCGTATAGGCTTCCATCAACTGCGCTACCCTTACCAGTAAAATCATCACGACAACCCTAACACAAGGCTCAACTTCCAAACCCTAACAGAAGCCTGAATTTTCGAAAGCCTAACACAAGTCTCAACTTTCGAACCCTAACAGAAACCTGAAATTTCGAAACCCTAACATAAGTCTCAAATTTCAAACCCTAACAGAAGCCTGAAATTTCTAACCCTAACACAAGTCTCAATTTTCAAACCCTAACAGAAGCCAGAAATATCGAAACCCTAACACAATTCTCAAATTTCTAACCCTAACAGAAGCCTGAAATTTCGAAACCCTAACACAATTCTCAATTTTCAAACCCTAACAGAAGCCAGTAATTTCGAAACCCTAACCGGCGAAACAAAAAAATTCAGCGGCAAACACTACAATATAGCGGTTGTGCAATTCAGAGGCGGTGATACAAGAGAGATTTAAAGGTTATTTGGAAGGTTCCAGGTCTACCGAGCGGTTTTCCTATTCATATCGGCTGGTTTGCCGGTATTTTCATGCGGCGATTTTAATGGTTTCTTTGATCGTGCATCGCATTATTCATTGCATTTGGCGTATTTGAGTCGTTGCGATGAGCGACCCGCGAGTCAAACAAAAAGAAAATGAATAAGATAACAAAAAGTATTCATGTTATGATTAGGTATGGATATTCTTTACAGACTTGTTTAGCCGTTCGTTTAAAAGCCTTGGAATTTGCAGTTTACACGTGGCGGATTTGAGAGATGAGGTAAATGAAAAGATAAGGATAACGTCGTTGTCTTGTCTGGTAAGCACAAATCTAAGGTTGATGAGCGTCCAGCTGTCGAACGCCGCTGCATTGTTATTATAAATGTATAGAATATAGTACTAATGGTATAAAAAGCAGCCTGTGTCTATCTACCATAGTGGATGTGCATTTGACCAAAATAATTATTAATTAAAATAAATGCAATTAATATGTTTTTTTTAAATAATTATTATTTTAAGTCAAATGTGGATGGAAGATATTTGGAAAAAAGAAAGGTGGTAAGGTATGGTGGGCCACAAATGAGTTGTTTAAATTATCTATTTGTAAATGGTATTGTAAATGGCGTTCTTTAGAGGATAGGGAACTTGTCGGTTGATTTGGCCTCGTTGAAATGATATGAAAGGAACTTCTACTTTACAAACTTGGTTGATTTGGCGTCATTGAAATGATATGAAAGGGCGACTTCTTCATAAACTTGGTTGATTTGGGCTCATTGAAATGATATGAAAGGACGACTTCTTCATAAACTTGGTTGATTTGGGCTCATTGAGATGATATGAAAGGGCGACTTCTTCATAAACTTGGTTGATTTGGGCTCATTGAAATGATGTGAAAGTAACTTCTACTTGAGAATTGTATGGGCACAATCCATTTGGTTGATTTGGGCTCATTGAAATGATATGAAAGGAACTTCTACTTGAGAATTGTATGGGCACGATCCATTTGGTTGATTCGGGCTCATTGAAATGATATGAAAGGAACTTCTACTTGAGAATTGTACGGGCACAATCTCTTGCTAAAAGATTTTATTGTAGAGGAGAAAAGTGTATTCTTTGTCCCTTAATTTCTTTAGCTTTATATTTATTTTTAGTTGTCATAAATAAATTGTTTTTATGTCCAAATTTTTTTTGGTGTATAAGTTTCAATTACTATTGAACAAGATTGTAAGTTTTAAATCAAGACACATGCAACTTCCTAGGGTCTTATTGAGTCAAGTCTCGATGTGGATGCTATGTGTAGTATGTTTACATTTGAAATGGGATTTGTCAAATGTCGTTTTGGATGTATTAAATGTGTGAAATATGTTGCAATTCTTTTGTTTGTTTTTTCTAGTTTTTGCTATCTTTTTGGTCTTTTTTATGTTTAATAAGCAAATTAATATAATGAGAAAAGTAAAACATACTTAATCTATTTGTTGGAAATAAATGAATTAATCCACTTTTGAATAATTATGCAACCTCTTTCTTTTTGTATGTGTGTAAATAAATGAAGTACAACTAAGCTAATTAAATGAACTCAAACAATTAAATGAGTTAAATTAATGTATTGCAATTAATTAACTAAATACAATTTGTTAATTAGATGTAGCTAAATTTTAACATTTTCTAAATAAGCACAAGAAGAATCAATTGTTTTCTAGAAAAAAATTATTTGCGAGATGATTTAATATAGTAACTATAAGCACGAAAAAGACTCATGGGCCTACATGCTAATCCTATGATGAGCTGTAATCCTAAACACGTACATGTAAGCATCTTCTTGGCAACACGTGGATTGGATTTCCCTTATTCATCCTTTCTCTTCTAACCCCTAGCCAACCTGTGAAACCATGTTCCTTCTTCATTCCCCCTTTGTCACCATTTCATCTTCTTCACTTTTTGGACTTGTCAACATGGTCTACAAGTATCATAACATGGGAAATTCATCTTCCCTAAGTTCATTTCATTTGATTCAAACCTCTAGAGGCCTCCATTTGACCTCCCAGGCCTATCCCCATTTTTTAGTTTTTGCCTAGCTTTCCTCCTTTTTGGGTCGCCCCCTTTTATTCTAGGGTCACCCCCTTGCGGATCCTATTGGTGAACTAGGGGATCTTGCTTAATTTGTCCTTTTGACCAATTTCAAAAGCCAAATGGCATCTTTGACCTTCCAGGACCATGCTCCAACCTTCAGTTTTCACCCAGGAGTCCTCCTTCATAGGGTCACCCCTATTTACTTAGGGTCACCCCCTGGGCAACCCTATTGGTGAACTGGGTGACCTTATTGTGTTTTCATGCGCGAGTTCCTCTTCAGTTCAGGCCTAAAATAGCTCTGGCTTTTGCACCGATTTGCATGCAAATTCGACCCTAACTAAGCCTAGTCTATTCTAAGCCCATTCATCACTCCCAATCAACCATAATTAGCTCAATTGATCTATTATTAACTCTTCTCTCTCTCATGCCAACTCCCATTCCTCCATGAGTGATAAGCTTTCAAGCTTAGATCACTGTTCAATCAACCCAGTCTACTGCCTAATCAATTGAGTTCACTGATCAATCAACCTTGTTAACTCCTTAATCGAATTGAGTTAACTTCCCAATCAATCCCACCTATTATGAGCATCCATCTGTCGAACGCCACTGCATTGTTATTATAAATGTATAGAATATAGTACTAATGGTATAAAAAGCAACCCATGTCTATCTACCATAGTGGATGCACATTTGACGAAAATAATAATTAATTAAAATAAATGCAATTAATATGTTTTTGTTTTAAATAATTATTATTTTAGGTCAAATGTGTATGGAAGATATTTGGAAAAAAGAAAGGTGGTAAGGTATGGTGGGCCACAAATGAGTTGTTTAAATTATCTATTTGTAAATGGTATTGTAAATGGCGTTCTTTAGAGGATAGGGAACTTGTCGGTTGATTTGGCCTCGTTGAAATGATATGAAAGGAACTTCTACTTTACAAACTTGGTTGATTTGGCGTCATTGAAATGATATGAAAGGGCGACTTCTTCATAAACTTGGTTGATTTGGGCTCATTGAAATGATATGAAAGGACAACTTCTTCATAAACTTGGTTGATTTGGGCTCATTGAAATGATATGAAAGGACAACTTCTTCATAAACTTGGTTGATTTGGGCTCATTGAAATGACATGAAAGGAACTTCTACTTGAGAATTATACATGGGCACTGTATACACCTAAAATTGGCTCAGGTCGAATTAAGTAAATATTTTAATATTTATCTTAATTCTCATTTTCTTTTGTCAATTAAATAAATAATGTAAATTTATTTAATTGGTTCATTGTCCCATAATTAAATAAAAGTTATTTTATTTAATTAAATTCCCTAAACTCTTCTAATGTCTAAAGTCCAAAATCCACCTCATCAATCCACCTCATCTCTTCCACCTCACCATGTTGCACATATAATTAAATATTCTTAATATTTAGTTAGCTAATATCCTCCATTTTCTAAAATAAATCTTTAATTCAATTATCCTCCACCAATTCAATTGTTCCCCACTAGCCTTCACCCATTGAATATTTTATTCAATGTTCCCCACTAGCCTTCACCCATTGAATATTTTAATTCAATGTTCCCCACTATCCTCCACTATTGAATTCTTAATTCAATTGTCATAACCCACTGTCCCCCACTATTGAATTTTTAATTCAATTGTCATAATCCACCATTCTCAAATAAAGAATTTTTAATTCATCCACTATGAATTAAAGATTCACAAAAAATGAGAGCCATTGATCTCATCTTTTGATCCTCACCCTCCATTCTATTTTCAGAAAATCTATAAATAGAACCCTCTTCTAAGCCATTAGAAAGAGATTCATTATTGCATCAAATCTATACTCAAGTTTCTCTCATTCCACTTTCCAAGTATCCTCCATTATTGGGTATTGAAGCTTATCTTCAATCACCCAAAGTATCAATAGCCATTCTTCCTTTGGCATCTTCAAACAAGCAAGCAAGCTAAAAAGAGCTTCTGAGGGCTTCAATCAAGATCAAAGCAAGATAGGAAACAATGGAAAATGATAGGTAAATGGGTTTTGTAAGTATTTCTACTTCTTTGGTTTGATTCCTCTTTATCTTCACATTCTATTGGTGTTTGGGTTTTGTTGTGATCCTATCATCATAACTTGTACCAGGGGCAAACTAGGGCATGTATCATTATCAGACCATTTATTTTTTGAAACAACGTGATAAAACACATTGCTTCAAAGAGGGGCAAAATGTATACACCTAAAATTGGCTCGGGTCGAATTAAGTAAATATTTTAATATTTATCTTAATTCTCATTTTCTTTTGTCAATTAAATAAATAATGTAAATTTATTTAATTGGTTCATTGTCCCATAATTAAATAAAAGTTATTTTATTTAATTAAATTCCCTAAACTCTTCTAATGTCTAAAGTCTAAAATCCACCTCATCAATCCACCTCATCTCTTCCACCTCACCATGTTGCACATGTATAATTAAATATTCTTAATATTTAATTAGCTAATATCCTCCATTTTCTAAAATAAATCTTTAATTCAATTATCCTCCACCAATTGAATTGGTTCCCCACTAGCCTTCACCCATTGAATATTTTAATTCAATGTTCCCCACTATCCTCCACTATTGAATTCTTAATTCAATTGTCATAACCCACTGTCCCCCACTATTGAATTTTTAATTCAATTGTCATAATCCACCATTCTCAAACAAAATTTTTTTAATTCATCCACTATGAATTAAAGATTCACAAAAAATGAGAGCCATTGATCTCATCTTTTGATCCTCACCCTCCATTCTATTTTCAGAAAATCTATAAATAGAACCCTCTTCTAAGCCATTAGAAAGGATTCATTATTGCATCAAATCTATACTCAAATTTCTCTCATTCCACTTTCCAAGTATCCTCCATTATTGGGTATTGAAGCTCATCTTCAATCACCCAAAGTATCAATAGCCATTCTTCCTTTGGCATCTTCAAACAAGCAAGCAAGCTAAAAAGAGCTTCTGAGGGCTTCAATCAAGATCAAAGCAAGATAGGCAACAATGGCAAACGACAGGTAAATGGGTTTTGTAAGTATTTCTACTTCTTTGGTTTGATTCCTCTTTATCTTCACATTCTATTGATGTTTGGGTTTTTGTTGTGTTTTTGTTCATTTGAAACTAACTCTCATTCTCCCCCTCACAGGGACTATCCATTGCTAAAAGATTTTATTGTAGAGGAGAAAAGTGTATTCTTTGTCCCTTAATTTCTTTAGAGCTTTATATTTATTTTTAGTTTTGTTGAATACATAAATTATTTTTATGTTCAAATTTTTTTTTGGTATATAAGTTTCAGTTACTATTGAACAAGATTGTAAGTTTTAAATCAAGACACATGCAACTTCCTAGGGTCTTATTGAGTCAAGTCGTTGATGTGGATGCTAAGTGTATGTTTACATTTGAAATGGGATTTGTCAAATGTCGTCTTGGAGGCATTAAATGTGTGAAAGATGTTGCAATTCTTTTGTTTGTTTTTCTAGTTTTTGCAATATTTTTGGTGTTTTTATGTTAAATAAGCAAATTAATATAATGAGGAAAGTAAAACAGAGTTAATTTATTTGTCAGAAATAAATGAATTAATCCACTTTCAAATAATTATGTAACCTCTTTCTTTTTGTATGTTTATAAATAAATGAAGTACAACTAAGCTAATTAAATGAACTCAAACAATTAAATGAGTTAAATTTATTTAATGCAATTAATTAACTAAATACAATTTGTTAATTAGATGTAGCTAAATTTTAACATTTTCTAAATAAGTGCAAGAAGATTCAATTGTTTTCTAGACAAATTATATTTGCGAGATGATTTAATCTAGTAACTAGGATAAATTTTCCTCAAATAGAATCACAACAAACAATATAATTCTTCATAAATGAAACACACTATTATTAATTTCTTTCCTATCCTAACTCCAATTTTCTTTACAATCTAATTCCATTGAAGATCTCCCTAGTACTCTTCCAAAAGTTTCCTTAATGGTGTTAATAGAAGTTCTTTAGAAAAAAAAATCATGTGAGGAAGATCTCCCTAAGATTCTATAAACAAACATTTTCAATGTTGTATGATAGGAAACAAAACAAAAACAACAGAATCTCTTGAAGCTATTGAAAAGAACTATCTAGAAGCATATTCAAACAAATGTGAAGCAATATAATATGGAGTCTAGATCATTGATTAGATAAACCAAAGCCTCTAAATCCTATTAAAGCTTGATATTCAACAGCCATACTAGCTTGGAAGTGTTAAACAATTTTTGACTTGAAGAAGCTAACCAATTCGCTTTCAAAAACAATAAAGAAATCTAGTCTTAAATCTAACAAACAAGAAAACAAAACTATGCTACCTTGTTGAATAGGAATAATCTAAAGCTAATCTAAGGAAATGATAAGTTCTAAACTTGTTGGGTGAATATTTTGTCACCGAAAAAATGGTAACAGAATGGTACTTTCAACCACAGTATGATGAGATTAAATCTCTCCTCGAGGAAAGGGGAGGCACCCTTCTTATTGCTAACTAAGATCAACAAGTAATTAATTACACTTATTTACACTAAATCTATCATGTGGGTATTTACCTATCATCCAATTCTCTTTCTTCAGAATTGATGCTCAATTACAAACTTATACTAAAATCCTCTTTGGATGCTTACAATGTATCATAAACCATAAAACTACTTATTGCAGCAATAATAACCAATATTCAGATTAGTTAGACGTAATAATAACTAAAATAATACCGGTGTGTGTCAACCACGAGAAACCCACAAAGGCTCAAAGACTTTTGTTGCTCCTTACGCTAATTGGAAAATGAAAATGGATGGAATAAAATGCAGCTCAAAGTCTCCACCTTATTGCCAAAGAAGATTAAATAAACACAGATGATAACTCGTAGCCCAAAGTCTCCAAAGTCACCTCCAATCACAAACACAAGACACAAATCTAGAAATGATATTGCAACTCAAAGACTTTAAAATCAGATTTCTAGCACCTCCCAGATCATGTAGATTCACACCACAATTCAATCAAACACACAAGAAGATCTAATGGAAAAGACGTAAGAACATTCCCAATACACAAGCTTAATCCAACACAAAGATTAAATGCCCACTTGACTTTCTTATATTGACTGAATAAAGATTTACAATTTGAACACAAAGTCTCAAGATGTTTCTCAATGCGACAACGTTTCACTTCAATAGGTTGCCAAAAGATAATATTTACAAAGAGCACCCTCTTATTTATAGAGAAGAGCTATGAACAAAAATAGGAGAATTCTAACAACTTTGACTTAGTCTAGACAGAGTTCAATTTTGTTTAGGACTCTGTACTTTTCTTACGTGCAAATTACATATTACAAAAAGATATTTAAGATTCAATTACATATAACAAAACTACATATGGAAAGCTTTGAAAATAAACCAAGTGTCCAAAAACACAGGAATTTCTTCCTCTTTATCTTTCTCCAAGAAATCTTCATATCTTTTCAGAGCTGCTTGGACTTCATTATCATCTGGTCCTGATGTGTATCTAGAGATGGTAAGGACTCTTGTGATGGAGTCCAAGATTTTGATAGGCATGCCTTTGTTCCTATCTAGTATCCTTTGCAACTTATCCAAAATCACTTGAAAATCCACCAGCTTATCAATCGAGTCAATGAGAAGGCTTCTGTCTCTATTCCAGTATGAACCAGTGAAGTGAATTCTTGGATAACTATTTCTATAGGGAGGGTCTTCTGATTGTCATCCAACATTTTACAAGGAAGATCCCTAATCTTATCAGAAATATCTAGCCCCTTGTTTATGTTCTCATCTAGGGCCTCCTTGAGATCATTGATCAAATTTTTGAGGACTTCTTTCTTATTCTTCATGGCCTCCCTATATTCTACATACATGTTTCTATTGGGGATCACCCCGTGCTCTACTAAAATCTCTAACTTGATTTGTCGTAGCTGGGTCCACGTATGAATGTCTTTCTTCGTTAGCTGCAAGTCTTGGGATAGCATATCAAGTGTCTGGTTCAATCTTGCTTTCACTTCACCCAAGTTGTTGAAAAGCTTGATAGAAGACTATATTAGTTGAGTACCTTGTGCTAACAGTCTATCTATCTAGGAACTGACTCCCTGACCTTGTGCCCCAATCTTCTCAGCCTTCTAAATGGATTCTTCATCAACACAGTTACCAACAAGTTCTACTTGCTCAGAGGATTGGGCTATCTTTAGTAGAACATAAGTTAGTTGTTCTACCTGAATCTTGAGTTGATCTTTGATCAACTTGTCTTTGTCACACCTCTCAAGCAAAGCCATCAATGCTACTTGCAGGTCCTCTTACCACCTTTGTGTGTTTTCTTTCCAAGTTCTATCTGTGAAATTGCATAGTCAAAAGCTTGCACATCTTCAATATTTTTATCATTCAGAGGCACAACAACCTTTGCATACTTGTTACCAAATGAATCAATGATCACCCTTGATATTGTTTTAGCCTTCTTTGTTGATTTAGGCTTTGATGTAACTAATTGACCAAAATCAAAATCATTAGGTGACACTGCTTGTTTCTTCCTCTTTGGCTTATGAGAAATTAACCAAGGGGGAAGAGTGGATGAATCTTCTTCAGTTTGTGTCACCAAAGTTTGTGACGATGGGGTAGGATTAATGGTTTGTGAGATGGATGGAATGGAGGGTGGGATGGAGGATGGAATGGAAGTATCCGGTAATGTAGTGGATACCAAGGGAGTGGTGGAAATAATGGGTGGTGTTTGATTTAACACAACAATGGGATTCACATTAGTTCGCATATTGGGTGCAGAATTGGACATGAACTTATCAAAATCCAATTGGGTAGTAATGAATGGATTGGAAGGTGGAGATGATAAACATGTGGGACTGGGCAAAGAGGATAGCAATCCAAACATTTGGTCCATGGTGCCATGAGGAGGGCTTTGGAAAAATGAATCACTTGTGGGTGACAAAGGAGATGAATAAATGGTTTGTACAGAAATAGTAGGAGTAACAGACACAACAGGTGGAGATTGCACTGCTGAAACAACAGGGAGTGAAGTAGGAGACAACACCTGGGATGACTCCAATTGAGAAGTAATCGAAGGAGCTTGTGCTTCATCTACAGTAGGATTTTCCTTAGTATCTACTTCAGTAGATGTTCCTTATTTCTCCTTTTCTTTCCCTTCATCACCTTTGTTTTTGAAAATAAATTTTAGCTTTTGTCCAGAACCAAGAGTATCTTCTTTATTCTTAGTTCTAAGCTCCTCTTTCTTGCTAGGATCTCCTTTAACATGTTCTTCTTTAGACCCTGTTTTGAATGGATTCATCTTTATCCCTTTCCTTTCTAACCAAACATTGGTGTTAGCAAGGATGAGTTGAAACCTATCTCTTATGGAAGTGGACTCCTTCAATGACCATTGAATTGGTGGAAGAGGTGTTGAATCAATTTTGCTACCCTCATACAGAGGATCCAATATATCACCATCATCCTGCATATCTTCAGGAATGCCTGCAAGACTGAAATCTCTAATTTGTTCTAAGGTTAGCCAATTATAGTCTAGCTTCCTTACATATTCATATGTCCTACACTCAACCCATATGTCTTCAAATTTATGTACATGAGTGTAGTTACCTTTGAGCTTGTCTTTCATCCTCCTATAGTCAAAATCATTTCCTCTCTTGAATCTTTTGAGGGTGATCCACTGCAACTCATTTTCCATTAACTTGGCCTTTGGGGTAGTTGACATTGTGTATCGACCAATAGTAACTGGAAACTTGAAGCCAAACCTATGAAACTCTGCTTGCTTCTTGTGTACATTAATCATTTGGCTGCACAACTCCATCAATATCAATTTGTCACTAGGATACCTTGGTAACATGTTAGGTTGCTCACTGAAACATCCAACCCTGATGTAGGTAAAGGTTGGGAATTGTAGGAATATGAAACATACCTTCTTCACCTATTCCCATGTTGTATATGAAACTCTCTTCTTTATAAGATCCTTATCAAACATGCAAATGTACTTATAGAAGAAGGCATCATTGACTCTATTGAAATGTTTTAGACTCTCTTTCAGATTCAATTGTGGATAATATTCATACACTGGCACTTGCCTTCTATCACCAACGGAAGACAAACTAGGAAAAGACCTCATGCAAGTAGCAACATATACCAAATAAGATGTCATATAGAACTTTAGAGAAGTAGATACCTCAAAGAGTTGGTGGCAAATAGAATGACTGATCTGTTTACCCCAAAAGATTTTCTGATTGCCCTTCTTGATGATGGCAATATACTGATACATCCAATCCTGAAAGGTGTTGGATGTCAGGATCCCTTTGACTCTACTCAAGAGTGTAATCAAATCTCCTATCTCTTCCTGGAACTCACTTCGATAGATTCTTTTAGGCCACCTAGCTATAGTAGGTCTAGGAGTATTGACCCACTGAGAGTTAATATCTTTCTTGCATCTCTCTGTGTTCTTGTCATAATACTCATGAGCTGATTCCATGGTGACATCCGAGTATTCTTCAATATCTGGGCAACTAAAAAATCTTGTCAAAGTACTCTTCATCAAGCTGAATCACCACCTTACCATCATCAACCTTTATAGACTTTCTCTCTTGGTCAAAGCGAGTAGTTGTTGCCAAGACAAATTCTGGATTTTGCGTAGACAATGGGAAAGTAGATGCCAGGTGAATATTGTTGTCAAGAATATCCTACATGTTAGGTGCAATTGGCTGTTTGTTCATTCTTTCTAGAAATTCTACCTTATCCACATGGCCAATCTCGGTGTCCCTAATGTTATCCACATTTGATTCCATAGAGGACACAAGAACCACTCCTTGATATTTGTACTTCATGTTTTTCTTTGTAGGAGAGGCTTCTAACATTTGTTGAGAAACTACAAGATGACGTTGAAACTCTCCAGAGTTAGCATATTTTCACTTGACAAGAAATATGCAATTGCAGAGAAAAACTGCACTTCTGCCTTTGAACAGTAATTAGTGTAAGTTAGAGAAAATTCTCCAAACTACATGAGGTAGATCAAGTTTGCTACAATTTAGATAAAATTCTCTGAACTACATTGGGTAGAAATCAAAGTGCAGGGGCAAAGAATTTCCCCGCCCTTGCATAAGGGAAAGACTAAATGGAATGCACGTCAGAGAAAATTCTTTGAACTGCATTTAGGGAAGAACCTTTAGATGCAGGTCAAAGAATTTTCTCTGACTTACATTTTGTCTTAATGCATGGGACTATGTACTTCAGAGAAAATTCTCCAAAGTGCATATCAGGTAGATAAGTGTTATGTACTTTAGAGAATTTTCTCTCAAGTGCATAATAAGATAAGGCTTGGTTTATGACTTTCAGAGAAAATTCTCTAAAAGTCATTTTTTGGGTAATGCTTAGGTCATGACTTTCAAAGAATTTTCTTTGAAAGTCATGACTTTATTGCTTTTCAACATTTGGAAAAGTTTGGTTGTGCGGAAGGTTTGGTGTTGTTCAGAGAAAATTCTCTGAACAACATCAGTTTTAATAATCAGTGTTGTTGAAAGAATTTTCTCCAAACAACACACTATTGAAAACTGGTGTTCGAAACGGTAGTTTTAAAACTTTATTTACAGGGGTTTAAAACAACTGAATAAAATGGATTTGACAATTTTTCTTAGAGATTATTCTCTGAGAAACAATACTCAAGACTTGGCATTCTCAGGGGTTGGAGAAATTCTCCATGACCCCCAACTGTTTTAAACGATGGTCGATGTAAAAAGTAAAAACTAGGGTTTTACTTAAGCATAAAAATGAACAATATAAAAATGAGAAAAAACAATGAGAAAGATAAGGGTAAAAGAAAACAACTTACCCGAAACAAAAGATGAACACTTGAAATTAGTGGAAAACTCCACGAATAGTCGCACGCAACCAAGATGATAAACGACGAAGAAGGAAGCAGACAAGCTAAAAAATGGCACAAAGAAACGGTAAAAAGCCAGGGTTAAAATGAAAAATTAACACGGTAATTATATATACCCCTACATTAAATATATATACCCCTACGGTAATTATATATACCCCAACTGTTTTAAACGATGGTCGATGTAAAAAGTAAAAACTAGGGTTTTACTTAAGCATAAAAATGAACAATATAAAAATGAGAAACAACAATGAGAAAGATAAGGGTAAAAGAAAACAACTTACCTGAAACAAAAGATGAACACTTGAAATTAGTGGAAAACTCCACGAATAGTCGCACACAACCAAGATGATAAACGATGAAGAAGGGAGCAGACAAGCTAAAAAATGGTGCAAGGAAACGGTAAAAAGCCAGGGTTAAAATGAAAAATTAACACGATAATTATATATACCCCTACATTAAATGCCATTAATGGAAAACGTGTCGGCTTGATATGCAAATGTGAAGAAATTCTCCGCAACTACATGACTACAAACTTTCAAAAATGCAACATTGGAGAAATTCTTTGACTTTGCATATGTAATGTCATAGAATTTCTCCAACTTTGCATATCAGGTAAAAATGCTAAGTTATGACCAAAAAATTAATTTTTCTTTTTTGAAAGGGGTAGACTTAACGTGACTCAAAATGACTTTTTGAGGCATTTAACCACATGCGTGAGGCTAATTCAAATTTGCCTCGTTTTGTGTGCCTAGAGCTCATGGGATACGAAACGAACAAGTTTCATAGGAGTTATCCCACGAATTGAGTCAGCTAAATTCAAGGATAAAAGCTGGCTCTAACTAGGGAGCTTCCTTTGGTCATTCTTTGAAACAAACGAAGGGAGAAGAATCCTAGAACTCTAAGTGCCTTCATCCATTGGGCCATAGAGTTAGGCAACATACTTGACAATGACGACAAGAACAAAAAGACTATAAAAATAAACAAAATGTAAAAACTTATCTAGAACTTCACTGTGTGAAAAGCTTCAGATGTTGTCCACTATGGGGCAGTGGGAATGGTGTTCCACCCTGATATGCCAAATGGAAACTATTTTCACCATAGAGTTGGTAAATTAGGAAAGGGCCTCTCCACAAAGAATCAAACTTTCCATGCATTCCTTTTGGATCTCTTCTCTTGTCCCACAAAAGAACTAGATCTCCAACTTGGAAATCTCGTGGCTTGCCCTTCTTGTCAAAAAGATTCTTGACTTGACTTTGATGATCAGTAGTACGACCTACCACCTTTGTGTGTTGTTCCTCTAGTTCAATAAGGAACATAACACGCTTGTCTATGGAACTTTCAAATGTCTCATCTTCGATTGCCTTGGCCAATCTAAGAGTGGGCAACTCCAATGTGATGGGTATCTCTACATTCAAGTCATACAGGATTTGAAAAGGAGACATACCAATCGCTTGCTTAGGAGTGATACGATCAACCCACAATGCATCATGCAACGCCTTGTGTCAGGACCTCTGATTTTCTTCTACCAACTTCCTGATAATGGTGACCAAGTTCTTATTACTTGACTTAGCTTGACCATTCCCTTGGGGGTAATAGTCAGAAGAATGAGAAAGAGTGACCCCATATTCAAAACAGAACTCAGTTATCTCATGGGATGAGAAACAAGTAGCATTGTTTGCTACTATCTTGTTAGGTACTCCGAACCTTGAGATAATGTTTTCCTTGAGGAAGTTACAAACAACCTCTGAAGTGGCATGCTTGACTGGAGTTGCCTCCACCCACTTAGTGAAGTAATCGGTAGTCGTGAGAACATAGCTATGACCTGCACTTGATAGAGGATTCAATGCACTAATGAAGTTGATGCCCCATTGCTAAACGAGCTCTTTAATTTCTACTAGTTTGAGGGGTAGGGTTGCCAACTTGGGTTTCCCCACAATTGTTGACACAACTTGCATTTACGCACCCAAGTGTATGTGTCTTGAAAAAGTGTCAGTTAGTAGTATCTTGCTCACAAAATTTTGTGAGCTATGACCGAAGCTGAGAAATGTCCTCCACATGCCAAGTTGTGAAAAGATTCCAGCAACTTGTCTTGTTGTGCTTTGTCCACACACCGCAGAAAATTTTTGTCAATGCTTTGCTTGTACAAACTGTTGTCCCAAAGAATGAAGTTTGCAGCCTTAAGCTTGATTATCCTATTCTCTTTGTAAGACAAATGTTTTGGACATTCTCCATATGTGAGGAAATGTGCAATGTTAGAATACCACTCATCCGTTGTGCTTACGGACAAGACTGTGGGAATTTCTTTGGTATCCACTTCCTCATCACTGGATATTTCTTCTGGTTTGTTGTCCACAATAAGCTGACACAAACCTTTTCCATGCACTAGCTTTGTAGGCTTGATCTCCATACCATATTCTTAGATCTTGACAATCCAATTACCTCTCTTGCTCCCAAATTCCTATTGAGTCAAGATGGACTTGACTGCAGAATTTCATACCAGTGCTATGGTATGAGAATTGAGAATGTAATACCTAAAGGGCTTAATCGCTTTCACCACAGTGTAAGCATGTTTCTCCATTGGTGAATACTTGAGCTCATGAACCTTTGGAGGACAACTCATGAAGGCTATAGGAGATTCAATTCCTTCTTTGTTTTGCTACACCAAAATGGCGGATAAAGTGTGCTCTGAAGCATAACTGTATATGATGAAGTCCTTGGTATAGTCTAGGCAGACTAAGACTAGAGCATGGGCAATTGCTTCCTTTATCTCATGAAATGTAGCTTTTCCTTCCGCATTCAAATGGAAGGTTGAATTTCCTTTCATCATATCAATGATATGATGTGTCTTCTCAGCAAAATCAAGTACTAATCTTCGCAAAAAGTTAACCTTCCCAAAGAAGGAATGCACACCTATTTTGCTAGATGGCAGGGTAAGACTCTAAATAGACTTGACCCATTCGAGATCAATCTTGGTTCCTTCTTTAGACACAATGTACCCAAGAAGCTTACCTTTAGTAACCCCAAAAATGGATTTCTTGGGATTGAGAGAGATCCCATGTTGACAACACCTTTCAAGCACTTGTTGTAAACAGTTCCAATGATCGTAATGCTTCTTTGAGAAGATAGTTAAATCATCAAGGTAGACCATGATGATCTTACCCATCTCGTCTTGAAAATCCAGGTCCATCGCCCTCTGATAGGTGGCACCAACATTGATCAACCCAACAGTCATTCTACGATATGCAAAGGTGCCCCATGGAGTAGTTAAGGTCATTTTGTGCTGATCTTCTTCACACACCTCCACTTGGTTATATCCTAAAAAGCCACCTAACATAGCCAACATCTCTGAACTCATCACCATTTGTAGTACTTGATCCATTACCGGTAATGGGTAATTATCTTTCAGTGATGATTGGTTCAAATTACAAAAATCTACACAGATGCGAATTTCTCCATTCTTCTTCCTCATAGAAATGATGTTAGCTATCCATGTTGAGTGATGAATAGGAAAAATGATTCTAGCATCTAACATCTTTTGGATCTTAGCAAGAATGATACCTGAGATCTTAGGATTGTATTATCGTTGTTTCTGCTTATGACGCAGAGACCCAGACTTGAGAGGAATATCATTCTAAACTTCTTTGGGCCAGAATGACTTCAAATCAGCATATGAATATGCTAACACATCAATGTACTCCTATAAAAGTGCTACAAACTTCTTTCTTTCCTCTATCGAGAAACATTTCCCAATGTTACCATTTTGGGATCATCTTCTGTACCCAGATTAAATTGCGCAACTTCGACTGATGAATCTGGTCTAGACTGTTGTTGTCATTTAATAAAGTGATCATGCTTATCAAAGAGTTTCTCCAGAGAAACCAATCCTTTGGGAATCTTATTCCCTTTCAACTGCAAAACTTCTTCACCAATTTCCTTGTTTACCTCATAGATTGATTCTCGAGGAGTAGAGTCACTCCCTTCAAAGTATAAGTCACTAAAATTTTCCAAATTCTCTAAAAAGGCAATGATTTGATCATTACTATTGAAAATTTGCCAATGATTGGTATTATCAGGAACAATGGGTTGGAATACCAATTCAATAGTATACTTGTTTCCCTAAATGTCCTTGTGAGGAACTAGGAGAGTGGCTGATACAGCCAAAGAGTCTGCCTTATCATTATATTCCCTTGGGACTATAGATATATCAAAGGCATTGAAATCTTCAATGCAATCCCAAATAGGATTGTGGTAATGCCTTAACCTTTCATTCTTTGTCTGATATAGATTTCTTACTTGACAGATGATTAGATCAACATCACCTTGAGCATGAAGATTTTTAATTCCTTTGTTTTGTACAACTTCCATCCCTAACAACAAGGCTTCATACTCTATAGTGTTATAGTATTATTAAATTGCAATTTGAAAGAAAAGGGGAAGATTTTTCCTTCTAGAGATATAAGGACTATCACTGCTCCAGATCTTGTCAAAGAACAACTACCATCAAACTCTAAAGTCCAAACGTCATTTGAACTTCCTACCTTGATAGTTTCAAAATATGGAATCTCTTCGCTTGAAGAGAATGATTCATCTATTCTTAGATCTTCATTTGAAGTATCATCCGATGACACGGTATCTTCATCTGTGGTTAAGAAAAAAGTGCCCATTCCAGAGGACTCAAAGAGAATCTGAGCTTTTAGATCCTCAGTCTTTGTCACAGTGTACTTAGCTTCCCTCTCTGGATGAAGTTTCTACATAACACCTTTGACAAGTATTCTAGCCTTAGACCAATCCATGTTGATTTCATCAAAAATTTCATCCCAATATGAAGCTGGAATGTCGGCTACAAGAGTTGTCATCTTTATCCTCTTCTCCAAAAAAGAAGCAAATGCAAATTGTGCATCTTTGATTTTCCCTATGAGGGGTACTTGCTTGGTTTCCATTGAAAAATAACGACCAAAAGTCTTCATCACAGTTAATCCCAAAGCATTAGCTACTTTGGCTGGCATCACATTGTCGGAGGCACCCGAATCAATGATGCAATTACTAAGCTTGTGACCATTGACAAGCAAGGAAATATAGAAAGGTTCTATTTTTCCAGGAATGGATGAGGGAGTTGTAGCTAGGTTATTTTGTGCAAGTCTTGGTTTTGGGGAAACAGGTGCACTTTTGGAGGAATCTTGACCAGAATTGGATCCCTTGTTTTTTACAAACTTAGCCAATATTTCAAACTGGTAGGTTTGAAGAAATTGAACCTTGGACATTTGGATTTTTATCTTCTTAGCATGGTCTATGATGTCAAAATCTTGGTAGGGAATAGCTAAGGAGGACGAGGGATTCTCATTTTTAGGTTTTGGATTTTGGGCACTAGGTCTAGACATAGAAGAAGTAGGAAGATAAGGTGCACTTTCTTGTTTATTTACCCCTATATCCTTCGACTGAATTGGTAAAGGGGTTCCTCTTTTAGCAATTATAATCCCTAGACATGATTCATCTTTGGATTTATCTTTATCAACATCTTGTTGTTGATTCATCTGATTCTACGAGTGGGTGAAGATGACATAAGATTCATTGTATGCAGCCTCTTCTTGTTCAAATTCTTCTTCATTTTTCAAAAACCCAATATTTGAGTCGCTAGCTATTTCTGATCCATTCTCTGTGAAGAGATTATCACCATCCTCTGGGATATATTCTAACTTCAAAAGATCATCTTGTTCTAGTTCGAACAAGCCCACCACTGCATTAATAGGTGGTGCCTCTAGTGCAAGCCTTTCTTGTGGTGGAGGAACCCTATTCTGATTCTAGTTCCTTGTGGCATTATTGGGATAATTATAAGTATTTGGATATGTCCTCCTTGGAATGTCCTTGTATGGAGGAATGAACAACCCTTGGGACACTTGCTTCTTGAGTGCTAGCAATTCATTTGCAAGCTTCTACACCATAGGATTCATGGTGGTAGTGGAAGGCGGGGTTGCTCTCTAGGCTTGATAGAATCCTTTCTCAATTTTCCTGCCAAGATCAAATCATCCTCTACTTTAGTAGCCAAACTTTGAGTAGCTGCAAGATCAGCTAGGGATGCTCTTCATAAAAGAAAACTTACCTCTGGTAATTGAGAATTGATGAAGAAGCACTTCAAGTTCTTAGCTGTGGGTTGTGCAACAGTTGGAATCCTATTTTTTCAACTTATTGAACTTTGCCACGAACTCATGCATGGGCTCATGTGGTTCTTTCTTCATTTGTGTGAGTTGGGCTAACAAGGCATGAGCATCTTCTGCTGGCTTGAATCTCTCTTCAAACTTGGTTCGAAGTATTGCCCAACTTGTGATACTTCCTATAGTAAGATGGTAAAACCAATCAGCTGCAACACCTTGGAGTGTTTCCATGAACAATCTTACAGAAACATCTTCATGTTCCATCCCAAAAACTCTGCATGCAATGTAGAATGCAGCAATATGTTCTTTTGGGTGTTGCTTGCCATCACCATAGAACTTAGGAAAGTTATTTTGTGAACCACGAGGTAGATCATGTGCTAGTGGTGTCAAATTCAATGGACCAAAAGCAATTCCCCATGGACCTTGGGCAACCATTCTATCAGGGTTGTATGGAGGAATAGGAAATCCTTGTAGTGGTGTAAGAGGCAAGATCCTTTGAGCATTGGAGTCCTCCTTGAGTATAGGAGATCTTGTGTTGGTAGCAGGAAAACTTCTTGTATGTTGAAGAGGTGATCTTGCACGTGCAGGCAAAAGATCAAAGTTATGCTTCTACAACAACTCAAAAGTAGGATCTATGTGTCCTCTTTCCCTCTTACAACAAGTGTAATTTTGTTATGCCAAATTGTAGACTTAACACAAGAAAGAGAGATCAGCAACAACAACAATAATTACAAAGAAAGAGGCATTGATGTGCTTCAACCAATGAGTGTGGCTCTTGGTTGCATGTCCAGGTCCCTAGTAGAGTCACCAAAAACTGTTGGGTGAATATTTTGTCACCGACAAAATGGTAATAGAATGGTACTTTCAACCATGGTTTGATGAGATTAAATCTCTCCTTGAGGAAAGGAGAGGCGCCATTCTTATTGCTAACTACGATCAACAAGTAATTAATTACACTTATTTACACTAAATCTATCATGTGGGTATTTCCATATCATCCAATTCTCTTTCTTTAGAATTGATGCTCACTTACAAACTTATACTAAAAACCCCTTTTGATGCTTACAATCTATTATAAACCATAAAATTACTTATTGGAGCAATAGTAACCAATATTCAGATTAGTTAGACGTAAGAATAACTAAAATAATACCAGTGCGTGTCAACCACAAGAAACCCACAAAAGCTCAAAGACTTTTGTTGCTCCTTACACTAATTGGAAAACTAAAATGAATGGAATAAAATGCAGCCCAAAGTCTCCACCTTATTGCCAAAGAAGATTAAATAAACACAGATGATAAGTTGCAGCACAAAATCTCCAAAGTCACCTCCACTCACAAACACAAGACACAAATCTAGAAATGATATTGCAAATCAAAGACTTCAAAATTAGATTTCTAACACCTTCCATATCATGTACATTCACACCACAATTCAGTCAAACACACAAGAAGATGTAATGGAAAAGATGTAAAAACATTCCCAATACACAACAATCTTAATCCAACACAAAGATTGAATGCCCACTTGACTTTCTTATATTGATTGAATAAAGATTTATAATTTGAACATAAAGTCTCGAGATATTTCTCAATGCAACAATGTTTCACTTCAATAGACAAAAGATAATATTTACAAAGAGAACCCTCTTATTTACAGAGAGGAGCTATGAACAAAAATAGGAGAATGCTAACAACTTTGACTTAGTCTTGACAGAGTCTAATTTTGTTATATGTAATTGATGGAAAGCTTTGAAAATAAACTAAGTGTCCGAAGACATGAGAATTTCTTCCTCTTTATCTTTCTCCAGGAAATCTTATCTTTTTAGGGCCGCTAGGACTTCATTATCATCTGGTCCTGATGTGTATCTGGAGATTGTAAGGACTCTTGTGATGGAGTCCAGGATGTTGATAGGCACACCTTTATTCCTATCCAGTATCCTTTGCAACTTATCCAAAATCACTTGAAAATCCGCTAGCTTATCAATCGAGGCCAATGAGAAGGCTTTTCTCTCTATTTCAGTATGAACCAGTGAAGTGAATTCTTGCATAATTGTTGCTACAGGGAGGGTCTTCTGATTGTCGTCGAACATTTGACAAGGAAGTTCCCCAATCTTATTAGAAATATCTAGCCCCTTATTTATGTTCTCATCTAGGGCATCCTTGAGATCATTGATCAAATTAATGAGGATTTCTTTCTTATTCTTTATGGCCTCCCTATATTCTACATACATGTTTCTATTGGGGATCACCCCATGCTCTACTAGAATCTCTAACTTGATTTTCTATAGCTAGGTTCATGTATGAATGTCTTTCTCCGTCAGTTGCAAGTCTTGGGATAACATATAAAGTGTCTGGTTCAATTCCGCTTTCTCTTCACCCAAGTTGTTGAAAAGCTCAATAGAAGACTGTATTAGTTGAGTACCTTGTGCCAACAATATATCTATCTAGGCACTGACTACCTAACCTTGTTCCCCAATCTTCTCAGCCTTCTGAATGGTTTCTTCATCAACATAGGTACCAACATGTTCTACTTGCTCACAGGATTGGGATATCTTTAGTAGAACAGAAGTTAGTTGTTCTACGTAAATCTTGAGTTGATCCTTGATCAACTTGTCTTTGTCATACCTCTCAAGCAAAGCAGTCAATGCTGCTTGCAGGTCCTCCTTACCACGTTCGTGCATTTTCTTTCCAAATTCTATCTGTGAAATTGCATAGTCAGAAGCTTGGACATCTTCAATATTTTTATCCTTTGGAGGAACAATAACCTCTACATGCTTGTTACTAGATGAATCAATGATCACCCTTGATATGGTTTTAGCCTTCTTTGCTGATTTAGGCTTTGATGGAACCAATTGACCAAAATCAAAATCATTAGGTGACACTTCTTGTTTCTTCCTCTTTGGCTTCTGAGAAATTAACCAACGGGGAAGAGTGGATGAATCTTCTTTAGTTTGTGTCACGAAATATTGTGACGACGGGGTAGGATTAATGGTTTGTGAGATGGATGGAATGGAAGGTCGGATGGAGGATGGAATGGAAGTATTCGGTAATGTAGTGGATACCAAGGGAGTGGTGGAAACAATGGGTTGTGTTTGAGTTAACACATCAGTGGGGTTCACATCAGTTGGCATATTGTGTGCAGAAGTAGACATGAACTTATCAAAGTCCAACTAGGTAATAATGAATGGATTGGAAGGTGGAGATGATAAATGTGTGGGACTAGGCAAAGAGGATAGCAGTCCAAACATTTGGTCCATGGTGCCATGAGGAGGGCTTTGGAAAAATGAATCACTTGTGGGTGATGAAAGAGATGAATAAATGGTTTGTATAGAAATAGTAGGAGTAATAGACCACTAGTTGAATTTTGGCAAATAAATGACTAAGGGACTAAAACTTTTAGTCACAACAACTAAAAATGACAAAATTCTACTAATTTTTTGCAACTTAGATATAAATGAGTAAATAAATGACTAGTTTGGTCGTTGACTAAAAAATTATTTAGTCACAGAAATAAAATGACTAAATAGTTAGTCACCCAAATACAAATTAGTCAAAATATTTAAAAGAACTTTTTGGGGAAATTATTGGCGGGATGTATTGCCGCGATTCACTATTCGCGTTCATGCCAACATTTTTTGCTATCTGCATTGCCATCATACCTTGTTCTGTATCTTCCTTCTTTTTGCACTCAAATCTCCAACTCCTTACTAAATATCACCATCACCATCACACTCTTCACCTGTAGGCACTCTAACATGCTCTTCACGCACTCAGCTTGGAATATCTTCGACTGTTTAGAGCTGCTTGTGGTGGACTCACCAAAAAACAAAAGGTCAGGAATGTAGAGATGAAAGTACTTTCCCAAACCTTTTTCGCACTGAGGCATTTTGAGTTATAGCAACTACTTGCATGGGCAAAAAAGAGGAGAGGACCTGGAGACTTCTGAAAAGGTAGGCAAGGAATTCAGAGTTTATTGCAACGAATTTGAAGTCAGTGAGGCCCTCTACAGCGAAGTCATATTTGGGGACACCCTCTGCAGCGAATTCAGAGGTAATTCGAAAGCCTCATTACATTTATAAACACAAAATCTATAGCTTTGTGATTGGCAACTTATAGTAGTTACAATCTACTGCTCTTAATAATGTTCTTTTACAATCTTGCCACTATTCTGCTTCATAATGTGTTCTAGCTAAATATAATAAATTTGGGTGTCAGTGCCAAAATAGAATTTCCTCAAACAATTTTGATACATTTTCACTACAAGCGCAAACTGTCCTTGTGCAAAGTAAACATGTGTTAGATTTACCCACACATCAGGCATCTGAACAAAGATGTTTCCTGCTGCAGCTTCTTGTATCTGTGTAACAATTTCCTTTGCAATATCAAATTGACCCCTTTTAGCTAGCACAATGGCTACCCCATTTGCAACATAAACATTTCTTGGTCTCTGTGCCAACACTTTACAATACAGTTCTCTAGCCTTCTCAAGATGTTGTGACTCTACCTTTGGATCCCTCCTCTCATTGCGAAAAGTTGTAAAATAATTCCAATTTCCAAGTGAAATGTCAAGATAAGATTTTTTTGCATCTGGTTCACTTTGTGCAAATTTAATTATTTCTTTTTCTTTAAGGCAGTCGTCTATTTTCAGTTCCATTTTTCCAAGCATAGATAAAGCATTTGATGAGTTTTTTTCCACTTTAAGTGCATCCCCAATCAATTCTAGGCTTAGTTGGATCTCATTTCGAGCTTTAGCCATGGCTGCAAGACATAGATATGCATCCACATAATTAAGAAACTTGAACAATATTAGCTTGTATAAAAAATTTTCTTTTTCAATATCATGTAGCTATTCAAACAACCTAGCAAGATTAAATAGTGTTGTGACTTTATCCCATGGTAGCTCAAGTGAAACACCACCTTCTTCTAGTTGATGGAAGAATTCCATATCCTTAAAGAGCACAGGAAAAACTACAAAATTGGCACTGGGGCTTTTATTTATGAATTCAACCCAAGTGCCATTTCCTAATGCCTCCATAAAAGTTTGTGGAGCCAACTCTAGTTCATCACACTCAAATGAAGAACCCCAATGTTGTTTAACAATTGAATGGGTACTTCTTCTCTACTCTTCTTCAGAAGAGACTTTGTTGTCTTAAGAGAATCTAAGGCTGCATTGGGGTCTGATGATATAATAACTCATCCATCTTGATAAATGTATGGGCATCATGTGGATCTATGCGAGTTGCCTTTCTTAAAATTTCCAAAGTCTTCTCTGCCTACCCTTGCTGAGCATATATATGGCCTACATCTTTTAAGCTCTCACAGTTCTCAGGGTGGACCTCCAGAACCTTTTCAAAATTTGAGAGAGAACTCTTAAGATCTCCCAAATTCAATTGAACCTGTCTACGAAATCCTGTGGCCTCTGGCTTTCCTTGACTGATGCCATGTAGTAGTGGCCAGTGGTGTCATAATCACCTTTACTATGATAAGATCGTGCAAGATTATAATATGAATGAGATTTCATGAGAGGGTAGTCAGTTGAAACAAGAGCTATCTCAGTCAACTGTTCCATAAGAAAATGCTTCCCTGTGAAGAAAAAATGGTTTGCTAAATGATTCAATGTCATTGCATAGTACGGGTATAATTCAAAGGCTCTACGCATCTTTTCCATTCCTTCATGAACACTACCTTTTTCACTAACTATGAGAATCCTACAAGTAAAAAATGCACAAAATTGACCATAGAGTTTTATGTAGAGGCAGAACATGATGCAGAGGAAGGACTCACACACAATAACCTTGACACATCCCAAAGAAAGTTTCAATACACTTGATGCAAATCTGCACCCTTGTTCATTCTTGACAATTTGCTCCTAAGCCTAAAACATGGAAACAACACTCTAATGATACTCAATCATTGAAGACAACATGGAATATGGGCAACTTGGTTTATTCAGACCTATTACAACATCTTCTAGGGGCTTCCAAACATACATGACCTAACCAAGTGATTAACACAATGATTTATGCAATTTAGATCTTCTTGCCACTGGGTGCATTCAAGGTGATGACTCCAAACGAAGGTAAGAACACTATGATTCTTCACCCCTCCATTGACATACAATGCATAGATTATTCAAAGCAACAAAGAACCTAGGGTTTTAGGACTGTCTCATAGCAAATCTACACACACAATCAATCATATCTTCTTCACACATGTTAGTCATGAGTTTTCCTTTTGCATGGATGTGGATAGGCGTGGGACAGAGCTTTCCACCAATTTTCAAGATTTTTGGATGGTGGAAACTCTGGCCATGATCAAATTTTGCTCTCGGGAAACCCTAGGTAGGGTTTAGACCTGCACTCACCAAAATGCAATATCTCACACAAAAGTTGATGAAATTCTACCAAACCAAATGCATTCGAAAGCTAGATTTTTGTTACTATGTGTAGAACATTACAGATGGATCAATGTTGAACGTTGACTATGAATCAATACCATGCATTTGATGAGAGAGTAGCTAATGATAGGGACATGGACAAATATCCATGTCCATGTAAAGACTGTCATGGTGGAAAGGTGAGAAAAAGAAACTTGATTCTTCGACATATGATAAGATATGGGAATAGTGGTATAAGCCCTTGGGATTACAATTATTATGAAGATATGATAGAATTGCAGAGTGGGAGAGATGAAGAGGCAACAAACATAGATGAAGTGGCACCAAACATAGATGAAGTGGCACCAAACATAGATGAAGAGGAAACAATGTTAGATGAAGGGTTTGAAGTTGATAGAATATTGAATGAGGGTCTAGATGATGATTGGACCAAGTCGATGGAGGATGCTTTAAAGCCTGTGTATGCTAATTGCAAGTTAAGTCATTTGACAACAATCCTTCAAATTCTTAACTTGCAAGTGGTGCATGGTTGGACAAATGAGAGTGTAGATCAGTTATTGGCATTATTAAGTTTGTTATTACCCCCTGACTCCACATTGCCAACAAAACAAAGTCAATGTAAAAAGCAAATCACTAAGCTAGGATTAGGGTATGAAAACGTCCATACATGTGTTAATGGTTGTGTATTATTTCGCAATAATATTACAAGTGAGAGTGAATGTCCAAAATGTCATGAAGCGAGGTATAGACAAGGGTTGAAATCAGCTATGGTTCCTAGAAAGGTTCTTCGCTACTTTCCAATAATCCCATGATTAATCTGAATGTATGGGTGTAGAGACATTGCTGAACTTATGCAATGGCATGCCCAAAATAAGAGCACCGATGGAAAACCACAACATGTGCCTAATTCTAAGACGTGGATTGAATTTGATAATAGATGGCCTAATTTTTCTCAAGATCCTCATAATATAGGGTTGGGTTTGGCTCTATATGGGGTGAACCCATTCTCAGATCAAAGTACTAAATGGTCAACTTGGCCAGTGTTTTTAATAAATTATAACTTGCCTCCATGGTTAGCAACTAAACCATTTTTCTTAATGCTATCATTGATTATACCAGGAAAGAAAAGTGCGACTTCAGATACAATTGATGCTTATCTAGAGTCATTAAATGATGAGCTAATGGAATTGTGGAAAGGAATTGAAGCAATTCAATCTTTAAGGGATGGTCATTCAGTCAAATTCACTTTAAGAGCTTCCTTATTGTTTACGATTCATGATCTTCCTGCATATGGCACATTGTCTAGTTTTAGTGTTCATGGATACCATGGATGTCTTGCTTGCAACTTTAAGGATTTTGTGAGGCACTCAATAAGTTTGCGTAAGTGTATTTATTGTGGACATCGTGCTTACCTTAAAATGGATCATCCATATCGTCGACAAAAACCATGTTTCAATGGTCAAGAAGAGAATCGTGAAGCACCATTGCTAATAACAAGTGATTACATTGTTGAGAATGGACAAAAAATAATGTCATTTATTGAAAATGATGGGATTGCTGGTAGTAGATATGATCCATGTAGTGAAAGCGGTGTAAAACGGTTGTGCATATTCTATAGGTTGCCATACTTTAAGGATATAACCATTAGGCATACTGTTGACTTTATGCATACTAAGAAAAATATAGTCTATGCTATTATAGAAACTCTTTTTGGTGCTTTTGATATTGTTTCATCACGTGAAGACTTTTAACATCTAAAGATTCGTTGAAATCTTTGGGTTGAAAAATGTGCTAATGAAAAATATAGAAAACCTAGTTCTCCTTATGTCTAGACAAAGGAACAATGTGTACAATTCTTACAGTTGTTGTCTCAGCTTCACTTTCCCACTGGATATGTAAGTAGTAGTATTAGAAGCCAAACTGACATTAATGGCTTAAGAGGCCTCAAGACCCATGACTATCATGTCATAATCGAGAATATTTTACCTATTGTGGTAAATATATCAAGTTTGGGAAAGGGGCCAAGATTGACAGTTATAAGGTTGGGCCTAATATTAAAGAGAATGAGTTTACATGTATTAGATCCTTCAAACTTTGATAGTTTGAGGGAGGAGGTTGTTGAAGTCCTTTGTCTATTGGAATGGGAATTTCCACCAGCAATCTTTAACATTTCTATGCATCTTTTGATACATATAGAATATGAACTAGAGCATTGTGGCCCAGTAAGAATGAGATGAATGTATCCTATAGAATGATATATGAAAGTTTTGAAAAAAATTGTTCATACTAGGGCAAAACTGGAAGGCAACATGTCTGAGGGATATTCAACGCAAGAGGCCATGGGATTTTGCACATAATATATGAAGGATTTTAAAAATTTCAATTGACAAGTATGGGATGATGACGAAGATGAAAGAGCTGCAGGTGAAGTATTAGAAGGCAATGGATGTCGCTTCAAGCTATCACATCAAGAAAGAAGTGCGATACATGCCTATATTCTTCAAAACATAACTTCGTTTGATAAGTGACAAAGGTACAAAAAAATTTACATAATAATTTATTTACTCAATTGCATTTACACATTTATATTATTAATCTTACTATTTGTATGTTAATATTCTATGTAGAAAATATGAAGAAGAGAGTCAAACTTGGATACAACATCGACCTCAAAAGCACAGATGTCATGATTTGACTGGAGGTTATTCTTTTCCAAAATTTGAAGAATGGATTGCTAATGCAGTCAGTCATGCAAAAGAAGAAGGTCAAGATGTAACAACGGAGGAAAGTGATCTTTCACAATCTCCACATGTATGGGCTATGTGTTTTAGTGGAATGTGGGCCTATGGTAGTTATTTAAGAGTGGAAGTAAAAGACAAAGGAAAGACAAAGGAAAGACAAATTGTGATTGTGTTGTTAGTGCTGAATTTCTTCATGAAACTGAGAAGAAATTTTATGTTGGATTCATACAAGAAATTATTCAAGTGGATTTTGGTGAAAATAGTCCTATATTATTAAAATGTAAGTGGATCCAACCATCCGCAGTACAATTTGATGAGTATGGATTTGTAAGCGCAAATACAAGGAAATTTTTATCAGAGATGGATGGGCCGTATGTTTCCCCTCTTCAAATTAACCAATCATTTATAATTGATGATGTAAGAAGCCCAGGATGGTCGTATGTCATTCAAACAGAGTCTCGTTCCAAATGAAAATTCATGGAAGTTGTCGATATAATGCATGATGGGGAATATGTTAATTTACAAGAAACATTCGAAGAAGTGGATGAAGACGATGATGGAGTGTTTGAAGAAGAGATTTTGATTACCAATGAAGAGATTGGGAGAGAGAATGAGAAGCATGTCACAGACGAGGATGAGGAAGAAAATCAAGCAGATGCAGACACGAGTGATCAGGATTATGATCTTGTTGGCAATGTAGATGATTATAATGATGTTTTGTCACCTTAACTAGCTTGTCACCTAAACTTTCGTTATATGTATGGTGTAACTTATTATTGAATGTAATAAAGATCTGAGTATAGGTATGCTTATTCACTATTGTTTTACTGATACATTTCTAAATTTAATCATCATTATTCTACTAGTACATTGTATACAAAACCTGAGATGTTCACTGCTAATTTGAAGTGTAGTTAAAGTTAGGTTCAATCATTCTTCTTAGTTTTCTTACTTTGGTTGAAATTAATTTTGTTTAGTTAGAATATAATTTCTTGTATGTCCTATATGTTTTCTAGATGCTAGACTTTTCTTGTATGTCCTAGATGATAGCTTTAGTTTGTAATACAGATTCTAGCCTCCACATGCATTGAATATGCTTGTGTGAAGGAAACAATGACAAACATCTGTGATTGAATAATACATATAGATATCTTAACATTAGGTGAACTAAACCTCCTCATTACAAACAAAGAAATGATCTCTTAGATATCTTAATCAAAATTCGAGCACCAGATTAAATCTTCTTCTCCATTGATTGCTTCAAATAGATGTTACAATATAATAGAAGTCTCCTCATATATGTTTCTATAAATGCCTATGTTGATGATATCAAAATTCCGTCTTGGTTTCTCTTTTATAAGAGAAGCAACAAGCTTCAGACCATTACAAAATATGGCATCTTTTCAAAATTCATGCCTCTTCGTATAAACTAAGCATTAATTTTGCTTAAAACATAATTAAGAGAAAACAAAGAAAGTAGGCAATATTAATTGGAAGCCTGCACCACTTGCAATACACTTGTAGTTCGTTACTCAACATAGGAGACCCGTGATCATCCCGATCTGGCAAAGTACCCCTCTCCATGATAGAGTGTTTGAAGGCTCGGTTCTTCCACTGCAACATCTTCAAGGCCCTATTCTTCTGGAGGAGCCAACTCTTGCTCCCATTGGTATACTGTGTAGTCATGAGGCCATGATGCTCGTTGCTCCCCTGCACGTATAGCTTGTCTATTCATGAGCTCGAAGATACTTCTCCTGCCATTCAAACATAGCAAAATCACTAGGCCACTTATAATCTTGAATTTGGAGCAAGTTGGCCTGGTGATCCTTCAACCTTTTGTCTAGCAATGCCTTGACATCAATTACAAACTTTGTATATCCAGCATCCAAAGAAATTACTCTGTCTAGAATGATGTTGAAGCTAAGAATATTGATATCTTCATCCTTTTTCAAAAATTCCATGACCTTAGAAACTGTATGACCAAATTCATCCTTCCACGCATCAAAATCCTTGATCTTTTCATTCTCTGTTAGGATTGATGTAATGAACTGGTGTTTGAAAGTGGCAAAAGAATCAATCTTTTCCTGCATTCTTTGATTCTCACCATTCACATATTGATACTCATCCAATATCATCTTGACCATTTTCTCTGTTGGCTTTATAGCTACAGGAGCATCTTGATTCCATTGTAGAACCTTACACAGAGTGATCAGTGTGGGATGTGTCGACTTCCATCTTTGATACTGTTGGTACTTATTTATGTTTAGGATTTTAAGCTTTGGATGTTCGCAGGTTGGAGAATTCGAAAGTTAACCAGTTCTCATGCAATATGGTGATGCCCCATTTGTAGTTAAGGTTTCAAAATATGAATCAATAGACACTTTTCATTTCAAACCTTAGGAATTTTATTTGTCCATCGGTGTGACGGGTTATATTGGTGAAAGAATTTTGAGATTCACTGATGTGCTTGGGTCTTACCGATGGAGAGATGCCATCAGTGTGATGTATGGCATCGGCTTGACCGATGGAGGTTAATCCGATGAGGCTAGTTTGGCCGACAACAGATGGTTTGAAGTTTTCAAGGCTGTGTGGTCATCAGCGTGATGAAGTGTATCAGGCAGATAGGCGAAGGATACTCTGATGGTTCAAGTCACGCCGACAGGTGTGGTCATCAGCGTAACATCGCATATCGGTATGAGAAATTTGGAGTGCACCGATAGTTTGGGTCTGGCCGAAGACCAAGTGAAGGATAGGCATCGGCGTGATCAATGCGGTCAGCAGGAGTATCTTTGGTCGCTCCGATGGTGTAAGTCACACCGACGAAGGCAAGAGATGAAGTGGTAACCGCCAGTGGTTAGCTCACGGGTCACGCAGGGTAAAATGCGCGATAATTTATTTACATGCATCGTGATATATAAAATGATCAAAAGGTCCCTATGGGGTAAATGTGGGACTTTTGATTTCACATAGTTTGAAAAGTCAACAATAACAAGGGTGCTTGCATGGCACATTCTCATTGGTTGTCAACTTTTTGTAGCTCCTCGAGGCTACGGATCTTGGTGATGAGAGGAATCGACGGCCAGGTTTCAAAGTTGTGGAGTTGGTTTTCCTTGCGTCCTCAGGCATATTTTGAGCAGGAAAGTTCCATGGGTGCGCTGCGACAAATTTCCAAGGAGGCTACGGATAGTTGAGCCATTAATGGTGATATGCAGAGGCATGGGTTGATGGTCGGACAACCAGGTACTTGGTTTATGGTAGAGGGTCTTCTAGTGGCGGCCCAGATCTCGATTTTACCTACCTCTTCTCCCTATTTCTCCTGCTGCATTAACTATTTTGGAGCACCATCTTCTAATGCATGTATCTGGCAGAATTTTGACCCTGTCGTGTAATTAATTTTGCTGGGTACATAGTCTTGATATAAGGACCAAGCTGTGTTACCCATGGTGGTTGTTGAAAACTGGAAATTTCTGGGTGCTGTAGTAGGAATACAACTTTTTGGTGACTCTATTTCAGGTGTCTTTGTGAGTTTATGAGTTGTATGTTGTATGTATTATGCACATAATTATCAATTTCATGTTGATTTAAATGAGAAATGCTTCATTGCATGTATTTTGTTATTTGTCTCCAGACTGAATGTGTTTTTCTTCTGACTTTGAACATCTAAGGGGTGTTGTAGATTCTAGAATATAGATTTTCTATATTGAATGCTTAGTCTCTTACCTCTACTCAAGGAGTAGATTGAATGTTTTGGATTGTGTGTTGAGAAGAATACAATGCAATAGGGATATTTGTAAGCAGAAATAACCTAATACTCTTTCTTGGGTATTGTCTGTAAGGCGGACATATAAAAAACCCCCTTGAAATCTGATTGCTGTTTTAAGTCTGTGATGAACATTCACATATATATGTCTACTGACTCCGAGCCCTGGATAGGCACCGATCTGGTCTAGTATCTCTGTTTTAACCCAAAGTCCTAGTTTTGCATCCATACACAAAAATCAAACTAAAACTTCAAAACCAAACTATTAGGACCTTAGAGATAGTTTTAGGATCTGACATCCTCTGTCTACAACTGAATATAGGCCCAAAGCTAGCCCCTTTGCACTTATCTGATAGTTTTGGTTTGCGTAATAGAGGATTTATCTACTTTATGTCAACATCCCACCATCCACAGATACATTTTATGGATGTTGAATAGGGAATACCCCCTAGGTTTCGCAGAGCTTGAAGAAGAAGAGGAGATGAAAATAGAGTCTATCTCCTACACTGTTGGCCCCTGGCCTAGAAATCCTATTAATCACTGATGGCTACCTTGTAGGGATACTGGGAACAAGCATCCAGTCTGGGAAAAAACCAACAGAAATTGGTGACTCCGCTGGGGAATAGTGAAAGAACCCTGATTAAACAAAGAAAGCAATTCCTAGTAATAGGTGGTGACTCCAAACCAATCTCCCAACCGGTAAAGAAAAAGTTTGTATGCAAGGGAGAAGATCCCAATGTAATACTTTGTTTGAAGAGTTACCCATAAAAATGATGTATAAGAAAAAAGGGACCACTCAAGCTAGTCAAGATGGTTCTCCTAGCCCTAGAAAAAATGAATTTATTCAAGGCAATCCAGGATCTTCAGAGAGGACAGAGCCTTATTTTTCAAACAAAGAGGCTAAAATCCAAAATGTATATGAAAAACAGCAAAGTGGTGCTTTGAGAATAAGGTCAAAAGTGTTTCAAGAGCACCCTTTCTTAGATCCCAGTGATAGGTTTGAAGAGATTGAATCTCGAAGGGATGATGATGACGATGACCAGAATGGAATGGGACCATCCTCTTCTATGCCTAGAGAAGAATAGTTAGCTGAAGAAATCAAAAGTTTAAAAGCAAAATTAGAATATTTACAGGCAGTAAAAATCAGAGATGATATGAAACAGAAAGTGCAAGCTCTGAGAGTTGCTCAAAATGATTCAGTTCCTACCCTTGAAAACGCAAATGTGCAAAGAAATTAGCATAGAATTGAGGTCCAGTGTTAGCATAATGATCAAAGACAGAATGCAAATAATGCTAGAATACCAGTAAATAACGTAAGAAATCAGAATGCAAATAGAAATGCCAATGCTAACCAATTTGGTAGACAACCCATGCAGCTAGACAGATTCAGACAACTTGTTTTTGATGGCATTCTGGGTTACCCAAACCCTATTGACAAACATGTGAGGCTGCAAGTGCCTAAATTTTTAGGAAACAATACTGTGTCAGGTGAAGACCATTTAAAACCTTTTCAGAATATCATGGACAACTTTGAGGTTGAGCATGAGGATATTTTCATGAAATCATTTATGCAATCCTTAGTTGATGAAGCCAAGGAATGGTACAAAGGCCTACCTGACAGAAGCGTTTCATCATGGGAGGATTTCAAAAGAACATTCAAAGAACAGTATGGTGACAAAATTGATCCTAGTTTCTTCATTAATGAATTTACTGGCATTACCAGAGGATCAAATGAACAGGTTGTTGATTTCAATGCTAGATTCATGAAGGTATTGAACAAATTGCCACAAGATTTGAGGCCTAATGAACCTATGTGCATAGTGTTGCATATAAATGCTTTTGATGCCAAGACAACTTATGGACTAAGAGATAAGAGTCCCGCTAGCCTCAAAGATGCCTTCAAAATTGCAACGAATATTGAAAATAACAGAAAAGCATCTGGTAAGACAAACAGAAGAGACGATGTAAAAATTTTGCAAAATCCAAACACTAAATCTCAGAATAGTCAAGGTAACACATCTACCCTTGAAGACAAAATAGATAAATTGACAAATGTTGTAAAGGACCTAAGTTACAGACTTGCTAGAAATGAAAAGGGGATAGGTCCTGACAGGCAGGTTTACTAGAGGCAGGAGAAAAGACCATCACTACACGATATGCCATATCACACAAATTGGCATAATGATAAACTAGTTTTTACAAGTAGCAACCCTAACCAAAGAGCTCATCATGTCAAGGAAACTCCTGATCCTTTGAAGAAAGCTGTAAATATTGCTGATGATACTCCATGGTACATAATCTGTCAGATGCCACACTCACAGTCACAATGCCTCATTGCTCAGTCTTTATACAATAATGCTGTTGCCTGTGATGAGTGCAATGAGTCTCATTGCATAAAAGATGATAATGTCAATATGCTATCTACAAACAGAGGATACTCTTCTCATGATGATGATGCAAGTGTAGATAACGACGTTCAGGTCTGCCAACAATTCCCATATGATGAAGATGAAGAGGATAGCTACGCTTATGCTCAGGATTCATACAATTACTTAAATAACCTGCAGAGGCCTTCTGATGAAAAATTAGAGCCTTCATAGCTACAGCAGTAGCTCAGGTCAAAAGCAATTACAATCTCAGGGGCAAGGCCCAAGTAAGCAATTCACACCAACCAGAGAATACTTTGGTGAACCAGCCAGTGCATGATCATAAAGGAACTGAACCACAAAAGAAGCAATGGAGCAATAATAGGCAAAACTTTAAGCAAAAGACAAGTTATGATCCTCAAGGACCAGAAAATAGAATTCCCCATATTGAGGATCAAAACAAAAATTCTCAGATCAACAATGACAGTCAAGAAGCTATAAAAATTAAAGTTGGATTATCTCAGGATAGAGGTAAAATGGTGGAGTAGGTTACAACTGCTATACAAAGTTATGCTCCATTTGACATAGCTCAGGTATTATCCCAGGTAAAAGTCTTTGTACCATTGATGGAACTCATGAAGGTGGAAGAGTTCAGAGATAAGGCAGTGTCCTTAATTTTAGGAGTACCATGTTAAGCCAAGCAAAATGTTGAGGTTCAAGGTAAGAAGCAGGTCATGTGCACTCATGAAGATGAAGTCCCTGAAGTATATCTGGGGGTGACCATGACAAAATGCCCATCACAAGTGGAACCATTTTATGTTTCCCTTGTTATCAATGGGAAAGTGATAAAAAATTGTATGCTTGACTCAGGGGCATCAACTAATATCATGCCTCTGGCTATCATGCAACAAGTTGGGTTGAAAATAGACAAGGCATGTGGAAAATGCTATGCTATGGATGCTAGAGAGGTACCTATTATTGGAATCATGAAATATGTAGATTTCAGGTTAGCGGCGTATCCAAAGAAGACATATAAAATGAACATAACAGTGGTTGACATAAAGCCGCAATATGGTATGCTGTTGTCAAGAAGATGGGCAACATTGATTAGAGGGAGTATGCAATTGGATCTGTCATATGCTATGATCCCCATGAATGGCAAGGATGTTAAACTGATCAGAGAGGAAAGATCATCAGAAAATGTTGAGGATCAAGGGTCTGAGGAGCACATTTATTTTGTTGACACTGACTGTGAAAATTTTAGAATTGTCTCAAGTGACCAAGGAGATAAAGGGGGAGAAACTTGCATTCAAAAGTCTGACCAACAAGGTCTATGGACCATGTATTTTGATGGAGCTTGTTTGAAGGAAGGCTCTGGTGTTGGAGTTGTGTTCCTGTCTCCAACTGGTAGGCTCCTAAAATTCTCTTTCTTGCTGAGATTTGCTTGTACAAACAACATTTTAGAGTATGAAGCCTTACTCTTTAGTTTAAATATGGCTCTCAAACATGGAATTAAGATGCTAAGAGTATTTGGGGATTCTGAATTAATTGTATCCCAAGTTAGAGATAGATATGCCTCAAGGAATAAAAGGTTAAAACAATATAAGCATGCTGTCTGGGATACAATTGAATTATTTGATGCATTTTCAATAGGCTGGGTAGAGAGATCAAAAAATGTCATGGCTGATTTCTTAGCTAATGTAGCATTAAGGCCAGATGATATCACTCTATCAGATGTTACAAATATTGAAGTTAAAATTAGACCTGCAGTATTTGGGGACATCTCGGGCCACCAAGAAGGTATACATTGGCAGACAGCTCAAACCACACATCAGGAGCACGCTGATTGCATTACTGAAAAAATATAAGCATGTTTTTGCATGGTCATATGAAGACCTCAAAGCTTATAGAGAAGACTTATTTCAGCATGAAATCCCATTGAAGCCTGGAGCTAAGCCATTTAGACAAAAGCAAAGGCCTATTAATCCCACCTTGGCTCCAAAAATGCAGGAAGAACTCAAGAAGCTTAGGGAGGCTAGGATAATTGTGCCAATCAAACATTCAACTTGGGTGTCTAACCTTGTCCCAGTTAGGAAAAAGAATGGTGACATAAGACTTTGTGTTGACTTTAGAAATCTGAATGTGTCTTCTTTGAAAGACAATTATCCACTGCCAAATATGGAGGTCATGTTACAGAAGGTGACTGGTTGTGAACTCCTATCCATGATGGATGGATTCTCAGGATAAAATCAGGTGAAGGTAAAGGAATCAGAACAATACAAGACTGCCTTTACCACTCCATGGGGAACTTATGTATATGTGAGAATGCTATTTGGACTGACAAATGCAGGTGCTACTTTTCAAAGAGCAATGGACGTTGCTTTTGCAAGGTTGATTGATTCAATCTTGGCTATTTATCAGGATGATTTGACTGCCTATTCAAAGAAGGAAGAGCAACATTGTATGCACTTAGAATAGATTTTCATTAGAGCACTTGAATATGGTATTTCTCTAAATCCAAGGAAGTGTGCTTTTGGGGTAGTTGAAGGAAGGCTCCTGGGGCACATTGTTTCCAAAGATGGAATAAGGATAGATCCTGAAAGGGTTGCTACAATTGATAAGATCCAGATGCCAAAAATAGTAAAAGGAATCTAGTCCTTCTTTGGACAAATAAATTTTGTTAGAAGATTTGTTCCCAACTTTGCAGAAACCACAAGGAACATTTCTAAAATGCTGAAGAAGGGTAAGACTGTCAGTTGGGAAGGTGAAGCAAGCAGATCATTCTAGGACATCAAGGAAGCAATAAAGATGGCTCCTGTGCTAAAGTCTCCTAATTTTTCTAAGCCATTTCAATTGTTTTCATTTGCTTCTTTCCACACTGTTGCTGCATGTTTACTTCAGAAAAATGATGATGGTTTTGAGCAGCCCATTGCTTTCTTTAGTATGTCCTTGCAGGCTGCTGAGTTAAAGTATGACATTATGGAAAAGCAAGCATATGCACTAGTCAGAGCAGTCAAAAGCTTTAAAGGCCATATCTGGTAGGATCCTAGATAGTTGCATATGTGCCCCATGCAGCGGTCAAGGACATTTTGACTCAGCAAGAGGTAACAGGAAGAAGGTGCAGGTGGATAAATAAACTACAAGAATTCAATATAGAGATATAGATCACAAAGCTGGTAAGGGGACAAGGGTTAGCTAAAATGATGGCACAGTCAAATTTGAAAGCATGCCAAGTCAATATAGTCCAAAATGAAGTTGTTAATATGTCAAAATCTGAGTGGTATGAGGATATTGTATATTACTTGCAGAATTTGAATTGTCCTTCCCATTTCAGTGATAATCAGAAAAGGACCTTGAAGCTACATGCAATCAAATACATCGTTGTTCAAGGAGAACTATTCTGGAAGAATCCTAATGGTGTATTACTCAGATGTGTGGATGAAGGTGAGGCCAAGAATATTTTAAATGACATGCATAAAGGAGTGTGTGGTGGACACTATACTACTCAAACAACAGCTCACAAAATTTTGAGGGCAGGATATTGGTGGCCAACTCTTTTCTCAGATGCACAAAAGTTGGTACGAAAGTGTGATCCTTGCCAAAGGTTCTCAGGAAGGTTAAGATATGAAGGTGTGTTGCCCCTAAGAATTATAACTATGGAGGCTCCATTTCAGCAATGGGGAATTGACTTCATAGGGGAAATTGTAGAGAAATCAAGTGGGGGGCACAGTTGGATTTTGGTAGCAACTGATTACTTCACTAAATGGATTGAGGCTATTCTGACCAAGAGAGCTACAAGTAAGGTGGTGATGGATTTCATACTGGAAAATATTATTATCAGGTTTGGAGTACCAGTCAAGTTGGTCACAGATAATGCAATGTGCTTCAGATCAGGTGAATTTGTTGATTTTTGCAACAAATATGGAATTAACTTGTCATATGCATCACTATACCACCCACAAGGAAATGGTCAAGCAGAGTCAAGTAACAAGAGCCTCATGAAAATCATCAAAAGGATGGTAGACAAAAACAAGAGAGCCTGAGATTCAAAGCTAAAGTTGGCATTATGGGCTGATAGGGTGACAGTGAAAGGAGCAAATGGAAGGTCCCCTTTTGAATTGGTATATGGTGCATTAGCTAGATTGCTTGTGAACAACCTCTTGCCAGTCTATGGGTTCATCCATGAAAATGATGAAGAAATCGAAGACTCCATGATAGAGAGAATAAACCAGCTGGTTGCACTCGATGAGGTTAGAAGAGAAGCTTACCAGACAAACATAAAGAAACAACAAAATGTGAAATATCTGTTTGATAAAAGGACTATAGAAAGGAAGTTTCAAATCAATGATCTAGTCCTCATTTGGAATGCAAGGAGTCAGGACAAGGGCAAACATGGAAAGTTTGAGCCCTTGTGGATGGGCCCATATCAGGTTTGTAATACTTATGGGGAAAATTCTTACTTCCTCCAGGCCCTAGATGGTGAAGTGCTGGAATTGCCTATGCATGGTCAATTCCTCAAGTTTTATTTTGCATAAATAATTAGCCTCTATGCACAATTGTAAAGTATGTGTATATTGCTTGTAAATACTCTATATAGTTGGTGCTCTTCTATGTTTTGTGTTTTGCTTGGTCTGCCCGGAGGAGATCTGGTTCTCGCTACAGCCATATGCCTGCATGTCCCCAATTAGAGCCTGTGTTGGTACTTATTTATGTGTAGGGTTTTAAGCTTTGGATGTTCACAGGTTGGAATATTCGAAAGTTAACCAGTTCTCATGCAATGTGGTGATGCCCCATTTGTAGTTAAGGTTTCAAAATATGAATCAATAGACACTTTTCATTTCAAACCTTAGGAATTTTATTTGTCCATCGGTGTGACGGGTTATATCGGTGAAAGAATTTTGAGATTCACCAATGTTCTTAGGTCTTATCGATGGAAAGATGCCATCGGTGTGATGTATGGCATCGGCTTGACCGATGGAGGTTAATCCGATGAGGCTAGTCTGGCCGACGACGGATGGTTTGAAGTTTTCAAGGCTGTGTGGTCATCGGCGTGATGAAGTGTATCGGGTAGATAGGCGGAGGATACTCTGATGGTTCAAGTCATGCCGACAGGTGTGGTCATCAGCGTAACATGGCATATCGGTATGAGAAATTTGGAGTGTGCCGATAGTTTGGGTCTGGCTGAAGACCAAGCGAAGGATAGGCATCGGCGTGATCGATGCGGTCGGTAGGAGTATCTTTGGTCTCTCCGATGGTGTAAGTCACATCGGCGGAGGCAAGAGATGAAGTGGTAACCGCCAGCGGTTAGCTCACGGGTCACGCAGGGTAAAATGCGTGACAATTTATTTACATACAGCATGATATATAAAATGATCAAAAGGTCCCTGTGGGGTAAATGTGGGACTTTTGATTTCACATAGTTTGAAAAGTCAACAATAACAAGGGTGCCTGCATGGCACATTCTCATTGGTTGTCAACTTTTTGTAGCACCTCGAGGCTGCAGATCTTGGCGATGAGAGGAATCGACAGCTAGGTTTCAAAGTTGTGGAGTTGGTTTTCCTTGCATCCTCAAGCATATTTTGAGCGGGAAAGTTCCATGGGTGCGCTACGACAAATTTCCAAGGAGGCTATGGATAGTTGAGCCATTAATGGCGATATGCAGAGGCATGGGCTGATGGTCGGACGGCTAGGTACTTGGTTTGTGGCGGAGGGTCTTCCAGCGGTGGCCTAGATCTTGATTTTACCTTCCTCTTCTCCCTGTTTCTCCTGCTGCATTAACTATTTTGGAGCGCCATCTTCTAATGCATGTATCTGGCAGAATTTTGACCCTGTCGTGTAATTAATTTTGTTGGGTACACAGTCTTGATATAAGGACAAAGCTGTGTTACCCATGGTGGTTGTTGAAAACTGGAAATTTCTGGGTGCTGCAGTAGGAATACAACTTTTTGGTGACTCTATTTCAGGTGTCTTTGTGAGTTTATGAGTTGTATTTTGTATGTATTATGCATAGAATTATCAATTTCATGTTGATTTAAATGAGAAATGCTTCATTGCATGTATTTTGTTATTTGTCTCCAGACTGAATGTGTTTTTCTTCTGACTCTGAACATCTAAGGGGTGTTGTAGATTCTAGAATATAGATTTTCTATATTGAATGCTTAGTCTCTTACCTCTGCTCAAGGAGTAGATTGAATGTTTTGGATTGAGTGTTGAGAAGAATACATTGCAGTAGGGATATTTGTAAGCAGAAATAACCTAATACTCTTTCTTGGGTATTGTCTGTAAGGCGGACATATAAAAAACCCCCTTGAAATCTGATTGCTATTTTAAGTCTGTGATGAACATTCACATATATATGTCTACTGACTCCGAGCCCTGGATAAGCATCGATCTGGTCTGGTATCTCTGTTGTAACCTAAAGTCCTAGTTTTGGATCCATACACAAAAATCAAACTAAAACTTCAAAACCAAACTATTAGGACCTTAGAGATAGTTTTAGGATCTGACATCCTCTGTCTACAACTGAATATAGGCCCAAAGCTAGCCCCTTTGCACTTATCTAACAGTTTTGGTCTGCATAATAGAGGATTTATCTACTTTATGTCAACATCCCACCATCCACAGATACATTTTATGGATGTTGAATAGGGAATACCCCCCTAGGTTTCACAGAGCCTGAAGAAGAAGGGGAGATAAAAATAGAGTCTATCTCCTACACTGTTGGCCCCTGGCCTAGAAATCCTGTTGATCACTGATGGCTACCTTGTAGGGATACTGGGAACAAGCATCCAGTCTGGGAAAAAACCAATAGATACAAGGGAACTAAAACAAAAAAAATTACTTTCAACTGTTCCATGGCTTGAGACAAGGAAGAATAGCATACATGCACATCTCTCAACTTGTCAACAACCATTTTCACTCTGTATTCCAAAATTTTCTCAAACACTTCAAGATTTTTCAATTTTGCCTCATTCTTTGTTTTCTCATTTCGGCCTCCCAATTCCTCATTTTCTTTTTCCAACTTCAATTTCAAAACATTGAATTATTCAGCAGTCACTATGGTATCACCGGTCTCTTGTGGCATAGGTGTTTGAATTGGCACAATGGCTTGAATCTAAGAAGAACTCTCACCCTTCGATTGTTTTTTCAGGTTTACATTTTCAAGATACAATATATTTACCTCATCATTCATCTCCATCTGAGTTCTCTCATAATCAAGCAATCTTTGCTCTAGCTTTACAACAAAAGCTCATGTAAACATTGTAGTATGCATAGTGAGGGTAGTTGCTTTAGTTGCTGATGTGTCCTGGAATGTCTTGACATAGTTATTCCCCTTATTTGTTGGACCACATCAAGTAATCTTGGTTTGCTGGTGTTCTTTTGTGTTGCCCATATTTCCAAAGTCTCTATTTTTGGATTGTAACCACAACCAGTGACACCTTCCTCATAGTCAAATTCAGAAACTAGCATGGGGTCATCTTGATTCCTGACTTAGTCTAACAAAAACATTTTCTTCAACTCAAGCCTAGGAATGATCAACATGTTGCTCCTTAATACCATTTGTCTAGCCTCATCAGGGTTGACACTTATTTCATCTATTTTCATATTCTTTAAAGTTTGTGAAACAATTTGGTCATGCTAAGATTCATCAACACCCATTTTATTTATTTCCACTTGTTCTTGAAATTCTTTCATCTTCATCTTAAGCCAAAAATCTTTGAATTTAGGAGAATTAATGAAATCATCATCCTCCATAAATCTCATAGAAGGCACAATTCTTTCATCTTCTTTTAATTCAGGCTCCCCTTGTGCCTGTTCAGCCATTCTGGCCTTTGGTTTGTGTGCTTCTATTTCTTGGCCAACAAGTGGCTGATCTCTTTCTCCTTCATCTCCCATATTTTTCAGGATACTAGCCACTTCATCAGTGTCACCTTCTCCTTCACTCAATTCATATGGAACGAGTAGAGAAACATCCTCAATCCTTTGCCTTTTGGCAGGTGGTGAATCAGGGACATGAGTTGGATCCTGTAGTAACATTGCATCTGGTGCAGGCTCTTGAATCACAACTCCTAGTGGTCTTTTTACATTGATCTTAGTTGCCTTTGAAGGCTGCTTCTCAGACTTGCTATATATTCTTTCAAAATTGTCAATTATCAGATCTATTCTTCTCAAAGGATCCCTCTCTTCAACAAAGAATCCATCAAAATTAGGATTTTTTTCCTCCTATCATCTACAATTCCTTTCAAAATCTCCTATTTTCTTTTCCTATCATACACTTCTTGAAAGGTGACAAGATTTCTGATCACATCCTCATCAAAATTGATTTGATGGGATATTCCCATTCTTATGAGGATGATTTGTTTGACAAAGTTCATGTGACCCTCTGGATCACAAACCCTCTCTACACCTGATTTCAAAGAATACTTAGCCTTCAAATAGGCTTGCAAATCCTCTAAAGTATCAGAACCAATGGACAAATCACAAAACACTGTGGAATCAAGAAGAAATGTGTCTTTCTTCTATTTCTTCATTACATCCTTCTCCATCCACATTATTTTCCACATGAATTCAAGGAATGCAATTCTGTCTAGCACAAATTTGGGCAACACATGGGGTGGCTGAGTACACCCATATACCCTGATTATAGTATGATCTAGCATGAAAAACTAATCAGCATAGTTATGACTATGACCCTATTCTAGCCTATGGGCAAGAGGCCTCAACATATCCCTGATCACTTTTGACAATCTGGTAGAAAAGCTACCAAGAGAATTCATTATTCTAACTGAGAATTCATCATGAAACACAACATAGTCACAATTCCAACAATGGCTATCCCATTTGTAATACTAGCACTGTGTTGGCAATCTTTGTCTCTTTTCCTCAATCATGCTCAGATCCATTTTGCTGGGCCACGTCCTTCTATTTTGATACAAAATCAAATGACATAACAAAGAGTAGTATTTGAAATCTATAGGATTTTTGTTTTCTCGTATTTGCAAAATTCCATCATGTAGTTTCTTTTCAATGAATGTTGCAAAATCATATTCAACATTAGCTTCTGGATTTTGAATTTTCATGGCCATCATCATTAGGCCGACAGGCATTCTACCTTGGGCATCAATACCCAACACCTGACACAAAGCAAAATATGTTCTTTTGAAATAGACAATAAAATCTTCAACAAAGAAAGGTTCAATTGCAGAGGATGGGATTTCAATTCTTCTGTTATTTGCCCCTTTCCTCATGTGCATGGGCACCTCATCCTTCTGTGTGTTTTTATCAAACTATTGTACTCCTACTCACTCTTCTGCATATCTACTAGTGTGAGGGATTTCTTGCTTAACATGAAGCAGTCTATGATTGCATTCCTGTCCACAACCACTAATGGTGACCCATTTGGTAGTCTGACTGTTTTGGTGGCTGAGTGATAGTGTTGTGCCAATGTTCTAATCAAATCCACATGAACAAATACATTAGGCACCACAAGCTTTACCAAATCTAAATTCCATGGGTTTCCAACTGGTCCTTATCCATCTTTCTTTGCACAAAAATACCAAAAAAGGTTCCATCCAAACATAGGGATTGCAACATCCCGACATCCTTTCGCAACATCCTCGAACAATTTCTTAGACCCCTTGTCAACTGAATTTGGTAGGATGTCCAACAATGATTGTTGAAGTGATTGTTTCTTGGGAGCTTGGGGGTCAGTGCTCTTACTCACAGGCTCAGATTTTTTAGGTGCCATATTTTAGTGCCTCTATGAACTAGGGTTTTAATATTTTACTTGCTTTACCAGACTAGTTGAAAATAGAGCACAAACCAAACACCAACTTTTATGCAAAGAGTGATAGGGCAGACTTACTTGGTCAGAAAATGCCTGAGGAGAGCACACAAAGCTTGAATTCACCTTCTGCAATCAACACTAAATTCTCTGGAATGAAGAAATACAAAGAAATCCCAAGTTTTATTGTGCCATGAAGCTGGTCATTTCACCATTAAGCTAGTTTGTGCCACGAAATCAACAAATCTCAGCATTCAATTCTTTTCAAACACAGACCATTGATTTGATCCAATCCATTCAATTCTTTCCTCAAAAACTGGAATCCCACAGGCATCAATGATAACCATTGCAGGGTAGCACTGAAGTCATTTTGACATTTAATTCCTTACCGCATCATCGTAAGACCAACTTAGGGCAATTGCGGGACCATGGGACCTCTTGGATAGTTACGTTCATCTTCACCACTTACCGCCAACCCGCAAGCCTTGTTGCACACCACCGCAGGATGGTGGGATACATGTTATCCATTATGTCTTTTACCGTGCCACCGCCAAGCTTTGGCCTGACCATCGCGAGGCTGCGGGAGCCTTTGGTCTCCCATTCGTTGTTTACTGCATTACCGCCAGTTGAAGTTATCAGCATCGTGGGGTCACGGTATGTAGCATTACCGGTTACTTGAACTCCTTATACCGCAACACCACAAGCTTGACTTGAAACTATCATGGGGGCGTGGTGAACACTTAATCTTGACTCCTTCCTACCACATTGCCGCTGGTCATCTCCTTACCTATCACGGGGTTGCGATAACATATTATGTGCCGCTTGAGTTTATATCGCAACGTCGCAACTAAATTTTCTGCATGCTGCGGGGAAGTGGTAACTTTGTATTCACATCCTCTAATTCCTACACACCTGCCAAGGCTATTTGCATGTACTGCGGGGCTGCGGTAAGAGACAAGAACACATCAATGGTCAAAAATATAAATTTCTTTCACATAGACTTGATATGAGATGCTCATAAATGAGTCCAAGAACAATTCTAAAAGGAATATGAATCCGTAATTATGGATTTATGGAAGGAAAATGTATGAAACAGAGTGGGACTATGTGAAATTTTGAATGGTTCTAACACACCTCATGATGAACTGGACTATGTTTTGTTGGTGTGAACAGGGTTATCACCTAACCGGTTTACCCTTGTGTGGATAATTTACATTATTTAACTATTTACTAGTTAAATAATATTCACACATTACACATAATTCACATATGTTAAGTTGACTTAGTGAGTCTTCTAAGTTTTTCTAGTTGAGTCTAGTTGTGTGTTGAGTTGATAGTTAGAGTGAGTTGTCTTATCCTCTACATGTGTAATTAGTTATGTTCCTCTAATTGTCACATATTGTAGGAATATCTCCACCTTTCACTCCACCTTTCTAGCTCTCACCTTGCCTTTATAAGCAAGGCCCTCTTCATGTATTATGTAATCTAATGGAATCTCTTGTAATCTAACAATCTTTTGCATTCACTGATAGAGTAGCATTATTCTTTCATTTGATCTCTCTTGTGCTTTTATGAAGTCCTAGATCCTAGGTGGCTCCAATCATAACCAACTCTAACATGGTATCATAGCTCTAGGAAGAATCACTTTGTGTCAGTCATTTTTTGAGAGATCTTGAGTGTAATTCATGGTGGATCTTGATAGTTGAGTATGCTCTTCTCTTGCATCGAATGATGATCTGGAGAATCAGAAAGACTTGATAGAAATACTAGATTTGTGAGGGTTTCCCCTTTGTGGCCTTGTATTGCAGGTTTAAATCAGAGCATACTACTGCAAATCTGAGTGCACCATTGCATTCAAGAGGTCTGAGATAGTTGAGATCAGCTTTTGTTTTGTCCAAATTGGACACTGGAGGCCAAATCTATAGCATTTTCAATCCGAGGGATGGATACCTGATTGTACATATGTGATAGAAGTTATCCTTGGGGGTCATGTTGAGTCCTCCTACTATCACTTCTTCTTTCACTTTCGTTGTTTCATTTACCACATCGGTGGGGAATTAGGATCCTCAAACCAGGTTATCATTGCCATAAGCAGTGTTAATTGCAGGTAGTCTAAAGTCTTCACGCGGTCAGCACAAAGGTTTATCAGCAGAGTTTTAAATCTGTGAACTGCTTCCAAATAGTGGGTGATCCACATTTCTCAGCGGCATCCACAGTAAAGGCCTAAGCAAACACTCATCGGCCGTCTCTAATCTACGGGAGTCAAAATTGATTGGCGGTCTAGAAAATCTTCCCCGGCAGTTAACAAAATCTTCCCACACTATTTACAACTGGCATCCATTTCTTAGCTAGTCACCCCGACACTGCGGGAGACATTACTCAGGCAACTATGTTTATCATCGGCAACATTGTCTTTGAATTCATGCTGGAAAATTTTCAACTCGTCGGTGGTTTCTATCGGCATAGTCCTTAAACCATTGTTAGCAATTGATGGGGAATATTCCCATTTGATTCCTCGCAAGTTGTTTCTCGCAGTCGCCAAACGGTTTCCCGCACAAATCAATCGAAGGTTTTGACACCTTGAATAGGTAGTTTTGTGCCTAAACCAGAGTGTTTTTTTCCACATAGAGGGTTCTAGGCAGTTTTTTTTTTTGCTTTTCCGGTGATGTCAGCACCAGGGGGCCATTTTTGCCCCTCCAAGCCCTAAACAGGGGTTTTTTTTCATTTTTGTATAACTTTTGCCCACAGAGGCAAAATCAAGCAAATGAGATATCATTGGAAAGATGACAGAGAGAACTTCATAGTGGCATCAGTAGTTTTCTGATATTCTGCTATAGGTGACTGCTACAATAGTTTGAAGATAGATCTTTATTTTTCACTTTTGAGCTCACAACTTTTTGCCACGATCTCTAATTTTCAAGATTCTTGTGGCATCGAAAAGGTATTCAGGATCTCTTCAAATCTATTTGTGCACTTTTCTCAGATTCTTCTCGAAGTTAATTTTATTCAATTTGTCAATTTTTTGGCTTTTGAGTGATAACTTGGACATTTTGACACTTGAGGAAGTGAAACTTGTTTTGAAGGGATTTGTTTGCTATGGTCAATCATTGTGAGCAATTGTAATCTCCCTTGGATCTTCGTTTTAAGAGATTTTGATGCTTTCCCAATTTTGGTCCCTTGAGGACAATTGTAAATCGCACTAAGTATAAAGTGCCACACTCATTCTTTTTTTGGGGGGTGATCTCTTTGATTGAGTAACAGGGGGGTGTACTTGTGCTTTTTTGTACTCTTGTATCATGGATCCAAACAAACTTCTTCTACTCACACCATATAACTATCATGAGTGGAAAATTAAAATGGAGATTCATTTAAGAAGTTTGAAAATTCATAGAGTAACAATGGGTACAAAAATTGAACCAACAATAGCTGCAGAAAAGAGAAAGTGGTACAATAGATGTGATCAAGCCTATGGAACACTATACTTGTCTATCTCTCTTGATCTTCTTTTTCATATTGAATCTTGTACAACACCTAATGAAGTGTTGACTACCTTAGAAAATCTCTTTGATAAGCAAGATACTATGGAAGGTTTCAAATTGGAGAATGAACTAATTGGTTTGAATCCAACTGACTTTGCAAGCATCCAAGACTTCTTCACAAAGATAAAGTCACTTAGATTGCAGCTCAAACAATGTGGAATTGAGAAAGAGGACACTCAATTGATTCTTTCAATCCTCACTAAACTTGGTCTTGACTATTTAGTTTTTGTTTCTACCTTCTATGCTACGATGGATGCACTTGGGAAAGCTTTCACAATGCCTTCACTTGATGAGTTTGCTGCATCACTCACAAGGGGGTAAGCTAAGTTAGTACACATGGGCAATTTGAAGTCTCCTAGACCTCAAGCACTTCTTGCTAATCAAGGTTCAAAGGATCAAACAACTTCAACTAGCAAAGGAAAGAAACAAAAAAATAAGGATTTCAAGAACAATGAGCAAGCAAAAGAGTCAACTAAATCACCTAAGTCCCCATCCTCTCCCAAAGAGGAATCATCTAAGGAGAGACCAAAGTGTGCATATTGTAAGAAACTAGGACATGACGAGCATAAGTGTTATGAGAAGAAAATTGATGAGTTGACTCACATTATTCAAAAGCACAATATCCAAATGCCATCATCATCACCTAATACATCCTCTTCTTCGACACCATCATCATCTACATTTATAGGGATAACAGGCATTGCAAATGGGACAAACAAGGGAAAAGGACAAGCACTCTTTGCTTCTACCAATCTTCAGTCAGAGAGATGGCTTCTTGATTTAGGAGCTTCTCATCATATGGCATCTTCACAGGGGATGTTCTCTTCATTTGAGTCATGTAATTCACCACCTATTTTGATGGGTAACAACACATACATGCATGCATCTGGAAAAGGGACAATTGATATTGGAGAGAGTACATTCAACAATGTGTTGTGTGTACCTTCCTTGTCAACCAATCTCCTTTCCATCTACTAGATTACTCATTGTGGTGTAGGGAACACAAATGAGTTCACTCTTGATTCAGTGATCATTTGGGACTTGGAGAGCAGAGATATCATTGCTATTGGGATGGCTGATCATGCATCTCACTTGTATACACTCTCCCATTTTGTTTCTTCTGATGATGTAGATCCATTGATTGATATTCACACTCATGCATCAAGTCTGAATCAGATTTTCAAGGAGAAGTTTGGTCACTTGAACCTTCGTGTTCTTTCAGCCACTTTGGTTCATGAGACTAATGTTGAGCTTCTATCACCTCAACCTCCTACTTCTTCAGAGATCGACATCGACATGGTTTTATCTACTTCAGTTGAGAAGGATCATTCAAGTCTTTCAAACACAGCTTTGTGGGATACTTTCTTGATAGGGATATTGGACTTGTTTTGTGAGTCTCATATTGCAGATTTGGAGGGCACACTTGAGGGGATATCTCTCCTCTTTGATGACAGTTACAACACAACTATTATCCCATCTACTTCAACTTTGGAGGTTGTTCTTCATGAGTCTACCCAGGATTTTGGATTGGTCACACCTCATTGCATTGTGGCATTCTTTGATTATGACATGTGGACATTTCAGCAGTCTTCACAGACATCCATCATGAGATTTTTTCCCTCATACCTTGAGATGGAGTTGTTTCTTCTACATCAGCCTTTGGATTGGTTTCTTCCTAAGGGGAGAAATGGTTTTTGCAGGTATAGGACACTTTCCAGCGTTCATCTTCAGGCATTCACCATTGGCACAGGAGCTACTTCATTGTGGGGGGGACCTATAGTCTCACACTTGCTCTCCTATGGGGGGTATTTGATTGTGGTCATGTTGAGTCCTCCTACTATCACTTCTTTCACTTTCATTGTTTCATGCGTTCTCACTTTTGGAGAGGAGTTTTTTACCATGAGGTTTTCTCCTTTTCTCCACTTGAGATTTGTTGTACATGGGAACCTAACATGGCCTAGTAGTCAGGACCTATCTCTCATTTCATCTTGCTTTAGTCAGCTACTCTGTAAGTTGTACTTAAGGGGGGGTGTTGGTGTGAATAGGGTTATCACCTAACCGGTTTACCCTTGTGCGGATAATTTACATTATTTAATTATTTACTAGTTAAATAATATTCACACATCACACATGTTAAGTTGACTTAGTGAGTCTTCTAGGTGTTTCTAGTTGAGTCTAGTTGTGTGTTGAGTTGTTGGGAGTGAGTTGTCTTATCCTCCACATGTGCAATTAGTTATGATCCTCTAATTGTCACATGTTGTAGGAATATCTCCACCTTTCACTCCACCTTTCTAGATCTCACCTTGCCTTTATAAGCAAGGCTCTCTTCATGTATTATGTAATCCAATGAAATCTCTTGTAATCTAACAATCTTTTGCATTCATTGATAGAATAGCATTATTCTTTCATTTGATCTCTCTTGTGCTTTCATGAAGTCCTAGATCCTGGGTGGCTCCAATAATAGCCAACTCTAACATGTTTTTCCTTCATCGTACTTGTGTTATGTTTTTATGAGTTCTTTTCTTGTGAATATATCCCTAAGGAAAATTTGTCTGATACCTGTAATTGTAAACATCTTCTTGGTTTTTGACTACAAATTCTTTTTAAACTATAGACTGAATTCTATTTTAAGTTTTCCTTTGTAGTTATTAGTAGGTTGGAAAGTCAACAGTTATCAACTTATGAACTCAATAAATTTTTACTAATTCAAGTTGTTGATTTATACATTATTGTTTATTTGGACTTCAGGAAATGAAGAGAAGGGCTGTAAGGCACAAATTAGATGATAGTGATCATAATGCTAAAACTTCACTGACAGATTATGAGCACCTTCATAGAGAAAAAGTGGCCAAGAATAATGAATATTTATTGAGACTTGGTTTGACAAACAGGCAAGTTGTAAATCCACTAAGTAGTATATTATTTGTTTAATAGTGTTTAATGAAATTTTATAGGAAAGAGCTTTATGTATATAAGACATAATATGATATTATTTTTTATTTTATAGGCAACAAAAAGAGTGCAAAGAAAATGTGGAGAAAAAACAAAAGGAAAGAAAAGATACAGTGCCACCATCTCGTAGAAGCTACCACTTTTGTGATTCAACAAATGCAGTTGGTGAAAACAATAGTTGCAATGATAATCATGTGCAGGCTGATATAGCATATGTTGATGTACTGTAGCTTGATATAGCACATGGTGATGTGCAAAATTGTGATGATCTCTTAGAACAAAGTCTAAGAGATATTATTGAAAAACATCAGAGCATTCAAGGAACAATAGGTCTGTAGATGATTTATTCAAGATTAAAGGATGTGTTTGAAGTGAAATCTGTGGAGACCAGTACTCATGATATACCTACTGATGCCACACCTGATGTGGCCAAGGAGCATGAAGTTCCAGTTAATGAAAGTCATGGAGAGAGACCGATTGAATCTGTTGTGCCTCAGAGTGTACCTATTGCATCTAGAACTTTTGATGGAACTAGTGGATCAACTAGAAATATTGGTAGTGGTTTAATAGAAGATGTGGATGCTTTTGTCAAAAGACAAAGATTGAATCAAGATTTGTACAGATCTACAGAGAGGAATGCAAAACTAAGAAAATTAGAAGGCAAGAAGCCAATTTTGCTTGAGGTATCAAGAGATGGTGAGCCCATTGGGCCAAATGCTGCAAAGTGGGCCTCTGAGTTGGGTGTAAGATGTAGGGCCCATATGGATATTTGCAAATCAAGGTTTGCAGAGAAAGATCCACGATCTATGGAAAATGTTATACAAAAAATGGAAAATGCTTTTGAGACTACTGGTGGACAAATCTCTAGAAAATATTACAAGCAAAAGATGAGAATTTTGATGAACAATTTTAGATACAATTGTAGAAAAGAAATCATGGAGGGAAAAGAGAGGTTAGACTCCACTCTATGTTCCAAACAGTGGGAGACATTAAAAGAAACTATGCATTCTGAAGAATATTTGGCAAAGAGTAACAAAGGCAAGAGAGCAAGAGATAATGTGAGGGCTGGATATACATTTGGTTGAGGCGGGTTGTAGGCCAAAATGGACAAATTTGGAGTAAGTGTATGAATTTTTGGTTCAATTTACATTGTGTTATTTATTTCAATTTTTTATTGAACTGACTATATGTTGAAATTGACATTGTATTTTAGGTGGAAAATAGTACTAGAGAAGCAGGTGTAGAAGATATTGTCAATTATATGGCAGCACTAGATCCTAGTAAATCTAAGAGTAGGATGAAGTGGAAATCTAGTTCATCAATAGAGATTTCAGAGCCATCTATTACATGCCTAGTAGGATCAGCCTCTCCAGATCATGTCAACTCAAATGAAGGGTACCAAAGTGTACTGAATTGCATATACGGTCTCAGTCAGCAAGTTTCGCAGTTGGTTGCCTTTGTTAACCCTATAGTTTTTGCATGGAATGAGCATAATTCCATAGATTCATATATGGTAAGAGGCTCTATTGATCTCATTTCTTCTTGTTTGGCAATTCTATATACAAATGCCTCTTAATATGTAGATTATTGAAATTTGAGTGTAGGAGAATCCAACCCAGTTTCTTTATTGTTGGAGTGATCCAGAAAATGTTCTTTTGGACAAATTTATAGCTTGCATTCTTTACTTGACTATTGAATGCTTTGTATATTTTTTTGCATGATGATTACGCCACATGCAGAGCAATTTTTTCAAAGCAGCAGGAAAGCAAAAATGCCTTCATGATGTCAACAGAGCTGTCGATATTGATAGTGATGATTATTATGAACTAGACAAAAATGTGGAACACAGTCATCATAGTTATGCTAAAGTTGAGGTAATATAATAGTTGTTAGTTATCTGTCCCAATGTTTTGTCATTCTTCATGCTTAAAATGCTCTTTTGGACAAAAAATTATAGATTTTGCATTCTTTAAGTTGTAAGTTAATCTGTCCCAATGTTTTGTCATTAATTCTTCATGCTTAGAATGTTCTTTTGGACAAAAATTTATAGCTTTTGCATTCTTTACTTGACTTATATTAATTTTTGCATGATGATTAAACCACATGTGCAGAGCAATTATATGAAAGTAGAACTAAAAGAAAAAGGCCCTATCAATAGAGCTCTCTACAAAACTGTACAACTTCATGTCAATGTTGATAGTGATAATTATGATGATGAACTCAACAAGCATGCACATGATATTCATAGTAGTAGTCGTGCTGAAATCAAGGTGAGTGCTATGAAACCACATGCAAGTAAGTACTATTCAAGTAAGTAATGGTTGTTTTATTATGTAAATAAGGGTAATCATTACCTATTTGATAGAAGCTGGTTAGAATAGTAGTGAAGTGTAGTTAGCTAGTATACATAGATTATGGAAATAAGGGAGAACATATAACTTACATATGGAAGCTTAGAGCTTAGTTGTAATAGAGTGCATACATAGATTTTGACTCTGCATTATTGCATTATGTCTAGGGATGTCATGGTCCTCAGTTGGGGCGACTTCATTGCCAATCCATGTCTCTTTCTAGAGTACTCGTACAGTCTAGCACTATTGTAGTCTTGCCCTCCATTTGTTTGTACTTCGCAATGGGTTAGTTTTTTTTCAGAGTAAAAAGTTGCTTCTTTGTTATTCAACAAAATCAAAAAAAGCACATACAAAAAGTGATTTGTTCCAAGACATAAGACATTACATACAACTGTCAAAAACAATATAATGTGTGTTATATATCTCAATATAATGTGTATTTTTTTTTGTAGACATTTAATAATTATAAACTCCAAGAAGGGAAAAAGTTAGGGTGTTGGATCCTAGTGATGGTGCTACGTCTATGGGTATTGGGTGGATTCACTCACTATCTATTGTACATGGAGTCAAATTGAAAGAAACAGGAGATGCAAATGTAAATATTTTAAAAGTCACAAGTAACATACCCCTTGCTTGTGAAGACAAAATAGATGGAGCTGTCCATATGAAAGAGAAAGAAGGGACCTTCACATGGTGGCCACTAACATATTTGAGAAAAATGACATAGTTGATGTTTATCATGTACTAGCTGTTAGATAGCTTGCACCACTGCTTTATGCAATAGTTTGAATGTGTTGTTCAGGGATCTTAGTGTTTTTGTCTATTTTCGAGCTGTATAAGCAAAAAAGGCCATTGTAACTCAGTTTTCTCAGTCATAGCACTGAGAAACACACTTTGTAACACATTTTTCAAAGCAAAGACACATATTTAAATCTTATAGGTTTTTTGGACTTGATTTTATGTTGCTTTTCCTCCCTAAACATTCATCATCACTACCTTATATGCCTTTATGAAAATATTCTAGGTTTATTGTTGGCTGCATTGAAGGAGAGAGCTTCATATATGGGACATGATCAACACTCAGTCATGAAGACTCAAGGAGCATAAATGAGAGAGCTTCATAAAGGAGATAGCTTCATATATGAGATGTCATCATGAAGACAGTCATGAAGACTCAGCAAGAGATAAAGTACATAGTTCATGCCATAGACAAAGTGAGATGAGTCTTAAGCTGCTGTGATCAAGGGTGGTATGTTAGTTTTTGAGAAAGGAAGGGCATTTGGTAATACACAAAGATCAATGAGGAAGATTATAGTCATAAGGTGACAATGTTAGCATTTCATCAAGATTTTGGAAGAAACCAGTAGACAAATTTATAGAAGTCTTAAATAGCAAAAAGGACAACCACTAATAATGCTATTATTACAAGGCATATATTCTACATGGCAGTATAGTTGAAGGAATATGACAGTTTCAAAAACCTATGATGGTCTACAAATGAAACTCTAAATTATGTATACTTATGGGTGACTATTCTATAACAGAGAGATAATGAGTGCATAGAGGTAAGATGTTCATGGTGAATGGCAATGGTCAATGGTTCCTAGGGATATAGGCATAGTAAACATGGTTTTAGTGGCATGAGAAAAGGAACAGAGGACTGTAGTGCTAGCATTAATTAAAAGGCAAGTATATGAAAGTTGCAGGGCAATCATCTAGAAAGCAAGTATGCATAGTTCAGTGACCGCAATGAGTAATGAAGACCAAGGACACTAAATATATATGACTGCCTACCAAGTGTCCAATGTAATAATAGAGGTAGGGTAAGTGAATGGTTTAGACTCAAAAAGAGGCTTTTGACAATGCATTAATGAAGGAAGAATCTGATTCCATGCCCTAAGAGGACCTGATATCTTCAAACTCAATAAAAACATGTCCTATAAGTAGTGCTAATGACAGTACAAGACACAAGAATATAGTGATGTTTCATTAAGGAAGTCTGATCTAATCCATGTTTCACATTACGAATATCCTATCACAGACCTGACTACATATGACAGTGTATTTCCTTTGGTTACAGTCAAGAAGGACAAGTGCTAGATTGATGGGGCATATTAGATGACCTGTGGTAGTAGTTAGGCACTTTTTGGCAAAGCATTGTAAACTTAGAGAAGTTAATTCTTTCTTGTCATTTCTGTGCATTGTAACTCAATCAGATTTTCAGTCTTGTGACTGAAAATAAACATTGTAATACTCTGTTTCTAAGTATTTTTCAAGCAAGATGGATATTTCAGACTTGTGCAAGCTGTAAGAATACCTTTCTTTTAATAAAGTTTAGTGATTTTGCCTTCTCAATGGCTATCTTTATATTGTATGCAATAAATTGATGATTATGATGTGTATTTCTATGTTTTATGTTTAAATCCTCAAATATTAGTCAGTTAAAATGACTAAATATACTGCTAATTGATGTCAATTAATAATTAAATTGACTAAATATAGTACCAATTGACAGAAATCATTAACAGTGAATAAATATAACTAAATATACTACCAATTGACAGAAATCAGTGAACAATGAATAAATATGACTAAATATACTACCAATTGATAGAAATCAGTGAACAGTGAATAAATATGAGTAAATATATGACCAGTGTTAAATCAATGAATAAAAATGACTAAATATACTACCAAATTGATCAAAATGATGATTAAAATTAATGACTAAATACACTACCAATGGACAGAAATCAGTGAATAAAAATGACTAAATAGGTGACCAGTTAACAACAATCAATGACTAAATATATTAGTGAAAAATAAATGACTAAATAAGCGACCAGATTATAGCAATCAATGACTAAATCAACGACTAAATACACTACCAAATCGATCAATCAAAACAACCAATAAATGACTAAAAATGGTTGAGTCATAAATTTGGTCATGTTATAAATGACTGGCAATAAACTACCAATGGTCACGTGACCATGTTTGGTCATTTATAAGCAGGTTTTAGTAGTTTTTATAGTCATATATTGCTCTTTCTCTACTAGTGGGCACAACAGGTGGAAATTGCATTGCTGAAAAAATAGGGGGTGAAGTAGGAGACAACACCTAGGATGACTCCAATTGAGAAAACCAGAGGAGCTTGTGCTTCATCTACATCAGGATTTTCCTCAGTATCTATTTGAGTAGATGTTCCTTCTTTCTCCTTTCCTTTCCCTTTATCACCTTTGTTTTTGAAAACAAAATTTAGCTTTTGTCCAGAACCAGGAGTATCTTCTTTATTCTTAGTTCTAAGCTCCTCTTTCTTGCTAGGAGCTCCTTCAACATGCTCTTTTTCAGACCCTATTTTTAATGGCTTCAAATTTATCCCTTTCCTTTCTAACTAGACATTGGTGTTAGAAAGGATGAGTTGAAACCCGTCTCTTATGGAAGTGAATTCCTTCAATGACCATTGAATTGGTGGAAGAGGGGTTGAATCAATTTTGCTACCCTCATACAGAGGATCCAATATATAACCATCATCCTGCATATCTTCAAGAATATCTACAAGATTGAAATCTTTGATTTGTTCTAAGGTTAGCTGACTATAGTCTAGCTTCCTTACATCTTCATCTATCCTACACTCAGTGCATATGTCTTCAATTTTATGTACATGAGTGTAGTTACATTTGAGCTTGTATTTCATCCCCCTATAGTCAAAATCATTTCATCTCTGGAATCTTTTGAGGGTGATCCACTGCAACTCATTTTCCATTAACTTGGCCTTTGGGGTAGTTGACATTGTGTATCGACCAATAGTAACAGGAAACTTGAACCCAGACCTATGAGACTCTGCTTGCATCTTGTGCATATTCATCATTTGTCTACACAACTCCATCAATATCAATTTTTCACCAGGATACCTTGGTAACATGTAAGATTGCTCACTAAAACATCCAACCCTGATGTAGGTAAAGGTTGGGAATTGTAGGAATATGTAAGCAACCTTCTTCACTTGTTCCCATGTTGTATCTGAAACTCTCTTCTTTATAAGATCCTTATCAAACATGAAAATGTACTTATAGAAGAAGGCATCATTGACCTTTCTGAAATGTTTTAAACTCTCTTTCAGATTCATATAGATAATATTAATACATTGGTACTTGCCTTCTATCACCAACAGAAGACAAACCAGGAAAAGACCTCATGCAAGCAACAACTTATACCAAATAGGATGTCATATAGAACTTTAGAGAACTAGATAACTCAGAGAGTTGGTGGAAAATAGCATGACTGATCTATTTACCCTAGAAGATTTTCTGATTTCCCTTCTTGATGATGGCAATATACTAATACATCCAATACCTGAAAGGTGTTGGATGTTGGGAGCCCTTTGACTCTACTCAAGAGTGTAATCAATTCTCCTATCTCTTCATGGAACTCTCTTCGATAGATCCTTTTAGGCCACTTGGCTATAGTAGGTTTGAGAGTATTGAGCCACCGAGATTTAATATTTTTCTTACATATCTTTGTGTTCTTGTCATAATACTCCTGAGCTGATGCCATGGTGACATCCAAGTATTCTTCAATATCTGGGCAACTAAAAATCTTGTCAAAGTACTCTTCATCAAGCTGAATCACCAACTTACCATCAACATCCTTTATAGACTTTCTCTCTCGGTCAAAGCGAGCAGTTACCACCAAGACAAATTCTGGATTCTACGCAGACACTAGGAAAGCATATGCTAGGTGAATACCGATGTCAAGAACAACTTCCCTGTTAGGTGCAACTAGTTTTTTGTTCAACCTTTCCAGAAATTCTACCATATCCACATGGCCAATATCGGTGTCCGTGATGTTATCCACATTTGATTCCATAGAGGACACATGAACTACTCCTTGATATTTGTACTTCATAGGAGAGGCTTCTGACATTTGCTGAGAAACTGCAAGATGATTTTGAAACTCTCTAGAGTTAGCATATTTTCACTTGACAAGAAATATGCAATTGTGAAGAAAAATTGCACATCTGTCTTTGAACAGTAATTGGTGTAAGTCAGAGAAAATTCTTCGAACTACATGAGGTAGATCAAGTTTTGTGTAGTTCAGAGAAAATTATTTGAACTATATTGGGTAGAAATCAAAGTGCAGGGGCAAAGAATTTCCCTACCCTTGTTTAAGGGAAAGACTAAATGGAATGCAAGTCAGAGAAAATTCTCTGAACTGCATTTGGGGAAGAACCTTTGGATGCAGTTCAGAGAATTTTCTTTGACCTACATTTTGTCTTAATGCATGGGACTATGTACTTTAGAGAAAATTCTCCAAAGTACATATCGAGTAGATAAGTGTTATTCAATTTAGAGAATTTTCTCTAAAGTGCATAATGAGATAAGGCTTGGTTTATGACTTTCAGAGAAAATTCTTCAAAAGTCATTTTTGGGTAATGCTTAGTTCATGAATTTCAAAGAATTTTCTCGGAAAGTCATAAATTTGTTTCTTTTCACAATTCGACAAAGGTTGGTTATACGAAAGGTTTGGTGTTGTTCGGAGAAAATTCTCTGAACAACACTAGTTTTAATAATCAATGTTATTCAAGGAATTTTCTCCAAACAACACACTATTGAAAACTGGTGTTCAAAATGGTAGTTTTAAAACTTTATTTACATGGGTTTAAAACATCTAAATAAAATGACTTTGACAATGTTTCTTAGAGATTATTCTCTGAGAAACAATACTCAAGACTTGTCATTCTCGAGGGTCAGAGAAATTCTCCATGACCCCCGATTGTTTTAAACGATGGCCAATGTAAAAATTAAAACCTAGGGTTTTAGCATAAAAACAAACAATATAAAAATGAGAACAAACAATGTGAAAGATAAGGGTAAAAGAAAACAACTTACCCAAAACAAAAGATGAACACTTGAAATTAGTGGAAAACTCCAAAAATAGCCGTGCACAACCAAGATGATAAACGGTGAAGAAGGGAGCAGGCAAGCTCGAACACAATGCAAGGAAATGGTAAAAAGCTAAGGTTAAAATGAAAAATTAATGCGGTAAAATTATATATAACCCCTACATTAAATGCCATTAATGGCGAATGTGTCGACTTGATATGTAGTTATGGAGAAATCCTCCACAACTACATGAGTACAAACTTTCAAAAATGCAACGTTAGAGAAATTATCTGACTTTGCATATGCAGTGTCGGAGAATTCCTCCAGCTTTACATATCAAGTAAAAATGCTAAGTTATGACCAAAAACCTAATTTTTCTTGTTGAAAGGGGCAGACTTTACACGACTCAAAATGACATTTTGAGGCGTTTAACCACACATGAGGCCAATTCAATTTTTCTTCATTTTGCGTGCCTAGAACTCGTGGGCTACAAAATAGATGAGTTTCGTAGGGGTTATCCCATGTTCATTGAATCAGTTAAATTTGAGGATAACAAAACTAATTAATACAAACAAATCTAATCTAACAAAAGAGGAAATTCACACCTAGAGCAATGTGCTTTTGATGTAGATTTGATTTGATGTGGTAATGTGGTCCTTAGAAATCCAAATCCATTTTTAGTTTCTCTTCCTTCTATGATAACTTGACTATTGAGTCAATCTCCAAGGTAAGAATAGGCTAATAAATTAAAGGAATTGAAATGTTAGGGAGAGATTTGATGGTTATTTGATTGGAGCCAATTTATGAACTTATTTTAAGGTAATTGTCTCTAGGAAAGATTTGACAAAGTCTATGCCACAACCTTAAGGCTTTCTAAAAATGGACCCTTCCAAATGACCAAGACTCTATACTTTGTATATGAACACTAGCTAGGGGGAATTAGTAGCAAAAGTGGATCTAAATTGAGCAAAATTGAAGGAGAAACACAAGATAAAATCATGTTTTGGAAGTAATTTATGTGTGTGAATAGAATGAAAAATGCACTACTTCCACTCATAATTGTCACTTTCGATAGTTATGAAATCACCATATAGTGATTCGTAACTACCACATTGAACATTAGAAATATTGCGGTGACCAAAATAATACTGTGACAAACACTGATATATTGTGGTAGGTAGACAAAATACCACCAAAACAAAAAAGTTTACCATAGTGACCATGATAAATACTATGCCAATTGCACAACTGTCACGACAAAATCTATAAATATAGTGGCCAATTCATTAGTGAAGGAAAGATACAATGTTTTTGAATAAAACAAAGACATAAACAAGTACTAGATGATAAATGGTAAGAAAAGGAAGAAACTAAGGGATTCTAAAGCATAAATAAGTGGAGCCTTACCTTGAAGATGCATGTCATATGCTACTGTCATGCCCACATTTCCCATGCAGTCACAACACGTATTCACGCGTGTCATGTCCACATACGTCATGTGGTCATGATACGAACTATCAAAAAAATTTCCCACGCTTCCCTAGAAATCCCCTCGCACACGTAGGCATGCTCGGCGGTGAACGCTTAAGGCGAAAACAATACAGTTGTTGGCGGGGTACCAAGTACATGTGCGCACACCCTACGCAAGAAAACGCGTGGTTTCCTGACTTGAGTAAATATCACAAATTACATTTGAACAACAGTTGTTTTAGGTGATAGATCATTTTTCAACAAAGCACGATCATCTGCTTCTTCTTTCCATTTTCTAGAATATTAATATTAATTTCTCCTCCTTCAGACTTAGCATTTTCAACCAAGCCTGTTCATTTGCCCTCTCTTCCTTTTCTTGGAATTTAATTTTGATTGTATTTCTATCACATTCATTTTACCGTTTCTCTGAAATTTAATTTTGATTGTATTTTTATCTCATTCCCCTTCCCGTTGTGCAAGATCTTCTTATGTTATCCTTTTTTTTTTTTTCACGTTCTTTATCGAACAACGTTAACACTGTATCCTTTACATTATTCCTAATTTCTTGGTAAACTAGATCACTTAAATAGGGTTGGCTAACTTCACTCGACTCAGTCCCCCTAGGGTTCCGTTCTAGGTTTTAGTTCAACGTTTGAATTAATTTTAATAATCAACCTATTCCTAAACAGGATTAACGGTAGGTTAAACTTACTTAGTTCTTAGCCCTGTTCAGAAATGCCGTGCATTTTCTCCTCTTTGTTTTCCAAGGTTAGCTGTTCTCTCTTTCTCTTTTTTTTTTTCAATTAGACGTTTATTCTCTAAATCTACAGTTGAGTTTAAAATGGCCACTCATGGAATGCCTGTGATGGCTTGTTTGCATTTATTTTCAGTGTCCTTTGTAAATGAAGGGATCATACTTTCCTCTTCATTTTCTTGTCATTTAATTTGGGATAATTGTTAAAACTTCCAACAAACTCTTCCTTAAAATTAAAATATATTTACCTATGCTTTTTTTAAATTGTAATTGTATAAACAATGTATTTCTGAATTGCAACTCTGAGTTTAAACATCTATTCAATTCGTATTATACATTATGCATAAATAAATTCCACTTTCCTTGATTCAAATTTCTATCTCAGGTCAAATGTTTTAAACTACATATAGTTTGCCTTCAAATGAATAGTGAAAAGTGAATAGTAAAAATAAATAGTGAATAGTAAAAATGAATAGTGATTAGTGAAAAGTGAATAGTAAATAGTGAAAAGTGAATAGTGAAAGTGAATAGTGAATAGTGAAATGGTCCCCATCCTAGGAAGAGACCCTCAAGGTGGTGGTAATTTCAAAAGCAATACTGCAACCCAAATTTCATTTCTCTCATGGTAGCAAAATTACAACTTGACTTATAACAAAATTTAAAACTAATATTTCTACTAAGCTTACGCATAAATAATACTTTTACAAACTTAATTAAAACATCAACTAACTCACAACTTTGCAAATAGAAGAAGAAGGAACTAGGCAATTTTAATATCCTTTTAAAAACAAATTTTCTTTTCCTCTTCTCATTTCTAAATGGTAAGACTTTATGAACAAGAAAATTACAACTATCAACTCGAGAACAGAGGATTTCCTCACAACTCCAAAAATAACAATTTTATACAACAATAGGGAGATAATTTTCTCCTTTTGGAAAATCGACAAGGAAGGAGCTATTAAAAGATCAGGCTCTCCATAAGACTTAAGGAAAATAAAATATTTTCTAAGATCCAATAATCTTCTCCAAGCTTCACAATAAACTCCCAGAAAACCTGCATATTACACAAGGAAAGAAACACCACACAAGTTGCTCTCCTCCCTACCGTAGACCCACAAGAGGGTCACTCCTGAGCTAGGGAGATCATCCACACACCTAGGGTATTCCAAAATTCTACTTCACAACAAGGTAGAAACATCACACCAAAACACACATACACCCATGGATATTACACAACATAAAAACTCGACCACAGTGAGTTTAACAAGGGGTAGGAGAGTGGACACACTCAACTCTAGAGTGTCACCCTTTAATTAAATTTCAACACAGTTTCCTTCTCATGGCCTCAAGCCAACTTGCCAACAAAGATTCCAAGGAGTTCATATTTTGACTCTCAAGCCAAATAACACAATTTCTCAAAGTCACACAAATGCCCTCAAGGCTTTCAACATCCCAAAAGAAACAAGGCATGCACTCGAGGAGGATCACTCCTCCCTTACCTCACACTTGATGAGCATTTCTCCCAAGTGGAAGAAGCTCTGTCAACATCCCAATAAAATTTCCCCACAATAACAAAATTTACAACACAACAAATCAAATTTCATTTCACAAATCCATCATGCAAGAAACAAAATATACAAAGAAAAGGCCTTGCATACCAACCTTAACAAGCCCTTTAATGGAAGTAGTTGATGAAGAGATCCTCTCCAGTCTCCTCTCCAAATTTCCCTTCTCAAAAACCCTCTTTTCCTCCTTTTTCCTTTCTTCCCTAATGGTTTAGAGAAGGGTCTCATTTATAGATTTTTGAAAAGATGATGGAGGGTGAGGATCAAAAGATGAGATCAAGGGCTCTCATTAATTGTGAATTTTAAATTCACATGTGAGGACAAAAATGAATTAAAGATTTATTTTTTTGGGAAGAGTGACAAGTTGAATTTTTAATTCAACTCATGGGGGAGTGGAGGACAAAAATGAATTAAAGATTGTAATATTTATGATCTTCTTAAGATTGTAGTATTTAAATAACCCCACTTTTTTTTCCACTATCCCAAGTTGGATTAAAAAAAATAACTCCACTCATGAGCTCCTTCCCCAAAGTCTTCCCTCCTTTTTGTCACTATCCTAAGTGGGATTAAAAAAATAACCCCACTATCCCAAGTGGAATTAAAAAATATCCCCAATCATGAAGGACCACACCACTTCATGGGGACTCTCACCAAAAGTGAGGGAACAAGAAGATAAGCTCCTCCATTATTGGTGGACCATGGAGTCATTTCAAGCCTTGGAAATGGAGAAAGTATGGACTTGAGTGTTGGTCCCACTCATCCTATCCTTCCCATGCCTCCAAATTCGTCACTTAACTTCACTGTGAAGTTAAGGTGACCATACGAAGGTTAACCAAGGGTTACCCAAGTCAAAAGTGAGCCTAGACCCATGGGGTATAACCCAGGGTCAATTTAAACTTAGTTAGGACACCTAGGGTCAAGTTAAGACACAAGAAAAGGGTCTCAAAAATTTAAATTTCAAAAATAAGATAAAAATTCAAAAAAAACAATTCTTACAACACATATCATAATTCAAATTTACAAGAGGATAGACCTAACCCATTCAACCTCATGCAAGACAATATTACATTACAACATTGCACCAAACACAGAGTTGATCTTGGTTCCTCGCGGAACTAGATCGGCTTCACAAGGGATTACAACATAAGGTGTGGAATGATCTCCAGTATCTGTGGTTTTGTTAGAAATACCTGCACACTCAATCTCAAAGTTAATTCCACATATACATATCATAGCCGAAGCAAATTTAATACATGCATTTCTAAAGCATACCACAATTCTTATAAACATAATGAAATCACATAACAATTTTCTTTCTAACATCACTCAATTAGTTTCCCTGTAATGTAAACATTAATTGGACATCACCCAATTAGTTTTTCCTATAAAATAAACATCTATCTAACATCACCCGATTTGTTTTCTCTTAAATCAAACATCTAACCAACATCACCCAATTAGTTTTCCTTTAACATAATAAGGTTTAATAGTTTGAAAATCTGGGATCAACAGTCCCACAAATGTAAAAATATCAACAACAGTAAGGTAATTAGTCACATGTACAGAACTAAAAAAGTGTAGGCCTCACAGCTACATAATCACATTTTCATGCCTTGTTGACTTATTCTCAATATTTTGATCATCATTAGACCTACCATGTTGGACCATTCCATTTTGGATCTAGCTACATATAATTTATCCCTCAAGAAAGGTGTACTACATTATTTGGCAAGCATTAGTTTTTGAAATGAGGCATGAGTTGTGGGTCAACAAGTACCTTTACCTACCATTGATGTTATTTAGCCATCATCTCGAATTTAAACCTAAGAAATACAAATGACAAGATCATGTGTAGTATATCAAAATTATAAATGAAGTTTAAATAATGTAATAGACACAATAAGTTACCATTTTCACATGCTTAGGAATACCACCTAATCCATGTGGTGTCCCACATTCATCTGATACCTATAAAATAAAAAAGATAAAGATTCAAATGTAGTATAATGGTCTTAAATATGGTGGAAAAATCCAATTGGTGGACAAGAGGACTTCTACCATTCAAGTGGGGTTTAAATATATAAATGGGTTGCTTAGTAAGTTGACACCTATGAAATCAAACCATTTGTACCAAGTCAAATTAGCCAATATAAGAAAAAATAGTTTTTCAAGGTCATTTCCCTCTCACTTGGTAAAATTGAGCTTTGGCCCATCTATAAGAGGACAAGATGAACATTCTAGAGATGGCATCAACATAGTGTGGTGGGCAACAATAGGTGCATATCAAACAAAAAACCCTTTTTTCTCAAAATATAAAAATGTTAGATATTCTACCAAAGGGCGATGTATTCGAGTGTGAGTAGAGTCAAAATATTTATTACAAGGTAAAAAATAGGAATATTCTTTTAAATTTTTCATTTTCATGGATTTTTACACTTTTTAGGTCAATTATATTTTTTAGGGTGTGGTGGATGAATTTTCTACTTTGAGACAAATTCACTACTTTGCACATGGAAGAAATCATAATGGCAAACACAAACTTGCCAAGGTATTTTTTAAAATACCATGGCAATAATGTGATCATCATGGTCTGGGATGGGGAAGCTATGATGATATAAAATTTGTTGTTGGGAAAAAGAACACCATAGTGAACTTGTCATGGTGAATGCATGATCACTATGGTAGGGACAAGAAATGTCATGATGGTAGCAAAAACACCCCAATTCTAGAAAAATCTCTACATACCTTTGGAAAGTAGCGATTTCACCATTATGGTTGTAAAACCCAAATTTAATGCAAGTTTTTCATGTTTCTTGAGACAACACTAACATTATTTTTATCGATGGGTGTGTATAGGGAAAGTATTAGGTAGAGTAGTGGCCAAAAGCAAGATTGGCTCAAGAGGGTTCTAAGTACACTATCAAACACAAACATAGATTAAATTAGGAAGAGTGGTGAGGATTTATTTGATCCCACCTTCTAGTAGGATTCTAAGTGATATATTCACATATTAGGATGTAGACTAAAACATATTTTGGTCCCCACAAATAAAGGGTGTGTGGAAAATCATCCTCTTTGACACATATAAGATACTAGGGGTCCCCATCACACATAGAGTTCTCATCCTTGAGGACCCTATGTATAGCTAAGAGGCTAATAATTTGGATGTATACTTTGCAGATACCCAATATTATGTAGGTTTAAAATCAATAATGGAGATGAGGTTGGTAAAGGGAGCAGTCATTCTGACTATCTAGAAGGCCTTGATTGGGATCATTATCACTAGGATAGTTGGTGATGAGTGTTATTAGTGAATTTATATAGTTGGGCCCCTATTATTATGGTGATGAAGTAGCATGGGCTCCAATGCACATGGGATGTGGATGCATACACAATTAACAAGGGGAGTGAGCTTATTCTTGATGCTAGTCAAGACATCCTCTTTATTTTGATAGTAAAGATGAGGGAGGAGATATTAGTAGACCTTGGGGTCCCCCACCTCATAGGATAACACATGATTTTATTTACGCCTTTTTGGCATGCTTCTAAGGAGATCTTAGCACAATAAGAAGAGGTTTTTTGATTGCAGGGGGAGGGTGCCACCATTTGAGGGTTTTATTAGGTTAGGAGGTATCTTGACTCATTTTGGTCCTAGTAGATAGACCCATTCATAGTATCACAATGATCCAAGTAGTAGAACACACAACACACTCACATGGGGTATCCCAGGATGCTCAAAGTTGAGGGTACAAGAGGAGTAGGAGCCCCCACCTTTCTAGGATCTACAGTTTTCATAAGATATGACTTATTGTATTTTTATATCATATTTTTTATTTCCTCTACGTGGGAGACTTTATTGTATTTTCTTAGACTCTTGTATTATTATTACCGACACATGTATATATACAAACCTTTTTGGTAGCTCATTTTATTCTATCTTGAGTTAGAGCTCTTTCCTTTTGTACACATGGAGACTTCAGATTTAACATTTTATTTATACATGTTTATATTTATTTATAGATACATATATTTATAGATATGTATGGATGTATGGATACACATGTATGGAGATTTTGGTAGATGCATGATTCTACAACACCTTATTTGGATATATGAGTTTTTGTAATACCACACTCTTTTATAATTTTTGCAATAGGAGAATTGTAGGTTTGACTATAATGCCACCTTAGAAACAAGAGGTATGAGATGTAATATGTGAGGAGAATGATGGGAATGAGAAACATGGAGGGAGAAATTTGAAATGAGCTCGTAGTGGGAAAGAGATAATCCTAGTTCAAACCAATTATAATTAAATGAAGGATAGGTCAAGTTCTTTTAGCTTTGTAGATAGCTCCCTAGACTTAGATCCTAGTTGGCTGATAGGTTAGATCAGGGAATGGGGAAATCATCAACAAAGACAACCTTTAGAACTAAATAAGTATGATAGTGTTTTCTTATTCTCTTGATTCTTTTATTTTATTTTTATTTTCTTTTTCTTTTTCATGTTCTTTATTCATGACCCCCTAAATGTAGCCCCATGAAACTAGGAAGATGCAAGGGCTCAACATTGAAGGCTAGGAATAGGTGAGTAAGGGCACTCCAACCCCATATCCTTGACCCCACACAACTAGAAACATGTGAGGGATTACCAATAAGGGCCACAAAAGGCAAGAGGAGTGTGATAGAACTTATGTGCAATCAATGGTTACCTCTTTTTTTATTTTGACTTTTACCATTGATGAGGATTGCAAGTAATCATAAAAATTGCATGTTAGTTTCTAAGTAATATCATAGGCCTAGGTACTCAAGTTAAGGGGAAAGAGTAGTAATATTAATATGGACCAAGATAAATCTAATGTTAAAATTGTACTTACTAAAAAATAAATTAGAAAAAGGTTTTAATGAAATATAACAAGTGGGAATCTCATAGTCTAACATGACTAGATGGCAAGATGGTAAGATATGACTCCTACTAAGGAAAAATTTAGAAAAGAGCACATTGGTTTTGTTATGATAAAGTATACAATATGGAATCAAATGGATGTTTTATTTCTTTCAATTTTATTGACCATGTCCTTACAACACTTCTAACATCACCTAGACATCCACCTTGGGATACTTTCATCCTAGGACCCATTAATGTCTCCTTTAATTAGTCAAATTAATTAAATAAATTATATTTATTTATTAATTTTAATCCATTTTCCCAATCACCACATTAATTAAATAAAAAAAATTAATTTAATTTTCAACATCCATTTGCACTGATTAATTAAAAAAATTTATTATTAATTAATTAATTAATTTTATTTCCATAACTAACCTTCCATTTATCATAATTACACCCCATTCTTATCCATCCTCCACAAATAAATAAGTTTCACCTCTTAATCTTAGTTGACCACATGAGGATAGGCCCTATCCTTCCCCCAATGTCCTCTCATTTAATCCCATCCATCCATTTACTCTTAATCACAACCATCCATCATCAATCCACGTCTCATGAAATCCTAGTCATCCATCCTATCATCCAAGTGCATATAAATAACACCGTCAACCAAGCCATTTAGTGAGATCAGGACACAACAATGCAAAGTTATGCTGCTGGAGCACGAGCAACCAACAATAAAATCATTATCAATCATTATCAAGAGCAAATCAAGTGGAGCTAGGGTGCACTCTACTTCCGCTCTATGGGAGAAGTAAAGTGATTTGAGGTGAAAGGTATTTGTGTTTATTGAATTATCTTGGTATTATTTTCCTCTTATCATTTTTCTTGTCTTCATTTTGGCATGCTCGGTGGGACCCCTGTCCCTTGATCTATCTTGCTTTTTACATGTTTTGTTATCTTTTTGTTGCAAGTTTATGCTCTTTTTGGAGAAAATATAGGGGTTACCTTTCACAAAGAGCATCCTAGAGCAAAAACAACCTCACAGTTGAGTCTGGGAGGCAACAAAACCTTAGGATACATATAAAGTTTGCTATATTTTTATTGTCTAAAAATTTTTGAAAATTTTTAGGACCCTATAGGTTGTAGGTATGTATAGTACGGATCCGTACAATACGAACCCTGTACTGTATGGTGGCTTGTATCATCCACAGGCTCTTGTGTGCTACCATTTACTTAAATTCATAGTCGATTGGCTTAATTTTTGTTATGTCTCTTTAATTTTTTGATCAAGCTTTTGTTTATGTTTTAATCACATATTACTTGGGCTTTAGACCTCGGTAGACTGCTTGTGTAGGGTCAAGACCCTTTGTTGACAACCTTGGTCACATGAGTGACTAGGGCCTCTGCCAAACCCTTCATCACCAACTTCAACCACCCACCAATCATTTCTTGTGATCACCTTTTAATGTCGTCAATAACCTTCAAATAAATTGTGAACACCTAACCCTTGACTGTACCTTTTACCCTTAACTGTGACCCCGCGTAAACTTGGCACTAACTATTACATGGTGGTTATGTTAGTCATCACTGCAACTATTAAGCAAATTGATAGCATTTATCACTAATCACACCTTGTGACCATGAACTCAAATAGCTAGTGGTCTGCCTAACCTCTAGAACTAGACCCCCTCTATTATTTTCATCCTAAAGTAGCTGTTTTTTTCATTTTAGCATAACTTTTTCTAGGGGTGCCAAAATTTCACAAAATTATAGTTGTTGGAAAGATGATTGAACCATTTTATCTATGGAATATGTATTTTTTGTCAACTTTTGCAAGAAAAATCATATATAATCATTTTAAATGGTTGTTTTCTTGCAAACCTCAATCACTCATAACTTTTTCATATTAAATCAAAATCCAACAATTTTTTTTTGAAATTACATAGAAAATTTCAAGGAATCTATTTGTGTCATCTAATCTACTATATATTGATTGCTATTTATGATTTTTTTAGATTTATCCTTTTTTTGAGCTAACACTTTTTTGTAGCTTCACGCTTGTCAAAGGATAAACTTTCTCAAACTACTAACAAGTGTAACATAGGTTCGCTTGTCAAAGACTTATCATTCAAAACTACTTGTGTTTGATTTGTTTGGTGAGCTTGGTTGTGTCTTAAGGTGTGTGTATGCTCTTCCCTCATGTTGAAAAATTATCTTGGGAATCAAAAGCACCCTTTAGACACATTCATTTTCACAACACACATTGATTTCTAAGGGTTAATTAATCTTGCTTGTGTGGATCAAGTGTGTGTGTGTATGCTCTCTCCTCGCACTGCAAGGTGATCTTGGTGATCAAAACACCTCTTGATTCACTTTTGTCACCCAAGGTGTGTTAGTGTGTGTATGCTCTCTTCTTGCACTTAGTGCGATCTTGGAGATCAAAAACATCTAACATCAACCTTTCCCTTAGGAGGTTTGCTTGGGGACACATCACTCGAAGGGACAACCTCAACCACATGTTCTAACAGGATTTATATAAAGGGGGGAGAGTGAAATTTGTACCTCAATCTAGTCATCATTGTGTAATCACTAGGGTGAAGGGATCATCTGAGATTATGCTCTGATAGTCCCATGCTTACAAATAGACTAGTGTTCATGGATTTGTGCCTCACATAGCTAGTGTATATCAAGGACTCCCCTAGAAAGCTTGTTCATCCTAGCTTAAGACCTTTCAACCATTATTCCTTGTGGTGCATCATTGCTGGGGGGAGAAGATTCATGCATACTTTCATAGTGAGGAGATAGAGCTCACTTTGGGTAAGGCTTTCACCTCCAAGGTAAGGGATTTATCATGTACATAGCTATACCTAGCTATCATTCACTTGATAGATAGTATATTGAGTCCACAAGGATTAACACTCCCACTTGAATAATCTAGGACCGTGTTATTTTGTTTGGTGTGTGTGTTCATTTGTCGAAACCCGTGCTCTTCCCCAATCCAAAATTCAAATCCTTTGTAAAATTGTACATGTAATGTGAAATCTATTATTTACAAATTTGCCCAAGGTCAAGCTTCAATCCATCTCTAATCACCTTCTAATCATTCATTTTCATCCAAATCTAATCCAATCTAACTTCACCCTAATCCTCCTGATCCAATCTACCTCATCCCAACTATCCTAATCATCCTAATCACCCTATCCACATCATCCCAACCTATCCCCAATCCATCCCTAAGCCATCATCTAGGACTCTAATCCTAATCAAGTTATCCCAATCCAATCAAGGTCCTAATCCTTAGTTTGTCATCCTCCATCCATTATCATCCATAATCCATATCACAATCCACTATCCTAACCCAATTTCATCATTCATCCTGATCCTAGTCATCCTCCATTCATTATCATCCATAATCCATATCATAATCCACTATCCTAATCCAATTTCATCATTCATCCTTATCCTAGTCATCCTCCATCCATTATCATCCATAATCCATATCATAATCCACTATCCTAATCTAATTTCATCATTAATCCTTATCCTAATCATCCTCCATCCATTATCATCCATAATCCACATCATAATCCACTATCCTAATCCAATTTCACCCCATCCATTATCATTCTTCATCCACACCATATCTATCCTTCATTCACTCCTATTCATCATCCTTCATCAAACCCCATCTCAATCAAATCCAAATCCTCATCTAAGACATCACCAATGTCTAATCTAAGTCCAACACATTCATACAAACATCATGAGCTAGTTTGATAAATTCATTATGGAACCTAGAATGCCCGTCTCCTCCTTTGTGTGAAGTTCATCCTAAACCTAAACTCATAATCAAAGGAGCTCCTCAAATTTACAATGCTAAACATAAACTCATAATAAAAAGAGCTCCTCAAATTGATAATGTTAAACCTAAACTCATAATCAAAGGAACTCCTCAAATTGACAATGGTAAACCCAAAATCACAATCCTAGGAGGCCCTCAATTTGCCACTAATGTGAATGCCTGTAGCCATCAAGATTCCTTTAACCAAGAGCATGCTAGCACTAGCCATCCTATAGGCTCACATAAAACATCCCTCAACCATAATTATGGTATTTTTGACCAAGGGAATACTAGCCTAGAACAAGATCTTATAAAACAATGTAGGGCTGAACTCAAAATCTTATGTGCATAATATTTAGCTAAAACTTCTCCACCTCCTAATCCATCAATCCCTTCAATCCCTCCATCAAAATATACCTCCAACCCTTCTAATACTAATCCATTAGTCCACATACCTTCCAATCCATCAATTTGTTAGGAAAAGGTGTGTTGTACACCTTGTATAATATTGATATATTTTATTTATGTAAAATAAATATTTATTTATGGTGCATCTTAATTGATGTGTTTAGCCATATTAGATATTTATTTGGTACCACTTGTAAGAGTTGTATGTAACATTGGGTTAGTTATTTTATGTGTGTGGGACACATAGAATAATTAATTATTTATTTGGGAAATTATTTAATATTGGCATAAAGTGAAATCTTAGTTGCAAATATTAAATGAGGGGTCAATGGTTTTGTGTATCCATGGTTTTCCCTATACTACATCTTGTATTTGTGTGAGCTTGATTCTATAAAAACAAGAACATGGTTAGTATTTGGGGTTGGGTGGTTGGTTATTTGGCTGTAGGTTGTCATTATATTGGGTTTCTCTTGTAAGTGCATATGTCAAGCATGGCATGGGAAGTGTGGTTACGTGCTTGGACACATGGAGGATGCATTGGAGGAGCTTGATTTTGAGAGTATTCATGGAGACTCTGTAAGTGTATTGTAATATTTCATTGTTGAATAATACATTGAGTGTGGATGCTTTTGGAGGCTAGGTTTTTCCCTCTTGAGGGTTTTCCTAGGATATATCTTGTATCACCTCGTGGTATGTTTTTCCTATTCTTTGCATGGTGGATTCTAGTTTATCATGGCTATGATTTGTTGCATTTTTATCTCTCATGGGGTTATGTGGAAATGTTTTTTTATGGCTGTATATGGCTACCTATTTCTATTCACAATCCCTATATTAACTAAGCCTGTGAGCATAGAGAAATTTAGATAGTGTTCAGAGTCTATGGGCCTCTCAGCCCCTAGCTTTTAAATCATGATGTTGATACTCCCTTTACTCTTGCAAGGTGTTTGACAAGTGAGAGAATGTTAGGAAAGGTGTCTCAACCTTGCAACTACAAAAGGTTACTATTCTTCCCAATTTTGGTCTTTTTGAATACCTTTTATCTTGAAGAATGGTTTAGGACTTTCAAAGTTTCCAAAAGGGGATAAAAATGGCAGGGCTTACTATTTTTAGTAAATCTATATTTGAGCATGGATGGACCTGAAATTTTCCCAAAAGGTGCAGAACTACCAAATAAACATCTTGGGTGAGTTTTGACTCAAGATCATGCCTAGATTGTAAGATATTAAAGTTTCCGTTTTTCAAACTCCTAGAAAAGTTTCAAACTCATATTTGAGGCACTTAGAGGCCCTGATTTGCCCCAAAAGTTGTCGTAATCGATGAAGTGGGTTATATATTGATAGATCTCTTCACGATCTTTCCAACATATCAAATGGTTTGTCAATCAGACACTCAGATCAAAAGTTATGGCCTCCGAAAGATTAGGCCTCCTATTTTTGGAAATGCGAAAATGTTTTGGACACTTAAAAGAGTTGTAAAGGGGGAGTTACTTGTGTCGATGTGTGGTTTGGCACATCACAAGGCATCTTTGATTGGAGATAATTTGGGCACCACTTTTTGGTTGTTATGGCTCATGGTTTTGTAATTAGTGTTGATGATTTACTATATTGTATCTCCTATATATTTGGAGCTTGTGTGTGTGAGTCTTATAGATGTTGAGTTGCCTCTGGATGTTTGGTTGGTTATACTCCTGTGAAAGCTTTCTCTGCAAGTATATTGCAATCTTGTTGATTCTTGAATAATATATTGGGTGGATTTTGGAGTGTGGGGTTTTTCTCCCAAAAGGGTTTCCCCACATAATTACTATGTTGTGGTATGATTGTTTTTGTGTTTATTTCTATATAATTTATGTAATTATTGTAAAGATCTAAAAAGTTTTGCATATCCCTCCTCTCAAGATTAGTGTAGGAACTTGTTCCGCTACCTTAGCTTCCTTACAAATGGCTCAAGCTTTGAAGCTATGGTTGAAAATAAAAGGAACACAAGGTCTTGCAATGAGCATAAAAATGCTATGGGAAAACAAATGGCTTGAGCTTTGAAGCTATGGCTGAAAATAAAAGGCACAAAAGGTCTTGAATGAGCATAAAATTGCTATTGGGGAAACTATTTGTAAAAACTTGAGAAAAAGAAAGAATTAAATAATGAACTTGCCTTCTCAAATACATAGAAGGGGGGATTTATAAGCTTGAAATCCACACCAAAGGTGGTGGTGATTGGGGAGTGAACAGGTATTGATTGAAGAGTGATCTAGCTTTGATTGGAATTGAATAGAAGTTGGAGAGAAGATCACTAAAAAATAAATTAAAGATAACAATAGACTAATTGGGAGATAAGAATAGACTAATTAGGAGTCCAAAAATAGTTAGGGGAAGTGAACAATCAGTTATACATGGAGTAACTCACAATCAAAAGCCAAAAATGGAGTCAAACTGGGCTAAATATGGAATAAATCATGCATGGAAAAGATGATAGGGTCGCCCCTTTTAGCATAGAAGGTTTGTTGATAACTGAGAGGGGGGGTGAATCAGTTATCTTAATTATTTCTGCTTTCTAAATTTCTTTATCAATTAGTACAGTATCAAATCAAATAAGCAAACATAACCTTGAAAAGGAAATAACATCAATACACATGACACAATGATTTTGACATGGAAAAACCTGTTAGGGGAAAAACCACGGGGTGATTAACCCAAGAATGTATTCTCTGTTAGAAGAATAAGTTAGTATAGAATGGCACTTGCCAATTAGGGCTCACTGCCCGAGCACACTGCTCACAAGAGGCTCACTACCTACAATAGTTTATACAAGAAAGCTAGTTACTTGAACTGATTGAGAAGCATCCACATATGCTAAGATTCAGTTCCGGTTAAGCTCAATATACTGATCTGCTGTACTTCATTCTTACTCTCTTAGGTGCTGCTGTCCTGTTACATTCTAGACTTGTCTTGCTATCTTCACACTGTTCTTCTACTTTTTTTTGCACTATTACATTAAACCACACATGCCTTCACATCCAAATCTATCTGGTATATATATCCGCTCAAAGGATTTCCTCCTCTTTCTAGTCGGCATCTGGAATAGTCAATATTTTCCCAAACTCTAGTCTGTCGGCTGAATCCTTGCTTACCAAGTGATGTAAATCAAGGAGATACTTATAGAAGTCATCTAACATGTCGGCTAATCATTGATGATATCTTAAGAACCTTGATCACCATCAATATCTCATCTGAAATAATTCTGATGCTCTGTCGGTCAGTTCTTCCTCTATCTATTCTGCCAAACCAGACCTCAATACTTAGATGCTCATATCTCTTTACTCTTTCATCACCGGAGGGTCAATCCCTAGAATCTATCAGTCACGGTATTCCTCTTGACTTCCCCAAGTCTGCGCTTTACAAAGATACTTCCTATAGGAGATCCGGACCTAACTGTCAGACCTTTCTGTATGCTTTGTTCTTGCTTACCAAACCAAAGTATTCTTCAATCTGACTTCCGGTATAGGCACACCATGTTCTGCAGATGGGTGGGATGAACTTTGTTGCCATCAATGACAACACCAATGAAGCCACACAGTGTCTCTTGCCAACAATCTCCCCCTTTGGCATTGATGGAAACACTTAGTGAAAAATGACTAAGTGTTATACTACACTCCCCCTTGGTTGATGCTCTGTTCTATTGTACATTTTACTAGAGCTCCCCCTTAGCTATATTCCACATTTTTCACTGCTCCTCACTCCCCCTTTGACATCAATGGCAAAGGGTAGGGTCTGCACACCAAAATTTCCCAAAAACAATCTATACTTAGCCGCATAAGTATGTATACATGCTATACTTACATATACTAAAGTATATCTGCAAAAGATGTCTTCAACTGGGCAAATTTTGTTGCCCAACTCTACTTCATCCTGTCCAAAATTGAGATGTGACCACTCAACAAGAATGCAAAAGCTTTTGTCCTCTTAAGATCTGTCAGATCGCTGGTTTGGACTGTGGTCTGGGCATCAATTAGGGCCTCATGCATGGCCTCTAATTTAGGTATAATCATCCCTCTAAGTTCACCCATCCTGCTTAATATGTTCTTCCTTTCCTTCTCAAGCTTCTTAATCTCATTCATGACTACAATAGTTTGACATTCCTAGTTTATTATGGATACAGTGAGAGGATCAAAATTCTGAGAGAGGCTTAACAGTTTATCCTCTTGTTCTTTCACTTTCTTCTCAATATCCTTTGTTGCTTTAGTCTAGGATATACAAAATTTATATACTTCTGCTCAATCCTTAAGAGCATTTTCTAAGCTCTTTATCCCTATATCCATATTTCTCCTATCATTGGTTATTAAGCCTAGTAACTCAGAGAATCTCTTATCCAAAAACTCTTTCCGGACCTTTACCTCAGCTAATTTCTCTAAAGATTCAAAATGAGTGCTGACAAAACTAACAAGAGACTTGAGATTACTGGATGAAGAAGCTGAGGAATCCTTTTGAAATGATGGCATGATCTTTTCAAGTACACCGGATGTAATTTCTAGCAGCTCATAGTCTTCCATGTGAGACTTTAGAAGTTTCTCTTTAGCCTTCACTTGAGTGAAGGAAGCTAGTTTCATGGTTTGGACTGGAGAGAGGGAATCAAAATTGAATGGACCTTGAAGCAATTCTGATTCATCAAATTCCATCATCTCTTTGGTCAAGAACTCTTTGACTGCTTCTGTTGTGTCTCTTGCTGGAGATAGAATTTTCTCTCCTTCTGCAGCCTTACCACTATCATCTTCTTTTTCTTTTGCTTCTTGACTGATCTTCTCTTCTACTCTTTCTTCTCCTTTGAATTCGGAGTCTGTAGGGGAAACTAGAGAAGAGATGTTTGCTTGAACATGGACCTCCTCTTCCAGAGTAGAGGAATCTAAGTCCTTACCTTTTTGTTCACCTGTCTCCTTTACCTCTTCTACCACTGTCTCAGTAGATTCTTTTTCAACATCTGTGGCTGAGGGATTATCACCTAAGTCCTCTATAATAAAAATGTTGAATCTTTTATATACATTCAAGAGAATCTCTTCTGTCTCTTTTGCTATTTTGTCAGTTTCACCAAGCATAAGCTGATTCATTCTAGCTTGTCTCTGGAACTCATCCTTGCAATCTTTGAAGATCATATTCATTTGCTTCTGAGTGATTGAAAGAAAGCGCTGAATGGCTATCTGTTCCCGGATCTCAAGATCCTTTGCCCTAGCATTATTCTTTCTCATCTCTAATTCCTTCTCTAGGCTTTTGGGAATGAGAGATATGATTTCAATAAAAGCCTTATTGTATATGTTCAAATACTTAATTGTGGCTTCCTCCAAGATCTTTCTATCTGCATCATTATATGCATCATAGAATTCTGTTATTGGTTGCAGGTTCCCATCCATAGTAACTGCTTTAACTACATCATCTAAGGACAGAGTGGTCCTTTCAACAAATTCTTCTGTTACTTCTTCAGTAGAGGGTTCACCAGATGTTTTCCTCTTCTTTTTCATTTTCTTTACTTCCTCATCTGATTCTGTCTCTTCATTATCCTTCTGACTGATATAAGACCTTGTGGCCTTGGTTTTAGTTCTTTTTTTTGCTTTACCGGATGATTTTGCTTCTGGTTTAGATGCTTTTGAGCTTTTAGCAGTTGTAGGTGCAGAGCTCTTAGAAGATTTGGTCCAGGAGGGGGCTTTTACTGGAGCACTTTCTTTTTCTGCTTCTTCCTTTTCTTTTTCTGCTCTTTCCATCTTTTCTCTATGGGCATCAATTGCCTCTTTTGAGATTCCATGCCTCTTGGCAACTTCTTCAACTTCCCTTCTCACTTTCCTTTTGATTTCAGGCTGTCTAAATTCCACATGAACTTTTACACTCAGCTCTTGGAAGGTTCCAAATCTTTTTGCCTTAGGGTCTTTGGGCTGGCTTAGCAAATGTTGGATATGCAGCTCTACAATTTTCTTATCTACTTCATACCCCATTGGCATGATCCAGACTGTCCTTGGCTCCACTGCCTCCATTAGGCATTGATCAGTGTCAACCATGAAACACACTGTATCTTTGTACTTCTCAACCAATGATTGGGGAATTCTTTCTCTGGTTTGCATCATATTTTGAAAGTTCTTGAAGTAACCCCATAGAGCTGTATTTCTAGCCTTAGCATCCCCAAGCCCATGCAAGTAATCTTTGATTTGAATTGCAACAGGTCTGTCATTCTGCCATACCCAACCACTGAATCTGGGCAGCTCATTCATAAAGTAGAAAAACAAACACAATATCAGTCCACCATATTTAAAAGAGTTCTTTTTGTCCTTCTTTATCTTTTGTAAGTTTTCCATTAGTTAGCTTAGAAGGAGTTCACAGAGATCATAATATGCATTCTTTCTCAACATCTCATAAGTAGTATACACAGCAGTTCCAGATACTGAATTCTCCCTGCTGGAGTGATATATCTTATAGCCAATTATCATAGATGCAAACCTGATATCTGGATCAGTGATATCTTCTATGGTCATTACTCTCTTATCAAATTTTGATCCGATGGCCTCAGTCACAGTTTAGTTTTTGACAGATTTAAGAATAGGTAACCCTCCGAAAGAGTGTAAACTGGTTACTGCCTTAATTGCATCCTTGGTGATCTTGAATGGTCTATTCAACCATAAGAAGTTATCATGCACTCTGCTCAACACATACCGGACCCACTCATCTCCTTCAAAACAGGGGAAATGGATGTACTGACCGAAATGTTTTTCCTAGATGGTCTTATACTAAGTTTTTAGTTTAAATGAATCATCTATCAGTTCCTTGTGGTAGATATCCATCAGCTTGGATTCACCAAAGTCTTCAATGTTTGCATGAATGTAAACCCTAACGTCTTCTACATGCAAAACCCCATGCAGAATGCTGGAAAATGCCCCTAAGGGATCCACTTCTAGAGATTTGTAGGGATGTTTCTTAAATTTGAGACAAGGTCTATCAGAGATCTTTACAACATTCAGAGTAGACATCTTAAAGATTCAGAGAAAGTTTGATCAAGAGTGAAAAATACCTTTTTACGCTTCTAGGTTTCATGGGATGATCTAGATCAGATTGCTGGAAGAATTGTCTTCTGTGATTGATCTTTGAGAGACTTGAGATAATTTTTTTGAGAAGCTCTTTTTCTCTTCTTCTCGAGTGCGAATGTGTAAATGATGATCAAATGAACCCTTTTATCTCTGAGAAAACCCTAATTCTACATTGCAATAAATGCGCAACTTAAGTTATTCCAGTTGCTCTGTTCTCCTTGTCTTGAGAGATTTTCCCAGATCACTAAGATACACTTAAAGTTACTCTTGGTGGATAATAACAAATTATCTTACTTTCCCCAAACACTTGATCTATCGACAGAATAAAATGCCTCGAATTTGAATCATACCGGATTTAACTGTGATAATCCTATTTTACCGGATGATTGTTAAACTGGATCAATCTTGGAAGATTAGACTCTTCAAATCTTCCTGTGGATCTTCCATATCTTTACCAAGCTTTCTTTAGATGTTTCTCTGAGAAACCTTTTATTCCGCAACTTCCCATGTGCCAATTTCAGGCACCAATTAACTGGCTGGGGGAAAATGTTTTTCCTTGTGTCTCCCCCTGAGCCAAAGCTCACTTTTTAATTTTCGGAAGGAATATCAGCACCAGATTCTGGTGCGGATCCATCCCCTACATTCTCTATACTTCTCTTCACCCAAATCTTGTTCATCTCACTTTTAACTTCATCCACATTCACTATTCCTTTTCCTTTGTCTTGATTCTGATTATAGTGAACTGGACCCCTTTTGTCCTGATTCTTGCTTCTATAGAATTTGGCAATATGACCGGATCTATTGCAATTGTGGCAAGCAACATTTCTTTGCATATTTGAATGATATCCTCTTGATCTGCATTGATTAGCCATACGTCCCATTCTATTGCATGCAAAGCATCTACCATTGAATGAATTGTTCATTTGCATATTTCTGCATTCATGAGATTTGTGACCATACCTTTTGCAGTTGAAACACTGTCTGGAGAAGGATGTATTTGTTTGGTTCATTCTCTTTCTGCACTGATTAGCTTTATGACCAAAGTTATTGCAGTTGTGGTAGTATCCATTGAAGGATGGATATATTTGAGCTTTAGGTTGTCTTACTAGAGGTCTTCTAGGCTTGTTCCTTGGATTTCCTGATCCAAAATTCTTCTGACCAGATCCAGAGCTTTCACCTTTCTCATATCCCAAGCCACGCTTGTCATCTACCCTCTTTTGGCTTTCAAGAAGAACTTCAAGTTGAGCAGAACTTATCTTGAATTTATCTTTGTATTCATTTGTTGTTTGAAGATCCTTTTTAAGAGTGTCAATTTGATCCTCAAGTTTTTCTTCATTATCTCTAGCATCTTCAAGATCAGATTCTAGATGCCTAATTATACTATCTATTTTGTGGCAGTCTTCTAACTTCTCTTTGAGAGATTGTCTTAGGTCATCTTCAGTTTTTCTTTTCTCTTCAATTTCTTGGTTGAATTTCATAACTCCTAATTCCATTTCATGTCTTACCATAATGACCTCTTTTGATAACTTTTCACATAACTTGGTTTTCTCCTTCAGATCTTCATTTGTACCATTGTCTTCACTTTGACTTGCCAATTGCTGAAGTAGATCTTTTCTCTTTTTCATAGAGATACTCACTTTCCCTTTTAGTTCATCTATGAAATCATCAGCCTGTTTGAGTCTTTCCTTCAATTCATTGACTTCAGAGTTTGATTGCTCAAGATCATCTAGGGCAGACTGAAGTTGTTGCCTCATACCATACACATCCATTTGAGTTCCCAGACCTTCCTCAAGTTGTTAGGCTTTGTTTGGAGGAACTTGGCTCTGATACTAATTGTTGATAACTGAGAGGGGGGTGAATCAATTATCTTAATTATTTCTACTTTTTGAATTTCTTTATCAATTACTACAGTATCAAATCAAATAAGCAAACATAACCTTGAAAAGGAAATAACATCAATACACATGACATAAAGATTTTGACATGGAAAACCCTGTTAGGGGAAAAACCACGGGGTGATTAACCCAAGAATGTATTCTATGTTAGAAGAATAAGTTAGTACAGAATGACACTTGCCAATTAGGGCTCACTACCCGAGCACACTGCTCACAAGAGGCTCACTGCCTACAATAGTTTATACAAGAAAGCTAGTTACTTGAACTGATTGAGAAGCATCCACATATGCTAAGGTTCAGTTCCGGTTAAGCTCAATATACGGATCTGCTGCACTTCATTCTTACTCTCTTAGGTGCTACTGTCCTGTTACATTCCGGACCTGTCTTGCTGTCTTTGTACTGCTCTTCTACTTTTCTTCGCACTATTACATTACACCACACACGCCTTCACATCCAAATCTATCTGGTATATATATCTGCTCAAAGGATTTCCTCCTCTTTCTAGTCGACATCCGGAATAGTCAATATTTTCCCAAACTCTAGTCTGTCCGCTGAATCCTTGCTTACCAAGTGATGTGAATCAAGGAGATACTTATAGAAGTCATCTAACATGTCAGCCAATCATTGATGATATCTTAAGAACCTTGATCACCATCAATATCTCATCTGGAATAATTCTAATGCTCTGTCGGTCAGTTCTTCCTCTATCTATTCTGCCAAACCAGACCTCAATACTTAGATGCTCATATCTCTTTACTCTTTCATCATCGGAGGCTCAATCCCTGGAATCTATCAGTCATGGTATTCCTCTTGACTTCCCCAAGTCCGCTCTTTACAAAGATACTTCCTATAGGAGATCCAGACCTGACTGTCAGACCTTGCTGTATGCTCTGTTCTTGCTTATCGGACCAAAGTATTCTTCAATCTGACTTCCGGTATAGGCACACCATGTTCTGCAGGTGGGTGGGATGAACTTTGTTGCCATCAATGACAACACCAATGAAGCCACATAGTGTCTCTTGCCAACAAGGTTACCCCTGGAGATTCTGGTTAAGTTGTAGGGTGGCCTAGGGAGATCCTAAAGACAATATGGGCAACCTAGGCCAAATGGTTTGGACAGGTGGTTTGAAAGTGGAAAAGTGGTCTTAGAGGATTGAAAATGGTTTTAGAGGCTTAAAATGAGGAAGATTACTAATGCAAAGTGGGTCACCCATTTTAGTAGGGAAGGTCACCCCTAGAGATCCCACTTTAGCTATAGGGTCATCTAGGGATATCCTACAAGACATAGGGGTCACCTAGCTAGAATGGTTCAGACAAGTAATTAAGAGATATGGGGGACCTTGGAAGGTCAATTGGATGGTCATAGAAGAATGACTGATGAAAAATCCCCTTGGGGGAAGTTAATTTCCCATCTTGGTAGGTGGAATGCCTATGTCATTAGAGCTAACAAGTGATAGGGGTGGTTATTCAAAACTAGGTTAGGTGGACAATAAGAAACCATTCAAGACCTTAGAAGGTTATCTTGAAGGTTAGAGAGGCACACAAAATGAGCAAAACATTTGAAAATGTGTTTCCAAGAGAGAAGCTATTGAGAGGTATATATAATTCATGCTTACATGTACATGATTCAGACTCTAGCTCATCATCAAACTACCATGTAGGTTTGTGTACCTTTTAATACTTACAAGTACCTCTCGTAGTGCTTATATGCCTTCATGAGAGAATTTTTGTCTACACATAGAGATCTCACTTGCTTGATTACTAGTTTTGAGTAGTCATATATTTGCAATAACTTAACACCTTTATTCTCTACAAACAATAATCCTTGGACCAATGCCTAATACTCTGCAATATTGCAAGTGTAGTGAAATTAGAGCCAAAAGGATTGCTAATATATTTCTCCTTGAGGGGAGATCAATTAGATACCGGCATCAGTGCCTATCTTTCAATTAGCACAATCAAAGTGCAACCTCCATATCCTGATATCATTTTCTTTCTCCTTTATGACCTATGAGATCAGTAGATCTTCTTCATGGATCATATAGGTATCAAGGCTAGGTTTTTCAAATAACTAATGAACTTCGCCCTTTGCATCATTTACACATGACCAACATGCATCAATCTCTACATTTGGGACCTCATTGGAAGTATGCATCTCATCATGATGTTTAGGGGAGGATGGTTCATCCTTAAACACAAATGATTGAATTGGGTCACTATGAATGGCTGATTTTCTCTCAATGTGATGCATGTTGAGAAGATATGAGGGGATTCTCATTTTGGTTTCATACCTAGTGGTCAAGAACATGTGGTTATATTCCAAGGAGAGAAAACCTCCAAATTTAGTAGTAAAATCTCTAGATAGATAGATGCCAAATGTAGTGGGTACCTCAATCACACATATGTATTGGATGAATTCAACATTGGGGCATGTGTATAGGGATAGAGGTAGGTTTCTAACCACTCCTAGGGAATTGAGTGGGGTTCTATCTAGCTGGACATCTCCCTTTATTATAGATTCATAGGTCAAACCAAGAGCTTCTGCAACCTTTCTAGGCATTACCAAGGTACTTGAACTAGAGTCTACCATGTAATTATATACTCATCTCACTTCCCATGACTTATAGGACTATATTTGGTAGAAAGATTTCTTTTATTGTGTCCACTTGTGGTGTCCTCTACTTGCTCAATGCCTTTTGCCTTTTGAGAGCCTTCTCTAGTATCTTCATCTACTTAGGTATAGGTAGCACTTCCTAGAGTGGGATGCTAACTATAGATTTCTTGAGCTAATCCATAATGTTGGATGAGTTCCCAATCTACACTACCTTTTCTGTGTTGGATTCCTAATGCATGCACAACCTTTCCACAACAAGATATATGGTTTTGCTCAATCTTGGTTGGGTTTCTACTAATCTAGTATTCCCATACCAATTTGATTTGATTCCAATGGGTTCCATGATCCTTGAAGTATATGTCATTGGCACATCAAAAATAGGCACTTCCTTCTCTTTTTGTTTTGTGGGTGGTAGGGGCCTTATTTGAGCTTGTTCCTCAAATTCCCTCTTCCAAGATCTTGTCTGGTAGTCAAACTTAGGTTGTGTTTCTTTTGGGGTTGTAGTAGGTTCATGTTGACCACATAATTTTGAGTCCTCCCAAGCCACCAATGTTTTTGGGGATTATTTGGTTACTCTAGATAAGTTTTAGTAAAAAATTATCTATCATTATGGTTGATGCTCTAACTATGTTCATCATGAAAAGTGGCCTGAGAGTGGAGATTGGTGGGTCATGCTAAGGGAGTGTAAGATTCAAAGAAAAATAGAACCATATGTTTCTTTCTTGGGTGTATTTATTTTGTTCTACCACTATCTCTCTACTAGGATTAAGGGGAATTCTTTACAGTAGTTGCTCTATTGGCACTAATTGATTATAATGCATGGAAGGTCTAACTAATTGGTATGAATTCTTCTATTGGTAATGTTTGTTGTTATATAATGGCCTATGACCATGAATAGATTGTTGATTACTTGCATAGGAAGGTATTTCCATGTTGTGCTAGTTTTGTTTAAGAGTAGGGACCTAATTTGACATAGTTTGAAGCACATTTCTCATCTTGTCAAGTTTGGAGGGGGTTGATGGTTCAACAAAGTGGTATTTTGATTGAGGCTTAGTGGGGATTGGGTTCATAAGTGGTAGATAAATAGGTATCTTGTTTGGAATAGGTTGGTAGGAGGGTCAAATATCATGGAATAATGACATGGCTAGATGGGGCACCAATCCTCCAATCTAGATTAGATCATGCTTTATAGCTAGAGAAACTTCATATACATTCAGGAGAGTGTTTCCTCCCCTATTTTTCATGACCATTGCTATTTCAAAATTAATAGCCTTTGCATAATAGAGATAAGCCATACCTAGTGGAGGATGCACCTCAACTAGGATGTGCTTCCATATTTTTTGGAATTTGGTGTTGAAGTCATCAACCATCTCCATAGGGACTCTTTTGATTTTTGTCAAATACTCTAGTAGTGATGAAGCATTATCTTTCTACTTGAATCTATTGAGGAAATCTTGGTGCAACTAGTCCCAAATAGTAATGGACATCTATGTAAGTGATTGGTACAAATCAATGTCCTTGCTTGTAAAGGAAGTGGCAAGCAACCCAAGCAATACATTTTCTTCATCAATGTTGTGAATTGTGCAATGGTTCACAATGTCATTTATATATTCCTTTGGATTGATATGGGTCTATCACATGAAATGAGGAAGAGAATGAAGAGTGACATCTAGCATGGTTCCCCATATTGTAGGTGGTGCTAGTAGAATTAATAGACCTCTAGTGTTCCACACAGGATGTGTTCTATGTGGTTGTTATGTAGTCATGGGTGTATCGTTTAAAGATTTTGAGTGTGTGGTTGTGGCGTAGTTCAAGGTCTTATTCTGAGAATACGTACAAGAGGCTAGAGAAGGATATGAGGATTATCTCTTGACATAGACCTTGTGGTAATTCTAGGGGTTTTAAGATTTTATGGGTTGATGGATGCAATCATCAGAAAATAATACCAAAATTGATAGCCACGAATTCCCTGAGACATAGACAAGGGTAGGTTTGTGTTGTATAGTGATGTTGATTGCATTTAGATTTGAACGAGTCCCCCTGGGTGTGCCAAAATATTTTGATCTCAGTCTAAAGGCCTTTTCCAAGGGCTAATGCACCATGTAGGATTGAGGACATGGAAAGCCTTATAGATAGCAATGTGGGTCTATAATGAGGGTGAGCCTTGTAAGAAAATATCTAGGATTGGAGGGCCAACTCCCTATTTATATAATGGCTAAGCCTAAAGTTGTTTGTGCTATGGGGGTGAGAAGGCGTAGAAGTTTGCTGGAAGAAAATAAAGCCAAACAAAGGCTCACATTAGATATATAAAGTCTTAATTGCTAGAGTAGAGCTTATCAACTCATAATGCAATAATTAATGAAGATGAACATGCACATAACAAGTAATAATGAATAAATACAAGCCAATAGTGTCTTGAAACAATCACTTTCTTTTTATTAAGTTCATTAGTTATTATAGAGATACATGCATATATTTGGAAAAATACATAGAGGCTCCCCTATGTAGTAGAAAAGAGGAATGGAATTTCACCTATACATTAGGCTCAAAAGACTAGCTATGTAAGTTTCATCTTAGGATCAACGAGGTGTCCTCATCTGAATAGGTGTACAAATGAGTATTTATAAACTGTGCTACCTAGCCCACAATAGTTTTCCCTCCTACAAATACATTTGAAATTTGGAAGTTATGGAGAGAAGACATATATAGAAGTTTGGCACCTTAATTGCTCCTATCAGTGGTTAAGAGTAGTTGTGCATCCTTTGGTATCTATTCTATGATGTCCACCTTTTGATACTACACTACAGTTGTGTTGGTAGGTAAAACTTTCTTTTTCGGCACCATACAATTGCTAACCATGAATGCTCAGTCTTAATGCCTTAAGAAATTTGAATTCTAAATGTGATGAATTCCACCTATGCTACTCTAGTGTGCTAGACCTCCTTAAATTGATGCAAGGAAGCCACAGATACCAAAATTGTGTTTCCAAGATGCAAGGTGAATGATTCATGTGTTGCATTGGCCATGTTCCTTGTAGGCCATTTGTAACATCCACGTTCTAAAAACATAGTAAAATTAGAAAATTTACCATAAGTAATTTAACAAGGTAAAAATGAGATAAAGAAAAATTTTCTTTTATTCAACATATAATCAAGTAAATACAATTACAAGATTTCTCAATACAAAATACAATAAACCATATTGTCTTTCTCAAGTACAATGTTTACAAAAGAAAATCAATTACAAATATCTGCATTAGATAATGTTTTACATAGTCTCAATAAATACAAGTCTCAAAGATATACTGCATCTAGAAATCTGACATCTTTATCACAAGCCTTGGCATGTCTTCTACTAGAGAGAGAGTATGTTTCCAGTGATTCACCTCCATCCACAGACCGACGGTCTCCCACACATCTTCCACATAGGAAGTGGCCCTACCCTTCACGAGGAATATAGACCAAAGGTGACCAGTGGTAATTTGCCTTTCCGAGTACATAGTGTTGTATCCTACACAACTCTATCAATCATACAACCCTACATACCCTGTAGCTAAGCATGATTTCCATTAGGTTATGCAATCTAGATACAGTGAACTGACAATGCATGTAGAGACATATGCATTACTATGGCCATAGTTTCAATATAAATTGACGTTCGCAATGAACGTTGCCATAATGTTCATGCACCCCAACTCGACTTGGATACTATCATATTCCTATGTTTCAACTTGGTCAATTATATATAACTTGTGAAGTTACGACAATTTCAATAATACAGTCTTCCCGACCCATACATGTTTTCTTTCACTGTCTATAATCAATAGACCTAATCAACTACATTTCTTTACGAAGATTCTCATTTCATCATTGCAATACCCGAAATCCAAGACTTATCAACTCATAAGGATTTTTAATCGATTTACAACGACTAAGATGGTTACCTTTCCCAGGTTAAGCATCATAGTCTAGGAAATTGTTTTCCTTTCTTACAAGTAAGAATAATTATACATAGTTAGGGTACTTGTCCCTTCAATCACGATCTATATAATGATCTCAATGATTTAATATAAATAATTACCATATCTAGGTCAAGTTAAGGTTTAACTAAAGAGCTGTGTCTAACTCAAACCTAGTCTTTCTGACTTAGGTGGATTCACAAGACATTGTCATCACTCCATAAACCTTATGGAATGACTATCTATTCTTGGGTATCTCTTGGCATCTTGTAACATTTGAGATCCAACACTTATCAACAAGTATAGCTAAGAGAAGTTGTGACCAATTAAGGTATAATAAACTTTATGGTTGACTAACTATTAATAGTACCTCTTGCATGCTTGCAAAATTTGAGGCTTATGACCTATATTTCAAGTCGACTTGCAGCCCAACAAATAGTTTTCTCTACCTAAGTTTAAACATTGTTGACTAATAATAAATCTCTTTTCAATAAGATTAATATGAACATTTACCAAATTAGGGTTCTCGACCCTTTAATGTCTACCCACATGAATTAACTAAAACAAGTTATACCATAAAGGTGTCATCATATAATCTTTAACCTTTTTAGGTTAAACTTGGGTTTTATTTTACCCTTGAATAATCAAAATAACCTTATCTCATAACTTCAAGACTAAGGCTTATAAATGACCTTTGGTTTAACTCAACCAAGGTTAAGAATATTATGGTTAGATAATAACTCCTATTCATAAGGGATATGAATACTTTTAATTACCCTCACGTGATGTCATTGACCATCACTTCTTATATACTCTTATATAATTCTATACAAAGTCATTTCTAGATAGACTTAGTCTATTCCATCATAATGGTTTACTTCAGTGTGATTCTTATTTATAGAATACGTAGTAAGGATGGTCCTATGGACCTTATTTTCTCTATCATAACATTCCCCATGATCTATCACTCGATTAGAATAAAAGGTGGATTTCTAAAGCTTAATAAGAATCTAGGAATTTGTTTCCCTTATTCCAACATAGTAGAATTATGCATTAACATGGCCATATGGATAGAATAAAATAATATTAGAAGAGAGAGATTGACCTTGAGTATTCATCCAAATACGTGGTCGTATAAATTTCTTAGACCAAGACTACAAGCAAGTATATCTCTGTTACGATAAGTGAAAGGTTCAAATGTAAATATAAACTTTTTCTAAGTTTAGTTTAGCTCCATAAGATGGTGGACTCATTTCATTAATATCCATTAGAATCCTATGTCTAGATTTCTCTCATTTAGACATATTTGAGCTAAGATGAAACTAACATTCAAGTGTTATTGCCTAATTAGATACAAAGAGATTAACACACTCGTTGTGCCTTTTAAAGAATAGTAAACTAAATTAGATAATGCTTATTGTCAAGAACCCAACTGTTCTTCACAAAGACAGGAATACTAATATCCTAGTTTACTCATTGCAATCTAAGTCTGCCTTACCTTAACATATATGCATTGTATAATACTATATAATGTGGTGAGGAAGTAGCTTAAGACATAAAGATACAAAGCTCTCTTAGCAACTCATAGAATGTTTCGCTATGGAAATTAAGACAAATTTGAGCATGGATATAAAAGCATTCGGTCTAACAGTGACTAATGTTAAATATATAATTTGTTCAGACTATCATGAGCAAAACTGAGAAGAACGTCATTATAATCGGTTGACTCTCTTTGGTTTATACCAAGTTAACATAACAGTCTTATAATGACTCTATATCCTTTTAAACACAGTCGACTCAGTCAATCAAGTTAAATCGATGACATACAATGTGAAACAGTTAGCTCATCTCATTTTAACAGTTTATACAATAATCTTAAATGCTAACCAAACTAAGATTGACATTTGCCCAAGACAAAGCAATCATTCAAACTTTCATTGTCTTTTTAAAGCATATATTATAGGAGTATTTACCTGTAAGCGGTGGTCCCTACAGATATAGATTTGCAGATGAAAGAGCTTCTTTGTTGGCCCTAGACAAACCACGTTCTTTCTTGCTCACCGCAGACTCCCTCCTCCAAGCGTATGCCCCATGATAATGTTTTTGCAAATAACCTAACACTCCCAAAAAGATACTGCCAACGACTTCATTCAGTTGTGGCTATAAGGATTCATCAAGACTCATAATGAGTTGCCCACATTTTGCACCTCCATTACTTGCAGTTGGAGACTAATTAAATGTATAAGCAGCGACAACCAATTCGGTTTCAACTGAAGCCAAATATTATGCAAAGTTTCCACATGTCGAAGGAAAATAAATGACCCATCGAGCTCGTCGAATGTGGTAGTTAATACCATAGAATTCCTCTTTGGAAGAGGCCGACACATCATTAAACCACCACTGATCATTTAATAATCACAAAAAGTGGTTTGATCCACTATTCATTTACAATGAAAGCACTCTAAAATATATGCCTATGGTTGCTCAAGTGAGTAAGTTCTATTAACAACCATGAGGTATTATCCTCTATTGATAACTACATACATATTTGCTTATACACATAAATATGGTTCAACATGGCACCTATCTTAAGTGATAGTTTATGCCTTGATCAAAAATATGATAATACCAATTAAATCAAAAGACTTATGAATACTGTGGAAGGGTTGAGCTTGTCTCCCCTACACAGTCTCTTGATAAATCATGCCAACTTATCGTGATGAGATCATTATCTGACATTAAACATTGACCATAAAACCTTAAGTGACTCAAAAATAATAACACAATCTTTTTATGACAATGACGTCATAACATTTACGTTTAATGTAAACGATCACAGTTCTACTTAAACAACGTCATTTACTTCACAAACAACTATGATGTCACACTACGACATGAAAATATTTGAAAGATATCGACTACTTGTCGATAAGGTTCAAAAGTAAACTGACAAGACAAGACTTACCTCTTATGACACATTGGTTCACATTTTCGTTAAACACTTATACGTGTTTGGAAAATAAACCACTCATAACCTGAGGTCTATATCTCTCTCCTCGAAAGATACTCTCTCTCTTTTCCAAGAGTCATCTAAAAACCTGTAATCCTGTTTCAACTTGTAACCAAACAAATTATGATCAGTGCATCATTATTCAAATAATAAACTAAATTTCATAATGTAATATTAAATTGACAATAACATAATCATTTCCATAATTGCATAAATGACATTCAATATAATCCATATCATTCCTTGTCATTAAACTATAACATCACAATAGATTTACTTGTGCCCCAGTAAAAGTGAAAAGTTTAGTAAGACAAAAATTGGGGATGTAACATATCCTTCCCCTAAAGATTGATCGTCCTCGATGATATAAGGTATCAAAATGCAACTAAAAAGCAAGTTCATTATTTTCAATTGGTAACAACATTAAATAAATGAAGAAACTTTTGGTAAAATTCATGGTAATCCCCCATGTAGCATTATCCTTTGCATATTGGTCCTATTGGACCTAGCCCTACATAACCTCTACGTTACACAAGCATTGCTTGCAAACTTCAAGCATTTAAGAAGCTTGATCATAACCATTCCTAGGTTCTGAACTTGTAAAAAATTCATAGAATATAATAGTCATATATTACAAATATATATTTTTCATATATGAATCACAAAAAGTATTATGCCTCCTGGCAATAACTGCTAATAGATTGACTCTTGTAATCAATAAAATTAATAATCTTGAAAATTTAAAGGAGTCCTTTATACTTAGGAACTAGTTTGGAAAACATTCCACACTTTATGAAACTTTTTTGGGGTTTGACCCTCAAAAGAACTTTTCTTCTCTAACCGAGAATTGTCTTAGTGTACGCTTAACATCAACGTAACTTTTTTTTTTATTCAATAATAATTTCCACTGATCTTTTTTGATCAGCTAAATTTTTTCATCCATTTCTTATAACATTTCCAGACTAATGCTATTCCTATCTTCTAGCTTACTCAACTTATAGGAATTAGGCATCCTTTCTGTCCAATGTTTCAATTTAAGCCATCTTAATAGAAAAAAGTTAGGTATTGTTAAAAATTTCACAAGTGATAAGTAGTCTCCCCACTTATATTTTTGATCCATGCAATACATTGGCAACAAGTCTTCTAAAACTTGGTTAACTCTCTCAATTTAACCATCTATTTCAGGATGATAAACTGTACTCACATTGAGTTTAGTCCTTAGCGCAAAAAGCAAAGTTTGCCAAAACCTTGATGTTACACGTGCATCTCTATCTGAGATAATATTTTTAGGGAAGCCATGCAATCTAAACACCTCTTGTACAAATTTGTGAGCTAACACTGGTGCTCCATCAGTCAAATTTCTTGGTATAAAATGTGCTACCTTTGTGATTTTATCAACCACAACTAAAATGGCATTATGTTGATTCCTAGACATAGGAAGACCTTGGACAAAATCCATACTAAAACTTGCCATTTCCACTCTAGTATATCATGTGGATTCAACCAACCTGTAGGGTGTTGATGTTCTGCTTTTTACCCTTTGGCATTCTAGACAACTTGCTACAAATCTTGCAGCATTGTTCTTCATTCTTTTCTTGAAATTAAGAGGTTTAACATTTGCTAGAAGTTTGGTCACTCCTGAATGTCCTAGGTACAGTGCGATATGAACTTCTTTCCACACCAGTTTTCTTAATTCAGTAGAATTAGAAACTTATATACTTCCTCTGAAACTCAATAGTCTGTCAGACTCAAAATGAAAACCTATCATACCTTGAATCTTAGGCTATCACTTGCTCATCATGAATAGGTGTACCCCTTAATCCTTCTCTTGCAACATCAATTTTTCCCTCAAACTATCCTTCGGGGTCAGAAATTCATAGAATTGGTGCCATTGTAATTTCTCTTAACCATTATAGAATCACTTGCACATGTTGGTAATGTTCTCCTTCATTCTTAGAATAAATAAGTATATCTTCTAGAGAGGCTAGAACAAACTTATCTAAGCAATCTCTAAAACACACTGTTCATAAGATTCATGAATATGATAGAGGCATTTGTAAGTCCAAAAGGCAATACTACAAACTTATAGTGCCCATTTCTTGTCCTAAAAGTTGTTTTATGGGTAACCTCATCCTTCAATCTTGATTTACGATATAATGATCGCTAATCAATCTTTGAAAACATTGCAGCTCCATGCATCTAATCAAAGAGATCATCAATACGTGGTGAAAGATATTTGTTCTTTATTGTTGTTTTAATGAGCATACGATACTAAATACACAATTGCACCCGTAGTGAAATATTGGATCTAAACAAACCTTTAGCCAATAATTCTTGTTATGGGGTTTTTGATTTCATTCATTTTGTAGTTGTCATATTGCAAGGTACTTTTCTAGGTAACTCACCCCAAAACTCTAGGAGGAATAAAATTTTTAGTTGCTTCAATCACTTGTTCCATCAACTTTGGTGAAATGACTTTCTTCATATCTAGAATAGTTCTAAGGCAAGCCTATCCTTTGCTTCCTTTTAGGGTCTAAAGTTTCAAGATTTTCATTACTCACTCTATATTCTTGGTGATTTTCCTTTCTCATCCCATGAGAAATCTCATTTTCCCCCTTCAGGGTTTCCTTGATCTTATACTTTCTTTTCCAAAATACTAGGTCTCTCTTTGGTTTTTACAAACATGGTTAGGATTGCTCCAATTTGTTCAAGAGATTAACTAGTGGTTTATTCTCTTCTAGACTCTCACCCTTGTTTGGTTCTTGTATGAAACATGTCATTTTTCTCACGCTAGATAAATAAGTTATCTCATAGTGACTCAAAACATCAAAACATTTTTAAATCATAACAATCAATAGATTGATACAAATCATTCTCATCTTTATTATCATTTATTTAGGAGTAACCACATCCTTATTTATATAGTTGATATGACAAGACTATATGTCACTGTCGATTTACAATCTTCTAATTAAACAGACATAGAGGGTGGACGTACACACAAGTACTCCTCCAACACCTCATTCCTAAACAGAAGTATCACAACAACCCCCAAGTGACATGTCGTAATTGGCTACAGTTTACTAGGTTTTTGCTACACAAGTAGAAATAGCAGAATTCTTGACCAGTTCAAAATGTTGTTTTCTTTGTATCTGAATATGCTTAAGCGCATTAGCAAATTTTTTTGAATCCTCCAGCCATGTACCTTCAGAGTAAATAATATGCTCTTTAAGTTCAACCTCCTCGATAGGTTTCTTCTTAACCACTAATTTAGGCAAATACTGGGGAATAGACTTTCTAGCAATTTTCTTGGTTCTTCTCCATGCCATTCTGGCACAAGAAAATTCAAACATTTAGCTAACCGCATAATGTTGACTATAGGTTAGCACAGTGGACTCATAAGCCCTGGTGTCAAACCTGGTAGCTCTGATACCATATGTAACATCCACGTTCTAAAAACATAGTAAAATCAGAAAATTTACCATAAGTAATTTAACAAGTAAAAATGAGATAGAGAAATTTTTTCTTTTATTCAACATATAATCAAGTAACTACAATTACAAGATTTCTCATTACAAAATAGAATAAACTGTATTGTCTTTCTCAAGTACAATGTTTACAAAAGTAAATCAATTACAAATATCTACATTAGATAATGTTTTACATAGTCTCAATAAATACAAGTCTCAAAGATATACTGCATCCAAAAATCTGACATCTTTATCACAAGCCTTGGCATGTCTTCTGCTAGAGAGAGAGAGTATCTTTCCAATGATTTACCTCCATCCATAGACCGGTAGTCTCCCACACATCTTCCACATAGGAAGTGGCCCTACCCTTCATGAGGAAGATAGACCAAAGGTGACCAGTGGTAATTTGCCTTTCTGAGTACATAGTGTTATATCCTACACAACTCTATCAATCATACAACCCTAAATACCCTCTAGCTAGCTATGATTTCCATTAGGTTATGCAATCCAGATACAGTGAACTGACAATGCATGCAAAGACATATGCATTACTATGGCCATAGTTTCAATATAAATTAGCATTCACATTGAATGTTGTTGTAATGTTCACCCACCCCAACTCAACTTGGATACTATCATATTCCTATAGTGTGACTTGGTCAATTATATATAACTTATGAAGTCATGACAATTTCAATAATATAGTCTTCCCGACCCATAAATGTTTTCTTTCACTGTCTATAATCCATAGACCTAATCAACTACATTTCTTTACGAGGATTCTCATTGCATTATTGCAATACCCAAAATCCAAGACTTATCAACTCATAAGGATTTTTAATCGATTTACAACGAATAAGATGGTTACCTTTCCCAGGTTAAGCATCATAGTCTAGGAAATTATTTTCCTTTCTTACAAGTAAGAATAATTATACATAGTTAGGGTACTTGTCCCTTCAATCACGATCTATATAATGATCTCAATGATTTAATATAAATAATTACCATATCTAGGTCAAGTTAAGGTTTAACTAAAGAGTTTTGTCTAACTCAAACCTAGTCTTTCTGACTTAGGTGGATTCACAAGACACTGTCATTGCTCCATAAACCTTATGGAATGACTATCTATTCTTGGGTATCTCTTGGTATCTTGCAACATTTGAGATCCAACACTTATCGACAAGTATAGCTAAGAGAAGTTTTGACCAATTAAGGTATAATAAACTTTATGGTTGACTAACTATTAATAGTACCTCTTGCATGCTTGTAAAATTTGAGGCTTATGACCTATATTTCAAGTCGACTTGCAGCCCAACAAATAGTTTTCTCTACCTAAGTTTAAACATTGTCGACTAATAACAAATCTCTTTTCAATAAGATAAATATGAACATTTACCAAATTAGGGTTCTCTTTAATGTCTACCCACATGAATTAACTAAAACAAGTTATACCATAAAGGTGTCATCATATAATCTTTAACCTTTTTAGGTTAAACTTGGGTTTTATTTTACCCTTGAATAATCAAAATAACCTTATCTCATAACTTCAAGACTAAGGTTTATAAATGACCTTTGGTTTAACTCAACCAAGGTTAAGAATATTATGGTTAGATAATAACTCCTATTCATAAGGGATATGAATACTTTCAATTACCCTCACGTGATGTCATTAACCATCACTTCTTATATACTCTTATATAATTCTATACAAAGTCATTTCTAGATAGACTTAGTCTATTCCATCATAATGGTTTACTTCAATGTGATTCTCATTTATAGAATATGTAGTAAGGATGGTCCTATGGATGTTGTTTTCTCTATCATAACATTCCCCATGATCTATCACTCGATTAGAATAAAAGGTGGCTTTCTAAAGCTTAATAAGAATCTAGGAATTTGTTTCCCTTATTCCAACATAGTAGAATTACGCATTAACATGGCCATATGGACAGAATAAAATAATATTAGAAGAGAGAGATTAACCTTGAGTATTCATCCAAATGTGTGGTCATATAAATCTCTCAGACCAAGACTACAAGCAAGTATATCTCTGTTACGATAAGTCAAAGGTTCAAATGTAAATATAAACTTTTTCTAAGTTTAGTTTAGCTCCATAAGATGGTGGACTCATTTCATTGATATCAATTAGTATCATATGTCTAGATTTCTCTCATTTAGACATATTTGAGCTAAGATGAAACTAACATTCAAGTGTTATTGCCTAATTAGATACAAAGAGATTAACACACTCATTGTGCCTTTTAAAGAATAGCAAACTAAATAAGACAATGCTTACTGTCAAGAACCCAACTGTTCTTCACAAAGACTAGAATACTAATATCCTAGTTTACTCATTGCATTCTAAGTCTGCCTTACCTTAACATATATGCATTGTATAATACTATATCATGTGGTGAGGAAGTGGCTTAAGACATAAAGATACAAAGCTCTCTTAGCAACTCATAGACTATTTTGCTATGGAAACTAAGACAAATTTGAGCATGGATATAAAAGCATTCGGTCTAATAGTGACCAATGTTAAATATATAATCTGTTCAGACTATTGTGAGCAAAACTGAGGAGAACATCACTGTAATCCATCAACTCTCTCTCTAGTTTATACCAAGTTAACATAACAGTCTTATAATGACTCTATATCTTTTTAAACACAGTCGACTCAGTTAATCAAGTTAAATCGATGACATATAATGTGACACCGTCAGCTCATCCCATTTTAACAGTTTATACAATAATCTTAAAGGATAACCAAACTGAGATTGATGTTTGCCCAAGACAAAGCAATCATTCAAACTTTCATTGTCTTTTTAAAGCATATATTACAAGAGTATTTACCTGTAAGCGGTTGTCCCTACAGATATGGATTTGCAGATGAAAGAACTTCTATGTTGGCCCTAGACAAACCACGTTCTTTCCTGCTCACCGCAGACTCCTTCCTCCATGTGCATCCCTCATGATAATGTTTTTGCAAATAACCTAACGCTCCCAAAAAGATGCTGCCAACGACTTCACTCGGTCGTGGCTATAATGATTCATCAAGACTCATAATGAGTTGCCCACACTTCACACCTCTATTACTTGCAGTTGGAGACTAATTAAATGTATAAACAACCACAACCAATTCAGTTTCAACTGAAGCCAAATATTATGCAAATTTTCCACATGTCAAAGGAAAATAAATGACCCATGGAGCTTGTTGAATGTGGTAGTTAATACCACAGACTTTCTCTTTGGAAGAGGCTAACACATCATTAAACCACTGTTGACCATTTAATAATAAAAAAGTGGTTTGATCCACTATTCATTTACAATGAAAGCACTCCAAAATATATGCCTATAGCTGTTAACAACCATGAGGTATTATCCTCTATTGATAACTACATATATATATTTGCTTATACAAATAAATATGGTTCAATATGACACCTATCTTAAGTGATAGTTTATACCTTGATAAAAAATATGATAATAACAATTAAATCAAAAGACTTATGAATACTATGGAAGGGTCAAGCTTGTCTCCCCTATAGAGTCTCTTGATAAATTACGCCAACTTATTGTGACAAGATCGTTATCTGACGTTAAACGTTGACCATAAAACCTTAAGTGACTCAAAAGTAATAACACAACCTTTTTACGACAATGAAGTCGTAACATTTACGTTTAACGTAAACGATCACAGTTCTACTCAGACGACGTTGTTTACTTCACAAACGACTATGACGTCACACTATGACATGAAAAGATTTGAAAGATATCGACTACCTGTCGATAGGGTTCAAAAGTAAACGGACAAGACAAGACTTACCTCTTACGACACATTGGTTCACATTTTCGTTAAACTCTTATACTCGTTTGGAAAATAAACCACTTGTAACCTGAGGTCTATATCTCTCTCCTCAAAAGATACTCTGTCTCTTCTTCGAGAGTCATCTGAAAACCTGTAATCCTGTTTCAACTTTTAACCAAACAAATTATGATCAGTGCATCATTATTCAAATAATAAACCAAATTTCATAATGCAATATTAAATTGACAATAACATAATCATTTCCATAATTTCATAAATGACATTCAATATAATCCATATCATTCCTTGTCATTAAACTATAACATCACAATAGATTTACTTATGCCCTAGTAAAAGTGAAAAGTTTGGTAAGACATAAATTGGGGATGTAACACCATTGGATGACTTCATCACTAGGAGATCAGATGGTTTGCACTATTTCTAGAAGACATTGTCATTTTCTTTTGTAAGAATTCCTAGGAGCATGCCACATGGCCTCAATAAGTTATAAATTAACTTAATATTGTGAAAAGGAATGGGGCCCGCTAATAGTCAAACTTAGCACTTTTAATTTTATTAAACTACCCACACTACCATGTGTCACAAAATCAAGACTTCCCATGAAAACCTTTTCTTTAGGTTGCTTCAAAATTATTGTGAGCTATTGGATGAGATCTAACATGGAATATCTTAATGGTGCATGTTCACTAGGACTTAGTAGCTTACTAGAATTGCACCAAAACTTGAAAGACACCAAAATAGATGAGAGTGGGGAGACCCATAGATGCTATAAAGCATTCTTATTCATTAAACAATGAGGTAGGATGAATCCTCCACCTATAATGAAGGATTCACTATAGTCCCTCAAGAAATATAATGTAACGCCCCACCAAGGAAACCAGAGGATAACACAACTAAGCTTACAAAAAGATCAATTTTTATTTTTTTTAAAACGAAAGAAATAATAACAATCATATATTTATTCATAATATTTAAATTAAGCTTTATCCTCTAGGGTTCCATGGTTGCATTACTAACAAACTAAAATAAGATCTAACCAACATAATGAATTAACTAAAAAACATAGTTCATTCTAAGTGTAATTGCATCAGATAAATAAACACATACAATTCCATATTATATCATCAGATAAGTAACATCAAGATCTTGCACATAGGATCACAAGTACATAAATAAGTTTCTTTACAAGAGAGTACAACATTACATTGGAGTACTTATATCAAGATAACAATACATGATTCAACTGATATACAAGACTGAAACATGATCATAAGTATCTGTCTCCTCAAGCTAGAGCAAGATCTGAAATCTACCATACAAGGTACATCCTTCTCGCGCATGAACAACAACAAGGGAAACCAATGGAGATAAAAGCACAACCACCCAACCATGTGGAACCCTAAGGTCCACCCCCCGTGCTAGGAGATAATAATAAGGTCCCACAATATGAAACAGTTAAGAAGATAGAAACACAACATAAAAGGCTAACATGACTCCAACATACAAATACACATGACATTCACAATAGAGTCACCACTTCCTCCAATAGTCAAAAAGACAATAGACTAATAGGTGTCAGGACTACACACGACTCTAAAACAACACCAGTCAATAAGGACATCACAAGTAACTCAAACATCACTTCTAGAGGTATTCACAAAACAAAAGGGAGAACACAACTAGAGAATGCTAGACTGTATTAGGGATGAGTGTCATCTCATGGTCCTAGCATGGGTTACCCTGACAGTCTCTAGCTAGACGCTGACCCCCATCCATGGGTTACCCTGACAGTCTCTCGCTAGGCGCCAGCCCCCATCTATGGTTACCCTGACAGTCTCTCACTAGACGCTGACCCCATAGGGTGACACATGTGGAACCAACATTCCTTTCGTGAGGACAAGGAAGTTGATTTTTCCAACCACGGCCTTCTCATCTCATCCTTAGCCTGAATGAGCACTACAGGTATGAGTGAGGCATCCAATTATCTTGATTAGTGTGAAAACTACCCAACCCTCTAAATTTATTATTAAGTTATCACTGAATTAACAACTTCTAATGGGTTACCCTGACAAGCCACTTTGGGCACTGGCCCCACATTGAAAGCCACTTCCCCTTCACTACATTTATATTCTCAAATCCCAAAACAAAACCCAAGCATTAACTACCACATTCTCATCATAATGCATTTACAACATGAAATATACATCATTTCACATTACACAAAGAAATGCATTACCCATCTTGCATAGTTATCATAACCACATGAATAGGTACACTGAGAAAGGCATTATCCATCTTGCACAATCATCATAACCACATGAATAGGTACTATGAGCAAGGCATTATCCATCTTGCACAGTCATCATAACCACATTAATCCATAAATAGAGTGGAGTCAACATATAACCAATATATATTCAACCATTAGCAAGATTACATAATCACATGAGTCATACACACGACTACCCCTCTTGGCCTCTGGAATCAACTTTCCCAAATGACACAAACACTTGACACACTAAACACTATGGTCTCACATCACATTCACTCTCAAATGCACATCATCACCTAATAGACCAAACTAAGATCCTTCATCAATAATTCAAATACAACACCACAATTGCGACATATGACATAATGCACTAATTATGGGTCTTGAAGAATAGAACATTAATTGAATCATGATCAATCATCTAACAATCATAAAGTGAATCTTCCTCAACAATATAGAACTATCATATTCCAACCACTAGTAATAGTTACTTTTATGATCATAAGATATAAGAGTCCATGAGAAACAATATTTTAACTAATAATTCTCAAGACTTATTTTAATTTCATTTAATTAAAATGATTGCGAACAACATGCAAATAACCCTAAGGCATACAAATTAAACACAACAATTATTTACACTATTTACTCTAATGTAGATTTCATTATTAATCTAGACAATTGTAAATACTATTAAATATAACTGTATAAGCAAGGCTAAAAGCCTACAATATTAGCACGCTATAAATGTCTTACACTAGTTAGAATCACAAGATACAAAACCCGAAGTTACAATGAAAGAACCTTATTCTAAGGTTAGATTGAGAGGAAAGGAATACAGAAAAATAAAACATATCTATAGATCTAACATCTTTATCAAATCTACCACACTTTTAACTACATGCATATGATAGGACTAGCACAAAATGAATTTGTTAAGAAGGCTTTAGAAGCTACCAACAATGCAAAATGTGAAAGCATAGACAGGGCACACAGACTGATTGGTAGAATACCTCAAAGAAGTCATATGATGGAAAGCAATGATCATAGGATATGCATAAAATGAATTTGTTAAAAAATCTCAGAGAAACCCCGTTCAAAAATATAGTTATTGGTGACGCAAATAACTGTTTTAACAGAGACGAAACGGGTGAGACCTGTAGACAGTCACAAAATATTCATATCTCAAAAATGACAAACTGGGTATGGCTGTTTTTCGGATATAATTTAGATATCCAATCCATGCACCATATATAAACAAATTAGAGAAACTTAGTTCATAAAAATAAAGTTATGGCTAACATAACAGACTGCTAAAATAGAGACAAAATGGGTGAGAGGTAAATAGTCAAAAAATATTCATATCTCAAAAATGACAAACTAGGTATGGCTAATGTTTGAATATGATTTTAACTACTAGGTCATTCACCATATATAAAAAATTAGAGAAACCTAGTTCGTAAAAATAAAGTTATGGCTAACGCAACAGACTGCTAGAATAGAGACGAAATGGGTGAGAGGTAGACAGTCACAAAATATTCATATCTCAAAAATTACAAACTGGGTATGGCTGATTTTTAGATATGATTTAGATAACTAGGTCGTGCACCATATATAAAAAAATTATAGAAACCCAGTTCGTAAAAATAAAGTTATGGCTGATGCAATAGACTAGGTTCAGAAAATGTAGAAGAGAATTCACAGAATATTTCACTAAATCTAATGCAACAATAAATCAATTTTATATCTCAATCCATACCTAAAATATTGCTTCAATCACATCTTCATAAATTTCCCAGCTCGCATCCATTTTTCCCCAAGTCTTTTCTTCTAGAAACTATGGTTTATGGTGCCAAAAGAAAAATGAAAACTTCCTGAGAGAGAGAGAGAGAGAGAGAGAGAGAGAGAGAGAGAGAGATCCCCAAAACATAAAATATATTCTCTATTTGAAATGCACGCTCCTCCCCAAATTATGTCTTGAGATTTCAAAATAAAGTTGAGCATGCATAACCACCCCCATAATTTCTTCTAGAAGATTCTCCTTTATTACTTTCTTACAATTTGCTATTTTTAACCAAACAATAATTTCTCTCTGATTTTATTTATTTAAGAATTTGCTATTTAATTCATTTACAACCAAACAAAAATAGTTTCTTTCTACTTTTCTAAAATTAGTCTCTTACACAAAAGAAACAATTATTTCTAAGATTCCCTTTTGAGGTGCATAACTGTCACTTCTTCCAAGTGGCCAAAATAGAAAATAATTACTCAAGACAATAATAATAAAGAAAGATAATATTTTTCAGACATAATAATACATATTTCCCCACAACTATAATTTACATAAAAGCATCTATATTTATTAATTTATTAAAAGTGCCTTCTTAACTTAATAATTTTATTGTAATGAAATAATTAACCAAAACATTAATCAAACAATTCCAAACAAAATAACCCAAATGCCAAATAATACCTGACACAATGCACGATCGAAAGCATGACCACAGTGACAATGACTGACCATTACGCCCATACCGACAACACTAACTAGGTGCAAAACTGGATACTCACCCTTTTCAAGGATTATGGTTAACTAGGGGACCACATGTTGTCTCCATTCAACAGTTTCCATTGGGTTTAAGGCACTCTCAGACTTGTTAATTCAGGTGAAGTCGATGCCTAGTACTTGCATCCTGCAGCAACCAAACAGTCAAACAAATAGACATATATATAATCATATAGTCAAATACACCGTGAAAGGGAATCGCAGCATAGCAAGGTACTCACGCATGAGTAATGCGACACTATTCCTCTCACAAACACACATCAAACTAGTAACCACATCACGTATAATAATCAATAGCTAATCAACCAGATAAGAAACATCATAAGATAATTGTGTAATGCACATAATAAGATTGATCCACATAATCAATTAAGTCCATAACGTATGCATAACTCAAGTAAATATCAGTGTCGCAACAAAAATTATCGATAAAACATATTAACTGTCATATGAAACCACATGAGGATAATCAGGAATGTCACCAACATGAATGTAGCATCTACCAACATCATATAATGTACAACATCAACTGTCAAACATACCCTAAATATTCTTATTATTTTACCTTCATCTTCATGCTCCTTAGGCAGACCATCTGCACATCCAAGATGAGAATGGAGGGGCATTACACATAATCTATAACTCATCATCATCAAATTAGTGTTTTGGTTTACGACATAAAGACTAAAATTAGATGACATATAATCATTTATGGGTTCATTGCTTTATTGAATGCATCTTGTTAAGGGAAATTTGATTAAAGAATGAATATTGAATAAACAACATCAAATACCTATAACTCAATAGAATAGTGAAACTAAGAAGATCAAATGAAATGAAGTAATGAATAAAACAATGCAAACCTTCCTTAGATTGAGACTTCTATTGTTTGCCTATTAAAACTACCCTTGCTTGTATGAAGTAGGGCCCTCAGGGAGTGCACTCCTTTGCTGTGTTCAAGGATGTTGATAGTAAATTGATGTGGTGATAAACGTGCAATGAAGATGAGCTCCAAAGCAAATATGTGATCTCAAGCTAATGAATAGAAATGGAGGTACCAAAGGCGCGCTGGTAAATTCCTGTAGAGTAACAATACAAATAGCTTGGATACCAAGAATGGAAGAATGAGGTTTCTTTTATAGACTTGGGAGGATGAAGATCAATGGTTGAGACGAAATGAGCAGATCAATGGTTGAGAATGGTTGAGGAATGTGCAATGAATAGGAAGAGGGCAAGTGTCTCACTTCCATCATGTAATAGGGGAGTTAACAAAATTGACTGAAGAGTTAATAGAATGGATTGAGGAATTGACTGAATTGATTGATCAGTTACCCGAATGGATTGAGGAGCTGACAGAATTGATTGATTAGTTAATAGTTTTGATTGAGGGTAAGTGCAAGAAGATGGGGGGCCAAAAAGGGGTCTTAAGTGGCCACTTTTTTTCTGAAATCAGGAAATACTGGCCTTGGATGAGAAATTGAGCATAATTACACTCAAAATTTGGAGATGCAACCAAAACAATGTTCGTAGTGCTCCGAGTCTACTTTCTAAACTACTATTTTGTTTTGAAAATGGCATAGATTAAGGGGTTCAAAAGAGGGAGCCACAGAAATTGGTGTTGTTTCTGTCAAAAAAACATAACATAGCATGTTTTGTGGCTCCCTCAAAAGGTCAACTTTTTTTTGGTATTTTTAAAATCGCTTTAGTGAGAAATTAGCTAATAGCATGTAGTTTATGCCCGATTTTTCTGATAATTTTTTGATGAATATTTGATTTTTTACTAATTTTTAAAGTGGACACATCCTAAAAAATAGAATTTTGGCCGTGCTACCCCTATAAATTTTGAAAACTAATTGAAAATCATTTTTTTATTTTTTTAATATTTGTAGAATGGAGTCTAGTTTCTAAATATGTAATTTTTTTGAAATTTGAATGAATAGTTATTTTACAATGAAAAAAAGACCAAACAGTGGTTTTTGCATAAAAACAGACACACAAACAAAAGAAATTAAAGATGAAAGGCTTAACATTGTTAAAATGTGAAAAAAATCACATCGTCAAATAGCTAAGAGAAAGCCTAACATTACCCATGTGTTCGATTTGTTCAACCTTGAAACACGTGCAAATCTGAGGGTTAGCAGGAACGAAATTATGTGAAATTTTGAAGAATATAGAAAAACACGTCTGTGACTGTTCATAAGGCACTCCAAGCCTTTGGGTTGGAAATCCAAAGCAAATCCCAAGCCCAAGGCTTGGGATTCCCAAAGCAAGAAATAATGCGAGCGCGTTATAACGCGCTCGCGTTATGTTTCGCCTTACATTTTTTCCCGCAAGTCTGTCTTTTGCCATGTTTGACATAACGCGAGCATGTTATAACGCGCTCACGTTATGTCCCACTCAAATTTTTTTACATTCAAGGCTATTCATCATGAGGGTTAAGGCATAACGGATAGAGTTGGAAGGTTTACGGATAAGGGATTAGCGTTTAAGGTATAGTATCGAGCCCGTTGAGGGTCTAGGAATAGGGATAGCGTTTAAGGTTTAGGGATGAGGGATGACAGATTACGGTTGAGGGTCGAGGGATCAAAGTTAAGGGTTAAGGGATTAGAATTTGACATTAAGGGTTGAGGGTTGAGGTTCAAGGGTCAAGGGTTTAGGGATAGGGTTTAGGGTCGAGGGATTAGGGTTAAAGTAGAGTGTGGAGGGTGTAAGGATTAGGGATAGGGTTGGAGGGTTTAGGGATAAGGGATTAGGGTTTAAGGTATAGTATCAAGTCTATTGAGAGTTTAGGAATAGGGATAGCATTTAGGGATTAGGGATGAGGGATTATAGTTGAGGGATGATGGATTAGGGTTGAGGGTTGAGGGATTAGGGTTTAGGGATAAGGTTTAGGGTTGAGGGTTGAGGGATTAGGGTTTAAGGTATAGTGTTAAGGGTTGAGGGTTGAGGGTTTAGGATTAGGGTTTAGGGTTGACGGATTAGCATTTAATGTCGAGGTTAGGGTTAGAGTGTTGAGGGTAGAGGGATTAGGGATAGGGTTTAGGGTTTAAGGTTTAAGGATTGAGGGTTGAGGCTTTAGGGATGAGGGTTTAAGGCTTAAGATATAGTGTCAAGTGTTGAGGGTGTAGGGATAGGGCTTAAGTTTTAAGGGTTAAGGGTTGAGGGATATGGATTAGGGTTTAAGGTATAGTGTTGAGGGTCGAGGGATCAGAGTTAAGGGTTGAGGGATTAGGGTTTGACGTTGAGGGTTGAGGGTTGAGGGTTGAGGTTCGAGGGTCAAGGGTTTAGGGATAGGGTTGAGGGTTGAGGAATTAGGGTTAAAGTAGAGTGTGGAGGGTATAAGGATTAGGGATAGGGTTGGAGGTTTTAGGGATAAGGGATTAGGGTTTAAGGTATAGTATCGATTCTGTTGAGGGTGTAGGAATAGGGATAGCATTTAGGGTTTAGGGATGAAGGATTAGAGTTGGGGGATGACAGATTAGGGTTGAGGGTTGAGGGATTAGGGTTTAGGGATAAGGTTTAGGGTTGAGGGCTAAGGGATTAGGGTTTAAGGTATAGTGTTGAGGGTTTAGGGATAGGGTTTAGGGTTGAGGGATTAGGATTTGACGTTGAGGGTTGAGGGTTTAGGGTTTAGGGTTAGGGTTGAGAGATGAGGGATTAGAGTTAAGGGTTGAGGGAATAGGGTTTGACGTCGAGGGTTGAGGGTTGAGGTTCAAGGGTCAAGGGTTTAGGGATAGGGTTGAGGTTGAAGGGATTAGGGTTAAAGTAGAGTGTGGAGGGTGTAAGGATTAGGGATAGGGTTGGAGGGTTTAGGGATAAGGGATTAGAGTTTAAGGTATAGTATCGAGTCTGTTGAGGGTTTAGGAATAGGGATAGTATTTAGGGTTTAGGGATGAGGGATTAGAGTTGAGGGATGAGGGATTAGAGTTGAGGGATGAGGGATTAGGGTTTAGGGATAAGGTTTAGGGTTGAGGGTTGAGGGATTAGGGTTTAAGGTATAGTGTTGAGGGTTGATGGTTTAGGGATAAGGTTTAGGTTTGAGGGATTAGGGTTTAGGGTTGATGAATTAGGGTTTAATGTTGAGAGTTGAGGGTTGAGGGTTGAGGGTTGAGGTTGAGGGATAGGGTTAATGGTCAAGGGATTGGGGTTAAATAAGAGTGTCGATGGTAGAGGGATTAGGGTTTAAGGTATAGTATCGAGCCTGTTGAGGGTCTAGGAATAGGGATAGCGTTTAGGGTTTAGGAATGAGGGATTAGAGTTGAGGGATGACGGATGACAGATTAGGGTTGAGGGTTGAGGGATTAGGGTTTAGGGACAAGGTTTAGGGTTAGGGTTTAGGGATAGGGTTTAGGGTTGAGGGATTAGAGTGAAGGGTTGAGGGATTAGAATTTGGCATTGAGGGTTTAGGGTTTAGGATCAGGGTTGAAGGTCGAGGGATCAGAGTTAAGGGTTGAGGGATTAGGGTTTGATGTTGAGGGTTGAGGGTTGAGGTTCGAGGGTCAAGGGTTTAGGGATAGGGTTGAGGGTCGAGGAATTAGGGTTATAGTAGAGTGTGGAGGGTATAAGGATTAGGGATAGGGTTGGAGGGTTTAGAGATAAGGGATTAGAGTTTAAGGTATAGTATCGAGTCTATTGAGGGTTTAGGAATAGGGATAGCATTTAGGGTTTAGGGATGAGGGATTAGAGTTGAGGGATGAGGGATTAGGGTTGAGGGTTGAGGGATTAGGGTTTAGGGATAAGGTTTAGGGTTGAGGATCAGGGTTGAAGGTCGAGGGATTAGAGTTAAGGGTTGAGGGATTAGGGTTTGATGTTGAGGGTTGAGGGTTGAGGTTCGAGGGTCAAGGGTTTAGGGATAGGGTTGAGGGTCGAGGAATTAGGGTCAAAGTAGAGTGTGGAGGGATGACGGATGATAGATTAGGGTTGAGGGTTGAGGGATTAGGGTTTGATGTTGAGGGTTGAGGGTTTAGGGTTAGGGTTGAGAGATGAGGGATCAGAGTTAAGGGTTGAGGGATTAGGGTTTGACGTCGAGGGTTGAGGTTCGAGGGTCAAGGGTTTAGGGATAGGGTTGAGGTTGAAGGGATTAGGGTTTAGGGACAAGGTTTAGGGTTAGGGTTGAGGGATTAGGGTTTAAGGTATAGTGTTGAGGGTTTAGGGATAGGGTTTAGGGTTGAGGGATTAGAGTGAAGGGTTGAGGGATTAGTTTAGGGTTTAGGATTAGGGTTGAAGGTCGAGGGATTAGAGTTAAGGGTTGAGGGATTAGGGTTTGATGTTGAGGGTTGAGAGTTGAGGTTCGAGGGTCAAGGGTTTAGGGATAGGGTTGAGGGTCGAGGAATTAGGGTTAAAGTAGAGTGTGGAGGGATGACGGATGATAGATTAGGGTTGAGGGTTGAGGGATTAGGGTTTGATGTTGAGGGTTGAGGGTTTAGGGTTAGGGTTGAGAGATGAGGGATCAGAGTTAAGGGTTGAGGGATTAGGGTTTGACATCGAGGGCTGAGGTTCGAGGGTCAAGGGTTTAGGGATAGGGTTGAGGTTGAAGGGATTAGGGTTTAGGGACAAGGTTTAGGGTTAGGGTTGAGGGATTAGGGTTTAAGGTATAGTGTTGAGGTTTTAGGGATAGGGTTTAGGGTTGAGGGATTAGAGTGAAGGGTTGAGGGATTAGAATTTGGCGTTGAGGGTTTAGGGTTTAGGATCAGGGTTGAAGGTCGAGGGATTAGAGTTAAGGGTTGAGGGATTAGGGTTTGATGTTGAGGGTTGAGGGTTGAGGTTCGAGGGTCAAGGGTTTAGGGATAGGGTTGAGGGTCGAGGAATTAGGGTTAAAGTAGAGTGTGGAGGGATGACGGATGATAGATTAGGGTTGAGGGTTGAGGGATTAGAGTTTGATGTTGAGGGTTGAGGGTTTAGGGTTAGGGTTGAGAGATGAGGGATCAGAGTTAAGGGTTGAGGGATTAGGGTTTGACGTCGAGGGCTAAGGTTCGAGGGTCAAGGGTTTAGGGATAGGGTTGAGGTTGAAGGGATTAGGGTTTAGGGACAAGGTTTAGGGTTAGGGTTGAGGGATTAGGGTTTAAGGTATAGTGTTGAGGGTTTAGGGATAGGGTTTAGGGTTGAGGGATTAGAGTGAAGGGTTGAGGGATTAGAATTTGGCGTTGAGGGTTTAGGGTTTAGGATCAGGGTTGAAGGTCGAGGGATTAGAGTTAAGGGTTGAGGGATTAGGGTTTGATGTTGAGGGTTGAGGGTTGAGGTTCGAGGGTCAAGGGTTTAGGGATAGGGTTGAGGGTCGAGGAATTAGGGTTAAAGTAGAGTGTGGAGGGATGACAGATGATAGATTAGGGTTGAGGGTTGAGGGATTAGGGTTTGATGTTGAGGGTTGAGGGTTTAGGGTTAGGGTTGAGAGATGAGGGATTAGAGTTAAGGGTTGAGGGATTAGGGTTTGACATCGAGGGCTGAGGTTCGAGGGTCAAGGGTTTAGGGAAAGGGTTGAGGTTGAAGGGATTAGGGTTTAGGGACAAGGTTTAGGGTTAGGGTTGAGGGATTAGGGTTTAAGGTATAGTGTTGAGGGTTTAGGGATAGGGTTTAAGGTTGAGGGATTAGAGTGAAGGGTTGAGGGATTAGAATTTGGCGTTGAGGGTTTAGGGTTTAGGATCAGGGTTGAAGGTCGAGGGATTAGAGTTAAGGGTTGAGGGATTAGGGTTTGATGTTGAGGGTTGAGGGTTAAGGTTCGAGGGTCAAGGGTTTAGGGATAGGGTTGAGGGTCAAGGAATTAGGGTTAAAGTAGAGTGTGGAGGGATGACAGATGATAGATTAGGGTTGAGGGTTGAGGGAGTTTGATGTTGAGGGTTGAGGGTTTAGGGTTAGGGTTGAGAGATGAGGGATTAGAGTTAAGGGTTGAGGGATTAGGGTTTGACATCGAGGGCTGAGGTTCGAGGGTCAAGGGTTTAGGGATAGGGTTGAGGTTGAAGGGATTAGGGTTTAGGGACAAGGTTTAGGGTTAGGGTTGAGGGATTAGGGTTTAAGGTATAGTGTTGAGGGTTTAGGGATAGGGTTTAGGGTTGAGGGATTAGAGTGAAGGGTTGAGGGATTAGAGTTTGGCGTTGAGGGTTTAGGGTTTAGGATCAGGGTTGAAGGTCGAGGGATTAGAGTTAAGGGTTGAGGGATTAGGGTTTGATGTTGAGGGTTGAGGGTTGAGGTTCGAGGGTCAAGGGTCGAGGAATTAGGGTTAAAGTAGAGTGTGGAGGGATGACGGATGATAGATTAGGGTTGAGGGTTGAGGGATTAGGGTTTGATGTTGAGGGTTGAGGGTTTAGGGTTAGGGTTGAGAGATGAGGGATCAGAGTTAAGGGTTGAGGGATTAGGGTTTGACGTCGAGGGCTAAGGTTCAAGGGTCAAGGGTTTAGGGATAGGGTTGAGGTTGAAGGGATTAGGGTTTAAGGTATAGTGTTGAGGGTTGATGGATCAGAGGTAAGGGTTGAGGGTTGTAAGGATTAGGGATAGGGTTGGAGGGTTGACGGATTAGGATTTGACGTTGAGGGTTGAGGGATTAGGATTTGACATTGAGGGTTGAGGGTTTAGGGATAGGGTTGAGGGATTAGGATTTGACATTGAGGGTTGAGGGTCAAGGGATCAGAGTTAAGGGTTTAGGGATTAGGGATCTATAGCAGGACAAAACGTGAGCGCGTTATAACGCGCTCGCGTTTTGTATTTCTACTGAAACGGTAAAAAAGTGGTTACCCCCGTGATCCAGGCCCACATGCTCTGTTTTCTTACTGATTCTGCGCGTGCTCCGACAAAAAATAAGTGCTTTCATGCTATTGGGAAGTTCACATGCACATTTGACACATTGTACCACCTTTGCATGATCTTTCCACCACCTTTTCTGCTTTGCCAACTTGAGAAGGAGGAAATAACATAGTTTTCAAACCAAATTTGATATATATCTATACAAGTTTCAATTTTTGTAGTATTGCAATGTTAATTTTGATTCAATTTTAAGAATTTAACATTGAAAAGGAAGCAAGTGGTGAAAAACTCAAATTGTTGAGGAGTTTGATGCAAGAAGATAAAAACACTACATAATTGGGTACTCTCTCCATTCAAATTTTTATTTTTTAGGTATGTCAAGTCTTTACATGCATGTTCTTTACATTTTCCTTATTTCGGATTGAATTACTTTATCATGCTTTATCATACATGTTTAAAATAGACACATTCCCAATCAAGAAAGCAACCTACAATCTCACATGATGCCATGTATATTTTCTACACTTGGGCTCTTTAATAATTATGTGTAATAAACAAACCTTAGTTCATACCATGATGTCAAACTATACAAGAATAAATCCTTACAACATAAAAAAAATACAATCCCACTACTATCATGTATTCATTTCTTAGGAACTAATATTGGTCTCTTTATCATGCTACAGACAAATTCTCCGTCATGCCGAGGAAACGATCAAGAATTAAACCAACACAGGAAGAGATAGAAGCTAAGAATGCAAAGAAAGCAATGGCTATGAGGGAACTTCGTGAGAAGAGGAAATTGGACACGATAAATGAAGACATACCAATCGAAGAGGAACCACAACCATCACAAAGAGATATGGTATTGGTGGCACAAAGAGAACGAATGCAAAAACTTCGTGGTACGAGAGATTTGAATACCATAGTTGGAGACACATCCTTTACCACAAGACAACATGTAGGGACACCATCTACCACATCTCAAGTTGAGAGTACATCATCACTCACATGTGATGAAGGAGGTACGCCATCGTTCCCACCTCAACCTCAAGGTATGTCATCTATTCCATCTTCGATCGAAGGTATGCCATCTAACCCATCTCATTTAAATATTGATGAAATTCCTAATGTTGAGATGAATTTACCTAACTTGACACCACCTAGAATTTTGCATAGAAAGCCAAAGTATTTGATTGATATTGATGAGAATATTTTGCAGCCAATGGAAGGTAAGATTCCAAAACGCACTTGTAGAAGATATGCTAATAAGATTTGGAGATTGTTCTTTGAAAAGTTAAATGAGACTGCAAGATGTCAACTATTCGTTGAAATGATGCGAAGTATAAAGTATAGGTCTATCATGAAGATTCTTGGGTTGAGAACATCAGAGGCTTCAAGTGAAAAATCTATTGTCAAGAATCTAATGAGTGCGTATGAGAGTGTGGGTAACACCTCACGCACAAAAGATAGTAATGCAATACGGCATGTGATTACATCGACTATAGTAAGTAGTCAAACGAGGAAAGCTCGTCTCATTAGAAAGACAAGTCAAAAATTGAGAATTAATAGGAAAACTTTATCAAGAGCCATTGGAAGACGCCAAAGAATTGAGGACACTAATGCCAATGAATTATGGGCGTTCTCGGGGAGACTACCACGAAAAGATAAACCAATTGTTGAAGCATTGAGATCACTAATTGAAGACTTTTGGAAGAATTACACAAGGGTATCTCCGAATCAAAGGGATGTGGTAAGAAGGAGAATTGGTAGTCAGAACCGCGAGCCACATCCAAAGCATTTTTTGGATGAGACTCAAACACAGTTTTATGGTAAATTTCTAGAGAAGTATCCTCAAATTAAAATTTGTCAAAGATATTTTGAAATGCTAAAACCTTTCTATGTTAAGATAAATCACACACGCACTACTTGTTGTTGTAGATTACATATTGAATTTTCTAACCATTTTGATGCTTATAGGTCTATATGTTTAGATATGCATACTAACAATGATTTGCAGGGTTGTGCCATATGTGCCCCACCAACATCTTCAAGAGACTTCATATCAAGAATTTTATGTGAAAGAGAGGAAGGTCAAATATTCGACAAGAAATTATGCTTGGATGGCACATGTCATCGTTGCGGTGGCTTGCAACATTTGCCAATATGTGAACATATGGAAATAACACATGCGGTTGGAAATGAACTAGTAGAGTTTGGCAAGTATAAATTAGTGGCATACAATACAAAAGATGGTAAAGAAGCAAAGAGGTGTGAATTAGTTATTGAAAAGATTCCAGTGTATCAGTTTATGCCTATATTTCGTGACAGCATAGTGTATGAGTATGCAAGACATGCCCATAGAGCTCGATGGTTGGACTTGCAATTCAAGTTATGCAAGGACACATTTCCAGTTGGTAGCATTGTTTCAGTCGTCGACTTTACAGAGAACTACAGTCTACAGCCACAACGTGAGGTGTAATCACAATATTACAACTCCACACAGGTTTCTATATTTGTGCACATCGCATTCATTCATGCGAATGATAGTACAGAGGATGACAGAAAGATCATAAGGGAGTATCATTTCTATATTAGTGATGATCGCACGCATTCTACGGAGTTCATGCAAGGTTGCTTTCAGGTGTTCTACAATGATTTGGCTAGAAGGGGCATATCGTTCAGTCAACATATCATATGGTCAGATAATTGTGCATCACAATTCAAGAACTCACAGAATTTCTATTGGCTGAGTAGGAGGCATAATTTTACAGGTATTCAACATATGTGGAACTTTTGTGAGGCCGGGCATGGAAAGGGAGAGCATGATGGTGCAGGAGCATGTATCAAAAGAGCCATAGCACGAGAAGAGTTAAAGTATAAAGACAATGCAAAGTTCACAGATGCAAAATTGATTGTCGAGTGGTGTAATGCTTCCATGGGTCCAAGTAATGAAGGTAAGTCTTTAGTTCGTAGATTTTTTTGGTTGATAGATGATACTAACATTGCACCATATGAGGATTGTTGTACACTAACAGGATCAAATGAGATGCACTCTTTCAGAAGCTCAATTGCAGGTTCATGGAGTATCCATACACGAAAGATGTCATGCTTTTGTTCTTCCTGTACAATTCAAGTCTGGGATGAGTGCGAGTCAAAGGAGTGGGTTGACGAATGGCAGTTAAGTTATCTTAGCCCACTTGACACATATCGACCCCCGACGGCACTGGAACTAACACAGATGGAATCGTCAGTTGACTTTGACCACATATCAGATTTAGTTCAACCAGGTAATATAGGGCACATATATGCATCTAATTTCATCTAGTTCAACCAGGTAATGTCATCTTACTTTGTAGTGTTTTTGTAATGTTGACTAATTTCATCTAATTTGCTACACATATCAATGTAGGACACGTATATGCAGTTATTGCAGATGAAGATAATGAAGAGGGAACAGATTATTACTAATGTCATTGTGTTGAGGCCAAAAAGAAATTGGAGGCCCCTGTTACAGATGGAGAAAACATCGAATACCCTACAGGATCAGTGGTTATTACTGGAACATGGCTTAGAAGGTACCCACATAAGAGTGTTAATATTTGGCTATTTCAGGACTTTGACATGCATCGAAAGATTCTTCATTACTCGAACCTTGTCGTGGCATCCAATGTTCATTTGATAAAGTATCGGGGTAGACCTTTGAACAAAATATTGTGGATGGTGCGTGAGTCTGACCATGAAGCAATACTTGACACAATAAAGAGTAGAGCAGATCCAGATGGTTCATTGGATTAATTTGTAAGTATTCACATTGATTTTGTAAAGTTATGTTACATTGAGTTGTAAGTATGCACATTAATTTGTAAGGTTTGTCTTTTTTTATTTCCTCCTGCATTTTTACACATATGTACACATTTTTACATCATCATGTTATGCATTTTTGGTGTCCTGCTCCTGATGCGACCAAACTCATAACTCACCCTACTAGACACCATTTGATGATCTCTCCAACACTCTGGATCCAGGGCGCCCAATCATGATGATGACCTATATACCATTCTCCCAAGGTGCTCATAATGAATGAATGATAAGGAGCACCTCAACCTCTATAATCAAGGTGATTTTAAGTCACTTTGAGTCATTTGGGGTCAGTTTGAGTCTTTGAGTCATGTTGCAAAAAAGTGTCAATGTTAGTTGCACAAAGCAACTTTTGCATTTTTGGTGTCCTGCTCGTGATGTGACCAAACTGACTGTTCCAACGCATTCGGATGGGTACATTTACGCTAGGCATGGTCCTGTTTTTCACCCAAACATGTCGAAACAGTCTAAGCTACATTGTACCAACGATATCCCTGAAGAGTCCAAAGTGCAAAAAGGCTGCAATCTTTGACGAGATGTTACTCGAAAACTGTGTCACTTAGAAACATTCCATCTGAGGCAACGCTATCATGTAGAGTGCCTCTACAATAACCTCTCTCAGTTTTTTATAGCTCTGAGGCATTTACCCGTGGTGAAAGGTTTTCTACTGCCCCAAAAATTGTCAGAAGGAGGCTGTGTAAAGTTGCAAAGGGGTGTAACTTTTGTCCTGCTCCTGATGCAACCAAACTGACTATTCCAACGCGTCTGAATGGGTACATTTATGCTAGGCATGGTCCTATTTCTCACCCAAACATGTCGAAACAGTCGGAGCTACATTGTACCAACGATATCCCTGAAGAGTCCAAAGTGCAAAAAGGCAGCAATCTTTGATGAGATGTTACTCGAAAATTGTGTCACTTAGAAACATTCCATCTGAGGCAACGGGATCACGTAGAGTGCCTCTACAATAACCTCTCTCAGTTTTTTATAGCTCTGAGGCATTTGCCCGTGGGGAAAGGTTTTCTGTTGCCCCAAAAATCGTCAGAAGGAGGCAGTGTAAAGTTGCAAAGGGGTGTAATTTTCGTCCTGGTCCTGATGCGACCAAACTGACTGTTCCAACGCGTCTGAATGGGTACATTTATGCTAGGCATGGTCCTATTTCTCACCCAAACATGTCGAAACAGTCGGAGCTACATTGTACCGACGATATCCCTGAAGAGTCCAAAGTGCAAAAAGGCAGCAATCTTTGACGAGATGTTACTTGAAAATCGTGTCACTTAGAAACATTCCGTCTAAGGCAACGGGATCACGTAGAGTGCTTCTACAATAACCTCTCTCAGTTTTTTATAGCTCTGAGGCATTTGCCCGTGGTGAAAGGTTTTCTGTTGCCCCAAAAATCGTCAGAAGGAGGTAGTGTAAAGTTGCAAAGGGGTGTAACTTTCGTCCTGCTCCTGATGCGGCCAAACTGACTGTTCCAACGCATCCGAATGGGTACATTTATGCTAGGCATGGTCCTATTTTTCACCCAAACATGTCGAAACAGTCGGAGCTACATTGTACCGACGATATCCCTGAAGAGTCCAAAGTGCAAAAAGGCAGCAATCTTTGACAAGATGTTACTCAAAAATCGTGTCACTTAGAAACATTTCGTCTGAGGCAACGGGATCACGTAGAGTGCCTCTACAATAACCTCTCTCAATTTTTTATAGCTCTTAGGCATTTGCCCGTGGTGAAAGGTTTTCTGTTGACCCAAAAATCGTCAGAAGGAGGCAGTGTAAAGTTTCAAAGGGGTGTAACTTTCGTCCTGCTCCTGATGCGACCAAACTGACTGTTCCAACGCGTCTGAATGGGTACATTTATGCTAGGCATGGTCCTATTTCTCACCCAAACATGTCGAAACAGTCAGAGCTACATTGTACCGACGATATCCCTGAAGAGTCCAAAGTGCAAAAAGGCAGCAATCTTTGACGAGATGTTACTCAAAAATTGTGTCACTTAGAAACATTCCGTCTAAGGCAACGGGATCACGTAGAGTGCCTCTACAATAACCTCTCTCGGTTTTTTATAGCTCTGAGGCATTTGACCGTGGTGAAAGGTTTTCTGTTGCCCCAAAAATCGTCAGAAGGAGGCAGTGTAAAGTTGCAAAGGGGTGTAATTTTCGTCCTGCTCCTGATGCGACCAAACTGACTGTTCCAACGCATCTGAATGGGTACATTTATGCTAGGCATGGTCCTATTTCTCACCCAAACATGTCGAAACAGTCGGAGCTACATTGTACCGACGATATCCCTGAAGAGTCTAAAGTGCAAAAAGGCAGCAATCTTTGACGAGATGTTACTCGAAAACTGTGTCATTTAGAAACATTTAGTCTGAGGCAATGGGATCACATAGAGTGCCTCTACAATAACCTCTCTCAGTTTTTTATAGCTCTTAGGCATTTGCCCGTGGTGAAAGGTTTTCTGTTGCCCCAAAAATCGTCAGAAGGAGGCAGTGTAAAGTTGCAAAGGGGTGTAACTTTCGTCCTGCTCCTGATGCGACCAAACTGACTGTTCTAACGCGTCCGAATGGGTACATTTATGCTAGGTATGGTCCTATTTTTCACCCAAACATGTCGAAACAGTCGGAGCTACATTGTACTGGCGATATCCCTGAAGAGTCCAAAGTGCAAAAAGGCAGCAATCTTTGACGAGATGTTACTCGAAAACCATGTCACTTAAAAACATTCCGACTAAGGCAATGGGATCATGTAGAGTGCCTCTACAATAACCTCTCTCAATTTTTTATAGCTCTGAGGCATTTGTCTGTGGTGAAAGGTTTTCTGCTGCCCCAAAAATCGTCAGAAGGAGGCAGTGTATTAAGTCAGGATGAAAGCCTATTCACTCTAGGCGCCTGTTTTTGACCAAATCACACATGCGCCTTGAACAACTCTGTCTTCAAGGCACTTTTCTCTAATCTCTGTAACTCTACAAATCCACTAAGGCGCAAATTTTACCTCTTGGGCTCAAGATATAGGTTCTTCATCCAAGGCGCCAGAATGGTCCAAAGGCGCATTTCACCTCTAACCTCACCTCTGACCTTACTTGGAGGCACTAAACCTTTTGACATTTCAAGTAACTTCAAGAGAACTATTTTTCCTTAAGGTGGTTCACTCCTTGCAATTGGATGTATGGTACTTGTAACTCATTTGATTGACTTTGTAATGTTTCTTCTTCTTGCAAAGTAGATAAGGATGATATAAGCTTACTTCATGAATCAGAGTAGAAATCTCTCTTGGACTTGCTAGGTGAAAGGACTTGAACTTGAAGGACTTGAAGTTGATGAAGTGATCCTTCATGATGGCCTTTGACATTACCTTCTCGGAGTGTAGATGATAACACCTTCCTTGGATAAAGTGGATAACCTCTGACCTAAACTTTGAAGCTTGATGAATCTTGAAGATTGGGTTTCCTCCTACTCCCCTTCTGGGCTCCACTCCATCAAAGGCATATTTAGTTGTCCAAGGTGCCAACATTCACTCAGGGGCACCCAAAGAGAAAGTTTACAACTCTAGGGCGCTAAACTCTTATGCAAAAATGGTCATCATCAAAGGTGCAAAAATGGGTCTCTGGGCGCCAATCTCTACAAGACATTCCATCTCATTGCTCTCCTCTATTACAAGTGCTCACTTACCTCAATCTTGGGCGCATACCAACATCCCAACATCCAAATCACCTAGGCGCTCAAAACCTTCAAGACTCAAGGCGCATTTTATGATCAAACAAGGTATCTCCTGAACAAGGCGTTCATAGTCTCATCAAGGCGTTAATCATCATCATGAGCGCTCATATTGTTCTAGGTGCACAGTTATCTCTGGAATGCTCAAGGTGCTCAAGGCACACATACCCTTCTCTAGGCTAGTTTACACTTATTCAAGGCGCTCATTCCAAACTTACATGAACTCCTCATTACAAGACGCACAAACTAGATGATCCTAGGGCATAAGGGCGCTCATAGGAGTTGTTATGTGTCATTTTGGCCAAGGTTTTCCGGAGCAGTGAAGACATTAGGAAGGGGATGATCGTTTGGATAGTTTTGAATGCTTTATTTCTCCTTGTTTAAACTAGGTGCTCACTGAGGATTGGAGTAGCCTTTGCACCCTCACATCACGTTAATCGGCGTTTCAGAGGCAATCATAGTATAGGAAGATTTGCGCCTTGAAGAAGAGAGTTATCTGGTGAGTGCTTAGGAGTTCTGGCACCTAGGGGAAAGGTCTAGGTAGAGCGCCTTCAGACTTTGACAGTGAAGTGCCTTAAGGAGTTGGATGATGTTTTTGCCTAGAGTGGAGATGATGTTTTTAGCGCCTTAAGGATGATGATGGAGCGCCTTGGAGTCAGGTTAGTCTGGAGCACCTTAAGAAGGTAAAGCACTTCAAATGTAAACACAAGTGTTTTGAGTGCCCTAATGAGAAGTTGTCTTGGCACCATAAGTTGTTCAAACGAAGATATGCGCCTTGGATAGTTGCAAAGACCTAATTTAGTGCCCAAGGTTGGAAGACTCTTTGTGAGCACCCAGTGTTTGAAAGCTCTTTGTGTTTGGTGCATTAAAATGAATTTGGCACCTAAGTAGTATTGAAACACTCAACTGAGTGCCTAAAGCCCATGAGAGAAGTGATATGCGCCTTGATAAGAATATCATGGAAGATGAGTTTACTGAATGGCGCCTTGAATGACTTGGTTGATTAAGTGTTTTAGCGCCTAGATATGGGATGAATCATTGAGCGCCTTTGGTTGAGATGATGTCAGCACCTTTGAGATTATAACACCTTGGAGTCAAGTTCGAAGGAGCACCTTGAGAAGGTAAAACACTTCAAATGTTTTCAAGGAATTGGAGAAGTCACTTAGTGCCTAGAAGGAATTCTAGAGCAAGAGGGTTGGAGCGCCTTGAGCTTCAAGTCAGATATGCGCCTAGACCTCTACCCTTTAGCAAGTTGAAGCCCTCTGAGCCTTGACAACGTGAGAATGCCTTATAGTGAATATGCGCCTTGGGCAAGGTTGAATACAAAGTTGAGGAGTATATCATAATGAGTAAGTGCACTGTAGGGTTAGATGATAAAGACTAGTGCCTTGAGTGTCTTGGTCAAAATTTTGACGTGAGAAGTCTTGCAAGATCAAACCCTGGAGTGCGCCTTAGAGGGAACCTATTGATCCTTTGCTTTGACAAGATTTGGGCGCCAGAATGATCCTTAATAAATGGAATGTATCAGCACCAATTTTGCACCTTTAGGGAAGTGATGGTGGCCAGAATGATCCTTAATCTCATGTTTGTGCGCCTAGGTCTAGAAGCAAGATTTGAGCGCCTTAGGATAAGGTTTTTTGCACCTTGTCTTGGAGAGTGAATTTGCGCCTTGGATGATGTTGAAGCGCCTTGGGATGAAATGCGCCCAAACTTACAGAGGGCCTTCAGTGAGGGAGTTGAAGAGAGTGCTTAGAGGAAGGATAGCCTTAAGATCAAACTAAGTACTTAGAAACCTAAGATTAGCGCCTTATTTGAAGTTATACACCTATTCTGGCGCCAGAGAGTGAGTTTGAGTGTGAAGAAGTGAATGTCTGCGCCTTGAAGGGGATACAAAGGGAAGATGATGCACCTTGATGGGTTGATGATAGAAATTTGCGTTTTGGAGCTAAATGTGCGCCTTGAATCTAAATGATATTTGAGTGCTTAGAGGTAAATAGGGGCGCCTTTGAGAATTCTTTGTGCTTTAAGGAATGGATTGTGGCGCTTTGGACTAAGGTAAGTCCTGAGCACTTCCAATGATTTTAAGGAGCGCCTTGAAGGAGATAGTGCATAGAGGTACAATGAATCTTCCGGAGAACATGGATAGACAACTAAGTCTCCAACTTGAGTCTTCTAAGTGAATTGGATGATGAAGAGAGTCTAGTCATTTTGGGCGCTAGTATCAGGATGAATCATCCAAAATGGGTGCCTAGAACTAGAAGGCGCCAATGCATGAGTTCAAGGATCCTCCATTGGAGCGCCTAGCCCAGATGGCTATAGATTGAAAGTTTTAAAGCTAAGTGATGTCTCTTAGGTGAATTCCTAGCCCAGGTGCATGTGTTGGGAAAAACTCTTTGGCTCTGGCGCCTAGAATTGGGAGCTTTGTAAGATGCACCAATTGATGAAACATTTCCATTTTGCGCCTAGAATAGAACTCTCTCACATAGTTGAAATTGACTTGATAGAAGGAGATAAGTCTTAAGGACTAGTTTGGCGCCTCACTTGCCTATCTCACCTTTGAAATGCGCTTTGGTTGATGATCATCATTGATGGCGCCTAGTGAAATGTAAAGCTATTTGCATCTCCAGAGGATCAAAATTGGATTAGGAGATCATCCTTGCAGTTGAGATTGACAGAGAAGTGTTAAAGGAATCACTTCAAATGGGTGCCTAAGCTAGTTGAGGTGCATATCAATTCCACTATAACTCCAGACTGACGCTTAGGATCCAGTCATCTCCTAAGGCGCAGTTCCATTCACCCATGACCTCGCTTGGCGTCTAAAACTTGGAAACTCCTTTGGAAAGCTCCTGTTGCACCTAGAAGATGAGTTTGGGATATCAACTTGCAAAAGGCTTAGAAACTCTTCAAAGATGTTAGGCACAATCCCATGGCACTGGAGCTCAGTTTTGGTGCCTTCAAGGAATAGCACATGAAGGAACTTGGAAGGTCAGGTGCTTGTAAAAGGGAACACCTTGGAACATCTTCCAGGGGTTGAAGTAGTAAGAAAACATCAAGTGAGTCTAGGTGCACTCCCTTGTGTGAACAGTTTAGCTCTGGCGCCTAGCCACAGAGTGAGCCAGAAGAAGTAGTTTGGACATTAGAAGATAGGCGCTCATTCTACAATGAAGAATTCCACCTTCCTAATCAACAAAGACTTGCAAGAATTGACAAAGGAAGCTAAGGCGCACCTTCTACTTGTTTCCACCTCCAGAATGTGCCTAACCTTGAAAGGGGGTTCAAAGATGTTTGTTAGACCTTTTCACTCAAGGCGCTCACCTTAGGCGCACTTTCTAAGTCCTTGTCACCTCAAGGAAACATCTAGTTTGGAAGGCGCTTGCCCTATTCTCCACTCCTTTCAATTGGCGCCTAGAACACAGAATGCATGAAAGGAGCGCCTAGACTCTAGAGGGCTCATTTGGGCGCCTAGCATTTAAAACACTTTCATAATGATGATGTTTTGGCGCCTACTCTTGGAAACAATCCAGAGCATCCATAAACTCTAATTGGCGCCTAATGTTGACAAGGCGCAACTTCAGGAGGAGGTCACCTCAACTTGGCGCCCAAGTCAGAAAAACCTGTAAATCCTTCAAATATGCGCCTACCTTGTGAGGTGATGAGTTGAACATTCCAAATCTTCAAATGTTGCTCAAGTAAGGAAGACATTGTAACATCAAGGCTTCAAGGCCTGTCCTTGTATTTCCATTGAATGAGTTGTACTTCATGCTATTGAAAGCATTTTCCATGTAATAAGACATTGCAAGTTGATTGAATCAAGTAACAAGACAAATACCCAACTCTAATGTTGTTTCATTCAAATAGTTATCTTGATGTATATCTTTATGTTATTGAAGTAGTTGATGAATTGTTAGCAAGTAAAAGTGTTTAAGTAAGGAAAATTTTTCATAGAACTAGTTGGGTATCTTACACTTACACCATGCCTATCCATCAAACATCACAATGCAATCAAAATCCTAACAACATGCCCATGATCCAAGATCAAGTGCAATCATGCAAAGATATTATCAATCACAAGCCTATTAAGAATGAACTAGAGTCTTCTAGTACCATACTTTTCCACAAACACCATCATGTAATCCATGGCCTATCAAGCCTATCAAAGAAAATGCAAACATCCTATGTAATACAATCAGACTTTAAATATTTGAAGTAGCTATCTACAAATATCCATTCAAAAGTGGATTTATAATGCAAGTATGGACGCCATCAATAAAAAAGATTTGTATTAACCAAATATCCATATACGCATACATCAATATCTGTCGATATAAGTATAACATATATACAAAATAGCCATATAGGCTTACAAGAATGCCATATAGGCATAAAATGTCAACTATGTACAATACAAAATATATGTCCACAAATGCCATATAGGCATACAACAGAGGAACACAATAAAAAGTCATTCCCCTCTAGCTGGTGAAGAGAATAAATCACGAGCAGCCTTTGATCTTCTAGGGGATGGAGACATGCATGTGGGTGGTCTACTACGAACCCGAGGGCTACTCCTCCTATTTAGTTCTTCCTGCACCTTTACCTGTTACAAAAAAAAGTATAGATATTAATATATAGAAATTACATGTTATAAAAAAATGAAACATTTAACAAAATAATCACTTACCGCTAACATATAATCTGTCTCCTCACTTGCCTCAGTAGCAGGAATAGGCCCTGGTGATGTCATGTCCTATAGAAACCATCCAGATAGAAATTAAACTTCAAATCAATAATCTTTTGATTTTTCAAAAATAGACAACTATAACAATGAATGTAAATTGAAATTTACTAATCTGCCTCATACCCCTGTCAATGCCATAGAGCTATGAATCGCAGAAGCCACACCCTGCTCCATTGCCCTATGAACATGGGGAGGTGTATCCGCAACCTGCATCATCTGGAAATAAAACAACATTATTCAATTACGAAAACTATAATAGTGATGCAAATCATGGCTCCTAACATACACACACGCTCATCTAAACATGGAAGTACACACAATAAAACACAAATCACATACAAAAATTTAGTAAGTACAATTCATTCATTAAACTATTTATTTTATTACCTCCGTAAAGCTTTGAAGTCCACCACCGCTGGCAGGTGTTGCCATGAAATCTACAGTGTTAACCTATTCAACATCCAAAATCAGAAATTAGAATACCATTCATATAACGATGCTATTCACATGTAATATTTATAATTGTTTACTAGTTACATACCTCGACAGTAGATGATCTAGTGAAAAATGTAGGTGGAGAACCACTGAAAACTGCATCGACGCTATGACCCTGAAATTTCATTAAAATCATCAATTTAAATTAGTTAATCTTGTATTTCAAAAATAAAATTTAATAAATTAAATTCAATAAACTTGCTAATATTTACCTGAGTATCAAGGCTGAAAGTCTCACTCAGGAGGGTATCTGTCATCACCATCTGCTCAACTGCAGATGTAGCATGTGCACCTGCGTCCTGACTGTCCATGGGGTCATAACCACAGGCTGACCCGCAAGCCTGGCAAATATGCGGTGGGACCCTACTCCTCGCACTATCTCCCAACCCACTCTGTGTTGCAGGATCGGCATGCTTTATGATGCTCTGGGTCAAGGCACTAATCGACCTCAGTGTATCGACCTCAACACTCTCCTTCACAATGGAAGGGATAGAAACATGCTCATGGGCTGGTCTGCTGATTACTCATCTCACTACCTGCTGTGGGTCAAGACGTGCCCCTGGTCTATCCTGTGCTGAGCCCCCACCTCTACCTTGGAAGTCCCGCATATCAAAATAGTTTGGCACTTTATTGAGGACAAACTCGGAGTAGAGTTTCCTCAAAAAGTATTGCGGGACCTCATTGTTATTGCATGGAGGATGGTCAAAAACCATCCACCACCTCTGCCCGAAATTGTCCCTTATCACTTGGTTGTTGCACCAATGGATAGGGAACCTCTTGCATGTAATGGGTGGAGGTTAATTTGTTTGTGGGTTTGTGAAAATTGAACACAAGTCTACTTTTGTAATTTGTAATTTTTTGACATCTTGGTATGACAATTTATCTGCATAGCAATCTCTAAACTCTCTCTTTTTATCAGTCCAACTAGTTATTTGCTTGCTAATTGAATTTACATTTGATAACATAGACTCAAGAGATTCGGCAAGCGTGGACCTATGCAAGGTTGAAGTGGAAGGATCTTTCAACCTTGCAATTATATCTTCAATTTGTTTTTTGTTGTTTTCAATTTCCCCCATTATATTATCTTGTGTTCCAGGGGCATGTCGAGGAATGAATGGAGGAGGTTGTTGTTCTGCAGGTATTTCTTCCTCAAGATTTTGTGGATTTTGAGGAGGAGGAGGAGGTGCATTAACATTTCCTACAATTAATAAAATATACATCAAAAATCAACAAAAACCTACCTATTTAGGAAGAAATTCAAACAAAAAAACAAAGATAACTCACCCCTTTGGCGTGCTCGACGTCGCAGCGGCATTTCGGCAATGAATCAACAAATCTTTTGTGTTGAACGGCGCTTTGTAGAACGCGAGCGCGTTTTTGGAAGGGTTTTATGCCGCGGGCGGAGGAAAAACTCAATGAAATGAAATGAAATGACATCGGGGGTTTTGTTTTTATAAAAAGCAGTTTAAAACGCGAGCGCGTTATAACGTGCTCACGTTATAACGCGCTCGCGTTATAACGCGCTCGCGTTATAACGCGCTAGCGTTATGGCTCGGCAATGATGAGCCTAAGGCTTGTCATTGCCAAGCCATAACGCGAGCGCGTTATAACGCGCTCACGTTTTGCTATAAATTTTTTTGAAAATTTTTTGGCCACTTTTTGGCCCCCCATCTTTTTGCACTTACCCTTGAGGAGTTAACTAATTTTGATTAGAGAAGAAATAGGACATGTGGGTGAGGGAATATTAGCTAATTAAATATTTGAAATATTTAATTACATGTGCAACATGGTGAGGTGGAAAGGTGAGGTGGATTTGATGAGGTGGGTTTATGAAATTAGGACTTAGAATAGGAGAATTTGGATTAATTAAATAATGTAGGATTATTTAATTATGTGAGACATTAGAAAAATTTAGGGAATTTAATCAAATAAATTGATTTTATTTAATTTAGACTTTAGAAGAAATAATTAAATATTTTGATATTTAATTAATTAAGAGGAATGTGAATCAAATAAATAAATTTGTTTATTTATTTATTGATAGAAGAATTAGAAGGGAATAAATATTAAGAATATTTATTTAAATTGAATCGTGCCATTTTTAGGCGTATACACATCTATACAAATCATTCATAATGATATTTAAACTTATTATTATATGAAAATGATGTATAGTTGTAGCAAGATCACCAAAGCATTATATGAAACTAGAAGGCAAGGAGTTAAACCATTGAATAATGTAGTCCTTCAAGGTTTGTAGAAATAATTTGGCCAATATTTTATCATCATATGCAAAGTCTATGAAAGCAACTATAAAATATTGTATGTGAGCATGTGGGCCTCCTTTTCTATTATACAATTCAAATATAGGAGCCACAAATCTCATAGGTAGTGGATATGTAACAACCTCAAAAGCTAAAGGTGTGTGATGTAGAGGGTCGTATGCAATAGAATCCTTCTTGTTCTCATTGATTTCCTTCTTAAGATTAGCCATCCCTTATAATATTCTATCCAATGTGGTAGTAGGAACTAGCATTATGTTGGGTGCATGAAAAATAGAGGTGAGGTGTGAGGTCATAGACATGGATGGATGTATCACATTATGGAAAAAATGGTCATAAGGCATGATTGAAAGATAGTATGAGTCATGGAATGTGAAGGGGGAATAGTAGGGACATATGGATGGATGGTGTAACACTAGTGGAAATGTGGGTAGACATAGTAGACATGGTAGTGGAGGAAATGGAAATGGCATGAGAAAGAGGGGTGGTAATAGGTTGTATAGTGGTAGATGAGAAAGGCATGGGGGTGTAATACATAATAAGGGATGCAATTATCTTAGGAGGGTTATAGTTTGGAGGAAGGTCATATAGAGGATGGAAGGTGGAGAAAGGAAAGACAAATGATGTGGTGGGACGCTAGTAGAGGTAGTATGGGGATGAGTAATGGTAATGGAAGGGATAATAGTAGAAGAAGGATCAATGGTGGAAGATGGGAGGAGGTGGATGTACCCAATAGAATGGTAGATGAAGCAATCTCAACACTCATAGCTTGCAAAGCCTCTAACCCTTGTGGTTTATTAATGAACATGTTATGAATCATATCCACTAATTGTGTATGACTTTCTACATGGGCCAAACTAAAGATTTCATCAAGGCAATCTCTATTTTTGATGCATCAACATCATGATCATAGTCCTGGCTATCCTCCAAGTTCTCAAGATGAGCATTTGAATAAATTGCTCCCATTGGATTGGGTAGCCATATTAGGGTTTAAATGAGCACTCCTAAATGGAAGATTAGGATCACAAGTAGCTCATGACATAAATAAAATAAGAAAATAAATCTCCAAAATATAGTTTCAAATTCAAAAATAAAAAATATATATGGTATATATCAATTTTGAAAGTGAAATCCTAATGGTATAGGCAAGAGTGGGCAAAAAGAGATAGTAAATGATGAAGATTAAGCCCTAAAAGGAAGATGAATATTAATTAAAGACACACAAAAGCCTAGATAGATCTAAAACAAGACAATATAATAAAAAAATATAGATCTAAAAAACCTAAAATAGTGAAGATATAAACCCTAGGGTTGTGTAAGACTAGAGGGGTTCAACAAAATGTAAAGGAAAATAACCTTTCCCTAAACTTAATCTAAGTGAATCTAATAAAATGCATACACATAAAACATAAATTAATCTACATTAATAAATAAGAGTTGTGAGGGTTATTAATTTAGAATTAAATGTTAAAACTAAGAAATTAAAGGAAATAAATAGGTGTACTTAGCTCTAGACTTATGAAGAAAAACAAAATTGATGTGACATTGGAATTTGATTGTCTTCTTAGGATTAAAAGTGGATCATCTTTGTTTGTTTTTTGCCTTAGATTTTGTGCAAGATCTGTATCTCTACCTAGGTTGATTCTGCAGCTCTAGGACATTTTTGCAAGTATGGATCTACTCTAGTATCCTCATATCTAATCTTGCAATCTATGTGCTTCTAATTTTTGGTTTGCCAAATCCACTAATGTCTACTCCACTGTCAACATTGACGATATTTAAGAATACCTTTAGGGGTTGTTAGATTGCTAGGGACAAGTTCTTTGAGGTTAACCCCTAGGAAAAAATTGACTTTATAGTCATACTAAGGATTGAAGACAATAATCTTCGAGCATGCAGATGCCTTAGAATTATCATGTATATATTAAGATTCCTACAATGCTTGCTCCTTTAATGTGAATGATAATCGATAATGCTTCTAGATGTCAAAAGAATGCAAATACCTTAAAATACAAATGCATAGCAATGATTCATACAAACATGTGTTTAGTCAGTTCAAAACTTGTGAAATCAAAACTAAATTTTAATTTTAATTTTGGAAAATTAGGGGTTAAGTCCATGCAAGGAATAAATGTCTAATCATGGAGGATGCAATGAATGTGGATTGTATAGGAGAATATGCAGGAATAGAATAGAGGGTGTGGTTGAAATGTGAAAATGAATATAGATGAGGATAAATGAAGGCTAGAGGAATGAGCCCAACTTCACACAAGATTGTGTCATTTATCAATATATAATTAAATTACGACATTCTCTCAAAATATATTCAAATGGGTATGCAAGTTTCACCATTACAATATCATACACCTATAGACGAAAGCATTTTTAATACACATGATTTAGTACCGAGAGATGTGGCAGATGAAGTGACCGAAGAACAGGAATATTTAACCACCACCATTAACTAATTTTGCATATATAATTTTCTCAGACAACCTACAAAAAGTTTAAATATCCCTGAAATCAGTTGGATATAAATGTGTAGGAATATCCTAAACATGCACAAAGAATTTGCCTTCAGCAGAGTTCAAACAAGGCTTGTTATGGCAGGAATTTTTGCCACAAATTATGAGGGCTGTTGCATGGTGGGAAGTGGCCCAGCAATGAACAAGGAATGGTGTGGAGCAGAAAACATGAACCACACACGTCTGCCAAAAGCCCGATTTGCTATCATGTCATCGATAATCTCGCAGAGAAACTTTGCACACTTCTGCAATGACTCTGCTATCACTGGAAATTGAATCATCCTTCTGACTGCAAATCTTAGTTTTAACACACCCACACAGCTATTAAATCCTCAGCTCATCCCCTGTTTGCAATATATATGTTATGCCCATCATTAGTAATGCACTGTCACCTTTTCTAATGGCCAAGCTGTCCACAGTTTTAAACCAGTATACTAAATCTGACTGTATTGGAACCTGCAAGTATGTGTTCAGATTTGATTCAATGATTTTAGGACTGATACATCTGTAAATTATATACTGTTTAAATATTCTTTGAAGTGTCCCGACAAACAACATATGTTGAAGGGTGGTAATCATATGGGCCATTCACTTGAGCAACAGAATCATGAACTTCAGTTATTATTGATGTAAAATTTGTCTCATTTAAATTGATGACAATTTTAAACTGATTTGATATATATACAATTTATATAATGTTTAAATATTCTTTGCAAATTATTGATGTCAAATTTGTTTCATTTAAAATTGATGACAATTTGAAACTGATTTGATATATATACAAATTATATAATGTTTATATATTCTTTCAAAATGAGAGTAATCATATGGATCATTCACCTAAAGAAAAATAATCATAACATTTAATTGTTTTTGATGTTAAATTGGTTTTAGTTTAAATTGATGATAATTTGAACTATTAATTTGATACATATCAATTTTTGTTTATGTTTAGTTTAGACTATTCTAGTAAAATGTATATATAAGCACATATAACTTAGACTAATTAATTATGAGAGTAATGATCTTATGATAATTTGCTGCAAGGAATTAAAAGTGGAAATGTAAATAGAAATAAATGTATTTCTATAAAATTGATGAATACACAAGGATTAATGTAGATTTGAATCTAATGTCTTGGGGTTATGAATAGTAAATGATAGATGGATAATCATCTCAGGTTTAGAATGGTCTATTAATAGTATGCAGAAATGAATTCAATAATTAGGTAAGAATTTGCGACTACGAACTTAGCTATAAACTTGTCCCGTGTGATTTATAGATTGTTTTTCCTCACTTCCCCCAATGTATCTTGACTTCTTCTTTGCTTCTTGATATCTATGGATTAAGAGTATTGATAAATACCTTGGTAGGGCTATTGTTATGTTTCAAGGGACATGTTCTAGGTCAACCCTTAGAAATGTGTACGAATAATTGAAAACAACAATCTCCAATCATGCAAATGCTCTTAGAATGTTTGTGCAAAACTAGATTCTTTTTTAGTGCTCCAATTAAAGTGTATAAATGCAAATGATAATCAAATAATGCTCTTAAATCACCAATGTCTCAATTGAATGCATTGAATTCCTCTAAATACAAGGACATAGCAACACATTGCACAAATTTTATGTTTAGTTGGCTATAGGTAGGAAGGTTAAAGGTGGGAAGCTGGTCATTTAAATTTTAAAATTTGGGCAAGCAGATGAGTTTGTGACACAAGGACAACCTCATGACTCCAAACTAGTCTAGGAACATGAAAGGAGCTAGATCTTACTAGATAATATGTGCATGCACAAGTGTGATGAATAAGAAAATAGGGTGAATTTATGGGATTTATAATCATATGGATGGGGTTGAGGGGTAAGTGTATAGGTATATGTGTAGAGGATAGATGGATAATATAGGACAAGGGACTTGAATTTACACAAAATTATGTCATTTGTCAATATGTCTATGTATCAAGGCACTCTCCTCAAAATGGGCATAAACAAAATAGTAAATGGCATGGGCATGCATATTTCACCATTACATTTCCCCCCACTTTGAGGTGCATGTGAGTCCTAGAATTGTCATGCATCTTAAAGTATGTAGCATTAACAAACATGCATGTAAAATAAATATTCAAAAATCAAAGGATGTCACCATAGGGTCTATATAAAGTAATGGACCCTGTGAAGGTATAATCATGTGTGTTCATCTTTTGTATATGCACTCTCCATAAGAACTAAAGATGAATCCTTTCAAACACTTATAACTATTTACAAATCTAAACATGAAAATGTTATTGACAAGATATGCCCCCAACAATTGGTTATATCCATAGGATTCACTTGAGGAATTGTAAGAAGAGGGAGCTTGTAACATTTAATCATGTAAGCATGTAAGATTCATATAATCATTTAATTATATAAGCATGTATACTAATAGTTGCAAAGAATGCATCATGTAATGATCATATAAATATCTTGAAAGATAAGCAAGATAAGTGCATGGGATGGAGATATGATCAAGGAATAAGAATGTTTCCAACAATGTGAGAAAAGGATAGTGATGTGGCCTTTAGTGGGTAGGAACACCCATGTAAGTACAATGGTATGAATCTATGACAAGTGTGAAGGGGAAGCATGATGTTCCCAAATATAAATATATGTCCTTGAAGGTATAATATGTAAAGATAAAGTACAATGCTTCTAAATGTGAAGGCTCATGTCTGCTAATGTGATGAAGAGAGACTTGGCACAATCCCCTTGATGAGAAGGATCAATGCCTTCCAACATATGATAAAGGGGAACCTGGTGCAATACCCACAATGTGAATGTGCATTAACCCTAAATGCAACAAAATAAGGTATGATACCCTCTAATGTGATAAAGTGGCTACTGGGATGTGAATGAATCATGTGAGCACAACAATGTGAGATGTAAGCATGAAATTTTATATCAATGAATAGGTCCCATATGGGCAAGATATTGCAATAAGATGGAAAAGATATGTAAAGTGGGAAATCATGATGCATCCAATGTGTAAAGATATGGCAATGATAGAACAAATGTAGAGGGGTGATGCATGATGCCCCTTGATGTAAATAGATAAATGTACTAATGTAAGCTCATAGTCGTAGTATAATAATGGAATAAGGTAGCCCTAAATGACCTAATAAACATTATGTGAGAAGTGATAATGTGAATCATGTCAAAAAGATAAGCATGAAAGCATGTGTATAATAATGACACATATGAAATAAATGTATCTATCAACTCAAAATATATCTCATTGTCCAAGAAAGATGAACCAATAAATATGCATAGCACACAACATGATAATAAAAATTAATGATAAATCAACACATATGTGGCGCCAAGATATGGCAATGTGTATAGATAGGAATCATAACTCAATTTGGTCATCCAAATGTATGATATGTCAAACATGTCTTCTATGTAAGAAAAAGGGTAGTAATAAATGTACTATGTGTGAAAAATGAGCCCAAGCACATGCAAGTCAAATTTCAATGTGAAAAATAGATTTTCATCATGAATATGATCACATTGGTTTGAGAATAGAGGTCATAGGACACATGGAACTTTAAATTGAAAGTTTATACTCATCTACAAGAAGGGGATGCATAATGAAATGTCACTTTCATTTGTATGCTTACTATTATGAATCTAATACATTTAGAGCTGAGAGTTATCTTGAATTTTATGATGGTCATGGTCTTATGGATTAACATGTCTACCAAGGTGAGTGAGTGCAAGTAAAGATCAAGTGTGGTGAGGTGGTAGACATCATAAGTCACCTTGAAATATTAATTTTTCCAATTTTTTAAATTTTTGCAAAGTTTTTAAGAATATTTTGTTTTTGATATTAGTAAGCTGCAAAATCGGGTGCGGATCCAGATAACAAAAGCCAAAAGGCAGCAAAATAGGCTCAAACAACTAGAAACCAACAGGTTAATAGTAGATCAATAGCATCAAAAAATAGAGTCTGAGTAATTAAAACATAAACCAAGGAAATAAATAACTAAGTAGTTCCTTCCAATCATCATTGAGCACATTAAACATATTTTCCTTATTCTCCAACAGAGAATCCATGCCATTGAATTGGTCATTCTACAAAACTGAGAAAGTAGTAGCAACCTTGTGAGAAGACTTCAGTACCAGATTGATCAACACCTTAACTTTAGTCTCCATAGTTGCAAGACGCATCTTGACCTCTATCAATTCCTTCTCCAGTCTCTTATTGTCCATCTCCATCCTGATGCTCATCACCTCCTTGTCTAGGGTTTCCAAAATCTCAGTGTCTTCATTGTTGGTATCGTAGAAGGGATTGTTCATGGATTCAAAATGGATGGTTCCCTCCTGATCCTGAATCGGGATGGTCTTCACATTTTTAACTTCAACTTTCTTCTCTAATTCCTCCTGATCAGAGGCAGAAGAGTAGTCCACTATCTTTAGAACTTGGGGCTTATCCCCTGCTAGTCTGGAGGATCTTTTGATACTTGGTCTTTTGACAACACCTTGTATCCCCTTGGCCCTTTCCTTCACCACCTCAACTTCCTCTTCCAACTGATTCTCCTACTTATCCATCATCCCCTGAGTCTGCTGGTTGACAATCCCACACATCTTAGCACTTCTACTGCAACATTTTCCATCACCCTTGCTCAGTGTAGAAATCCCTCTTTTGCATTTTTTGCTGCCTTGTTTAGGAGTATTACTTTTTAAGTTGCAAGAGCCATCGGCCGCTTCCAACCAGGACCCCCATGTGAACCCTCAATACCAATCGGAACAGGGCCCCGCAAAGTACAACTTCTAGAACAGGATTTAGAAGGAGAATTGGCCTTGGAAGTAGGAGGGCTAGGAATAGGGGCCGAAGAGCTCAAAGACAGGTTAGTGGGAGAATTAGGTGTCGAAGGCACATGGGTTTTCATCTTGGCAAGCTTTCCAAGTCTCACACTAAGGGGGACTTTGTCTTTAGGCTCATTGGAGGAACGGTCATCTATTAGCCAGGCAGAAGGGGGTTTGGAAGGGCACAGAGCAAGGTGGAACTGGTAGAGATAGAAAATGAGCTCCTGATGCAGAGGCAAGATAGAAACCTCAGGGTTACCCTCACAGGTTATTTTGGATTGAATCACAGAAGCCTCCAAACTAGAGAGAAGGAAGGAGGGAAAGTTGACCTCAATTTTATGCCAGAAACGGTTAAGAAAAGCAAAATGATAGTGATAAAAGACCTTATATCTCCCTTCCAAAGTAAAATACTTCATGACTTAGAAAAATACCCAGTTCCATGTGCTGACCAGGCTTTCCCTTTCGAATCCACCTTGAAGTCTTATTTGTTTCTCACCTTCCTTAAAGAATAGTTGCATTCCTTTGTTGTCTTGGACCCGTGTCTATTTCTTAAGCGTATTCCCAGAACAAGACAAACCCATAGCTTTGGCAATGGCATCCTCTGAAACCATGAACTAGACACCACCCACCTTCACCATCCTGTTACCATCCCAAGAGGTAGCAAAATGGGGTTATAAATGCTCGTCAAAGCCATTCAGGTTATCCAAATAAGGGGTAACCCCTCCCTCATACGCTATACTCCAAACCTGTGCATCCTCTCTGAATTCACTACAGTTCATGGGCTTCATTCTCACCTTCTCCCCACCCATCTTGCTTAACAAACAAAACTAAACCAGAAAATGCAGTTGCAGAGCAAAGAGAAATGTTGGCCGAACAGTCTAGAAGGAGGAATAAAAAAATTTAATTCTAACTCCTTTCTCAAATTTCCATGCATGTCCTTCTCAACTTGGCACGCACTCGAATCATTATTGCCTTTAGGGGTTCACTCATGTGAGCCTTTCATATCCAGCCCTCTAGAGGGTGGCCGAAAAGACTTTCCAAATCTATTAAGACACCAATCTTTCTTATTACTGAGTTTGTCAAACTCCATGTGGGTTTCCATCATCCATGTCACCATATAGGGATTGGTGGGGTTTTCAAAGTTAACATAGAAGTCACATCTTCCCTTGAGGTGAGAGAAGAATGAACAAGTGCAACACCAAGAAAAACTAAAAATCATTATAGTCATGATGAATTAGTGAGGTGTGTCTATATTTTTCCAGCATCATAGGGGATTAATATTAATCCCAAAGTTAGCTAAAAGGTCATCAGTTTTGTTGCCCTCCCTATAAATATGTCTTACTTCCCTTCTTTCAAAGTTTAAGAGGAGGGCTTTTATATCCTGCACAATATCCTCCATCTTCCAGCCAACTTTGACATTTCCTTTGACAACTTCGATTGAACAATCATAGAATCACCTTCAACAATGATATTTCTTATGCCTAGAGCCAAGGCAAATTTAACTCCCCAAAGGAGAGCTGTGGCCTTAGCGATATTATTGGTATTTTCTCCCAAGCTTCCAGCAAAAGCAACACAAAGGGCACCATTCTCCAATCTTATTAAACCCCCACCACTAGCCAACCCAAGATTACCTTTCATAGCACCGTCAAAGTTGAGAAAAAACCAGCCCATAGGTGGCGGGGACCATTTAGTGCTAGCCCTAGCTTTTTTCCTGCTATCATCCACTCTGCATATACTCCATGGGATAGCCCATTGATTAATCATAAATGATTCCACAATATTTGGGGGAGTTTCAATAGCTCTTATGGAGCTATTGATGATGTTATCTTGCAGTAGTTTGACAATGGATTCAAACACTTCCCTAAGCTCTCTAAACTTTTCTCTGAATAGTCTATTATTCCTTTCTTTCCATAGACACTAGGAAATGATGGGTGGAACCAGGGCCCAAATTTCTTTGCACACAAGATTGGAGAAGGGGGGAACCAGGCTCTAATGCAATCCTCTAAAATGATATATTTCTTTAATTTTAGGGATCCATCAACTTGTTTCATGGGTTTGTCTTGAAATGGATTCATATTGACACAATGATATTTTAACATATGTTTTGTCAAAATTTTAATTGATTTTTAGCAATGAATGTATTCTAATGACATTTTCTCCTATTTTATATAGACTAAGATGCAAATTCACAAGCATGCATGGAACCTACAAGTGATCAGTCTATGCATGATACCTGTTGTCGATTAGGATTGCACCCTTATGCAAAGCTGTGAAACTTTACAATCCTTTGAAACATTGGATCAAACTCAGGCTATGGGTGACCTATGGTGAGCTTGAACCTCCAGATGGGTTGGTTCCCTTGATAAAATGATAAATTTGTAGGAAAAAGGTAAAAAAGATCTAATGGAATCACTAAAACTAAAATTGTAAATGTGGTGATGCACCTAATCTTGATGGAAAACTTGCAAATCTGACTCACAATAGATTTCAGAAATCTATCCACACAATCCACTTTTGGCAATGTAATCACAAAAATATTTCTAAGGCTGGAAATTATCTTCTTTATGAAGGAAAAAAGATTTTTCACAATATGAAGGAAAACAGACTTCAGTAGCACAACATAAGACTTGTGATATCACTATGCTTAACACTTGCAAGTAAGAATGAGACAATAATTTTAAAGGTTTTGATATTTTAAACACAATAAAATTTCATCAAATCACTCATACAAGTAGCATTTAATAGAAATGCAAACACTTGATTCCAATGAAAAATAAAGAAAAATATTACATAAAAGACAAGAAAAATGGAACCTGTAACCTGCTGTAATCTCTATAAAATCTGTAATCAATGAGTTACAAAACCTTCTTTCTCTCTCAAAGTATAAAGAGCAAAAGACAAGAACTAATAAATGAGTTACAAAACAAACTCTGTCTCTCAATGTGTGAAAGAGAAAAGAATGTAAGAACTAGCAAAACCTAAGCTTGCTTTACAATATGTAGTTTTCTCTCTCCAAGAGGCATGAAAACTATAACTACAACTATCTACCTCTAAAAATAAGCCCTCCCATTTGATTCCCAAGAAAATAAGAAATCCCCTAAAAATAAAGGCCAAAACTACCCCAAATTGAGCAAAAATAGCTCCAAACTGATCCTCTCCATGTGTTTGACCAAAGAAGTTGACCAAAACTCTCCAACTTATCCTCCAAATCATGCAAAAGTCTCTAAATAGCCCCAGTTAACTCAACTCATCCATTTTGCATGATGATCATGTGGAAAAATTAATGTCTTTTATTTAATTTTACTACTTTTGAATATGTCTGCAAGTTGATATGTCTGTTGATAAAAGCATGTGATAATTTTAAATATCTAGAGCTTCTAACATGGCCTTCCCCAATTTTTTGTAGGTACACTGTCATGATCAGGAGCTTGAAGACAAAGACATGAAGACCAACTCTCAACTGATGACATCAACCTTCTGATAAAAGGCAATGATGGATATTTAATATTCTCATATGTTCTTTCTCTTTTCTTTTTATCATCAGATGTATAGCTTGCATATGTCTTTATTGCTTAGTCTAGTCACTCACATGGCTTGTGTGGGACACATTTAAACATTTCTTAAAACATGATCAGTTACTTTACCTTATGTAATTGATTTATGTATGTTTCTTTTTGAATCAAATGCATAGGATAGAATAACTGAAACTAATATGAAACACATGTTCAAAATATGATATGAAATGACAGTTTTATAAATACCCTTCTTTCACACTAAATTGTGATTGCTTGAATAACTCAATTGTCTCATAACTGAAAGATAAACCCAGTTAGATTTATCTGTCTTTCATTGACTGTCTGATACCTTGCCATTAGATATTCACTTTTCAGGATGGTTTGACAGTCTTGATTGGACTGTCAGATTATCCTGACAACTGATCCTTATTTTCTCTTGTCAAGACATCATACATTCACTGATTGCATTAACTTAAAAGTTTTCTTTTACTCCTTCTGAAACAATTGCAAATCAAGTCTAACTAAATTAGGTGTGAACATAATTTAGTAACAATACCCATTAAGGATGATGGACATTGGGTACTCCTAGAGGTGACACATCTTAAATCTATGGTCACACTATTGACATTGCACTACATACGATATATGCATGCTCATTGTGTTAGTTGAGTACTAGAACTCAAACACCGCCAAATTTCAACTCTCTACAGGTGATATGACAATTATTGTGGAGGATGTATGAGGAATCCTACCCATCCTAGTCAAGTATAGAAGAGTGGAGCATAGATTACCGTATTATATAATAATTGAGAGTTGTATTAGTGGTGCATGGGGCACACTGTGCAGGGTATTAACATGGTGGCATATCATTTATTATTATCATGATGGATATAACGTCTCAAGGGAATAAGTGGTTATTATTCATCATTATTCTCTTCATTCTCCCAAATGCTTAGGGCTCACATATAGCCTATGGTCTCACACAACTATTTCAAGAGGCCAAGGTGTAGCATGTAATGTTTGCATGGGGGCCACTGTCTTTTGTTATAACTCTAGAATGATCTCCACATATTTTCAATGTAAGATCCATGTATTTATGAGGGGCATCTCTACTTCAATTTAAAACACATGTATGAAAGAAGGAAACTCGTTTAAAACACATGAATCTATAGGACTATCATGACATGTACGAGAAGTATCATTACTATGTTGAGATTAAGGAACATTGAGAGGGGGGGTGAATCAGTATTCTCCAAAACTTATTACTTTGTTCCTTTATTAATTTACCACATACATCCAAAAGAAATAAGCATGAACACAAAAACTGAAACAACAAGATTACAACACACGAACACCAGGATTTTTACGTGGAAACCCAGTTAAGGGAAAAACCATGGTGGGGGTTAACCCACAAGAAATTTAAACTCTGTTAAAAGTATTACAAATGGGGAAGGCATATGCCTTCAAGGCACACTACCTAGAGCTCACTGCCTACAGAAATGATTACAAGAAGATTACAAAATGTTTGAACTGATGAATAGCATCTACTAATGCAAAAAATTAGTTTCGGTTAAGCACAAAATACTGATCATACACACTTCATCCTTATTCTGCCTTGTTTCACTCTTCGGCCTTAATCTGAGCTTAGATCTTCACCTTCACACTTCTTTCTGCCTTTTTTGCACTAACTCCATCACCACATCACAATCGCACAACAAAACACTCGAATCCATCGGCTATATATATCCGCATCAAGAAATTCAATCAACTGTAGTCAGCTTCAAGAAAACTTAGAACATTTATTAAGAACTCTGCTCTGTCGGGTGAATCCATGCATAATCAACAATGTGGACAAAAAACTTATGTTCTCATATCATCAATCATGTCAGCCAATACCACTGATTATCACAAATTGCTTAACCAACAACTTTTCTTCATCTGGACCAAGATCAAATACTAGGTTGGCCTGTTCTTCTTCTAACTGTACTGACTAACCGGAACTCGATACTCAGATGCTTATAACTTTTGAATCCTTCATCACCAGAGGCTAAATTTATGGATTTAGATAATCCTGACAATCCTTTTCACTCCCTTAGATTTGCAACACACTGTGATTTACCACCGGAGAGATCCAGACCAAGATATTAGACCCTGTCACATGCTCTGTTTCTGACTACCCAGACTTCGACAAATCTTCACTCTAACTTCTGGTATGAATAAATCATGTAATGCAGATGTGTAAGATAGACTTAGTTGCCATCAATGACAACACCTGTCATGCATAGCAATGTCTCTTGCCAACAATTTCCGCCTTTGGCATTGATGGCAACACTTAGTGAAAAATGACTAAGTGTCAGAATAACTCCCCCTTACTATGTACGCTTATGCTTTTCACTATTCTCCAATGCTCCCCCTTTGCTCGATTCCTCATTTTTCACTGTTCTTCACTCCCCCTTTGACATCAATGGCAAAGGCTGGGATCCGCAAACTAGAATTTACACAAAAATTTTGTATACCAAGCCGCATATGTACAAACAATCCTTAAGTCCTATTTACATAAACTTAAGTATATCACCAAAAATGTTTTTTAATAGTGCCAGCTCACTATCCCAGCTCTTCTTCATACAGTTCAAAATTGAGATGTGGCCACTGAACAAAAATGCCAGTGATTCTACCTTTTGAAGGTTAGTAGGATCACTAGTAGCAGCTGCTGCTTGGGACTCTGCCAATATATCATACATAGTTTCTAACTTAGGGGAGATCAGTCCCCAAAGCTCATCCAATCTGCCCAGAATTTTGGCCTTTTCTTTCTCTGGATCACTCAATTCATTCTGCAAACTTACTACTTGGCATTCTTTGGTAATTACAAACACAATTAAAGGACTATATGACTGAGAAATATTAGACAATTTGAGCTCTATGTCCTTAAACTTTTTCTCAAAAACTTCAACAACTTTAGATCTATTTAGGCAAAACTTATAGATCTCTACACCTTCAGATAGGGCATTTTCAATACTCTTTACACTGGTATCAAGCCCAGATCTATCATAGCTAATTATTTTCTTTATTTCAGCAAACCTTTTACTTACAGAGTTTATCAAGATTTTCAATTGACCGGAGGGAGATGCTGAAGAATCCTTCTGAAATGTGGGCATGATTTTCTCCAAAATCCCAGATGCAAGGCCAAGAAACTTGCTATCTTCTAAATAGGACTTCAAAATTTCTTCTCTGGCCTTAGCTTCTGCAATATAGGCCAACTTTATCTTTTGCACCGGTGATAAAATATCAAAATTGATTGGTCCTTGTATTATGTCTTAATCTTCTGCAATTTGCTTATCTCTTTCCAAAATTTCTTTCACTACATCTACAATGTCTCTTGCCCAAAATGATGTTTCAGACTTGTGTTCTTCAGGGCCTCCATCTTCTCCCTTTTTGGAGTCAACCACAATGTTCTACTCATCACTTTCATTATTTTTCTCTGCTTCTGCCTTCTCTGCATCATCATCAAGGGCATCCTTGCTTTTATCTATCTCAGAAACATCTTGTACATTCTTTTCCAGAGGATTTGATGTATCCTCAGTGGCAATGTTGTCAAATTCCTCAACATCCGGAGTGGAGGAATCAATTCCATTATCAATTTCCTTTTCTTGATCTTCCTTCATCATTTTGTCATCTTCTTTATTCAATGTTTCTTCTTTCGGAATGGAGACATTATCTGTTTCAGTTTGTTGCTTATTTTTCTATAGTTCTTCATCATCCAGAATTGATGTATCATTAGTATCAATAGGTTCTTGTATAACCACATAGAACTTGTTCTTGTCCAATGCTTTCCTTAGAATTTGTTCTGTTTCTTTAACAATTTCATCAATGTCTCCAATCATCGGCTTATTCATCCTTTTCTTGCTTCTGAATTCATTCTTGACTTCTTTGAGAATCTTGTCTGCTTTTCTAGAGATCACCAGACATAAACTGGACATTACATGTTCCCTTAGCTCCATAACCTTTGATTTGGCAGCCTCTTTTTTTATTTCCAGAATGTCTCTTAAACTCTTGGGAACTTCAGACAAAATCTCCACTAGTGCTCTATTGAATATATTCAAATATTTTACAGTAGCATCCTCCAAAATTCTTTTGTCAGCATCATTGTAATGATCATAAAATTAAGTTATTGGTTTCAAATTTCCATCTACAGTGATTTCCTTAACAATGTCCTCCATAGAAGGAGTTGGCTTCTCAACATCAGCCTCTGACTTATGCCTCTTATTTGGCTTTTTGCTTCCGAAGGTCTTCTCCGTGGACACTTTTGACAACTTTAGTGCCTCGGGCCTTCAACTCTTTAACCTCATCGTCTGAATCATTCTTTTCTTCACCCTCCTTCTCCACACTTCCATATGATATTTTGGCCATTACTTTTGTTCTTTTTCCTTCCTTACCAATGGGGTTTTCTTTGGATTTTTCTACAACAAGAGAAGGTGATGCACCAGAGGTTGAACTATAACTCCTAGTAGTCCTTGTCTTAGCAGGAGGTTCTACCGAAACACTTCCCTGTTCCCTGTCTTGCTTCTCCTTCTCAGCTTTCTCTGTTCTTTCCCTGAATTGCCTCACAGCTTCCTTAGTAAGGCGTAGATTCTCAGCCAACTGCTCAACTTCTTTCCTTACTTTCCTGTTGATTTCAGGAACCTTGAATTCAAGATGCAGTTTTTGTGAAATTTCTTCATAAGTTCCAAATCTCTCTTCAGCTGGATCCCTAGGCTGACTTAACAAATGTTGTGCATACAGTTCCAACACATGCCCATCCACTTCATACCCAATGGGCATGATCCACACAACTCTAGGTTCCACTGCTTCCATTTTGCACTGATCAAAATTAACCATAAAACAAATGGTGTCCTTGTATTTTTCAACCATAGCCCTAGGTATTCTATCCGTATCCTGCATTATACTTTGGAAGTTTTTGAAGAATCCCCAAAGTGCAGTCTTTTGTGCATCATAATTTCCGAGAAAACTCAAATGATTTCTAATCTAGACTGCTACCGGTTGGTTGATGGACCAATATATACTCTTGTTCCCAAGGAGCTCACTCAAGAAATAAAAGAAAAGACACACGATTAGTGTACCATATTTGAATGAGTACTTCATGTCCTTCTTTATCTTGCTTAGGTTCTCCATAAGATGGTTCAACAATAGTTCACAGAGATCATAGTCCACATTCTCTTTTACCATCTGATATGCAGTATAGATGGTTGTTCCGAATACTAAATTTTCTCTGCTAGAGAAATATATCTTATATCTTATTACCATCGATGCGAATCTGACCCCATTATCCTCTATATCATTTATAATCATAGCTCTCTTATCAAATTTTGATCCGCTTGCCTCTGTGACTTCCTGATTTTTCACAGCCTTCAACTGAGGTAGAGTATCAATTGAATTCAATCCTATAACTTCCCTTATTGCATCTTTTGTGATCTTGAACGAATGATTCAGCCATAAAAACTCATCATAGATACAGCTCAAAACATACCGGACACACTCATCCTTTGTGAAACTCAGAAACCCAACAAATTGCATGAACTTTTTGTCTTCCAGAACTTTGTATTCCAGTTTGAGCTTAAAATCATCACCTTTTAAGTGTTTCCTGAATAGATCATCAAACCTTGAGTCGTCGTGCTCCTCAATAGGCGCATGAATATAAGCCCTAATATCTTATGTGTGAAGAAATTGTTGGGATAAGGTGCCATTAACCTTGTAAATCCCAATATTGTATTTATTCTATTATTATTTGTAATTTGTAATTACCCATAAGGGATGTACAAGTTTCACCGGCAGTGGTAAAAATAATTTACTGTCCACGGTAATTACGGAGTTACTGCACGGTAAGTCCCGGAGTTACCGGTGGTAGTTACGGGATGTCATTTATTATGGTAAATGGTAATTGGTCAAAGTGGGGTGCACATGTGGAGGAATAATCTATTTTTAGTGTTATGACGCACGTCATAGATGTTGTAATAAAGTGTAAGAGATTCTATGACAACTGTAAGTTGTCATAAGAATCTATGACACTAATAATAGCATATGACGTGTCATAAGATGTTGTAAGTGGCTATTTTGGCCCCAAGGCGTTCAAGCTTGCATGGGCACATTTTTTCAAGTGTAGGATGCATGTATGACAACATTTATGACCCCGTAAGAGCCTATTCTTGGCCATGGACGCCCAACGTTGTATTGTTGACTCTTGACAAGTGTTATGGGCTTGTAAGAAGTCATTTAATGTCTTGAGGTTGTGTAAATTCTATATAAATCATAGCATAGTAGATGAGGTGCATATAACAATTTACAAGCACCCAAGTTCTGTTAGAGTGAAGGTTGGAGGACAGAGGAAGTGAATGTATTTGTAATCTCCTTTTGTGAAGATAATACAACTTGACCTCTTTTCTTGGTGGAGTTTTTTACCCAAAAGGGTTTTCTCCACGTTAAACACTTGTGTTATGTGCTTCATTCTACTTCTGGTATATTTATGTATTGTGGGTTTATGTTTTGTTACAATCTCCATTGTTAATGCACACTTAAAAGATTGCTGAAACTTATTCGAATCATATTTCCATTGAAGTAGTGTTGCTTTCATTTCTAACATTTGGTATCAGAGCCTGGCCAGCCTTGACTCTTGGGTGGTAGTGTGGAAGTTGTAGCTACAGTGGGAGATTTGGTTGCATTTGTTTTGCAGATCTTGTGTTGTTATTATGGCTATATCCACCATTGCATCAACCTCTCGAATGGACATTGAGAAGTTCAACGGAACGGGGTATGAGTTGTGGAAGCTGAAAATGGAAGATTTGTTGGAAGAAAGAAACCAATGGTTGGCTGTTCAAAAGGAGAAGAAACCTGACGATGTCTCTCAACATGAATGGGATAGACTGGATAAGAAGGCTCGGGGAACCATCTGGTTGTGTCTTTCAGACTCTGTCCTGTTGAATGTCACAAAGGAAGAGACTGCATACAAGTTGTGGAAATGGTTGGGTGAGATCTATCAAGCCAAGAGTATGGTAAATAAATTAAATTAAAAAAGAAAATTGTTTTCCATGAAAATGCGAGAAGGTGAATCAGTTGCAGAGCATTTAAATTCTTTTAATTTGTTAGTGAGTCAGCTTGATTCAGTAGATGTTGAGGTTAGTGAGGAAGATAAATGTATCTTACTTCTTTGTTCTTTACTTGAGTCTTGGGAGAATGTTATCCTTGCTATCATTGCTAACCTTATGGATCCGAAGTTGGATGCTCTTGTTTCAGTGCTACTAACACAGGAATTGAGGAAGAAGAGTTCGGATAGTTCAGGAGATGCTCTCAGTATCAGGGGAAGGTCTAAGGAAAGGGGACTTAAAGGAGATCAGAAAGGGGCTAAGGACAAGTCCAAGGGCCGGTCTAAGACTGCTAGTAAAAAGAATAGAGTTAAGTGTTGGAACTGGGGTAAAAGGGGACATGCGAAGAAGGAGTGCAGAAACTCCAAGAAACAGTGGGAGAGTGCTTTGGATAAGTCCTCGAATGTAGGTGAAGAAGCTTTACTTTCTGCATATAATCTTGTTTCTAATGATCACTGGTTGGTTGACTCAAGATGATCATTTCATATGACCCCGCATAAGGAATGGTTCTCCACATATGAAGAATATGATGGAGGTAATATCTACCTTGGTGACAACTCTACATATCCAATTGTCGGGAAAGGAAAGGTATTGTTGTGTTTCAGTGATGGGAGGATTAAAACCCTCCCTGGTGTTTTGCATGTTCCTAGATTAGCTAGAAATCTAATTTCAATTTCAAAGTTGAATGATTTGGGAATGCATGTGACATTTGACAAGCATGGCTACAGATTGGTGAGAGGGAACTTGGTGGTAGCGAAAGGGAAGAGATTCGGGCACTTGTTTAAGCTTGAAGCCACTATAGGTTGTAATGCCTCCTATGTATCTGAGGCCACTACTGAAAATACATGTGTGTTGTGGCACCGTAGATTGGGCCACACAAGCAATAATGTATTGAAAACTATTAAGAATAAAAATTTGTTGGACGGTTTCTCTTATTTTGACGAATACTTTGATTTCTATGAGCATTGTGTGTTTGGTTAAAAAAATAGAAAATCATTTCCTTCAGAAAGCAATAGAGCAAAAGAGAAATTAGAAATTATTCATACGGATGTGTTTGGACTTGTGGATAATGAATCTATTGGAAAAACTCATTATTTCATCACCTTCATTGATGATGTATCCAGATTTGCATGGATTTATTTTATGAAGCATAAATCTAAAGTTTTTACTAAGTTTAAGGAATTCAAAGTCTTAGTAGAGAACCAATCAAGTTTAAAGATAAAAATATTAAGATTTGACAATGGAGGGGAATATTACTCTAAGGAATTGAGGAGTTTTGCAAGCATGCAAGTATAATCAGACAAAAGACAACTCCGTATACATCACAACAGAATGGTGTTGTAGAAAGGATGAATCAAACAATTATGGAAAGGGCCAGAAGTATGCTTAGTGATGCATAGTTGGATAAATGCTTTTGGGCAGAGGTTGTGTACTGCTTGCTACTTGATAAACAGATCTCCTTGTAAGGCTCTTGATTCGACAACTTATGAAGTGTGGACAAGTAAGAAACTGTCTGTTTCAAATTTAAGGGTTTTTGGCTATGAGGCTTTTGTTCATGTGCCTAAGGAAAAGCAATCTAAGTTGGATCTAAAGGCTGAAAAGTGTACATTCATTGGATATGGTGATAATGTCAAAGGTTATAAGCTTTGGAATCCACTAACCCACAAGATTATATTTTCTAGAGATGTTATTTTCAGGGAACTTAGAGCTATTTCTGAACCTGAGCAACCAAAAGAAAAGATGAAAAGGTAAAAAAGGTGCACTTTGATTTAGAGCAACAAGATGCACCTGAGGAAGAACATAATGATGGATTATGGGGTGAAGAAGAAGAAGAAGATTTGAGTAGTTCTGATGAAGATGAATTTGTTGTTACAAAAGAAGTTGGTGCAGATGATCATGCAAAAGAACAAGTAGAGTATCTTACTCCACCCTTGAGGAGATCCACAAGACAACAGAATCCAGTTGATAGGTATAGCCCACTAGATTTTTGTTGTGTATATGCTTTATTGAGTACTAACGATGAACCTAGATCCTACAAGGAAGCTATTTCTGCAGATGATAGTGAGTCTTGGAAGCTTGCCATGCAAGAGGAGATGATGGCTTTGGACTCTAATAACACTTGGGATCTTGTTTGTTTGCCCAAAGGAAGAAAGGCCATAGGATGTAAGTGGGTCTTCAAGAAGAAGTTTGGAGAAGATGGGTCATTGGAGAAGTACAAGACTAGACTGGTAGCCAAGGGCTACTCCCAAAGAGAGGGAGTTGATTTTGGTGAGATATTCTCTCCTATTGCTAAATTGACTTCTATTAGATTTCTCTTATCCATTGCTACAGCTTATGATTGGGAGATTGAGCAAATGGATGTTAAGACTATATTCTTGCATGGAGATCTTGAAGAAGAAATTTATATGCAACAACCTATAGGTTTTGAGGTAAAAGGAAAAGAACATTGGGTTTGCAAGTTAAAGAGGTCTCTTTATGGTATGAAATAGTCCCCCAGAATGTGGTATCAAAAGTTTGACTCATTTGTTTTGAAATTGGATTTTTTAGAAGCAATGAGGATCATTGTGTTTACATTCATTATGTTGATGATTCTATACTAGTTATTGCTTTGTATGTTGATGACATGTAATTTTTCAGAAATATTAAGGGTATGGTCAGTGAGCTTAAAGCCCAAATTTTAGGTGCATTTGAGATGAAGGATCTTGGTGCTGCAAGGTATATTTTGGGAATGGAGATCAAGAGGGACAGAGTTAACAGAAAGCTTTGGTTGTCACAAAGTAATTATGTGAATACTATTTTGCAGAGGTTTAGTTTGTAGGACTGTAATCAATTTAGAGTTCCTTTACCCATTGGTAGTAAGCTTTCATTAGATATGTGTCCAAAGACTGAGGATGATCTTGAGGATATGTCTAATGTGCCATATGCTAGTACTGTAGGGAGTTTGATGTATGCAATGGTTTGCACTAGATTAGATATTGCCCAAGCAGTGGGAGTTTTGAGAAGATTTATGTCTAACCCTAGTAGACATCTTTGGAACTATGCGAAAAGGGTGTTTAAATATCTTGCAGGTACTCCTAATCATTGTTTGGTTTATTCTGGTACTGATAGTGCTGATAAATCTTTAGACATATAGGGTTTTGTTGATGTAGATTGAGCAGGTGACTTGGAGTCAAAGGTCCACTAGTGGCTATGTGTTTACTCTGTTTGGAGGTGCAGTGATTTGGATGAGTAAGAGGCATCCCACAATTGCTTTGTCCACCATAGAAATAGAGTATATGGCTGCAACTCATGTTTCTAAGGAGGCAGTTTGGTTGAGGAGATTGTGTACAAGTATTGGTTTTGATTGCAGGAACATTCATATCTTGCATGGAGATCTTGAAGAAGAAATTTATATGCAACAACCTACAAGTTTTGAGGTTAAAGGAAAAGAACATTGGGTTTGTAGGTTAAAGAGGTCTCTTTATGGTCTGAAACAGTCCCCCAAAATGTGGTATCAAAAGTTTGACTCATATGTTTTGAAATTGGGTTTTTTAGAAGTGAGGAGGATCATTGTGTTTACATTCATTGTGTTGATGATTCTATACTAGTTATTGCTTTGTATGTTGATGACATGTTGTTTTTCAGCTACACTAAGTGTATGGTTAGTGAGCTTAAAGCCCAACTTTTAGGTGCATTTGAGATGAAGGATCTTGGTGCTGCAAAGTATATTTTGGGAATGGAGATCAGGAGGGACAGAGTTAATAGAAAGCTTTGGTTGTCACAAAGTAAGTATGTGAATACTATTTTGTAGAGGTTTAGTTTGCAGGGCTATAATCCAATTAGAGTTCCTTTACCCATTGGTACTAAGATTTCATTAGATATGTGTCCAAAGATTGAGGATGATCTTGAGGATATGTCTAATGTGCCATATGCTAGTGCTGTAGGGAGTTTGATGTATGCAATGGTTTGCACTAGACCAGATATTGCCCAAGTAGTGGGAGTTTTGAGCATATTTATGTTTAACCCTGGTAGACAGTGGAACTATGTGAAAAGGGTGTTTAAATATCTTGCAGGTACTCTTGATCATTGTTTGGTTTATTCTGGTATTGATAGTGCTGATAAATCTTTGGACATACAGGGTTTTGTTGATGCAGATTGAGCAGGTGACTTGGATAGTCAAAGGTCCACTAGTGGCTATGTGTTTACTCTGTTTGGAGGTGCAGTGAGTTGGATGAGTAAGAGGCAGCCCATAGTTACTTTGTCCACCACAGAAGCAGACTATATGGCTGCAACTCATGTCTCTAAGGAGGCAATTTGGTTGAGGAGATTGTGTACAGATATTAGTTTTGATTGCAGGAACATTCATATTGGTTGTGATAGCCAGAGTGTTATATGTTTGGCCAAGAATCCCATGTATCATGCTTGGACTAAGCATGTTGATGTTCAGTATCACTTTGTTCAAGAGTTGGTTGCAAATGGAGAGATTGAGCTGAAGAAGATAGACAATTAGGAGAATGTTATAGATTCATTGACCAAACCTGTGAGCATAGAGAAGTCCATGTGGTGCAGAGAGGCCACAGGCCTTGTTTCTAGTGCCTGATTATTTTTCATTTGATTTCCTATGGGTTGATTTACAATGTATAATGTCAAGTGGAAGAATGTTGGGATAAGGTGCCATTAACCTTGTAAATCCTAATATTATATTTATTCCATTTATTATTTGTAATTTGTAATTACCCATAAGGGATGTACAAGTTTCACCGGTAGTGGTAAAAATAATTTACTATCCACGATAATTACGGAGTTACTACACAGTAAGTCCCAGAGTTACTGGCGGTAGTTACGAGATGCCATTTACTATGGTAAATGGTAATTGGCCAAAGTGGGGTGCACATGTGGAGGAATAATCTATTTTTAGTGTTATGACGCACGTCATAGATGTTGTAAGGTGTAAGAGATTCTATGACAACTATAAGTTGTCATAAGAATCTATGACACTAATAATAGCATATGATGCATCATAAGATGTTGTAAGTGGCTATTTTTGGCCCCAAGGCATTCAAGCTTGCATGGGCACATTTTTCCAAGTGTAGGATGCATGTATGACAACATTTATGACCCTGTAAGAGCCTATTCTTGGCCATGGACGCCCAAGGTTATATTGTTGACTCTTGACAAGTGTTATGGGCTTGTAAGAAGTCATTTAATGTCTTGAGGTTGTGTAAATTCTATATAAACCATAGCATATTAGATGAGGTGCATATAACAATTTACAGGTACCCAGGTTCTGCCAAAGTGAAGGTTGGAGGACAGAGGAAGTGAATGTATTTGTAATCTCCTTTTGTGAAGATAATACAACTTGACCTCTTTTCTTGGTGGATTTTTTTACCCAAAAGGGTTTTCTCCACGTTAAACACTTGTGTTATGTGCTTCGTTCTGCTTTTGGTATATTTATGTATTGTGGGTTTATGTTTTGTTACAATCTCCATTGTTAATGCACACTTAAAAGATTGCTGAAATTTATTCGAATCATATTTGCATTGAAGTAGTGTTGCTTTCGTTTCTAACATAAATCCATATGGAACCCCAGAAAATGCTCCCATCGGATCAACTTGAGTGGAATTGAAGGGGTGCTTTTTAAACTTCAGCCTAGGTCGCTCAGTGATGTTCACAACTAGAGGTGTAGCCATTTCCAAAGATTACAAGTTCAAAGCTTCACAAAGAAATACCTTTTTCATGGAATTAGGGTTGGCTGATGAATTTGCCTATTGCACTTTGAATCTTTGAAATCTCAGCTCAAGCCCTCTTCTTCTTGTTTTCTTCAAATGTAAAGTGATTCAAATGTGAAATGAATGACCTTTATGCTCCACAAAACCTCATTCACCTTTGTAATAAATGCTCTGCCCTAATACATCCGATTACTCTATTTTTGAATACTGTCAATCTTCAATTGCTCCGCAATCAATCACTTTAGCTTCTTTTCTTCCAGATTTTGCTTCAACAGATCTGCAATAGGCTTTTCTTTCTTCATTCAACGTGCCAAATTTAGGCACCCACTTACTGGCAGGGGGGATTAGATTTTCAATGCTACTTTCCCTAAGCCAGAGCTCCTACTTCAATTCCTGGAGGAATTATTAGCACTGGATTCCGGTGCGGACCCATCACCTTCATTCTTTGCATCTTTCTTCACCCATGTTTTATTCATTTCTTTCTAAATCTCATTCACATCTACTTTACCCTTGCCTTTATCTTGTCCCTGCAATTTTTGGTTTCTGTTTACTGAACCTTTTCTATCATCATTCCTACTTCTGCAGAATCTTGTAACATGACCAAATATGTTGCAATTGAAACACACAACATTTCTTTGCTCATTTACTTGATTTCTTCTTGATCTGTACTGATTAGCCATGTGTCTAAATATATTGCATGCAAAACAGTATCCATTGAAAGAATTGACATTTCTTTTGTTGTTAGAGTAGTTCATCATACTTCTGCATTCATTGGATCTATGACCATACCTTTTACAATTGAAGCATTGACCGGAGAAAGATGGACCATTTTGATTCACTCTACTTCTGCACTGAGTAGATCTATGACCAAATTTATTGCAATTGAAACAATTTCTATTGAAAGATGGATACCTTTGAGCATTAGGTTGTCTTACTAGAGGTGTTCTAGGTTTGTTTCTTTGATTCCTTGGTTTAGGATTTCTTTGACTAGATCCAGAGCTTTCACCTTTCTCATATCCCAGACCATGCTTATCATCTGCCATCTTTTGACTATCAAGAAGCACCTCAAGTTTAGCTGAGCTTATCTTGAATTTCTCTTTTGATTCATTTGCAACTTCTAGGTCATGTTTGAGAATGACAATTTGTCTTTCAAGTTCTTCCTCATTGTCCCTAGTTTCTTGTAGATCAGATTCTAGATGGCTAATTATCCTATCCAATCTGCAACATTCTTTTGTTCTTTCTTTTAGAAATTGATTCAGTTTTTCTTCAGTCTTCTTCCTTTCTTCAATTTCCTTGGTTAGCCTCATCACCCCAGATTCCATCTCATGTTTTAGGACAACAACTTCTTTTGCTAGCTTCTCACATTCCTTTGTCTTCTCTTTCAGGACCTCATCCATGTCATTGTCTTCATTCTGATTTGCTAGTTGAAGAAGTAGCTCCTTTCTCTTTTCATTAGATTTGCTCAATTTTTCTTTTAAAGTTTCAATGAAATCTTCAGCATCTTTGAGGTTCTCTTGTAGATCTCTGATTTCTTCTCTGGACAGGTCAGGATCATTTAAGGCTACTTGAAGTTGTTGATTGATACCATCAGAATGCTTGAAAGAACCCACTGAAAACACCTTCCCAGATCTTCCTCAAGCTATTAAACTTCTTCTAAGGAACCTTGGTCTGATACCAATTGTTGAGATTAAGGAACACTGAGAGGGGGGGTGAATCAGTGTTCTACAAAACTTATTACTTTGTTCCTTTATTAATTTACCACATACATCCAAAAGAAAGAAGCATGAACACAAAAAATGAAACAACAAGATCACAATACATGAACACCAGGATTTTTACTTGGAAACCTGGTTAAGGGAAAAACCATGATGGGGGTTAACCCACAAGAAATTTATACTATGTTAAAAGTATTACAAATGGGGAAGGCACATGCCTTTAGGGTACACTGCCCAGAGCTCACTGCTCAAAGAGGCTCACTACCTACAGAAATGATTACAAGAATATTATAGAATGTTTGAACTGATGAATAGCATTTACTAATGCAAAAATTTAGTTCCGATTAAGCACAGAATACTGATCTTACACACTTCATCCTTATTCTGCCCTGTTTCACTCTTAGGCCATAATCCAAGCTTAGATCTTCACCTTCACACTTCTTTCTTCCTTTTCCGCACTACTCCATCACCACATCACAATCACACAACAAAACACTCAAATCTATTGGCTATATATATCCGCATCAAGAAATTCAATCAACTGTAGTCGGCTTCAAGAAAACTTATAACATTTATTAAGAACTCGGCTCCGTCGGCTAAATCCATGCACAATTAACAACGCGAACCAAAAATTGTGTTCTCATATCATCAATCATGTTGGCCAATACCAATAATTATCACAAATTGCTTAATTAACAACTTTTCTTCATCTAGACCAAGATCAAATACTAGGTCGGCATGTTCTTCTTATGACTGTACTGACTAACTGGAACCTGATACTCAGATGCTTATAACTTTTGAATCCTTCATCATCGGAGGCTAAATTTCTGGATTTAGATAGTCCTGACAATCCTTTTCACTCCCTCAGATCCGCAACACACTGTGATTTACCACCGAAGAGATCCGGACCAAGATACTGGACCCTGTCACATGCTCTATTTCTGACTACCCGGACTTAGACAAATCTTCACACTGACTTCCAGTATGAACAAATCATGTAATGCGGATGTGTAAGATAGACTTAGTTGCCATCAATGAAAACACCTGTCATGCATAGCAGTGTCTCTTGCCAACATGTTATGCACACTAATGCCATGCATATAGGTAAATCACATGATAGATCATTTCTTAGTGTATGCTTATCATTGTTACAAGGCTTAGGATTATCATGGAATGTTTGAACATGAGTGAATTAAGAATCTATAATAAAATAGGATAAGGATTAAGCAACTCAATAAAAGAGTGAAAAGGTAGCACATGATGGAAAAACACCTCAATGAAAAACACATGCAAATTCATAGCATAAAAGTCCATAAGCATAGATCAAGGATAGACATGTAATATGATATGAAAGATAGAAACATGCCATCATTTGATATAAATGAGTATAAATAAGCAAGGAAAAAACCCTAATAGGTGTCATAATGATAAGATAATCAAGGTGGGATGGTGGGATAAAAGATAAATCATTATGTATGCCCAAACCCTAATTAAGAGATATAAACTTATGAGGGAGGTAAATCTCAAAACACACAACAATGCAGACTGCTTACAAAAAATAGGACTGTTCTTTTATTAAACTAGAAAACAAATTACATCACAGATTAGAATTACATTATAAGATAATAGGTTGCAACACATGACAACTTCCTCAAAATTCTAGAAAATTATGCTTTATGTAGCTTCTAATCTGTTAGGGTTTCTATTTTCCTTCCTTTTCATAAGTCACCACTTTTCTCCCTTTTAGCTCCGCTACTTTCCAGAGCTAAAAGATAGGCTATAAATACACATTCTCCCCAATGTTAGCTTTGAGTGCTAAAATGAGCCCCACTATCTTTGTTCCCACCCAAGAAGAATTTTCAAATTTTAAAATTGGAAAATTGGATAGTGCAACTTCCAGGAGCCATAACTTTAGATCTGATCGTTGGATTTTTAATTATTATATGCCGTTGGAAAGCTTGCGAAGAGATCTACACCATGCTTTTGTCAGATCTATAAGATCTGAAACTTTTAGCCCTTTTGGGGGCTTCTAAGGCCCTCAATTTTGAGTTTGAAACTTCATTGGATGAAATCTTTAATATCTTGAAATCTAGGCATGCTCTTGGGCTGAAATATACCAAGAATGGTTATTTGACTATTTCGAAGCTTTCATAAAAATTTTAGGCTCAACCGCTTCTCTCATATAGGGTTTTTAAAAATAGTAAGTCCTGGTATCTTTAGCCCTTTTGAGAACTTTGAAGGTTTTGATTCATTATTCAAGAAAATGGGCATTCAAAAATCCCAAATTTGAATGAAATAGAAAATAAAACCATTTTTTTAGGTGATGCAAGATTGCCCTTATGCCACTGGATGCTCTTGCATCATAAACATACAAAGATCAAACCCTAGGTAAATCTAAAAATATGTGACAAATCATTATAATATCAAATCTAAAAATGTGAATTAGAAACCTTAAAGTGAAAATAAGATTTTGTAGGATTGATTGGGCTCACCAAAACCTAAGGAAAATAAACTTTCCTTAGGCTTAGTCTAGGCTAATCCAACAAAATGCATACACATTTAAGCAGAATTAATCTAGACTAATTAATTATGAGAGCTTGTAATTAAATTGTGATAATTTGCCACAAGTAATTAAATGTGGAAATGTAAGTAAATGAGAGTTACAAGACTTATTAGTTTAGAACTAAATGTTAAAGCCAGGAAATTAAAGTAAACAGATAGGTGTGTTTAGCTCTAGACCTGATGAAGAGGAATAAAATTGATGTGACACTAGAATTTGATTGTCTTGGGATTGAAAGTGGATCATCTCTTTCTATGTTTTGCCTCAAATTTTGTACAAGATTTGTGTCTCTTTCTAGTTTGATTCCATAGGTCTACAACAATTATGTGGCCTTCGATATACTCTAATATCTTCAAATATGATCTTGTAATCTATGTGCTTCTACTTTCTTGTTTGCCAAATCCACTAATATCTATTCTATTGTGAAGATTGGTAGTATTTAAGAATATATTTGGGAGGTTGTTGGATTGAAAGGGAACAATTTCTCCTAGGTTAGCTCCTAAGAAAAGATTGGCTTTATAGCCATGCTAAGGATTGAAGACAATAGTCTTCAAGCCTGCAAATGCCCTAGATTGATTATGTATATCTTTTGATTCCATTTAGTGCACCAAATTGAAGTGCTTCTATGATGTTAAATGTAAATAATAATTGATAATGCTTCTTGATGTCAATGAATAGAACCAAATGCCTTAAAATATAGATACATAGCAACAATTCATGCAAATGTGTGTTCAAGCTCACAATGAGTGGTGAAATTTGTGGGAGTTGACCAAATTTTAATTTTAATTTTATAAAATCAAGGGTTAGATTTGTAGTCATGGGATCAATCATGTGATTGTGAGAATGACCTAGGACAACAAAACTATGAAGTCTATGTAGGGAATAGATGTGTGATCATACAAGGTGCAATACAAGTGAATTGTATGGAAGAATGTGTAGGGATAAATAATGTATGATCAAAATGTGGGAATAAATGTAGATGAAGACAAGTGAAATCTAGAGAAATGAGCCCAACTTCACACAAGATTGTGTCATTTATCAAAATATAATTACATTGTGAAAATGTGCTCCAAACTAAATGGGAATTGACATGGGTATGCAAATTTCACCATTACAATGTAATACATTTGTACACGAAAGCTTTTTGAATACACATGATTTAGTACCAGAGATGTGGCAGATGAAGTGAAATCCGAAAAACAGGAAAGTTTAACCAGCACCATTAACAAATTTTGTAGGATAAAATTTCCTCAGATAATGTACAAAAAGTTTTTATGTCTGCAAAATACAGTTGGACATAATGTGTAAGAATATCCTAAACATCCACACGAATTTGCCTTCAGCAGAGTCCAAACAAGATTGTTAAGGCAGGAATTTTTGCCACAGATTATGAGGGTCGTTGCATGGTGGGTAGCGTCCCAACAATGAACAAAGAATGGTGTGGAGCAGAAAACATGAATCACACCCGTCTGCCAAAAGCCCGATTTGCTATCATGTCATCGATAACTTCGCAGAGAAACTTTGCACACTCCTGCAAGAACTCTGCTATCACTGGAAATTGAATCATCCTTCTAACTTCAAAACTTAGTTTCGCCACACCCACACACCTATTATTAAATCCTCAGCATCGTTTATTATTATACCTCTTCCCCTGTTTGCAATGTATATGTTATGCCCATCATTACTAATCCACTCTAACCTTTTCTAACGGCCAAGAAGTCCACAGTTTTGAAACACAGTATACTAGAATCTGACTGTATTGGAACCTGCAAGTTGAAGGGTAGTAATCATATGGGCCATTCACTTGAGCAAAAGAACCATAAACTTCAATTATTATTGGTGTGAAATTTGTCTCATTTAAAATTGATGACAATGTTAAACTGATTTGATGTATATACAATTATATTTAAATATTCTTTGAAAATTATTGTTCTCAAATTTGTTTCATTTAAAATTGATGACAATTTTGTTATATATACAAATTATATAATGTTTAAATATTCTTTGAAATGGGTAGTAATCATATCGATCATTCACCTAAGCAAAACAATCATAAAATTTAATTGCTTTTGATCTTAAATTGGTTTTATATATACACACATTAATTTAATAAATTGTATATATAAGCATAATTAATTTAGGCTAATTAATTGTGAGAGTTAGTAATGATATTATGATAATTTGTTGCAAGCAATTAAATGTGAAAATGTAAATAGAAATAAGTGTATTTAGCTTTATAATTGATGAATGTACAAAGACTGATATAGATTTGAATCTGATATGTCTTGGGTCAAGATCAGTAAATGACAGATTGATAATTGTTTAAGGTATAGAATATTCTATTAATAGTATGTAGGGATGAATTTGGGAATTAGGTATGAATCCACAACCATAAACTTGTCCTACACCTATGAACATGTCATGTTTTATCTATAAACTAATTTTCATCACTTCAACTAGCATATCTTGACTTCTATGCTTCTTGATATATATGGACTGGTGGTATTGATAAATACCTTGCTGGGGATGTTGTTATGTCAAAAGGGATATAGATAGACTCATAGGTAACCCTTAGAAATGTGTATGAATAGTCAAAAACAACAATATTCAATCATGCAAATTATGCTCCTAGAATGTTTGTGCAAAACTAGATTCCTTTTTGGAGCTCCAATTGAAGTGTGTAAATGTAAATGATAATCAAATAATGCTCTCAAATAATCAATGTCTCAAATGAATGTATTGAATCCCTTTAACTACAAGGATATATCAACACACTACATAGATTTTGTGTTTAGTTGGACCTAGGTGAGAAGTGTAAAGGTGGGAAGTTGGTCAAATTTGAATTTATATTTTAAAATTTGGGCAGGTGGACAAATTTGTGACCTAAGGACAACCTTGTGATCATGAACTAGTCTAGGGACATGAAAGAAGATAGATCTTAGTGGATAATGCATGCATAGGTGTAATGAATAAAACAAATAAGGTGAATGTATGGGGAATTGTAATCATATGGATAGGTTGAGGGGTAAGTGTATAAGTATATGTGTAAAGGGCATATGGATAGCATAGGGCAAGGAGCTTGAATTTACACAAAATTATGCCATTTGCTAATATATGTATGTATCAAGGCTCTCTCCTCAAAATGGGTCGCACAAGCAAAAAACTAAATGGGAAATGGCATGGGTATGCAAAATTTACCATTACATTTCCCTCCACCTTGAGGTACATGTGAATCCTAGAATTATCATGCATCTAAAAGTATGTAGAATTAATAAACATGCGTGTAAAATAAATTTATTTAGACATTAAAGGATGTCACCATGGGGTCTATATAAAGTAATGGACCATGTGAGGTTGTGATCATGTGTGTTTGTCTTCTGTGTATGCATTCTCCATAGGAACTAAAATTGAGTCCATGTAAACACTCGTAACTATTTGCAAATCTAAACATGAAAATGTTATTGACAAGATATGCTTACCATCCTCTGACAATTGGTATAATAATATCTCAAGGTTCAATGAATTGTAGGGAAAGGGAAAATTGTACATGAAAATTAAATGTAATATGATCTTGTAAGCATATAATCATTTAATCACATAAGCATGTATATCAATGACTATAAAGAATTCATGATTTATGTTACATCCCCAAACTTTGACTATGTTTAACTTTTACTTTCATGTGATTATGTGGATGAGTAATCATAGGTTAATGATTTGACGTTTGGGAAAATGTCAGGATAAATCATTGATTATATGAATTAGAAATGAGATTATGTGTTATTGAGATTATTTAAGCATGATGTATAACGATTTGTTGATGATACACTGATCAAAGTTTGATTGGCTGTGAGTGTAAATAGGAAAATGATTTCCACCTCCAAGAATGGAAGGAGAGTATCACCAAAGAGAAGGGAATAGATGTTTTGGAAAAGTCAGGTTTGCCATTTGAAGTTTCAAAGTTGTACATTGTATGAACCTTCGAGATGGGGTATGTAGTGGTTAACTTCCCTTGTTCAGTCAATCTTTATTTGACTAGTGGTGATTGGTCGTTAAGGGTTTTTGACATTATCCATGTCAATTTGGTCGAATAATGTTCAGAGAACATTGTTAATGATTAGATTTTAATCTTTGTCTTTCATAGTAGAATCCCAAGATATATATATATAATTTTGTAAATATCAAATTAATGTTATTATCGTCAGTTTTTAGTTATGGAAGGGGAGGAACAAAAGCCTCAACCCCGTATTCGTATTCTATTGCCTGATTTTTGAAAGCACCATAATGTGATGATAATTCTCTTCGTGTCCAATAGTTAATATATGATCATTTTACTGATTATTACTTATGTGAAATATAAGTAATAATTTTATGATAGTCTTGAATTTATATATGTTATGATAATCTCTTGTGGCGAGGGCACTCCTCCTATTCAAGATAGCACAACTCTACTCCCCACGGATCATGGAGAAAGTGGAGGGAGTACAGTTAAAGGAGGAGCGTGAGCCTTGTTATCCATAGGCCCACGACCCTACATGCAGAGAGTTTTTGATGGGAAGTTGGTTTCTTTTTTTGTTATTCCCCGTGAATGGGAAAGGAAAAAGAATCATTGTTGTTATGGTGAGGACTATCTTTTGGAAAAACAAAGAGAGAGAACTCTCAAAAGGGCAAAAAGGAATGACTGGAATGATTTAGAGCCAAGGACTATTATAATTAAGGAGACTATCTTCCAAAAACTGCATTCGGAGTCAGGAGACTCAATGGATACAGGTAAGTTTATTTGGTAATGAAAATACAATTATATGTTGTTTGAAACTCTTAGATTGGTGCTTATTTCAGGAAGCTCATAAATGATTGATATGAAATATAGTATAAAATTGAAACTATCATCCTTTGAATGTTACTTTGTTATATTATAACCGGCATGTGTATTATGGCCGATGTATTATAGACAATGTTGTCTTTGCATTCTATTATGAATGAGACTTTGGTGAAGCCACCAATGTCTCAGTTATTGCTTTGGTTCTAAAAGGCAACTATATACATTTAACCGTGGATAGTTTTATCTACACGGCTTCAATAATAACTATATATATATCGTTCATTATTAATGATAGTATCTCAAGGATGAGAACTATGGTATTTGACACCATGTATACTATATATATATATATATATAGTTCATTATTAATGATAGTATCTTAAGGATGAGAACTATGGTATTTGAAACCATGTATACTGTATATATATATATATATATATATAAAGTTCATTGTTAATGATAGTATCTCAAGGATGAGAACTATGGTATTTGAAACCATGTATACTGTATGTTAATAGTAATCAGAACATTTATAACAGTTCAAGTAAACTGTGGCACCAAGACCTTGGAAATTATACGTGAGAATTAAACAGGGTTCGACTTGGAAACCCTTATCTTTATGAGCCATTTGAGCTTCATATCCTATCTTAGAGCCGTGAGCTCTATTGCTCTGCTCAAAGGATATCAAAATGTTGGTAATATATTATTATTGTACTAAGTGCATGTAGTGCCTCGAGCACTAGGGAAATAAAAACATGAGTGTCTCTAGATTTCCATGAATGGAAATGAGAGAATGAGCTTGATAGCTCAATTTCTTTGTAAACCTTTATGAATATCTTGTTTATAATAATGGTATTACTTCAAGAATGAAGTAGAAGGTGATAAAAACCTTTCGAGTCTTTATAGACTAAGAGTCTACTATAATGGAAAATGGTACTCTTCTTTTATTTTTATATTATTGATTTATTTTATAAGTTATTGACTTTAACAGGATGTGTTATAATAGTTATGAATTTGATAAAAATCCTTGGAACGAGATAAAAACATGGTGACTAATCTCACAGAGACAAAGACCAAGATTGGTCTTGAAACTCAAAACCAAGAACATTTAAATATTTTTTAAAAAAAAGAAAGGGAATAGAGTGACGTGGAGTCACAGGTTCCATGTTACAGAGGCAACGAGAAAACTTTTGGAATGCACTCCTGAGATAGGAGTTAGAAGTCCAAGTTAGATGGACTAAATGGGAAGTACAAGTAATTTATCCCATGACCAAAGTAGGTCAAACTATAATCATTGTAGGATGAGATAGCTTCTAATTCAAGTTAGAAGTGGGCGAACAATAGAATATGTTCATTTTGAAACGTCTATGTATAATAAATCTTTGGCCAAAGTAATGTATCTGTCTCTGCATGCATTAGTCAGTTCACTGTGATACATATGACATAACCATCTAGTAGTGTCATACATAGTTAGAGAGGATCTATAGTTGTATGATCGTGATGTGATATGAAGGACACAACACTAGAATCTCAGATGGCAAACCTATTGGTTCTTTATATATATTCCCTTCGTGAAGGGCAGGGCCACTTCTAGGAAGGAAGGTGTGTGGGAGACTGCTGGTTTGTGGTTGAAGGAAAAGCACTCGGGTGATGCTCTCCTTCCCAAGCAGATTACAAGCCAAGACTTATGAAGACATATATCAAAACCCCAAATGTAGTATATGCAATTTATATGACTAGATAATCAAATTTTATGTAAATTTAACTATATTGCCATAGCAAAACATTGTGATTGTAAAGTGAATGGATTCACTAACATTCTATCTTTGATTATGTTATACATTTTTCAGTTGAAAATATTTAAAAGAAAGATATGCTTTTTATGTAATCATTATACAAATGATTAGTGTTTATTAAACACATGTTTATGTTGATCATGATTATTTACTTGATAGTAAATTTAGAATACAAATCCAGGTAATATGAGATGACATGTTACATATGGTATCAAATCTACCAAGTTCAATACATGGACCTATGATCTCACTACATGAAATTTTCCTCAGACATTAACAGTTGCTAATGTTTGGATGTTCTTTTTCTAGAATGGTAAGAACAAGAATGACACCAAGGAAGAAGGTAATGGGAAATGGACATTATGTAAAGGCTATGAGGGAGTGAGCCTCAAGAATGAAAAGCCTAGGCTAAAATGGTTATCTAGAAGGCGCATGGTTATCTGATACTGAAACCTTCACTGATGCTATTAAATGCATCAAGCAGGAGAAGGAAAAGAAGGACAAAGTAGTTAAGGCTATTGTTCCTAAATCTGAAAATGAATCAATTAAACCCTTTGCACCTAAGGATTTTCTATTTGGGAATGCTCCTAATGCTCCTATTATCACTCGGGAGGTTATAGATGAGTACCTGCGAGTACATCCACCTCCCAAGTCTAATTTGGTAAACCTCATGGATGAGAATAAATGTGGGAAGATATCCCTTTCTGAAAGTCACTTGCAGTTGCAAGATGAACATAATTGTAATAAATGATGGATATTATGTGATCCATGGATACTATAATGCAATTTTGAAAATTTGGCAAAAGCTTTCCTTTCTTGTTTAAGATTGCATAAATGAGAATGGATTTATGTTTATAAATGGATTCAATAGTATGAAGAAAAATTAATTGAATGCTTAACCTATAAACTTTAGGAGAAGTAAATTGCAGCATGGTTCGGATAGGAACTAGCATTGGGGGTAGCCAAGAGGAGGGGCAACCTTCTGGCCACTCTAATTCAAAACTTGACTAGATCCTTGCTATGCTCCATGAGAAGAGGGCAAGAATTGGAAATTTAGAGTAGGAGGTCAGGGGTTAGAATGGACCCAAGTAGAAAGCCTTCTACGAGGGTGAAGATGAGGAACGTCATGAAAATACCACCCAAAGTGGATGAGGAGAGAATAACTCTGAAATAAGACAAGATGAGGATAAAAGGTGTCACATGGATCTAGAGTTATCCATAGATATGAAAAAGATTACACCTTCCAAATATGATGGGACTGTAAGTGGAGATGTCGTGGAGGCATGGCTTACAGAAATGGAGAAATAATTTGAAATAAGAAACTATTTTGAAATCACCAAAGTAGTATGGGGAGCATACCAATTGGTAGGAGAAGCATCCACCTAGTGGATGACTAAGAAGATGGAGCTAAAATTGAGCTCCTTGAGTCTAACCTGGGAAAGGTTTGTGGAACTCTTCAAGCAAAGATGGTTGCCATAGTTGTATTTTGATCAAAAGCTTATAGACTTCTAAATCTAAGATAGGGTGACTCATATGTGAATGAGTACTAGGAGAAATTCACTCATCTCCTTAAATATGTTCCCTAATATCAACAGGATGAGAGGTTTCACATCCGAAAGTTCATCTTGTGCTTGAATACCCAAATTAGAGGCGAAGTAGATGTGCATGGTCCCACTACATTGGACCAAGTTTATGAGAAAGCTATTAAACAGAAACAAAAGTTGAAATCCATATCTGCATACCAGGAAAAGAACCATAAAAAGTTTGATTGGTCACAATCCTCCCAGTAATTTAAGAAAAAGGGAAATAAACAGAATTTCAATAAGAAAGGTGACAAAGGATTCAAGGAAAATCAGAATGGATCCAAGGGTGAAAAGAAAAATAATAATAACTCCAAGAAAAATGGAGACAACTCAGGAAAGCCTTATGAAAGACGAGGACCCATGGAAGGGTGTTATTCTATGGCAGTGACCATTATGCCAATCAATGTCCCAATAAGACATAAGGGACTCAGCTACGAGGAAACCCTTTACCCTCACAACATGCAACTTTCCAACAATGGATACATGCAGCCTTGGATAACTGACAAGTAGAGTATCAAATTACTCTAATTGAAACCAGATGTATTTTATCTGGTATTCCAATTTTAGTTTTGATACATACTGGTGCTACTGAATGTTTTATTTCTCCAAAAGTTTTAAATAAGATTACTAGAAAAACTTGTTACATGGAAAATACCTGGTCAGTTGAATATGCTAATTAGACTAGAGCTCAAGTAGAGTAATGTTTGTTTGAGGCTAAGGTTGAACTTCTGAGCTTATCCATTGAAGTGAACCTTTATGTAGCCCCATTAGGCTCATATGATGTCATCCTTGGAATAAATTGGTTATGGAAGCATAGGGCTAAGTTGGATTGTTTTGCTAAAACAATAGAATGCCTAGATGACCTTGGGAATAAAGTTTTTCTACAAGGCACTCCTTGAGATTTTAAACTGAGGCAAATATCTGCCCTACAGATGAAAAGATCCCAGAGAAAAGGATGTCAATTCTTTGCTATTAAAATGGAGAAAATAAATAGTCAAAGAATCTATTTTCCAAGATGATTTGATGTATTATGAATCTCAAAAACTCCAAGGAGTTGAAGAAAGAGAATCCATAGATCAAGAGAGATCAGATATGGATAGGTATCCCTTTCTTTCAGATTTTGAGAATGTATTACCAGATGAATTATAGGGATTACCTCCTAAAAGAGATTTTGATTTTTCAATAGATATAATTCCACTGTCAAAACCTATATCTAAAGCTCCTTATAGAATGACCACAACAGAGTTAATGGAGCTAAAGGCACAGTTGTAGGAACTACTTAAAAAAGGATTGATAAGATCCAGTGTTTCACCTTGGGGAGCATCAGTAATTTTTGTTAAAAAGAAAGATGGTACTTTGTGATTAAGCATAGATTATCGTATGCTAAATAAGGAAATGATAAATAACAAGTACCCATTGCCCCCCACTGATGATCTCTTTAATCAAATGTGAGGGGCAACTATGTTTTCAAAGATCGATCTTCAATTAGGATACCATCAAATGAGGCTAAAGGATGGGGATATTCATAATATAGCCTTTAGAACAAGGTATGGGCACTATGAGTTCATTTTCCTACCCTTTGGGTTAACAAATGCACCTACAACATTTATGAACTTAATGAACAGTGTGTTTAGAGATTGTTTGGACAAGTTTGTCCTTGTTTTCCTTGATGATATTTTGATTTACTCCAAAAATGAGGAGGAACACCTTCAGCATCTAAGGATTGTTCTCCAAAGATTAAGAGAGCATAAACTATATGGAAATCTCTCAAAGTGTGTTTTCTTTCAAAATGAAGTATAATATTTGGGTCATATAATTTTAGCTAAGGGAATTCTTGTGGAAGAAACAAAGATTAGAGCCATTAGCTTTCCTTTCTTGTTTAATATTGCATAAATGAGAATGGATTTATGTTTATAAATAGATTCAATCAGGAGAAGTAAATCATAGCATGGTTTGAATAGGAACCAATATTGTGGGTAGCCAAGAGGAGGGGCAACCTTCTAGCCACTCCAATTCAAAACTTGACCAAATCCTTGCTATTCTCCATGAGACAAGGGCAAGAATTAGAAATTTAGAGCAGGAGGTCAGAGGTCAAAATAGACCCAAGTAGGAAGCCTTCCATGAGGGTGAAGATGAGGAACATCATGAAAATACCACCCAAAGTGGATGAGGAGAGAATAACTTTGAAACAAGACAAGATGAGTATAAAAGGTGTCACTTGGCTCTAGAGTTATCCATAGATATGAAAAAGGTTACACCTCCCAAATTTGATGGGACTGTAAGCGGAGATGCGATAGAGGTAGGGCTTATATAAATGGAGAAATAATTTGAAATAAGAAACTATTTTGAAATCACCAAAGCGGTATGGGGAGCATACCAATTGGTAAGAGAAGCATCCACCTAGTGGATGACCAAGAAGATGGAGCTAAAATTGAGCTCCTTCAGTCTAACCTCGGAAAGGTTTGTGGAACTCTTCAGGAAAAGATGGTTGCCATAGTTGTATTTTGATCAGAAGCTTATAGACTTCTAAATCTAAGATAGGGTGACTCATATGTGAATGAGTACTAGGAGAAATTCACTCATCTCCTTAAATATGTTCCCCAATATCAATAGGATGAGAGGTTCCGCATCCGAAAGTTCATCTTGTGCTTGAATACAAAAATTGGAGGTGAAGTAGATGTGCATGGTCCCACTACAATGGACCAAGTTTATGAGAAATCTATTAAACAAGAACAAAAGTTGAAATCCATATCTACATACCAGGAAAAGAACCATAAAATGTTTAGTTGGTCTCAATCCTCCCAATAATTTAAGAAAAAGGGAAATAAACAGAATTTCAATAAGAAAGGTGACAAAGTATTCAAGGAAAATCAGAATGAATCCAAGGGTGAAAAGAATAATAATAATAACTCCAAGAAAAATGGAGACAATTCAGGAAAGCCTTATGAAAGACGAGGACCCACAGGAGGGTGTTATTTTGTGGCGGTGACCATTATGCCAATCAATGTCCCAATAAGACAAGAGGGACTCAGCCGTGAGGAAACCCTTTACCCTCACAACATGTAGCTTTCCAACAGTGGATACATGTAGCCTTGGATAACTAGCAAGCAGAGTATCAAATTACTCTAATTGAAACCACATGTATTTTATCTGGTATTCTGATTTCATTTTTGATAGATACTGGTGCCACTGAATGTTTTATTTCTCCAAAAGTTTTAAATAAGATTACTAGAGAAGCTGGTTAATGGCAAATACCTGGTAAGTTGAATATGCTAATTAGACCAGAGCTTAGGTAGAGCAATGTTTGTTTGAGGCTAAGGTTGAACTTCTGAGCTTCTCCACTAAAGTGAACCTTTATGTAGCCCCATTAGGCTCATATGATGTCATCCTTGGAATAAATTGGTTATGGAGGGATAGGGTTAACTTGGATTGTTTTGCTAAAACAATAAAATGCCTAGATGACCTTGGGAATAAAGTTTTTCTGCAAGGCACTCCTTGAGATTTTAAACTGAGGCAAATATCTACCCTACAGATGAAAAGAGCCCAGAGAAAAGGATGTCAACTCTTTGCTATTAAATTCGAGAAAATAAATAGTCAAAGAATCTATTTTCCAAGATGATTTGATGTATTATGAATCTTAGAAACTCCAAGGAGTTGAAGAAAGAGAATCCATAGATCAAGAGAGATCAGATATGGATAGGTACCCCTTTCTTTGAGATTTTGAGAATGTATTCCCAGATGAATTACCAAGATTACCTCCTAAAAGAGCTTTTGATTTTTCAATAGATATAATTCTAGGGTTGAAACTTATATCTAAAGCTCCTTATAGAATGACCACAATAGAGTTAATGGAGCTAAAGGCTCAGTTGTAGGAATTACTTGAAAAAGGATTGATAAGACCCAATGTTTCACCTTGGGGAGCACCGGTAATTTTTGTTAAAAAGAAAGATGGTACTTTGTGATTATGCATAGATTATTGTATGCTAAATAAGGCAATGGTAAATAACAAGTACCCATTTCCCCCCATTGATGATCTCTTTGATCAAATGTGAGGGGCAACTATTTTTTCAAAGATCAATCTTCGATTAGGATACCATCAATTGAGGCTAAAGGATGGGGATATTCATAATATAGCCTTTAGAACAAGGTATGGGCACTATGAGTTCATTGTCCTACCCTTTGGGTTAACGAATGCACCTACAACATTTATGAACTTAATGAATAGTGTGTTCAAAGATTGTTTGGACAAGTTTGTCCTTGTTTTCCTTGATGATATTTTGATTTACTCCAAAAATGAGGAGGAACACCTTCAACATCTAAGGATTGTTCTCTAAAGATTAAGAGAGCATAAACTATATGGAAAGCTCTCAAAGTGTATTTTCTTTCAAAAGGAAGTACAATATTTGGGTCATATAATTTTTGCTAAGGGAATTGTTGTGGACGCAACAAAGATTAGAGCCATTAGCTTTCCTTTCTTGTTTAAGATTGCATAAATGAGAATGGATTTATGTTTATAAATGGATTCAATAGTATGAAGAAAAATTAATTGAATGCTTAACATGCAAACCTCAGGAGAAGTAAATCGCAGCATGGTTCAGACAGGAACCAGCATTGGGGTTAGCCAAGAGGAGGGGCAACCTTTTGGCCACTCCAATTCAAAACTTGACCAGATCCTTGCTATTCTCCATGAGACAAGGGCAAGAATTGGAAATTTAAAGTAGGAGGTTAGGGGTCAGAATGGACCCAGGTTACAGGAAGCCTTCCATGAGGGTGAAGACGAGGAACGTCATGAAAATACCACCCAAAGTGGATGAACAGAGAATAAATCTGAAATAAGACAAGATGAGTGTAAAAGGTGTCACTTGGCTCTAGAGTTATCCATAGATATGAAAAATATTACACCTCCCAAATTTGATGGGACTGTAAGCAGAGATGCCATGGAGGTATGGCTTACAGAAATGGAGAAATAATTTTAAATAAGAAACTATTTTGAAATCACCAAAGCAGTATGGGGAGCATACCAATTGGTAGGAGAAGCATCCACCTGGTGGATGACCAAGAAGATGGAGCTGAAATTGAGCTCCTTCAGTCTAACCTGGGAAAGGTTTATGGAACTCTTCAGGCAAAGATGGTTGCCATAGTTGTATTTTGATCAGAAGCTTATAGACTTCTAAATATGAGATAGGGTGATTCATATGTGAATGAGTACTAGGATAAATTCACTCGTCTCCTTAAATATGTTCCCCAATATCAACAGGATGAGAGGTTTCGCATCCGAAAGTTCATCATGTGCTTGAATACCCAAATTGGAGGTGAAGTAGATGTGCATGGTCCCACTACAATGGACCAAGTTTATGGGAAAGCTATTAAACAAGAACAAAAGTTGAAATCCATATCTGCATACCAGGAAAAGAACCATAAAAAGTTTAGTTGGTCACAATCCTCCCAATAATTTAAGAAAAAGGGAAATAAACAGAATTTCAATAAGAAAGGTGACAAAGGATTCAAGAAAAATCAGAATGAATCCAAGGGTGAAAATAAAAATAATAATAACTCCAAGAAAAATGGAGACAATTCAGGAAAGCCTTATGAAAGACAAGGACCCACAGGAGGGTGTTATTCTGTGGCGGTGACCATTATGCCAATCAATGTCCCAATAAGACACAAGGGACTCAGCTGCGAGGAAACCCTTTACCCTCACAACATGCAGCTTTCTAACAATGGATACATGCAGCCTTGGATAACCTGCAAGCAAAGTATCAAATTACTCTAATTGAAACCAGATGTATTTTATCTAGTATTCCAATTTCAGTTTTGATAGATACTAGTGCTACTGAATGTTTTATTTCTCCAAAAGTTTTAAATAAGATTACTAGAGAAGCTGGTTACATGGCAAATACCTGGTAAGTTGAATATGCTAATCAAACTAGAGCTTAGGTAGAGCAATGTTTGTTTGAGGCTAAGGTTGAACTTCTGAGCTTCTCCACTGAAGTGAACCTTTATGTAGCCCCATTAGGCTCATATGATGTCATCCTTGGAGTAAATTGGTTATGGAGGCATAGGGCTAAGTTGGATTGTTTTGCTAAAATAATAAAAATGCCTCGATGACCTTAAGAATAAAGTTTTTCTGCAAGGCACTCCTTGAGATTTCAAACTGAGGCAAATATCTACCCTACAGATGAAAAGAACCCAGAGAAAAGGATGTCAACTCTTTGCTATTAAAATTGAGAAAATAGATAGTCAAAGAATCTATTTTCGAAGATGATTTGATGTACTATGAATCTCAGAAACTCCAAGGAGTTGAAGAAAGAGAATCCATAGATCAAGAGAGATCAGATATGGATAGGTACCCCTTTCTTTGAGATTTTGAGAATGTATTCCCAGATGAATTGCCGAGATTACCTCCTAAAAGAGATTTTAATTTTTCAATAGATATAATTCCATGGTTGAAACCTATATCTAAAGCTCCTTATAGAATGACCACAACAAAGTTAATGGAGCTAAAGGCTCAGTTGTAGGAACTACTTGAAAAAGGATTGATAAGACCCAGTGTTTCACCTTGGGGAGCACCGGTATTTTTTGTTAAAAAGAAAGATCGTACTTTATGATTATGCATAGATTATCATATGCTAAATAAGGCAATGATAAATAACAAGTACCCATTGCCCCTCATTGATGATCTCTTTGATCAAATGTGAGGGGCAACTATTTTTTCAAAGATTGATCTTCAATTAGGATACCATCAATTGAGGCTAAAGGATGGGGATATTCATAATATAGCCTTTAGAACAAGATATGGGCACTATGAGTTCATTGTCCTACCCTTTGGGTTAACGAATGCACCTACAACATTTATGAACTTAATGAACAGTGTGTTCAGAGATTGTTTGGACAAGTTTGTCCTTGTTTTCCTTGATGATATTTTGATTTACTCCAAAAATGAGGAGGAACACCTTCAGCATCTAAGGATTGTTCTCCAAAGATTAAGAGAGCATAAAGTATATGGAAAGCTCTCAAAGTGTGTTTTCTTTCAAAAGGAAGTACAATATTTGGGTAATATAATTTTAGCTAAGGGAATTGTTGTTGACACAACAAAGATTAGAGCCATTAGCTTTCCTTTCTTGTTTAAGATTGCATAAATGAGAATGGACTTATGTTTATAAATGGATTCAATAGTATGAAGAAAAATTAATTGAATGCTTAACCTACAAACTTCAGGAGAAGTAAATCGCAACATGGTTCAGACAGGAACCAGCATTGGGGGTAGCCAAGAGGAGGGACAACCTTCTGGCCACTCCAATTCAAAACTTGACCAGATCCTTGCTATGCTCCATTAGACAAGGGCAAGAATTGGAAATTAGAGTAGGAGGTGAGGGGTTAGAATGGACCTGGGTAGGAATCCTTCCACGAGGGTAAAGACGGGGAATGTCATGAAAATACCACCCAAAGTGGATGAGGAGAAAATAACTCTGAAATAAGACAAGATGAGGATAATAGGTGTCACATGGCTCTAGAGTTATCCATAGATATGAAAAATATTACACCTTCCAAATTTGATGGGACTGTAAGAGGAGATGTCGTGGAGGCATGGCTTACAGACCTAGTGGATGACTAAGAAGATGGAGCTAAAATTGAGCTCCTTGAGTCTAACCTAGGAAAGGTTTGTGGAACCCTTTAGGCAAAGATGGTTGCCACAGTTGTATTTTGAATACAAGCTTATAGACTTCTAAAATCTAAGATAGGGTGACTCATATGTGAATGAGTACTAGGAGAAATTCACTCGTCTCCTTAAATATGTTCCCCAATATCAATAGGATGAGAGGTTTCTCATCCAAAAGTTTATCATGTGCTTGAATGCCCAAATTGGAGGCAAAGTAGATGTGCATGGTCCCACTACAATGGACCAAGTTTATGAGAAAGCTATTAAATAGGAACAAAAGTTGAAATCCATATCTGCATACTAGGAAAAGAATCGTAAAAAGTTCAGTTGGTCACAATCCTCCAAGTAATTTAAGATAAAGGGAAATAAATAGAATTTCAATAAGAAAGGATACAAAGGATTCAAGGAAAATCAGAATGAATCCAAGGGTGAAAAGAAAAATAATAATAACTCCAAGAAAAATGGAGACAATTCAGGAAAGCCTTATGAAAAACGAGAACCCACAGGAGGGTGTTATTTTGTGGCGGTGACCATTATGCCAATCAATGTCCCAATAAGACAAGAGGGACTCAGCTGTGAGGAAACCCTTTACCCTCACAACATGTAGCTTTCCAACAATTGATACATGTAGCCTTGGACAACTGGCAAGCAGAGTATCAAATTACTCTAATTGAAACCACATGTATTTTATCTAGTATTCCAATTTTAGTTTTGATAGATACTGGTGCCATTGAATGTTTTATTTCTCCAAAAGTTTTAAATAAGATTACTAGAGAAGCTGGTTAATGGCAAATACCTGGTAAGTTCAATATGCTAATCAGACTAGAGCTCAGGTAGAGAAATGTTTGTTTGAGGCTAAGGTTGAACTTCTGAGCTTCTCCACTGAAGTGAACCTTTATGTAGCCCCATTAGGCTCATATGATGTCATCCTTGGAAAAAATTGGTTATGGAAGCATAGGGCTAAGTTGGATTGTTTTGCTAAAACAATAGAATGCCTAGATGACCTTGGGAATAAAGTTTTTCTACAAGGCACTCCTAGAGGTTTTAAACTGAGGCAAATATCTACCCTACAGATGAAAAGAACCCAGAGAAAAGGATGTCAACTCTTTGCTATTAAAATGGAGAAAATAAATAGTCAAAGAATCTATTTTCCAAGATGATTTGATGTATTATGATTCTCAGAAACTCCAAGGAGTTAAAGAAAGAGAATACATAGATCAAGAGAGATCAGATATGGATAGGTACCCCTTTCTTTGAGATTTTGAGGATGTATTCCCAGATGAATTACTAGGATTACCTCCTAAAAGAGATTTTGATTTTTCAATAGATATAATTCCATGGTCGAAACCTATATCTAAAGATCCTTATAGAATGACCACAACAGAGTTAATGGAGCTAAAGGCTTAGTTGTAGGAACTACTTGAAAAAGGATTGATAAGACCCAGTGTTTCACCTTGGGGAGCACCAGTAATTTTTGTTAAAAATAAAGATGGTACTTTGTGATTATGCATAGATTATCATATGCTAAATAAGGCAATGATAAATAACAAGTACCCATTGCCCCGCATTGATGATCTCTTTGATCAAATGTGAGGGGCAACTATGTTTTCAAAGATCTTTCTTCGATTAGGATACCATCAACTGAGGCTAAAGGATGGGGATATTCATAAGATAGCCTTTAGAAGGAGGTATGGGCACTATGAGTTCGTTTTCCTACCCTTTGGGTTAACGAATGCACCTACAACATTTATGAACTTAATGAACAATGTGTTCAGAGATTGTTTGGACAAGTTTGTCCTTGTTTTCCTTGATGATATTTTGATTTACTCCAAAAATGAGGAGGAACACCTTTAGCATCTAAGGATTGTTCTCCAAAGATTAAGAGAGCATAAAGTATATGGAAAGCTCTCAAAGTGTGTTTTCTTTCAAAAGGAAGTATAGTATTTGGGTCATATAATTTTAGCTAAGGGAATTGTTGTGGATGCAACAAAGATTAGAGCCATTTTGGAATGGTTGGCACAGAAAAATGTGCATGAGGTCCGTAGTTTCATGGGCCTAGCAGGATATTATAGAAAATTTATGGCTAATTTTTCAAAAATTGCCTATACTATTACCTCATTACAAAGAAAAGGAAAAAGATTTGATTGGTCAGAGAAATGCCAGGAGGTATTTGACCAACTAAAAGAAAAGTTGATTATTGTGTCTATTTTAAAGGTACTTGACCTAGAAGGTCATTTTGTGGTCATCACCGATGCCTTAGGAGAAGGATTAGGTGGTGTACTTGCCCTTAGGTGGTGTACTTGCCCAGGATGGGCAAGTTATTGCTTATGAATCTAGAAAGTTGAAAACATATGAGTAGAATTATGCTTCTCATGATCTTGAATTGGCAGAAATGGTTCATGCACTATAAATGTGGAGACATTATTTACTTGGGAAACCTTTTGAATTAAAAATAGATCATCAAGGGCTCAAATATCTAGTTACTCAACCACATTTGAATGCTCGCTAGAGAAGATGGTTAGAATTAATACCTTATTACAATTTTGAGATTAAATACATATAGGACAAGGAAAACTGAGTGGCGGATGCCTTAAGTAGGAGAAGACATATCTCCTCGATGATCTCCATACATTTTGATTTTAGTAAGGTTTAAAGGAAGGATGTACGTTCCGTAGGAGGAATCTCTTTCTGTAGGATATTTCTTAAAACTCCTCAGAGTTTGGAACGTACATACATGAGATTTTGGAATGGAAATGGCAAATCATTAGCATGGATTTTTTACAAGGACTTCCAATGTCTAGAAATAGACATTATGCTAATCTAGTAGTGGTGGATAGACTCACCAAGGTAGCACATTTTATACCTGGGAATTTGACCGATGGAGCTCCAGTCATAGCCTACAAATTTGTGCAAGAAGTATTCAGATTGCACGGTATTTCTGAGAAGATTATCTCTTATAGGGAAGCCCATATGACATCAAGGTTTTGGCAAACCTTGCTTTCCTCACTTGGAACTCAATTGAACATAAGCTCTTCTTATCATCCAGAGACAGATGGTTAGACGGAAATAGTAAACCAAGTGTTGGAAGATATATTGAGGATGTATTGCATGGACAAGCAATACAAGTGGGAAGATTACCTTCCTCTTGTGGAATTTGCCTATAATAACTCCTATCATTCTGCTATTGAGATGGCTCCATTTGAAGCATTATATGGAAGAAAGTGCCGAACTCCTATAAGCTATGATAATCTAGAAGATAGGATTAGCCTTGGTCCATAAATGCTATTAGAAATGGAAGAGCAAGTCCATCCGATTAAGAAAAGGCTAGCAAAAGTGAATGATAGGAAGAAAAGTTATGCAGATGCTAAGCGCATCGTAAGGCATTTCTCAATGGGAGAAAAGTCCTCTTAAGAGTTAAACCACAAAAGAGTTCTATTAAGTTTGGAAAGACCTCCAAACTAGCTCCTAGGTATGTGGGTCCCTTTAAAGTTCTCGAGGAGGTCAACCCAATCGCATACAGGATTACTCTACCGCCAGCTCTTGCCATGATGCATAATGTATTCCATGTTTCATATTTGAAAAAGTATATTGCATGAGATAATCATGTTCCCATTCTTGATTGGAATGCCATATAGGTGAAGGACCGAAGGGTGGTAATGATCAAGCCCATCAAGGTGCTTGAAACACGTAAGCTACACTTGCATAATAAAGACATTAGTCGATGCAAGGTCCAGTGGGACTAGCATGCAGAAGAGAATGCCACCTGTGAGAATTATGATGATATTTATCAAAGATTCCCTCATCTATTTTAAGCTTTCTACTATGATAAACAAAACTCTTTTTGTGTTATAAACTTTGGACACATTAAATCATTGGGGACGATGATTCACATGGGGGAAGATATGTTACATCCCCAAACTTTGACTATGTTTAACTTTTACTTTCATGTGATTATGTGGATGACTAATCATAGGTTAATGATTTGACATTTGGGAAAATGTCAAGATAAATCATTGATTATATGAATTAGAAATGAAATTATGTGTTATTGAGATTATTTAAGCATGATGTATAACAATTTGTTGATGATACACTGATCAAAGTTTGATTGGCTAAGTGTAAATAGGAAAAAAAATTCCACCTCCAAGAATGGAAGGAGAGTATCACTAGAGAGAAGGGAATAGATGTTTTGGAAAAGTTAGGTTTGCCATTTAAAGTTTCAAAGTTGTACATTGCGTGAACCTTTGAGACAGGGTATGTAGCGGTTAACTTCCCTTGTTCAGTTGATCTTTATTTGACTAGTGTCGATTGGTCATTAAGGGTTTTCAACATTATCCACGTCGATTTGGTTGAATAATGTTCAGAGAACATTTTTAAAGATTAGAGTTTAATCTTTGTTTTTCATAGTAAATTCCTGAGATATATATATTATTTTGTCAATATCGAATTAATGTTATTATCATCAGTTTTTAATTACGGAGGGGGAAGAAGAAAACCTCAACCTTGTATTTGTATTCTATTGCATGATTTTTTAAAACACCATAATGTGATGATAATTCTCTTGGTGTCCAATCATTAATATATGATTATTTTACTGATTATTACTTACGTGAAATATAAGTAATAATTTTATGATAGTCTTGAATTTATATATACTATGATAATCTATTGTGTCGAGGGCACTCCTCCTATTCAAGATGGCATGACTCCACTCCCCACAGATCGTGGGGAAAGTGGAGGGAGTGTAGGTTAAGGAGGAGCATAAGCGTTGTTATCCACAGGCCCATGACCCTGCATGTAGGGAGTTTTCAGTGGGAAGTGGTTTCTTGTTTTGCTATTCCCTATGAATTGGAAAGGAAAAAGAATCATTATTGTTGTGGTGAGGAATGTCTTTTGGAAAACCAGAGAGAGAGAACTCTCAAAAGGGTAGAAAGGAACGACTAGAATGATTTAGAGTTAAGGACTGTTAGAATTAAGGAGACTATCTTCCAGAAACTACATTCAGAGTCAAGAGACTCAACGCATACAGGTAAGTTTATCTGGTAATGATAATACAACTATATGTTGATTGGAACTCTTGGATTGGCACCTGTTTCAAGCAACTCATAAATGATTGATATGAAATACAATATAAAATTGAAACTATCATGCTTCGAATGCTACTTTGTTATATTATAACATGTTTGTGCATTATAGTTGACGCATTTTAGTCAATGTTGTCTTTGCATTTTATTATGAATGAGACTGTGGCGAAGCCATCGACATCTCAATTATTGCTTTGGTGCTAAAAGGAACCTGTATACATTTAACCGGGATAGTTTTATCTACATGACTTCAATAATAACTATTTATATATATTGTTCACCATTAATGATAGTATCTTAGGGATGAGAACTATGGTATTTGAAACCATGTATATTGTATGTTAATAGTAGTGAGAACATTTATAACAGTTTGGGCTAACTGTGGCACTGAGACCTTGGAAATTATATGTGAGAATTAAACAAGGTTCAACTTGGAAACCCTTATCTTTATGAGCCATTTGAGCTTCATATCCTATCTTAGAGCCACGAGATTTATTGATCTGCTCAAAGGATATCAAAATGATGGTAATATATTATTACTGCACTAAGTGCATGTATCACCTCAAGCACTAGGGAAATAAAAACATGAGTGTCTCTAGATTTCCATGAATGGAAATGAGAGAATGAGCTTGATAGCTTGATTGCTTTGTAAACCTTTATGAATATCTTCTTTATAATAATGGTATTACTTCGTGAATGAAGTAGAAGGTGATAAAAACCTTTTGAGTCTTTATAGACTAAGAGTCTACTATAATGGAAAATGGTACTCTTCTTTTATTTTTATATTATTGATTTATTTTATACTATCGACTTTAACAGGATGTGTTATAATTGATATGAATTTGAAGAAAGTCCTTGGAATGGGATAAACATGGTGACTAATCTCATGGAGATAAAGACCAAGATTAGTCTTGAAATTGAAAACCAAGAACATTTAAATATTTTTAAGAAAAGGGAATAGAGTGACGTGGAGTCATAGGTTCCATGTTGCAGAGGCAATAAGAAAACTTCTGGAATGCACTCCCCGGGATCGAAGTTAGAAGTCCAAGTTAGATGGACTAAATGGGAAGTACAATTAATTTATCCCATGACCAAAGTAGGTCAAACTATATCACTGTAGGATGAGATAGCTTCTAAGTCAAGTTAGAAGTGGGTGAACAATTGACTACATTCATTGTGAAACATCTATGTATAATAAATCTTTGGCCAAAGTAATGCATCTGTCTTTGCATGCATTAGTTGATTCACTGTGATCTAGATGGCATAACCATCTAGTAGTGTCATACATAATTAGAAGATCTATAGTTGTATGACCATGATGGGCTATGAAGGACACAACACTAGAAACTCAAATGGCAAACCTATTTTTTCTTTATATCTATTCCCTTCATGAAGGGTAGGGCCACTTCTAGGAAGGAAGGTGTGTGGGAGACTACTGGTCTGTGGTTGAAGGAAAAGCACTCGGGTGATGCTCTCCTTCCCAAGCAAATGACAAGACAAGACTTATGAAGACATATATCAAAACTTCAGATGTAGTATATTCAATTTATATGACTAGACAATCAAATTTTATGTAAATTTATCTATATTGCCATGAGCAAAACATTGTGATTGTAAAGTGAAGGGATTCACTAACATCCTATCTTTGATTATGTTATACATTTTTTAGTTGAAAATATTAAAAAAAGATATGCTTTTTATATAATCATTATACAAATGATTATATTTGTTAAACACATGTTTATGTTGATCATGATTATTTACTTGATAGTAAATTTTGAATACAAATCCGAGTAATATGAGATGACATGTTACAATTGAGCTATCATATAAATGTCTTGAAAGATAAGCATGATAAGTGCATGAGCTTGAGATAGGATCAAGGAATAAGAATGTTTCCCCCAGCATGGGCAAAGGATAGTAATGTGGACCTTGGTGGCTAGGAACTCTCATTTATGTGCAATGATATAAATTCGTGACAATGTGTAAAGGAGAAGCACAATTGCTCTTGAGTATAAAGATATGTAGAGAGGAAGCATGGTACTTCTAAATGGGAAAGCTTGATTCACCTCAATGTGATGAAGGGAGATGCCCCTTGATGGGAAGGATTGATGCCTCCTAATGTGATGAAGGGGAAAGTACAATACTCCCAATGTGAAGGTGCGATGACCCCAAGTGTAATAAAGAGAAGGTATGATACCCTTCAATGTGATAAAATAGCTACAAGGATGTGAATGAATCACATGAGTGCAACAATGTAAGATGTAAGGATGAAAGATTATATCAATGAATAGGACTCATATATGTTCAAGGCAATGCCATAAGGTGCAAAAGATGTGTAGAGTGGGAAGTCATGATGCCCTTGATGTGTTTAAAGATATGACAATGATGGCTCAAATGTAAAGGGGGGATGCATAAGGCCCCTTGATGTAAATCAATAAATGTATACGTAGACACCTAAACCTTACCATGTCCTAACATCACACTAACTAACTCTCTAACATTCCTCCATCAATTTATTAAATAAATCATAATTTTTTAATTAATTAATCTAATCATTCCTCTAATATTAATTAAATAAATTGTATTTATTTAATTAATTAATCCAACATTTCATCTAGCATTCTAAAATTAATCAAATAAATCATATTTATTTAATTAAATCAATCATTATCCTAACATTCCCCCATAAATTAAATAAATACATGTAATATTTATTTAATCTATCCAAATCCCCTCTCATCATTAGTTGAATGAACAAATCAAGTTTAATCAACTAATTAATCATTTGCACATTCCTCCACCACTTTGATTAAAATAATAAAAGTCAACTTGTACATTACTCCAAAAAGCACCTTTTCAACCCTCACCCTCCATTCAAATAAGAAAACCCCTACCCTTCATTTCTTTCAACCTTTGCCCTAATCATGAGCACTTATCTCAAAATTACATCATTAAGATTCTCATTCTCCCTTGAAAATGGTTTAACCCCCTCTGTCTATTGCATAAGATCAAAACTACACCATCCACATGATCCTCATCCAAAATCTATAAATCCACCATCTCTTAAGCCATTTATAGTAGTCCAAGTTGGGTGCATAACAAGGTTATGCTACAACTTTATTAAGCAACCACATCTCTATATCTCCAACAACAACACACTTGAGCATAGCAAAGGCATCAAGGTTTGTTTTGGTGAGAATATTGTTTTGTTTTCATCATTTATTTCATTCCTTATCTCAATTTGAGGTGTTCTAAGGTTTGAAATTAGGTTTTTTGTACATGTAGTTCTTATTTTTTTCTAATCTTAGCATACATAGCAATAATGTAAACTCATGGTCAAAGTGTAATAATGGAACAAAGTATCCCTAAATGGCCTAATAAACATTGTGTGAGAAGTAATAAGGTGAATCATGATGAGAATATAAGCATGAAAGCATGTGTACAATAAGAAGTCATGTATGAAAATAGTATATCTATCTATCCAAAATCTATCTCATGGTCCAATAAAGTTGAAGAAATAAATGCACATAGTGCATTGCATGAATAATAAAATTAGTGACAAATCAACACGTGTGGTCCCAAAATATGTCAATGTGTATAGATAGGCATCATAACTCAATTTGGTCCTCCAAATGTATCATATGTCAAAAGTGTCTTCTATGTAAGAAAAATAGTTATAATAAATGCCCTATGCATGAAAAGTGAGCCCAAGAAAATGTGAATCAAATGTCAATGTGTAAAATAGATGTCATCATGAATATGATCACATTGGTTTAAGAACAAAGGCCATAAAATACATGAAAATTCAAATTGCAAGTTTATTAGTTTAGCTAATAAAAGAGGGGTGAATAGTAAAATGTCACTTTCATTTGCATGCTCACCCTTACAAAATTAGTGTGCATTTAGAGCTTAGAAATATCATGCATTTTGTGATGGTGGTGATTTGATGGAGTAACATGCCTACGAGGGGTGACTGAGTGCAAGTACTGATTGAGCATCGTGAGGTAGTAGACATTGTAAGTCACCTCGAAACCTTAATTTTGTCAATTTTTTTTATTTTTGCAAATTTGTTTAGAATATTTTGTTTTTTAAAATAATATATTTATTTAATTTTAGGCACTTGTTAACTTGTCTTGTGGTTTTTTCCTAATCCATGGACTCATCCCAAGTTGCCATAATGATAATTAGCATATATTTTGTTAGTTTTTTAATTGATTTTTATCAATGGGTGTATTGTAATGATATTTTATTTCCTATTTTATTTAGACTAAGATGCAAATCTATGAACATACATAGAAGCTATGGGTGGTCATTCTATGCATGATACCCATCAAGGATGATGCGCACTTGGTACTCCTAGAGGCAACATGTCTTAGATCTATGATCGCATTGTTGGCACTCCACCACATATGATACATGCATGCTTATCATGCTTGTTGAGTGGTGGACTCAAACACCACCACATTTCGCCTCCCTACAGGTAAGATGACAATGATTATGGAGGATGCATGGAGATTCCTACCCATACTAGTTAGGGATGGAGAGTGGAGGCTTGAAGTACCATACTACAAAAGGATTAAGAATTGTATTAGTGATACATGGGGAAAATAGGCTATCAATAGGGTGGCATGTTGTTTACTAAGATAATGGTGGGTATAACATCTTAGGGGCAGAAGTGGTTATTATTCATCATTTGTCTCTTCATTCTCCCAAATGGTTAGGGATTATATATAGCATATGGTCTCATACAAATGTTTCAATAGGTCAAGGAGAGACTTCCAATGTTTGCATAGCATTTTTATCTCTTAGTGTAGTTGTATGATGATCTCCACATGTTTGTCGATGAGGGAGTGATGTATCTATGAGGATCATCTCTACTTTAGTGTTGGGTATATGAGCATCTATGAGTGTCATGCCCTATAGGGTTACCACTAGTAGCACTAGGGCCATGAGTAGCATTGGTGGCCCTATGGCACACCATGGAAATAAGTTGATGGAGAGAGGGAAGGAACCTTAGAGAATAGAGGAAAGAATTTGATAAACTAACTCCCATACATATCACCTCAAATTCATACATATAGTTTTCCATCGATGCAAATGATAAGTTTTAGCTAGGTTAGATTAGACATTCTAGGTGGATTTATGGAAGTCATGGGCCATATTGATAGAGCTAATCCATTATGAGTAGTTTCTATGTCAACATAGACTATCAAATTTCCCCCCCAATTTAATACTATATGGATGACATCATATATCACCATTTTGGTGAAGGGAGAGGTCGAGGCCCCCATTTACATACTAGGTGGACACATTTTATGATGAGGTAGACCACCCAATATAGACAATATATCTAGTAGATTTGGGGTCTCATTGGATTATTATGCATGGTGAGTGAGGGAGAGACCAACCTTGTTATATCATCTCAATGTGCATGCATCTATATGTGAAACATGAGAGGTCAATTAATAGGGCATATTAGATATTTCCCCAATGGTAAGTACTAGCTAATGTTGATTAGTAGGTGGGAGATCTAGATATACTAGTCATGATATTAAAATTTAAATCATCTTTATTTGATTATTATCTGTGATCATTTGGCTAAAAAAGATGTAATGATGTAGGGAGCATAGTTGAGTCGTTGGCCCTTATTTTTCTCACAATTGAGTAGATAATTTAGGATATGCTAGTTGTACTAGAAGAGTAGCTAGAGTAAGATCATGTACATGTTGGATTATCTGCCCCATATTTTGACCCTATCAGCTAGGCTATGATGGCCTATAGAAGCAAATCCTCAGAGGTTGCAAAATTAGTGTCTTAGGAGTGAGTTAAAGTGTAGGCTAAAATGAAGAAAAAGAGAACCTTTTTCTAAATTTATTACGGGTGTGGTTGTGTGTGAACCATAGATAAACTATGTACAAATCAAGGTTATGTCAAGGAAACTAATGTAAGTTATATTCAAACTATGTGCACACTACAAGAAAACTAAGTTACCTAAGTTCATCTCTAAGTAGCCAAACCTTAATTAATGACCATTAATGAGCTAGGATGGATGTCACGATTGAATGCTATATGAAACTAGTCTAATTGAATGCAAATAGGACTAGGAAAGTTGAAAACTCTATGCTAGAATGCAAAAAAACTAAAAATAGAGGTTCAAGATGCACCTAGATCAAAAAGTGACAATTCTAGAACTTGTTGGAAACTAGATTTTGCACCTTCTAGTAAAATTTGGGAGCAATTGGATGCAAGGAATAGGCTTCTAGATGTCCAAATGACCTACAAGAAGGATAGGTCTAGGGGGTGGCCTTGTCTAGGTGACTAGGTGACAATCTATTACAAGTTCTCAAAGATGTACACCTATCTATGAGCAGCAAAAGAGGGCTAATTAGTAGCAAACTTGAAAGATGTCAATTCGTGAAATGGAAACAATACAAGTGAAGTGGAAAGATGGAGTGATTTTACCTAGGAGATGGATTTATGGAGACTTGGTACTAGAAGAGATATTTGTAGACATCATGAGATCTCCACTCGAGAGTTTTTAGCTTTAGACCTATAGATTAGAGACCTAAAAACCTTTTGCAAATGCAAAGTACTACATTTCAATAAAAAATAAAATTAGAATGTAAAATTAGAGTGTTTTCACCTATAAAGTAACTAATTCCTTGATGTGGATGGATTTAGATAGGTGTTGAGGACCTCTGTAATTTATATGGGGTGATTTTGAGTTGATTTAAGGCTTGAAATAGATAAGTAGTGGCCAATAGGGTAGCATGGTCCACCTAGGGCAGCCTTGACCTTATCAAGAAAAGACTTAAACATTTATTTGCATCTAGGATAGAAAATTTAAGTGGTAATTTCCTTATGCAACTATCTCTAACTATATATAGAGTCTTCATAAATGAGCCTACAAGCATAATCTCCTAATAGGGACCCTACCAAAATAAGGGTTACAGGGGAAGTCTACCTTAGTCAACCCCCTTGTGGGTGTTCAAACATGGATTCATATGAAACATCTGATGAAAAATAATTTGGAATAATGAACTATAAAGAAAAATAAAATTTGAAGCACTTCTAAGCCATTAAACCTTCATGATTAATCTCTAGGGTTCATGGGAAGATTACAAGGCAACAAAGGGTGGGAGAAATGCTGAGGGAGCACACTTTGTTTAGGGAAAGTTTTGGTTTAGGAGTGTGAAAGGTGACTAATATGAGAGTTAGAAACCTTAATCTAAAGTACCTTTATTGGAGGTTTGATATGGATAATGCTATGAACTTCAAATGGTGGAAAACGAGGACTGGCACTCACATAGACTAGATGAGTAACATGTCTAAATGACAAAATGGGACTTGGGTGGTCAAAGGTGGATGAAAGTAGAGGTCTAATGGACTAGTAGTTTAAAGCACTAAGGGTGGTGATGAAATAATTGATTGAAACCCTTAGATTTTGGATCTACACTCTTGGTATGGATGCAAATAGCCTAAGGGAATGATTAGGATGAAAAAATGGCACTAAATGGAAAGAAAAAATGAGGGTGATGGATTGGAAGGGTGGTAGGATGAGGTAGGAAGGGATCTCTACAATTACTTTTAAAAAAACATTGCCATTTTCATGAAACACCCATAAAAATAAAATGCTTACCTAGCTCAAATACAAGGGCATCGGTTATCTTGTTGTGAAGAATTAGTTGCAACAATGTCTACAAGCAAGATAAAAATTATTTGAGGCTGTGGAATGAAATCTAACTAACTCCAAGAATTTTTGAAATTCTATAGTAGTGTCATGCATGCGATAAAATAGAAAACCTTGATGACCAATGCAAAAATTCTCTTTTTCTATTTTAAAATGAGGCAAAGGTCCTTGATTTTTAGAGACTTGCTTGGAGATTTTAGGGAAGAAAATGTGGTAGGTGGGTAGGTATTATAATTAATTAATTTTCCTTCAAATATTTTGGTAGGAGGATGAAAAGACTTGGTTGGACTATTGGGTGGTGAACTATGAGTAGTATCCTCGAATGAAAATAAAGTTCAATTTACTAGGGGACATCAATGATAGGTGCACATGTGGAGGATTTGCTAATTTACACATCTTTTAAGGAGGGGAAAGGTGGGGTTAACACATAAAACAAGCCTAGGGATGACAACTAAGGATAAACAAAGGAGTACAGGGCTCAACAAGGGGAAACATAAACAAAGGCTTAAGACATATGATGGGGTCAAAAATTCAATAAAAGACAACACTTCGGGAGGCTAAACAAGTCTTAAGAAAACATTGAAAATGGGAACATGAATAGGAAAGAGCAAAGGCTAGTGTTATAGATTAGATGTAGATTCTAGCATAGGAACTAGAGATATCTAGATCTCAGGTAGGATTTGAGGCACAAACTCTCCCTCTTCCACTAAATGGATAGAATAGAAGGTTGTAACACCTTATCCAAAATCTTTGGATTTGAAGAAGGTTCCATTGACACACCACTACCATTTACCTCCTTCCCAACCCCACACTTCAATAGACAATTTTTTGCTAGATGACTATGCTTGTGGCATGAAAAATATGAGAAAGGGGAATTTTCAATGATAATTTTGTTGTCTCTAAGTGCCAAACTTGGAGCACAAGTATACCTTAGAAGGAAGAACTAAATCTAAACATATAGAAACATAGATTCTAGCAAAGACTAGATGTTTCCTAGTTCTAGTTATCAATTCTATTGCAACTAATTGACTGAATGAGTTGGCAATCCCCCATAGAAATTCCTCTTTCCAATACTCTAGAGGGAGCCCAAGGAGCTTGACCTAAATTGGAGAAACATTGACATTCTCTTTTGAGGGATCAAATCAAGGTCACCATTTCTTGAGAGCAAACTAGCTCTCCCCAAGAGCCAAGGCCCCCCAACAAGAGTACACACCATGTCCTCTAGGTAGGAAAATAAGAATAAAAAGAAGCATGTGGCCATCACATAAACATTTGTTTGTCCCTTGATGGACCATTTCTCATCTATATTTAGCCTTGGGCCCAAAAAATTGCTCACCAACATGTTTTCCAACTTTATAGTGAGTAAAAATTCAAAGTTGTGTCCCACTTCAAGCCAACTTATCAAGAAAAATAAATTTAAGCATTTCCAACTAAAAGTTAATTTTGGTCAAACATATGTTCTAGTTGGATTCATTTTGGCTAAATTAGATCTAGGCCACAATTTTTTCAATTGTAATTGTCCACTAGATACATATGTAGCATCACTTTGGGGTCAATTTACAAATATATATATATATATATTTGAAAAACTTAATGTTCTCACAAATCCTACTAACATAAATAACATTTAAAAAAATCTAAAAAATTACCCTTTTGTAGATGTATAAGTGTAGTTTTCAAAAATATAAAATTTTCAATAGTTTAATTAGTGTTTATATTTTATTTTTTAATTTTTATTAAAAGTAGGTCATCAACACAAAAATAAAAGGTTGATTATCTTCCCAAGGAAAAATACTAAAGTTTATTTAAAAATTTGAAAAAATATGATGCACTAGAAGAGAGATTCTATATTGAGATGATACTTGATCATTTTCTATTTTGGGTAAATAATTAAGACAAAGTGGTGTCCCATCGAAATAGTTGCATTTTCATATCACACAACTTTCAAGATTTATTTAAAAATATATATTTATTGAAATGGAAAAAATATTAATCCACGCACTAAAGTTTCATGTTATAAATGCAAAAAAGATATTGAAGGAAAAAAATAAAATTTACTATATAAAAACGGTGTCCTACTTAACCTCATTTTTTAGCATTTTATTAGTAACTAAATTATAGTGTCAACTTTACAAAAAAATACCTTCAAACAATTTTTAAATTTTTTTTAAATACAAACACAAAACACACTAAAAAATCTACATTTTATTAGTTTTCATTATTTCAAAATTCAAAACATATATGCCACTTTCTAGTTCAATTCAAGTTAAAAAGTTAGATCAACGTTGGTCATTTCCTTTATAAAAGTGAGACATAGATTTGAACTTTCGCCTAGCTGCCCTATCAACCACAACATCTATAATATATAGGGAAATTTCTCCAGACTCACTTCCAAAGGCTAGAGTTACAAGTGGGTCCAAAACACAACCTCTTCCTTTTTGGGGATCCATCCCTCCCTATCTAGTGTTGTGTCTTTTGACAAGGTCTACCCATGAAAAGGTTCTCCATATTTATCTTAAGTTCAATTTTAGTTCATTGTATTAGAGCTTGAAGATAGGAAATTGCATGGAACAAAATTTATTGTTGTGTATATTATGTTAGAAATTTCACAAGTGCCTATTGTATCTAATGTTGTTAGAAGAGAAAACCACCACTTTTGTTTGAAGGAGAGTTGCAATTGGAGTGAAGTGTTGTTTGCAAGGACAGCCACAATTGGAGAAAGTATAGCTACAAACAAAATAAAAAATAAGCAAAATGAGTCACCCCTATGTTGTGAAGAGCTACTATTGGTCAAAAGAAGCTACAAGTTGTGAGTTTTTAAGTAGTAGAGAGAAGCATCAAAAGGTGTAAGATAGAGATATGGACACATCTATTTAGGGGATCCTTTGAAGATTGTAGAATCATTTGATGACAGTGGATTAAATTTATAGAACCTAAGGATGTTGATGCTTTTGTTGAATAAGGACATGCTCAAAATAGTTGAAGGTACTAAGACTAATCCTACCCAAGATGTATATTTGATTTATATGTGGGAGACAAAGAAAGGTAGGGCTTGTTCTTGTATATTCTTATGTTTAAGTGATAATATGATTTTGCATATGAGTCAGAAACAACAAAGGAGGCTTGGGATAAATTGATTAAGTTATGCGAGTAAAAGGGTGTAAGTACAAGAGTATATCTACATAGAAGGTTTTTCAATTAAAAATGCAAGATTCACACAAGATATCAAACCATAAGAACCAGTTTTAAGTATATGGGAAATGTGTGGGATAGTAATCTTAAGAAAAGACACTATTATTACCCTTCTTGAGAGTATGTTAGCCTCATATTCTAGATTAGTAGCATCTCTAAGAACTCAAGCTAATTTGCACCTTAAAGAAGTAGTTTCAACACCACTTCAAGAATAAATTATAAGGATGTGAGTTTCAATGATGAGACTCCTACAACTCTATTTTTAGTGGGATCTAATGGCAAGATCAAGAAGAAGAGTGAAATAAAACCTTAGTCAGGTCCCAACACAATTATTTAAATAATAGTAAAGACACAAAGGAGGAGAAAACAAAGGTTAAGTGCTTTTATTGTGAGGCTCTAGGACATGTTAAGAAACAATGCAAAAATGATTGGCATGGGTAGATGAGGTAAATAAAAGGAACGAAGATGAAGCTAATATGGATTCAACCAATAATCAAGAAGATTTGTTTATAGTTATTGCATCTCCAAATATGGTCTTTCAGAGTGCTGGTACGTAGACTTGGAGCAACATAACATATGACACCTGAGAGAGGATGGTTTATATCATACAAAGAAGTACCTAAAGGAAAGAGTGTCACTTTTGGAGATGATAGCAAGCCCGAGAAGATGAGAGTTGACAATGTCTCATTAAAGATGCCCAATGGTGCATATAAGCAAATAGAAGATGTATTGTATGTCCCTGCTTTAGCAAAAAGCCTCTTATTAGTTAGTAAGATTGTAACTAGCCACCACAACTAATATTATTTTAATGAATAATTTATAGGAAAATTATCCATAAATGTAGAAATTTTGAATTTTATAATAAACAACAAAGTTTCATAATTCAAAGATAATGATGCCAATCTTACATCAATTCATAGTACATCATGATTCAAGTTTTAATATAATATAAAACTAGATTGGGACTACTATCTTATCAACCCATCACTAATCATTAATTATACTTAATCTTTGACTTCATAATTTTATATAGATAGTGGTACTTGACATTCAAGGTCTTCTCAATTGAGTGCAAGCAATATGGTTGTCAATCTGTAAGAGGGAGAGCATCATCCAATCACTTTACCTCCAACCATAGACTAGGTAGTCCCCCATTCATCTTCCTACTGTCCAAGTGGCTCGACCCTTTAATGAGGGTTGTAGATAATGACATTTGTAGTAAACCACAACCAAGTTTAAGAACCAAGTACAAGCAATATGTACACATCCATCACAGGAAGATAGTCATGCAATCCCTAGATACCCTCTAGCTAACATGACTTCCAACTACATGCAACCTATGAATATAATGAATTGACAATGCATATAGCTATAGCATAACTTTGGCCAAAGTGTTTAAATATAAATCACAAATAGATGTGGGTTATCTATTCACAACACTACTATCTCTTTCTTGACTCATCCATAAATGACCATAAAATATTAATGAAAACATTAAATATAAATCAATAGACAAGTTTAGAAATGTATTATCACCAAAACCCTAACATACCCTGCCCTTCAGTTAGTCTTAACACATAAATTGTTAGAAATATAATAACAACACCAAACCCCAAGCATACCCTTCCCTTGAGTTGGTCTTAACACGTAAGTTCAAAAATATAATAACATCACCAAGCCCCCAACATACCCTGCCCTTGAGTTGGTCTTAATACACAAGTTTAGAAATATAATAACACTATCCAATCCCTAGCACACCATGTCCCTTAGGTGGTCTTAATACACAAGTTTAGAAATATAATAATACTACCCAAATCCTAGCATACCTAGACCCCAAGTCAATTTTTGATTTTTTTTTGGTATCTAGAAGCATAGGTGGAGTTTTCATATTAAATGTTATAATAAATCTATTTAGAAGCATAGGTGGAGTTTTCATGTTAAATGTTGTAATAAATCTATTTAGAAGCATAGGTGGAGTTTTCATGTTAAATGTTATAATAAAACCCACTAGAGGCATCTTCTTGTAGTGGAGGATTTAGAAATTGATTTTTTCCTAAAGTTAGGACTGTTATTTTGGGAGAGTTTAGTGAAAAGGCTATTTTCAAGCCTTCCTTTTGATTTTTTCCACGATGGTGGAGTAGTGGGATGAGGAATTATATTGTAAACATGCTATTTTATATCTCATACATGTCGTAGAGATATGATATGCAATTTGGAGTGAAGGAAATATAGAATTTTCCCTATTTTGCTGCATTTTTCTGTCTTGTGCTATTTCTAACATTTTGTACACAGCCGTACTGTACTGTCATAAAGGAAAATGTCTGAAATCATGTGAGGGATGGTATTAGCTTTCATTTGAATCTAGTTGGAGGGATTTTCATAGGTTTAGAAGCATTTTATCAATATTTTTCTGAAACTAGCTCTTAAACCCTAGTTTTGAGGGTTTTAGGGAAACCAATGGGTTTTTGACCCATTCCATCTGTGTTGGATCCCCAAAATGGATGGAATGGCATGGATTAGCATAGATTTTGTCTTTCTAATGTTTGCAAGTGCAGGTAAGAAGTTTGACACGTGTGAGGAATGGTGGAAGGTCTGATATCCTCATGTATCGGACTGTGACAGCAAATTTGAAGAAGAATTTGGGCATTTGGGGTATGGTTTTTGACCCAGCATACCCTACCCCAAGTTAGATATAATAAATTTTAGTGTTATAATCATTGTCTACTATTGTGCTCAAATTCAAATAACATAACAATCATTTCCATGTGATAAATCAAATGCATCACTCATCAAGAATATATTAGAACACATACAATTATAGTTTTTAACTATAAACTTTTATATGATTGACTAACATTGCAGATTTGTAGCAGCAGGGAATGACAACATATAATACCATGCATCTTCTATGTAATCAATCTTCCAAGGTAAGTATAGCTGAAGCAAATATTTATTCTTTTCTATCTCATAGTATGAATAATAATATACTTTGCGGACATCAGTATCAACATGTTAATCCAATATATAAATAGATATATATCTGTAGTAAATATATGAATATACAAACTAGTATTCAGCATGAAAGCAATGATTTCATAGATTGCGGAAAGCATGCACAAAGTGCATATATAATTCGCATAATGCCTCATCAATGGTCTAGGTACATCATTTAACTATTGAGAAAATACTCCATAGAAAAGTAACTCATAGCAAAAATCTAATAGTAGAGACTCATTGAGTTGGATGCCAAAAAATGGCTTGCAATTTGTATGTCAAAGTATCTCAGAGACAAAATAAGATCTCTTACTACTAACTATAGAATAATTACAAATAAATTTAAGGATTGTTAACAACCATTAAATGGCTTAAGATCTGTATAAAAGAGATTGATCAAATAATAATATTGACCCAACAAATTAAAACAAATCTAAAGAAGATTTAAAACCGTATGTACAACTCAACTCTATGAAGAGCGACTGAGCAGAATAAACATATTGTTATTATTATTATAAAAATATATAGACATTCACAACGAAGACCATTTGCAAACATAGGCTGCTGTTATTCAAAACCTCGTGCCCCAGTCTCATTCTAAAATAATCAAAAGTGCATCCATCCAACAAAACTTAATGGTAAGCAAATTTCTATCAGATATTAAAGTTAGAAATGTTCTGCTCGACATGCACAAAAAACTTGGAAGCACAGAAAAGGCATGTGAACTATTTGACAATATGCCTCTAAGAGATATTGACTCATGAAATGCAATATTTGCAAGATATGCACAAAATGGATTTGTGAATAAACTTTAGAAATTTTCAAGCAAATGCAATTGGTAGGCATAAGCCAAACCCCACAACCTATGTTGTGCCCTCCCTACCTGCATGGGAGCTATGGAACAAGGAAAGACATCCATCGAAACATAATGGTGAGGGGATCTTTGCTAGATATTTTAGTTGGACGCAAGTCACAAGTAGACAAGTAAGAAAAATGTCGAATTATAGACAAATCACATGAATTGTTTGATAGAAATCCACAAAGAGATATATGGGCACAACATAAAGAAGAAAAGAAAAGAGTAGATATTTAAATCAAATACCAAGCCTTTCATTCCATCCATACAATCGGCCTCAAGCAATGAGAAGAAGCATAAATGGATAAAGCTAACCTCTATATAGAGGAAACCCGAGTACGGTCCATACACAACTAAAGACTCATAGATAGTAAACATTTTCACATAAAGGAGCAAGGTATTTTATCACCTTTATTGATGATTTCTCAAGATTGTCATTTTTTATAAAAGCATTAGAAATGTTCAAATTTTTTAAAGCCTTTGGTGAGTAGTTGGGAAAAACTTTGAAAAGACTTAGAGGTGATAATGGGTTGAATATACCTCCAATGCTTCCAAAAAATTTTGTGCGAAGGGATCCGATTAGAGTACAATGTTCCTTAGTCACCACAATAGAATGGTGTTAAAGAATGAAGGAATAGGACTTTGGTTGAAAGTACAAGATGCATGCTTAAGAGTAGTGGGTTATCTAATTTTTTTTTAAGGTTGTTCAGCAATTTCTATAGCTACATATGTAAAAAATAAGCTACCAACTACTATGTTGCATAAGAAGACACCTTATGAATCATAGCATGGAAGTAAGCTAAGTGTGGAGGATCTGAGAATTTTTGGTTGTTTGGCATATACACACATACTAAATGAAGAACAAGAGAAATAGTTGAGAAGAGTAAGAAAGGAATAATGATTGGTTACAACCTAGATTCAAAAGGATATAGAATTTGTGGTCCCATAACACATGAAATTCTAGTGAAGAGAGACATCATTTTTTATGAAGATTCAGTTTTGCATAAACTAGCAATAGTGGAGAATGTGAAGGCTACAAAAATGGGATTTTTTTATTGTAAATCTGAAGAAGAACTTGAGCATGAGGATTCTACTCCAGTTGGACTAGTAAGAGCACTTGAACTTATAACTATACAACATGTGGAACCTATTTAAGAGTAGCTAGAACTTGAAAGATCAACAAGAGCAAGAAACCCACACAAAAAGCACAAGAATCATATGCACTTTATGTAGAAGATAATGTACCACTTATTTTTCAAAAAGCACTTGAAAGTGATCATGCAGCAGATTGAGGCATGCAATGGATGTTGAATATGAATCACTCATAAAAGAAACAGACTTGGGAGCTCACAAGTCTTCCACCCGGAAGGAGAATAGTTGGGTGTAAATGGTTGTTCAAACAAAAAAATAAGTTAGAAGGATCAATTGACTACTACAAGGTTCGAGTGGTGGCAAAAGGATACACCCAAATTGCAAGTTTAGATGATCATGACATATTCTCACCTATAGTTAAGATAACATCTATCAAAGTCCAATTAGCAATTGCAACATCCTTAGATCTTCAAGTACATCAGCTAGATATAAAAACACCAATTTTGAATGGATTTTTAAAGGAAGAAAATTATATGGAACAACCAGAAAGCTACATACAAGAAGGAAGTGAGCAGTTTGTATGCAAGCTTCAAAAGACATTGTATAGATTGAAATAATCCTTAAGAGCATGGTATGAGTTAATGATGGGTTTCTCAAAAATTAAGGATATGCTAGTTGCAATGTTGATTCAAATGTCTACATCAAGCATTTTGGTGAGTCAATGATATTTTTAGCTCTATATGTTGATGACACTATCATTATGAACAATGATCCAAAAATGTTAGATTTGTTGAAGTCTCAATTAGCTACAAAATTTGATATGACCAATCATGGTCAAATCCATTATTGCTAGGGTATTCAAATTTTAAGGGATGGGGAGAAGAGGCAGATCCATGTTAATCCAGAAAGGTACATCAGCAACATTCTCAAGAAATTTGGGATGGAAAATTACAAACCAATAAGTACTCCAAAGAAACAGGTCAGAAACTTTTATTAGAAATGTGTTCCAAAACACAAAAAGAAGTAGACTATATAAGTACAGTTCCATATTGAAATGCTATATGGAATGCTATTGGAAGCTTATTATATGCAATGGTTTTTAATAGACCTAATATTGCACATGATGTAAGCATTGTGAGCCAGCTTTCTAACAATCTTGCACAACAACATTGGGCAGCAGTCAAGAATTTTTAGATATCTTCAAGCAACAACTAAGCACATTCAGTGGGAGTTATCAGAATATTTGAAGCTTATAGGCTATTGTGATGCAAATCGTGCAGTGGATATTGATAGAAAGAGATCAACTTCAAGATATTGTATCCTTAGTGGAGGTGCAGTTTCGTGGGCAACTAAGAAACAATTGACAATTTCTCTTTCAAGTGTAGAAGTAGAGTACATATCAGCATGTCAAGCAATAGAGGAATCAATATGGTTGAGAATATTATGGTAGGACATTGGGATTGCTCAATCCCAACCAAGAGTGTGATGTGTGATAGTCAAAGTTGTATTTTCATGACAAAGCATTTAAAGTATCACAAAAAAGTTAAGCACATAGGAAATTGATATCATTTCATTCGTGAACGAGTTGAAAAAAACTTTGTACAAATAGAATACTGCGCAACTAAAATGATGGTGGCAGATGTACTGAGGAACTACCAAGAAACAAGTTTTGAGTTTTGTAAGGACTAAATGTACTACAACCTGATTGACAAATATTTGGCTAAGTGGGAGTGTTGTGCATAAACAATAGCCATATATTTAGGGATTAATCTTATATTTAAGGCTTTCTGTTTAATAAATGACAACACATGGTAACAGCCGTGTAAGTGCTATTAGGAATAGTTTGTTGAGACATGGACCAACTAGGACTCGAACCTAGGACCTTCCATTCGCTGCTGGAGTGCTCTACCACTAAGCTACTGGCCCCTCTTGGACCAGTCCAACGTCGGTCCGGGTGTGGCTTATTTCCAACACCAACACCCCCTCTTAAGCCACACCTCTCGTGTGCCTGGGGCTCCTAGCCTGGGCCTAGCTCTGATACCATGTTGAGACATGGACCAGCTAGGACTTGAACCTAGGACCTTCCATCACTGCTGGAGTGCTCTACCACTGAGCTACTGGCCTCTCTTGGACCAGTCCATCGTCGGTCCGGGTGTGGGTTATTTCCAACACCAACAGTGTGGTTTATTTCCAACACCAACACCCCCCCTTAAGCCACACCTCTCGTGTGCTTGGGGCTCCTAGCATGGACCTGGCTTTGATACCATGTTGAAACATGGACCAGCTAGGACTCGAACCTAGAACCTTCCATTTGCTGCTTGAGTGCTCTACCACTGAGCTACTGGCCCCTCTTGGACCAGTCCATCGTCAGTCCGGGTGTGGCTTATTTCCAACACCAACATAGTTTAGATGTAGGTTAGTGAGTAAATCTAAGACAGTTTGGATTGAGTCTTTTAGGAGGACTCTCCTACCCTATTTTCCAGATAAGCATGTAACCCTCTTTTCAGTTTGCCAGATAAGCATGTAACCCTGTTTTCAGTTTGTAAGATAATGTAATAGGAGGTTCAATTCTGTGTTTTGTTTCTCCATATTTTATTTTAAGTTCAGTTTCAGTTCACATCTTAGTATACATATTTTTGTTTACCAAAGCTCTTAATATACATATGATTTAGCACCTAGAGATCTGGCAGATGAAGTGAAATCCTAAAACTAGGAAAGTTCAACCAGCACCATTAACAAATTTTACACGATATATTTAATTTTCTCAGATAATGTACAAACAAGACTTTGCATTCAGCAGAGTTCAAACAAGACTTGTTATAGCAGGAATTTTTGCCACAAATTATGAGGGGCGTTGCATGGTGGGAGGCTGCCCAACAATGAGGAAAGAATGGTGTGGAACGGAAAACATGAACCACAAACGCCTGCGAAAAGCCTGGTTTGCTATCATGCCATCAATGATTTCGCTGAGGATCTTTGGATACTCCTGCAATAACTCTGCTATCACTGGAAAAAAAATCATCTTTCTGACTGCAAATCTTTACCAGACTTAAAAATCTTAGTTTCCCCACTCCAACACACCTATTTAAACCTCATCAGCATTGTTAATAATTATTATGGCTCTTCCGCTGTTTTGACAATCTATATGTTATGCCCATCATTATGAATCCACTGTCAGCTTTTCTATTGGCGTATCAGTCCACAGTTTTTGAAAGACTGCAAACTCCAGCATACATTCTACTTAAATATCATTCATTTCAATGGTTAAACAGTTAATAGTAATTTTCTACCTCATTCACAATAAAAAGTGGTAAATATTTGTTATATTTTTATTGAACAAAATTAACCTTTGACTGTTAGCCCACTCATATTCTGACTAGAATCTGACTGTATTGGAACCTTCAAATGTGTCTTAGATTTGATTGTGTGAGTTTGGATTTGATACACCTACAAATTATATAATGTTTAAATATTCTTTGAAAATGCCCCCGCCCACCATATATGTTGAAAGGTCATAATCATATGGGCCATTCACTTGAGCAAAAAGAATCAAAATATCTAATTGTTAATTGATGTGAAATTCGTTTCATTAAAAGTTATGACAAATCTGTTTCAAATTGTCTACTGCACATTGATAAATGAGTGGATATGTTTAAGATTTGGGAGATAAGGATGATTTTCATTAAAAGTTATGACAAATCTGTTTCAAATTGTCTACTGCACATTGATAAATGAGTAGATATGTTTAAGATTTGGGAGATAAGGATGATTTATAAAAGATTATATTTTAAAAAAAATTAAAGAAATTATTATAAAAATTTAAGAAAATGTTGTTTATACAAATGGGTTGTTGATTTGATATGTATAATATTTATTATGTAAAAGTGATTTATAAGATATTATATTTCCAACAACTTTATATGTTTAAAATATCTTTATAAAAGTGATTTATAAGATATTATATTTCCAACAACTTTATATGTATAAAATAAAGATATTTTAAATGTTTTAGTGTAACAATTAATATGATTAAGATCTATATGAATTAAACCTCATAAATATTAATTCAGTCTTATAATTTATTTAAATCTGATGTCAATTTTACATTAATTTTAATCCAAAGAAAGGATTGGTCTATTGATTTATTTTAAGATTGGTAATTATTTTGGATTAGTCTTATTAAAGACAAAAATAGGACTAAACCATATTTTAAGCAGTAATGAGCTTGCATATGCTTATGCTTTAATATTTAGCTTGTGTATGTTTTTGCTTGAATTTTGTAGCCTTTTATAGGCTTGAGTATGATTCAAAAGGATCTAGAATACTCAAGAGTGCATAACTCTCTTAACACTAGTTCACATGTTTTTCACAATTCTATTAGCAGACACATTGCCACCTATAGAACATGTGGTGGTAATGAGATAGTCTATCTTCTCTCCAATCTTACCACACACATCTAAATCATCTATTCTGACATACTCTATTCTAAAAATACATTTGCAACAATATTCTAGAACAAGAACAATATAGAGGAATCTCATTATTGAAGCCAACATACATAGAGTTGTAGGCAATCTTGTCACTACCCACACTCTCCTTCACCCTCCTCATGTATTATATATTCTATACTACCATTCTTTGTAAAATAATATACATACAAGAGAATGAACACACATTCCAACTTAGTACAAATGAGGATAGCTTAGGCATTTAATTCATTCGACCTTTTAGATCATGTATAAGACTATTGCATTATAGTTCACATTGAAGTGATTAACTTGTTATTCTCTCTCTATCTCTAATAAAGGAAATAAACAATATTTTCTAATTAATCTAGGGTAAAGCACTAACTCAACACAAGTAAGAAAATAACCCTAGATTTAATGAGTTAGGATTGATAATACTACTAAAATATATGCTTGAATTTAAATAAATAAAACAATAATACTTAGCTCTAAACTTGATGAAAATTTCGTGTAATATATACCAAATGATTTGTCAATTTTTGTCAGTACTTGGGACATGATCATTAGTGAGATTTTGTTATTACTCTAGTTGGCTTCCATGCTTGTAGAATTAATCTCCATGTTTGCAGACCTAAACCTTGCTCACAAACCTGAGTTGTTTTGAATTTGATGTCTATAACATGTTTGCCTTGATGTTTAGAACTTTCATTTGAAAATGGGTGGTATTAGAACTATTTAGGGTTTTACTAGGCTAAGATTAAATTTTCCTTTCATCAAATCCATGTTTATTCAACTATTTGATACAAATAATCAAAGATAGCAAACAAACATGTAGTGATGCCTATGATGTTTATGTAAGCTAATGACATGCACAATACTAATTATTTATGATTGATGCAAGAACTTGATGTAGGAGCATCCGAGTCCACAGGCGATCCTGCATTGCCCAAAAAGACTTGTTTTACTTTCTTATTTTGCTGTAAGAGTTGCTACAAGAGTTGATTGATCAATTTCTAGAGAATTTCCTAAAGATTTTGGTCAAGTAATGAATTGATCTTGAAGAAGGCCCAAATGGGTATCTGCATCTCAAATTTGGTGAAGATCTGATCAAAATTGAAGAAGTTATGCCTCAACAGAGTTTTTGCCTATCACTAGATATCTTGTGACCTTCATTTTGCCTGCTGGCGCTAAAAAGTCTCTGCACCAGATATATCCAGTGATGCCTCATTTTCCCATCGGACACTTCCAGCCACTTTGCGCTAAAACTAGGGTTCAATGGATATTGCCCTAAATTCCTCCTTCATTGGATGAAGCGATAAATTTGCTCTTCACCGGACATGTCTAGCATATACCATAATCCCCGCCGGTCCAGTGATAGTGGATTTCCCCACCAGAGAATTAAAAATGTGTTAGCGTTGTTTAAGGTGAAAATTGATAAAGAGGATTTGTTTGTGTTTAGGGTTAATTTGTAGGAATCCTCCTTTCACCTCAAACATTCAAGGAATTTAGGGCAAGTAGGAAATCTACTATCAGGCCTGCAGTCACTTGGAATGTAGGGAAAATTGGAATTGTGTAGATTTATTGTTTAATTAAGACCAATTATGCTCAAAACCCTAATTATGCAAATTTGGAAGCAAATGGACAAATCACAAAAAATGCTCACACACAAAGATACTAAATGATAATCAAATGCATACCACATTTTGAAGGGTCGGAGACTAATGAGCGGGCGCCCTAGTCCAATGCCATACTTTTTGTCAGGATCTAGAAACCTTGTCTGCAACCTGTTCCTGTTGTTCTAGAGATTCTTCAGTTGCGGAATCTGGAGGACTAATGAGCAGGCGCCCGAGTCCAAGTCCCTATTTTCTCTTCAGATCTACAATTCTGACAGTCTGCAATGCTCTCCTGCAACTCCACTTTTCCTGCTCCTACAACCTGTAAACTACAATCACATAAAAATGGGTTGGGGGTTGTGGTGTTTAGAGGCTTGCCTCAGTCAAGCCCTAGAGAGACATTCAAGTCTTCCGAACACCATTGTCAGATAAAGAGTGTGTATCCCTATGGGATAGAGGCAAAATCCAAATGATAAATGATTGAAAACATAATTGATATTACCTTGTAGTGAAGATCTCATGGAAGGAAGAAGCTCTTCATGCCATGAGGAGATGGCTGCCAAATCTGCAAATACAAATGCAATAACAACACAAAGTCTACTCTAACAATGAATGCCTTGGATCACTTCTACACAAGTTCATGAGTCAAAATTGCCATCTAGTTTACAAATGAATGCCTGAACATGCTTATATATGCAACTACAAACATTCCCGCTAAGAATTTCGTAATTGAAACTTACCATGTCAGCATACGACCTAAATAACAGTCACAAACCGACACTTTGAAATTGGGCCTGACCTAAAATAGGGCAGGACTAGGGCACAGGTGCCCAAGTCCTCCCCCTATTTCAGGTAGGATTATTGTTAAGTACAACCCCTGAGTCCAAATTGCCATGAAACTTCAGGGTTTTCTCATCAGGAAGTTAGATTAACATGAAAAATGTTCTAAATGCATAAACAGGACCTGGGAGCTAAAACTTAAGAGGGAAAAGCCCCCAAGGGGACATTTTCTGACGTAACATTTAGCCCCCACTTTAATGTATGTATAAACATAAGGCTAATGCATGCATTAAAGTAATGTCAACAAACATAGAAAACACACCAAGCACGGAGAAAACGTGCAGTCACAAAGAAGATAGTAGTTAACAGGCATACAAAACACGGATAAGACAGTTATAGTCACGCAAAACACAAAGAATACAATATTGAAGACATGCAAAACATAGTGGATACAGTGAATGTAGATAGAGATAATTTTCTTTTTCTTTTTTCTTTTCATATATGAAATGCAGATGCAAGTATATGAAAGTAAACACACCACCCATAATGTAGGAGGGACTCGTCGCCACCGGTCTTTAAACTGCATATGGGGCAACACACACACAATACATGCCATACAAATCCCAAAGCATAGGAGGGACTCATCACCACCGGTCTTTAAACTATGCTTGAAACAAACACACAATACACACACACTTGGAAGACACAGAGAAAACACAACAGACAAGCGATGGAGTGTTCCTATTTCTAGGTTCAACACCATCTCAGGCACATTACAAACACACACCAACAATTGGGCTTCACCACAACAATCACCAAAGACACGCTTAAGGGTTGAGTTAATCACAGAACTGCTGCCCGCCTCACAAGGAGGACTTTTGAAAATGACAAGATGTGCATTCTCCATGAGAAATACACCATCCCCGCCTCCACATAGGGCTTAAGATAGAAAAGGGATGCGATATCCCCACCTCCGCAGAGGGCTTAAATGATAGATTTCAAACAAATCTTAGAGTGCAGGAGGGATTCATCGCCACCATTCTTTAAGAGTGCACCTAAGAACAAGCACATTGCTAACATCTACAACAGATAGCTTACCTTATATATGCCCCCACCTTAAGGAGGTTGATATCAAGTATCGATATCAAGCACGTTAAGGTAGGAAGAAAACACACAAGGGAACATGAGCTTTTGCAAAGCCCATGCCCCCCAGAGGTGACATGTACTTTACGATCACCAAATGTTACCACAAACACATTCCTACAAGAAAAGTATTAGTGTCCATATAATCATGATAAACAACAATGCATATGATTAATCACACAAAGAGGCAAGGTAGTACTACGAATTCGAAGATTGGGTATAACTGCGGGGCTATACTGTGAAAATCTCAAAACCGAGTGTCACCAAGGCGAGATTCAAAGATAAACAAAGTGCACGAAGCAGTAGTATTGTTTGTAAGTGAGATAAGACACCATCAAGATCACACAACAAATTGCATGGAGTGATTCTACTAGCCAAGCGTCGGATAATATATATCAACCCCATTGTCATATAGGAACTAAGTCCAATTTTTTATTTCTCACTAAAGGGATGCTAGGTCCGCATCAGTATAATATGTTTTTCATCATCCACCCGCTAGATAGAAACACTAGAGGAAGGGAAACAATAAATTGAGAGAGGAGAAACAAATGCCTTAGGGACAGTCATGTAGGAGGGTGCCCCCAAGTCACCAACCACAACGCTATGTCCATAAGACACAACACACAACAATGAAAATATCTAGGAGAAGCAAGATAGAAGAATGATTATACAAATAGAAGAAGGTCACAATAGAGGCAGTCTCCTGGTATCCTGGACCTTACAAGAGAATCAAGGGTCATCCCAGGAGGCCTGAACAACACATAACACATCACGAGGGAAACACATCATGAGAGATAAAGGGTTAGAAATACTTACCTGTAAGGAGATTCATGCTAGAAGTCATCATCAAGGAGGTCATCATCCTCCCAAATCTGAATGCTAGAAAGAGGTGTAGGTTGTTCCCTTTGTCTGTCTAATGTATTTTGATTACCTCCCGATCCTTGAAGGGATAATGAAGGAGGGACCTCGGCATAAATGTGGACGAAGTGAATTTTGAAAGTTTGCCTTATCCACATCTATTACACCGAATAGCTCAAGATATTCATAGTGGTTTTGTGTTGTTGTTATATCATTCTCTAATGCTTCATCCTGGCTAGGAAGAGCATTGGAATTACTAGAGCCAACCCTAGTCTTCTCATCGAAGGTTTTTGAACATTCAGGTTGTAAATTTTTAATTTCAACAAGTTGTAGCAAATTGTCACAAAGAGAATCTGCATCATCCAAAGCTTCATCCTAGCTAGGGAGAGTGGGAAAGGATAGTAGAGTAGTGTTAATAAAAGTGTCAATGATATCTTCTTCTTGTGCCAAAATATCCTCACTAAGTGGGGTTATGTTGGGACGAGTCTCTTTGTTCGATGAATCACCCATTGCTATATCATTCTCATAGGTCTCAGAAAGAATTTCCATTATATCATCATGAAATGAAGGGAGAGATGGAATAATATCTTCACTACTACTTTCCCCATGGTTATTTTTAGAAATGAAACCAGTGAGGTTTTCCAAGATTGAAGGGAAAACACCCACGATGGTGAGAAAACTTTCAAAGTAGGCTATTGTTCGAAGGATATAACAGGTAGTGCTTACGGACAAGTCAATACCATTGATGTAGGCTATTTGATGCAAGACTTGAGGATGTTTATCAGTGAATTTGCAAAAATTATCATAATTCATAATGTACTCAAATAAATCTTCCAAAGATGAATGATTAGGAGAATCCATGAATTCAAAACTATGACCTAAAATGCTCGATTTTTTCAACTTTTTTCAATGCAAATAAGTGAAAGAACGAGTGTTGTAAGGAAATTGATCAAGGGAAGAAAATATTATGTCTGATATCAGTCTAATAGAGCAATAATATCCTTCACAACACAATTTTGATGCAAATCTAGAATGATGACAAGTCAAAACCTAGTGAAAATACACTAAAATATGTATTTTTTTCACAAAATTTGAATGCAAAGACCCAACAAAAGGGGTGTTGTAAAGAATTTAGGAGGTGCCAAAGATTATAGCAGTAATATTAGTCATCTAAATCCATAAAATCTTTCACAACACACTTGGAGTGCAAATCTAGGTCAAACCCTAGGGAAAATATAGCTAAAATATGCAAATTTTCACCAAATTTCCACTGTAAGGGCCAAATAAAAAGGTGTTGTAAATAATTTGAGGATGGGCACCAGATAATAACCTAGTAACAGCCAATTAGTGTAGAAAAATCCTTTACAACATGCCTAGGATGCAAATCTAGAGAGTCGATAAGGCCAAAATCTAGTAAAAAATTAAGGTTTCCAAACCCTAGGCATGAAATTTTGCAAGCAAACCACTATGATGAAAAACTATTGTTATAAATCAATCCTAATGAGTGTTTTAAAATGGTAGTAAAATCTGAAACAAGATTTTGACTACAAACCCTAGCTAATGCAAAACTAGGTTATATGGAAAAATGCACAATTTCAAGTAATTTTTATCAATTTAATCATGAAAATGTAATCTAAATGAATGATGAATGAAAAATTTATGTATTCTAAATCAGATCTAATGACAATGATAGAAATCTATTGAAATTAAATGCAAACTACTTCAAATTATATGAAAAATGCAAGCTAAAAATGCCAATTTTTTCAAATTTTTCAATTTTTTTTGTAATTTTTCAAATGCAATAAGATCAACAATAATATGAATGAATGAAATGAATGTAAATCTAAAGTAAAACACTCATCAAGGTGCCAAATTCATTAAAAACATGGGTTCACCAAAATATTTAAGGTGAAATTTGATAAAGAGGATTTGTTTGTGTTTAGGGTTAATTTGTAGGAATCCTGCTTTCACCTCAAACATTCAAGGACTTCAGGATGAGTAGGAAATCTACTATCATGCATGTTGTCACTTGGAATGTAGGGAAAATTGGAATTGTGTAGATTTGTTGTTCAATTAAGCCCAATTATGCTCAAAACCCTAATTATGCAAATTCAGAAGCAAACAGACAAATCATGGAAAATGCTCGCACATAGAGATACTAAATGATATTTAAATGCATACCAGATTTCAAAGTTTAGAAAGTGGAATAGTCAGGGACTAATGAGTGGGCACCTTAGTCCAGTGCCATGCTTTTTGTTGGGATTTGGAAACCTTGTCTGCAACCTGTTCCTATTGTTCTGTAGATTCTTCAGTTGCAAGATCCAGATGACTAATGAGTGGGTGCCTGAGTCTAGGTCCCCGTTTTCTCTTCAGATCTACAATTCTGATAGTCTGCAATCCTCTCCTGCAACTCCACTTTTTCTTCTCCTGCAACTTGTAACCTGCAATCACGAAAAAATGGGTTGGGGTAGTGGTGTTTAGAGGCTTGCCTCAGTCAAGCCCTGGAGAGACATTCAAGTCTTCTGAACACCGTTGTCAAATAAAGAGTGCGTATCCCTACGGGATAGAGGCAAAATCCAAATGATAAATGATTGAAAACACAATTGATATCACCTTGTAGTGAAGATCTCATGGAAGGAAGAATCTCTTCATGCCATGAGGAGATGGTTGTCAAATCTTCAAATACAAATACAATAACAACACAAAGTCTGCTCTACAAAACACAATGAATGCCTTGGATCACTTCTACACAAGCTCATGAATCAAAATTGCCATCTAGTTTACAAATGAATGCCTAAACATGCTTATATATGCAACTACAAACATTCCCACTAAGAATTTCGTAATTGAAACTTACAGTGTCGGCATAGGACCTAAATAATGGTCACAAACTGACACTTTGAAATTGGGCCTGACCTAAAATAGGGTAGGACTAGGGCACGGGCACCCAAATCCTCCCCCTATTTTAGGCAGGATTATTGTTAATTACAACCCCTGAGTCCAAATTGCCATGAAACTTTAGGGTATTCTCATCGGGAAGTCAGATCAACATGAAAAATGCTCTAAATGCATAAACAGAACCCGAGAGCTAAACCTTAAGAGGGAAAAGCCCCCAAGGGGACATTTTCTTATGTAACAAGTGTTAAAAGTTGACTTCACTGGATTTGCGTGAAAAGGGACCCTCATAGGACATATCCACTTAGCAATAAAAATCCTGCTGATCCTGTGATGCATGGAAACTCTACCGGGAGTGTTAAAAGAGCCAAGTGCTAAAATGGAGCCTCACTAGACATATCCTGTGAGGCACAAATTCCCCACTATCCAGTTACTCATAAAAGTTCTGCTAAAGGCATAAAAGGGACCTGCACTAAAACTGGCATCCATTGCATATGTTTAGTAACCCCTATTTTTCCTGCATCCTATCATGACCATTTTTCCCACCATCCAGTGAAGGGTAAAAGTCCTGCCAAAAGTACAGATGTTTGGTCAACCTGCAGATCCCCACAAACCTGATATCTGATGAGGCACAAAATCACTACAAACACCCAGGAATCGACAAATTCAGTTTTAATCACATGAACAACTATTCCTGGGGCAAATGAGGATTTGACACATGGCAAGAATAGGTAATAAGGTCAATGGTCGCCTCAGGGATCTATAAATTAGGGAAATTTATATTTTGAGGAGAGAGATTCTCCTTGGTCATGAGATTTCTCCTTGGTCAAGAATTGGTAGTACATTTTTGGAGATTCCAGAGAGTTCTCCAAATTGCAAGATCTGTTATATTTGATCTTGAAATGTTGTAAGGCTGAGGCCAATGCATGTGTAATGCCAATTGTAGTCTTTTTGTAATCCTTCTCTTGCGTATGAATAAAGAATCATTTGTTGTCTTGTGTTAATCATTTTGGCTGCTTGATCTAGTAGCTTGATAAAGCCCCTGGATCTTGAGCTGCATTAGAACTATGATATTCTAAATCTACTCACCACGAAAGTGAATGAGGTGGACTTAGAATGGCACATGCATTGCACCCTTTCCAATGACATGGATCAAATTACTCCCACTCTTTTGAGAAAATTTAGCTAAGTAAATGAGAATTTGATTGATCACTCTCTTCATATTGAAGGAGGATCTTGTAGATGGTAGTGGTATTATTGTATAGAGTGGAGGTTGCACCAATAGGCTCACTCAATTTACAAGGAAGAAGTACCTAATGGTGGACTATGGTGTTGATCCATGAAGTGGGATGTTGAATGGTTGGAATTTGAACTATCGAGGTGTTTAAATGTTCCCTTTGAAGTGTTATTGTTGTGATTCTAGCATCAATAAGTTTGATGAACTTGTTTGAAAGAACGAGTTCTCTTATGCATGAATTTTCTCTTATCTACCTTTGTCTATTATGTTCTCATATTTTCCTAAGACTGGGTGCGTTCTCTTGAATTTCATCTAAAACTGCCTAAATCTAGTCTTCCTTGATCATTGGACACATTTAGCATGAAAGGCCAACTTAGAGATAGGAGACTCAAAAGAGAGTGATTTTGGTTTGTTTTCTTGTTTTATTGAAGTTGTGATGTTTTCTTTATTTGATGTTTTGTTTAATGTGTTAGGACTTATACATTTTAAGGTTTTGGGTCCATTGCTTAGGGTTTTACCTTTGGTTCAAAAACCCTAAACCCTTCCTACAGTGTTCTTTATTTTTTTATGTTTCATTGTTGACCCCTTATTCTAGGTTGTCGGTCAATTAAATTGTTATTTAAGCCTTTAAGGTCATTATTTTCACCATCCCCTTTGGTTTAGATAATCGGTTGAGGTCCTTGTAAATGTTTCAAGTAAGTTAGAGCTTAAGTCTAAACTTGTGAGTGGTGCAATGTGAGGATGACATTTGGTAGCCTGGTGCATGCCCGTGGGCTTCAAATGATCTATACTATTAGAGTTGCTCTAATGTGCTATGTTGTCACTTGTCTAGTGGGCCCGAATCTTTGTCAAAGTCAAGCTAAAGGACATCCAACTAGGCAGTTTTGGATTGGTCAGGTGCCCCCGCATAGAATAGGTTGTCAGATCTAAATAGGTGAACATGTGCCACTACAGTTTGATGCCATGTGTCTCAGACCCACTGATTATCATAGAAGCAGGGTGATAGTGTGAATCCATGTGGAAATCATGCGTAGGCTCACAGTATCAAAGGTGAGGGGCCCAGGAAGGAGTGTGAACACATGATGTAGCGACATGTGTCAGAGGTCAAAGCTGATATGTGTTGTCAGTATGATGAGATGGGTATTTTTTCCCTCGTGGCATGAGGTGACTAGCCAAGACTCAACATACACAATGGATTTTTTAAAATCCTATTGAGACTTCTTGAACCATAGATCTTGCCACGAGGAGCCCAAATTAGACGATGCAATTTTAAACTTTGAATTGGTTCATTGCAAACAGTCTAGTCAAGTATGTCAGAATCAATGGTGGAATGACTATTGTCGATCTGATTCTAAGCTATTTGAAGTAAATGATTAATGGTGTAATGACCATTGCATGATGATTTTTCATGAATTTCAAAGCTCTCAGTTGTGTTCTAATAAAAACTAGGGTTTGCGAGAAAAACTCGGTAGAATAGGTAAGAAGTGTAAAACAAGAACGAGAGATTTCTAAAAGCATATGCCTAAATGACATGTGTTCTTAAAAGCTACATCACCACAAGGGGTTGCCCCAAAGATGAGAAAACCAAGGTGATGCTTACAGGCATGATACACAATGGCTTGTGTAGTCATGGTATGACACCAAGCATTGCAACAAGGTATTGTTATCACCTAGGATTGCACCCGTGATGCAAAGTTGTGAGGCTCAACAATCCTGTGTAACATGGGAATACCTTCAGGTTGTGGGTGCCCTATGGTGAAGGTAGACCTCCAAATTGTGGGCTAGTTCCCTTATGATTGATCTAATGGTAAACTATCTTTACAAAAAAAGGATAGAAAGAATTGCAATGGAGTAATAAACTGTATTTGAAATTGTGGTGATGCACCTATATGATGATAAAACTTGCAGAATAAGTCACAGCTATTCTCAAATACACTGGTTACACAAATTAGAAATTATGACTTAATCACAAAAGTGTTTCTAGAGCAGGCCAATCAGTTTGTTCTTTCAAGAGGAAAATAAATTTTCACAATTTTTAAGGCCAAAATGAAACAAACACAACTTGAGACCTATGATGGATGGACAATAATGAATGAGACAAACTTAAAGGCTTTAATGGTTAAAACACAATAATTTCATCAAATCATTCAGAAAGGCACTTGCATATTTCTAAAAAGGCAAATTTTGGTATTCTAAATGAAAATAGAAGGAAAAAGCACTGCATAAGACAAAAAATATGAACCTGTAACCTACTGTATTGTATAGATCTAAAAATGAGTTACAAAAAACCCCTATTCTCTGCATTGTGTGAGAGAAAAAAGACGGTAAGAACTGAGAAAAAACTAAGTTTTTCCTCCTATAATACAAAAGATGACTCCAATGAGTCAGATTGAGTGAACTCCAATCAAATCAACATCAAAAAAAATCTCCAAGAATCTCTCTCACGAGCAAAGATGAAAATCCTCCAAAAAGGGGGTCAAAACTAAAGTAATTTGAGCAAAAATAGCTCCAATCTATTTCTCTTAGCTAGTTTGACCATGTGGAACTCCAAACTCACCCTAGTTTGGTCGTAGATCAAGGAATTTAACACTCCAAAATACCTCAATTGTACCTTAGTTTAACTATCTCTCTATTTTGCATGGTTGAGAGGCAAAATTAAACTAATTTAGCAATTATTAAATGCAATCAATATGATTGATTTAATAAGTGCTATGTGAGCATGATATCCTACTATGTTTATTACATAGCAATTACTAAAGCAATTTATAATTTATTGCATGTAATAATTGCTAAATTACAATATTTGTCATTTGATGGTGTAAACACAGGGATTTGTGTTAAACTATAGTGCAATAATTCCTAGAGGCAAAAATAACCTCTCCCTTGGCACATGAAAATCAAATATCTTCTTATCCTGTCTCTTGACTCATAAAAGAGTGCGAATTTTCCCTTTGACTCATGAAAGCTCCATTACTGCAAAACTCTAAGTCCAATATTAATCATTTCTTTTGAGATCTATAGTAAGAAAAAAGAACCTTCAAAACTCTAAAAGTTATAATCATTTTCAATCTTCACGGGTTCATTGTGCTATTAGGTCTTATGACATAAAAGTCATAGACCATGGTCTGTATTTGGATTGCAATGATTTCTTCAAAAATAAAGTCAAAAATCTTCATAAGTCATGAGCTAGGGTATGTTTTGGCAACAAAACAAAAGAAAGGAAAACCCTAAACTCCATCATTTTGCTTTTTGTTCTCCTAACTTGTTGAAGCACCGCCATGATGAGGGTTTGGAATCTATTGAACTCTCTGAGCTGCTACAGGAAGCTATCTTCTTACTAGTAAGTAACACACTCAAAACTTGCTTTCCCACCACTTATACAAGGAAAAATGATAAAAATAACTCTTTATTTGCTCACTTTTTGCTTTCTCCTAGCATATTCTCCATTGTTCTATGTTGTAGCCTCTCAGCAATGCCCTATATTCTATATTTTCTACACTATTTGTTACCTCTATGCATGAAATACACTTATACACTGAATTTTTGCCTTGCTCTTTGCTATGAAGTGGACTGAGACAGTGGCTTTTCATTTTGAGGTGTCACCACTCTACATGCCTATATACTCACTAAATTAGTGACTTATTCACTTTGATGTCAATCTGGGTGTATTCACTCAAGGTTTTGTGCTCATATAATCATGAAAAGCTTCTATGAAATACACAGCTAGGGTTTGAAACTTTGGATTTCTTGAATGTGAGGGTTTGTAACAAGATTCGGCATTTAATACCCTCCACAAGACTGTGACAGTGATTTATTTATGCTTTGGTAATGTCATATCTTCTGCTTCCCTGACTTGCTGAAAAGTAACTGTAACTCCCATTGTTTGAAGTCACTATAGCTTTGGCTTTCGAAAGCCCTTGTCATGATTTTACTTTTAATAACAACTTTACACCTCATTCACAACCAAAAGTGGTAAATATTTATGATGTTCTCTTAAATGTTGTTCATGAGAGCACTATATATTATAACTAATCACTGTCTTAAATGCAAAATTATTGGCATGTTCTCCTTCTGTGACTATCCTGATGCTCTTGGTGATTGTTTGGCATAGTTTTTAAATGCCACTATATGTAGGATACCTCTCATGAATGCATATATATAAGTTGAAGCTCTATGCTTGCATTCTAATAGTCTTGTGTAAGATTTCTTTTGTGATTGGATCCCCTATATACCTATGAGACTTGTTGAGCAGTTTACTATATTTTCCTTGTTGTCCATGACACTGTCTCTCCTATAGCTTCTCTATTCCTAGATTCCTCACTGTCATGATGATGCTTTGTCTTTTATATGTGTGTAATGAATCCCTCACACATCTTCATGACTGCCTCAGTGTCTTCATGATGTATCTTCATGTGTGAACTGTCTTTATGAGCCAATGAGGCATGACTTCTTATGCTACTTATGATGACTATGCTATTAAATGTGTTTTAAAACCTCTCATTATATCTACAAAGGACTTGGTACATTCTGTATGATTGCTCTTGTATGGTGACTATCAAGCACCTCCTATATTACTATTGTATCTCAAGCTCTTGTGGCATATGCATGATGCTCTGGTCTTGCATTCTTGATTGACTGCTGCTCCTTATTGCAATTACTGTAACTTTATGATGGACATGTCTTTTGATTCGAATGATGACTGTTGTCCTTTGTACAAGACTATTGTACCTAAACTAATGTTGATTGTAATATGACAAAGGGTTGTTCATAAGCATGTTGGGCTCAACCCTTGTGGGAGCCACATTTTCTCCACATGTTATTTCAGTGATTGATCTTGATATATTTCACCTATACCTGCACAATGAACAAACAAGTTAGAACATAAAACATACCTTGGGTTACATGATATGATGTTTCTTGTGTGGATTTATCTTTCTAATCTGGCATTTGCATCTACTTATTCAGCTATCTCTTCTGCTTCTCTTTTTGCATTATCTGAACATTAGATGACTGCTGCTCCATAAAAGTAGATTGTACTTTTGTTGCTTTGATTGTGTGTATGAAAAGTACTAGAACCAAGAGCTCTAACACAACTTTTTGTAGGTATTCTAGAGCTCAATAGATGGAGGAAGCTGAAGATCAACTCAACCTCGGGATTCATCATTCACAAGCAATGACGGGTCTCTTTACTTTTCTTATGCATTTCTTATTCTTTCAAAAGTATAATTTACTTTTATGCAATATATTCCAGGCATTCCCACGGCTTGTGTGGGACTTATTCAAACACTCTTTTGAATAAAATCAGTTATTTCATTTTATATAATGGTTTCTATGTATTTTTCCTTTATGAATCAATTACATAGAATGAAACAACTAAATCTCACTTAAAGCACATGTTTAAAAAATGATGAAGAAATGACAGTTTATAAATACCTCCTTGAAACTGCACTGAAGTCAATTAGATATCAAGTCATTCTTTGGATGCCTTCTTTCTTGCCTTTAGGACATTTTCCCTTACCAGGATGGTGTGATAGCCCAGTTTGAGCTATTGCATGATCCTGATAAGTGATCATGTGTTAGTCTTTTTTCAAGACACCAGACATTGACTGGATGATCTTGCACATAAAAAAAAATCTTTACCCTTTCTTCAACAACTGCTATCTAGGCCTCACTAAATTAGGTTACAACATAATTTAGTAACATTTTTGGCGGCCTCTCATGGGTGTTTGCCTACTAAACAAAATAGGAACAGTAGCTTTCTAAATCCATTGGGCATATGAGTCCCTTCTTGCTTGAAATCTAAAACCTTATGCAACTCAGCTGCCAGAAATGTATAGCAGCAAAACAAAACTTGAAAACAAACTACTCTAACCCTGTTTAGGACATGATCAGCAAAATGTGCAACTCCACTTCTTGGAAAATGAAAACAGAATTGAAATGAATGTGCTAAAAGCACTTATTTACTGCAAACTTCTTATTCATTAATAGCACTGTTTGAGGTGAATCCCATTGATAGGGATTGGCAACAGTTCTCCATCTAGCTTTGCAAGCTAAAATGCATTATGTTGTTTGCATTCTATGATAATGTATGGGCCATCCCACATGGCATCAAACTTGGTGTGTTTACCAGGTTTGCTTTTAAGTTCATCCCATTTAAACACTAGATCTCCTTCTTTGAGAGCTCTTGGAACTGCTTTCATGTCAAATGTTCTTTTCATCTGAGCTTGGTGTATCTCCAGATTTATGAGTGCCTCTTTTCTTGTTTCCTCCAACTCCATTAGTTGTGCAAGCCTAACTTCCATAGGTTGTTCCTCTAGTAGTTCAAGCTCTTTGATATAACTCAGAGTTGGCAATTCAATAGAAATTGGTAACTTGGCTTCTTTCCCATAAGTAAAAACATAAGGTGAATTGCATGTAGCTCTTTTTGGAGTTATCCTATCAGCCCAAAGGGCTAACTTTAGTTTATCATGCCATGTTCTCTGGTTGTCATCAATTGTTTTCTTGATAATTTTAATCAAATTTTTATTGGTTGACTCAACCTATCCATTACCCTGAGGGTAATAATTGGACGAGATATTCAGAAATATGTTTTTTTTAACAAACCAATCAGAAACTCTTAAACCTACAAATTCTAAAGCATTATCAGATATGATAGAATCAGGAGTGCCAAACCTGGAAACTAGATCTTGATATAAATTCAAAATAGAAATCTCATTAGCCTCCTTCAATGCAATTGCTTTAGGCCACTTTGTGAAGTAATCTATTGTTGTAAGTATCCATTTATGACCTGCACTTGAAGGTGGGTTAATGGGACCAATGAAATCAAGTCCCCACTTGCCAAACGACTACTCTATCTGAATCGGGTGTAAAGGCATGGCTGTAAGCTTCTGCTTTCCTCCAAATAATGAGCATTTACTACATTTCTTAACCCAAGCATGTGAATCTTTAAACAAATCCGACCAATAATAACTAGCTCTCATAATTTTTAGAGTTGTAGTTCTTGCTGCAAAATGGCCTCCAGAAGGCCCATCATGGAATTCTTTCATAATTTTATCTATCTGTTCTGGTCCAACACATCTGAGTAAAACACTGTGAAAATCCCTTTTATATAAAATTCCATCAGTTAGAGAAAAAGGGATGGATTGAAGCCTATAATACCTCCTTTTTGATCTGTCCAAACCTTCAGGATTGTCTCCAATATGCAGATAATGGATCATTTGCTAAATCCAACTAGTAGATGAAATTGGAATAGCAACTTGTTCCTAATTTTGAAACACTGTTATAGTTTGCTCTTCAGGTTCCTTGCTATTTTCTTCAATTCCCACAAGTTGTTCACACAAGCCTTTACCTCTGACAAGCTTGGTGACTTTGATCTGAATGTCATACTCCATCACCTTTGTAATCCATCATGCTCTTTTATCATTAAGATCTTTGCTAAGTAAGAAATCTTTAACTGTTGGATGGGCGACCATCAGCTATATTTTATTGTTAGAAAGCATGTGTTTAAATTTATTAAGGCTTCGTATTATAGCTAACACATGTTTTTCTACAAATGAATATTTCACTTCATAATCATGGAGAACTTGACTAAAGAAAGCTACAGGTTGTTCTAGTCCTTCTTCATTCTATTGACAAAGCATAGCCGAAATTGTGTCAACACTCCCAAATGCATATAATCTGAAATCTTTATCAAAATTTGGATTAATAAGTGTTGGTCTAATGCAAGAGCCTCCTTGATCTCTTCAAAACTTCTCTTACCTTCTTTAGTCCAGCTAAAAGAAATATTCATTTTAAGCATGGTTATAAGAGGCTGCAATAATGCTGCAATGTTAGGTATGAACCTCCTTACAAAATTTATCCTTCCAAGAAAGCTTTGTAAGCCTTTCTTATGGGCTGGAAGAGGTAATGCTAGAATTTTTGTGATCCTGTCTGGATCTATGGATATTCCATCTTTTGACACTATGTGTTCAAGAAGCTTTCCCTCATGGATAGAAAAAATGCCCTTCTTCGAGTTAAGTGATACCCCATATTCCCTGCACCTTTCAAAGATCTACCTAAGATGATCAAAATGTTCATCAGCTTTCTTTGAAAAAATAGTAACATCATCCAAATAAACAAGTAAAAACTTATTAATGAGGCCTTGGAAAGCCATGTCCATGGCTCTTTGAAATGTTGCCCCTGCATTGGCCAATCCAAAGGGCATCTTTCTGTAAGCCATCTTTCTGTAAGCCATTGTGCCCTACTTGGTAGTGAAGGCAGTTTTGAATTGGTCTTCTTCTTTTACTAAAATCTAATTATACCCTAAATAACCATCTAGCACCGAAAACCTTTCTGAACCTGAAACAACCTGCAAGATCTACTCCATCGAGGGTAGCGGGTAGTGGTCTTTGAGAGAAGCTCTGTTTAGATCACGGAAATCAACACACAACCTAATTTCACCATTCTTTTTTCTAATAGGTACCAAATTTGAAACCCAAGATGTATGTTTGATTGGAAAGATAATATTACCTTCAATCAGCTTATTCAGTTCTATTTTCATAAGAGTTTCCATCTTGGGATTCAGTGGCCTCTTTTTCTGTCTCACTGGTTTTGCTTTGGGTTCCAGCTCAATAGTGTGTTGAGCTAACTTGGGGTTAAAACCCTTCAAATCTCTGTACTCCTAAGAAAATATATCACTAAATTCTTGGCAGAGCTAAATAAAAGCTTGTTGTTCCTCTTTGGTACATATTTTTCCAAGCTTAAGAAGCTTGTCATTGAATATTTCAATGGGCTCATAATGCTCTTGTTTTACTGACATGCTGGATTTATCTTTTCTAACTTGATCATCAGTGTTAAAAATTGATTCTAAGTTTACCAAACCTTTAGACAGTTTATTTGACTTCAGTTGTAAGATATAATCATCATATTGTTGTAGCCATTTCTATTGATTTCTTGATGCAAACTCAACTTCTTCCATCAAAAAATTTACGATATGTTCATCACTTTCAAAAACCTGCCAACTTTGACATATAGGATGGCCTTACAATCACTTTGACATACTACTGTGTCTGCACATTCTTAATTTTAGTTGGAATATCAAACTGGGAACCTAAGGCAATCAATATATCTACTTCTTTATTCTAATTTCTAGGAATGGACAACAGATTGAAAGCATCAAATTCTTCAATTAAATCCCAGGTTCTATGTTTATAAGGCTTGAGCAAATCATTCTTTGTCACATTTAGATTTCTTTCTTGATTTGCTATTAATTCTGAGTCACCAAAAACTTGCAAACATTTAATACCTTTCTTCCTGGCCCACTCTAGACCATGAATAAGTGCCTCATATTCAGCAGTGTTGTTTAAGCAGCTGAAGGCAAAATGAAATGTTGAATAATACTTTTCTCCATCAGGAGAAATTAACATGGCTCCTCCACCAGCACCTATTTTTCTTCTTGAGCCATCAAAGTACAACTTCCAAAGCTGATTAGTTTGTTGTTCAATCTATTTTTCATCCTTGATCAAAATTAGAATAAAAACATCAGGCTCATGAATCATATAAACCCCAAGCCCTGCCTCATCCATTTGACTGAAAGGGTCAACTTCATCATTCTCAGCTGCCCACTCATCAGTTAATATCAGGTATGCCCTCAATGGGTGTATTGGGATCTTGGACAGCAACTAACTTTTCTTGATCATAGATAGCAAGATTGGCATTTATGGGATTAGGAGTGTAGGGTGCAAGATGATCTTTGGCTAATGGTTCTAATTTTATGGTAACTTTAGTTCCATACCTTGTTCTGAAAAATAAATGAGTCCAATCAAAAGACAAGTGTCCCCCCAATTTTGAGGTAAAATCCCTAGAGAGACATATGGCAAAATGCGGTGGCAAATCAATGACATGAATGTCCTGATGAATCACAAAGTTGGGACATGCATGCAAAGTAAGACCAAGGTTTTTTAATATTCCCACTGTATTAACTTTTGTACCATCCAATTGGACAACTCCTCTAGAAACAGGTTCATAAACTAAACCAAGCTTATCAGCTAATTGTTTGGGCATTACTAAGCTACTAGCTCCAGAATAAATCATACAATTGTGTACTAAATGCTTACCAACAATCACAGTTACATAGAATGGAGGTGGCTTAACCGCTTGACTTGGCTATTCACTTTTATTTTGGGCTTCATTAGTAAACACAACCTGAGGTTGACTTGTCTAAGGCTCATTTGACAATGATAACTTGGCTAAGGCATCTTGCAATAATTTTTTTTCCCAGGAACTATACTAACAATGGATTTCTTCATATGATCAACAATGTTAAAAGCAAGACTACTAACCTTTTGCTATACTTTAGGAACAACAATATTTGAATGTATCTTAGCTAGTTGTTTTTGAGCTTCAGGATGTTTATTACTAGCAATAGCTTGTCCTCTTGGTAGAACATGAACATTCTGAGAAGTGGAAACTTCAGGTTGACCTTGCTGAGCTATAGAAGCTTGATTTTTACTCTTGTCACCTTGTTGTTGTACTTTATCAGCTTGTTATTTACTGTTATCAACCTACTATTGTAAATCAACAACTCTTTTCTTTGACCTCGAATTGGCTGCAATGGAAGTATAAGATTGTTTCCACCACCCTTGTAACTAATTCACTCCACAAAAATCATTAGCTTGCCAATTCATGAAAGCAACATCAGGATTATTATGCTATGTTTGAGAATCTAGCTAATCATTACCTTCTTTTGTTGCATTTTTAGAAACAACATAATTATTCTGAACCATAAGTACTTGACTTACCACTCTTTTCATGCAAGTAGCCTATTTATGAGGCTAATTACACAGATAGCACCATACATAATCCCATGCCATGTTATTTTGCATAGGTACAAGCTCTCTTGAAGAGCTAACAGCATTTGGATTATACGGTTGATTAGGCTTAGCATTATAATTTCTTCTCTATCCCTGGTAATCTGCCTAATAAGGAGGTCTATTTGCTTGGAATGGTGCTTGATAATGTCTGATATTCTGACCTTGTTGCTTCTTGAGGCTTACTAAGTCATTGCTAACAGTTTGCAACAAATTTGCCATTTCTTGTTGATTGCCCTTAAGCTCTTGCAAGTCTGATTATATTGGATCAACATTATTTTGAATAGTTGCTTGATATCCTAAGGCTGGAATAGTAGGTATTGAGGCAATAGGAGGCACTTGGATTGGTATTAGGGGTTGAATATCAAGGAAAATAGGCATGGGAGGCCTTGGTGCAATTTTACTGGCCTGAATAAGACTATTCTCGACTCTAATAGTTATGTCAAATGCTCTTGGTAATGTTACCCCACCCATTGATTGAATCATTACAACTATATCACTATTTAATGCTCTAAGGTAATACAAAAATGCATGTTCAGGTGTAGGTCTTACTGTTGCTAGGATCCTATTCTAGCTTTTTTGAAACTAGAAATTGAAGTCTGTCATCTGTTCTTGTTGGGGATCTCTTAATGGTTGTCATCTACTCAACAAGGGATAAATGATCTGATTTATCTTGAAATTATCTGTTCAAGCACTAGTAGAAAAACATAAATAAATGACTAAAAAAATACCAAAAATTGGTCATGTGATCAGTAGTTTGGTCACGTGACCATTGGTAGTTTATTGCTGGTCATTTATCTTGTGACCAAATTTATGACCAAAAAAATTTTAATCATTAATTTGGTAGTATATTTAGTCATTAATTTGGTAGTATATTTAGTCATAAATTTGGTAGTATATTTAGTCATTAATTTGGTAGTATATTTAGTCATAAATTTGGTAGTATATTTAGTCATCAATTTAGTAGTATATTTAGTCACGTGACCATTGGTAGTTTATTGCCGGTCATTTATCTCGCGACCAAATTTATGACTAAACAAATTTTAGTCGTTAATTTAGTCATCAATTTGGTAGTATATTTGGTAATTTGGTAGTATATTTAGTCATCAATTTCTGTCAATTGGTAGTATATTTAGTCAATTAGTAGTTTATTTAATTATTTTTGAGGTTTAAACATAAAACACAAAAAAATATAATCAATCATTCATTTGCACACAATGAAACAACTATTAAGAAGGCAAAATACTAAAATTTTATTGAGAAAAGGTGTTTTTACAGCAAATACAAGACTTAAATATGTCTTTGCTTTGAAAAATGTGTTGCAAAGTGTGTTTCTCAATGTTGTGACTGAGAAAATTGAGTTACAATGCTCTATTTTTTGCTTATACAACTCTAAAACATGAAAGAACTACTTGCAAAACGAAGCCTAAATATTTCATCATGGGCTTTTACATCTCAAAATCTAAATAAATGTATCAAAACTCTCTTAATAGTGCTAATTGATGCATTACTTCTTCTTTGCTACATTTATTGCCTTGGTCTGCACAAACAGAACCCAGCAATGCAATAAGAAAATTGCCCCTTTGTAACAAAAAGCAAATAAGTAACTTACTTTAACATGTTCTTTGAAAGAATATTTACCTTCTTGACTCCACGGATCTTCTTAGATCTGTTTAGATAAAGTAAGTCAAAATAGACAATATAAATAAAATATGAAATAGTAGTAAGTTGTACAAAATAGACAACACAGATTTATGTGGAAAATCTAATTTGTACCAGGAAAAACCACTGGCAAAGATTTCTCAATAATTTTATTCTTAGAAGAAATTTGTTGTTACAAAATTTTACCATGCATTTGCATTCAAGATCAATTGACTTTTGTCGACTACTTTACCAATGTTAGAATAAGATAAACGAACTTCACATACCAACAATAACTAATCCATCTCAAACAGACAAAAGTAGAAACAAGTTAAGAATGCATAATCGATGAATTGGAGAACAGATTAAACAACAGACTATAATTTTGGTGCCCATATGGTTAAAATAGGTTAGGGATTATTATATTATATTATTTATTATAAATATTATAAACCTTAAGGAATTTCCAACACTCTTTCTTGAAAAAAAAGGCACAATCATGTCTTGAAACTGGCAATCCAAGTCTCACTAACTTAATAAAATACAAAAACTGTAAACAAAATAGTTTCAACAAGGAAAGAAAATTTTTGAATCCATGTAATATGTTCACATTCCCCACCTAATGGGGACAACAATCATTTTAGTGTTCAAATTTGGAATAAGGGATTCACTAATCAACACATATATCTAAATTGTTAGAAGAAATGAATAGTGCTTTCTCGTACTTGGAATAATGAGAGTTTAGTGCTTCCATATATATTCTTTTTCAGGTGAGTTGCTTCCCTTCGATCAATGCGATTTCATACCATTTATTACCTTTCTCTACTGAATCGATCCTAATTATTTCCAAATCCTAGTAGGATTGAAGCAATTCCAAAACTTTAAAGATTGCATATCAAATGCACAATTATTTCTACCATTGAGCACCTTTCTAGATGAAATTATTTCTAAAAATGATCTCAAGCCCTTTTTAATGTAGATGTTTATACTAAGTTTCCAATATTTAGAGCCTATTTTCAAAATTCTAATCAAAGCGAACAATTATTGTTTGTTGTGGAGGATAAACCTATACAACAACAAAAATTTATGGATGGCACACCTTTCAATAATGATGATTTCAAAGCTAGACGTGTAAACCCTTAAACCTTCATCAATCACTTAACTTTTGTTCAATGTAAACATTGATTTATTACTGCAATATTGGTATCTCCAAATTTGTGGATTCTCATCCTAGATCCTTCATGTGCAATTGATAGTTGTTTGTAAATGTCTAATAAGTCCAAAGACCAAAATTCCCCAAGTTTGCTTGGGATGGGTAAACTAGTGTACAAAGCTTGCATCCTATTGAGAGGATTAAAAATAACACAAACCTCACATAAACTAATATATTTTGCACATAGTGATGAATGGTAGGTCAGTAAAAATGCTTTTGATGTACAATCAAAATTTTATGAATACTAAAATGCCCTGCCACTATAAGCACACATGACAATGGCCTTTGAATAATATGTGCAAACAATTCATTAAATATTAGAAAATTTATGCACATATCCAAGACAAGATTCACCCGATCGAAAATTAGGAAAGCTTACAATCCTAATAATTTATTGATTGGCAAAGACCCATGGCAAGATCTGACCCATAAAAATCAAGTAAAGCTTACAATCCCAAAAATTAGATGTAATTGATACACAAATTGAAATTTGAATTGCTTAGTTGGCCAAAATTTGTTCATCTTAAAACATCTACTGCCATGGGTTTTTATACAATCAAAACCATCTTGAATTTCTTTACGAGGGAAAACTAAATGTAAACAGAGAAATAAGAAACCCTAAATAATGTTAGTAGTAATAAAGCAAAGGAAAGACTTTTCAATAGATAAGACATATGGAGGAGAATAAAATGATAGAGGAGAAAATAGTTAATATTACCACCAATATACAATACTTGACCTCCAGGTTAAGGGAAATGGCAACCTTGAAGACCGAAAGAATTGATGCTAACTTGCAAATGAATATTATACCGTGACTAGGTGTAAAACTTGACCTGAGCCTTTAAACAACTAACAAAGAAGCTACGACCTGGATTGCAAACTTCAAATAGTGATTCCTTGGCAGTGACCAAGATTAGCGGCCAATTTTTTCTTACCTGGTTCGCTGGTGTAACGAGGGTGTTTGGTAGTTTGATTCCACACAAGTGACCACCATAGGTGGATAGGGTTTGTTTCCAACACCCTAAATGGCATCAAGCCTATTATTATAGGTAGGAGTTCTCATTTTGAAGTCTATCTCCAAGATAGGGTTTGTTGAAGGTTTTGGCGTATGTGAATGATTATGATGCTTTAAAATAGTGACCTAGCAATAAGATAGACCATGATCTAGATGGCAGCCTCGTGAAGGTTGTAGGACCAGTGTTGGAGTCTCCGGCCTGACCAATATACAATACATCACCTACTCCCCTGCAGCCCCGCAAGGACCAGGGCATGAGAGCGTGGGATGGCGGGCTCTCCTTGCATCCCAACGAAGGAACTTTTGTGTGTGTGTGGTGATGCGAGGAGAGCCTACCATCCTGTGCTCTCATGCCTTGGTCTTTGCGGGACTGCAGGGGAGTAGGTGAGGCAACAATCACGCCAAATGAAATACTCAACAAATGTCTTCCCTGAATTTCTAAGCAAAAATGTGGTCGTTGACATGTATGCAAAATGTGGAAGCATTGACAAGGCATGTGAACTATTTGGCAGAATGCCTCAAAGAGATGTCATCTCATGGAATGCAATGATTGCAGGATATGCACAAAATGAATTTTTTGAAAAGTCTTTATAAACTTTCAAGCAAATGCAATTAGCAGGTGTAAATCCAAATTTGACAACCTTTGCCAACATCCTCCTTGCCTATACCAAAATGGGAGCTTTGGAATAGGGTATGGACATCCATCATAACATAATGGAAGGGAAATTTTTGTCAGATATTATAGTTGGAAATGCTCTGGTAGACATGTATACAGAATGTGTAAGCATAGATAAGGCACATGAACTATTTGATGGAATGGCTCAAAGAGATGTCATCTCTTGGAATGCAATGATTGCAGGATATGCACAAAATGGATTTGTTGAAAAGGCTTTAGAAATTTTAAAGCAAATGCAATTGGATGGTATAAAGCCAAATTCCACAACGTTTTCCAGCATCCTCCCTACTGGTGTCAAAATGGGAGCTTTGGAATAGGGTATGGACATCCATCAAGACATAAAGGATAGAGGAATTTTGTCAGATGTTGTAGTTGCAACTGCCCTACTAGACATGTATGCAAAATGTGGAAACATAGACAAGGCACGTGAACTGTTTGACAGAATGCCTCAAAGAAATGTGGTCTCATGGACTGCAATGATTGTAGGATATGCACAAAATGGATTTGTTGAAAAGGCTTTAGAAATTTTAAAGCAAATGCAGCTATTAACATGGTATAAAATAAAGACAGCAGTGAATCCTCCTTGGCCTATAAAAGTCCGTCTGTTTAGTTCATTTTTTCATTTTGCAATTGTTAGTGTCATATAGTCTAATTAGCAAGTTCTCTTTGATAGGTTCTAGATGTCCATGAGGTCCTTGAGTGAGTTACATTGAGGATGTTTTCACCCAAGGATCCTTTGGACACACAAAATCTAACATAAAGTGAGCTTCCCAACTTAAAAGTATAACACTAAAACAATAGCAAGAATATTACAGTTGAATTCTCTCTAGAAATAAATTACATAAATGCCTTTTGGATTATAGGCCAAGGAGGATGAAATCTTGATTGGATCTGGTTGAGAGGTAACTCTATTGATTAAAGGTGATTGAGAGCTAACTCATAAGATGAGTTTAATGAGTGTTGGATAAAGACATGGCTCCCACCCAATTAAATATTAAGATGAGAAACTCATTGGGAGGCAACAACTTGGGTACCATTAGAGAAAAAATATTCAAGACTGCACTTAACAGTTAAGTAAACAAGAAATTCTGTTAGAATTGGTCTTGATATATGGATTGTGCTAATAAAATTTGTTGGTCATTCACATGCTCACATCCACAAGAATTAGTCATATTAAAATTTAATATCTTAAAAGATGCTTACAAGAAAGAGCCTTTTATTAAGGCTAAGAAAATAGGGATCCATCAAAATAGGCATCAAGAATCTTGTATCTAAGGATCATGCAAAGAAGATGACAAACAATGAATATGATGCAAAAGAAACCTCACACTAAAGAGGGGAAGAAGAAAATTGTGAGCATTTCAACAAGAACAATAATTGAGAAGACCAATCTTGGGCATTATATCTAGATTTGATTCTAGACAAATGAGGCTAGCAAAGATCTTTTGGAATTTGATACATGGACAATAAAGTCACCCTTTTAGTTACATCAAGGATGATTAGGGTTTTCACATCAACAAAGGTCATGACAACAAAGGATATATGCTAAATGAATGATTTAGCATTGCAAGCATCTAGAAATAGCATACATAAATTGAAGATATTGTACATCAAGCATGTGAAACAAGCATAGAAGTGAGTGCACAGGCCTATCCTTGGACATCATATATGAGTATGATGCTCTCCATCGATTGTAATAGGCTCAGGTATGGTTATACCATTGATACACATTACAGAGTAAGGAATGGTCTAATCATGTTTTATCCTACAACAAGGGCTTTAAAATCTAAAGGGTATTGCAATAAGTGTGCATGGTTAAGAGATGACGATGTTTGCAAGGTGATGTTGTGGCTTGTTTAGTTGAAGGTAATGTGACTTAATGCAACTACAAGTCTACAAGTACATGGCATTGAGTAGATTTGAGTAGATTTGAGTTGGTCATATATCTAGCCCCAGAGACATCAGTCTTCCATATTGAAAAGATAAACAACTTTTAGTACTATTACATATACCTAGAGAGATTGAAGATGCATACATTGATGTTAATCCAATAGCTATTCATATTCTCAAGTAGTATTCTAGAATTGTAGAGAGATGATTGGGTATTCTTCAACATCGTCCATTTCAACAATCAAAAGTTAATTTTGGCCAATAAAAATGTGGAAGCATAGATAAGGCACGTGAACTGTTTGACAGAATGCCTCAAAGAGATGTCATGTCATGGAATGCAATGTTTTCAGGATATGCACAAATTGGATTTGTTGAAAAGGCTTTAGAAACTTTCAAGCAAATGCAATTGGCAGGTGTGAAGTGAAACTCCACAACTTTTACCAGCATCCTCCCTACTTGTGCCAAAATGGGAGCTTTGGAACAGGGTATGGACATCCATCAAAGCATAATGGAAGGGGGATTTTTGTCAGATATTATAGCTGAAAATGCTCTAGTAGACATGTATGTAAAATGTGGAAGCATAGACAAGGCACGTGAACTATTTGATGGAATGCCTCAGACAGATGTCATGTCATGGAATGCAATGATTACAGGATATGCATAAAATGGATTTGTTGAAAAAGCTTTAGAAACTTTCAAGCAAATTCAGTTAGCAGGTGTAAAGCCGAATTCCACAACCTTTTCCAGCATCCTCCCCGCCTGTGCCAAAATGGGAGCTTTGGAACAGGGTATGGAGATCCATCGAAGCATAATGGAAGGGGGATTTTTGTCAGATATTATAGTTGCGACTGCCCTGGTAGACATGTATTCAAAGTGTGGAAGCATAGACAAGGCACATGAATTGTTTAACAAAATGCCTCAAAGAGATGTCATCGCATGAAATGCAATGATTGCAAGATATGAACAAAATGGATTTGTTGAAAAGGCTTGTTGAAAATACATCACCCACTCTCCCGCAAGAACTTCAAGTCATGCCTGCAGTGATGCGAGAAAGCCCTGCATCACCCCAAGCATGACTTGAAGTACCTGTGGGAGAGTGGGTTTTGACATATAGTTCTCCCTTCCCCTACCTGTTCGAGAAAAGTCAACCTCACAGAGATAGAGAGAGATAGAGCCCTACTAAACTCTCGGGTTCCTAAAGTGGTGGGGGGCCAGAGAGATAGAGCCCTACTCTTATGGCTATGGCTCGATCCAGGGGTCATTAGGGCAACTCTCGATCTGGGTTGGTCAGATTCCCTACCTCGATATGGCAGATGAATGGAATGCAATGATTGTGGGATATGCACAAAATGGATTTTTTGAAAAGGCTTAAGAAACTTTCAAGCAAATGCAATTAGCAGGTGTATATCCAAATTTGACAACCTTTGCCAGCATCCTCCTGCCTGTGCCAAAATGGGAGCTTTGGAACAGGGTATGGACATCCATCAAAGCACAATAGAAGCTGGATTTTTGTCAAATATTACAGTTGGAAATGCTCTTGTAGACATGCATGTAAAATGTGGAAAAGTAGCCAAGGCACATGAATTGTTTGACAGAATGCCTCAAAGAAATGTGGTCTCATGGAATGCCATAGTTGCAGGATATGCACAAAATGGATTTTTTGAAAAGGCAGAGATAATCGTCACAGGGTTTAGAATTATGAGACTAGAAACAAGAATATGATTTTACTAAAACATAAGCACAATAAGACTGTGACTGACTTATCTGTACCTGAATGCTCCCTGTTGCTCCTCTCACTTGTAAATTATCACGTTTGGGTGGATGAATCAAGGGTTTTGCTTTTTCCCTCTTTGCAGACTTCAAATGTTTATTCATCTCGATTTGGGTGTATGCATGAGCACCAGAATTTCAATCTTTCAAAATATTTAGTCACACAGGAGGAATTTCTAGGGATAAATGGGTAAAACATTTATTTCAATATTTAGTGAATGTTAATTTTATATAATAATAAATGTATAGTATTATATTATATGATTAGACTTTTCTTCGAAATGCTCTGGTAGACATGTATGCAAAATGTGGAAGTAAAATTGAACTGAGGCATTACATTTAAAAAAACATAAAATAAAATTACTGACCATGGTGCATAAGATTCGACAAGGGCACCCTTGTCTTTGCCCACTTCATGCTCGGCTCTACAAAATCTCGTCGCTCACAGCCTCCCCCAATGCATTCCGACAAATAAACCCTAAGAACAGTGCAGGGTTGGTGAAGAAATGGATTTCACTTTTAACACCCATCCTTTTCATTTTTGGCGCCCATATTTTTTTTAATTAAGGGAGAATGTTTTTGTGCACTTGACCCCCCAATTAAAATTTTAAAAAGAACCAATACATGTAAAATACCAACCTAATAAATTAACACAAATGCACCAATACATGTTCACAACATTTGTACATGTTCACAAATGCACCAATACATGTTCACAACTCCAATAAATCTTAGAATTTATGGCCTCTGGCACCTTGTATGCTGCTTCCTACTCTATGATGTCCAACGCTGATTTTGAGTAATCATCTGGTTCTGCATTAATTGATAGAAATAGGAGCTGGACACATATAGCCACAACAAAACAAAGCTCTGACCATAGAACATTATGAATCTCACAGAGACAGAAATGCTCAGATCCTCGGTATTCCCTGCTAAGTCGATGAAAGGCAAATGTGAATGCTATTTGTAGGGAGTGAAACTCTATTATATACAAAAATATCATCACTTTCTATAAGAGATTGAATATAATTTTCCATCCCCATCTGTTGTCATTTGAGATCACTAAAGCTTCATAGAGACCATATTCATACTATCTCCCAGCAGGCCTATACAGTCTCTTATGTCCATCATCCTAAACAAACTCCTACTATCTCCCAGCAGGCCTATAGAGCTTATGTCCATCATCCTAAACAAACTCCCTAAACCCTAAACATGAAACCCTAAACCTGAAAACCTAAACTTGAAACTCTAAACCCTAAACCCTAAACCCTAAACACTAAACCATAAACCCTTAACCCTTAACCTTCAAACCTTAACCCTAAAACCCATAACCCTTAACCCCTAAAACCTTAACCCTAAACCCTAAACCCTAAACCCTAAACACTAAACACTAATCCCTAAACCTGAAACCTGAAACTTGAAACCTGAAACCTGAAACCCTAAACCCTAAACCTTAAACCCTAAACACTAAAACCTAAACCTGAAACTTGAAACCCTAAACCCTAAACCCTAAACACTAAACCCTAAACCCTTAACCCTTAACCCTTAATCCTAAACCCTAAACCCTAAACCCTAAACACTAAACCCCAAACCCTAAACCCTAAACCCTAAACCCTAAACTTGAAACCCTAAACTCTAAACCCTAAACCTGAAACCCCAAACACTAAACCCTAAACCTGAAACCCTAAACCCAAAACCCTAAACCCTAAACACTAAACCCTAACTCAAAACCCTAAACCTGAAACCCTAAACCCTAAACACTATACCATAAACACTAAACCCTAAACCCTAAACTTGAAACCTGAAACCTGAAACCTGAAACCCCAAACCCCAAACCCTAAACACTAAACCCTAAACCCTAAACCCTAAACCCTAAACACTAAAACCTAAACCCTAAACCCTAAACCCTAAGCACTAAAACCTAAACACTAAACCCTAAACCCTGAACCCTAAATGCTAAACCTAAAACCCTAAATGGCCTAAACACTAAACCCTAAACCCTAACTCAAAACCCTAAACCTGAAACCCTAAACCCTAAACCCTATACCCTAAACACTAAACACTAAACCCTAAACCCTAAACCCCAGAACTAAAGTGGACTAAAATTATATAGTATATTTAAAAGATGTTTTATAATTAATAATTTTGTCTTTATTTTATTTGTATTAAGGAAGCCTTAATACCAATTCCTCTAGGGTACCCTGCATCTGTCTCCTTTTCATGTGGACTTTGCACAGCATACAGAAACCCAAATGCTCTGATGCTTACCCTTGCCTTACCAGCTATCGCTGATATCCCGTGACACGTCGACCGCAACCACGCAGGGAATAGCTCTGTTGGAACAATGAAGGTGAGGGCCATGGCCCTCACCATGGCTCTCAACATGCCCAACTCTGCTCCAATGAAACAAAATAAGTTAGGGTTTTAAGCTTTTTCGAGTTAGGGTTTACCTTTAGGGTTTCAACTTGAAGCAACAGGCGCCAAAAGTGAAATTTAAATGAAATACATGTATATGGTAGCCCATGTATAATTTTAATGCCCATATTATAATATTAATAATATAATATAAATATAATATTATATTATATAAATATTATATAATATAATATAATATTATAATATTATATAATATTATATTATAATATAATATATATTATATATATAATAATAATATTATATTATATTATATTTAATATTATATAGCAATATAATATTATATTATAATATTATATTATATTATATTATAATATTATATTATATTATATTATTATATAATATAATATAATATAATATAATATTATATTTAATATTATATAATATAATATAATATTATAATTAATATTATATAATATTATAATATATTTAATAATATTATAATATTAAATACATTATAATATAAATATAATATTGTAATATTAATAATATAATATTATATAATATATATATATATATATTATATTATATAATAATATAATATTATTTAATATATATATATATATATTATATATATTATATTATATAATATCATATTATATTATATTATATTATATTGTAATATAATATATTATTATTATACTATATTATAATACAACCCACTCCCTCAATTCGAAATATTTTTTTTAATTATCCACTTTAGTTGTGTTTTTTGCCCAATGACCAAATTAGTCATTTATTTAGTCATTTATAGCTGTGTTGCAAAAAGTTTTAGTCACGCGACTAAAAGTTTGGTCACGTGACTAAAAGTTTTAGTCACCTGGTCATTTATTTGCCATATTTCTACTAGTGAAGGCGCTTCCTAACTCATCCCATGTTCCAATAGAGGTAACAGCCAGTCCTCGAGACCATTGAAGAGCTTTGCCTTTTAATGACACTGCTAGAAGTCTTATTGCCACATTCTCGTGTGTAATATGATGAACCCCACAAAGTGAAGCTACATCTCTTATATGCTCTATTGGTGTAGTACCATCTTCACCAGTGAAAATGGGTAAACTTTTGAGTGCAGCCATTGGTATATCATTATGCTACTGCAGATTTAATGGGCTACCCCCATTAAAAGTTACAAATGGTTGAGTTCTCGGTGGTGGTTGAGCTTCCATTTGGAATACAGGTACTTGTACTGTAGGACTTACCGATGGAGAATTGACAGGTACTTGTGATGAAGTAATTGATGAAGAACTTGTAAACAATGGATTGCTATGAGATGCAAATTTAGGATGAGAATTTGGAAGGTTGAGTATTGCTGCACTTGGTGGCTTTATCACCCTATTTGTTGCCTTAGCCTTCCTTTTCGATGGTGAAAGTTGAATATGCTTCTCAGGATCAACACTTTGTCTTCTTTGAATCCTTCTCATATGTTGTAAAATCTGATCTATTAAAACCAAAAACTTGGAGTCATCATGTACTTGAATTGAAACCTCCAAAAGGCTGTAATAATTGCTACTCATATGAAAACGACAGAAAAAATAAGTTCTTATTGAACTGAAAATCAGTTCAAAAGTCCCACCGGGCATGCTAAAAACTATTATCACCTAGGATTGCACCCGTGATGCAAAGTTGTGAGGCTCAGCAATCCTGTGTAACATGGGAATACCTTCAGGTTGTGGGTGCCCTATGGTGAAGGTAGACCTAGACTGGGTAAAAACACAAAGCTGTGTCACACTTTCAGTTGACTTATCAGCACAAGTGAATTAAGTACTTCTAACTAAAAATCAATTTTGGTCAAACATATGATCTTGTAAGATTCATTCTATCGAAGTTAGATATGTCCACAACTTTTCCAACTAAAATTGTTGGTTAAATGCATATGTAGCACCTCTATGAGGCCAATTTACCAAAAAAATAAAATTATTTGAAAAACTTGATATTTCAACTTCTAGTCATGTAAATAATATTTTTTAAAAAATATAAAAATACCCTTTTGTAGATCTATAAGTTTAGTTTTCAAATATATATATATTTTAGGGTAAGTGCAAGAAGATGGGGGGCCAAAAAGTGGCCAAATTAATTTCAAAAAAAATTAAGTCATAATGCGAGTGCGTTATAACACGCTCGAGTTATAACCCGCTCGCGCTATAACGCGCTTGCGTTATGACTTACTATAAATAATAAAAAAAAGCAGTCCAATTTCATTTCTTTCTGTTTTCTCCTCTGCCCGCGGCTTCCAAACCCTCAAAAGCGCGCTCGCGTTTTGCAAAACACCAATCAACACAAAAAGCTTATCAATTCATCGCCAAAATATCGTCGCGACGTCGAGCACGCCAAAGGGGTGAGTTATCTTTTTTTTTTGTTTGAATTTGTTTCTAAATAGCTAGGTTTTTGTTGATTTTTTATGTATATTTCGTTATTTGTCAGGAAATGTTAATGCACCTCCTCCTCCTCCTCCTCCTCCTCAAAATCCACAAAATCCTGAGGAGGAAATACCTGCAGAACAACAACCTCCTCCATTCATTCCTCGACATGCCCCTGGAACACAAGAAAATATAATGGGCAAATTGAAAACAACAAAAAGGAAATTGAAGATATAATTGCAAGGTTGAAAGATCCTTCCACTTCAACCTTGCATAGGTCCACGCTTGTCGAATCTCTTGAGTCTATGTTATCAAATGTAGATTCAATTAGCAAGCAAATAACTAGTTGGGACGGATAAAAAGAGAGAGTTTAGAGATTACTATGCAGACAAATTGTCATACCAAGATGTCAAAAAATTACAAATTACAAAATTAGACTTGTGTTCAATTTTTACAAACCCACAAACAAATCAACCTCCACCCATTACATGCAAGAGGTTCCCTATCCATTGGTGCAACAACCAAGCGATAAGGGACAATTTCTAGTAGAGGTGGTGGATGGTTTTTGACCATCCTCCATGCAATAATAATGAGGTCCCGCAATACTTTTTGAGGAAACTCTACTGCGAGTTTGTCCTCAATAAAGTGCCAAACTATTTTGATATGCGAGACTTCCAGGGTAGAGGTGGGGGGTCAGCACAAGATAGACCAGGGGCACGTCTTGACCCACAGCAGGTAGTGAGACGAGTAATCAGCAGACCAGCCCATGAGCATATTTCTATCCCTTCCATTGTGAAGGAGAGTGTTGAGGTCAATACACTTCAGTCGATTAGTGCTTTGACCCATAGCATCATAGAGCATGCCGGTCCTGCAACACATAGTGGGTTGGGAGATAGTGCGAGGAGTAGGGTCCCACCCCATACTTGCCAGGCTTGCGGGTCAGCCTGTGGTTATGACCCCATGGACAGTCAGGACGCAGGTGCACAGGCTACATCTGTAGCTGAGCAGATGGTGATGACAGATACCCTCCTGAGTGAGACTTTCGGCCTTGATACTCAGGTAAATATTACCAATTTTATTGAATTTAATTTATTAAATTTCATTTTTGAAATACAAGATTAACTAATTTAAATTGATGATTTTAATGAAATTTCAGGGTCATAGCGTCGATACAGTTTTCAGTGGTTCTCCACCTGTATTTTTCACTAGATCATCTACTGTTGAGGTATGTAACTAGTAAACAATTATAAATATTACATGTGAATAGCATCATTATATGAATGGTATTCTAATATCTAATTTTGGATGTTGAATAGGTTAATACTGTAGATTTCACGGCAACACCTGCCAGCGGTGGTGGACTTCAAAGCTTTACGGAGGTAATAAAATAAATAGTTTAATGAATGAATTGTACTTACTAAATTTTTGTATGTGATTTGTGTGCTTTATTGTGTGTACTTCCATGTTTAGATGAACGTGTGTGTATGTTAGGAGCCATGATTTGCATCACTATTATTGTTTTCGTAATTGAATAATGTTGTTTTATTTCCAGATGATGCAGGCTGCGGAGACACCTCCCCATGTTCATAGGGCAATGGAGTAGGGTGTGGCCTCTGCGATTCATAGCTCCATGGCATTGACAGGGGTATGAGGCAGATTAGTAAATTTCAATTTACATTCATTGTTATAGTTGTCTATTTTTGAAAAATCAAAAGATTATTGATTTGAAGTTTAATTTCTATCTGGATGGTTTCTATAGGACATGACATCACCAGGGCCTATTCTTGCTACTAAGGCAAGCGAGGAGACAGATTATATGTTAGCGGTAAGTGATTATTTTGTTAAATGTTTCATTTTTTATAACATGTAATTTCTATATATTAATGTCTATACTTTTTATTGTAACAGGTAAAGATGCAGGAAGACCTAAATAGGAGTAGCCCTCAGGTTCATAGTAGACCACCCACATGCGCGTCTCCATCCCCTAGAAGATCAAAGGCTGCTCGTGATTTATTCTCTTCACCAGCTAGAGGGGAATGACTTTTTATTGTGTTCCTTTGTTGTATGCCTATATGGCATTTGTGGACATATATTTTGTATTGTACATAGTTGACATTGTATGCCTATATGACATTCTTGTAAGCCTATATGGCTATTTTGTATATATGTTATACTTATATCGACATATATTGATGTATGCCTATATGGATATTTGGTTAATACAAATCTTTTTTATTGATGGCATCCATACTTGCATTATAAATCCACGTTTGAATGGATATTTGTAGATGGCTACTTCAAATATTTAAAGTCCGATTGTATTACATAGGATGTTTGTTGATCCAATAAGATAGCTATTATTATTCAAGTATCACGTAAACTTCATTTTGGAACTAAAAGATAAAAGTTGTATTTAAAAAAAAAATGAATCATCATGTTGAACAGAAAATATTAATATTCTTTATGAGTAGCATAGAATGTCAACTATATGCAATACAAAAAAATGAATCATCATGTTATTCTTTATGTTTGAGATCCTAAAAATGACTAAGTCTGGTAGCTTGATATCCTGAAACACTAGGATGAATATCCAAGTCATTAGGATGATTGCGCCTTGAGAAAAAGTTATTAAGATAAGCGCCTAATGGAGACTTTCTTAAACATTCAAACATTGAGCAACAAGCATGAAGGGTTAAGGCGCAATTTGCAACTCATAAAGCCTCAAAAGGGCGTCCAACTTAGAGAGAGCATTCATTTAAGACAAGGCGCCCATTGACACCTGTTCCACCATAAAAGTGCACCTAAGGTGGAAGGAGAACAAGCCTCTAGTAAGTGAAGCGCACCTATTGTCTAAACGACTTCATTATGGCACCCTAGCATGAGGATTATATAAGTCAATAAGAAATGGCGCCTATAATGCAAATGAAGGACTAAGTGGCATTTTCAATAAGCATCAATTCACCTTGAGCTTTTAATAAATACATCAAATTGAGCCCCATAAGCCTAGGTGCCCTTTGCTTGCAAAAGAACCTTGTATCGACGTCAAGAGTTGGTCGTATCGGCGTATCAGCAGACCTTGGTTAGGCTTCGCTGATAGTGGTCTGTCTTACCGACGAGTGTGGTTCAAAGTCGAAGACATCGATGTATCAGAAGATAATCCCATCTGCGCATCGGAAGAGCAATTGAGAGATTCGCCGATGAAGGGGGTCACACTGACAATCGAAATCCATCGGTGTATTGGCCCAATGAGATTAGAGTTCACCGATGTTTGGAGTCTCACCGATGGGTGTGGTTCGAAGGTTGTCATTCGTGAGATTGGTGTGTCAGCAGAAGAGTTTTTGAGTGTGCCGATGGTATTAAGTCCTACTGATAGGCGAGGGACTTAGAGTCTCATATCGGAGTGACAAAGACATCTGTGTGAAAGGATATAAAGTCATCGATAGTGGTCTGTCTGACCAATAAGAATCAATGATGGGATGTTTGTCAAAAGTGAAATCAAATGGAATCATGGTGGCATCAGCCTATCAGCCGATGAAATTTCAAGCTCGCTGATGGTATGTTGTCTCGCCAATAGTGAGTTCAAAGGTTCAAAAGTTGATAATTCTATGCTTCCATTATTTTTAGACAAGTCAACAATAGAGTGAAATACAGAGTATCTAACCCTCTCTTGAGCAATCTACCTCCTAGGTGCTCAACATTGAGGAAAAACTTCATAAAAATGCCTATCTCTTTCTTGGCAAGTTTTATTATTTTGATGGTTCTAACTCATATCTAGAGAACTTCTCACGAAGGTGCCAAAATAAGTTAAACCCAACTAAAGCAAGAAAATGCGCCCAAGATGATTTCAATCAATTGGACTAGGCACCAATTTAGTGTTATTTTGACTCATACACCCTTAAGGCGCTAAAGTATCATTCCTTCAATCAATCTAGTTTCCATGTTCCCATGTGTGATGTTCCAAGTAGGAGATAGCACCTAGGGTCTTTATCTTATTTTCAAAATTCTAATGATTCCAAACACTTACCAATAGTCTCAAAAGATCCTATTATCCCTTAAGCGCTCAATCCTCTGATTTATCAAGGCAGTCAATCCTCTTCGAGGCGCTCAAACTCATTCAAGGTGCTATCCTTTACTACTTCCCACTTCAAACAGTCTAGGGCACTCATAATTACTCCCATCACTAATCTTCCTCCTTAAATCGCATTTGAGGACTTCTTCTTTATGCTAGGGCGCTAATATGAAAGTAACAACTCAAGGCGCTATATGAAAGCTTGATCTTGGAAAGGCTTCTAAACTCATAATGGGAGTTATTTTATCAAATTTTCAATTTTAAGGTCTTTTGGCAACTCCTCTACCAAGGCACCATTTGATGAGGTGTTTGAAGCTTGATTTTCCCCTTAGGTGCACAAACTTGATTTTCTTGACCCTACAATGCGCCTTGAGTCCCTAAGCTCTTACACTTATCATCTCTTATGCTACTTAGTTTCATCGCTCTCATAAAGGCGTTTTGAGGAGTATTACTCTTCGAACTCAATCTCTGGAACTAAGGCGCTCAAGGGTGAGTAAACGTCCATTCTTCCAAGGCGCTCATCAAGGTATAAAACAACACACAAAGGCACCAAGATTACTCCACTCAACCTCAAAGTGCTAGATCATATCTAAATTTACATAAGGGTGCCAAATCAAATTGTCACTCAAGGGCAAGTGCACTCGAAAGGTCATCTATCTTCAAACTCAACTTCCATTCCTCTAGGTGCTTCCTTGGGTAAGTTTGGACGCTCCCTTCATGCTTGCCATTCAAGTGGCTTCAACTCATTATAGATACTTCCTCATCTAGGCGCAAATCATGATAGTTTCAAACACTTAGCTTTCAAGGCGCCAGAAGATGATTGTAGAGGAGTGAAATTGCGCCTTAGTTCAAATAAGCGTTTACTTCATCATTGATGGATTTAAGTCATTGTATATGCTCATGAAGACTTAAGTCACTCAATACCCCCCAAACTTACGGATCTAAACATGCTTTTTCTCAGGCGCTAAACTGGAGTTGTCTAGATGCACAAGTGTGCCTCCCTCAATGAAGTTCATTTTGTTAACTTAGTTCATCCTAGTGACTCAAGGGGTTGTTACATTCTTTAGGCGCAATCTTTCATAGACTAAAACATTCACTCCATGTTAAAGCGCTCAAAGGAGGCTCTGGAGATGGAAAATGGCGCCTTAACTCACTTGTGTAAATTTTGGACTTTTAGGCAATTGCAAGATGTCTTAGAGGGCTCAATTCTTCAAGGCACCCATTTTGTTCACCACTTGTAGCATCACTTGTTCAAGGTACATGTTTGGGATTCTCCAGATGATGAAATGCTCCTTGACTCCCTAGGCAATTAGACTCTAACTCTAGGTGCAAGATAATGATGATTTGAGCTAAAATAAGCATCTAAAAATCCAAGGTATTATTTGAGGCTTCCACTCCAAATTCTACCTAGGCGCTCACCTAGGGTGAAATGATTATCAAAGTGCACCTTAATCATTCCTTCCTCTACGCGCCCATTATCAGGATCAGGTCATCAAGGAGCTCTAAAACTCAAACACCACTAACCTCATCATCCTAACTTAATACACTGCCTCCTTCTGACGATTTTTGGGGCAGCAGAAAACCTTTCACCATGGGCAAATGCCTCAGAGATATAAAAAATTGAGAGAGGTTATTGTAGAGGCACTCACGTGATCGCATTGCCTCAAACGGAATGTTTGTAAGTGACACGGTTTTCAAGTAACATCTCGTCAAAGATTGCTACCTTTTTGCACTTTGGACTCTTCAGGGATATCATGGGTACAATGTAGCTCGGACTGTTTCGACATGTTTGGGTGAAAAAAAGGACCATGCCTAGTGTAAATGTACCCATCCGGACGCGTTGGAACAGTCAGTTTGGTTGCATCAGGAGCAGGATGAAAGTTACACCCCTTTGTAACTTTACACTGCCTCCTTCTGACGATTTTTGGGGCAGCAGAAAACCTTTCACCATGAGCAAATGCCTTAGAGATATAAAAACTAAGAGAGGTTATTGTAGAGGCACTTTACATGATTGCGTTGCCTCAGACGGAATGTTTGTAAGTGACACGATTTTTGAGTAACATCTCGTCAAAGATTGCTGCCCTTTTGCACTTTGGACTCTTCAGGGATATTGTGGGTACAATGTAGCTCGGACTGTTTCGACATGTTTGGGTGAAAAATAGGACCATGCCTAGCGTAAATGTATCCATTCAGACGCGTTGGAACAGTCAGTTTGGTCGCATCAGGAGCAGGACGAAAGTTACACCCCTTTGCAACTTTACACTGCCTCCTTCTGACGATTTTTGGGGCAGCAGAAAACCTTTCACCACGGGCAAATGCCTCAGAGATATAAAAAACTGAGAGAGGTTATTGTAGAGGCACTCTACCTAATTGCGTTGCCTTAGATGAAATGTTTGTAAGTGACACGGTTTTTGAGTAACATCTCGTCAAAGATTGCTGCCTTTTTACACTTTAGACTCTTTAGGGCTATCGTGGGTACAATGTAGCTCAGACTGTTTTGACATGTTTGGGTGAAAAAAGGACCATGCCTAGCGTAAATGTACCCATCCGGATGCATTGGAACAGTCAGTTTGGTCGCATCAGGAGCAGGACGAAAGTTACACCCCTTTGCAACTTTACACTGCCTCCTTCTGATGATTTTTGGGGCAGCAGAAACCTTTCACCACGGGCAAATGCCTCAGAGATATAAAAAACTGTGAGAGGTTATTGTAGAGGCACTTTACATGATCATGTTGCCTCAGACAGAATGTTTCTAAGTGACATAGTTTTTGAGTAACATCTCGTCAAAGATTGCTGCCTTTTTGCACTTTGGACTCTTTAGGGATATCGTCGGTACAATGTAGCTCAGACTGTTTCAACATGTTTGGGTGAAAAATAGGACCACGCCTAGCATAAATATACCCATTCAGATGCATTGGAACAGTTAGTTTGGTCACATCACGAGCAGGACACCAAAAATGCAAAAGTTGCTTTGTGCAACTTGACAACATTGACACTTTTTTGCAATATGACTCAAAGACTCAAACTGACCCCAAATGACTCAAAGTGACTTAAAATCACCTTGATTTTGGTGCCCAATGTACATTATAGAGGTCGAGGTGCTCCTTATCATTCAAACATCTTAGATGAGCGCATAGGAAAGGAAAAAGCTCTAAGTTTCATCATCATGGCTCAAACCTTAGCATGGAGTCCTAAGGCGCATTTCATGTCTCCTTTCATCCATTTTGGCGCCCTTATGTAGATTTTTCAACTTGATTTGGTGCCCTGTATGTGAAGGAAGATCTAAAGGCATGAAAGTGGATGTCGTATTGCAAGAGTTTGGATCATCAAAACTGAAAGAAATAAGTCTATTAAGCTTGGGCGCCCTTGGTCTTCTTTTCATTCATTATGAGCATCTTGGGAGAATGGTATATAGGTCATCATCATGATTGGGCACCCTGGATCCAGAGTGTTGGAGAGATCATCAAATGGTGTCTAAAGGAAGTAGGGTGAGTTATGAGTTTGGTCGCATCAGGAGCAGGACACCAAAAATGCATAACATGATGATGTAAAAATGTGTACATATGTGTAAAAATGTAGGAGGAAATAAAAAAAGACAAACCTTACAAATTAATGTGCATACTTACAACTCAATGTAACATGACTTTAAAAAATCAATGTGAATACTTACAAATTAATCCAATGAACCATCCGGGTCTGCTCTACTCTTTATTGTGTCAAGTATTGCTTCATGGTCAGACTCACGCACCTTCCACAATATTTTGTTCAAAGGTCTACCCCGATACTTTATCAAATGAACATTGGATGCCATGACAAGGTTCGAGTAATGAAGAATCTTCTGATGCGTGTCAAAGTCCTAAAATAGCCAAATATTAACACTCTTATGTGGGTACCTTCTAAGCCATGTTCTAGTAATAACCACTGAGCCTGTAGGGTATTTGATGTTTTCTCCATCTGTAACAGGGGCTTCCAATTTCTTTTTGGCCTCAACACAACGACATAAGTAATAATCTGTTCCCTCTTCATTATCTTCATCTGCAATAACTGCATATATGTGCCCTACATTGATATGTGTAGCAAATTAGATGAAATTAGTCAACATTACAAAAACACTACAAAGTAAGATGACATTACCTAGTTGAACTAGATGAAATTAGATGCATATACGTGCCCTATATTACCTGGTTGAACTAAATCTGATATGTGGTCAAAGTCAACTGACGATTCCATCTGTGTTAGTTCCAGTGCTGTCGAGGGTCGATAGTTCATCCCTAAACCCTAAGTGCTATCCCTATTCCTAAACCCTCAACAGACTCGATACTATACCTTAAACCCTAATCCCTTATCCCTAAACCCTCCAACCCTATACCTAATCCTTACACCCTCCACACTCTACTTTAACCCTAATCCCTTAAACCTCAACCCTATCCCTAAACCCTTGACCCTCGAACCTCAACCCTCAACCCTCGATGTCAAACCCTAATCCCTCAACCCTTAACTATGATCCCTCATCTCTCAACCCTAACCCTAAACCCTCAACCCTCAACGTCAAATCCTAATCCCTCAACCCTAAACCCTATCCCTAAACCCTCAACACTATACCTTAAACCCTAATCCCTCAGCCCTCAACCCTAAACATTATCCCTAAACCCTAATCCCTCAACCCTCAACCCTAATCCCTCATCCCTCAACTCTAATCCCTCATCCCTAAACCCTAAATGCTATCCCTATTCCTACACCCTCAACATACTCAATACTATACCTTAAACCCTAATCCCTTATCCCTAAACCCTCCAACCCTATCCCTAATCCTTATACCCTCCACACTCTACTTTAACCCTATATCCTCGACCCTCAACCCTCAACAATAAACCCTAATCCCTCAACCCTTAACTCTGATCCCTCGACCCTCAACCCTATCCCTAAACCCTCAACCCTAAACCCTCAACCCTCAACGTCAAATTCTAATCCCTCAACCCTTCACTCTAATCCCTCAACCCTAAACCCTATCCCTAAACCCTCAACACTATACCTTAAACCCTAATCCCTCAACCCTCAACCCTAATCTGTCATCCATCATCCCTCAACTCTAATCCCTCATCCCTAAACCCTAAATGCTATCCTTATTCCTAGACCCTCAACAGGCTCGATACTATACCTTAAACCCTAATCCCTCTACCCTCGACACTCTTATTTAACCCTAATCCCTTGGCCATTAACCCTATCCCTCAACCTCAACCCTCAACCCTCAACCCTCAACTCTCAACATTAAACCCTAATTCATCAACCCTAAACCCTAATCCCTCAAACCTAAACCCTATCCCTAAACCATCAACCCTCAACACTATACCTTAAACCCTAATCCCTATCCCTCAACCCTTAACCCTTAAAACTTAAACCCTATCCCTACACCCTCAACACTTGACACTATATCTTAAGCCTTAAACCCTCATCCCTAAAGCCTCAACCCTCAATCCTTAAACCTTCAACCCTAAACCCTATCCCTAATCCCTCTACCCTCAACACTCTAACCCTAACCTCGACATTAAATGTTAATCCGTCAACCCTAAACCCTAACCCTAAACCCTCAACCCTCAACACTATAGCTTAAACCCTAATCCCTCAACCCTCAACCCTAAACCTTATCCCTAAACCCTAATCCCTCAACCCTCAACCCTAATCCATCATCCCTCAACTCTAATCCCTCATCCCTAAACCCTAAATGCTATCCCTATTCCTAAACCCTCAATAGACTCGATACTATACCTTAAACCCTAATCCCTTATCCCTAAACCCTCCAACCCTATCTCTAATCCTTACACCCTCCACACTCTACTTTAACCCTAATCCCTCGACCCTAAACCTTATCCCTAAACCCTTGACCCTTGAACCTCAACCCTCATCCCTCAATGTCAAACCCTAATCCCTCAACTCTTAACTCTGATCCCTCGACCCTCAACCCTATCCCTAAACCCTAAACCCTAAACCCTCAACCCTAATCTATCATCCCTCAACTATAATCCCTCATCCCTCAACCCTAAACGCTATCCCTATTCCTAGACCCTCAACGGGCTCGATACTATACCTTAAACGCTAATCCCTTATCCCTAAACCCTCCAACCCTATCCCTTATCCCTTAATCCTCATGATTAATAGCCTTGAACATAAAAAAATTTAAGGGGAACTGTTGTGTGGTTACACAACACGCCCCATTTTGACTTGGCAAAACAGGGACCCAACTTTTGGCTTGGCTTGTGTTGTCTGCTTTCTGGCGGTTTGATAAAAAATAGGTCAGGTGCATCATCATCATGAAGGTCAGGATGAGGTTGGTCATCATCATGAGGTTAGTTTGTCAAAGTTCATATTTTGTTTCTATGACCTCATAGTTAGAAAGAGCTTGAAATTCCATGCAGGTTTGCCTTTTACATCACTTGAAAATTCATCCATATGAGGGAGTTATGCACAGTCAAAGTTTTGGTCAAACCTGATATTCGCAAGAAGAGGGTCATATTTTATAAACTTAGTTTTGTTGTATGAAGAACATCATCATCATATTTGAAACGCCCCCCGATAATATCCTGAGGTCGAAATATCCGGACGTCAACTTTAAGTCATGGTAAGTTTTCCCCGTCGAGCGGTCTTTTGTATCGCGAAAGGTCATCATCATGATCTTGGTCTATCACCCGATAAAAATCATGCAGTCCCAATATCCGGACGTCAATCTTAAGTGATAGTGTGTTTTACCCGTCAAATGACCTTGGGCACATCACGAGCATCATGATATTTTAACATCACCCGATATTATAATATCATGCTGATATTATAATATCACCCTACTTAGAAAATCCACGATCTGCATAATTTGCATGCGCACGTCAAAGTCCTGGTGATCATCATCATCCTGATCTTTCAAGGCAGGATCATATTTCATATCCTCCTAATCTCCTTTTGCACAATCATGATGATCACCCTATCTTTCAAAGGGAGGGTGATATTCCATTCCTTCGTCATGTTGTCAAGATCATCATGATCTTGTTTGTCTACCCGATATTTCGTAATGTCCTCCTGCCGAGAAATATAACCTTTTGCAAATATCCTGATGACGTCATCCCGACCTGATAAACGAAGAAGCAAATATCAGGATGACATCACCATCACATTTCTCCTTCGGCAGGATATTTTCCAAAGCATGATCCGGTTCGCGAATATGACGATGACGTCATGTTCTAAGTTCAACAAAGGCCCCGGATATCCTGATGATCATCATCATCCTGATCTTTCGAGAGGGTTACCTTGGCCGCAAAGGGGTCATATTACATGCACCACCCGATCATCTTCCTTAGGTGACCCGATATTACATTTATCCCCTGATTTTAACGAAACATGACGGTGACGTCATCTTTTGCATTTTAATGAAGCCCGTATGACGATGACGTCACCATCATATTCCTTTCCTCAGCAGCAGGATCATATTCCAAATCCTCCTATTTTCCTTCGACATGATGATGACGATGATGTCTTTCTTTCCCCAATATGTAGAAGCGAAACATCCTGATGTGCTTTTCATCAGAGCATTCGGAAGGGAGGAGCATCATATTTCATGATATCCTGCAGCTAGATAGAAGACATAGAGTTGGGCATCATCATGATTTTTGGCGTCGGTATAACTGTTGCAATCGGCCAAGTCTAATTTTGTCACCCCGATCATATGTGGTCACACCGATGCGAATATGATGATGACCCGAAACATACAAGCAGAGCATGCAAAGCCAGATTTGAAACAATTTGTTAAAAGCGGTTATTTCCTTGTATATTTTGACATACATGATCATATTTGAACCTGATATACAAGGAAATGGGTGGGAAAATGAAACGATGGTTGACCCGAGTGTTTTTTAACGCTGTTTATGCATTTAGTGCATATTTTCCACAGGTATGAAGCCCTATTGCCTGTAGCTGCACATTTTGAGGCATGTTTAATAAAACGTTTACTTCCTGTTGTTTATCCACATGATGATGAACTTAATGTTTGTCTGTTTATTTGCAGGAAGTCATGATGCTGTTAGAGCTGCTGCTGAAGCTGATAATTACAAAGTTGCACATGGAGGCAACATGAACTAGAAGTGAGGAGGATATTGTCAAATATGTTGTTTGCCAGCTGGAGACCGAATCAAATCAAAGATGCTGGAATATTCTGTGCCAGCTGTACATTTGCCAACTGGCGAAGCATGTGCTTTTCATCTGGACCGTTGATTATTATGAGAGGATCCTGATCCTTGGATGATTGTAACTATTTTCTGGCATTTGATCTATATAAAGGCCAGAGCCTCAGACATTAAAGATATACATTAATATACATAGACGCATATGGCGCATTAAAGCGGATTACTGTAGAATCAATTAGGAGATCGGATTACTGAGACTAATGAGGATAGAATTGTTGAAATGTCAAGGTTCTTTCTTCAGATCACTGTAAATGTACCTGTTCTTGAGCATACTGAATGGATATGAAGTTTCAGATTACATCCTGATTGTAAATTTTACGTAATCTTTCTGTTGGTTTCTGGATATGTACTGGTGAATGCTATGTTCAACTAGAAGAGCTTTCATTTCATTACATGTTGTTATCAACTTTTCCTTTGAAGATTTGCACTAGATCATGTGGATTTGTGGAATGTCCTGGTGAAGTATGATTTTAGTTTCCTTCTTTTCATTGCATGTATGGGAGCTTGTATGTGGATCAGTGATCTAAGTCAAGTAGTTTTGGGAATCTTATTCTTTAACCCTTTTCCTTTTTTTAATTTCATAAATTCATCACCATAACTGCAAATCATGATAAATAACAAGCAGAACAAAGAAATATGCTGAAATCCCGTAGGTAACTGAAAATCATTAGCATATTTGAGTTAAATGCATGTATTATTGAAAATATCATGCAAAGAATCATAAATAATGATAGAAATCATGCAAATATCAGCCTGTAGGCACATTATTTGACTAAATTCACAGTGCAGAGGTAAAATTATTGGAGATTTATGCAGAACAGACATATAGAGCAGGATATTTGAAGAAATGATGATGAACTTTGCAGAAACACGTAAGGCCCCTGAATGGAAAACAGCAACACACATCAACCACTGAGTAACGTCAGTAGATTAAGACCTAATCAACGGAGACTTGGGATCATGAATTCTCTGAATTCATCGTATCTTTCAAGATGAGTAAAGGTTGTTGTGTAACTTTTATTCTATGTTTGTGAATGACTAACATCATGACCAACATAAATTGGCGCTAGAAGGAGGGCACGACCGGAAGATAATGCAACATCATCAGTATTTTCAGGTTTGATGACGTATAAGAGTAAGGTATCCTCAGATCACTTGTGAATTTCAGTAAATTTCGTAAATATTTGCTGTGACAAGATTGTATATGCACATTCTATGTAAAGATTTCTAGATCTCACATGAATATTGCAAGCTTTACAGTAGATCTCTCTGAATTCACTAATATCGGCTAAAGATCCGTAAATTTGTTCAAGCTTTGAGAATTTGAGCCTTAAACACTTAAGATCTTGTGCTACGGGTCAGGATATCCCAATATCCTGTCATATTTGCAGTATCTTCGCAAATATTTCGTAAATATCCAGTCTGATTACCGTTTAACCGCAAATATCACCTCATTCGGTGGAATCTAGCCAATATTTGCAAAGTTTCAGCCAATTTGCCTCCAAATCGAGAAATCCTGGCTTACAGGATAAATACCAGGTCTAGACCTAGTGAAGTTTTTGAAGAATTGCCTGTTAGAGGTTTCAGACCTAGGACTGTGGACATTCACCATACTCCAGGGTCTAGTGCATCCAGAACTTCACCGGGACCTCCTCCTGTAACCCCTATCGGTTTGCAAATACCTTCCGGTATATCCATGACACCTCCTGTTCAAACCCAGGGTATACCTTTAGTTCAACCTCAGCCAACTGCACCACCAGTTTAGCCCCCTCAGGCTGCAATGTCGTTCTTTGCAGCGGAGTCACCCTTGACTTTTACTGCATATCATGAGTTACCAAAGAATACGGACAAACTTTGTCCAAGGTATCATCCTTATCAAGATGCTAATGATCATATCAGGACATTTAAAGAAGCGTGCTGCAGAGCCAGAATAGAACATCAGGACGTGGTGTGCAGATTATTTCCTTTTTCCCTAGGGGAAGAGGCTTATAATTGGTTCATCAGGCTTGGCCAAGCTTCTGTCGGTTCGTGGGCTGTCTTAGAGAAAGCCTTTGTTGACAGGTTCAAAGTCCCTATTGATCCATCCATGAATTACCACATGTTTGCCACAATCAAAAGATTTGAGAATGAGCCTATTGCCAATTTCAATGCTAGGTTTCAGAAAATGTTGTCCAAGCTAGTTGCCCCATATGTGGTGACTGATGCTGCTGCCAGGGGTATATATTATTCAGCCCTGGATCCATTAACTTCCATGTTCATCAGGAGAACACATCCTGAGATCACTACTTTGACAGGAGCTTTTCAAGAAGCTATCAAGGTAAATCAGCAGTTGATACCTGCTCCTACTCCAAATATAGCATTCCCTACTTTGCCTGGCATGCAATCACAATATCCAACACAATATCCTGCAGCTTATCCTTCACAATATCCTGCACAATATCCAAATGGATCATTGATACCCCTAGTAGTCACGCCTGCACCTTTGCAAGTACCTCCATTGAGTATTATGCCTCCTCCTAATGGAAATAGCCAATTGCCACAATATCCTGCACATGCTCAGACACCTCAGGGTACAGATCTATCCAACAATAACCATGGATCTTCTTTTTTCAAGCCTCAGACTGAAAATGTAGTGGCCAAAGCTCAAGAGGAGAAGGAGGAAATCAAATAAATTTCTGCTCAACTCAGAAAACTCACCACAGAAGTAACACATTTGAGAAATCAAGGGTTTTATTCGCAGTCAGGTCAGAATAGGAGTTATTCTAATGACAGACCAAACTACCCTGACAAAGGATATAACAACAATAACTTCAACAATAATGGTGGAAACAATAATAATCCTCCTAGACAGCCCAGAGTGTGGAACTCTAGGCCAAATAATGGTTCATTACCATCACCCCTAGACAATCAGCCTCCTGGTGAAGCCAAACAGACTACCAGAGTCAATCTTGCTGAAGCAGCCCTTACCAATTGGTGCAGGATTCACAATACAAATGCACATGCAGAATTAGATTGTCCACAATTTAGGATTGCTGCCAGCATCTTTTAGACTGAAGTGTCTAATACTTCTGGAAATCCACCTCAGGTAGAAGGAAATGAGATAGTTCCTTGTGGATATGACTCAGCTTTTGTGTTAGAAACGTACACAAATCAACCTCATCAGGATTATAATCAGACATGTGAAGAATCTGCCTTAACCTTTGAAACAAACTATGTCTTCCCCTTTGAGGATGAAAATGAACCTGCAAGAGAGCATGAGGAAGTACATGCATACCAGCAGCAATATCCTGGTAAGCACAATTATAACCTGAGGAGCAATGCCAACAGACCTGCTGGTCCATTGACATCATCTCTACCTCCAAACAACTTCAACACACCTCCTGATCCTAAGGCTAGCAATAACCCTGGATTCCCTAAGGTGAATGCTCAATACTTGTCTCCTCAAAACACAGTAACAAAAGTCGTAAATGCACCTCAAGAGTCTGACAAGTTAGTCAGCTATTGGGCTGATGAAATGAAGAAAATCAAGATCAGCCTGTCCTTATCTGAGCTATTGAAAACTCCCGCCATCAAAAGGGCATTCATGAAGTCACTAGATGATGCTGCTCCTAAAGAGGATAATCATCTTTCAGGTCAATCCAATGGCAAAGATCATGCTGCTAAAGATAATACTATCAAGTCTAAGGTGTCAGCTACAGTCCAAGCTGCTGAAACCTCCCACATGACCTTGTATAGAGATAAAACTGAATCACCTCCATTTCTCCTCACTATAAGAATGTTCAGCAAGAACTTGCACAACTGTTTAGTTGATTCAGGAGCCTCAACGAATGTTATGCCTTTGTCAATATGCAACACATTAGGACTGCATCCTGCTAAATCCTTAAAGAAGGTCACTCAACTGGACAAGACAAAAGTAAGTGTAGTGGGAGAACTCACTCACATTCACATGCAGCTAGCATCTGATCCTCGGATCCAGTATTACATTGACATTCAGGTAGTGGACATACCTGATACATATGGGATGTTGCTTAGCCGAGATTGGTCTAAAACGCTTAACGGATATATGTCCACAGACTTCAGTCACATGTGGTTACCATGGAAAGGTATACCTAATCAGATCAGGATTGATGCTGAGCCAAGGATGAAACATATGATCACGGAATATAACAAAACAAATGAGATCATGTATGTAAACGTAGAACCTGGAGTTTATCACATCAGGCCGCAAACTGTTAAAATAGAGGAGATCCTGATGCTGGATGTTCATCATCATCATGATGATGATTATCATGAGGACATGCCGAGTATGGAATTTGATAATAATCCAGATAATGAGAATGAAATAGATCGCTTCAGAGATTTTGAGATGCATTTATCTACTCAGGTAAAACGTTGCCAATTATTGAATATATCTGCTAATGATATTTTGATTGATGGATGGTGTAGATTACACGGCGAAGCACACTCAGAAAAGACTTGTGAACCATGCTTAGACATGATGATACTGGAGCAAACGTATAGTGAAGCATCATCATCATATTCCGAGGTGAGTGCTATGTCTGATGATGATGATGATACTAATTCTTATTTGTCTTCTGCAGGAGCAGAGGCACCGACAGATCATGATGAAGATCATATCCGGAAAACAGAAGAGGTCCTAGTGTCAGATCCGATAAATGATATGAGAAAAGAAAAGATCACTCCTGGTAGTGATTGCTTCATGGAATCAGATTATGAGTTGTCTGATGAAGATAAAGGCAGTGACCTGACGAAGTTCAAAGAATTTCTGGTAAAAGAAATAGAAAAGATGACACAACAGCGTAAATCTCCCCAGGAGGTTTTAATTAAAGGTTGGTGGAGGCTGCACGAGGCGCCTCACTCAGAAACAACTTGCTCACTATACTTACATATTTTGAAGAAGCATGCAGCTATATGTGCTGAACATCATCCTCCTGCTGAGATGGAAGAGAAAACAGAAAAGCCATCAGGCTCACCAAATAAAGGAAAGAAGAGACTTGAGGATGACATCCCCAAGTTAAAGTGGATATCAGGCGGGGCAGCAGCCAGAGCTGCAAAGAAGAAAGGAAGTTCAAGTAAATATCCTGCTGAAGACAAATGTCTTGCTGAAGATAAGCCTTGGATCCTGAGGTTTGATGGATCCAAATCCAAGCAAGGTGCCAGGGTAGGAATTGACCTTATTGATCCATCAGTGAAATCCTACTTAGCAGCTTACAGACTACAGTTCCCCTGCACCAACAATGTCGCAGAGTATGAAGCTTTGATTCATGGAATGTTGTTTGCCCATAAGAAGAAAGTGAAGATCTTGCATGTCTTTGGAGATTCAGAACTGGTTGTGAGACAAGTAAGAGGAATTTACTCTTGTAATTACAGAAAGCTATCAAATTACAGGCATCATGTGTGGGACCTGATTGAAGACTTTGATGCCTTTAATATCGTTCACGTACCAAGAGAACAAAACCAGAGGGCAGATGCACTTGCCCAAGCTGCCAGTACGTTGGAACCGCTGTCTATATCTGGTCTGAAGAGATTTTCAGTAGAATTGGTGTCAGTACCTTCAGTACCTGACAATGTGACTAATCTCCAAGTGTTTGATGATGATTAGCACATACTGGACTTCATATCAAACAAAGACATATTTGAAGCTCAGATTATAGATGAGAATGATATGGAAGATCATGTCTGGGAAGAAGATGAGATATTAGAGTTGCCTAGCAACAGAATTCCGAAAGGTATGATTGAATTAGAAAGAGCCTTTGATCTAGATAATATGCTGAAACATAAGGATCTGCCTAAGGCAGATGGAGGTCAATATTCACAGGTGAATATTGGACAAGCTGATGACAAGAGAAATGTCTTATTGGGTAAGGTATGTACACCTGAAGAGTTAGAAGGAATAACTCAGGCCCTTAAGGATTACATACATGTAATTGCATGGACTTATGATGAGCTAAAGACATATGACACTTCTGTCATAACTCATACTATACCTCTCAAGCCAGATGCAAAACCTTTCAGACAGAAGCAGAGGCCAGTCAATGCTCTGCTTGAACCAATCATCCTTGAAGAAGTCAAGAAATTGTTAAATGCCCGGATAATATTTCCTGTAAGGCACTCCACTTGGGTGGCGAATCTTGTGCTGGTCAGAAAGAAGAATGGAGACATCAGATTATGTGTAGATTTCAGGAACCTGAACAGAGCATCAGAAAAAGATAATTATCCTTTGCCCTCTTTGGATGAAGTTCTACAAATTGTGAATGGAGCCAAGATGATGTCCTTCTTGGATGGTTTTTCAGGATACAACCAAGTGATGGTTGATAAAATTGACAGATTAAAAACTGCCTTCACCACAAAGTTGGGTATATTTGCATATAGACGTATGCCATTTTGACTTATAAATGCTGGAGCTACATTCCAGCAAGCAATGGACATAGCCTTCAGAGGCTTAGTAGGAAAATGTATAGTCATCTACATGGATGACCTGACAGTATTCTCCAAGGAAAGAGGAAATCATGTTGCTGACCTCAGAAGTGTACTGAAGAAATGTGAAGAATATGGAATATCTTTGAATCCTAAGAAGTGCATATTTGGAGTCACAACAGGAAAATTACTAGGCCACCTGATCATAGAAGATGGAATTATCATTGATCCTGACAGGGTGGAATCTATTATGAAGTTACAACTTCCAGGAAGCAAAAAGGAACTTAAATCTTATTTTGGTAAGATAAATTTTGTGAGGAAGTTCATCACCGGCTTTGCTGAGATTGTCAAACCACTAAATGCCATGTTGAAAAAAGATGCACAAATTGAGTGGACACCAGAAGCTAAGGCTGCCTTTGAAGATATAAAGAAGACCATTTCAGATGCTCCTGTCCTCATTAGTCCAGATTATACAAGAGATTTCTACATCTACTCATTTGCCTCAGAACATACTTCTGCAGCAGTGTTAACTCAAAGAAATAAAGAGAAAGAAGAGAAACCAATTGCTTTCATGAGCTGTCCTTTCAGGGATGCTGAGTTGAGATATGTAGATGTTGAAAGACAGGCACTTGCATTAGTCAGAGCAGTAAAAAAGTTTAGACATTATATACTGAGAAGCAAAGTGATTGCTGTGGTACCAGATGCAGCAGTAAAGATGCTGCTGATGCAGAGTGAACTCGGTAAAAAAGAGCCAAATGGATTACTGTATTACAAGAATATGACATGGAGATCACACCAATGAAGCTGGTAAGAGGACAAGATCTGAGCCAGATGATATCTGAAACTGATCCAAACATCATCAGTCAGCAGTATGTGATCAATGAGAAAGACAATAGGGAATGGTATTCAGACATCAAGCACATCCTGATCACGGGAAGATGTCCTTCAAGAATGCAAGCCTCACAGAGAAGAGCCTTAAAGATAAGATCCCAGAAGTATACGATGAAGGGAGGAACCTTGTTCAAGAAGAATTATGAAGGAATATACCTGAGATGCTTAGAGAAACCAGAAGCAAATAAAGTTTTAACAAAGTTACATGACAAGTTTGGTACTGCACACGGATCAGCATTAGCCACAACACATGCAATCCTCAGAGCAGGATATTACTGGCCTACAATTTTTAAAGACACGGCTGATCATGTTAAATGTTGTCATGTTTGCCAGGTTGCTGCCAACAGAGAAAAATATGCTGCACAACCATTGCAGCCAGTGATGGAAGAGCGCCCATTTGCACAGTGGGGCATGGATTTCATAGGACCGATCAATCCTCCGTCTTCCTCAGGCCATAGGTATGTCCTAACGATTACTGATTATTGTACCAGATGGACTGAGGCTATCAGCAGCAAAACTTGTACTGCTGATGATGTCATTAAATTTCTGGAAAGCAACATTGTCACCAGGTATGGAATTCCTTATGCATTGGTAAGTGATAATGGTTCTGCCTTCATTTCCACCAAATTGTCAAGTTGGGCTTTTGATCATGGGATCATACTTAAGTTCTCATCCAACTACTATCCCCAGGGAAATGGATTAGTAGAATCCACCAACAAGAATTTACTGAGTATCATAAGAAAATTGATAGAGAAAAATCCCAGGGAATGGAACTCATTTCTGAAATATGCCTTATGGGTAGACAGAACTAGAATGAAAATTGCATTAGGAAACTCACCCTTCCAACTAGTATATGGGGTAGATCCTATCCTCCCTATAAACTTGAAAATTCCTACTCTGTAGTTTGCCCAAGAATATCTAGGCATAGATAATAAACAGGAAGTCAGGTTGCTTCAGTTGATGCATCTGGAAGAAAAATGAAGTCAAGCGATTGACCAATTTGCAAAACATCAGGCTGTTGTCAAACGCTGGTTTGACAAGAGAGCCAGAATTAAAGCTTTCAGGATATCTGATTTAGTCCTGATGTGGGATAAAGCCCATGAAAAGAAAGGTGATCATGGTAAGTTTGATAGATTATGGATAGGTCCCTTTCAGATTTCTGAAATTTTAGGAGACAACACTTATAGGCTTAAGAACCTGACAGGTGAGGATGTCCCGTTGCCAGTCAATGGACAATTCCTCAAACATTATTTCCAGGCCTGAATGACTTCGTCACAGTCACATGTATCATATTGTATATTTGTATAGTTGTTTGTACAGTTTGTTTGTTGTTGTTGTTGTTTTGTTGGTTGGGACCTTGTTCTGGTAAGTCAGGATGATGCACTTCATCACCCTAAGAAAATAACTAAATTGTTAGGATTCAAGTGATGAGATCACATTTAAATATAGGTTATGATTCATTCTAAGAAGTGTTCATGATCAGGTTTATGATGTCTTTTCATCAGGGTGCTTTTTCTTGGTCAAAGTGAATCCATCACAATGAAACACCTAACAGCCTTGGGCTTGTTGAAGATATGAGTATAGGTGTTAAGTGAAAAATCTAAAGGGACTCCCTTGCTACCAATACAATCTCCAACCTAAAGATGCAAGTGACTACACCTTGTACAATGAGCTGACATGATGATATCAAATATAAATTTTTAAAGGAAAATCAGAAAAGAAATAAAATTAGGCTATCTAAGTAACTCTACCGGGGCTATGGACGCCTGCTGGCAGTGGGGCTCTACTTAGGGAGATTGTATAGATAACCTTGCCGGGGCTATAGACGCCTGCTGGCAGCAAGGCTCTATCCATGTTGGCTATGAGGGATGATCCCCAACTATGTAGTTTAACACCAGTTACTTATGTTTTCAACTTACTTTCAAGATGAGGATAATTAATCATATGCACACACCTGATCCTTTGTTAGCTTTATCACCATAATAAAATTTTATCATTCAAAGATCATGATGATTTTACTTAGAAAGAATTAGAATACTATAGATAAATGTGATCACATCACTTGAATCATTGGAATTTGTTTATTTTCTTTGGTGGCAAGTTGTTGTGTGGTTACACAACACGCCCCATTTTGACTTGGCAAAATAGGGACCCAACTTTTGGCTTGGCTTGTGTTGTCTGCTTTTTGGCGGTTTGGTAAAAATAGGTCAGGTGCATCATCATCATGAAGGTCAGGATGAGGTTGGTCATCATCATGAGGTTAGTTTGTCAAAGTTCATATTTTTTTTATATGACCTAATAGTTAGAAAGAGCTTGAAATTCCATGCAGGTTTGCCTTTTACATCACTTGAAAATTCGTCCATATGAGGGAGTTATGCACAGTCAAAGTTTTGGTCAAACCTGATATTCGCAAGAAGAGGGTCATATTTTATAAACTCAGTTTTGCTGTATGAAGAACATCATCATCATATTTGAAACGCCCCCCGATAATATCCTGAGGTCAAAATATCCAGACGTCAACTTTAAGTCATGGTAAGTTTTCCCCGTCGAGCGGTCTTTTGTATCACGAAAGGTCATCATCATGATCTTGGTCTATCACCCGATAAAAATCATGCAGTCCCAATATCCGGACGTCAATCTTAAGTGATAGTGTGTTTTACCTGTCAAATGACCTTGGGCACATCGCGAGCATCATGATATTTTAACATCACCCGTTATTATAATATCATGCTGATATTATGATATCACCCTACTTAGAAAATCCACGATCTGCATAATTTGCATGCGCACGTCAAAGTCCTGGTGATCATCATCATCCTGATCTTTCAAGGCAGGATCATATTTCATATCCTCCTGATCTCCTTTTGCACAATCATGATGATCACCCTATCTTTCAAAGGGAGGGTGATATTCCATTCCTTCGTCATGTTGTCAAGATCATCATGATCTTGTTTGTCTACCCGATATTTCGTAATGTCCTCCTGCCGAGAAATATAACCTTTTGCAAATATCCTGATGACGTCATCCCGACCTGATAAACGAAGAAGCAAATATCAGGATGACATCACCATCACATTTCTCCTTCGGCAGGATATTTTCCAAAGCATGATCCGGTTCGCGAATATGACGATGACGTCATGTTCTAAGTTCAACAAAGGCCCCGGATATCCTGATGATCATCATCATCCTGATCTTTCGAGAGGGTTACCTTGGCCACAAAGGGGTCATATTACATGCACCACCCGATCATCTTCCTTAGGTGACCCGATATTACATTTATCCCCTGATTTTAACGAAACATGACGGTGACGTCATCTTTTGCATTTTAATGAAGCCCGTATGACGATGACGTCACCATCATATTCCTTTCCTCAGCAGCAGGATCATATTCCAAATCCTCCTATTTTCCTTCGACATGATGATGACGATGATGTCTTTCTTTCCCCAATATGCAGAAGCGAAACATCCTGATGTGCTTTTCATCAGAGCATTCGGAAGGGAGGAGCATCATATTTCATGATATCCTACAGCTAGATAGAAGACATAGAGTTGGGCATCATCATGATTTTTGGCGTCGGTATAACTGTTGCAATCGGCCAAGTCTAATTTTGTCACCCCGATCATATGTGGTCACACCGATGCGAATATGATGATGACCCGAAACATACAAGCAGAGCATGCAAAGCCGGATTTGAAACAATTTGTTAAAAGCGGTTATTTCCTTGTATATTTTGACATACATGATCATATTTGAACCCGATATACAAGGAAATGGGCAGGAAAATGAAACGATGGTTGACCCGAGTGTTTTTTAACGCTGTTTATGCATTTAGTGCATATTTTCCACAGGTATGAAGCCCTATTGCCTGTAGCTGCACATTTTGAGGCATGTTTAATAAAACGTTTACTTCCTGTTGTTTATCCACATGATGATGAACTTAATGTTTGTCTGTTTATTTGCAGGAAGTCATGATGCTGTTAGAGCTGCTGCTGAAGCTGATAATTACAAAGTTGCACATGGAGGCAACATGAACCAGAAGTGAGGAGGATATTGTCAAATATGCTGTTTGCCAGCTGGAGACCGAATCAAATCAAAGATGCTGGAATATTCTGTGCCAGCTGTACATTTGCCAACTGGCGAAGCATGTGCTTTTCATCTGGACCGTTGATTATTATGAGAGGATCCTGATCCTTGGATGATTGTAACTATTTTCTGGCATTTGATCTATATAAAGGCCAGAGCCTCAGACATTAAAGATATACATTAATATACACAGACGCATATGGCGCATTAAAGCGGATTACTGTAGAATCAATTAGGAGATCGGATTACTGAGACTAATGAGGATAGAATTGTTGAAATGTCAAGGTTCTTTCTTCAGATCACTGTAAATGTACCTGTTCTTGAGCATACTGAATGGATATGAAGTTTCAGATTACATCCTGATTGTAAATTTTACGTAATCTTTCTGTTGGTTTCTGGATATGTACTGGTGAATGCTGTGTTCAACTAGAAGCGCTTTCATTTCATTACATGTTGTTATCAACTTTTCCTTTGAAGATTTGCACTAGATCATGCGGATTTGTGGAATGTCCTGGTGAAGTATGATTTTAGTTTCCTTCTTTTCATTGCATGTATGGGAGCTTGTATGTGGATCAGTGATCTAAGTCAAGTAGTTTTGGGAATCTTATTCTTTAACCCTTTTCCTTTTTTTAATTTCATAAATTCATCACCATAACTGCAAATCATGATAAATAACAAGCAGAACAGAGAAATATGCTGAAATCCCGTAGGTAACTGAAAATCATTAGCATATTTGAGTTAAATGCATGTATTATTGAAAATATCATGCAAAGAATCATAAATAATGATAGAAATCATGCAAATATCAGCCTGTAGGCACATTATTTGACTAAATTCACAGTGCAGAGGTAAAATTATTAGAGATTTATGCAGAACAGACATATAGAGCAGGATATTTGAAGAAATGATGATGAACTTTGCAGAAACACGTAAGGCCCCTGAATGGAAAACAGCAACACACATCAACCACTGAGTAACGTCAGTAGATTAAGACCTAATCAACGGAGACTTGGGATCATGAATTCTCTGAATTCATCGTATCTTTCAAGATGAGTAAAGGTTGTTGTGTAACTTGTATTCTATGTTTGTGAATGACTAACATCATGACCAACAGGAACATAATGCGAGCGCGTTATAACGCGCTCACGTTATGTCAAACATGACAAACAACAGACTTGCGATAAAGAAAAAATGCAAAGCAAAACAGAACGTAAGCACGTTATAACGCAACGCGCTCGCATTATGTCAAACATGACAAACAACAGACTTGCGGTAAAGGAAAAAAGCAAAGCAAAACAGAACGTGAGCGCGTTATAACGCGCTCGCGTTATGTCTTGCTTTGGGAATCCCAAGCCTTGGGCTTAGGATTTGCTTTGGATTTCTAACCCAAAGGCTTGGAGTGCCTTATGAACAGTCACAGACGTGTTTTTCTATATTCTTCAAAATTTCACATAATTTCGTTCGTGCTAACCCTCATATTTGCACATGTTTCAAGGTCAAACAAATCGAACACTTGGGTAATGTTAGGCTTTCTCTTAGCTATTTGACGATGTGATTTTTTTCACATTTTAACAATGTTAAGCCTTTCATCTGTAATTTCTTTTGTTTGTGTGTCCGTTTTTAGGCAAAAACCACTGTTTGGTCTTTTTTTCATTGTAAATTAACTATTCATTCAAATTTTAAAAAAATTACATATTTAGAAACTAGACTCCATTCTACAAATATTAAAAAAATAAAAAAAATAATTTTCAATTAGTTTTCAAAATTTATAGGGGTAGCACGGCCAAAATTCTATTTTTTAGGATGTGTCCACTTTGAAAATTAGTAAAAAATCAAATATTCATCAAAAAATTATCAGAAAAATCAGGCATAAACTACATGCTATTAGCTAATTTCTCACTGAAGCGATTTTAAAAATACCAAAAAAAAGTTGACCTTTTGAGGGAGTCACAAAACATGCTATGTTATGTTTTTTTGACAGAAACAACACCAATTTATGTGGCTCCCTCTTTTGAACCCCTTAATCTATGCCATTTTCAAAACAAAATAGTAGTTTAGAAAGTAGACTCAGAGCACTACGAACATTGTTTTGGTTGTATCTCCAAATTTTGAGTGTAACTATGCTTAATTTCTCATCCAAGGCCAGTATTTCCTGATTTTAGAAAAAAAGTGGCCACTTAAGACCCCTTTTTGGCCCCCCATCTTCCTGCACTTACCCTTTAATAGTTTATTTATTATTTATATTTTCCTTTCTATTTTTACTAAAAGTAAGTTATCAACACAAAAACATTAGGTCGATTACCATGCCAAGGAAAAATAATAAAACTTATTAAAAAAATTGAAAAAAATATGATGCACTAGATAAAAGAATCTATATCAAGATAGTATAATTTTTTTTTCTATTTTAGATAAATAGCTAATATGAAAGTTGAGGTCAAATGGAAACAACTACGTTTTAATACACACACATTTTATTATTTATTTAAAAATATATATTTATCAAAATTGGAAAAAAATATATCCATGCACTAAAGTTTCAAGTTATAAATACACACAAAAAATTTGAAGAAAAAAAATTAAATTTACTATATAAAGATTGGCGTCTCATGTAACTTCATTTTTCAGCATTTTATCAGCATCTAAATTATAGTGTCAATTTATTAAAAACTATATTCAAATAATTTTTTAAATTTTTTTGAAAAATACAAACATAAAATATACTAAAAAATAAATATTTTATTAGTTTACATCATTTCAAAATTCAAAACATATATGTCATTTTTTAGTGATTCAAGTTTAAAAGTTGGATCAGTGTTGGCCATTTCATTTATAAAAGTGTGACACAACTTTGTGCTTTTACCCCTCTAGATTGTGGGCTGGTTCCCTTATGATTGATCTAATGGTAAACCGTCTTTGTAGGAAAAGGGATAGAAAGAATTGCAATGGAGTAATAAACTGAATTTGAAATTGTGGTGATGCACCTATATGATGATAAAACTTGCAGAATAATTCACAGCTATTCTCAAAGACACTGGTTACACAAATTAGAAATTATGACTTAATCACAAAAGTGTTTCTAAAGCAAGCCAATCAATTTGTTCTTTCAAGAGGAAAATAAATTTTCACACTTTTTAAGGCCAAAATGAAACAAGCACAACTTGAGACCTGTAATGGATGCACAATAATGAATGAGACAAACTTAAAGGCTTTAATGGTTAAAACACAATAATTTCATCAAATCATTCATAAAGGCACTTGCATATTTCTAAAAAGGCAAATTTTGGTATTCTAAATGAAAATAGAAGGAAAAAGCACTGCATAAGACAAAAAATATGAACCTATAACCTATTGTACTGTATAGATCTGAAGATGAGTCACAAAAAACTCCTATTCTCTGCAATGTGTGAGAGAAAAAAGAAGGCAAGAACTGAGAAAAAACTAAGTTTTTCCTCCTGTAATACAAAAGATGACTCCAATGAGTTAGATTGAGTGAGCTCCAGTCAACTCAACATAAAAAAAAATCTCCAAGAATCTCTCTCACGAGCAAAGATGAAAATCCTCCAAAAAGGGGGTCAAAATGAAGTAATTTGAGCAAAAATAGCTCCAATCTATCTCTCTTAGCCAGTTTGACCATGTGGAACTCCAAACTCACCCTAGTTTGGCCATAGATCAAGGAAAACACTCCAAAATACCTCAGTTGTACCTTAGTTTAACTATCTCTCTATTTTGCATGGTTGAGAGGCAAAATTAAACTAATTTAGCAATTGTTAAATGCAATCTATATGATTGATTTAATAAGTGCTATGTGAGGATGACATCCTACATTGTTTATTACATAGCAATTACTAAAGCAATTTATCATTTATTGCATGTAATAATTCTTAAATTACAATATTTGCCATTTGATGGTGTAAACATAGGGATTTGTGTTAAACTATAGTGCAATAATTCCTAGAGGCAAAAATAACCTCTCCCTTGGCACATGAAAATCAAACATCTTCTTATCCTATCTCTTGACTCATAAAAGAGTGCAAATTTGCCCTTTGACTCATGAAAGCTCCATTACTACAAAACTCTAAGTCCAATATTAATCATTTCTTTTAAGATCTATAGTAAAAAAAAGAACCTTCAAAACTCCAAAAGTTATAATCATTTTCAATCTTCATGGGTTCATTGTGCTATTAGGTCTTATGACTTAAAAGTCATAGACCACGGTCTGTATTTGGATTGCAATGATTTCTTCAAAAACAAAGTCAAAAATCTTCATAAGTCACGAGCTAGGGTATGTTTTGGCAACAAAACAAAATAAAGGAAAACCCTAAACTCCATCGTTTTGCTTTTTGTTCTCCTGACTTGTTGAAGCACTGCCATGATGAGGGTTTGGACTTTGTTGAACTCATCGAGATGCTACAAGAAGCTATCTTCTTACTTGTAAGTAACATACTCAAAACTTGCTTTCCCACCACTTATACAAGGAAAAATGATAAAAATATCTCTTTATTTGTTGGCTTTTTGCTTTCTCCTGGCATATTCTCCATTGTTCTATGTTGTGGCCTCTCAGTAATGCCCTATATTCTATATTTTCTACACTATTTGTTACCTCTGCACATGAAATACACTTATACATTGTATTTTTGCCTTGCTCCTTGCTATGAAGTGGACTAAGATAGTGGCTTTTCATTTTGAGGTTTCACCACTCTACATGCATGTATACTCACTAAAATAGTGACTTATTCGTGAACTTTGATGTCAATCTAGGTGTATTCACTCAAGGTTTTATGCTCATATGGTCATGAAAATCTTGAATGTGAGTGCTTGTAACAAGCATCAGCCTTCAATACCCTCCATAAGACTATGATAGTGATTTATTTATACTTTGGTAATGTCATATCTTCTGCTTCCTTGACTTGCTGAAAAGTAACTATAACTCCCATTGTTTGAAGTCACTATAGCATTGGCTTTCGAAAGCCCTTGTCATGATTTTACTTTTAATAGAAACTTTACACCTCATTCACAACTGAAAGTGGTAAATATTTGTGATGTTCTCTTAAATGTTGTTCATGAGAGCACTATATATTATAACTACTCACTGTCTTAAATGCAAAATTACTAGCATGTTCTCCTTCTGTGACCGTCATGATTCTCTTGGTGACTGTTTGGCAGAGTTTTTAAATGTCACTATCCGTAGGATACCTCTCATGAATGCATATATATAAGCTTGAAGCTCTCTGCTTGCATTCTGACAGTCTTGTGTAAGATTTCTTTTGTGATTGGATCCCCTGTATACCTATTAGACTTGTTGAGTAGTTTACTGTCTTTTCCTTGTTGTCCATGACACTGTCGCTCCTGTAGCTTCTCTATACCTAGATTCCTCATTGTCATGATGATGACTATCTAGATGATGCTTTGTCTTTTATATGTGTAATGAATCCCTCACACATCTTCATGACTGCCTCAGTGTCTTCATGATGTATCTTCATGTGTGAATTATCTTTATGAGCCAATGAGGCATGACTGCTTATGTTGCTTATGATGTCTATGCTATTAAATGTGTTTTAAAACCTCTCGTTATATCTGCAAAGGACTTGTTACATTCTATATGATTGCTCATGTATGGTGACTATCAAGCACCTCCTATATTACTATTGTATCTCAAGCTCCTGTGGCATATGCATGATTCTCTAGTCTTGCATTCTTGCTTGACTGTTGCTCCTTATTGCAATTACTGCAACTTTATTATGGGCATGTCTTTTGAATTGAATGATGACTGATGTCCTTTGTACAATATTGTTGTACCTAAATTGATGTTGATTGTAATATGACAAAAGGTTGTTCATAAGAATGCTGGGCTCAACCCTTGTGGGAATGACATTTTCTCCACATGCTATTTTAGTGATTGATCTTGATATATTTCACCTATACCTGCACAATGAACAAACAAGTTAGAACATAAAACATACCTTGGGTTACATGATATGATGCTTCTTGTGTGGATTTATCTTTCTAATCTGGCACTTGCATCTGCTTATTCAGCTATCTCTTCTGCTTCTCTTTTTGCATTATCTGAACATTAGATGACTGTTGCTCCATAAAAGTAGATTGTACTTTTGTTGCTTTGATTATGTGTATGAAAAGTATTGGAACCAAGAGCTCTAACACAACTTTTTGCAGGTTTTCTAGAGTTCAGTAGATGGAGGGAGTTGAAGATCAACTCAACCTCGAGATTCATCATTCACAGGCAATGATGAATCCCTTTGATTTTCTTATGCATTTCTTATTCTTTAAAAAGTATAATTTACTTTTATGCAATATATTCCAGTCATTCCTATGGCTTGTGTGGGACATAGTTAAACACTCTTTTGAATAAAATCAGTTATTTCATTTTATGTAATGGTTTCTATGTATTTTTCCTTTCTGAATCAATTACATAACATGAAACAACTAAATCTCACTTAAAGCACATGTTTAAAAAATGATGAAGAAATGACATTTTGTAAATAACTCCTTGAACTGCACTGAAATGTATTGAAAAATCAGCAACATCATAACTAAAACATGAAGTCAATTAGATACCTATCATTCTTTGGATGCCTACTTTCTTGCCTTTAGGACATTTTCCCTTACCAGGATGGTGTGACAACCCAGTTTGATCTATTGCATGATCCTGATAAGTGATCATGTGTTAGTCTTTTGTCAAGACATCAGACATTGACTGGATGATCCTGCACATAAAAAAAATTTCTTTACCCTTTCTTCAACAATTGTTGTCTAGGCCTCACTAAATTAGGTTGGAACATAATTTAGTAATAGGTACTACATAAATATGAGGATGACAGAAGAAAGATCACATGAAAGTAGAGTAACATAAATTGAATCAACATGAAAGGATGCTAAATCATCCAAAAGAAAAATAAGGAAATTACAAATTACGACATATAGAAGAATGAAGATACATATAGAGGAATGACACAACGCGTTCTTTCTCCTTGTACCTTTGTGCTAACAAGAGTGCCAAGGGAGAACTAACCATCAAAAAAACATCACAATATGGGGATAACAATACTTACAAGCATAACACAAATGAGAGGGAGGGACCATACTTGTGAGTTGGCTTATATCAAATCGTCCTCCCCCAATTTTCTTATTATAAAATGGATGGAGGACAAGATGCTCTAGGGACTACATCAAGCGTGGTGAAAAGTGCTAGAGCCATACCGTGTTCGAAGTTGTTGAATTTTGTCACTCAAGCCTCAGTATTCCTTAGTGGGATAGCCAAGAGCTCGATGATATGCACAATAATGAGGTGTTGAATGATTATTGTGTTGAATCTTTTTGTGTGTTGGAGGAGGAAGAGTGATTAAGTGGTCTTTGAGTAGATTCGGTAACATACACTCTTTTTGAGATAGAAGAGAAGATATAGGTGGAGTAGGAAGCAATCCTTTTTGTTGTGAACATGGTGGAGAGAATGTAGGAGAAGGCTGGAAACCTAAACCTACTTTAGACAAGTGTGGTGTTGGTTCCACAGGTTCCTTAATTCCTTGCTCTTTACATCCTAACCCATTTCCATTGTATCTGAGTTTAGAAATAATTTTGAATCCACACCCATAATGCATCTCCAAGTCTGAAGGAAGAGGAGAGGTCATATGACTATCTTTGTTGAAATGAGAATTGTCATCATGTGTTGAAGAAGATGGAGGAGGATCATTATCTTTATCATGGTGAGGAGGGTCCATATTTGTTTCAACAAGCCCATGGGGGTTGAAATCTAAAGGGACCTCATCATTACCAAGACATGCATTAGAAGAAGATGATTAATTAGATTGAGATGATACTTTATCACAAATGGCTGTCATTTCTTTAGAAGAAAGTGGATCTTCATCAATATCAAAAGTTCCATTGTTATTACTTTTGAGCTTAAGTTTTTATGTAGTTGTGTTGAAGAAATTGTATTTACCTTCAAGGTTTTTGGGTGTAAGGATGAGACTTTATATTCACCCACAAAGGAGGGTGTAAAATCTAATCAACCCCAATCATCATTGAAAAATGCATTTGAAGGACTAACACTATCCTTACCAAGACTATTGTTAGTAGTGGAGGGTAGTGGTTTGGTTTTTGTTAAAGAAGGGATCAAATTAGTTAAAAGAAATTTATGTCTCACTTCCATTTGTAAGCAACTTTCTGGAATCGGATCAACTTCAATTGTATGGAGCTTGTTTTTGAAAATGAACTTTATTGAATGATGAAGGGTAGATAGGACTGCCCCCATGCCATGAATCCATGGTCTACCAAGAAGAAGATTGTATGCGAGAGTATTAGGCATGACATTGATGAGGGTAGGAAATGTCATAGGTCTAGCCTTAAAATTTAAGGTGATTGTACCTAGTAATTGTTTACCAACATTATCAAAGCCACGAATCTTGAGTTTATTCAATTTGATGAAAGATGTATCAATATTGAGTTTATGTAACAAGTCTATGCCACAAACATTAAGACCTAGTCCACCATCAATCATAGTGCGTCTCACCCTCATTTTATTAATAATGGTGAATATCATAAGAGGCTCATATTGGTTTTGAACTTCTATGGGAGGTAATTCATGTTGTTGAAATAAGATATATGTTGTTGTCACCTGCACACAACTAAACAGAGATACTACATCATTCGGTCTAACAGAAGGTGGAAAAACTACCTTTTGTAGAGCCTCTTGGATCATTATGTGGTATGTAGGTTATGTTTGTATAAAATCCCACAGAGAGATCTTAGCCAGAGTAGTGCGGAGCTGCTCAACAAGATCATATTCTCTACCAATATGTTGAGGAAGACGAGGTGGTGGGGGAAGAAAAGGTTGAGAAGGTGAAAGAGAAGTGGGCACACTCGGTGCTTGCTTGCTTTACTTGTTATTACAGGTGTTATATGTGTGAGCAACCACATTATAATGAGATTTTTGCAACATATTTTGAACACCTTGATTCCTTTGAGTAATTTGCTTTGCATACTTGAGAATGTAACCTAGAGGTCGAGATGGTTTTGGAACACCCCGAGCTGTAATCACATGTTTAGAGTAAGGAGGTGGATTAGGTGCCTCATGCATAATGAATTTAGGAATATTTGAACATTACAACACTTATTCACTATCCCCTTAGTGGGTGAAATAAGTTTATTAATGATGATGGAATTACAATTGTTATCTTTTTTATTATGTTCAACATCCATCCCTAAGGGATTCAATGTGAGAGAAAGCTCTTCATCCACTAATGCTTCATATTTTGAAGGGAGAGCATTGGAATGAAGGGAAGGTATCTAGTTTTGTTAAGAAAATTGTTGATGATTGTATCTTTAGTGATGTCCAAAGGGCTTGAACATGCAACCAAAGGAGGAATATCAAGGGTCTTCACATCCTTAGTGATATCCAAAGTACTTAAACATTCAACCAAAGGAGGAAGATCAATAGGATGAGTCATGAAATCATCATGTACTATGGTAGAAGTAGAAGTAGTATGCTCAACATCCTCTAATTCCACATCTCTGGAGGAGAAATCATTCAAATGAAGAGAAGGTAAAGTAATGTGTCAATGATTTCATCATCTTGCGCCAAGATCTCTTCATAAGTATGATGAATCGTAGGAGAGGCATCAAAGGAATACAAGGGCATAGGAAATGCTATTTTTTAACCATATTTAAGGAATGGAACATAAATTTCACAAACCTTTCAAATAGAGTTTGAAAATGATGAAAGAAGAGCCACATTTACATTTAGATAGTTTTGTTTATGTTTTTGCTTTCAAAATTCAAAGAGAAGATGAATGCATGAATGTTATTGCTTTCTAGATTAAACACGTGATCAATATGATGAGGTACAAAAATTTAAAATCAGATTTAGCAATCATTCAACATAGCAAAGATCTGAAAATAAAATTTCAAATACAACCACTAAATGCAATACTAGCTAGGGTTTATCATCAAACCCTAGATCTTAAATGTTTGTTCCCTAAACAAAAATTCTTTGATGCAAGAATGTAATTTAAACAAAAATGATAATTATGATGTGCTACAGTAATGCTAAATCAGATTTGAACAACCAAGATTTGAAATAAGATTGTACTCAATAAACCCTAGGTGCAAGACTAGCTAGGTTTTCCAAAAATGCAATTTTTTTGAAAACCCTAATAATGAATAAGTGAAAATGCCAAATATACCACTAGGAAATGATTAAATAATGTGATACCAATCGGATCTTATGAAAAAATTAGAAATTTATATCATGCAAATTAGATCTAGAGTAGCAAATAACTCAGATCTGAAGCAAGAAGGATGTCAAAGTGCAAATTATGCCATGTTCACCAAAATGTTATGTAGAAAATGAGATCTAGGCTAACATGTACACCATCCTAAACCAATCCTTCTCCACATAACATTGGAACACGAATCAAGGAAACTCAATACTTAACTACAATCCTCAAAGGAGAGCTAAGAGGCCTCTTGATTGGTCCCTTTGTTGCCAAGGAGAGAGGTCTTATGATTAATTACCAAATCTAGGGTTTCTAGGGTTAAAATAGAGAGATCAGGAGTTACAAACCTGAAACTGTCAAAAACCTAGAAAGTAGTGGTAGGGAGGAGTTGAATAGAGCTAATAGAACCTGATTCCAGAATATTTTGGTCATTCGAACAAGAGGGTCAAGGGCACTAGGCACCCTGGTCCCAGATTAGGGTTTTGCAAGATTTTTAGATGTAGATGCCTTCGCCTATATGTCTTCCTACCTCCTGTCACTTGATATCTTCATATTCTTCTAGATGCGATCTGCACACAAACAAGAAGGGAAAAAGGTTTTTTGCTATTTAGGACCTTGCCTAAGTCAAGCCCTGTGAATGGTGTTTCCACCTCCAAAATAGCAATGATGAGAGATAAAGAGAGCATGCCCTAGGAGGGAAGAGACAAATCTAAAGTAGAATGGAATGCTATAACAAAGCATAAAGGGAAGGAGTCACCATGAGCATGGAATCCCTAGCTTTCTTGATGTGGCATCACAACTTGAATCAAGAAGTTAGTGTAGCCCAAAGAAGTAGAGAGACCTTCACAAGACCTATAAGAAGTTAGTGCAACAACAATAATCCACCATAGAGAGCATTAGAGAAGAATGGAGAGTATGAAAGAGAAGAAGAGAGAGAGAGTGCAAGTGTGCCTAGATTGCTTAGATGTTCAAATGAATAAACCAACTTGCTTATATGTGCATTCTCGCTCACCAACAATGAATAAAACCAAATGGGGTTGACATCTATAAGCCAAGGAGGTGTTCTAAGCTGAAACCACAAAAATAGGGTTGGGGCTAATATCTAGGACCAGGGCACTAGGCGCCCTGGTCTTCTAGCCCCACAAACTCTGGGCAGTGTCAATTAAAGTGGGCTTAGGCTAGTCCTAACTTTATTTTGTTGGGTTTATTCATCGGGATCAATATTTTATTATTTTAGGTCCACTTAGGTGCTAAACTAGGTGTAAAATGACAAGGGTACACATTTTACTCCATAACAGTTCCCACCAAGGTCATCCAATGCCTTGTGATGTGTTGGGGCATCCTTTATTTGTTGTGTTTTTGAGCCAGTCCTATGCATGGGACACATCATCACCTTGGTCTTTCTACCCTAGTGCATAACGTTTCATGTTATATCAAATAAGGTTGTTCACCACATGTCAGTATATACTTACTTTCAAAATCCAAACACTCGTTATATAATCCATCCTAATCTACCATTCATAACCATGTGCTTATCATTTTATTTACCATTTATTCTAAAGTTAGCATCTTCCATTATTTTCTATCATTTCCATTATCATTCATTTACTCATCATTTCTTCTTGTCATTATGCATTGTGTACAAAAATATTAGTTATTCATCCATATGCATCCATAATCATACTATCTTCTAATCTATCTATCTAATCCATGCATATCTATAATCATCTAATCTATCCACAAACCATTACATTTGCATCCATAAACATATCATACATCCATCATATATAATCATAAAAGCACCACATCATTTACATACATCAAAATCATCATCATATATAAGCATACATTAGCCATCACATGCATACATCATGTAATCCACCAAAATCATAACCAGATTTAAATATCATTATTGTAATCATCAAATTAAATTATCTACAGTCATAATCATCACATCCTATGCCTCATATCATCACATAACATCAAATCAAGTCATCCTACACATCCATAGCATAAAATCACATCATTACAATGCAATAAACAAAATCATGGCATAATCATCTCATATTATATCAATAAAATCAAGTTATAGTAAAAAATTGGAGCTCTACAAAGCAATATATACATCAAAAAATGTATGTACATCATCAAAACATGTTTACATAATATCAAAGTACAAAACTAGGAGCTATGCCCTATCCCTCTAGCTATGGGTAGCATTATCTCCATGTGACCTTAGTGGTGATGGTGGCCCTCTAGGGAGTGGAATTGACATTGATCCTAACTTGGCTACTACTATAGATCATTATATGAGTGTGTCATGTCAGTTGAGTAGAGGGAGTGGAATTGACACTGATCCTGACCTGGCTACTAAAACTATCCTAGCCAATGACCTACTAGCCCTTAATGTTATCCTCTCTCTATAAGAGGGCTCCCTCTACTCAACCGACATGACACACTCATATAATGATCTATAGTATGCTACATCATGCAATGCTTGTGTCATCTCCCTACCTTCTCTTGCTACCTCCTAGGATGTCTTCCCCATATTTGTAAAGGCTTGTGTCATCCTCTATGGACCTAATAGTAGTCATGCTTATTCCCTCTCTTGCTTGAGCCTCTGCATGTTAGCCCACACTCTATCTAGTTGTACTTGCAACCCATCATGGGTTAGCTATATGTTATCCCTTTCTAGTGTGACTCTTTCTTACTTAACCACTAGGTTATCTCTCTCCATGGCTAGGTTGTCTCAATCTTCCTATAGGGTGTATATCCCCCTACAATCTATCATTGTCCACCTATATAACATCTCTCTCTAACAATGTTGTGGCTAGTCACACCCAGAGCTCATTTGCCTTGTCTTGTCCCTAGCCATGTGCTTACTCATCCTATGTTGGTACCTCTAGCACATCTACATCCATGGCCTCCTAGTGCTACCACTATTTTTGTCCCTATTGTACCCCTGGCTAGGCTACCTATTGTGTATCCTATTGTTCCCCACCTTGTCCATCTCCTCCTCTTCCTAGCGATGCCCTAAGAGCATTGTGCCCTTATCTCTCTACCTCCTCTGCCTCAATACTTGTGAGGCCAATACCCTCACTCTATCCTATATTGCAACTTGTGTCGGTACTATGAGCTCCTCGTGAGTCTATGTTGGGCCAACCATGCTGTATAATCCATTCACATCGACATCCTCTACTGCAACCCTACCATCCCAAGGCACTTGTGTCACGTGTCACAAGCTAAACATCACCATCTGTGGATCTATCTGTGCACCCCATTGGTCTATCTCAAATGTAACTTGCACAAACACACATAGACCCTTCACCACTCCCTACTAAAGGCCAAGCTATTGTTGCACCCTATATAGCCTATACCTCTTAATGATGTGGGGATGTCACCTCACAATGTAGCAAGGCAACTACACATACTAGAGATAAAACATATCCTCCACCCATTCCTCACACTAACACCATGGCCTCCACACCATATCACCTAGCTACATCTCATCTATTAGTCTCTAAAAGTAGACCCTTCTCTTAGCCGCCTATACCTCAATCTACCATCCTATACAAAAATGTACGGATCCCCATCCTCCCACCTGACGCTATCTCCAACCGACCTAATCACTGCAATGTGCTCCTAGGCTTAGATCTATAGTAGTATCACCAATGCTATGATCTAACCCTACATGTATGTGACTAGATACAAGTCCTTGTAGAATTGTGCTAACATGTAGGGCCCCATGTAAATAACATCTCATCAATGAGCATTCCCACCACACATCCTACTAACCCAATTAGGAGAAACCAATCAGTCTTGTCAAGTAGCAAGATGCCACTAACAAGCACCGTCATCACCAATGGAAGCTCCTCCACTAGCCCCTTGCATGCATCGATGTCCATTGATAGACCATCCCATGGTAGATCACTCCTCCCAAACAATCTCTCCAATGTTGTTGTCAAATCCCTAGCCCTATACTAGATAGACCTCCCATGGATTGAGATCTACAATATTCTCCAAACATCCTCTAGGGTAATGGCCATCTCATTTGTAGGAAGATGAAAATTTTTGGTCTCACTCCTCCACCTCTTTTCCAAGGAAGTCAACATGGCCACATGTGCCTTGATCATGAGCATTTGTGCTATATACCATAAGATGACCTGCTCCAATGCTCCCCACTTAGCCTCCCCAAATCCCCCCATCAATCATAACACCATCGAGTGCCACTCCTAGGTTGCTAGGACACTAGCCTCTCCTACATATAGCAAACCATCATGTCAATTCTACTCCTTGCATGCTTCATGCATGTGCCATTTTGTGAAACACACATGCCTCAAAGTGCAATGCTTGTGCTAAGCCCTAAACACCCACACTTTTCCACACATGTGTCAATCCATGAAACACATGTGCCACTCCATTCCAAACTTATGTCACTTCCTTACGAGCATGCTCCTAAACACACATGTTCCAAAAATCTTGATCGAGTTTAGCCCTAGTGCATGCATCATTTTATTGAATGGACACACTATGGAGCTTTGCATGTGCCACAACCCCTCATGTGCATGCTGCAAAGAATCACACACATGCTACCAAGTGCTTTTTGTGCTTCGACACATGCACTTTTTCCCTACCTTTTACCCCCATAAATGTTAAAAAATAAAAATAAATGTAAAAACTTTTATACATACCTCTTGCTTGATGCCCAGTGCCTACCTATAGATCCTCACCCCCTTTGTGTGTTACTTTTGGACTAGCATGTTCTCCATATCTCCTTAGTCATTGATCTCAAGAACCAATCTCATCCATTGATCCTACTCCATAGAAATCTATAAATAGATCCTCACCCAAGCCATTTACACATGACCTTTAAATGCAATTTTATGTTTCTAGTGTGAGTACCTAACATCCCTCTCAACAACACCAAAAATATGTTAAGCACAACCACCATTGGTGGAACAAAGGATTTGTGTTGGTGAGAGATTTATTCTTTTCTTGTACTTTTTCTTAATCTTGAGGTTGTGTGTGAATGTGAAATAGGATCTTAGTTTCATAGCTTGGTTCCTTTATTTATGTTTTGCATTCTCGCATATACAGTAACTAACGATATAATATCCATAAAATGACATCAAGAACTACATCTAACTAAAAATCATTAAATATTCACATGATTCAAATAACTAGATGCATAATAAATAAGCACAATGGTGAACTTAATGATAATAAGCATAGTCACATATCATATACTTAAAAATAGTGACACTAAAAACACTACAGAGTCTAATGTATAAAAAACAACACATGTGAATCCAAGTACAAGATCCATACACCTCGATGGCAATCCAAAAGAACATCATCGACAAGTATGATTAGAATCTCAAAACACAAAATGAGCAATAGAATGAAGCACAAATGCCTGGGGCCTTACAGAAGCGACACTAGTAAAATGTAAAAACTAGAGGAATATGCCATGTCACATAAGGTAATGTGGAGGTAGAATTGGTGTGGACCCCACAAAATATATGCATGGATATTGGTGTAAAATGGATCATATCACATAATGTGTGTGGAATTGGAAGTGTTGTGATGTGTGGCCCCCACAAAGTATGCACATAGAAAAAAGTAAAAACTAATGTGGCATCATGATATGTAAGGGGATGTGGAGTTGGAACTAGTGTAGACCCCATTGTTGGCAATTTGACTAAGCTTGATGTTTGAAGGTGTTGTCACTCATGGCAATGAGAAAAGGAACAAGATCAGAACAGAGGTTTTGGTCCAGAGAAGAAGACTTAGTCATTTTGCTAAGTGTTGACAGTATACAGAGATAGTGACAAAGAGATAGTGTAATAGCTAGCATTAGTCTGCAGTTGAAGATCGGATCATGTGATTCTAGTATGTTGTTTGTAGTCCTTAGGTGATCTTATATTCAATATTTTAGCTCTTGATAAGTACCGGAAGCATATCTTCAAACAACCTAAGTCCGACAGAGCGGAGTTCAGTGCTATCTAGAGTAGAGCACTCATGTGTTTTGGTCTGCATTCCTCCAGTGTTTAGATATTTAGTTATGCAGTTTTGAGGTGTTATAAACACTTGTATTAATTGTCTAAATCTAGAGTTGCAGAATCCCAGGTCCACCGGAAAGACAGTTATGAGTAAATGAGTATTGCTACATGGTTTGACAGTGTTTGACTGTGATAGGGTCTGAGTTCTGATGGTCCGCATTTTTCCACAAGATGATATCATGACTTGCAATTCTAAAGGTAAGCTTGGGGATGTGTGAAGAGTCTTTGATATGATTTTGAAAGTATCTTGTTGTCCAAAGTGAAATTTGTAGTCTAATAGATGAACTGAACCAGTGGCAGTCTATGTTGGAGGTTGACATGATAAGTTTAATTTATATGTGGTAAGTTCTATTGTTTAGAACGTAATCCTAAGTGGTGGAATAGTTGGCGCTGACATATGTGAATGTGATTCAACTGTTGTTTGGGTCTACTATGAATTTTGGTGAATGAATTTGGCTGACAAGATACATAAGGTATGACTACATGCTACACCTTATTAGGCCGACCTATTATGAAGATTCTAAGTGTTGCGGATATATATATATATATATATATATATATATATATGAGATCAAAATTTTATGTTTGGAATGTGATGAAGAGTGCGAATGTGATGTGTGACTGATATGTGAAGGTGACAAGAGCAAAAGAAGAGAGATCTTGCTTAATGTAAAAGCAGAGCAATGAAACAGAGCAGTCAAGATGAAGAGCTTTGAGACAATGTTTCTGAGCTTCATTGGAACTGTAACCATGCATTCTTAGATGCAATCAGAGCAGTCCATTTTGGCAGTGAGCCACCTCCCTTCTTTCTTTCTTTCTCTAGGCAGTGAGCCTTCTTGCAATGAACACTTCTTTTGAGTAGTGAGCCCTGGGCAGTGAGCCCTAAGGTAGTGAGCCTCTTTTGTAATTTGATATTGTTCCTACATAATATATTGTGAGCTAACACTCACCGTGGGTTTTCTCAATTTTGGGTTTTCCACGTAAAAATCCTAGTGTTCATGTGTGATGTACTATGGTTCCTTCTTCTATGTTTGCTTTGCTTTATTATTGCATGCGGTAGATGGATTAGTAGTCTAATAAGTAAAAGGTTTAATAGAGTACTGATTCACCCCCCCTCTCAATATTTTGGGTGTTCAACAATTGGTATTAGAGCTTGGTTCCTTGGAAGAAGTCTAACAACTTGAGGAAGATCTTGGAGATTGAACGCATGGTAGGTAAAAAGTATTCTACTCCTTCTGAAGAAATTGATTCAACTATAGAAGAAGATTGCATGCTTGTCAGTGAAGAAGAACTCATGTTTTCCCTTGAAGATCTTGAATAGGTTCAATTAGAAAACAGGGATTTGAAAGATAATGTCAAGGAAGCAGATGAGTGCATCAAAAAATTAAGGGAACAAGTCAAGAGGTTCAAAGAAAAATATAAGTTAATGAACAATTGATATTAGCAAATGAAACCTTGAATGTAAAAAGAGCAAAATCAGAAGAAGACCTAAATCAGTTGGTGAAAAGCAAATCTGAATATTGTACAAAGCTTGAACAAGAAGTTGTGGATCTGAAAGTTGGTCTGAAACAAGCATGGATTCAAGAAGATAAATTCAAAGTGAGTGTTTCCTAACTTGATAGAATACTTGCAAGTCAAAAGAATCCTGATGAAAAAGAAGGCTTAGGATTTGAGAAAGATGAAAGTTCTAAAGCAGGTCAAGAAAAGAATGATGAGATCAAGAAGGACAAAGGAAAACAGATCCAGAATCAAAGGAACAAACCTAGAAGACCATCGGTTAGGCAAACAAATGCTCAAAGGTACCCTTCTTTCAATGGTTATTGTAATACATGCAATAAGTTTGGTCATAAGGCTACTAAATGTAGGAGCAGAGTGAATCAAAATGTCCCATTATTCTTTGGTCAGTGTTTCACTTGCAATAAAGTAGGTCACAAAGCTAATGAGTGCAGAAGTTAGATAAGGAATGGTTATAACAATGGAAGGAACGCTCAAATTTTCAAAGGTAACTGCTTTATATGCAAGAGGTTTGGTCATAGAGCTAATGAATGTAGAAGTCAGATAAGGAACAACTATAATAAGGGAAGGAATGATCAATCTTTCAATGGGAATTGTTTTGCATGCAATAGATTTTGACATAAGGATAACCAATACAAATCACAGATGAATGAAAGGAACAATGGATAGAGAAATTTTGTATGCTTCAATTGCAATAGGCCTAGAAATATTGCAAGGTTCTGCAGAAGCAAGAATATGAAGAAGCATAATCAAGAAGAGATGCATAAACTAGTACAAAAGGAAGATCTAACAAAGATCAAGAAGGAGATTAACAAGATTTAGGTTAAGAAGGAAGAACATGAAGTCAAGGAAGAGTCCGCACCAAACTCTGGTGCAAGTACTTCCTCCAGGAAGTAAATTGGGAGCTTTGGCTCAGGGGGAGCTTAAATGAAAAATCCTATTTCCCTAGCTAGAAAAGTGGTGCTAACATTCATCACAAAGGTATAACCTATAAAACAAGACAACAGATATTTTGAAGAAGATTCTAGCAGAAAAGAATCTAATGTGGTGGATTGCGGAGCAATTTAGATCGATTGTGGGTGGCAGAGTAAGAGTTTGACAGCTTTTTTTGAATCCAACATTTATGACTATTAGGCTTTGATGAAAAGGGGATAAAAAGGGATTCATTTGAAAGGAAATTACATTGCATTCAAACCCTCAAGTGTCTAAGGAGATCTAAGAAGTGAAGCTAAGGCGAATCCAAGTATTTAGCGATTGGTGCGAAGAAACCCTAACCGGAAACAAAAGGTATTTACAACTCTCTTTCTCTTGAAAACTTCTCTGTGTTGAGTTTGTAAAGATGTCTACTCCTCAAGTAGTTGAGATAACAGAGAGGTCCCACCCTAAGTTCAAGAAGCATCCCTTTAAATCACTAGAGATTGATTCGGATGGTGCACTTTCTGAGGTTCCACATGGCATCATGCACACAGAAGATATTAGGGCATACATACATGCAAACTTGGAAGAATATGATCACATGAAATTAGGACAAATATACTTAGATGAGTTGAAAAATAACAATCTCAAATTGAAAGAAGAATGCAATGCTCTACATGAGAAGAATATGGATACCTGGTTAAATTTTCTGGTATTCTCGGATGATGCTTGGGTTAGGTATGTTCTGAGAAGAATTCATGATGAATTATTTTGGCTTGATATGCCCTACATGATAACAAAGGATGCCATCAAAGCAGTAACTGGTATGTGCTCCACCAGAAAGGTTCCAGCCTTGAAGACTATGAAGAACAATATAGTAATGCAGATGACAGGTGCAAAATTTGATAAGAGGACACTAACTGTAAATGATATTGATGATCCAACAATTAGATTTGCATCAATGGTTATTGGTTACAAGTTCTACTTCTCCAACAGGGAGAATTCAGTCTCTACAACAACCATATATACAACATATGATATGGTTAAGAATTATACAAATTATGATCTATGTGAGTTTCTTTGGCAATAATAGATGGAGAATCTGAAAAGGATAATGGACGCAAAATATCCCTTCAAGTATGGAACTCTGACCATTTGCCTATTTTTCTATTTTCTGAAGGAGTTACCTAGTATGGATAATATTGGTTGCCTTGGTCACTCACTAGTAGCAGCACAAATCAGAAATCATCTGCAGAGTTTGGGAAATGATGATAAACAAAATGCATCTTTATGGTGATATTTTAAGAATTTCCAAAAGAAAATGTAGGCTAGGCCCATGATCCCTGAAAAGATAGTAAAGAAATATGAGAAGGACATTGTATTTATGGCAGACAAAGATAAATGCCTCATGGAGACTGTAGAACCCAAAATAGTATGGGTCCCAACTATGAGATATGAAGTTACAGAGGATGTTCTAACTAGCCTAGCTGATTTGATGTTGAGTAAACCAAAAGACCCTAAGGAGGGAAGATTTGGAACATTTGAGTAATTATCTATTAAAGTGTTTATGGAATTAAAGCAACCTAAAATCAAAAGTAATGTAAATAAATGGGTAGCTAATTATGCAATGAGCCAAGGGTTCACAAAGGAACAAATAAATGAAGCAAGAGCACAAGCAGCTGAGACATCAAGTGCTCCAAAAGGAAAAACACCAAAAGCCCTAGAGAAGAAAGAAGAGAAATCTGGGAAAGAAAAAACCTGTCTCCAGCTCTAGAAGAAGAACAAGAGCCTCCTCCTCTGCAACAACTACCTCTAAGAGCTCAGGACCTGAGAAAGAAAAGACAGAGCCTACAGACATTGAAAAACAAAAGAAGTCGGAAGAGAAAAAGAAAAGAAAGAAAGCAAAGGCCACAAAGAGAGTATATGTACACCTTGGAGGTGGAGAAGAACAAGAAGAGGAAACAGAAACAAATGAGGAAATCAAGACAAAAAGGGTGAAAACAGATGAAGCCACCTATGGCAAAAAGGAGAAGCCTTCAGAAAAGGTTATGGACAAAAGGAAAAAGAAAGGTGAGAAGATTGAGACCAAAGGAGATGAAGCAATAATAACCTTGGAAGCCACAATCAATGCATTTGCTCAGCATGGAACCATGAAACCCATTGCTGATATGTATGATGATAGATCAGATGCAGATAATGTAATAATTGAGACAACAGTTGTAATATATTTGGATATGTTTAGTTACCAGACAGTTTAGCCATCATCATGACAACAAGAAAAGAAGGGGCCATGGCCAAAGATGCTAAGATAAAGGAATATGTCTTGATGAAACTTTGCCCAAACATCACAAGAGAAGAAAAGGTTAAAGTCACTAAGAAGCTTAGCGATGAATTTAGAACCAAGAAGAGAGTCAATGCTCTAATGTCCAATGACACTAAAAATCTAGTCAAGGAAACTGAGGAGATAACATTACGTGTGCTACAAGAGCTACAAATCCCAACTATTACTGACACTAATGAAGAAGAGCATAATGTTGATGCTGAGAATGCAGTTCCAGAGATAAATATGGAACAAAGTACAATTACTCCTCCGATGAGCACATGGAATGAAGAAAAAGTGAATATAGAATAGAGTATGGATCAAGGTGGAACATCTCCTCCGGTAAACTCTGAGCAAGTTGAAGAGATGAAAGAAACTGAGGGAGAAAAATGTTTGAGGAAGAAAAGGCAACACCTGAAGAAAATGCCTCTGAGGAACAAAGTGAGCAGAGGAAAGAAGCCATTGAACAGATGAGTGTCAATCCTGCTCCATCTATAGAGGAAAATGAACAAGAGGTTGCTCAAGAAAATCCTCCAGAGAGACAAGATGCTGAGGTATCTCAAGCTGAAGACAAGAAAGACACTACTGACTCTTTGAGAGAGTTCTAGGAAAAGCAAAAGGAAGCTCAGATTTTGACTGCACCTGAGCTATTACAAGGACTTGTTAACCTTGCCACTTTGTCCCCACTACAGAAATTAAGACAAGACAATCTTTCAAACCACTGCACAAGAAGAGATATTGAAATCTCATATGGAGGATAGTGAGCTGATAGAAGATGCATCAACAATTTTTGAAAAGTTAATGCCTGGAATAAGGAGAGATACATCATTGGCCCCTGCTGCACATATAAAAAAGTTAATGGAGTCAATCAATTCTCATCTTCAGTCCCTAGAAAAAGCTGTAGAAAAGAAAGTAAGGGTGGAGATTGATGACAAAAGGTTAGTAGAGCTAAATGATAAAGTTTCTCAAGATAAAGTTTTGTTAAAAAAGAGTATAGAGTATGCTCAGACTGCTATCAAAGAGGCTAGTGAACTATATCAATTTTGTCTTACATGGCCTGGTAAGACTAAGGACATAAAAGAGAAAATAAATGGATGGGAAGCTCAAATAATGAAGATCTCCATAACTTATGACCCAGTAAAAGATGCTATTGGAAATCAAAGGGCACAAGTTGAGACCATTCATTCTAATATACATAAACTGTAGACCTAGAGGGAGATTATAAAACACAGAATGACATAGCTCTGGGAGACAATAAGTCTCAAGATTGGTTCTATGACTGCACTGGTAGTAGATGCAGACAATATGAGGAAAAACACTAAGGCCCCTACTACTATTGAAAGAGGAGAACTGGTGTCTCTAATCAGTGGGCACATGCAAGTTTTGAAGCATGCTAAGGACAGATGGGATGAAGATGTAGTACATTTAAAGATCTACAAAGATATTCTCCCTGAAAAATAGTAAGCAATTTAACTTCACTTGTAAATATGTGGACAGTACAAACAAATTTTGAAGTTTTGGTAACTTGTACATATTTCTATATCATACACCTTTGTCATTGATGTCAAAGGGGAAGAATAAAGCATACAAAAAACACAAAAGGAAAATAACTGAAAAACAAAAGAGAGGAGCATGAAGTTAGGGGGAGTAGAGTGGAAAGAGAAAGAGGGAGCAGTATAACAGTTTTTCACATCAAGTGTTGCCATTAATGCCAAAGGGGGAGATTGTTGGCAATTTGGCTAAGCTTGATGTTTGAAGGTGTTGTCATTGATGGCAACAAGAAAAGGAACAAGATTAGAATAGAGGTTTTGGTCCAGAGAAGAAGACTTAATCATTTTGGCTAAGTGTTGACAATATACAGAAACAGTGACAGAGAGACAGTGTAATAGCTGGCATTGGTCCGTAGTTGAAGATCAGATCATGTGGTTCTGGTATGTTGTTTGCAGTCCTTAGGTAATCTTATATCCAAGAATTTAGCTGTTGATAAGTATCAGAAGCATATCTTCAAACAACCTAAGTCTGGCAGAGCAAAGTTCAGTGCTATCTAGAGCAGAGCACTCATGTGTTTTGGTCCACATTCCTCTAGTGTTAGATATTTAGTTATGCAGTTTTGAGGTGTTGTAAACACTTGTATAAGTGTCTAAATTCATAATTGCAGAATCCCAGGTCCACCGGAAAGACAGTTATAAGCAAATGAGCATCGCTACATGGTTTGATAGTGTTTGACTATGACAGGGTCTGAGTTCTGATGGTCCGCATTTTGCCACAAGATGATATCATGCCTTGCGATTCTAAAGGTAAGCTTAGGGATGTGTGAAGAGTCTTTGATATGATTTTGAAAGTATCTTGTGGTCTGTAGTGAAATTTGTAGTCTGATAGATGAATTGAACCGGTGGCAGTCTATGTTGGAGGCCGACATGATAAGTTTAATTTGAATGCAGCAAGTTCTATTGTTTAGAACTTAATCCTAAGTGGTGGAATAGTTGAGGCTGACATATGTGAATGTGATTCAAGTGTTGTTTGGGTTTGCTGTTAATTTTGGTGAATGAATTTGGCCGACAAGCTACATAAGGTACGACTACACGCTACACCTTATTAGGCTGACCTATTATGAAGATTCTAAGTGTTGTGGATATATATATGATATCAAAATTCCATGTTTGGAATGTGATGAAGAGTGCAAATGTGAATGTGTGAGTGATATGTGAAGGCGACAAGAGCAGAAGAAGAGATATCTCGCTTAATGTAAAAGTAGAGCAGTCAAGATGAAGAGTTTTGAGACAGTATTTATGAGCTTCATTGGAACTATAACCATGCATTCTTAGATGCAATTAGAGCAGTTCATTTTGGCAATGAGCCACCTCCCTTATTTCTTTCTTTCTCTAGGCAGTGAGCCTTCTTGCAATGAGCACTTTTTTTGGGCAGTGAGCCTCTTTTGTAATTCGTTATTGTTCCTACATAATATATTATGAGCTAACACTCACCGTGGTTTTTCCCAGTTTTGGGTTTTCCACGTAAAAACCCCGGTGTTCATGTGTGATGCACTATGGTTGCTTCTTCTATGTTTGGTTTGCTTTATTATTGCATGTGGTAGATGGATTACTAATCTAATAAGTAAAAGGCTTAATAGAATCCCCCCCCCCCCCACTCAATATTTTGGGTGTTCAACACTCATAAGATCAATATTTGTACCTACATCATGTGTTAGTACTAAAAATCCATAATCTTCATTAATAACGTGAAATGGGTGAGAAGCACAAAAATAATAAAATGTAAAGGTTGTCCAAGCAATGTGACGTGACATATCAAGGGATTTGAAGTTGGAATAAACATGTGGCCCCTACAAAATATATGCATGCCATTTGGTGTAAAAGAGCTCATGACACAGTTAAAGATGTGGAGTTGGAATCTATGTACCCCCACAAAGTATATGCATGATTCCCTTGTGTAAATGCGATCATGGAATATAAAATAATGTGGAATCAGAACTAACATGGCCACTACAAAGTATAAGTTCCTTGACATAAAACTGGAGCAATATGCCATGAGACGTAAGGCAATGTCTAGAGTTGGAAACAATCTGCCCCCCACAAAGCATGTGAATGAAAATCTCAAATATCCTATTCTTGTGCGGATATGAGGTGCTTGTATGCTAGAATGTTATTTATCTCCCTACATGAATCTAGATCTAATTGAAATAATCAAACCTAGTCAAACAATGAATTAGATCTAGATACAAGACTAATTAACTGAAGAGAGCTAAGGTATTTTTGATGGGTGGTAGTTTGACTTTGTCATTGACTAGCTAATGCACAACAATAGATTATTAGAATTAGGGATTAGAATATGGCTTTGAGATTAAGAGGATGTGACAAACTTCTGTTGGGAGCTTTGTTATTGTGTATAGGGTCATGTCATTAGTTTAAGTGATGTGACTCAATCGTTTTTTGATGTTGCCTTCTCAATCCATTCACCTTCACGTTGAACTTGTGTCTATATGGGGTTGTTCTTAGAAGCATAGTGAGACTTGATTCAAGACAAGAGGATGAACAAGATATTGTATAGACACACTACACATGAACTGTCTAAATGTAACATTCAACTTTAGAAGCTGTGAAATCCAATGTCTTTTAGTGAATCTTGCTTAGTGAATCTCGCTGTCACTTAGATTAATTTTAATGATCTAGGAAGGTCCTTAAATATATATCTATAATCACACAATTCGAAATCTTTGGCACACAAATCGATGGGATAACTACTAATTTCCAATCCTACTTGTAAGCAAGACATGGGTACTGCCAACTTTTGGCAGGATCGATTTTTCACATCACCGAATAAAATATTAAAATAAGAAAATATTCGATTGAATAAAAGTATCAGATTCCTAATCGCTAGAAAGATGGTACTCGCTGGAGCCCATCAAAATTCCATGCTGGTAGAAGAAAAAGACAAAGAGACACGTAAAAGTATAAAAAAAATGTTCCATCGTTCACTTGTCATGCAAAAACGCTCAACAGCTGAATTGTAAGGGTATGAAAACAAGAAAAACAAATGACGTTTATGAATTCCAGGGGGCAGAGAAACAAGTGGCACGGAGCCCACCGTTTACAAAAAAAAAACAGGGTTGAGCCATTACATAAATAGGATCATCTAGCCCTAAGATTTCGATTGTGGGTGAAGGGTGAAATCTTTGAAAGTTAAAGAACTTTGATAAAAAACTCTGGTTTGTGAGGATGACTATGTTTGCAGTAATGGCGGAGCTAATGCAGGAATATGCACTGTTTATTGCCAAGATAATGGATGAAATGGTGGCGGAGGGATCTCTCCCCAGGCGTTGGAGCCATTTTTTTGCGGCGTCTACTCCGCCGCGCAGATCTGTCGGTATTGTTAGCCAGCCTGCCATTTTTTAACAGCTCTGTGTTGTTCTTGTTTCGTTTCTGGTTAGGAACAAGAACTTTTTTTTGTAGTGGTTGTATTTAGATTTGGCATTTGCAGAAGCCAAACTCATGTACAGACGGATTCTGGAATTTTATGAGAAATGCATATTTGTTCTGATTTGGATTGCATTATGGGCTACACTGTACTGTCGCAGATGTGGATAAGTGCAGGTGGTTTATTTCACAGGATTTGGTTGGTTTTGATGGGTATGCTCCAAAGAAGAGTTTTTAGTTTTTGTTTTGTTTTTTTAATTTTAAAGCATCCGTGGGCCCCTGATATACAAATGCTCGACTCTGTTTTTTAAGGAGGTTAGGGCATTTTCTGTACACCAGCCAGTTTGACGCCTCTGGTGAAGTTGAATGGCTTACAAAGAATTAATTTGGTCAAGTCTTATTGAATACAAAGGCTCTCATCTTTTAAACGGATGAGGTTGCGATTATACCCCAAGTTAATGTCGTGGAATGAATACCCTTTAGAGTTTGGCTATAAATAGAAGGAGGTGATAATTCTATAAATCGAAGGAGGTGATAATTTGTCCACATGATATTATTAAAGTTACTGTGGTGGAATGAATACCCTTTAGACTTTGGCGATAAGTCGGAGGAGGTGATAATTTGTGCACATGAGATTATAGTTGCAAAAATAGCATTATAGGATGTTTTGAATTCTCTAATAACAACAATGCTTTAGCCATGATCTTGGCAATCAATCTATTTATTTTATTAAATGTGGGTGGTTTATAAGGGCCTTTGCCCACCAAAAAGAAGACATCACAACACCAACAAATAGTACAAAATGAACAACATTAATAAACAAAATCAAAGATAGCCACCATTACCCAAAACTCGAAAGAAAAACAACCCCATATTCAACTAGACAAAAGCCAAAAGACACCTTACACATTAGCTCCTCATTCGCTCATCCTAACCAAAAGACAAACACCATAGCTAATTAGTTCCTCCACTACAATTAAACCTTTGCCACTTGAGGTTGAATTGTCACAAGAAGCAACAAGACACCTCATGGAAAGTCTCCACTTTTGACTTTGCCCACACTAAACACCATGAATATAGAGAAGACATAGAAAAAATGCTCACAACCTTGAGGAACCCCTAATTGTAGGTGACTCCAATCAGGTTTTCCACCACTAACCCCATGTTGAGATCCTTCAACAAGGGCCAAGGAATCCAACCCCTAACACTAGGTACTTTCACAACAACATCCATATCACTAAATAAAGAAAGCAACAACCAAATAGAGAAGCCAAACCGTATGCTTAACCACTTGAACAACCATTGTGAGATTTTGAACAAAATATTCATGAATGGACGACTTAGAACAAAGATGACCTTCTCCACCATCACTAGCTTCATCGAGCACTATTTTAACAAATCCTAGAGTTGCACTATCACCACAATTACAAATTACATTAGTCATTCATTAGAAACCTTACCCCTTAAAAAGGGATTAGGAGGTTTCACAAATCCACGACATCTAGCCATCATGATTAAAAATCTCCAAACAAAAAGTACACTAGCTCTAGTCAATGTTGTAGTCCACAATACATACCACCAAGTGCAAACCAAGCAAATACCAAACAACGACAAAGAAATAACCAATAGTGACCACATTAATAGGTGAAGCATTTGAATACACAACATGAGGAATATGTGAGAAATCTAATGAGGTATGCAAGCATAATTATATCCTCCACATGCATATCAAACCACCTCCTACACCCCCAATTAACTCCCATTTCACAAGTGAAATAATTACCAGTTGTTATGTCAGAAATTGTCCTTCTGTATGGAATGGTACAATTTCTCATAGTTTAGCTCCTCTTCTTCGGTGACCTTTCAACCTAGTTTATTCTAGACCTTCCTAAACCCTGATTGACCTATATCTAACTGGAAGAATGCCATATTTTGGAATAACTGAAGACTAAAGGTGAAAAGCAAGCTCGGATTTGGGATCCCCTAACTTCCTTGAGGCAATCCTGATTGGGAAATTAGGGCTTGGACTTGGGTGCTAGCGCCCTTGTCTTGCCTCATTTCTAGGGTCCTGAATTTCGGAGGGATGTCAGCCCCTACCGTGCATTCCTGGATTCCGTTTTCAAAGTTTCATTTTTCGCGCGATGTCAACATCTTATTTCAAAATTTGAAATTCCTAAGGTTAGATATTTAAAGACATTTGAAAATTATTTCATTACACACAATCTATATGCAAACTTTATGCCAAAACTCTGCCAAAATTGCCATTGAAGATCAGTGATTTGTTGAAGCTCTTTGAAGTTATTTGAATTTGTTATCATGGAGACAATGGATGGAGATTAGGAATCAAGATCTTGAGACTATCTTGCTCTTTCTAAGGTTTGTACACCCTTTGCATGATCGGGAGAAGGGTTGAAGCTTCCAACATCAAGCTTGGAATCCTCTATGGACACGACTGCATCGCCTTCTTGTTCATGCAAGTCTTCATTTTTTTTCATCTCCTTGAGGTGAAGATGTGTTTGTTCATTGAGTGAAACAAATTGTTGATCTTTCCTTGATGCTTGAGTCATCTAGGGTTTTATGTTTATGCATGCGCATTTATTAGATGAACACACGCATCTGCAGATCTTTATCTTGGGCTATTGTTGAGGTAGGAATACCGAAAACGGGGCTTGACTGAGGCAAGCTCCTATATAGCCACAACCATCTTTCTCCTCATTTTGCATGTATAAGTTGCATTTGTCGAGATCTGACAGAAAGGAGCGACAGGAAGATGGATATTGTAGACACAGTCATCATAGAATTAGGATTTTCAAATTCTGAGACTTTCGAGACACTGGCACTAATGCCCTAGTCCAACTAGGTGATTTCTTCAGGATCTAAGAGCCTCTGGAGGTTAAAAGACACATGTTGCAGAAAATCCCGACATACGGAAACTTTTGGGACACTGGCACTAATGCCTTAGTCCAACAACTCCTCAATTTTTGGGTACATTGTCTCTGAACTGTTTCCTCTGCATTTATGTAATCATTTCATTCATATATGTGCCAAAAATTAAGTTATTACAGTTTGATTGGCAAATTAGGGTTTCATGCTTAGAGAGAGATACTAGCTTGTAAAGACCTGATTCAAATAGTCACACAGACACAATTAATAGGAAAAGGGAACAATTGGAAACCAATAGTTTATCCATCAACTTACCTTTTGCTTCCCTAATGCTTTAGTGTGTGAAAGTGTGGGACTTGAAGTCTATCATCTTGCTTCCACATTTTCACCCTAAACATTTTGGTGAACTCGTGCTCTAAAGAATTTGCATCTTTTTTAAACATCAGATCTGAGTTAGTTTTCTATCCTAAAACATATTTAGATTGCAAACCCTCTTTTGTGAAAGTACATATATTGAAACTTGAGTGATTTCCTTTATACTTTCATTAAAAGAGTTCGAAATTATAACTTTGTGTGTTACATAGTGTTATTCTATTATATTTTCACAAAGTTTATGCTTAATCATTTTACATTTAAGTCTTGAGTTAATTTGAGCATGTTATAATGTCGGATTACTTTTTGCAAGACTTTCATGTGTATGATGAACCGTTTAGTTGTGATAACTTCAATATGTTAGATGAAGCCCTTGAGGACTTTATCTCGATTGAACATTCTACTACGACTCCTAAACCGTCATTTCAAAGAATTATAAATGCAATCTATGTTCCTAAAACTCAAGAAGAACCTGTAAAACCGAAAATAGTGGTCACTTTGTGTTCAAATGCAGTTCAACCTCCTTCTAAACCAGTGCTCACTCTTAGAGGTCTTTCACCTTCTTCCCATCCTCTTGATTAAATTTATAACTATGCTAAACATATAACACATCGAAATTCACAACCTAGTCATACTGTGGTTGCTCATACATACAATACTTGGAATAACAAACAAGGCAAACAACAATTGAGCATTCTGATATCTCTACCAACTTCTCAACTGATGCTTCCTCAAGCACCTCATTTAACACAAAAAGTTGGTCAAGATTATGATGTTGTTGAGTAGCTTCGTGCTACTCCGACTAAGATATCTCTTTGGGAACTTATACAAACTTCACCTACATACCATGGAATGCTCCAAGAAGCTTTACAAAAGTTGATTGTACCACCCATTGTCAAATCTAATGATGTAGCAACTCTTTTAGATTGTATGCATGTGACAAAAACAAACATTCTATTTCAACAACATGAGTTGCCATCTATTGAAGTTCAAAATTAGTATGATCCTTTGATTATTTTCATTACAATAAACAAGAAATGGATTAAACGAGTTATGATTGATAATGGATCATCTCTTAATGTTTGTGGCATCAATTTATTACATAAGATTAAAGTTGATACATCTTTGATTAAGCCGAATAAGATAAGTATCTGTGACTTTGATAATGTTGGAAGACAATCCGTAGGCACTATAACTTTACATGTACAAGTTGGGCCTGTAACTTTACCTACCCTGATTCATGTCATGCCTTGTTCTTTATCTTACAACATGATTCTTGGTAGACCGTGGATTCATGCACTGAGGGTAGTTCCTTCTACCCTTCATTGTTCAATCAAGTTTGTTCATAAAGATAAACTTCATACTATTCATGCTAATCCTGAACCAGACATTTGTTTACAAATTGAATCACAAAAGCAAGTTGTTCATCATAAGATCTTAAACAATCTGAAAGTTGACTCGTCAACCCCTCTTGCCATAGATAATGTTGTGCAAGAGTCAAAACAATCGAATGCATTTGTTGGTGACGATTGGGGTTCATTAGATTTTACATCCCCCTCTACAGGTGAATATAAAATTAACAACTCTGCTCTTGAAACATCAAGTGTTGCATTGATCTCATCTAGATGCTCAAATACTAAAGTCTCTTTGCTAACAAATACAGATAATACTCCTACTTACACTACATATTATGAGACTTACGAAGCCCCACCTTCTTCCAAAGAAATGGCTTCTCTCTATGGTCAAGGATTTCAGATCCTTTATAAGAATTGTGACTATGTAGGTAATGGTTGCGGTATCAATCAACAAGGGATTCATGTACCTATAGAATCCGATTCATGACATTACTCAAGTGGCATTGGATATAACCCTTTTAGGGAATCTAAAGCCCATAGATATCCTACTCTTAATGTGAATACAATATATACGCTTAACTTGATCTTTCCTAAGATGATTGACACTAATTGTCCTCTAGGAGAGATCCCTTATATGTCTTTTCAACAGATGAAGTGATAATTGAATTATTGGGTGCTTACAACAATATTCCCCATTACCATCATAAACGTGGATTGCCTTATTGTTTGAATAGTGCTACATATTTTGGAAAGTCCACTAGCATGATAAATACTACTCTGAAATCTGAAGAAGAATTTGAAGAGTTACCACAATCACCCGATCTCCTAGACCACAGTACTCTACTTAATGGAAAGACTGTTGATGTTTTCATGGAGAAAGATAACACTGAAAAAGTTATCCCTATAGGTGATTGCTTAAGTGTATAAGAAAAAGGAGATATGACAAAGCTATTACATGAATTTTCTGAATTGTTTGCTTGGAACTATTCGGATATGCCTGGTATTGATCCTCAGATTGTAACACATAATATTGTATTGAAACCAAATGCTAAGTCGTTTAAACAAAATATTCATAAGATCAATCCTAAGATTGCGTTACTTGTCAATGTTGAGATAGAAAAGCTTTCACAAGCTGGCTTTATCCACCCTATTGACTATTCACCTTGGATTTCGAATATAGTGGTTGTCGCTAAACCCGATGGTCGTATTCACATGTGTACCAATTTTAGAGACTTGAATCTTGCATCTTTGAAAGATGATTTCCCCCTTTCGAAAATTGATATGATTGTTGATTCAATATCCGGCCATGAGCTACTTTCCTTCATGGATGGATTCTGAAGATATAATCAAATTTTCATAAACCCTCACGATCAATATAAAATAGCTTTTATAACATTATGGGGAACATTTTGTTGGGTAGTCATGTCGTTTGGACTTAAGAATGCTGGAGCAACTTACCAACGTGCTATGACTCTTATATTTTATGATTACATACACAATATTTTAGAAGACTATGTTGATGACATCTTAGCAAAGTCTATTAATTGCCAAGATCATACTATGAATCTCCAACAGATCTTTGAGCGAATAAAGAAATACAACATGCGATTAAATCCTTGTAAGTGTGTATTTGGTGTCGACAGTGGGAAACTGTTGGGATTCATATTTTCAAATCGTGGTATTGAAGTAGATACGAAAAAGATTGATGTGATTTATAACACAGCAACACCTAAAAACATATCTCAACTTTGTAGTTTACAAGGGAAGATACAAGCCATTCGCCGATTTATCTCACAACTCCCAGATAAGACTCGCCCTTTTACTCAACTACTGAAGAAGGATTCAAAATTTCAATGGAATTTAGAATGTCAGAAGGCTTTTGAGGACTTAAAAAGTTATCTCACTAAACCTCCTATTTTACAACCTGTTGTTTCTGATAAACCTTTTATCCTTACACCTTAGTATCTGATAATGCTCTTGTAGCCTTATTAGCACAACATGATACTGAAGGCAAGGAATGTGTTGTATATTACATCAGCCAAACATTGCTCAATTATGAAGTGTGATATATTGTCATTGAGAAACAATGCTTAGCTCTTGTCTTCGCAACACAAAAACTCAGGCATTATCTCCTAAATGCTGAGATACATGTAATGGTAAAATTTGATCCTTTGAAACATCTATTTGCTAAAACAGATCTTTCCAGTCGCCTTGCTAAATGGGTTATGTTAACTAAATTTGATCTCAAATTTATATCTTAGAAAGCAATTAAAGGACAAGCATTAACCGACCATTTAGCTTAAGCACCCTCTCCTTTTGCTATACAAAATCAGGAGACATTCCCTGATGATCGAATCTTAGCCATTGATAAGGAAGATAAATGGGAATTGTATTTTGACGGATCAAGATGTCAAATTGGCTCTGGTGTTGGTGTTATACTAGTATCCCCTATAGGTAAGTCGATTCATATGTCTTACCACCTAAACTTCTCATGCAGAGACAACATTGCTGAGTATGAAGCTCTTATTGTAGGACTTCGTGCCGCTTTGGCTCTAAACATCAAAAACCTCACTATATATGGTGATTCACAATTAATTGTAAGACAAATAAATGGATCATATCAAGCTAAAAAAAACAAATTATCTCAATATCGTGACTTCTCTTTGTCCCTATTAAAGCAATGCACATCCTTTTCAATCGATACTATGCCAAGAAAAGACAATCGACATGCGGATGCATTGGCAAGCACAACTTCCCTTATATCCCCTGGTGATTCTCCTGATGAATTTATCTTTATTATTCATATTCTTAAAACACCAGCCATCGAAGTTCCTGTAGTTGCAAATATTGATCTTTGTTGTGATATAAACTCTAATGAATGGCTCTCCCATATATTCAACTATTTGCGTGATGGAACCATCCTTGATTCAACATCTAAAAATGCTTGAGTTCGCCTACATAAACTTGTAGTGCACTATATTATTCTATCTAATGTCTTATACAAATGGAGTTATAATGGTGTTCTTCTCTAATTTCTTAGTAATTCAGAGATCCCAATAGCTTTAGAAGAAGCTCACTCTGGTGCTTGTGGAGGACTTTTGGAGGAAAATCATTGGTACAAAATTTAATATGTATGGGGTATTATTGGAAACATATGGAACAAGATACTTTTGCTTATGTCAAGAAGTGACCGAAATGTCAACAACATCAACATTTAATCCGAGCACCTGCCCAGGAACTTCACGCCCAAGTGTCACCTTGGCCATTTTATGTTTGGGGTTTGGATCTAATTGGTAAAATCTCTCCAGCTTCTTCTCAAGGACATACCTTTATCATTACCGCTACCGATTACTTCACGAAGTGGGTTGAAGCTGTCCCTTTACGATCCACAACTACTGAAATAATTTTCCATTTTATACAAGATAACATAAGCTCTTGATTTGCCATCCCTTCCTCCTTGGTCTCTAACAATGGTATGCCAATCAAGAACAAGGATGTGAAGAAATTTCTAGAAAAGTATCACATTCAACACCACTTCTCTACGCCATATTATCCTCAATCGAATGGCCAAGCAGAAGCTTCAAACAAGGTTATTGGACAAATTCTATGAAAAATTGTTAAAAAGCATCAGAAAGATTGGCATTCTCAACTATCTTATGCATTATGGGATTATAGAACAAGTATTCGTATGGCTACTGGAACTACCCTGTATAATCTTGTTTATGGTGTTGATGTGATAATGCCCTTGGAACTCGAATTTCCTTCATTAAGAGTCTCCTTGAGAGATTTTATTCATGATGACATGGAAAGATAAAAGAGATTACAACAACTTGAGATGTTGGATGAATAGCGTATTAACGCTCTTGAGCATCTTAAGGCCCATCAAAAGAGTATACAACGATCATACAATGAACACGTCATACACTGCTCATTCGATGTTGGAGACTTGGTACTTTATGAGAATCAATGCAATGTGAACGCACCTCTTGGAGAAAAAGGAAAGTTTAGCCCTAATTGGCTTGGACCGTATGTCATTACTGAAGCCTTTGGATCAGGAGCATATAAGCTAGCTGACGAACAAGGTATGCCACTTAAAGAACCTATTATTGTTGCGCACCTCAAGAAATTTTATGCTTAAGATTATATGTTAGATGTTACTTTAAAAAGTAAAACTTATTAGTTAGTTTAGCTTCAATTTCGACAATATATGATTATTTTGTCTTAATTCATTTAACATAGCATCTTCTTTGGTTGATCAATGTTGTATCTTGTTTAAACATGTTTTATTGAAAGATCACCTTTGTATTAACTAAGTTAAGCATATAATAATGGTTATGTGTGAAATTCATTAATCGTTGTGCTTTCTACTTTATATTCTGCAAAGAATTGTTTAAGTATCACATTAGCATTAATCACATTCCACGTGAGCATTTAACATTTATCACTAGTTGCATTTTATATAAATCACATGCAGTGATAGATTAGACAACATTGAAAACAACAATAGAAAAGCATTATATATATAATCATCATCAATTTACATATACATAAAAGTCGACTATCTTGTACATCAAAATGGGACATTATAGTACATAATATATGTCACATAGCTGAACCTTGGTCACCTGTGCCCTTGGGACCTCATGGTGCGCGTGTGACGGAGGCCTGACCATATGTGGCTATGGATCGCGAATGACTCCTAGAGACACTCCACGATCGTAACCCCCTGATCTCTCTTCTCAATCCTAGCACCTCGTCATGTGACTCTTGATACATCTACTAATATTGATCCCTCCTAGATGTGGCTCTCTCTAGCTCTTCCTAGAGCCTATCCCTGTCAGCTCTCACCTAGCGGAACTTAGGAAGTAAGATCTCACTCGTGATAGGATCTCCCTCAGGTACGGGTACTACAGTAGCCTAATCTCGTAGTGCCTGGAGCTCTGCCTCCACACGCTCAGCTCTCTGGATAGCCTAATCTATAATAGACTCCACCGATAACTTGTATCTCACAAAAGGCATAAAGATCTCCACATGTTGCCCTGCAGATGGCTGTGGCGAATATCTCGTTCACACCCGCTGCTCGGTTACATCGGTCAGAACTATCTCTACTATGATGTGGCTCACCAAGTTGTGCCATACGTCTGTCCCAACTACAAAAAGAAAACAAATAGGTATCAATACCTCATATAGACATCATAAATAAATAATCACAAATGAATGCATTTTATATAAAAAAAGCATCCTACCTGGAACTCCATCTCACCAAGATGGATCTCAGATAGCTGATGGTGTGACTAGCTCTGTAGCTGACTTTGTAGCTAGGGGCATACGACTACTGGTCTCCCCTTGCTCATGTCAACTTGATCTTCTCACATCCGTAGGGACTGGACCATGAGCTCTCGATTGTGATTGAGACTCAGCCTCCTCGTCATTGTCTACCTCCTACTGATCTCACCCAGGTCTTGCCCTGAAGACGTACCATGACGAGACCTCCTCCTCATCATCGTCATCCTCCTCCTCATCATCTAAATCATAATAGCCAACAAAGTCACTAATTTCATCCTCTACCCCTATGTCACTCGCATGACTGACCCAAGGTCGAGGATCGCCTGTAGGGTGACCAGGCGGATAGATAGGAGCAAGCCATGCTGTCTGCCACCAAATCTGATAGGCTCGAGTAATTCTGACATCGTCTGCATCAAATATCAGCTTTACATCCTCTATAACATCGTCATCGCTAACTGCTACATCTGCTACTGTCGACTGTTGGGCACTGTTCACGCTAACCGCGCTACACATAGAGCGCACATAGATCAGAGGCATCATAGGTACATCATGTCAGCATCTGAACTGTCGTGCTACCTGATCAAAGTAAAACTGGACAATAATATGATTGAGGCAACCGGCCATCAACTGATCCCTCTGCATCCTCGCTAACTGTCTCCGTTGACCTGGCCATGCTATATAGCCGCGATATGGTCTCCAGATGATATCGCTGGGCTGCAGTCTATCAAATACAATCCTCTAGTATAGTAGATCACTGTGTCTCTAACATCTGACAAGAGGATAGGCGTAGACTCGTGGATAGGTGAACGTTGGCTCTATAGGAAAACCTATAGGCCACGTGCATCTGATATTATCAAAGGCCTAGACCTATAGTAATGTGACACACATCAAATTGTGTGCCTCATAATGGACATACCATCCCAACTCACGATAGAGGTGCACAAGCAGGCTGCGCCCCCATGCATAGACTGTCCCCTGCTCCTCCATCGCCCTAATAGTATGAACAAGGCAACCGTGAAGGTGAGTGCCTCATCCATCCACTGCCATCTCTAATGCCACTATCACAATCATAATCATCTAAATCAAAGGGATGTCAATGCATCCCTGCTCTAGTAACTAAAGATGAATGTGCCCACGCTCTGCCTGAGTGGCTGCATGGCCTAGACAGTACATTTGACTCTCCCATGTATACTCCGCTGAGCGATGCTCTATGATTCTCACTGTCTCCCCACGTATAGGCAGGCGCAGGATCTAGTAGACATCCTCTAGTGTGATAGTCATTTCCCCTGTGGGCAGATGGAATGTAGAAGTATCTACATTCCACCTCTCCATCAGTGTCATTAGCATACTACAATGAAGTCTAATTGTGGGCATATCAAACACTCACTAGGGCCCTACTGACTATAAGTGGTCTCTCTCTGCATTGGTCATGGTACCGATGTGATCTTGAAGAAGCAACATTAGGCAATTGGACCTGTATGGTCTCGCATCACGGGAACAACCTGGATGATACAAACAGTGACAAATTCAATCACTTTACAAGCATAAAATCATCACCTAGTATATACAATAGCAATCAGTGCCCTGTCCCTGAGGCCCTTTTCCTTTCTGGACTTGGGTACCCCAAGAGGACCTAGGTGCCCAAGTCAAACTTGGGCGCCCCAAGTGGACTAGGGTGCCCAAGGTCATTTCCCCTATGGGAAGATGGAATGTAGAAGTATCTGCATTCCACCTCTCCATCAGTGCCATTAGCATACTACAATGAAATATAATTGTGGGCATATCAAACACTCACTAGGGCCCTACTAATTGTAAGTGGTCTCTCTCTGCATTGGTCATGGTACCAATGTGATCTCGAAGAAGCAACATCAGGTGATTGGACCTGTATGGTCTTGCATCACGAGAACAACCTGGATGATATAAACAGTGAGAAATTCAATCAGTTTACAAGCATAAAATCATCTCCTAGTATATACAATAGCAATCAGTGCCATGTCCCTGAGGCCCTTTTCCTTTCTAGACTTGGGCACCCTAGGAGGACCTGGGTGCCCAAGTCAGACTTGGGCACCCCAGGTGGACTAGGGCGCCCCTCGTAGGGACCCTTGTCCAAATTGTCCTAAATGGAATAGAAAATGACAAAACCTAAATAATACAGAAATAATTATAGCACAAGCAAGGATTAGGAATCTACCTTGGCCTTGAAACATCTCTCTGTCACTCGGGCTTAGAGCATCTCTAGTCGCAGAAGCTGGTACGGACGTCAGGTCGACATCATCAATCTCTTGCTCCTTCTCCTTCTCTCCTCTACACAATGACAAGTAAGAATGAATAGTGAAAAGTGATAACTCCCTTTACATATAGTAAGTGGATGAGAATTCCTATCACTATCTAGGTGCAAAATTGAACAGCTTTACTCTTAAGCCTCTATCTTAAGCTGTCAAACTCAAATTTTTGCATCACTGGAATCTTGGTTCCGCTCTCTATCCTACCCAATGTACTATGCTTGGGGTGTTGTTTGTCCAAACAACCCTCACAATGCATTTCTCATCAACATTCCTTGAAATCGATGCATGTAGATATCTCCTTGTTTCTACTTTTTGAACTAAGCAAGAAGAAACAAGGGGGGCATATATCTCCCTCGATTTCCTCCCTCATCATGTCTCATCACTCAACCCCCTTAGTGTTTATGGACTGAATTATTGGCGATGGTTGCAGGTTGATTCGATTTTGATTTTCTAACAAGTGTTCCTTTACAGGATGCGGTCCCTAACTTTGTGGTCTTGTAGGATTATAGACTTGGGGGCTTCTTCCTTTTTTGTGACAACACTTCAGCTTCCTCTATAGTATCCTTTTGGATGTCCTTTTCATGATTGATGTATTTACTTTCCTTTAGTTGCATATGCACGTAGTGTCATATAGCCACTAAAGTGGGGGCCAAATGTTATGTCAAAAATTGTCCTCCTGTATGGAATGGTACAATTTCTCATAGTTTAGCTCCTCTTCTTTGGTGACCTTTCAACCTAGTTTATTTCAGAACTTCATAAACCCTGATTGATCTATGTCTAACTAGAAGAATGTCATATTCTGGAATAACTGAAGATTGAAGGTGAAAAGCAAGCTTGGATTTGTTAGAAATATAAGCAGTGCATAATTGAAATAACAATGAATTAGCAATAAAAGCACAAGATAGACAACACTTATTTACATGGAAAAACCTGGCAATATACCAGGAAAAAAACCAAGGGCAAAGATCTCTCAATTTTATTCTCAGAAGAAATTCGTAGTTACAAAACGTTTTCTCATGCCTTGGGATTCAAGCTCGGCAACCCTAAATATTCACGAAAAAGCACATGCAAAAACTGATCAAATCTAAAGATAGATTTCCATGCATAAAAGTGTGAGTGGCACTTTCGCATGCAATTTTGCATGGTGAACACGTGGAACACTCCTAGATGAGATCTCAGTTGACTACTCGTCACTGTTGGAATAAGTCAATCTGACTTCACATTTCAATAATCTCCCACTTGAAGTCATGTTTCTACCTTGCGAATAATTCCTCATATTTAGAAACCAATGTCGTTGCTTCCTATCATCAAGTGATATGCAAGCCAAGAGAAGTTCTGCACCATATGAACTTCTCTCTACTAGTAGGCTTCGTCAAAATATCTACGGGATTTATATCAGTGTGTATCTTAGCCAAAGAGACTTGTCCTCCTTCCACTACCTCACGTACAAAGTGATATTGTACATCAATATGTTTTGTTCTGGCATGATAAGCTGAGTTCCATGCTAAGTGTATAGCACTTTGGTTGTCACAATGCAACACCATGTTATCTTGCTTTACCTGCAATTCACCCAAGAGTCTATGAAACCAGATTGCCTCCTTGCTAGCCTATGTCGCTACCATATATTCTGCTTCAGTAGTAGACAAAGCCACCACTGTCTACAACTTTGAAACCCAACTAACAACACCTCCTGCTAAGGAGAAAACATAACCTGTAGTAGATTTTCTCTTATCTCTGTCTCCACCAAAATCTGCATCCACATATCCATTAACCTGAAGACTACTCCCACTATAACAAATAGCAGCATCAGAAGTGCCCCTCAAATACCTGAGAATTCACTTCACAGCTATCCAATATGATCACAACCTGGATTTACCATGAAATGACTAACTACTCCCACTGCTTGTGCAATGTCTAGTCTGGTGCACACCATAGCGAACATAAGACTTCCAACTACTGATGAGTATGGTACACAAGACATTTGTGTCTTCTCCGCTTCTATGCTAGGGCATTGTTCCAAAGACAATTTAATATGAGCAGGAAATGGAGTACTAACTGGTTGAGCATTTTGCATATTGAAGCGCTGCAAAATCTTCTCCACATAAGTCTTCTTTGTCAACCAAATTTTCATGTTCTTTCTATCTCTATGTATCCTCATTCCAAGAATCTGATTTGCATTTCCTAAGTCCTTCATTTCAAACTCCCTAGCAAGCTGAGTTTATAACTCGATGATTCTCTGCATGTTGGGACCTGCTACCAACATATCATCTACCTACAAAAGCAAAATAATGAAACTATCATCTTCATACCTTTTAAAATAGGCACAATGATCAGCCTCACATCTACTAAAACCTAAACTCATCATGAAGGAATCAAATTGCTTGTACCAACACCTTGGCGCTTGTTTCAAACCATACAACGATTTGTTCAACCTGCATACTAGATTCTTCTTGCCTTTTTCTTCAAAACCTTCTGGTTGTAGCATATAAATTTCTTTAGAAAGATTACCATGCAAGAAATCTATTTTAACATCTAACTGTTGTAACTCCAAATCAAGACTAGCAACAAGAGCCAAAACAACTCTAACTATACTTAACCGCACCACAGTTGAAAAGATTTCATCAAAATCAATACCAGATTTATGTGCATACCCCTTGGCCACCAATCTATCTTTATATTTCTCCACATTATCATTTATATCCCTTTTTAGTTTGAAGACCCACTTGTTACCAATAGTTTTTCGCCCCTTAGGCAATTGCACAAGCTCCCACATTTTATTTTTATGTAGAGCTCTCATCTCCTCATCCATGGCTTCTCTCCATTTATTTGCATCTTCATCTTTGCAAGCCTCCTGATATGAGCTAGGCTCACCAACGTCAGTAAGTAAAGCATAAGCTGAATTACAATTAGGAGAATACCTTGCTGGTGGTTTGATGACTCTAGTGGATCTCCTCAGAAGGGGTAATGTGTTACCCTGTGGCTCATTTGGTTGTTGTTCAACCTCATCAAAAAACTGATTCTGATTATTATCTTGTTGATTTTCATGAACAGGTGGCTGATTTTCATCTAGCACCTTTGAATTAGCATCATACTTTTCCACCTCTATTGGAACAGTTGCTGTACTTTGTTGTTCTTTACTTCCTTGCATTGATTTTTCATTAAAATAAACATCTTGTCTAATAATAATCTTGCATGCAACAGTATCCCACAACATGTACCCCTTTGTACCTTTTGCATAGCCAAGAAAAATACATTTCATGGACTTCACGTCCAACTTATTCCTATCCTCTTTGGGAATATGAGCATAAGCATCAGAACCAAAAATACGAAGAAAGGAATAATCAACAGGTTTACCTATCCAGACTTCTTCAGTAATTTAATGATCTAGAGTTGTAGTGGGTGATCTATTAATCAAGAAACAGGCTGTATTAATAGCCTAAGCCCAAAATTTATGCTCCAATCCAACAGTGCTCAACATACATCTAGCTCTTTCCATAATTGTACAGTTCATCCTTTCAGCAACACCATTTTGTTGTGGTGTTCTAGGAACCGTCAACTGCCTTGCAATACATGCTCACTGCAAAACTAATTAAACTCCCTTGAACAAAATTCCCCTCCATTATTTGTTCTAAGATAATTAATTGTCTTACCTTTTTGATTCTCTACCAAAGCTTTAAACTTCTTAAAATAATAAAACACATCAGATTTCTTCTTCAACAGATAAATCCACACCTTACGGGAACAATCATCTATAAATGAAACAAAATATGACTAACCCCCAATTGATGTAACAGGTGCTTGCCAAGTATCTGAATGAGTTAAATCTAGAATTTCTTTACTTCTAGTAGTGCAACTAGAAAAACTCAGCCTATTCTATTTTCCAAACAAACAATGCTCACAAATTCAAATCTCTAGATTTAGCACCTGGGAGAAGATTTCTATCTAGCAGTACCTTTAGACCACATTCACTCATGTGGCCTAGCCTTTGATGCCAATTAGATAATGAATCCATTTTTGCATCTGATATCACTGAAGCCTCTCCACTGCAAGTTTCTCCAACCAACCTGTAGAGATTGCCAACCCTTTCACCTTTTTGGCACCACTAATGGTCCTTTTGTTACCTTCAAACAACTATTTTCTCCACTGAATCGGTAACCTTGCTCATCGAGTACTCCAAGTGACAGTAGATTTTTCTTCAAGCCTGGTACATGTCTTACATGCTGAAGAGTCCTTACAATCCCATCAAACATTTTGATTTTGACCTCTCCTTCACCAATAGCTTCACACGGGTTGTCATTTCACATGTAAACCATACCTCCTTCACATGACCAGTAAGAAGAAAACCAATCCCTGTGAGGAGTCATGTGAAAAGAGTCACCAGAATCAATGATCCAATCTTGATGAAATGAACCTCTCAGATTAGCAGAAAAAACCTCTCCATCTTCCAATGGTGCTTCAGCTTCTGTTGTATTTGCCTTCGATGGCTGCGAGCTAGGATTTTTTTTGTTTGCTTTCGGTAGCCTGCAATTATTTTTGACATGCCCTATTTTTCCATAGTTCCAACATTTAACTCTTTTCCATCCCTTGGATTTTGACCTATCCTATCCACGCTCAGCTTTCTCTCTTTCCAGATCTCTACCCCTTGCAAAAAGGGCATCAGAGGAAGAAGAAGTCTCTTGAGATGTCTTCCACCTTGAATCTTCAGAAATTACTGCAGCTACCACATCTTCAAAAACAATTTTCCCCTTCGGTGCTAAGTTACTGAGTGCCATAACTAGTTGATCCCAAGTTTCGGGCAAAGAGCACAATAGTATAGCCACTTTATCCTCTTCTTCAATTTTCACCTCCACTAAAGCCAACTTGCTAATCAGTGTGTTGAAATTATTGAGATGATCTGTGATTGAAGAACTGTCATGCATCCTCAGATTGTACAACTACCGTTGCAACATAATTTTATTTGCCAATGACTTAGTTCCATATAGCTTTTCCAGCTTAGTCTACAAGTCATGTGTTGTTTTCTCCTCTACAACATTGAATAAAATTGAATCAGCCAGAGATAACTAAATTGTAGCTCTAGCCATGTTATCTTGCTCATCCTAATCCTCTTGCTTCATGGTTGCAAGTTTTGACGATGTCCCCTTGAGAGCCAAGGCACATCCATCCTTCACCAACAAGGCTTGAACCTTTAGCTTCCACAAATCAAATTTAGAACCATCAAATTTTGAACCTCAAATCTGGTAATCGTGCCTCTTGTCATTTCTTTTCAAAAAGTTGGGAAAAACCCACAAAACAATTTATGCACAAAAAACTATGTGCTCTGATACCAACTGTTAGAAATATAAGCAGTGCAGAATTGAAATAACAGTGAATTAGCAATAAAAGTACAAGATAGACAACACATATTTATGTGGAAAAGCCTGGTAATATACCAGGAAAAAAACCACGGGCAAAGATCTCTCAAATTTATTCTTAGAAGAAAATTCGCAATTACAAAACTTTTTCTCATGCTTTGGGATTCAAGCTTGACAACCTTAAATATTCACGAAAAAGCACATGCAAAAACTGATCAAATCTAAAGATATATTTCCATGCATAAAAGTGCAAGTGGCACTTCCGCATGCAATTTTGCATGGTGAACACATGGAACACTCCTAGATGAGATCTCAATTGACTACTCGTCACTACTGGAATAAGTCAAACTGAATTCACATTTCAACAGGATTTGGGATCCCCTAACCTCCTTGAGGTAGTCTGAATCGGGAAATCAGGGCTTGGACTTGGGTGTTAGCGCCCTTGTCCTGCCCCATTTCCCAGGGTCCTAAATTTTGGAGGGATGTCAGCCCTCGCTGTGCATTCCAAGATTCCATTTTCAAACTTTCATTTTTCATGTGATGTCAACATCTTATTTTGAAATTTGAAATTCCTAAGGTTAGATATTTAAAGACATTTGAAAATCATTTTATTACACACAATCTATATGCAAACTTTATGCCAAAACTCTGCCAAAATTGCCATTGAAGGTCAGTGATTTGTTGAAGCTCTTTGAAGTTATTTGAATTTTCTATCATGGAGACAATGGATGGAGATTAGGAATCAAGGTCTTGAGACTATCTTTCTCTTCCTAGGGTTTGCACACCCTTTGTATGATCGGGAGAAGGGTTGAAGCTTCCAACATCGAGCTTGGAATCCTCTATGGACATGGCTGCATTGCCTTATTGTTCATGCAAGTCTTCATTGCTTTTCATCTCCTTGAGGTGAAGTTGTGTTTGTTCATTGAGTGAAGCAAATTGTTGATCTTTCCTTGATGCTTGAGTCATCTCGGGTTTTATGTTTATGCATGCACATTTGTTAGATGAACACACACATCTGCAGATCTTTATCTTGGGCTATTGTTGAGGTAGGAATACCACAAACAGGGCTTGACCGAGGCAAGCTCCTATATAGACACAACCATCTTTCTCCTCCTTTTGCATGTACATGTTGCATTTGTCGAGATTCGGAAGAAAGGAGCGACAAGAAGACGGATATTGTAGACATAGTCGTCACAAAATTTGGATTTCAAGATTTTGAGACTTTCAAGACACTAACACTAACACCCTAGTCCAAATGGGTGATTTCTTCAGAATTCGGGAGCCTCTGGATGTTAAAAGACACTTGTTGCAGAAAATCTCGACATACAGAAACTTTTAGGACACTAGCACTAACGCCATAGTCCAACAGCTCCTCATTATCTAGGTACACTGTCTTTGAATTGTTTCTTCTACATTTCTGTAATCATTTCATTCATATCTATACTAGAAATTAAGTTATTATAGTTTGATTGGCAAATTAGGGTTTAATGCTTAGAGAGAGATACTAGCTTGTAAAAACCTAATTCAAACAGTCACATAGACACAATTAACAGGAAAAGGGAACAACTAGAAACCAATAGTTTATCCCTAAACTTACCCTTTGCTTCCCTAATGCTTTAGTGTGTGAAAGTGTGGGACTTGAAGTCTATCATCTTGCTTCCACATTTTCACCCTAAACACCAATATTAGTTCAAATTCAACCGAGATGTGTCTAATAATAGTAAGGAAAGTGGCTCAGAGAATGGTTTTCAATTGCAAATATATCTACAACAAAGAAACGGAGGAAGACGAGGAGGAGGAAGCGGAGGATGAAGTGGAGGATCTGAAGGAAGAAGAAACAGTAGATGAACAGATCAGGCGACTCTTCATTGTTGAACAGGATGGTGTTGTGGCTACTATCAAACATGTCATTAGCACTCACTTGTTCATTGGAGATCATATTCATGATGGAATGATCTATGGGGAGTTCCTCATGACTGTAATTTTGATCATGGGAAGGAAACAAAGTGGGAAGATGATAGTGTTAGGAATTGCATGCAAAAGATATCAATTAAATGCAAATAAAGATTAAACAGACGAATGAAAAATACACAGAAATAATAATAGCGAGAGACAATTGTTAACATGGTTCACCCAAACTCGAGCTACATCTACTTGTTGGTGCTTAAATATGTATATGCAAGCACCTTCCCAAAAAATCCAAAAAATTCTAATATTTTTGGCCTCTGCAGTTGTAAAAAATGAAAAAATTAGTTTGTATGCATGTGTCTTTGTATATACAAAGGTGTTTGTATGTACATGCAGGTCGAAATATGCATTGGCGGGTCAAAAATCCTAATTGGCCTTTGAAAAAGTGATTGTATGCATTTTACATGCATATCAGGCTTGAAATGATGCATATACAAAGGGGGAATCTTTCACAGATTCCTGGGAATATTCCCGCTTTGTATATCGGGTTGCATGTGGAGGTGCATTGAAAAACATACAAAGGTGCAAATATGCATTTGCTATAGTGGTGAGGGGGAGATACATGCGGCGGGGTCCACAGACATGCAAAGGTCTTTGTATCTCCAAGCTATAAGCGAATTATATGATGGGCCTTGTATATTCTGCAACATACAAAGCAGAAAAGATGCAATTGGTAAGGCCCGCGACATGCAAAGTGAACAGTGCAGTGAAGGTGTATTCAGTGGGGCCTGTGGGTGTATGCAAGTGGAATTGTAGATGTTTGACATACAAGGGAAATATGCATTCATCGCATATTCTCTAAAGATTCCCTGTTTGTATGTGTAGGTGTGAATGTATATTTGCGTTTAGGTGCATTCCTGGAATATTCTGTCATAGATTCCGTAGATGTATCAAAGGGTTTGTACATTGTGTTGTATGTTTAAATATGCAAGGGAAAGATACAATGCAGATTTTAAAGGGATGTTCTGATCTAGCGAAAGAAGTGTTGAAGTCCGCAGCATGTATATCTGGCGCTTGTATGTTTGACATACAAGTCGATATACATTGAAGCAATATGCATTCCAGACCTGAAGGCGAAGTCAGATGCGGCGGATAAATTTTGAGTTCTACCTTGTATGTATGAAGCATTTGTATATGCAGTTATACATTAAGATATGCAAGCAAAAGGACAAACAACCCGAACGCGATGGAGGAATAAAATGCAGTGAATAAATATTTCAGGTCCGTGGGTTGTATAAAGCGCTTGTATATGCTGATATACAAGCCGATGTACAGTGGAGGGCATACAAGCCGGATTTGAACCGATTCTCAAATCGCTCTATAAAATTTGAGGTCCGAATTGTATATAAGGCGCTTGTATATGTTTTTACATGTATAAAGCAGCAGGTGCAATGAGGATATGCATTTCGGACCCGATGGAGATTTCAAGCTACTGCAAAAACATTTGGGGTCCGCCTTGCATATTAGCTATTGTGTGTATATGCATCCTGCATATACAAGTGGTTTTAAAAGGCTAAAGGGGGCGGTTGTATATGCTCTTGCATATACGAAGATGAATGTATGTGCTCTGGGAGACAAAGGCAAAATGTAGGGTCAGCAATGGCAAGGAAACATCTGACGTGGCACGTCTTCACTAGCCGACGACTTTTCAACATTTTTGAGTGCTGTGGATCTCAGCGACGGGAAGTAGATCGACGGCCATGTTTTGGACCTTCAGCAGTGGTTTTTCCTGAGCGTGTGCGGCCATTTTTTAAGCGGGAAAATCTCCAGATGTACTTGCTGTTGCATCCCGCGAGTGGATGGGGCTTTAATGGCAGATTGGGCAAGGAAGTATGGATGGAGTTGATAGGTTCAACCACTCGATTGATGAAGAAAATCCCTGGGCAGCGGTGCAGATCCCAATTCCACCTACTCCTTTCTCCTTGTCCCTCTGCTGCATTAACTTTTTTGAGCGCCGATCTGATCATGCATTGTATCTGGCAGATTTTTGATTAGCCTTGTAATTAATTTTACTGAGTTCACGGTTTTGCTATAAAAAGCAAACTGTGTTACTCTTTTGTTGTTGTTGAAGACTTGGGCAATTTTTTGTCTGAATAACGAAATACAGAGCATTTCCTATCTATTTTTATCGCTGTAGAGTTTATGTGTTGCATTTGAGTTGTATCTTGCACATATATTCAGTTTCTTGTCATTGTATATGAAAAATGTGTTATTGCATGTGTTTATCTGTCTGTCTCCACTTGTTGTATGCATTTTCTTCTTCTGAATCTGGTTGCTAAGGGTTTCTCAGATTCTAGGGTATAGTTTTGCTGTACTACATGCCTAATCTGTAACTTCTATTCAAGGAGTGGATTAAATTGTTTTAGGTTAAGGTATGGAGAAGAATGTATGTCAACTGGGATATCTGTAAGTATGGACAGTTAAATACTTATCCTTGGGTGGTGTTTGTAAGGCAAATACCAGTCCTAACCCCTTGAAACTCGAGTGCCAGTTGCAAGCCATTCTTATGTATACGTCTAGTTGACTCCTTGCCCTGAGATAGGCATCGGTCTGTTCTTGTGAAGTAGTTATGATCCAAAAACCCCTGTCTTGCATCCAAACCATCAAATTCAAACCATTCCATAATTTCAACATGTTAGTTGTAGGAGTAGGATTAGGAACCCCTGCATACTCTCATACCTGACCAGACAAATATGTCCAAGAACGTTGCCAACCTTGTGATGTATCACACAAATCTTGGTCCACACATGAGAGTATTCTACCTGTTATTACAAAGTTAAATCTTTCTGTCACTTGGAGAGTAAATGTTACATCTTTAGCAAATAGGGATACCCCCCTTGGTGCAGCAGAACCAGAAGTGAAGGGGAGGTAGCTCACGCAACCTCCTGTGTCTGTTGGCCGAATCTGTCCGTGCATAGGAACTGGCAAACCCTCTGCTGATTCGGTGAAAATAACCAACACCACTAACAAAGAGTCCAATATTATTATCCCACAAATCAAACTGATTACAACTAGCAATCCTTAAAACTCAATACCGCTACAAATGCTACAATACAATATCAACAGAAACCCTAACCCTTAGCTATTTTTATCAAGACTTATGTCAGTTACAAAATAGGGTTATTTTATGTCAGCCAATAGAAAAATAACTCCCGACGCCTTTATAAAATAATAAAAGTTGTTTGAGGTTTTGGGGGTGCTATCCCTGAGCCCCCACGAGGGTACTGCCCCTCGAACCCGCCATGTATCGCGATAGGGAGCGTGCCAGGGGTGCTGCCCCTTGACCTTGTCTTGGGGGCACTGCCCCCAAACCCCTGTTAAATAATTTGGGGGAAAACTGCGCTGATTAAAGTGGGGAAAATTTAACCTCTGAGTCTGATTACGCTTCATATAACAATAGATAGCCCACTCTCTTGTAAAGAAGCAAATGAGGGACAAAGCCGATGAGGCCATGTCAGCATTTGACAAGAGGCCAAATTTGTTCTGATGGATGGTGTGTTTGATGTAGCTACAATTAATAAGAACAAAATTACTTCACAAGCCCTAAGTCTGTTATATGACGATATCCAGAGGAACAATATGGAAGTATTCAACTTCCATCTCAGCCAGTATGGAGATTTGAGCTCTCCCCACCCCAGATTGAGCATGCATTTGAGCTCTCGGAGGGTCTTCGATTTTTTTAGTAGTTGAGGATGCCAAGTGACTAAGTATTGTAACTATGCACACTCAATTGAGCTAATGCTATTTATATTTCTTGTTGCTACTAAATATAATGAAAGGGTGCTACCCCCACTAGTAGGACTTACTTATCAAAAAAATTTACCAGTATTAGTCACATTAATTGCAACCACCACAAAACCCAAAGAAAAAAGTCAATGAAAATTAAGGAGGTTTAAAGGGTAATAAAATATCCAAGCCTACTCATGATGCACTAAAGTCTAGAATTGCTAAAAAGGGTTGAGAAAGGCTCTTTGTAACACCTTGACATTATCCAATAGATCTATTCCCACATTTGTTTCTTGATAGTAGTGTGCAAACACTAGTGAATAAAGCGTCTTCTTTAGCTCCATAGCTCCATCTAGAAACTGCTTCTTCTTCCAACTCAAACAAGAGCCTTTATGAAAACCATTGATCACAATAAGAGAACCACCCTCAACCACAACTCCTAAAACCTAGAGAAGACACTAACACTAATCCCATGACAACAACATACCATTCCACCTCATTATTAGTTTGAAAGCCAAGAAAAAGATAACCCCCATGAACAATAACACCACTATCATTTATAATAATTACACCTACACCAATTAGACTTGGATTGCGCCATAAAAAATACTTAAATAAAACTTCTAAGAATGCATCTAGGAAACATTCTTTCTCACTAATCGTTTATCTCTTATCCTTTTAATGGGACAATCAATTTAATTATTATTAGATTTTTCTAAATACAAAAGAAAAATGATAGAAATTAACATTGCGCGTGAATAGAAGTTGGCTTTCTCATTTATTACCTATTCATAAGAAAATACACATGTTTATAACCTCTTGGATGCATAAGTCATGAGGACAAGTGTCCAAGAGGAACAATACTTGACAACTAGAGGTAGTGGTTTCACCTAAAGAGGAGTGGAGCCACCAAATTTCCTTCAATCAAGAAAGTACAAATGTGCTCATTAGCTACCTAGAATAAAACTTATTTGCATAAGTAAACTTAAATAAAAGATGCGAAATACAAAATGTTATACTAACAAAGTATCATGTTAGGTACCCATATAAAACAATGAATCTTCATTGCCCCCTCACCCACCCAAAACAAATCCAAAAAAGAGTGAGGAAAGAGAGGAATGACTAGGTCACCCAGGTCAAAGAATAATTTCTCAAACCCACAACAATATACATAAGAAAAAGATGAAGATGGACAGTACTCGATGCTAAAGAAGGTCCACCTACATTGAACAACATTCCTTCCCTTAATAAGAGATATAGTTCAATGTGTATTCTAAAAGTATTCTCACCCCAAAAGAGGGTATTATGGAAGAAATGAGAAAGTGTCTAGAATTGGTTCAAGTATCTCTAAATGTGGTGGCAAAGATATCTTGAAAAAAATGTGGAAAAAAATTCCATAAAAAATAACTAATGGAATAAAAATGGATCATCCAATTGATGAATGTCCACCAAATCAAGATGGTCTATAGAAGGTACCCTTGATGTATCCACTGAAAGAGGAGGATCCACAAGACAACTTATAAGGTGGATCACCTATATAAACCCTCATGCAAGAACTTTCATCAAATACAAATACAATATACTCAAATAAGTGAGGATAATCATTAAGCTAAGATTCAACAAAAAACAACTAATATCTAAAAAATAGGAATCCTAGAGAGGTGTTTCTCAAGATTATGCCCCAAGTAAATATGATGGAATGAATACCCCTTAAACTTTGGCTATAAGTTGAAGGAGGTGATAATTTATGCACATGATACTATAGTTTCAAAAATAGCATTGTAGGATGTTTCAAATCCTCCAATAAAAATGCTTCAACCATGACCTTGGAAATCAATCTATTTATTTAATTAAATAGTGGGAGGTCTATAAGGGTGTTCACCCACCAAATAAAGATATCAAAACATCAAAAAATAGCTACAAAATGAACAACCTTAATAAACAAATTGAAGACAACCACCATTACTAAAAGTCTAAGAGAAAAATAATCCCATATTCAACCAAACAAAAAACCAAAGGACACTTTACACATTAACACCACATTTTCTCATCACAACTGAAGGACAAACACCCTAGCCAACTAGTTCCTCCACTACAATTGAACCTTTTCCACTTGAGGCCAAATCAACACAAGAAGTAATAAGATACCTTGTGGAATGTCTCCACTTTTACTTTGTCTACATTGAACACCATGAATCTAGAGAAGGCATAGTTAAAACACTCACAACCTTAAGGAACCCCTAATTGTAGGTGACTCCAATAAGGTTTTCCACCACTCACCCCGTGTGAAGACAAGATTTGAGCAATTTGAACTTCCTATAAATAGTTAACATTTCTTTGCTTGCATGATTGAGATCCTTCAATGAGGCTAAGGAATTTATCCCATCAATTAGTACATTTATAACGTTAGGCACTTCTAGAACAACATCCATATCATCAGGAAACAATAAAACAAAGAACTCAAACCCTATGCTCAACCATTGGAACAACTATCTGTTGAATATCAGGAACACTGAGAGGGGGGGTGAATCAGTGTTCTATAAACTTTTTCTTTTAACCATTTCCCAAAATTAATTAAGCCAGAGCACAACATGTAAATGAATAACAACCATAGAAGCATGACACATGGACACCAAGATTTTTATGTGGAAAACCCAAAAAGGGAAAAACCACGGAGAGGATTAGCTCTCAAATATATATTGCAATCTTTACAAATAATGATGTTTAGGATTCGTCACTCCACAGGCCTGGAACATGTTGGCTCACTGCCATGAAGTACAATTAGGTCTAGTAGGCTCACTGCCTCAACCCTAAACCTAGCAAGATTACAATAAGGGTTGTTAAACCCTGAGGGCTGTTAAACCCTATTGGAGGCTCACTTCCAGGCTCATTGCCTTGATGAAGAAGGCTCACTATCAAGTACAAAGAAAACTACACATGAAAACTGAATACTGCATAAGCATGTCACTATGCCAGGGTGCAGTCATTTAGCAACTAAATTCTGAATCATAAGTCTTCATTATCACTTATCTGTGCCACTGCTCTGCTATTCGCATATTAACATCCATCCACACACATCCATACAAATTCAACTGAAATTCATCTCTTATATATCTGCATCATGATTTGATCCATAATCAGGTTGACATCCAAGAAGTGAAACATGTACATAGAAAGATGTAGCTTGTCAGCTCAATCCAATGCACTATATGTTATGCGGACCCAAATCTTTCCCCAAATGTGTTCATATAGGTCGGCTCTAATCATTTAATCACTTAAATAGATCCTTCACACACTATCTCTTCTTCGCTTAATGATTTATTAGACTAGTCGACCTGTTCCTTAAGAGCATGTTTATCAGGTTCATTTGTTGACTTACAACTTTTATTGCGGATCATAAAACACTTCCAAAATCATATCAAGGACTCTTCACACATTCCCAATCTTACCCTCAGAACCGTAGGGCATGATATCATCTTGCGGGGGGATGCGAACCATCATAACTTAGACTTTGTCTCTGTCAAACACTGTACCGATACTCAGCATCTTGTAACTATCTTTCTAGTGGACCTCAGATCTCACAACTCTAGAATTAGACACTTCATACAAGTGTTTACAACACCTTAAAACCGCATAACAAAATACTCACCTGCGGAGCAATGCGGACCATTACAATGTGCCCTATTCACAGTCTTTGCTATACCTCTGTTCACCCAAACTTAGATAATTCTTCCAAATGACTTCCGGAGGAAGTCAAGACTCAATCTCTGGAGCATGACACCACCAAACAATTACTAACATCATACCCAAACCCCATTACTAGATCATCATCTACGAAAGGACACTGACCCACTGACTATCCTTTACTCTAGAAATACCCATACTTAGCCACTTCTACCAACCGGATCTGTCAACTGGACTTGGATTCCAATGTGACCTTTTAGAGTTATCTCTTCCTGTCATGGTGATAAGATCTTTGAGCCTTGTTTCCATCAATGACAACATATAAGTCCATACCGGAGCAGTGTCTCTTGCCAACACTATCATGAGTTGTTAAACAAAATATTCATGAATGGATGATTTAGATAAAAGATGGCCTTCCCCACCAACATCGGCTTCACTAAGCACTACTTTAACAAAACCTAAATTTGCATGATCACTATAATTGAAAATTATACTCAATCATTTATAAAAAACTTTACCCCTTAAAAGGAGATCAAGAGGTTTCATAGAGCCATGACATCTAGCCATCATGATAACAAAATCCCCACACAAAATGTACACTAGATTTAGTCAATGTTGTAATCCATGACACCTACCACCAAACAAAAACCAAGTGAATGCCAAATAATAACAAAGAAACAACCAATAGTCACTACATTAATAGGTGAATCATTTGAATACACGACATGAGGAATATGTGCCAAATATAATGAGTTATGAAAGCATAAGTATTATATCCTTTGCATACATATCAAACTACCTCCTATAGCCCCAATCAACTCCCTATACACAAGTAAAATAATTACCAATTTTAGTCACATTACTAGCAAATAGAATGAAGCCCAAGGAAAAAATTAATGAAAATTAAGGAGGTTTAAAGGATATTAATTTATCCAATCCAATCCATATTTCATTAGAATTTCTAAAAAGGGATGAGAAAGGCTCTTGCACCACCTCAACATTATCTAATAAAGCTATTACCACATTTGTCTCTCAATAGTAGTGTGAGAACACCAATGAATCAAACATCTTGTTTAGCTCCATAGCTTCATCTATAAATTGCTTCTTCTTCTTCTAACTCAAACAAGAGCCTTTATGAAAACCATTGATCACAATAAGAGAATCACCCTCAACCTCAAAACTTAAAACCTAGAGAAGACACTAATAGTAGCCCAGAACAACAACATCCCATTCCATCTCATTATTAGGGAGGATAAAGAATAGGTCCTGACAAGAAGGATGGCATGTTAGGTTCCCATGTAAACCAATGAATCTACACCCCACCCCCTCTCACCCCACCTTGCCCCCTAAAAAATAGAGATACATACCCTTACCTCCAAAAAACAGTGAGGAAAGAGAGGAAAGACTAGGTAATCTCACAAAGAATAACTTCCCAAACCCACAATAATCTACATGAGAACTAGATGAAGATGGACAATACTTGATGCTAAAGAAGGTCCACTTGAATTTAACAACATTCCTTCCCTTAATAAGAGATATAGTTGAAGGTTCATTCTAAAATTATTCCCACTCCAAAAGAGGATATGGTGGAACAAACAAGAAAGTGTCTAGAAATGGTTCAAATGTCTCGAACTATGGTGGAAAATATATCTTGAACACAATAGGTGAAAAAATTCCACAAAAAAGAACTAATGAAATGAAAATAGATCATCCAATTGAAGAATTCCCAACACAACAAGATATTCTAAATGTAGGTGTAGTGTAGGAAAAACAATCCAACTAAGTTTTATTTTCTAAGCTAAACATTGTCTCAAGGCACTACACTAGGAAAAACTAGCTCTTTTGAAGAAATTAAATTGTTGCTATACTAATCAGAAAGAACAAATTAAACTAGCATATCCTAACATATTTTAATCTTGAAAAATAATATTCTTTAACAAGCTAAAACTCAAATGTTTAGTGAAAAGATGTTGATTTACAGATTCTAGAAAGTAAATTTAGCAAAGACAAACATAGTCTAGCTACAAATGATAGATAGAAAGGAACTTGATACTAAATTTTGGAGGTCTTTCTAAGGATGCCTATGTAACATGAAAATGTCTCAATGTACTGTCATTCATATGGACATTTTGATAGAAACTCTGCAAACTATCTTTTTCCTTGAAATTCATGCCCAGTCTACATAGCAAGAAACAAAGACAAGATGAACGACACTCTAGGTGATAAAAGAAAATGATTTGATCAATGTATTGCAAGAAAAGAGATGAAAATGACAAAAGGAATAAAATTCAAACCCTCATACGATTGAATGTCCTAAAATAAAACCTATAGCTGGAACAAAATAAAATGTTAGGATTGTTTGGGAGCTTGCCACGAATGGTCAAGCCCCTATTTCGGTCTTCTAACCTCCACAGGCAGCTAAGAAAATGATAAAGTGTGTGATCCTAGCCTAAATGTGTCTAGAGCTAAAAGTGTGATGGGTGAAATGTGGATTACTCAATAACAATAACAAACCCAATACATCAATGAAATATGAAGGAAAAAAGATATTTAAAATAAGAACAAGATAATGATACTTACAACCTTTACCTTACGCCTTCCATTGTTCGCCTTTTCTTTCTTGATCTTGATGAGATGAATGTTGGCCCTTAGGAAGCTTGCTTCCTCGCTTCGAATCCTCAAGATGACAAGGAGAAGTTGGCTCTGATACTTTGTGTGATTGAAGATGAGCTCCAACACACTAATGAAATGGATGATATGAAGTGCTATGGAGATGGGTGCCAATGGCACGCTATATTTCCTGCAGCATAAGTTTACTCAAATAATGGATGGATATGAAAGATAGAAGAAGAGGGTTGTATTTATAGAGTTGTGTGAGAGAAGATCAATGGTTGAGAAGAAATGAGAAGATCAACAGAGGAGGATGGTTGAGGAACGTGCAACCAATAGAAGAAGGACATGTGTCATTCGAAAAGGAGCTTTATTGAGTTAAATGCTTTCTTGATGAGGATGAGTTTTGTTTTTCTTAAATTAGAATTTATTTTTCTAATTTAAGAGCAAAGTTGCTTTAGCTCAGCTTTTGCTTTTGTATGACAAGAGGAATATATTTTTAGAAGATATGAAGATTTTTAGAAGATAATAAAGCATAATTAAATAAATAGATTTATTTAATTATTTGTAGATAATTTGGAGGAATAAAATAAAATATTAAATATATTTTATTTTTGTTGAGATTTAAGATTTTATTTAAATAAAATTGCATTTTATTTAAATTTTGGAAGAATAAAAGATTTTAATTAAATAATTAAAATTATTTAATTATTTAGAAGAATGAAGTTGATGTAGATGAATTTAATTAATTAAATAAATGTAATTTATTTAATTTAATGAGAGGAGATGAATCAAATAAATAAGTAATTTTATTTATTTATCAATAGAGGAATATGAAGGTGAAATAAATATTTAAAATATTTATTTAAGTAGAGTCATGTCATGTTTAGGTGTATACAAAAAGTAATGACAAGAAATCTATGAATTCTACTCTTAGGTCTACAAAAATAAACAAACTTGTGTGTATTCATGTGGAGACAAGAGGATGCAAGAACCCAAGAATGCCAGGATCACTAAAAAGGATTCTATCACAATAATAGAAATAAAAAGAAAACAATAACACTATCACCTCCAACAAGAAGAGACAAAACCCACAAAACCAAGAGCCAAGGAAAACCTATATCTAGATGTAGTGTGTCCTATGTCTTGCAAAGAGTGCTGAAAAGTATTGCATTTCACATAGAAAAAACAAGAGATTATTGTTGAGTACAAGAGTGTTGTAGATTTCTTGAGAGAGCTGAAGAGATTGATCGATTCACAAGATAGCTAAAAAATTTAGAGATAGCTAGTGATATATTCAAAAATGGAAAATGAGAGCAAAATAGGAAGTTCAAGGGTCTCCAAGAGCCATTTGGATTCCAATTAGAGGTGTTAGAAAAGACTGGAAGACAAAGCAAGGTGGTGAAACATTTCAGAAATGGCCACCGTATGATAGGAAGTTGGTGGATGCTAGTGCATCACATGGATGCCCATGTGTCACACTAGCATCCAAGTAACTACATCTCCTAGAAGGTATAGTCACCATAGGACAACAAGAATGGCATGTCATTAAAACAAAATTGCACAAAAAGAGTTCTAATAAAGAAGAACATAAGCCTAACCTTGGCACCATGGGCCAAAAAAGGTTAAGGCAAGGGCTAAATGGGCCTAAAAAAATACTAGGGGAGACAGACAATAAATTGGATCCAAAACACAACATGAAATTGCAAGGGTATGCAATTTTCTACATTATAGCAGGTACCCTCTATGTATCCACTAAAAGAGGAGGATCCACAAGACAACTTATACAGTGGATCACTTATAAACACTCATGTGGTAACTCTCATCATATAGAAACACAACATGTACTCCAACAAGTGAGGATAATCATCAAGCTAAAATTCAACAAAAAAACTACTAATGTCAAAAAGATAGGAATCCCAAAAAGATGGATCCTTGATGAATGAAATATCATGTGAAGAAGTTGCATGCAAGTACTCATACATTACATTAATATCATCAAAATAATCATGAGACAAAAGTATATCATCCATGGAAACATCAAGCATGGTGTTAGAAAATAACTGTAAAAGGATTTACCAAGTACTATTTCAAGTCATTTGGTTTCCTCAATACAATGTAGAAATCCTATGGAAAGTGAAAGACAAGGGTGACCATAAACAATGTCGCGCTTATTAATCCAATTAGTATGCTTACATGAACTAGTTGGTGGTAGAACATGTCCCAAAACACACACACACACACCTTGTTAACCAAAAAAACACTCTATATATGCTCTCCAAGAGTGGTAGTTTATTTTTTCCACTAGGATTATAGGAAAGGGCAAAACTATTTCGCGTGAAATATTAAAGCATGATGGTGTAATATTCATACTTTACATAGGATGGTACATTATCCTAGGAGTGATGTTGCACCTATTTAATAAGTTAACTTAAAATAATAGGATTATTTATTTATCATCATCTAGGTAGCTAATAATTACATGTGTAAACTTTGATTTGAGGTAATCAAGTGCCACCACTACCTCATCAATCTTTGATTGATAGTGTTGGGTTTTTTCCCAACTGAATGTTTCCTAAGCATCCCTACAAGGTAGCCATCACTCATTAACAGGATTCTCAGGTCAAGGGCCAACATTACAGGAGATAGACTCTATAAATGTCTCCTCTCCATCTTCAGGCTCTGCAAGACCTAGGGGGTATTCCCTATTCAACATCGATGAAATAAATATATGAACTTGCTGGGATATTGATACAAAATAGATAAATCCTCTCTAAAACAAACCAAAACTATGAAATAAGTGAAAAAGGGGCTATCTTTGGGCCTTATATTCAGCTGTGAACCAGAGGATTTGAAACCTAAAACTACTTCTAAAATCCTAAAGGTTTGTGATTAAGATTTGATTGTATTCTATTTTTGGATGCAAGATTAGGGCTTTAAATCATAACCTCAACACAAGGACAGATTGGTGCCTATCTCAGGGCATGGAATCAAATAGACATACATATGTGAATGTTTACCATAAACTTGAAACAATAATCAAATTTCAAGGGGCTTCTCTAGCATCTGCCTTACAAATACTACCCAAGACTGAGTATTCAGTTATCTCTACTTACAAACATCCTTATTGTAATATATTCCTCCCAATACCTAACCCAAAACATTTAATTTGTTCCTTGAACAAAAGTAGAACATTAAGCATTCAACACAGTAAAACCATGTTCCAAAATCTTAAAGAACCCTTAGCTATTTAGATTTAGAAGAAGAACACACACAACTTGGATATAGATAACATAATACATGCAATGAAGCATTACTCATTTAAAACAACATGAAACTGATAAAATTTATGCATAAAACATTCAACATACAACTCATAAACTTACAAGACAAGAGATAGAGCAACCCAACAGAACTGTATTTTATTACTTTTCCAAAATTCCCAAATCTTCAACAACCAAGAAATGAGTGACACAGTGCCTTTCTATCAAGAACGTGCACCCAGTATTAATTACATTACATTTCAAATTGCTTTGGATACAAAAGAATTGCCAAAAAGGAATTGGGGAACATTAATTCATTTGAGAGAAGAAGAATGAAGGAGTAGATGGTCTTGGGAGACGTGTAGCCACTTGAAGATCTGCCTCATTAATGCTGGGAAGATAGTGGTTGGCTTGTTCAATCCCGTGACCCATACTTGTCCTTCCATTCACTGTATGTCTTTTCAAGTAGCCAGGGGAATGAGATAACCTCTACTATCTTGCCATTGTGGCTGACATATTTGGCATCCAGGATACTCTTCACATTTTTGCAAAAATATCTCAAAATTTATTTCAGCCACGTGCAACATATCAAGTGATAAGCTCAATACCTACATAGTTGGATCACCCTTATCACAACAAGTGGGAATTAATTGATGACCATTATCAATAATTTCTTTTTTCCACTTGTCAAGGTCCTTAATCTTCCCATCAGCTTCCAAAATATGAGGCAACCACTTGGTGTCCAACCTTTCAATGGCCTGCATCTTTTCCCTCAAAACTGTGTCCAACCTCAATTGAAAATTGGCCACATCCTCAAAATGTTTCAACATATCTGACACTAGTTTCAGTTTAGGAGGTGCACCTGCATCAAACCTAGAACACCTAAGAAAATCTCTAACTGCTCCAGTTCTAGGCAGCCACTTGGCTTTTACACCTAATAGCCTCTGCTTGTTAGATTCATGTTTCTCATAGGCTATCCTTAATTGTGAGTAAAACCTCCAAGTCTCTTCCACTCTGGCCAAGAGTTTTGTCACCCTGTTCTTGATCAAATTGGTGGCTATATCCTCTACTTTGTTCTCCACTTCCTCTTTCAGCTTCTTGTTTTCCTCCTTTAATTCTCTAATCTTTGAAAGGAGAGGTTGTGTATCAATTGGCAACGACTCTGTAGTTTGTATGATGGGAGGAGTCTGAGATGGACCAGCCTCCAACTGTGGCTGCCTCTCATATGTGCTCAACCTAGCCATAGCCAGTGTATATTTATCTAATAGCTCATTGTAATCCTTCTATAGTTTGACTATCACTGCCTCTGTAAATTGTGTAGTTTGTACATTTAAATTGGCAGCCTGAGGAGAAGGGGTGTCTGACACCCTCTTTATTATCACATTGCCAGTTAATTCATCTAAACCAACCTTTGGTTTCTTGTCACTAGGGGCCAATGCCCAGATTGCCAGGGTTTCAAACCTTGGATCAAATACAGCACCCTGCATAGCCCTACTGACTTGTTCTTCTATCACATCAAAGTCATCTCTTGTAATTGTATCAAATGCTATGGCATCTGCTAATGTCCAATGTGGTAACATTAGAACGATACTTCTAGTCACAAGTGCTCTGCCCTCCTTAGGAGTCATTGCACTAATGTCTTTATTTACTTCATCCAAAACCCTCTTAGTAATGGCATCATATTCTAAGGGGTCTACACCACTTTTTGCTTCTTCAATTCTTTTTTGAAACTCCTCATTCTTGGTCCTCAGCATAAATGACCTGAACTCAAGAGTGCTAATGAATGCATCATCTGAAACAAACTGATTGTAGGCCACCTCCCTCACATCCTCTATATCAACCTCATTGTTGACTGTAGACCTTGTCAACCTATTTTCTGGTGAGAAGTAAGGGATTATCCTTGATGGGGAACTCACCTGATGAGGGGGCTCATGAACTTGCTCTTCTACTGCCCCTTCCTCCAAATTAACAACCTCTATTTCTTCCTTTGTCTCAAGATCAATAATGTTTGCCCTCTTTGGAGCAGGGTGATCAGGAGATTCTTCTTTTCTAACATATTTTCCCTTGGAGCTGCTTGGTTGGTATGAGGGCCTTTCCTCACCTATAGGTGCATCATCTATTAGCTCCTCTGCCTTGGCAAATATCATCTCTATTCTCTTTATGGGGTCTTGTATCTTAATGAAAGCCCCAAGGTAAGCAGCATTGACATTTTTCTTCATTTTCTCTACCCCCATTACTACATTCCATTTATTCCTCAAAGAATGCACCTCCTACATCGACTGGAAATTCCTTACTATATCCTCATCCAAGAGAACACAGTGGGGGTACATAGGCCTACTGACCTTCAATCTTGTGTCATGTATGAAACCTTTAGGGTCAAAGAATCTCACCTGCTCCATGTACATCCTGTAGCATTGGAGCATGAATCCTATCTGATCCAACCCATTCTTATCAATTGTTATAAAATCATGGAACCTTAATGAAGTGGTGATGAATGATCCATTTTTGTGCTTCCTAAAATGCTCCTTATCATCTTCATTCAGCTGCCTGATAATTTCCATGAAAGCTAGCCTCTTGGGAAAAATTTTTGGTAGAGAATAAGGTGCATCCTCACACCCATATATCCTGAAGCAAGTAGTATTTTCATGTAAGAACCAGTCTCCCCAATTATGATCTATGTGCAAGTGTGGGGCTCTCTCCAATGGTCTCAAGAAATCCTTAATTTCTTTAGGTATCCTATGAGTAGCTGGTTCCAAGAAACCTAATACCTTTCTTACAAAATGCTCCTCAAAGGTAACATAGCTTGCATGTTTAAAATGTATGTCTAGCATGCAGTTCCACATTTGCACTGGCATCATGTTGTCCTCTGCATTAGTCATCTTCACATGTAAATCCTTTCTCCAGTTTCCAGACAGAGAGAACAGGATCATATGACACATTAATGAATACCATGTGAACTTTACATGGGGACCTACAGTATACATGTTGTTCTTTATTGTCATCATCTGCTCATGCATTTTCTTTGCTAGATATCATGTATAGTCATATGGTTTTTTGGCTCCATAATCCTAAATGTATACTGCCATCATCATCAGAGCCACTAGCATTCTATCTGCTACATCCCTCCCAAGCACATGACACAAGCTGTGGTAGGTTTTGACAAAGTACTCCATGAACAAATTGCAATGGAAAGGCTCTTAGATCTCTGTCAGAAACCCTTATCAGGCCTCTGTCAACTCCCTTAGGTCTATGCTTGGCTATATTGAAAGATCTATAGGCATATCTGACAGTTTTGTACTTTTCTTTGAGGGCATTCAAATCAATGGGCATACTGGCAGCAGGGTCTAAATTAAATACAGTTGAAATATATGCCTTTGTAAATCTGATTATAACACTACCATTGCTAGACAAGACAGACGTGGTTTTGGGGTCATACCTACTTGCCATTGCTCTAAGCAGGTCTGGATTTACAAAGACATAAGGGAAAATTAACTTAGCCAAATCAAGTTTCCATGCATGACAAATAGGGGCTCTGTAGTCTATTCTCTTATACCAGTGTTCAAATAAGCTCCAGGCAGACACAAGTATTTTGGCATCTCGACAATCTACACAAGTCATAAATTTTATCCTTTTTTTGTACTTCTCCTAACCTTGTTGCAGGTCTTTTTGATAACCCGGGACACTGAACCATGAGATCTTCATCTAAGCTACATTTTGAGGTTGAATGCTGACCAGAATGACTCATTTTTATGTTTATGCAGATGAACTAGGGTTTTTTGCAACTTCAGATTACTTCTTAATACTTTAAAGTAGCTGAACGGACAAGACGCAGAGGAACGGAAATAACTTACTGGTTTTGGCACTAACAGAGGATCAAAATTACACTAGCTTGCTCATTCTAAAGCTCCCTTCACTCTGAATGTAGCCTATGCTCTTGAAAATGACAAGGAATGCCCTAATTCTACCCGTTTTATGTTGAATTCCTTCACAGTTCTCTGTATTAATGGAGGTCGTGATGGCCATTACTTAGTTCATGTCGTAGACAATTGGAAATCCTCCTTTTTTTGCAAGTTTGAATCTGGGCCATCGATCTTTTCCTTACATTTCGCAATCCACGGCTCTGATTGGTTGACTAGATTTGACAATCTTCGTCACCTTCTTTGAATAGTCTTCGTCTAATCAAAATGAGCCAAATCATCAGTACTTTCCTTGTTGGTCACATCACCTTTTGTCTGAACCGGACACATGGCACCATTTCGTGGCGTCGCAGCGGGAAATGACCCACCACATACCTACCGCATTATGGTGTGATTAAGCCTCCATGCACCCTCTTTACACTTGCCTTTTATTCGGTAGCGCCACATGTCATCATCTCGCTGCCTCATAGCGAATATTCTTCTTAGAGAGATTCCTCTATGTTGGAGCACAACCATTAGATCAAGGGCTTTTCTTCGGACCATTAACACATCGACAAGTGGCAGCGGACTATTAGTAGAGGCACGATCCTAAAGGGTAAAATACATAGGCATAGATTCTTGGGCAAGTGTCAACTTGTCACGGCATCGTAGTGGGGGAATGACGTCATAAAAGATACTCCATGATAGTGCAATTTGGACTTAGATAAACCTTAGGACTTATGATATAAAGCTTTGATTTTTACTAGCAATAGCGGGTAATGGCTAGGCAAAGGGGCCGGTCAACCTACGAGCGCTATGACATGAAGTTGTAACTTAAGTGACCAACGACCTGCTAAAGACAGTCAACATGGAAATAGAAAATAAAGCGCAGGACTAAGGGAAAATAAGGTAGAAGGATTTTCTAAAGTAAACACTTGAACATTGCAGACCTAAAACCCTAAACCCTAAGGGGTACCACGAGATAGTAGTTAGGTGTTAACTCTATTCTATTTAGTCAAGGCCACCTCTATCTTAATTAAATTGAGTTAACTTACCTCTCGACTAAGAGAGATTGGGTTAACTCATGACCTCTTGGACATGTCCCTTCTCTGATTCATGAATCCAATAGGCCTATTTATATATACTTCATCCATCTATTTGGTGGTTGAACTAATTATTGTAATCCTCTAGTTTAGAATAGCATTTCATATTATATATTGCAACCCTCATTGTCTCTATTTTTTTCTATTGTAACTTCCTTTCACCTAGATCTAGGCTTGTGTGGTTTGCATTACTAGAAATACTACATAGTATCAAAGCTAATTGTGTCTAGATCTTGTTTGTGTCCTTAAGGAGTAAGGATTCGCTTTAGGGATTCACATTGAAAGCTTCGTTTACTAATTTTTGGGTTAGATCAAAGTCAACCATCACAATTAGAGTAGATGAAATATTAAGGTTTTCCTTTAAATTGTTTATTTTTTGGGTTGCATGCTTCTTTGGTGTCATTTATAGGTTACACATTTTTTGAGGCAATTTAAGCAAAATAGGAAGTACCATTATGTCCATAAGGCATCAAAACCCTAGGGATAACTATCAAATCATCCAATTTGGCCAAGTTTGTAGAAAAGAAATATTTAAAATCCCCAAGTATGTCAGCTAAGGTCATATGGCCTGGGTGCAGTATTGTATAGGTTTGCAAAAGTATTTTGTCTTTCAATTTTTTAAAAAAATTTGTTGTCCTCAAAATCGGCTGCGCTCTTTTTGTAGGATGACCCCTACGGAACTTGTTTGTTTCGTAGCCTACACTCTAAGTACACATTTCAAGGAAAGTCTCTTCAACCTCATGCATAGTCCTCTGACACCTATGAATGTCTTGTAACATTCCCGTAGGTCAGTTCCTTGAAGTTCGTGAAATTCTACTAGGTTATAAGCTTGTCAAATTATCAATTTTGACCTTTTAGAGTGTTAGAAAATTTTTCATAGTTAGCATGCAAGGGCGGCTAAAAACCCTGCCCCTACATGTAACTTATTTTTCCTATATGCTTGGGCAGTCATTTAGACTGCCTGAACATGTTCTATTTCCTTTGCATGCATGGTCAGTCATAATCTCCGCCAATGCATGTTTTTTGGTTTTAATATGCATGGTCGGTCATAATCCCCGCCAATACATGTCTTTTGTTTCCTCATGCTTCAGCGGTCAAAAGACCTGCCTGAGCATATTTAATTTTCAACTTGTGTGTAATTAATACACTTCCATTTTTTTATTTTCGCGATCTTCTAAGGCTTTTTATAGTTTTAAAATTCTTTGAAATCATTTCTTTTTATCTCACGACCCCTGCAACTTTGTTTTGAGCATGAGTGGTTTGTTTCCCAGACGGATCTCATGTAAGGTTTTCATCTTTCGCTGTCGTCGCCATTGTTTTTCTAGGTAGTGTTTTTGTTTTTAGTTATTTTCTTTTTCATTCTATCATTATAAGCTTTGTTTATGTATATTTAAATTCATGATTTAAACTGCAAATATACTAAACCCAAGATAGTAATGGTCTTGTGTATGTTTTATTGTTTTTGCTCTCATTTTTACCTGTTTCGTTTTATCTTTTTTTTCTATGCTCTTGTTTAGGGTTTTTCCTTTTTGTTTCTTGTATGGTGTATAACGAGTTTCCTTGACCGCCCATGCACTTTAAAAAAGTTGTAAATCTATCTGCATGTAGGAGTGGTCAAACTAGCTGCTCATACATTAAAGTTTTCAGTTTCCACCAATATGCAAAAGTGGTTAAAACCATTGCCTCTTCATCTTTTGCATAATTTTACCTACCTACATGTAGAGGCGGCCTTTTCCGCCACCCTTACATCAAAATCAAAACTACCCACATGCAGGAGCAGTCATTTTGACTACTCGTGCATGACTCCCTCAAAATTTCCTAACACTGGGAATTTTTGAAAAATAATACATTTGACCCGCTTTCACCCAATTTTTCAAATTACGCACTCTCTAGCCATTTTAAGCTCATCCTATGAACATGATCATCATTACGCAGTTTCCCTAAAATACCAATTTTTGCCCTAACTGCAAGATCATGAATTTTTGCAGTTTTTGCAAGTAGCAGTTGTGATCAACACCGCATCCAATAATTTCTTCAAAGCCAATGTCCAAGCTGTCTCCATCTAAGGCTAAAACAATGAAGTACAAGTACCAAAGGATTTTCCTTGTTACTTTGGTGTAGTCAAACATTGATGAGATCAGAGACACTAAAATAGGCCATGTTGATATGGCGAAGTTTGGGGAAAGAACCATGCAACCAAATCCTATGCGTTACATGCAAAGGATCATTTATAGTAACATACACTTGGTGGCTTCATTCCCAGTTGTAGACCATAATCTTGAGTTTGTCCTTCAAGTGGAAAGCCATTATGACAAATACACTAGAATTATGGTTGATTCCAATGGAAACAGTATCATGAGATTAGATGCAGAGTTCTTAGACAAGGTATTCATGTGCCTACCAATTGAGAATGTTGGAGAAATTGACTTTGCCAAAGGTCAAAAAGATTTTGATAATGATGTTGAATCTACCAAGAGGCATATAAATAACAAGTGGTTGAAAACTCCTCTAAATAACCTATCCAAATGGCCCAGAGGACTTCCAAGGAGTGATTTTATAGAGGAAGTTAGTGATTTAATTACTTTGTTAAGCAAAGTTAGATGTCTCTCTTCTTCTTCTATATTCCATGAGTAAATGTATTTATACATTAAGGTCATTCTTAAGGGCCAACAAAAGATATTTTGGGGAGAACAAATCAGTAATGCTTTGCATGATCAATTGCTTAAGGTTAATACTCTTTCAAGTTTTATATGACCTCTTATCTAGTGTATGTTGCTGCATCAATGAGGATTTTTCCAGGTTTAACTCAAGAGGGAGATCGAAGAGTTGTGCCAGTCTTTCAATATTATCCTCAAATAGCTCTCAAAGGATCCATTCACCATTTCAGGAGGGTGAATGATGCTTTCTTTTCAATCTTCATGTGTTTGTGGAACAATGAGTAGGAATAGAAGAGAGTGTTTGATGAAGCTTGGGAGGTTGTGAATTATTTTGGTTGTTTATTTCTACAATTTCCTACTTTTACATATCTAAGAGCTGGGTATTACCAAGGTTATCCATACATGTTGCCTTAATATCCAAGTGACAAGATGGTTCTAATGGAGCTGTGCAGACAATTGATTATTGTTCACAATAAGCAAATTGAATTGAAGAAGTCTGGAATCATGTTTCTTGTGGAAATTGGGAGATATCCAGTTCAATCTGCTACCAAAGCTAAAGCAATTGAAACTGAAATGCAGTTGGTTACCATGAAGCAATTCAAGAGGAGGAATAATTTTGATTTTCACAGAGTACAGGATATAATCAAAAGGAGATCAGTATTCCATGTTCCTATGGTAGAGGACGTTTGGGCTGACTTGAGGACTCAAAATGAGATACATAAGTTGGATTACTGTAGACTGCATTTGAGCCAAATAGAAGAACTTGGATTGGTAGATATTCCTGAAGGCATGGAGGATGAGGGGGATGTTTTAGACCCTAAGTACAATACTGAAAATATTGATACCTTAGCCTTACCTAAAATCAAATGGTCAATAAAAGAGGAAACTTCCCTTCGAAAAAGATTTCAGCCCATATTGGCCAACACCAATGTATGGTTGGAGAGTAAAGGAATTAGTTTGAATAATTTCTTACTGGATCTATAACAAAAACTCAAGAACAAACACGAAAGAAGGTTGAGAATAGAACCAAGAACAAGAGTGACATTCTTCTTCATCCAAGGTATCAAAATCACGGATTAAGTTTGTTTCTAAAGGAGGGAAAGCAAAAGAAGTTGCAGAAAGTTCAAATACTAAAGATCTAGGTTCGGATAAGATGAATGTTGACAAAGTGGAGCCTAAAAATATAGAAGCAGAGAAACAAGATGTTGAAGAGCCCCATATTGAGGATGTAGAAATGGGTGAGAAATCAGTTGATGAAAGAGATGAGGGATAGGAAATAGAAACAGGTGCAGAACAGGAACAACTTGATGGTTTGCATAAGTCCCCTCAAGAAGATGTTTCCCAGGAACCACAAGTTTCTACCGCCTTGCCACATATTTCTATTTTTTATTATATTCCAGTTGTTTCTAATATTCCTACTTCTCCTGTTGTTGTTATATCTTTTGATTCTACTCCCACTTCTGTTAAGACTGGTTTTGGAACTGTGTTTGATTCTTCTGGTTCAATACCAAGTTTGTCTTCACCTTCATTTGACATTGGAGAACAAACTATTTTAGATCAATTTCTTAATAGCTCTGAGAAGAATGTTGATACTACATGTGCAGTTTTTACTACCACTTTTCTGATTGTTACCATCATAGGTGTTAGCATGAATCCTACTGATCAGGCAATTGATACATTCCCAAATGTAAATGTTCCAACATTGCCTCCGTGGTTGTCAGCCTATACTCCAAAAAGAAAGAAGCAGGCCATTTTCTCTAATGATATTGATTTGGAAAAGCTATTGCTTGCCAAGCCAAAGGCACAAAAGAAAAAACCAAAGACTGTTTCTAGGCTTGTTGATGATAAGGGAGTTAGATATGCAGAGATTGTGAGGCCTCCTCCTAAGGCTACAATAGATACTTTCAATGTAAATGATTACATTATTTCCAGAGTTGAGTTGGGCAAGCTTACCCATGAGGGTATTAAGTCAGATTTTTATGTAACAACGAGTTCTTTGCTTAATAAATATGATGAAGAAAAGAAAGAGAACTTAGAACAATACAAAGCCAACGCTGAACAGCTTGCAACAGTTCTTCAAAAGATAACTATGTCCTCAAAAATTGTGGAGCCTATGGCAGTTACCATTGAAGACCCTCTGATTTAGAAGGTTGAAAAAAATCATGCTAGAGGAAGGGTTGTTAGTGAATTTCTGGATTGAATGCTGATACAGGGTAAAGTTCTTTTGAAGACCAAAGTGGAACAGAAAGAGAAAATGGAAAAAGGTGAGAGCTGAGCTTGATGAGATTGTTGATTCATTATCTCAGGGACTCCAAGATTTGGAGGAAACTCTAGAAGAATGGGTTGAAATGAAGAAGATGAAGATAACAAATTTGATAGCAATTGGTGTTGTATCAAATTGAGAGTCTTACATTAAGACTAAAGAATCTTTGATCCATTGCATCAATGTGTTGAGGAGTTTGCTTGAAGACCTGGAAAATGCACATGAACTCAGTGAGGATAGTGATGTAACACTTTTGCATAGACTTGAGGAATTCCCATGCACCTTGACAGGTGAAAATCATAGGTTTCTTTCTGCAGAGGAGATGATTGATGCATTTGAAAAGATGATTCAAAGGAATTTTGAGGATGAAGTGTTTTCAATTGCCTCAATGGACAAGCTTCATGACTATCAGTCAACTCTTGATAATTTGAAGGACAATCTTGGGAAACATGAGAAGGCAATAAAAGTAGTGAAAGATACGATTGTCAAGGCTCGTGCTATTTCAGATAATACAGCTGGACCTGATATCTATGAGATGGAAGCAGTGAAGGCTATGTACCATAATTTTTTGAAGACGAATGATGGTGGCAGTTGAAATTCTTTCTTCATGCCTTAGTTTATTTTTCATAGTTTTTGCATATGTAATTTGTAAGTAGTTCCGGACATATCCATATGTATTTTTCCAAAATGTAATTACATGTGGAACAAAGGAAGTCATAAGTCAAAAAGGACTCTTTTGTGGAATAAGTCAAAGTAGTTGTAGATTTCCTATTTTTGCTCCAGGCCTCTCCCTATAAATAAAGAGGGCCTCTTTGTAAATTAGAAATCTTTTATCTATTGCAAGTAAACTTTGTCCAATTGAAGAGCATATCAAGACTTTGATCTTTATTGTGTTTATCAATTATTCAAGCAATTATTAATATAAGAAGGCATCTTAAGTATCAAACTTTGTGTTGAATCAAATTACATTGTGATATTGATGTTCTTACATCATTAATATGACATTATATTAAATAGTTATTTGAATCATGGAGATTTTATCAATCAATTGAGAGTGTTTTGATTTTGATTTTAATAGTCTTTGTTCTATTATATCATTAAAGGAGATTGTGTTTAGTTAGTAAAGGAGATATAGATTGGAGACTTTGTGCTGTCAATTGTTGTCTTCAACTTGATTATATTTCATAGTTGATATAAGATGAAAACTTTGCATTTCATTTTGTTTCAAATCAGTTTATTATCATTCAAGTGGAAGAAGTCATGAAAAACTTTGGGTTTTCGTGAGCTTCATGGTAACTCATATTTCTTGGAATTAGTGATATTTTGTGAAAGTTATTATTGTGAAGAACGAACACATATTATGAAAAAAGAGAATATTGTGATATGAAACCATCCTCTAAATAGTTTAGCATAAGAAAAGTTTACTTTGTGATAATTGTTTGTAAAGGGAAACCCCCCTTGCTGAGAGGAGAGACTTTGTCTCATCATAGCTGTGGTTGATATAACCATTTTTCCGTCAGTGAGTTGACGACAAAATATTCACCCAACAAATTTTAAAAAAATGAAAAAAAATTAAATAAGTAATTACACTTTCCTTTAGTATGAGTTGGAGTACTCCTTGAGGTACCCCACAATCCCTTTTAATAAAGTGTTGATAGATAAGGTTGGCATACGGATGTTGACTCCCTCTAACAAGTCCCCCACCTATTATAAAAGTGGCCTCCTAAAACAATTGGCCCACAATTCTTAAGAATCTAGAAATCTCTTAGTTTTCAATCTTTCCACCTCTACAAGTGGTCCACCACCCACTAGGTGGTGGAGTTTTGCTCTATGCCACATGTGCCCCACTCAAGTACCACGTTGAACAATGCCACCATCACCAGACCACCTAGTGGCCACCAATTTGTATGCACCTTCTTTCATTTGTATTTTTACTTTGGATAGAAAACTTCAATGATTGATTTCTCAATCATTAAAGGGCATTTTTCCATGGTTTTTTGAAATGAGCTATTTTTTGCTGGCTATGTAGTTGTTTAAGTGGTTTTCCATTTGATGCCTTGTTTTCTAAAAAAATGTGGTTTCTTAGAGATTCAACTATTTAATCCTTATTCTTGTAACTTCAAACAACATAACATTCTCATACAAACTCCTTTCAATGAGCCACCTTTTGAAAGTGTAGGATTTTTTGTGTGCAACACTCTCATGCCATTTATTTGATCTAGTTTTGCAAATAGATTGTACTTATAGATTTTTCTCACTTTCTTATAACTATAAAACACATGTGCAATTATAAATAGTAATGTTCAACACACTATTTTATAAATTCCCATCTTGTAGTAGCTTAGGGATGTCATTTATTTCACTTTTAAGTGTCCATTACATAATGTTGTGAGTGTTATGAAAAATAATTATTGGTCTCATTGTAAATGGTGTCATTTTATTACTTATATGTGGAATTTTGAAATTCATTATTAGGTATTTTATAATAAAATTAATTGAAATAATGTTCCAAACCTGGAAGTCTCTTGTTTGACTGATCCAGCTAGAGTTTATCATAGTTCATCATGGTTGATTCTAACTTCCACCCTTCTATGATTTGCTTAGATAGCACCTTACATAGAAAAACTATGTCATAGTGAGTTGGAATCCTAAAGCACTATAGATGGAGGAACCTCTTTCCCTATCTCCAAGGACTTGTACCTTAACCAAGAAAAATAAATGAGAGGGATAAATGGGTTGAATAGTTTGATAACAATAATCATGTCCTAGGATTGATTGGTTGTTGTGTTGATGAGTACACAAGATGGTTTTTATGGGACATTAAGTGCATTCACAGTCTTTAGACCAAAATTTGGGAGATGTATGGAGATCTTTATGACTCTAATCTCAATTGATCCTTCCTTATGCAATATTACACCTATGGATGTTTCTAGTTCATGTCCTCCTCTAGCACCTATACCTCCTATAGTTGTTCATACTTAGCATTTTATGTGAACACATTGTGGGATGAGTAGTGTAGTCACATGACATAAACTAACACTCCACCTCCACCTATTGATCTCATTGGGTTCTATGTTGCTTCATTGATGGCTTCTTTTGATTTTGTTCAACAAGTTCATATTTTCCTTCTTTGATCATTAGGATGTCTACTTATCCCATATACATCATATGTTTGTAGAATCTCATATTCAAGATCTTGACAACATTATTTAAGACATTTGTCTTCTCTTTGATGATAGCTCTTATAGAGTTGTATCTCCTTCTCTAGATTATATGATGTTGCATTCTAACCCTCTTTTTCATTCTCTACCTCATTATGCTTCTATCTTTACACTTCCTATAGTTATTTGTGAGTCCACTATTTTAAATCCATCACCATTAACACCTTTTGTAGGAGCACATGATCCTTATTTGTTTAGATCTCACACCTCTATTGAGAGACATTCTTACATGGTTACTATACCAAAATCTTGCATGGTACTTAATTTCATTGATTATTTTAGTCATAGTTTAGCATCAACATGGAGAAGTTTGAGTAGTTCCCAGAGACATTCATCTCAATTCCTTTATTCACTCCACCTCTTGAGTGGGAATTTAGTAGACATACAACTTAGGGTTTCTTTCTTCTAAAAGGAATATTCATCGCTCATTATAGAGGGACTGACTATAGCACTCACTATGTGACTATCTATGTACACACTCTCTCTCTTCTATGTGAAGGAACTCATGTTCCTAATCTTGTAGGTTTTTAGGAGGCTATTCCATCTTGTGTTGGGGGTGAATAGTCCTTCTCTCTTCTCTCTTTTGGGGGAAGTTTATTTTTCTCTTATATGGGGGAAAGATTTTGTACATGGCTACACATTTGCTTGGACCCATTTCTCACTCCTCATACGTTACACTTATGGGACATTGTTGGTCTAATATTCCTAGTTCACAAAGGCTGGTAATTTATCCTAAATGTGATATTGCACCTATTTAGAATAATATGATTATTTATTTATCATCACCTAGTAGCTAATAATCACATGTGTACACATTGCTTTGAGGTAACCAAGTGCCACCACTACCTTATCAATTCTTGATTGATGGTAGTTACGTGTCACCTCTATTTAGTCAAAGCCACCACTATCTTAGTTAGACTAAGTTAACTCACCTCATAACTAGGAGTGATTGAGAGTTAACACATGACTTCTTGGACATGTAACTTACTTGAATCATGCAACCAACAGGCATATTTAAATGTAGTTCATCCATCTATTTAATGGTTGAGTTGGTTATTGTAATCTTCTATTTTGGAATATCATTTCATATTGCATATTGCAACCCTCATTATCTCTATGTTTTTTTTCTATTGTAGCTTTATTCTTTCATCTATATTTAGGATCATTTGGTTTGCATTATTGGCAAATCCTATAAAGCACACTAAATGAGTAACAAGATGGTGCTGAACACAAAAGGGAGTACAATTAGATTGTACTTAAAGATGCAACCCCCAAAATTAAGCACTTTAAATGATTATACATTTCCAAATCAACTGATTATCAACACATTGTGATCTTGATCTTAGTTATTACAAATTATAAATCTAAACAAGAATTTGAAAGTAAATTTATGTGAAAACATGAGAATAAAATAATAGGACACATGTGAAGTACATGAAAATAATACACTTTTAAAATCACACTAAAAAATAAGTTCATATATGAAAGAATGAAACTAGAAAAGTTTTTAAAATTATATCAACTCAACAAAAGTACATAAGAAAACTATTGTAAACTCTAGGAACATGAGGTAAAACAACCAAAAAACCACTATGTAGACATTGAAAAATATCTAGAGTCAATAAATTTGAACTCAAATGAAGTCAATACGAGTAAGATAGAGCTCTTTGAATTTTAGGTGTCAAATTAAAATACAAATCCCTACAAGCAAGGAGTGAGTAAATTTGGTGATGTCATCATGACATCATTATGATGCCAATTTTATGACTAGATTATATGAATCAATTGATGTGGATATTTTGACATGGTAGCTAACTCAATTGTGTGGTTTAGATGTTGTGGCACTTAGCTATACTATACGATCCTAATGACATGATCTTGCTACCTTGGTAGATGAAATTGGTGTGGTGTTGATATGGAGGGCAAAACATATTTTAGTATAAGTGGCTTGATAGATAGAAAGGAATATTATGATGTTGGGCATATTCTATTAGTAGTTTCCAACAACATCATGTTAATGGCCATGGAGTAGAGGTAGCACTTGAGTAGTAGTAGGGTGATGTATCGATGGTGCCTTAGATTTTCTATTTTTTATTTTTCAACTACATGCCCTTGTGCAATATGTTATAAACCTACAAAAAATCTTAAATTGAAAAATTAAAATTTTACACCTATTATATGATTTTGACAGTTTGATATGCGATCCTTATGTTTTTGGACACTTTGAAGATAACAGATAGCTTAAATTTGATCTTGAATGCTTCTAGAAAAAAGTTTTTCAAACATTAAGAAATAACCTACAACAATCAAACCTCGATAGCTTGGGCTTCGAGTGTTTAATTTTGATGAAACATAAGAAAAAAAATATATGTCTTTGATCCTCTAGATGTAATGGAGAACCTAACTTTTATCCATCACGCTTCTATAAAAATTAACCAGCTACAAAAAGCATCCCAAAAAATGAAACCTTACAAAAACCTAACAAAATGAGAAAAATGAACTAGACTATAGCCAAATTTGTAGGCATAATGAAATATTCCATAGATCCAAGAATTGTCAAACCAATAGACCTTCCACAAGAAATAATGTTTTAAATAATTCATGAATAGATCTGGTGTTACAAAGTACAAATAAATATGTGCTTATATAGAGCAAGGAAATTCATGAAAGGGGGATAATAACTAAAGGTAAACTTTCATGATAGATGGATCTAACTAAAGCTAGACATGTATAATAGTTGGAGACAGCTAGATGAACTAGTGTGATAGGAATGTAACTCAGTCTAGACTAGATAAGTGTCAATCAGCTACATAAGTCAAGGGCGCATGATTTATTGGCACAACTACCTAAGTGAGCTTATCCTATCTAGGTGCATACAATACAATATGGTAATAACATAAATGCAATTAAAATAAAATGCACAAGCACCCCCTCCCATAAGAAAAACTTAGGGAGAGATGGATAAATGGATGGGTCTTAACAACTAGGACTAATCAAGTACCCATTTACAAAAGATTCCCTCAAAATGGATAAAAGGAGAAAATATATAGGAAAAAACCCCTAAAAGAGAGAACTTGAGAAGGACTAAGAATCCTCCCTAATAGATATCCTTGAAAAATTAGGAACATGAGCATGAATAAATCCACTAAAAGAAGCACATAGAAGTTGCAAACAATTACTAAAGAATAGCTGTTATACTATTGGAACTAAAGAACCTCCAATGAAATTAGTATCAAACATCAAGTGCAAAGAGCCACAAATCTATATTAGTGATCAAAACACTACTTGAACATTGCACATATGTAGTCAAAGATGCAAATGTCACATAAGTCCACATGAGTGATCAAAATGACACTACTCAAACATTGCATAGATGGTAATTCACACCAATATATTACAACAATATAAAAATCTAGTGGTTGAAGATGTATGTAGCAATAGTCTCATAAATGTTGATCAAAATAAGAGGGTATGTAGATTCTATTGGTGCTCAAACATGTGGCTCTACAGTTCTAGAAGGCTTGTTCCAACACCTAAGGCTAGGGAGTGTCAACATAGGTGATGGAAATGAGACTTATGATCATATTATGACATGAATGGACCAATGATTGTGAGTGGGTAGGATCACCTTCATCTACGGTCTTAACTAAACCCAAGAGGGTATTTCCTAGAGGTATCCTTAACATGACATTTATCAAGTAAGATGAATATAACTAAACCAACTACAACTATACATAATGTATGCTTGACCCACATTTTGTCACTAAGCCAAATACTAAGTAGTTTCTTGAAAAACCTCTTATTAAGCTGATAACTATGACCTTGCATATGCACCCAAAGGTAACAACAATATCCCCATAAGTGACTCCATTTAACATTTCATACGCAAGTGCAAGGTGTAAGCATACATGACATTATCATCTAACTATCTAAGTAGTTTGCAGTTACTTAAGATGTTCCCTGAGTTATAATGTCATATCCGGAAACCATGTAGGAAACTAATCTACTCTAAAATCTACCAAGGACAGAGAAGTAATTTGAGAAATCTTTGGGCCTTCACCAATCAGAATGATGCCTACTCAATTAGACAATAGAGTCACAATCATGCAAGGAAGAAGAGGATACACCTATAGAGCATAAGGGAACCAAGCATTCACATGCATACAAATCAAATATAACACTTTATGCAAATGGACATACTTAATAATATAATCTCAATGTTGTAATTACCCATATAAAATAGAAGAAAGACCATTAAAAAATAGTTTGTAATGAATTAGAAGTTGTCACATTTTCATCTAATCCCTATTACATTCATACCAACAATTTTGGAAAGAAGTGATCCACAACTAGGTTTACGAACCCCTTGAATAGTTATAGACTGCCATGGAGACATACCATTTACATGCAATGCATTCATTAATAACATTCCTATGATTTACAATGTGCATCCCATCCCCTTATAGACTAGATTTGCATCACTTGATTCCCTATAACTAGCTTGAGACACTTATAGTCAAGAAATTATCTCACCAACCAACTAAAAATATAATAAATAGTCATGCTTATAGAGCATTCAACATCAGGGCTGTTGGAGGGAGATTTCAAATGCATATCCAATCATATCTGGCCTCCAAGATGACCACATGGCCATGTCAGGAGAATGAAGCTATTGGGAAGAGAAATCCACCTAGGATCATGTGAGGCCAGTCCATCAAGAGTAAACACGCCATGTCTTCATTACTGCAAGTGATCAAAGACATATCCAACGCTGAGGAGAAACCAACCACTAGGAACAACCACTAATTAGATCATCATTAAACTCTTTATCATGTCAAGGAGGAGGTTTGAAATAATAAATCCTACCATGACTAGGAAGGAGGCTCAAGATGAAATGTTGAATTGCACCCTACTATGGAAGATCCACATGAAAACCTAAGAAACAATGTCAGGGTTGAGAAGACATGTCAACCACCTATGAACCAAAAATAATTTTCATATTTGAAAAGCATAGGATGGGATATTAAACAATGCATAGTGGGGTAGGTAAAGTATTTAAACGTCATTTGAATACCCACCAAACATGTGGAAGCAGGGTAGATCAAATAGTGACCAACAAGTCGGTGAAGACATGAGAGCATAAAGATTAAACAATGAAAGAGACCCAATTAGATGAAACCACCATTAACATGCCACCAACTGGAACATGCCACAAAATCACATCTAATCAATATAACACTTATGGCCACAATATAATAAACACTAGGAACCAAATTGACCAATATGCATCCACAGGACACTACCATCTAAAAGATGACCTTTGCAAGGAAAGAACACACCACAAAGGGTAAAGAGCATCACCACAAACATAGTACCTCCACCACAAGAGTATTAGAATCTGAAATAATAAAACCACCACCATAAGAAGGCTTGACCAATCACAAGACAAATTGGATCCACCACCTTGATCGTAGGACACTAGATGATAATCCTACCACATTAAGAAGAAACCTATCACAAAAGACCAAGGAGGCTAAAGGAAGGCCATTGTAACATAAGATCATACCTACAAGAACATTTATGGCCACCACAATCTTGAAGAGCCAACCGCACTCATGAGGATCTGCCACTAAGGGAGCAAAGGTAAATAGTTGAAGTATATTTCCTTTGTGCTGAGAAGAAATAGGCTAGGGGCACATGCAATACCAACAACAAACAAGGGTAGGTAATAAGGAATTATAACAAGGAATCAAAGGGCACCACAAGACAAAAGGAAGAACCACGAGGCACAAGGAAGCAAGTAGGGATAGTATAATAGTCCACCGAAGAGCACCACAAGTGACAAATAATGTATTTTTATAGGTTGTGATGAAGAGAGCACATGAATGATGACTTTTAGAAGATAGTTGGGAAAATAGAAAAGCATCAATCAATAGAAGCACCATGTTTGAGTATTAAATTTGGGTCAAGCTAATAGATTTTGTAAATAGGTATCTAAGGAAGCATTAGAATAAGTATAGTAGTAAAATACCCCCATAATGTTAATGAGGGAGATGAATGGTAGCTATGCTAAAATGGTTTGTCACAATAGAGAAGTGCAAGAAGGCAATGAAGCAACATCAGAATGCCAAATATGAAGTACTTGTAACCAGAAAGGGTGTGCAACAATATGTACACATGCATGAAGATAGATGAGGTTGTGATTGTGGTAACAAGCCACACACAACAAACCCCTCATGAAACTTTATAAAATAGTGCAATTACAAACAATGACACAATAAGATGTAGAATCCCCATAATGCAACAACATAGAGTGGCACTTTATTTTAGTGTGAGTGTGTTTAATATATTATTATGATTAAAGACATGGTGTTTCCACAGTCCATGATACGTTAGAATGTATGTGTGCTTCTGGATTAGACTGTGTGTAGCTTTTTTAGATCTAAAAAAGCTACAGACAGTCTAATCCAGAAGCACACATACATTCTAACATATTATTATGATGTCAAAAAAGAGCCAAATGATGAAAATACATTTCTACTATAAAATGAGAAGAAATAAAAGGGACTAGCATGAAGTAAATAGAAAATATGCACTTTCAAAAATAAGGCCAAAAGGAGGAGTTTATATACACAAGTTATGGCCCTTCAAAGTTCCCAAAATGATTTTCATACAACAAGGTCACCAAGAAAATTGAATTTCTATAAAAAATAGGTGTCTAAACATCACCTACACTATCATGGAGTACATGAAAATTCCCCACTTAGAAAATTGCTCATAAAAAATACTACATATGACCAAGAATGGAGCCTCCAAAGTTTTTCCCCAAAAATAAAATGCAAATGGACTTTTTTTATGCAACATATGCACTAACTATATGTAAAGGGAGTTGGGGTACAACCTATATCCTACCATGATGGGCTATCACCCTAATGTTAGTAGGGATTGTTAGGAATCGGTACTTGCCAACTTTAGATACACAACTTGATGGTTTAACAAACCATAGGTGGTCTTTTGGAATTATATATGTTCCAACAAAAATGCTGACCATGCAACCACTTAGGTGTCATTGTCTAGCAAGCATCTACCTCCAACTCTGCTCTCATGCAATAGTTCCAATAGCAAACCACTACCTCTTAGCCCAACCACTACACCTCATCCACCCAAGCTAACCTCTATTAGACCATTGCTTGCTGAAAGGAAGCAACGTATGCGAAAGCGCTTCCTACACTGATCTACTGAGGAAAGATTTATGCAAATTTTTACTTTTACAGTTACAGATTAAGATGCACATTAACAGAAAGATAATAACAACTTCCAAATGCAAACACAAAACTCACAACACAAGATATATGTGGGGAAAACCCTTTCAGGTGAAAAACCCCACACTCCAAAGCCACCCAATATATTATTTAGGAATCAAGAAGATTACAATATACTTGCAAAGAAAGCTTTTACAGGAGTATATCCAACCAGAGATCTAGGAGGTAACTCGACATCTATAAGATTCTTACACACAACCTCCATCTCCATCTCCTGATATATAAGAGATACAATATAGTAAACAATTACTGGTAATTACAAAACCATGAGCCAAAACCACCCAAAAGTGGCACCCAAATTATCTCCAATCAAAGATGCCTTGTGATGTGCCAAAACACACACCAACACGTGTAAGCCTCCCCTTTACAACGCTTTTATGTGTCCAACACGTTTTTACATTTCCCAAAAATAGGAGCTCCAACTTCCGGAGGACATAACTTTTGATCTAGGTGTCTGATTGATGAACTGTTTGATGCGTCAGAAAGCTCGTGAAGAGATATATAACCTTGTAACCCACTTTGCAGGATGGAGGAATTATGTGGAGGAATGATGCAAAACTTCACATTGGAAGTGGACATAAGAATATGAGGATATGAATGACATCCAGTAGGATGTTAGGTTCCTACAAAGTGGAGAAAGGGAGCAAATAGGATGTTCAAAAGTTATGCAAAAGGATGGAGGAGAACTAGATATGAAATGCGTGAAGGGGATCCTACAACCCATCGGGTTTCTACAAGGTCAAAAATGAATGTTTTGAATGGTTGAAAAAGTGTAGAGATTTTACACGGAACTTCACATCAGGATCGGATGTGAGTGAAGAAAAATAATTCCTCAAGTCAAGCGGATGTCCACATAGAGGAATGGAGTGAAGGAAATGAACCAAGGAAACTTTATGATAAAGTAACTTGGACTAGGATGTGAAAGGTGGAATGGAGAAAAGAGAAGGGGATGAGATGCTACAAGGAAATGACATGGAACTAGATGAAGGATATTGTATTTGGAAACTGACATCCTGTAGCATAGCAAGAACCTGCAAAACAAAGACAAAATCGAATGAAGACTCAACAATAGGATAAACTCATGCGGGAATATTATGCAAAAGTGAAGTAGGATACTGGATGGGAAGAAGACTTAACACATGCATTATCTAGTTGGAAACTCACATCCTGTAGCAGGGTGAAAACCTACAAAAGTCAGAAAATGCCAGAAAATGACAAAGAAATCCCCCAAATTCAAAATGATTTTGAAATTTTGCAACCTTCAACACAAAAGTAATATGATGGATCACAAAATGCAACACTAAGGCAAAATTTCAACAAAATGGGCCAGGACATAGATAAATTTTGCCATTTTCAAATTGGGTCCCAACACACTCCTTTTTAGTTTTTCAACTAGTCTAGATGGCATAGGTCTTGGTTGGTGAGTTGATTTGATCCTCCTTGGTCTTGGTTGATTCATATGTTTCAGATGCCTTGATTTTCTATGGCATTTCTTAGGTGAGTCAACTTGGGGCTTGTTTGTCCATGTGATGATTTTGGCATGTTTTGGGTTTCAAAACCTCTTGTTTATGATATGCACTTCATTATTTCATTTAATCTCTTATCTTACATGGAGAGTTTTGATGGTCTTGTCCCTTTTTACAATGCATGTAGTCTTTGGACATCATTAGGAGTCATTTAATTTTAGACCATTCATGATGCTTGAGTTTGTGTATAGAGGTTTGAGTTCATATTTATGCCTTTGTGAGTGCTATTGAATGCCTTTTGGAGTGCTATAATGATTATGTTGGTCATGATGGTCATGAAGTGTGTTTTGTTTTAGGTATGTATCCCATTTAGAGGCATTTCATGGTTAAATAAGATTTGGGTATCTTTAGTGGATTGTTTAAACATTCTAGGCATCACAAAAGTGCCCCAAAAAATAGTCAAATCTACCTTAACAACTCTTAAACTAGTCAAGCCACCTTCCAAAACTACCTTAACAAACATAAAACTAATCAAAAAAACCTTCAATAGTCATTAAAAACCCTTAAAAAAGCCTTGAAAACCTTTCTATAGGTTTTGGCACCAAAATTGAAAATTCGAAGGAGGCAAAGTAATTTGAAATTCTGATTTTGCATTTAGTTTAAAATTGACAGGTTGGTTACAAAGCCAAAACCCTTACCTAGACATCATTACCCTCTTTTGATTGTTTTAATGCATTTTTGAGTGATCAAAGGTTATGAAAAGGACTTAATAAAGTGATGACATTATTAGGACGGGCCCCATAAGTAGTGTGTATGAAGAGGAATCCTTAGGGAACTAGGGAAGATGTAAAAAGTATTAAATTTTATGATTTTATCATGATTAGGACTTTTTGACCCTATTTACAGTGTCAAAGGGCTTATTTCAATGCATATTCTAGTGTTTTGAACCTACACATGTGGCATCATATTGATTATTTCTTAGTTAGTTGTCTTAGCTTTAAAATGAGTTTCATGCCTAGTTGTTCACGTCAACTTAGGGGAGCACCTATCCCAAGTCTTGGGTTTATAGAATTTTTTATTATTTTACTGACTTTGGGAATTAATGCCTATGGTGAGCCCGTACAAAGAGCTATTTCAGACTATCCAAAGATAGTTGTTTATTGATTTGAGTAGTGGAAATAGAACAAGTTATGAATGAGCATGTATTTAGCAAAGGGTTCATCCCATATGCATGATCTAGGGTTTGGTCATGGTATAATGCATTATTTATAGATGTTTTAGTTACTTAACTATATAATTTGTCTTTTGATGGTGTTGCATTTATCATGAAAAGTTTAATCATTCTTTCTAGTTTTGTGGCTCTGTGAAAGATGGAGTATTGAGGAGAATGAATCTAAGATTTGACAGTTAATAGGCTATTCATCAAATCTTGATGGAAGGTTCATCTATAGGGTTTTTTACTTCACATCAAGATACCAATAATGGTCATTAGGGGGCTTAGATGCAAAGAAGTTGAGTTGTAGATAATACGAGGCATCGACTACTCATGATTGGCAATGATATGCCATAGACCTGAAACTTTAACTCTATCCAATGGTTGTAATTGTGTAACATAAGTATGATCTCTTATGGGTTATCCAGTAAATCTAAGTTCTATTTCTTTAGGAGGATGCAATTATAGCAGGAGACCATAAACTCATATCTTTGTTTCTCATAATTGCCACCCCTCCCCACTCCACAAAGTGATGTCACCATGCTAAATCTTTGTCATAGTAAAATCAGTTAGGGCTTTTGCCATTATGGGAGGTTGTTATTACTTGATAATAGTCCTTTAATCATTGGAGAACCTATACCAACCCTATCACAGCGAAGGATAATCATATAGTTCAAAGGGTGCCCTCACAGTCCTTGATTGTCATATGAGTCAAAGGGCAAAATTTCTTCTTAATTAGCTATCATACATGAGGTAATTGAGAACAATAAAAAAGATTGTCACACCTTGGCAAAGGTGAATATGATAAATAACAATAAGGAAGGTCTTGGGGGTGTGCAAAGATTATTATGATAGTCATTACCAACCAAAGAAGTCATAAATGTTGCATGCACTTGTTAAAGTTGTTATCCATTATGCCTGTGATTGTTAAGGACAGCTAGGGTAGGGCTTTTGAGAATGGTTTATGTTGTCCATGCTAGGATATATAAGGAGGACAATAAGATAACATAAGGGCATTGGAGAAAAAAACATGAGAACATACTATTATTTTTGGTCTAACACTTCTTATTTACTCTATTTTTTATATTTTTTTATTAGGGGAACAACCATCTAAAAAATAAACAATTTGAAATTATTTTTATTATCGAAGGGTTGTAGAGCAATTGATTAAGCTCAATTGGTGAGGATAATGGTATGTTTCTTAATGCACTATCCACCAAGGTTCAAATTCCCCATAGGTACGATTGGGCCATGTTCGACCCTTAGGTGACTTTGATAGCATAAAAATACTAATATCTATATAATCTAATTACTTTTACAACTATAAAACCATATATCCAAGCCTTAAATAAATTCCATTTGTTTAAACCATAGGAGATAACCAATAGAAAAATATGTCTACCTCTCAATATGCATATGGAATTTTGCAACTTCAAAACTTGTGCACATCATGATTCTTCCATATGTAAGTTAAAAAGGATTGCATCTATCATTTTAAAATATTATTACAAACTTTTGGTGGGTCAGTCCATTCCTCTCCACATTTGCTCTTTACAAAAGCATTCTTTTCATTTCAAACTGTCGAATCAAATTTGTTCAGCATTAATTTTTTTGTTAAATCAGAACTGGATAAATTTCAACAAGGGCAAAGCAAGAGGAAGATAATTCGCCAAGCTTTTGCAGTGCACTTCCTTGCAACTTTTTTCAAAGAAAACTTACATAGAAAAATACTGGACCTGTCATAAACTTGGAGGAACAATGCAGGGCTGCTAAAAGACAGGAGGCGGGCCAAATGGGTCCAGAAAATGGGTCCAACTCCTGCGTAGAGAAGCCGCCTCCACCATTTCATCCATCATCTTGGTAATAAACATTGCATACTCCTGCATTACCTCTGCTATCACTGTGAACAGAGTCATCCCCACGAATCAGAATTTTTCAAACTGATATAACTCTCAAAATTTCCACCCACAATCGAATTCTTAGGGATAGATGTTCCTATTTAAATAACTCGGAGAGATGGTAAAGCCACCGCTTTGGAGAGTGGAACAATCCACGTAGGCCAACAGCTGCCGGTTTTCTCTTTCTTATAGATATTTAAACATAATATATGAGACTGTGACCTCCATTGTTACCATGTCACCTCCACCATACAGTGCATATGTTGATATTTTATTTTTAGGGTTTAACTATGTTGATATTTTATTTCAGGGTTCAACTAAATAGTTTTTGAGTCAAACACATGACCCATTAGTGTATATATTTTGAAAGATTTTTAGGGTAATGGATAAAAGAGAATCTTTTAGCATTATTATCTTCTTATGTAGTTTTGTGTGGATATTATAACAAAATATATGGTTTTAGTATTTATTTAATCTATTTGGTACATTAGTTTAAACTAATTTTAAACTTAAACTTAATAGTTGAAAGTGTATGTCTTGTATTTTTATCTTTCATTTTATGTCCTTTTGTGTATGAGTGTCTTAAGAAATTGTCTTAAGACACGATTTTGACTAATTTAGCATTCCCATTGACCTCATATTTTGGTTGACCATCACAAGCAAAACCTAACCTCTACTCAGACTATTCCCATCACATAAATTATGAGTTCCTCTCCTAGGTTCATTTTTGTGCCCACAAATATGATTTGGTTCATTTCCACACGCACATATTTGACCCTTAAAGTTTTCAATTTAAATTTAATCATGGGCTCAAGTTGAACCCTTTTCAACTAGTTTTTATATGTCAATTTTCATACCAAAATTCTTAAATTATGTGTCTAAGTCAAATTAAAAGGACATCACCCCTAAGTCACTTCATAATCTACAATCCATCATCCAAGCTCATGTAAAGATCCTTATAGTTAGTCTCAGAATAACTCTAACCCTCCCAAAACTTGCAAATGTATTGAAGAAGACTATGATCTGCTGCTCAGTAATAAGCTTAAGGTAAGGGTAATTTAAAGAGACGGATCAATACTAGGTAAAGTAAGACAAGTGTGCTTAAAACCACCAGAAGGGAATTATCCATGACCATTCTAGGTGAGTGGTAGGATAGGTTGTAGGTGGTAGTGTTGTGGAATGGAAGTATGTTATTTCATAATTGCTGACCACCTCCTAAGGCCATAGTGGAGACTATTGAACTAATAGATTTTGTAAAGTAGCATAATTATAGTCTTCATCTTGATACCATTTAGGACCTACGTATGTCGAAAAACACATTTGAATGATTAAATATGTCGAAGTATATATATATATGCCCCTAGCCTTGAGTTTAGATGCTTTGAGTTAGACCATCTTAATCAGGTTGTTATTTAAATTATATATTTAAACACTCTTACCCACAAAATTGATTGAGATATTGCTTAGAAATAAAATGGTAAGTAAATAGAATTGAATATGTGTTTATTTTTGAACTAGAATCCATTATTACACCACATGGAAATTATGTTTATCTTATAATAACTTATTATCTTGTTGAGTTAAGCTGAATAGAGACATCTTAATACATGAAATTAACTGTTGAAGGTCAATAGAAAAGGAAATCATGTACCATCATATTTCATGGCATCTAGCTTTAGCTAGGAATCACTATTATATATAAGATAGACATGATCTAAAAAAGTTATAAGGTCATTAAAAAATAAAATAAATGAGTATAATTTGCAAATGTGCATACTTTCATACATAGATACAAAACAATAAAACATGTCATTATGGCATTCATAGCACTTAGGACATAGTACTTTGCATTTCATATATATGTTTTGCATCCATACATGTTCACATTGCATCTCATTCATCTCAAAAAAAGAAAAAAATAGCATCATCATGGTACTATCATTCATAGAGGAATCATAGAGCATATAAACAATAAATAAGCCATCCATGTGCACAAGAGATAAAACAAAGTAAAAAAGTCAATTGCAACCATACATTGAACTCAACCAATCAAGGTCATAGCAATAAGTGCATATCAATGTTTGAGTACATGTCACTCCACCAACAAAGTTTGAAAAAAGTTAAAACAGTGCACTCACATGTGTGAATCTCCCCATATAAGGGGGCAAGTCAATAATGTCAATAAAAGTTGGTCTCTATAGGACCTCAAGGATGACTCTAACCTATGGAACCATCTGGTCTTCTACTTTGTGGTCTCCTCTAGCTATATTTTACATCTAAAACTCTATGAGACCTATGAGTATGAGAAGGGAACTGACTATGAACTCATGAAGGTGATGGTCCTATTGTTTGAGTCTGTGAAAGAGTAGAAGTTTGTTTATGGACCCCTAGGCTAACCATCTCTCGAAGCAAGGAAACTTTAGCCTCTAGTGAAATAATTCTAGCCCTCTGAGAAGCAACCTCCTAGCCAGCATGATAAGTAAGAGCTAGAATATCTGTGTACCAACTGACTAAAGAGGGAACCAAAGCATCAACTGATAGAACCTCTCTAGTCTATCTTGTGGAAGGGGTCAACACATCTAATGAGGCATTTCAAAAAAGATCCCTCCATCCATTAGTAGTGCCTATGAAAAATCACAAAGAGAAGAGAGCATTGGTTCAAGAGTTAGAACTGAACTATTTTCAAAGAAGTGAATGAGAAAGAAAGGAGTAGGTTAGTGTAGTACTCATGAGGATTTCCTAGCTGCCATTAGGGATCACCAAGTCTCATATCCTCCTCTACCAACTTTGAGAAAGGAACCTATCCATGTCGAGGCAAGGCCTCCATTGGAACTACCTCCTCATCTTCAGGAGTCTCCTCCTCCCCTCCTAATGCTACCTCACCGCACTCTTCCTTAGGATCATAGTTGTCACCTATGGTTTTATCAATCTCATCATCGTCAATAGCAATAAGTCTCTAATATCGACAAACTCTCCCCTATCTACAACTTGGCTCTCGGAATGGTCTCATAATCAAAACAACAAGAACTAATGGAACCATAATAGAGCCCTATACTATGCATTAACCATCTCTTTCACTAATCTATAGAAAGGGGAATCATGGGAAAGTCCTCTAGAAAGTCATCTCCTAACTACTGAAGTACTCATGCAATGTGGTGAGTCTCAACTAAACCATTTTTGTCTTTCAAATGGCTCACCTCTCAACAATAAGCATGAATAGTGCTATCATCTAGACATAACCCATCCATATCTGTACAAAATAAAATCTACATATGTAAGCATAGACAAAACTCATGTGGAAGCATCAAATTAAACAAGTCATCCCCATTGCATGGCTCTTAGTAGCCTGGGATCTAGAAGGGGCATCTCTCTCTAAAATAGTATAACATGCTCAAGGATCTAGGTCATAATGAGTGAAGGGTGGCTAAAGGCAAGTGCTCCCTATCGTAAGATCTAATATAAGTCATGGTAAACCAAAGAAAGCATGTTGATCCCCCAAGCAAAGAGTGTTTCTTGCTCAAGATGAATGATTGGTGCCCAACACCACCTAAGCATAGAAGCCTTCTTGTCTCTTGATAGGTGAAAGACAATCAAGTTGATAAAACCTTCCATAGGGGAAGAATAGTGAGTCTTGGGACTAAAGTGAGCTGAATCCCAAGCCTATCTCTAGGATGAGTCTCTCCCATAATGGCAACCCAAGATAATCTTTCTCTCTCAAACTCGCTCTCAGGAAGTGCAAGTCGCTCCCCTTTGATAGGAACTCCTAGAATGTGATAAATATCATAGAGAGTGATAGTCCACTCTATATAAATAGAAGGAAATCAAAATGTGTTCCAATCAGTATCCTAATAAGTCAAGATATCACAACATATGCGAGACGATGGGTGGACAATTAGAATCGGTGCCACTCTAGCTAGTCTCATCCTCTACAAAATAGAATAATCAGATCAACTGATAACACCTCAAGGGCCTCCATATACCAAGCTTTCTCACTAGTGGCATTCCATTTAATGTAGGCATCCTACCAAGGAAGAGACAAACACCAAGTTAGACTGTCAAAAACTCAGAAAATCATAAAAAGCAAAAAATTAAAAATCACAAAAAAAATTTGTAGAACTTATAAAACCAAAAATCAAATACATTGACAAAAATTTATAATAAATAGAGAACTTAGTGTCAAAATTGAATAAAATGAACAAATTCAAGCATTAAAAACATCAATTTTGCCTCAATTCGTACCAACACACCTTCTAGCAGGGTCACCCCTTTCACCTGTAAAATCTCTTGGGTGACCTAGGATAAAGTGGTAGGGTTGCCCAGGTGACCTACCCTAGAAAAAGGGGTGACCCTATGTCATGCCTTTGTATGCTCGAAAGCACCCAAAAAATAGGAAAAATAGGTGAAAACAAACAAACAAAATAATGGAAAATGATAAACACCTAAAACCTAGATAATTTTTTCTCATTTCTAGAAGAAAAACAAACAAAAGAAGATCTAGGGTTCTAGGACATGGTTTTTCTCATTTCTCATACCTGGGGATCCATGAGATGCTTATTGGCAGCCATATTATCAATCTCCTCATCGTTAGTTATCCATCAACTATCCTCTTACACAGTTTCATCAACATTTGCTCACTTTCTCCTCTCTCTTTCTTAGCTTAATTTGCATTTATGTAGTTTGTTTGCTTAGTTTATCTTTTGCAGTGCATGCCTTGTACTCATTTTGAGTGTCTTCATCACTACAAGCCTTCAAGAAAGGTAGGGCAACTCAAGTATACATCACACTCACATGTCAAAAGTATGTTTCCTTGTCTTCCTTTTAGAACTTACTTCAAATTCACATAAAACTGAACTAATACTTGTCATTTCAGGTCTAGATATGGGACAATGATAAATTTTGGGAATGGTACCTACCTTTCATGTAGGCCACCATACCCAAGGGGGCAAATATGTAAGTACAAAAAAGGTGCATAGGCCAACATGGCAGTTTGATGATGATATAAAAGTTCTAATCACGACCAGGTAGGTGTGAATTATACACCTCTTAGAAGTTGTTTTCTTTGTGATGTGTCTCCCAGTGTTTTTCCCCTTGATCACTCCTCCCCAACTTTCAAACTGACTTTCCAAAGTCCTATGTACCTTCTAGCTACCTGTCTAATCCACCTTGAGTGGGTCACCCATATGACTTGTAGGGTCACTCACGTGACCCTGCAACTTAAGTGTGGGTTGTCTGGGTGACCTACCATACTAATATGGGCAACCCACTTCCTATAAGGGGTGACCTTGTCATCTTTATCATGCAATATTTCTTCCAGTTCAACCTAGTTTACCTCTATTTTTGTCTGGTGATTAAGAGTCCCTCCGTGCACAACTAATCCTTGACTTCCTCTAACTAATTTTGAACTCTCAATCCCTCTTTTGTTCACTCCCAGTCAAACCTTTGTCATCTCCTAATCAATCTTCTTTGATCTCCCCTCCATCCTTTGTCTCTCCCAATCATAACTAGATTACTCCCTAATCAGTCCAAGTTATCTACCCAATCACCACCACCATTGGTGTTGATTATATACCTATAAATACCCCCTCCTTTATTCATTTTAGGAGGCTAATTCAATATTTCATTCTTGTATTACTCAATAATATGCAAAGAAACCCCTATTAGCATGCTTATGCTCTATGCAAAACTACATGTGAGCCTTTTCATTTTTTCAATAGCTTCTAAGCTCATTCGATTTCCTTCACATCCACATTTTTATCCCTATCACTAAGAGGAGGACCCCACTATTGCAGAGGAGGAGACAATTGCTACAAGACTTCTAAGGACATAAGCTTGGCACTACCACCCTATTTATACAAGTTATTTTATGCTTTCATAGTAATTAGATCACAAATCTTGCTCTTGAGGAAGTAAAATGTTGTTTATCTTTCTCTTGATAGGTATAATTTATTTCTTTCTTATGGTAGATTTGTTTCCATTGTTTTAGAATAGTTGCAACTACAACGGTTTATAGTCAAATCGAATCACAATTACAAAAACATAGATCAATTTGCATTAGGAAAAGTCATATAGTTGCATTCATCTTTCCTTTTTATAGTAATTAGTTCATAAAAAATAAGGAAAAGAACAAAATGTTACCTATATATATAAGTTACATTTAGAAACTCATCAAAATAATAAAAACACCAAAAAAAGAGAACAACAAAGAAGAGCCCTGAATTTCACCACGAGGCACCAATCAAAATGAACAAATACCCTCCCCCTTGGCTTAGCATTCAATGTGCCTAGGTATAAGAAAAGATTTGGGTCAAATCCATCTTATATGAGATTAGGGAGATCATCCCCCTACCAATTCATATTGAGGAAATAGCCCTAGAACAAGAACTAATCTTAAGGCCCATACAACAAGAAAATGAACAAAGGAGGCAAGTAGAAGAACTTCACAACCAAGAATAGAGAGTCCTCCAATGATTCATTCAACAAGATAAAATGAGGTTAAATAGGTTTCACTTCCATACAATCAATGAAGAAAACATGCTTAGAACATGTGACCCTTTGGGTCATACAAGAATCACACCACCACACCCATTCAATGTTAACAACATCACAACTTTTGAAACAATAATCGACTACCACACACATCAACACACAACACAATCAACCCAACTATGATCCACAACATTCTACTTCCTCACGAATAGAACAACCCCTTAATTTTTCCTCCACTCGATTGGCTCCTACTAGGAGAGCATGAGTAATTGGGTGGGCATTAACTGCAAGGACATGGTTCATATGCATATTAGAGTCTGACTCACCAGCATTGAGTCTAGCTAGGTTCTAAGAAACATATTAATAGGTCATTATATGATGGAAAATAGAGACCTAATCAATCACAACTATCTAGGTCAATCCTTTCAATCAAACATTGGAACACAAGCCACCAATAGCTTCAAGCTAAGGCTACTATCCTTTAGGAAGAGCCTTGTTGGGTTGGTGAGAGCTTTGTCCCTTTGTTGTAATAAAAAAGATCAAACTGATTAGGTTAAATATAAGGTTTTACTGATGAAATATACCAAAACAGAAGTTACAAACCTGTCGGGATTGCAAAACCCAGAAAGCAGGACCTGAACTAAACTAAGTAGAGCTTTCGGGGACCACTGCTAGAAGTAAGGTCTAGATCTAGAGGGCTATGGTGCCCAAGTGCAGGTGTTCTAGGGTTTTAGGATGTTTGAAGTATGAGACTACTTACGACACCGGTACTTTCATCTTTTCCTTGATCGTTTATGTCTAGAACATCATCTTCAACCTACACACATAAAAGATAGAAAATGTTGGTGTTGTTTAGGGGCTTACCTAAGTCAAACCCCGTGAATGGTGTTGCCACCTCCACAATAACAAGGATTAGTGATTAAGACTGCATGTTCTTACAAAATAGAGGTGAAATCCAAGATAAAGGAATGTTTTAAACAAGCATAAAGGAAAGATGTTACCATGAGCATGGAATCCTTGATGGGATGATGTCACTATCAAAATGCCACAAAGAATGAATAAAGGGGAAGGAGCTTCCACCAAAATCTACAACAAGGATTAGTATACACATCAATAATTTGCACAAATAGAGAGCTTGTAGATAAAACACTTGTTAGAGAGAAACTGAATAGAGAGTCATTAGCTAGAGTGTCATTAGGAGTAAATGAGTGAGAGAGACTTGTATATATATGAATCTTAATTACTTGTCGAGGACCCAAAATGAACTGAGGCCGACAAGGTGCACCACCCAAGGCAAACAAGGTTGACATACCTTACTTCAAATCTTTTTAGGACCTAACTGGCAGGACACTAGTGCTTGTGCGCTAGGTCCTGGCCGATTAGCTCCTGAAAGGGTAGGTTGCCTGAGGACTTAGCCAAGATCCTTAATCAAGACCCAAAATTGGTACAAGATTTGAGAGTGTGTTAAAATTTGTGTGAAATTGTCTGTGGCGACAATTTATGACACTACATTTAGCCCCCACTTTAGCGAGGGTAGGAACTTACGCTCCTACTCACGCTAAAGTACAGAGAAACCAGAAACTCCTCATAGGATGTCACTAAGTTTGAAAGATGCACTAGCCCCCAAGATTAGGATTTTACGAGTCACAAAACACTTGACATACACACACATATATATACATAGAACATAAGATAAGATAGAGCATACATAGAGAAAATACAAGGAACTACATAGAAGACAACAATAAAGAGAGTAACCCACATGATCCAGTGCATCACAAATACATAAGCACACAGAAAATCTTGAGTCGACAAGGTAAAAGAGACCTCAATCTAAAAGGTTGTCTCTATTACCATGTGTCATCCTCAAGATATACAATAAAAGAAAAGAAAACCAAAAGTAGAGGAATTCTAAGAAGGAGATAGAAGAATGTAAATATTCGATCGATTGCTCAAAGAAGAGAAGACATACTGATAGACAAGGGAGAAATCAATGTAAAGGGAGGAGAGAACATGACACAGTTACTAGCTTGCTCTCTCATTAGGGGTCATGAACAATGCTCTCACGGATAATGGGCTAGTAAGCACCGCCGAATTACTAGGTGACCATGAGTGTAACAATGAAAGGTTGCATGAAGCACATAGGCTAGCAAGTTACATTATGCTAGGTGGCTCATGGACAAGCAATAAAAGGAAACATCACAGGCTAGTAAGGACCACTGAATTACTAGGTGAGTTCCATGTTAAGTGAAGACATCACATGCTAGTGAGGACTGTCGAATCACTAGGTGAGCTCCACGCCAACCATATCAGAGACTACAGGCTAGGAAAAGTGCAATGTTTGCTAGGTAATTCTGGTAAGGTGCTAAAAAAATCAACGTGTTTTGATAGTGAGACCAGCCACGTGGTGCATGAACAAGGTAAACACATAGTATAATGTATGTCCCACCTTAAAGTGATTGCTAAATCCATCAGGGAGCAATTGCCTTTAAGGTAGAATGAGTAATTAATGTAAAACAAGCACGAGTGCCTTTTGGAAGCACATGCCCAAATGATATGTTTCCAATAGCTACACCATGAAAGCAATGGTGCATGTAGGGATGCATGTGTCAATAGAGAAGCAAGAATGAATTGCTCATGTACCCCCAAAATGTAAGGGTAGCTATTAAAAGAGAAGAGGGAGTCTACCACAATGTGATGGCAAAGGTAGCTTGATGCCATAACAAAGGAGACTCTATCATAATGATGTAGAGAAAAAAATTTTGTATTATGCAAGAATGAAGAGGGTGAGGGTGATCCTCACCATCACTTGTTATTTGAAGAAAGAAGTGATGCCATGACACACATGTCACGGAGTTGTTGAATTATGTTATGCAAGACTCAGCATTCATTAGTGGAATGGCCAAGTACTCGATGATATGCACAGTAAGGAAGTGTAGATTGATTGTCTTGTGAAACTCTTTTACATGTCAGAGGAGGAAGAGTTATCAAGCAGTCTTTGAGTAGACTTGGTAAGATGCACTCTTGTTGAGATAGAAGAGAAGATGTAGGTGGAGTAGGAAGCAACCCTCTCTATTGGGAAGGAAGGTTTGATTTTTGAAAAGAAGGGTCTATAGAAACTTTAGACAATGGTAGAGGGAATGTAGACAAAGAAGAAGGTCATAAACCTAAACCTTCTGTAGGAGTGTGTGGTTTCAGTTTCATAGGAACCTTAATTCCTTGTTCCATGCACCCTAAACCATTTCCATTGTATCCTTGTTTAGAAATAATTTTGAATCCAACACCGTAACGTGCCTCCAAATTCAAAGGAAAAGGAGAGAGCGTGTTACTAATTTTTCAAAAGAAGAAGGCACATCATCATGATGAGATTTTGTAGTAGAAGTTTGAATGGCGAGTTCAGGTTTCTTAGAAGGAAAAGATTGTGTAGAGTAAACCGAAGCCATCTTCAGTATTTCAAGTTTAGATTGAGGGATTTTGTACTCTCCAGTGAAGGAGGGTGTAAAATCTAGTGAACCCCACTCATCACCGGAAAATGCACTCAAAGGAAAGACACTATTCTAGTCATCACTATTGTTAGCAACGAAGAATAGTGGGTCAACTTTTGTTGAAGAAGGAATCAAACTGTTAAGAGATTTTGAAACAGGAGGTGGACACCCAGCCTCCTCTTGTAAGCAACTTTCCGAATTCGGATCACCTTCTGTCATGCCCACATTTGCCATGTGGTCATGACGCACAAAACACATGTCATGTCCATATTTGTCATGTGGTCATGACATGAAATATCAAAAAATTTCCCACCCAACTCTAAAAACCCCCTCACATGCAACATGTGTGCTCGATGACACACATGCATAATGTAGTTGCATCCGCAACCAACGTTAGGCACGTCACCCGAAGGCGGGGAAGTCATTCACAAATGGGACCACCTAAAACTCCTTTCGCAATCCCTACAAGATAATAGCTGCTAAAGGGGTGTGTGTTGCAGGGAGCAACGCTAAAAGGGTTGGTTTCCGCTTCGGAATCCAACCCTAGGGTTTACTAGATGAGTGGAACGATTCCGATATGAATCAAGATCTAACCCTAGAAGTAACTACAACTTTAAAATAACATTAAATTAATGTCGCTAACATGATTTCCAACATAAATCTTGTAAACAACCTCTAATGCGAAAAAGTAATATTCCAGTTAAATTAAATATCATACCCATCTAAAGTCTAGGAAAAATTCGACAGCAAAATGAGATAAAATAAAATATTTCTCTAATAATTTTGACAGCATAATGCCATCTCATCAACTATGGGAGAATTAAAAATTAAATTAAAAATAAAAACTTCACTCACCCCTTTTTAAAATTTAAACAAAATTAAATGCATGGAATAATATACTAAATACTTTCCCCAATATTTAAAACCAAAGTAAATAAAATAACTAAGGGGTAGTTTAAATTAATTCTAACCATTTAAATTAATAGATTTAAAAACACCATGGGAATTAATTAAATAACTATGAGGCATTAACTAAAATAACCATATTGCTTTAAATACATTCCTACATAAGACAAGAAATAATTAATTAAAAAACATTAAAACACTCCACACTAAAGTCCAAAAAGCCACTCCCACTCTCTAAGTGGGTTTAATTAAACAAAAATAAGTTTGAGGATTAAGTTAGCCACTAATCTTTTTAGGGCAACACAAACCCCTAAATAAAAGTTCATAAAAGCATTACAAAAACATAATGCTCACAAATCATTTGTTTTTTACTTGCATGTTTCAAGTTTCAAGGAGAGGAAAGTACTTTCCCATGTGGAAAGTATTTTCCTCAAAGGCTTCAAAGGCAAAGTTTATTTGTTTTCTAACAAATTTCTCTTTTTCTATAGGTCTATGAGTTGCAGGTTTAAATTTGCTTTGTTTCCTAACCTATTTTTATTTTCTAGTTTTCTAAATTTATTTTCTATTTGTTTTGATGAATGCACAGGTTTCAAGATTATCTCTTCTTCTAAGTTTCTATTGTTTCCTCCAGGCAAATATATTTATCTTACTAAGTTTATATGAATTTTTCAAATAACCCTAGCTCTCTATTTTTTTTTGCCTCTTTATTTACAGAGATTAATAAATTACACAGTGATAAATTAATATACAGATGATTTATTTTACAGAATCACAGAGATTTAAATATACAACAATATGCCTTTTTTTAATTTTATTACAAAGTATATATTGCAAACAACACACAATAATATATATATATATATATATATATATATATATATATATATATATATATATATATATATATATATATATATATATATATATATATATATATATATGCAGGGTCGACTATTTATAAGTGGCGGATTGTAGATAAAATAAATGTTATAAATGATATATGGCCGAGGGCTGAACTAGCTTCCAGCTTACAAAGACGACATTACAATTTTATGCAGGGGTTTTAATGGTGACTTCAATTTTAATTCTGCAGTGAGCAGATGCCACAAGGGGGTTTAAACACCAAATACAAATGCCAAGGGGGGTCGGGCTCCCACCCCACCTACAGGGCATTGCCTTGGGCTGGGACAGGGGTCCCAATCCCCAACCTCCAAAAAGCTGGCTGCTGCGGCTGAGTCAATTATATTTTCTTTTTTTAAATGTTTCTCAACATAAATGATACCCTACTTTGATTCATTAAAACTTTTTCTCTTCTTTATTAATAGTTTAACATATATGCTATTAAGATATTCACACACACACACACACACACACACACACACATATATATATATATATATATATTTGCTCACTAAAATATTTTGATAGAGAAAATCTTCAGACAGTAAACATAATTATAAACAGTGAGATAAGGAAAGAGAGGGAGCTTTAGTTTTCAAACATTTATATATTCCTACATCCATCAAGTATACAAAACATTGCCATACTCTTGTTGAAAATACAACTATTATTTTTAAAATGAGAACAAGATGTTTATAAGGAGTGTAATACATCCCAAAACCTTAAGAGAAATTACTCTCATTACAACAACTCCATACAAAGCCAAATAGGCCAAGATAACTATAATGCTAAAACTTTTACAACTCCAACAAAACCAATAACTCATATTTTCTTCCAAACTTCACAAGTCCTCCATAAGCCACAAAAACCTACAAAACACAAAAACAAAGTTCTCCAAGCCCATGGAGAGCTCACCTCCCAACCATCAAACTAGGAGGACATTCAAATAACCATGTTCAAACACACAAGCATTGCAACCACACAAATGCACTCACACAAAATATTTTAACACCCTCCCAAGGATACTCACAACAAACCTATTTAACAATGGGTTTTAGAGGTGAGAGAGTGGACAACTCTCTATTCAAGGGGAACCATAACAACAACAACTCAAATAATACTCAAATCTCATGGGCTCTTTCCATTAAAACTTATCATCCTCCAAATAACACACAGGCACTCTTGCCATAATCATTAATCCCAAACTTCATAATAAGGCCCATGGCCATCAAAATGTCTCCAAAAGATGAGGGTACCCGGAGGAGGTTCACACCTCTCTCACCCATGACAAGGTGAGCTCCCTCATATGGAGAGCTCACCAACACAACCCATAAAACCCACACAACATAAAACTAAAACTCGAGCAAAATATCCATAACACATGCATTTATACATAAGCATTTAAGCATATAAAAGAAGGCTTGAAGCCTTGAGAGCATACCTCTCAAGCTGCAAGTGTAGAAGGTGATGGTGAAGAGCTCCCAAGAGTCTTTTCCCAACAATCCTTCTAAGTATGCCAAGTCTTTCTCTTCTTCCCAAAACAATGATTAAAAAATGCCAAAAGAAAAGAACCCTCCTCTTTTCTCAAAGAGAGATAAATAAGCTTTTCTCACAAGCCCTAATGGATGAGAAGGTGGTACTTGTCACCTTCTCCTTCATCCACACAACCCTCCTCACAACCCCATAAGAATGAGGAGGTGACACTTGTCATCCCCCCATTCCACTAAGCTACACTCTCCCACAAATGCTCTCACACGTGTGAGAGCATAGTGAGAAGGGATCACACATGGGAGACCTTGAATGAGGAGGTGACACTTGTCACCTTCTCATTCAACTATGCTACACTCTTCCCCACATATGTTCTCACACATGTGTGAGAGCATAGGGAAGAGGTCTCACACATATGAGAAGACTCTAGAAGCTTCTAAAGCACTTGAGGCAAGGGTAACCTTACTCTAGGTGAGTGAGGTTAGGTTAGGTGAGATGGTGACATGCCAACCACCTCTCACATCTTCTAAACTCGTCACTTGACTCAAAGGCCATGTTTAGGTGACCATGCAAGGGTTACACCAAGTTTAAACATGATAAGAATGAACCTAGACCCTAGGTGTATGACCTAGGGTCATTATTTGACCATAATTAACACTAAGGGACTCATAAATCCACATGAAAAGGGCTCATAAACATTTAGCACCAAAATTGTGTAAACCAAAATATTACAACCTTACAACACGTCAAGGTAATAAATCAAAAGGGTGAACCTTACAAAAATATCATAAAATGAAAGACAACATAAATCATCATTCTTAATCACAAATGACCTTGGTCTATCTTAGGGACTAGGTCGGCTCAACAGGGATAACACATAGGGTTATTTGTTTGACCTCTAATTTTCCATGGGCCATGGAAAATTACTTGCACACTTACACAAACCCATTAATAGCACATGATACATATAGCCGAAGCGAAATGAATTACATAAACACACACAATATCGCATAAGCACATATATCCTCAATTATAATCACATGCTAAAATTTACATGATTCTCAAATCATTCGCATTTCACAAGGTATAATCAGGTTCATCATCACATAGCATTTCATTAATCCAATCATCTAACTAAATCAATTCAATTGCATTAATAACACATTCAACATCATGGAGTTCATAATATAATTACGCATGTAAGATATAGATCCATCCTTCAATAACTCATCTATCATAAGATAAATTGACAAAAGTCCAAATAGGAGGGATCACTAGTCAAACGACCATGTATCACACACAATCTGAACAACAAGTCCAAGAACCAAACAAGAAGTGCAACATAAGTTAGCCTCACACTACAACACTAAAGAATCCATTTTCAAGCATAAATAGGGGATATTTCAATCAAACCCAACTAGGATGTGCATCGCCTATGCATCCACAATTAATTCACAACCACCTTATACAAAGATCCACAACATCACTACACTAACTCAAGATAGGGCCACAATTCCATAGACCGAACCCTTAGCTAGGGTGAAGCTAAACAATCATGATTTAAAGGACAACTAATCTAGTCACACAAGGGTGGGCCTCACATCCTCCTCCCCTAGAGCTAAACTTCCTCCTGGAAGTTAACACAGAGGTACTGTAGAGCTACCCACCTACCAACCATACTAACATGACAATGAACTCAGATGGATTTTGAAAACAAAGGAAACAATTAGAAACTTAATAAGCAATTCACATAGAAATACTCCTAAAGATACCCTCCTCCAACTAGGAGGGGCCAAGTATCTAACAATTGTTCGTACCCAAAACACTTTACAAGCATTAAAAGACACAAGGGCATTAGATGCCCTAAGGTATGCCACCAAGAATTTTAAGGTCAAGAAGGATGGGGACATACCGAGAAGGTTAGAACCATGAGAGGCCTTTTCTAAACACTAACTTAACTGAATCATAATCCTAGCCTCTTTTAGCCATCCAAAAACCTAACTAACATAAAGCAACCCAAGGGAATCTTGGCCAAACAACTAGCCAACAAACCAACAATCAAGCCCCAAACACACATCTTACTCAACTTACCACTGATGCTAAGCTAAAACCATAAGACTTTGAGCAAATGCACAAGACTCTCAAGTCTCAGCTGCTCCTCCTATCAACAAGTCCCCACTAGACTGCCTAGATAGAACTTGCAAAATAGGTAGGAACCCAACATGCCCAAGTGTCCCTAGCATCAAGGACGAACCAAACACTTACACCACTACAAAACTCACGGGTCAACTTCTAAAGATTGGAACAAACACAAAACCTCTTTAAACAAGGGAGTCAATACCATGAGGATAGTGGGTCCGCGCAAACAATAGGATGATCACAAGGTTTTCCCAACCTGTCTACTCCTTCGAACCTCTCTAGCACCCAACTTTGCTACTTAAAGATTCAGCCTCCCAAAACATAAAGGCACCAACACAATACTCAAAAGGACACAAGGTCAACAAGGACATTTTGAACCACCACTATCGATCCTCTAAATAACCTCAACTTATGACATCAAACCAAGACTGACTATTCCCATTTTTCTCTCACCAAGTACCCCTTATGGGTAATGCAGGTTACATAGTTCACAACACTACACAGGTACCAACAGTACCAACATAACAAACATCCTCAAAATAAGGTTTGGAAAAGATAAGTCTTAAATAAGTTTTAACAAAATAAAATTCAAAGGATTAAGATCCAAAAGATAGATAAAATTTAAAAGATAAGTCCAATTCAAAAATGGCGCCAAGGTGTAACATTCAAAATTTAAATTGAAGTATGATTAAACAAGTCCTTGAGCTAAGAGGACTATAAGAAAGAAAGTCAGCTAAGTAGCCCAAGTAGGAAACTCAATAGTGCTAGGTTTGCAAAATAACAAAATTCAAACAATAATTAAATAATTATCCACAATTGCACATTACAACATCATATCTATATATCATAGTCACAAAAAAAGAGAAGAGGAATAGTGGTCACATTCTCAACTAAGGTCACAGTCAACTCAACTAACAATTCCCCACAAAATATATGCAACTTAGGACATGTTTGGAAATGATTACCCAAAAGTCATGTATCCTATGAGTCACCTTCGACGTGGGGGCCCTTCATGTTTCCTAGAAAGGAACACATACCAACATCTTCATGAATACTACCAAAGCCAACTGAAAAACACTATATTCCAAAGATTGATAATCACAATATGCAAGTCATAATTGCAACCATAAACTTGCTCAAAGTACCAAGATACTAGAGTGGGGATAAACCTAACCCTAGTCATGACTAACATCACGTCAACTATCCTAGCACAAAGTTTAATACAACAAGGTTGGAGAACTCCAACCAAGGCATTCACAACCAAACTCAAGTTTAAATCCATTGCCTTAATAATGCCCAAAAATGACCCAACGGGAGCATCTATGTTGATCACATGTGCCGATAACAATAATTAACCACTAACGATCCAAAAGGTATCACAACTAACTTACTATTCCTTCCAAAATGAACTCAACTTCCCAACGCATCCTTCCAACTCCAACCATTTCCAAGATGCCCATAAAAGTGACTATCTACATACATTACCCTATAGCAAGGTGTGTGAGTCCTTAATCAAGTCGACATCTAGAATTATTGATTCTTTAAAATAAAATATTTCTATTCAATAGGGTCATCTTCATGGGGATTCGTGCAAATAGTTGCACATGGGACTCATCTCAAGAATTACCAACCTCCAACAACTAAAGAGACCCAAGATAGAAGAGTTGACACTCCAACTATCTTGTCACATCACTAACTCAAACACCTTAAGCATCTCGTGTTCTATCCTACTAAAAGATAAGAAGGCACCACTAGAGGGTTCTTGCAATAACCCAAATGGACAAGCATAGAAACTTACCCTTCTTCACTACAACCTGATACAAGGCTTCACTATAGCCTTCTATGCACAAAGACATACGTTACTACCAAGGGGAACTCGTCACCCTATCAAGACATAACAGTAATCAAACCCCAAAGAAACAAGGTGGTAAGGAAGGGGTCAAGTTGCACTTAGGTTATTATCAAATAACAGTTAGGAAATTACACCCGCAACTAGACCTTACTTTTCGACTATCATAACATGGGTCAACATCAAGCACTCACACCACCTTTAAGCCCTTAGACAACAAGGTACCATACCATAATTTAACCAATCACATCACAAATTAATGCGAAGGCGATGCATAGCCTAAATGTCCACTAAGCACCAACAAGCTACAAGGAGATTGACATGATGTGGCACAACAAGTGTCATAAGATTCGCAACCATGAAGTGGTCCACGACGGGCCACTACTTATCCTTTCATCTATCCAAAAGGCTTACATAAGAAGATAACTATGAAAGGTCTTACACGCCAACTCTTTTAACGTCCTCTACTCCATCTTCAAGATGAGGGTACTAAGCGACCCTAATAAGAGAATATACCATTTTATCCTCTTTTTACTCTTTGCATGACAACTACCCATCAAAGGCGAAGGATAACTATAGTGCTACAACTTCTTCACACCCTGACCAAGGGTCTTCTAACAAGACACAACCTACCCCAAGATACAAGGTTAACTGAGTGACACAAGGTGAAGAATAAATGAAATAGGGTACATAAGTGTTTGTCCAAGATTAGCATACCACTTTAAAACAATTCTTTCCTCCAACATGGTAGGATAAACACAGCTCAACATTCTCAGAAAAAGGCAAACCTCAAACGAAACAATGGCACTCACGACCTGCAATGTGCCACTCTACACTCGCTAAGGCAAACCTACAAGGTGGCCAAAGAGAAATATTTTTACCACAATAACACCTTTCCATGGGTGTGACCTACAACATGTTGATTCGACCCTTAAAGAAGGATCAAAAAGCACCATCCACTAGGACAAGAGGCAAGGATCAGCTAGAATGAAGCACTTAGCAAAACTTGACCAATAACATCCTTTTAGGATAGCATTAAATCAAGGAGTCTGTTAAAGGAAAATTGGAGTAAACATGAATAATCAATATATCAATATAAAAAATACCCAAAACTCAACGAAATACAGAAACAAAGAGATCAATCAAACAAAAGAACTTCAAAAACCTTTGCAAACCTCAAAGCTTCATAGCTTATGTTGGTTGCCTATCTTAATCGATCTTGTATGTATGAATAAGGCCCTCAGAGAGTGCACTTCCTTGCTATGATTCCAAGATTGTCAATGGAGAATGGCTATGATAATTTTTCCATGAAGAGGAGCTTCACAACAATGATAGTAGTATGGTAACAAGTGTGATCACAATCAATGAAGAAATTGGTGCCAAAGGCACACTGTAATTCCTGCAGAGTAACAATACTTAAAGCTTAGATGAATGAAATGGAAGAACAGGGTTCAATTTATAGACTCAGAAGAGAGAAGAGATCAACGGTATAGAAAGAATGAGAAGATCAACGGTTGAGAACGGTTGAGGAACGTGCGCGAATAAGAAGAGGACATGTGTCTTTCTCTATTTTACATGAGAGGAATTAAAGAAATAGAAGAATGAGTTAACTAAAGAGATAAATCAATTAAAAGAATAGATCAATCAGTTAAGAGAATAGAACTAGAGAATAGAAATTGCATGAGGGTGAGAAGATATTTTAGCTCAATTAAATATTTAAAATATTCAATTGCATGTGCACAAGGAATGAATTATATTTAGAGATAACTAAATTTAGAAGAAATAGACAACTTAAATAAATATTTGATTTATTTAAATTTAGAGAAGATATTATTGGAAGAAACAATTAAATAATTGGTATTATTTAATTTAGAATGATTTTGGAAGAATTAGATAAAATATTTGATTATATTTTATTTTTAGAGATTGAGAGGATTTAAATAAATTTGATTAATTTATTTAAATTTGGAAGAATGATTTAATTTAATTAAAGAATTAAGAATTATTTAATTGTTTGGAAGAATTTAATTAAATAAAGGAGTTTATTTAATTTTGACTTTAGAAGAGGTGATTAAATATTTTGATATTTAATTAATTTAGAAGAATATGAATCAAATAAATAAATTTGTTTATTTATTTATTGATAGAGGAATTAGAAGGGAATAAATATTAAGAATATTTATTTAGACTGAATCGTGTCATTTTTAGGCGTATACATTTTGCCCCTCTTTGATGCAATGCAGTTTACGGTGTTGCTTCAAAGAAATCGATTGTTGAATAATGATACATGCCCCAGTTTGCCTCTAGTACAGGTTATGACGATAGGATGCCCCCTCGGGAGATTAGACGGGAAGAAGGCAGAAGGACGTGAAACGAACAATCTCACAAAGATGAAGGGAAAACTTGGTTAGGTTTGAAGAAAATAGGATGCGTTTTAGAGAAACAGGAAGAAAACTGAAAGAAATGGGTGTGGGAAGTAGTCATAGTCACCACATAGCCAGTTTAGGGTTTGCATGCTATATATAGGAGCTGGGTCCACAAGATAATTCATTTCCACACTTGGCTTTGTTTGATTTGATTTGGAGAGCTTAGGAGAGCATAGAGCATAGAGCAGTCAGCATGAGGATGGACATTCCACACAAGGAGCATCACTTTGAGCAAGTCTGATGATTTGACCGGCCAGCAGAGGTAGGACCCCCGATATGTATCTCGAAAAATTTCCCCTAGGGTTGATTTTTAGCGCAATAAATTCTAGGCAAAAATAGGATAGACAAATGTGCCAGATTGCAGTTTGGTGCATATGGCATGCGAAACTATGCATCTGTCAAATTTCAATGCATTTAGGATATAGAATGACACATACACTCAAGCTACGCATGTATGAGTTAAGTTGGTGCATGCATAATTCTGTGGCACATTTACGGTATGAAACGGCACATGCAACTGGGCAGTGCATTTATGGTATGGGACGACGCATGCATGAAATCTTGCAGTGCATGCATCAGAAGTGGTGCATATGATAAGAAATGGCGCATGTACCTTCTGTTATGGTGCATATGATATAGATAGGTAGTTTACTTAACAAAATTGACTCGATTGGCATCATGTTTGACGCGTTAATCGATAAGCTATCTCTGAGATTGCAGGAATCTAGTCAAGAGATGTAGTGTGCTATTTTGATTAATTTGATATGTTAAGTTAGTTGATATGGTTCTATAGATATGTTGAGCATGGTACTTGCAGCTTTAGGTTGACGCCTTGCTTTTCATGCTTGCAAGAGGACATACGAGACACATTGATGTCGAGGGAGCAGTTTCCCATGCTGATATTGTAGCGACATATGCTGACCGAGATGGAGCGAGAGGCGCTTGGTGCGATGGGTTTGGACTACATTTGCTTTATGCCTGAGGTTCGAGCGAACCACGGGCTACTGACTACAGTAGTAGAGAGGTTCCATAGCGAGGACGGGACCTTCCACTTCCCTACTAGCGAGATGACAGTTACATTAGAGGATGTATATAGGATACTCCACTTGCCTATTCAGGGAGAGCTCGTGGAGTACGATCCAGAGAGGGATGCAGGACTTGCAAAGTGCAAGTGAGTATTTAATGACCCCGAGCTGGTCAAACAAGTCATCTCCTGGCAGGACATTCTTGACTACTACGACTATTTCTTAGGGATAGTTGTAGGACTGATCATAGGCGTTGTATGCCCCGATAGGAGATCACATGGGTTCCCTATTGGATGGGGATGGATCATGGAGCGGATGGTCATAGAGGACACCCGCTATGCTTGGGGTGTCTGTGTTTTGGCACATCTATACCATGAAATGCATTAGATGGCATACCACAGGGGTGCGATTTTATCTACAGGTGTCTCACTATTGTAGCTTTGGCTATGGGAGCACATAGCAATCACTAGACTGATTTGTGTTTTTCACAAACAGAGAGGAGAGTCGTACAGCTATGGCTACACAGGAGTGATTTCCTAGCATAGGTTGGGGAATCTTGAGTATTGGAGGCATGCATTGGATGGAGTAGATGTGGTTGTCTGGCGACCATATCTAGACTGTGAGCCTTGGGAGGACAAGGCGGATGAGCTGCCATACTGTTACCAGACTCGGTGGCTGATAGGTCAGACGCAGTTCATCCTAGAGAGACAGATTGTTAGCCAGGGTCAGAGGCAGTTTGGGAAGAGACAGGGCATGCCATAGGGGCAGGCTCTGTTTGCGCGGACTCACGCTAGAGATTCAGATGGGGGCCAGTTGTGTCCTATGAGGAGGCAGTGGCAGAGTTTCGACAGGAGAGAGATTGCAGACGTTGGGATGACTTAGGACTATGAGGAGTGGTTCGCTGCTCATCCATTTCTAAGATACTTAGAGCCTGGTGAGCTGGTTCCTCGTATAGACGAGGAAGATTCAGATGATGAGGGCCAGGTTGGCAGGAGGAGGAGGAGGAGAGGAGGACGGGGAGGCGGCAGAGATGGTAGAGGAGGGGGAGGTGGTGGAGATGATGGAGGAGGGGGAGGCAGTGGAGATGGAGACAGACCTAGATAGAGGAGGAGAGCTGGGGAGGGACCTTCCCATGGTCATAAGGTAGTGCCACCACAGGTTGTATAGTAGGCTGCACAGCAGGCACAGATGCCACCACCTCAACAGGTGACACAACAATAGGTACCCCAGCCATAGGGGCAGGGACAAGCACAGGCATCTCAAGGTTTATCACAGCCGGATGTCTAGGAGAGAGCCATAGCTATACTAAGAGGATATGTTAGGCAGTTGCGGGCACAGCTTAGGATGGCTGAGGCCTAATGGGAGACAAACGCAGAGGTTATCTCAGGGCTCACCAGAGAGTGAGATATGGCAGAGGCATGGATACGAGTTATCCAAGTAGATCGAGATACAATAGTGTCAGCCCTTGGGATAGATGCCATTAGTAGCTTTTTGGTTGGGTAGGTGCACCAGGCTCAGGCACAGCTAGCGCAGGCACAGACACAGTTAGCGTAGGTGTAGGGTGAGCTTGCCAGAGCGTAGGCTCAGACACAATACTATCAAGGTTTATACCATGGTGCTGTGATAGTTAGTCAGAGGGCTCCGAGCTACAAGAGCCAATCTATGGCCTCCTAGAGAGTAGGTGGATCAAGGTTAGGAGCTTCTGTGATGGGCTTACAGTAGTCTGGGGCCAGTGGAGGAGGGGGCTCAGGAGACACTGCTGGGAGCAACGGGTCATAGCAACATGGATAGCAGACACTTGCACAGATTTTGGCTCCTACGTACACTTTTTGATGGCTCAGATAGCTAGATATATATGTACCACTTTTGTATTTTGAGACATGTGTCATTGTCTTTGAGATGTATTCATTGTATATGACATTGACTTAAAGATGGACCACTTGATATTGTATTCTTGGACACATTTTTATGTAGCTATTTGATGCTCTCTATATTTATGAGTTATGATGCATTTCTAGTGTATGATGTGATGCACATGTTTATCTAATGTAGCCTTAGATGTTTACTTGATGCTACGTGATGTTATCTAATGCATATTTTTATATGATGCTATGTGATGCTATATGACCTAATGCAGACTTAGATGTTTTACTTGATATGCCTCTAATGTTTAAATGCGAATGGTATCTATATGATTATGCAATTTATGTGATGTACTTATCTATGTTTTTGATTTTTTCTGTTTGATACTTGTGATGATTGCAAAATGTATATGGATGACTTGATGAACTTTATTATGTATGCAACTGATTTAATCATGTAAATGACTATCTCATGTGATATGATATGCAACTATATGCTATGTTTTTGTGATGTCCAAATGTACTCTATCGACACAGGAATGACAGAATGATAGATAGAAGATTGATTGAAAGAATGACTCGATAGAAAGACTCACAAGCTTTGATTTGTATTGATACTCTGCATTGTTTGGATCTTTTATTGCATGGGATACAGATGTATGGATGTATAATGGATGTATGATGGATGTTTTGCTTTTGACATCTTGATGGTGCAAGTATTTTGAAGTGCTTATTTCATCATTGGGCGATTTTTTTGGAACTTTTTTCGAATGTTGTAAGTTAATACAAGCATCTAGGTATAATTGAACCGAGATGACCTGAGTACTTCTTGTGTATCAACAGACAAGGATTGCCCCCTTTCATGTTAGACCTTGGATGTCCTCGATGATCTTTTGTCGATCATGTCTTTAGACAAGGCATCACATTACTAAAGTTTAATCCACAAACAACAAACAAAGAAAATAATCATGCCCCCATCATAGCATCTCTAGCTTTTGGCATCCTCGAGTAGCATAGAAAGGCATGATAGTAAAAAATCAAGACTCTATATTTTAACCATGTTTCCAATCCACAAAACATATTTGCATTTAGATGTGTTTGTTTCTTTCCATAATTTGGGTAAAATCATTTAGAATACCTTAGGTGTTTATTTGTTTTGCTTGGGATAGGTTAAGGTCTTGCGTCAAGATTTTTGCTTGAAAAGTGGGTTTTGCTTGCGCTTGCTTGCCTGGTGAAAGATTCCACAATCTTTATTAGTGAGACGGACCCTAAGGGACTGACCTAGTGTCTCGGGGGCTCATTGATAAATGGCCTTGCCTACATGACGATGCAAAGGCAACGTAGTTTGGGGTAAACCCTAATGGACCTTAGACCTAGGTGGTAGAAAGTGGTGTGAACTCAGATAGATAGAAAGACCAAATACAGGATGGATGGGATAGTGGAGCCTCGAGGGCGCATAAAAATATGGCCTTGCCTACGTGACGACGTAGAGGCAACGTAGTTCATGGACTTGGACCCTGGATAATAATGAGAGACAATATGCTAGGCTGACACTATGGATAGGATATGGGATAAAACCTTGGTTGACAAGGCAACAAAGAGATAGAGTATCAAGCCATGATAGATTATCGTTAGGATTTTATTATGGAACAGATATGGATTGAATGGGAAACGAGTGAAGGAAGAATGGACACAAGGTGATTGGTTTCCCAAAGATGGAGGAAGCGGTTTATCACAAGTAACACCTATTTACCAGGTTTTCACCACTTGCTTTTATTTGCACAAAAGCTAGAAAGTATGCATGATGCCTGTTTGTCAGGTTTTCATCATGATACCTATCCAAGGTGCCTATTTGCCAGGTTTTCACCAAAGGACAATTTTTTTTGTACTTTTTTTATTTTTTTGAGTTTTTGATTTTTTTGATTTTTTTGTATTTTTTCTGCCCCCCTTACAATGGGGTTCTAGGTATAGAATTGGCGAAGATGCATGCTGTTGATTGGGTCATCGAACAACTCACCCTTTGGTGTTGCTAACTGATATACCCCTGATCCATAAGCAACTATGATCACATAAGGCCCAAGCCAGTTCGGTTTGAACTTGCCTTTCTTTTCCCAATCCTGTTGATTGCGGGGGTTCTCCTTAAGTACTAGATCTCCAACTTTAAAGACTCTTGGGTGAACTCTGTGGTTATAGCTTCGTGACATCATTTGTTGATATGCCTTGAGATGATCAAAGGATTTATGTCTCCTTTCCTCTAGCAACTCTAGTTCTTGCAATCTGAAAACTCTGTATTCTTCATCTGTTATGAGACCTTTTAATGACACCCTGAGAGATGGTAACTCGACCTCTATGGGAGGATAGCTTATGAGCCATAGACAAGGGCATAAGGGGTAGCACCTGTGGGAGTGCATATACTAGTTCTGTAGGCCCACAGAGCGGGATTGATTTAGATGTGCCAATCACAGCCAGCATCGCTGACTATCTTCTTGTGGAGTTTCAAGATGGTCTTGTTGGATGCTTCTGCTTGGTCATTGCCTTGGGGGTAATAGGGTGTGGAGAAAGGGTGTTGGATTTTGAATCAGTCAGAGTTCTTAGACATCCTAGTTTTTGAAGGGTCTTATGTTATCCATGATAATGGATGAGGGAATTCTGTATCTGTAGATGAGGTAATTTAGGATGAATAAGGAGATTTGTTTACTTGTGACGGTGGTGAGGGGGATGACTTCAATCCACTTGGTAAAGTACATAGTGGCAGTTATTATGAATTTGTGGCCATTGGATGAGGGCGGATGGATCTTTCCCACAAGGTCAAGTCCCCATTGACAAAAGGGCCAAGGTGTCGTTAAAGGTCTCAACTCTTGAGCTAGTGCATGTATCAGGTTCCCATGTACTTGGTACTGCTTGCACTTCTTCACAAATTGATATGAATCTATTTCCATGTTCAGCCAATAATAACCCAAATGCATGAGTTTCTTAGCTAAGGAAGGACTGCTAGAGTGCGTTCTGCAGATCCCTTTGTGTACGTCTTGTAAGGTGGTTTGGGATTCTTCTCGTTCTAAACAACGGAGTAAAGTACCATCTAGACCATGTTGGTATAGGGTGTCGGCAATAATGGTATAATGAGAGGTTTGGCATATAAAGGTTCATCCTTGGTTTGAAGATAAGTCAGGTGGGAGGGTGTTGTCCTTGAGGTAAGTGTAAACCTTACCGTACCAAGGTGAATCAGATCCAACTAATAGGCATATGGAATGGGTTTCAGGAAGATCATAAGCTAGTTGCTGAATTAATTCCACTAAGAACTCGTATCGTGACTCATTCTCTGGGATTTTGAGAAGAGAGGCAATGGTTGCCATGGCATATGCTGCTTTATTTTCAATGTGAGGTATCTGCTCAAAAGAGATGGTCACAAAGTATTCTGTAAAGTTCTCGACCATCCGCTTGTATGGGACAAGCTTCTCATCTTTGGTTTGGTAATCGTCATTGACCTGATTGATCACTAGTTGAGAATCACCATAGACATGTAGCTCTTTGATTTTCCATTCTGTTGCCATTTTGAGGCCAATGACCAAGGCTTCATATTCTGCTATGTTGTTGGTGCATGGGAATAATAGACAGGTAAGACTTCGATATGGTGTCTCCATGAGGAGTTACAAACAAGATTCATGCCCCCGATCCTTGGTTTGTGTAGGACCCATCAAAGTAAAGTGTCCAGGAATGTGTTGATATATTGAGTAAGGATTCATTTGGAAACTCAAATTGCATTGGTGTGGTATCCTGTAGTGGTGCATCTGCTAATTGATCAGCAATGACTTGCCCCTTGATAGCCTTTCTGTCTACATACTCAATGTCGTATTCACTTAGGAGCATTACCCATTTGGCTAGGGTGACCTGTTAGAGCTGCTTTGCTTAGTAGGTACTTCAGTGGGTCTATTTTTGCAATAAGTTTGACTAGATGTGCTAGCATTTAATGTCAGAGTTTTTGGGAAGCAAAAACTACCGCAAAACATGATCTTTCTATCTAAGAATATTGCAACTCATAGCCCACCAATGTGCGACTGATGTAGTAGACGACTCTTTCTTTATTTTCATAATCTTGTTGTGCTAGAAGGGCCCCAAGAGCTGTTGGTGTAGCAGATATGTATAGTAACAATGGTTTCCCTTGGATAGGAGGCATGAGAATAGGTGGATTCATAAGATACTCTTTCAATTTGTTGAATGCCTCTTCGCATTTCTCATCCCATCTGAATGGAATGTTCTTATGTAGGAGATGACTGAAGGGTTGACACTTGTCTGCTGGTTGTGATATGAACCTACGGATTGCTTGTAGCTTGCCCTATAGAGATCTTAGTTGGGTAAGATTCTTGGGTGGTGGCATGTCCATAATAGCCTTGACTTTGGTCGGGTCTACCTCTATTCCATTTGCCGATACAATAAAACCTAGGAGCTTGCCTAAGGTGACTCCAAACACACATTTCTTTTGGTTCAACCTAACCTTGAATTGCTCTAATATCTGAAAGATTTTCTCTAACACATCTAGGTGTGATTGTCTTGTGAGTGACTTTGCAAGGATATCATTGACATAGTCTTCCATTGTGACATGCATCATATCATGGAATATAGTGGTCATAGCACGTTGATGTGTGGCTCCTGCATTTTTTAGCCCAAATGGCATGACATTCCAGTAGAAAGTGCCCCATGGACAAGTAAAAGCTGTCTTATGTTGGTCTTTTGGTGCTATCCTAATCTGATTATATCCCGAGAAGCCATCCATGAGAGATAACATGGTATGCCCTGTTGTTAAGTAGACTATGATATCTATATTTGGCAACAGAAAATAATCCTTGTGGCAAGCTTTGTTTAGATCTCTAAAATCATTGCATAGTCTAACCCGGCCATCAGGTTTGGACACTAGTACTATGTTGGAGACCCATTCCGGATACTCCATAGCTCTGATGAACACTACATCTAGTAATTTCTTGAGTTCTTCTTTTACAAGTAGTGCAATGTGTGGATGCATCTTTCTAAGCTTCTATTTCACTGGTTTCACTCCTGGATCTAATAGAAGGTGATGTAGAATCAAATCTGGATCTAACCTGGCATATCTACATATGACCAAGAAAAATTGACTTGCTTTCTCTTGAAGAATGGTACAAACTTAGTCTTCTCTGGTGGGGTTAGAGACTTAGCAAAGTGAATGATCTTAGGCTATTCCTCTATTCCAATGTTAACAGGCTCTGTTGGTTCCACAACAATCTGAGACTTCTCCTGCTGCATGTCATCAGGGAGAGTGTCAAGCCTTCCATCGTCAGGTGCCATAGTTGGGTTTTCACCATCGGATGTGTCCTTTCTTTTTACTATTTTGGGATCTGACACTGCTGCGAAGCAATTTTCCCCATCAGATCTAGTTTTTATTTTGATATTTTTGTGACTGGAAGGCTTGGCACCCTCTCTGAAATAAGCCATGGTATTAAGTTCAATAGCAAAACTAGCTTTATGATCTCCTTTAGGTATGTGGTCCCTAAGTTCCATATAGTCAATATAGGCCTTGTCATTTTGGAACATATCTAGTTGTGGGGTTCCTCGTAGATCCCAGTCAATAAGCTCAGGATACACGAGGGGGAGGGAGTTGGAGGATAGATCTGATTCATTGATAGTTTGAATGGATATGCTAGGAGTATTGGTAGGGAGAATGTTCAGGATGGTACTTTCCTCCAAATTGTTTATCGCGATAGAACTCGAACCTTTCTTGAAAGTCGTATTCTCAGAGATAGACAAATCACACTCTAATGACCTATTTAGTAGCTTTTGTCCCTCACAGTAGGGGCTATAAGTTTGAATGGTATCAACCTCTTTGTCATCATAGGAATGCTATGTCAGCTCATCCCACTCATATTCATTGGAATCTGTGTCACTGTCCTCTTGAAGTGTATGGATCATTTCCACTAGACAAGCATTTGCTTTAGCTTTGCCCTTGTCCTTGTATCCTAGACCTTTTGTAGTTCTAGCCAATGAGGATGAAGAAGGTTGAATGGGTTCTATAATTCCTTCTTTTCTTAGGCCAATGGGGCCTTGTCCTTCGTAACCCATTCTATGTAGGATAGATTCACCTCGCCCATAGATTTCTGTTGGGAGCTTAGGTGGTTCATGTTGTATGTTCTCTTCTTCTTCAATGTAAAGCCATTGTAGGATATCTCTTTCCTCTGTTTCATCTGATAGGGTCCCCCATTTTACAAAGGGAGTTGTGGGAGGTGTAGGAGGAGCAGATGGCTTTGGAAAATGCTTGGGTCGCCCAAAGGATCTAGGAGATAAAGGCATTTTGGCTAGATTGAGGCTGTGCTCAATGGAGTATTCCCCTACTCCTATTTCTTTGATGGTATTTTTTTCTCTTTGGGCTTGGATGAGGAAGCTTCAAAGGTAGAATCATGCTGTGGGGTAGGATATGTAAATGCTCTGTTGTTGGGTATGATACAATCAGGTTTTGAAAGGACAGAGTTGCAATGCTAAAAGGGGTCAGGATCACCTTGGATGGTGACTTGCTTGCTGTTATGAGGGAATTTTATGCATTGGTGATAGGTAGAAAGGACAGCTTTCATGACATGAATCCATGGTCTACCTAGGAGAATATTATAGGTGAGCTCCCTATCTAAGACTTGGCACATAACATCTTTTATCACCGGTCCCACTTGTATGGGTAATATCACTGTTCCTTCGGTAGTTCTCTCCTCTTCATCATAGGCTCTGATAGTAATCTTCTTCATTGGATCAACTGCATTTTCAGAGAAACCCAATGTAAGGACTAGCTTCAACGTGCAAATATTTAAACCGGCTCCCCCATCAATGAGAACCCTCTTGATGCGGTGCTTGTGGATGAAGGCGACAATGTGCAGAGGGGTGTTATGGGGTTGAGACACTAAGAGGTCATCTTGTTTGGTAAATGATATGGTACTTGAGGAGGTCAGATTACCTACCATGGCCTGAAACTTCTCTTGGGCCAAGTTAGTGGGGACAATGGTTTCCACTAAGGCTTTATCGAGAATCTCTTTGTGGGAAGGAGATAGACGCAACAACTGTAAGATAGAAATGTGTACCAAAGTCTTCCATGGTCTATGACGCTATACTGATGGAAGTTGGACTGAGAAGGTGATGACCTTAGAGGAATGGTATTCAACGTGACCTTACCACTGCGGGTAATGATACTACAATCAGTTTTGTTGGGTTCTAATTGTTGGTTGGGCATGACCACATTAATTTGTGGGACATGCTCTGATATGCAATTGATGGTATAGTTGAATGGCACACTTACGTAGTTGGCATTACTATTCCCATTGTTCTAATTTTGCCTATTGTGATTGTTGTTGTTGCCATTGTTGTTGTTGCCGTTGTACGGACTGTCATGATTTAGAAGCGGATCTTTGTAAGCCACATGTGTCTCATTAGAAGTATGTTGTTGAGCACCTCCTTGATTTTGATCAAGTACATCTTGAATAACATGTTTGAGATGGATACAATTGTTGGTTGTATGTCCTCTTCCTCTATGATACTCACAATAGTCGGTGTCTTTCCAATAGTGAGGTTTTATTTGAGGTTCGTAATCACTTGTTGGCAGTAGAGAGATTTCATTGTTGGCCAATAGCTTCCTTAATGCGGATTCTTGGGACTCACCTAGCAGTGTGAACTTTCTCCTTGGATTTGAGTTGAAGCATGGTCTTGTCTCCCAAGAGAATGTTTTGTTGGGTGTAACATTTCTTGCCTCTCCTTTGAGAGTGAATATCGGTTGTTGTTTGGGAGCCACCACCTTGGCATCAACTACTCCATCGTTGATGACATTTTTGTTTTTAGTCCAGAACTTTGATTTGTCAGTCATGTAGTTGGAGGTAGATGTGTCCTTGTATAACTTGATTTGCCCCTTGGCAATCATAGCTTTTTCGATGAACAATCCCATTTCAATGACCTTTGAAAATGAAGTGGGGCATTGAATTTGTATTTGATAGCTAAGATCGGAGTTGAGGTTATGGACAAACATCTCCATTAATTGCTTATCTAGTACATCATATGAGCATTTGCTTGCTAGTTGTCTCCACCTTTGTAGGAAGGAGGCAAATGATTCACCACTCTTTTGCTTGGTATTGCATAAATCAAGCATGGAGACTTCGTGTTCAATATTATACGAGAAGTGCATGATGAATTTGTTGACTAACTCATCAAAAGTTTTGATGCCTGGTGGAAGCCGTGAGAACCACTCCATGGCTTGACTACCTAGAGATCTAGGGAATAGTCTCATTAAGAAAGTCTCATTGTGAGCTACTTCCATGCATGCTGCGTTGAATTCCCTAATGTGATCTCTAGCGTCCCCTTTCCCTTTGTACTTGTCAAACTTAGGAACTTCGAATCAAAAGGGGAATGGTATCATCTTCAAACTTTTATCAAAGGGGTACGGTGCAATATCTTCCAAGGAGTAGGTTTTAGTGTTTGTACCCATCTTGAGATCTGTCATTTGTTGCGTTAGACCCTTGATTTGTTTCCTCATTTCTTCCATAGGTGTGTTTGGGTCTATGGCTTTCTTTCCTTTGTCTTCACCATTGTGGTGTTCATGATTATCCTCTATGGTTTCTTGGATTTTGCTTAGATTGAAATTAGTGGGGAGTTTAATCCCAAGATTTGCAAGATGATAAAAATACTTGTGAGGGTCGTCATGGAGCACTTTCTCTAGCAAGCATTGGAATTTCCTATCTTGGAGGTGTCCTTGATATTCTTTGTGAGAGATTTCCTCATCACTATAATGAGGGGTGACAATATGGTTAGATGGTTCGGCCATTTCAAGTTGCTTTTGGTATTGAGATATAGTAAGAACCATGTAAGGTGATGTGGGATGCGGTGGGATGAAACTAGAGATTTTAGCAAGGTGCCGATGGAGACTGCTGAGAATAAGATACTTACGACAAGATTTAGACAAGGGACTCTTTCGATCAATGATTCCAAGTAAGACGACTGATACAAGACAATAGTCACAAGTAAGGGTACTCGATACTTGTCTTACTGTGTAGGGACTAGTCGTGCACCAAGACCACTAGCGAAGTTCTGTGACTTGCTATGGTTACTTGAATCCAAAATGATACGAAAAAGGGGCCTATGTTAATCTGATATGGGATACTTTGACTTTGGACTAAGAAGACCTGATAGAAGGTGAATGAGATGACCAATGAAAGAGGGAGTATGCTATGGAATGGATGAAAAAGTGAATGCAAGGTAAGATCTGATCTCAGAACTTGGAACTAGACTGAAATGGGTACCCAAAAATGATAAAATTTTTCTCTCAAAGACTGTGGAAGTGCTCACTGTCACACATGTGCCAGAACAGATGTGCCGTGAAAATTGGTAAATGCGCAACAAGTCAGGACAGAAGCGCCACACTGGTAAATTGTAGATGCACCATAACAGGTAGTAAAAGCATTGCAAGTCAATACAAATGCATCGCAGGTTGGCACAAATGCACAGCAAAAAAGGACGAAGGCGCTGCTCTGGTTTTTTAGTTTTTTTTGCAAGTTTTTGGCAATTTTCTAATGTTTTTGGTATCTTTGGTTGCAAGAAGGTCTTTTTTATCTGATTTTATGAAATTATGGCAAGAAGACATAGCAAACACAAAGAATGTTTTTATGGTTTTTTTTTTGTGATTTTTTGACTCTTTTTGGACTAAAAGAAAGCAAGTACAATCCTAGGTTTCAAAGGACAGTATAAAACCAAATTCTCACTATCTCTAGTGAAGCATCTTAGGGAGGTGATAATCACCCTTCCTTGCATTGGATTATAGGGGTTTTTGGTCTACTAAAACAAAGGATGAGCAATAAAGGCAACCATTCGAGTGGTTATACATGCAGCAGCACTACTCTCCATTATGGAGTCTCCCATCCTGCAAGGGTTGCACCTTGGAGGGTTTTGGGGGAGGTTGGCTATCGGTATAACACAACTGTACTCCTTGTTTGAAGCTTTCACTCCAAACACAATTTATTTATAGTGGCTTAGAAGGGCTTGGCGTCTAGCCTGTTACCACTTAGGGTCGTTCCTACTTGGATGAATAGTATCCAAGAGCAGGCCCTTCTAAAGGAAAAACACATGCAAAAATGATATGTGTGGCATTTTGGTCACCCAAGATGGGGGAGAGCATAGGCCTGGTATCATTCCCAAAACATAGAATACAGTGGTTCTTTTCCCCTAGTTAAAATGAGAAAAACAAGATGAGCTATCTACTTGGGCAAGCACATAAATTTGTTAACTTTGAAGTGATAACAAGATAGCAATGGTCCAGTTTTACCAAGATAGCAATGATGTGTTCAATTTTAGCCTAGATAGCATGAATTTGTTAACTTTGAAGTGATGATCAAGATAGCAATGATGTGTTCAATTTTATCCAAATAGCATGAATTTGTTAACTTTGAAGTGATAATCGAGATAGCAATGATTCAGTTTTACCTAGATAGCAATGATGTGTTGAATTTTATCCAGATAGCATGAATTTGTTAACTTTGAAGTGATAATCGAGATATCAATGATTTAGTTTTACCCAGATAACAATGATGTGTTCAATTTTATCTAGATAGCAATGAGTTGTTAACTTTGAAAGATAGCAATATAGCAATGATTCAATGATATGCAAGATAGCAATGATTCAATTACCGCCTTCCTAGTTAAAACTATGTGAGATTTGCATGAGCATCCATTTACTTTCCTGTTAGAAATTGAAGTGTGAGTTAACAAGTGCAACTATATGATTCTAAACTAGTACCTAGCCTGCAAAATAGATTAAGAGTGTTCCTGCAAAGGGACGTCAGCGTTAGCAAAAAATTCAAGGAAAACCCTAAAAATCATTGCCTAGATCAGATGTGCAACTTTAGAGACTAAATGCATAGAAACAGAGCTCAGAAGTGCTGCAGTACATATGTGCTAAGACAGAGGTCAAAAGCACAGGAAAATAGTGTATATGCGTCGATCTAATAGGTGCACCGTATCAGAGGGTAAATGCGCTGGAACATAGTCTGTATGCGCCAAAAGGATGTATGTGCCAGAACAAATAGTATATGCATCAGATCAGAGATAGTATGCGTCGAAGGAATGTATGCACTATAACAGATAGCAGATGTGTGTTAGGATGTGTCAGATGCGCGATTTCCTCCTGTGTACGGCTTTCTAAAACAAAAAAAATTAATTTTTGGGTTAAATTTGGGGCTAGGCCCCACAGTGGGTGCCAAAAATGTTAAGGGAAAATTGGAGTAAACATGAATAATCAATATATCAATATCAAAAATAACCAAAACTCAACAAAATAAAGAAACAAAGAGATCAATCAAACAAAAGAACTTCAAAAACCTTTGCAAACCTCAAAGCTTCATAGCTTTCATTGGTTGCCTATCTCAATCGATCTTGTGTGTATGAATAAGGCCATCAGAGAGTGCACTTCCTTGCTATGCTTCCAAGATTGTCAATGGAGAATGGCTATGATAATTTTGCCATGAAGAGGAGCTTCACAACAATGATAGTAGTATGGTAACGAGTGTGATCACAAGCAATGAAGGAATTGGTGTCAAAGACGCGCTGTAATTCCTGCAGAGTAACAATACTTAAAGCTTGGATGAATGAAATTGAAGAATAGGGTTCAATTTATAGACTCAGAAGAGAGAAGAGATCAACGGTATAGAAAGAATGAGAAGATTAACGGTTGAGAACGGTTGAGGAACGTGCACGAATAAGAAAATGACATGTGTCTTTCTCTATTTTGCATGAAAGGAATTAAAAAAATAGAAGAATGAATTAACTGAAGAGATAAATCAATTAAAAGAATAGATCAATCAGTTAAGAGAATAGAACTAGAGAATAGAAATTGCATAAGGGTGAGAAGATATTTTAGCTCAATTAAATATTTAAAATATTCAATTGCATGTGCACAAGGAATGAATTATATTTAGAGATAACTCAATTTAGAAGAAATAGACAACTTAAATAAATATTTGATTTATTTAAATTTAGAGAAGATATTATTGGAAGAAACAATTAAATAATTGGTATTATTTAATTTAGAATGATTTTGGAAGAATCAGATAAAATATTTGATTATATTTTATTTTTAGAGATTGAGAGGATTTAAATAAATTTGATTGATTTATTTAAATTTTGAAGAATGATTTGATTTAATTAAATAATTAAGAATTATTTAATTGTTTGGAAGAATTTAATTAAATAAAAGATTTTATTTAATTTTGACTTTAGAAGAGGTAATTAAATATTTTGATATTTAATTAATTTAGAAGAATATGAATCAAATAAATAAATTTGTTTATTTATTTATTGATAGAGAAATTAGAAGGGAATAAATATTAAGAATATTTATTTAGACTGAATCCTGTCATTTTTAGGCGTATACAGGGTCAACTAACTCTTGAATTCGGGACTTGCATGGTCCTTCAATTACCCTATACAACAAGAATACACACCCCAAGTACCTACGACACCATGTCGTACATGGGGGTTAGTGAAAGCAAAATCGAGGAAAATAAATCATTTCCATGCAAGGTGTCTTAGGAACTGGTCTCTATACAAGCTAGAGTCAGACATGCAACACGAGTATGCACGATCTACCATTAGCCCAACTCAACGAAAATATGCAACCAGAGATCCCAGTGTCTGAAACATGGGCTCTGATACCAAATGCCATGCCCACATTTGACATGTGTTCATGACGCGCAAAACACATGTCATTTCCACATTTGTCATGTGGCCATGACACAAAATATCAAAAATTTTCCCACCCGACTCTAAACCCCCCCTCGCACGCAACATACATACTTGGTGACACACACGTGTAACATAGTTGCATCTGCAACCAACGTTAGGCATGTCACCAAAAGGCGGGGAAGTCATTTACAAATGAGACCATGTGAAACTCCTTTTGCAATCCCTACAAGACGATAGCCGCTAAGGGCGTGTGCGTCGTGGAGAGTGACACTAAAAGGGTTGGTTTCTGCTTCGGAATCCAACCCTAAGGTTTACTTGATGAGTGGAACAATTCTTATATGAATTGGGATCTAACCCTAGAAGTAACTACAACTTTAAAATAACATTAAATTAATGTCGCTAACATGATTTCGAACATAAATCTTTTAAACAACCTCTAATGTGAAAAAATAAATATTCAAGTTAAATTAAATATCATAGCCATCTAAAGTCTAGGAAAAATTCGACAACATAACTGGATAAAAGGGAATATTTCTCTAATAATTTTGACAGCATAACGCCATGTCATCAACTATGGGAGAATTGAAAATTAAATTAAAATAAAAACTTCACTCACCCCTTTTTAAAATTTAAACAAAATTAAATGCATGGAATAATATACTAAATACTTTCCCCAATATTTAAAACCAAAGTAAATAAAATAACTAAGGGGTCTACTTAAATTAATTCTAACTATTTAAATTAATAGATTTAAAAATACCATGAAGATTAATTAAATAACTATGAGGCATTAAATAAAATAACCATATTGTTTTAAATACATTCCTACATAAGACAAAAGATAGAATTAATTAAAAAACATTAAAACACTCCACACTAAAGTCTAAAAAGCCACTCCCACTCTCTAAGTGGGTTTTATTAAACAAAAATAAGTTTAAGGATTAAATCAACCACTAATCTTCTTAGGGCAACACAAACCCCTAAATAAAAGTTTATAAAAGCATTACAAAATCATAATGCTTACAAATCATTTGTTTTCTACTTGCATGTTTCAAGTTTCAAGGAGGAGAGCAAAGTACTTTCCCATGTGGAAAGTATTTTCCTCAAAGGCTTCAAAGGCAAAGTTTATTTGTTTCTAACAAATTTCTCTTTTTCTACATGTCTATGAGTTGCACATTTAAATTTGCTTTGTTACCTAGCCTATTTTTATTTTCTAGTTTTCTAAATTTATTTTCTATTTGTTTTGATGAATGCACAGGTTTCAAGATTTTCTCTTCTTCTAAGTTTCTATTGTTTCCTCCAAGCAAAAATATTTATCTTACTAAGTTTATATGAATTTTTCCAAATAACCCTAGCTTTTTTTTTCTCTCTCTTTATTTATAGATATTAATAAATTACACAGTAATAAATTAATATACAAAGGATTTATTTTACAGAATCACAGAGATTAAATATACAACGATATGCCCTTTTTTATTTTATTACAGAGTATAAATTGCAAACAACACAGTAATATATATATATATATATGGCGGACTATAGATAAAATAAATGTTATAAATGATATATGGCTGAGGGCTGAATTGGCTTACGACTTACAAAGACGACATTACAATTTATGCAGGGGTTTTAATGGCAGCTTGAATTTTAATTCCGTAGTGAGCAAATTCCACAAGGGGGTTTAAGGGCATTGCCCTGGGGTAGGACAGGGGTCCCAACCCCTAACCTCCAAAAAGCCAGTCGCTTGGCCCTACGCCCTACACAGGTCGAGTCAGCCCCTTTCAATTTTATTTTCTTTTTTTAAACGTGTCTCAACATAAATGAAACCCTACTTCGATTTATTAAAACTGTTTCTCTTCTTTATTAATAGTTTAACATAAATGTTATTAAGATATGCACATTATATATATATGACATTTGCTCGCTGAAATATTTTAACAGAGAAAATTATCACGGTAAATAAATAATTATAAATAGTGAGATAAAATTAAATAACATTTGCACACACACACACACACATATAGTTTGCCCAACTTGTTGGACAACTGAGAGGAGGGGGTGAATCAGTTGTCCCTAATCTTTAACCTTTCTGAACTTTTAATCTTCTTTTTTAATTTACAACCAAATTAAAGATGTAAACATTTAAGCATCAATCAACACATTGAGTAGAAACAACATGAACACACAACACCAAAAATTTTGACGTGGAAAACCTGGTTAAGGGAAAAACCACGGTGGGTATTAACCCACAAAAATGCGTACCCTGTTAAAAGTACTTAAGAAAATAGAAGGGACATGCCTTCGGGCACACTGCCCAGAGCTCACTACTCAAAGTAGGTTCACAGCCTATAAGAAAATTTGATTTACATAGAGATAATGAACTGATAAATAGCATCTACATTCATGCCCGATTCAATCCCTTTGAAAGCTCAAAGACTTCTACTTCTATCTTCAAATTCTTCTTCGCTAACTTTTCACTTTATACACCTTTCGCTCTTCTTCTTTTATGCTCTGTCATCGATCCTTTCTTTGGATTTAATTTATTTTCTACAAGGATGATTTTCAACAACTCTTCAACAAGTATTTATACACTCCATCAACCTTGGAATGATCAACAAGGTCGGCTAAACTTAACGCAGATCTTTACACTTTTGGCCAAACATAGCTGAGACTTGAATCTTCCTTTGTTGACATGCCACACTTCATAAAATACTCTTAGGATCATCTGCAACACGCTAGGAGCATCCGGTTGGCCAAGACTGGGAAGAACATCAATCTTAAAGAAAAAATCTTCAATAATAAGCTCAAACTTCAATGTAGACCTCCAACACAGTAGCCAAACAATCCAGAGACCACCACAAGTACATTGGATTCATTAATAACATCCACTCTAAACCAAATCATCAGAATCATTTGTATCTTCCTCCGGAACCTCAAGAACACTGTCTGCCATGACTGTTAAACTAGAAATATAGCTCGCAGACCTCTAAACCATGAACCACAGGAGTTGATGATACACACTGACTTCCCAAACATGCCTTCAGATCCGCAGACCATAATATTTCACTATGGAGCAATCCGAACCAACTTACTATTACTCTTTCTTTTTTGCAAAATCCAGTTCTACTCAGATGGCCATAACTTCTTCAAATCTTTATGCGGACTTCTCAATTCTTAACTAGAGCAACCTCTGATAATCCTCTACACTTCCATATGGTCTGTACACATTGAATCTTCATTAATTTTCTCAATATCCTCAACATTCAGTCTCCTGAACAGGCAACAAAATAAGGCACAGTTGACACCAATGACAACAAGAATATGTTGACATTAATGACAACATCACTTAGGCACATATTTACAACAATCTCCCCCTTTGTCATTGATGGCAACATGTGATGTGAAAAATTGATTCAACCATCATGATAAGAACTTCTCCCCCTAACTTCTGCAACCACTTTCTTCATTGCTCCCCTTGTCATCAGCAATTAGTTTTTCACATGTCTTCTCTCCCCCTTTGACATCAATGGCAAAGGGCACATATTTGCAATCTTTAGTCCCCCTTTTTATTTTAGACTGATCTCCAACATTTGCATACTGACTACTCCTTATAGTAGTATCTTCCCAACATCAATCTGGATCTCAAGATATGTCTGAGAATTCCACCGGACTGATGCACATAAGTGCATCTTAATTCTAATCAGGAGGGGTAATAACCCCTAATTTCTCTCTGAGATACTCAAAAGTATCCTTGGGAAGAGGATTAGTGAAGATATCTGCGATCTGATCTTTGGAAGGCACAAACTCCAACTTGAATTCATTCTCATTTACCTTCTCTCTCAAGAAATGAAACTTGATAGATATATGCTTTGTCTTTGAATGGAGTACCAGATTCTTTGAGATGCTTATTGCACTAGAATTATCATAGAAAATTGTGACTGGCTTCTCAAACACAATTCTGATGTCCTTCAACATTTGCTTCATCCACAAAACCTAAGTACAATTATTTGTTGCTGCTATATACTCTACCTCTGCAGTAGATAGAGCTATTGCCTCTTGCTTTTTTCTTATCCAAGAGACTAATCTTCTTCCCAAGAAGAATGCACCATCACTAGTACTTTTCCTATCATCCACATCTCTTGTCCTATCAGCATCTGTATATGCATGAAGAGTGAAGTTATCATCCTTTGGATACCATAGTCCATAGTCAATTGACCCCTTGAGATATCTGAATATTCTTTTAACTGCCACAACATGGGATTCTTTTGGATCAACTTGAACTCTGGCAACAAGTCCAACAGAATTCATGATGTTAGGTCTGGTTTGAGTTAGATAGAGCAATCCTCCAATCATTGATCTATACCTTTTTTGATTTGCCTTGAGAGAGTCATCATCTTTGCTTAGCTTGCATCCGGTTACCATAGGTGTATCTACTAGCTTTGAATCTTCCATTCCAAACTTCTTCAACAATTCTTTTACATACTTGGATTGAGATATGAAGATACCTTTATTTGACTAAACAATTTGCAGACCTAGAAAGAAATTCATCTCACCAAACATTTGACATCTCAAACTCACTTTTCATCTGATCAACAAATGCTTTGCACATATATTCATTTCCACCAAAAATGATATCATCAACAAATACCTCAACAATTAGAATGTCCTCATGATTAATCTTGAAGTATAGATTACTATCAATAGTACCTTTGCTGAATCCTAGTTTAAGCAAATGCTTATCCAATCTAGTATACCAGGCTCTTGGAGCTTGCTTGAGTCCATACAAGGCTTTTCTTAGTCTACAAACCATATCTCCCTGATTAGACAACTGAAATCCTTCTAGTTGTTCAATGTAGACTTCTTCCTCCAAATCTCCATTCAGGAATGCTGATTTGACATCCATCTGATATACTTTAAAATCTCTGAAAGTAGCAAGAAATAATCTAATTGTTAGGGTTAGCTGACAAAAGATATCAATTAAATGCAAATAAAGATTAAACAGAGGAATGAAAATACACAGAAATAATAACAGCGAGAGACAAGTTTTAACGTGGTTCACCTAAACTCGGGCTACATCCACCAAATAGAGAGTCCAATATTATTATCTAGTAAATCAAACCGATTATAACCAGCAATCATTGCAACTCAATACCATTGCAAAATGCTACAATACAATATCAACATAAACCCTAACCCTTAGCCACTTTTATTAAGCCTTATGTCGGTTACAAAAATAGGGTTTTTTATGTCGGTCAATGAAAAAATAACTCCCGACGCCTTTATAAAATAGGGCTAACACATAGGGTTATTTGTTTGACCTTCAATTTTCCATGGGCCATGGAAAATTATTTGCACACTTACACAAACCCATTAATAGCACATGATACATATATCCGAAGCGAAATAAATTACATAAACACACAAGATTGCATAAGCACATATATCCTCAATTATAATCACATGCTAGCATTTACATGATTCTCGAATCATTCACTTTTCAAAAGGTATAATTAGGTTCATCATCACATAGCATTTCATTAGTCCAATAATCTAACTAAACCATTTCAATTGCATTAATAACGCATTCAACATCATGGAGTTCATAATATAATCATGCATGTAAGATATAGCTTCATCCTTCAATAACTCATCTATTACAAGATAAACTGACAAAAGTCCAAATGGGAGGGATCACTAGTCCTCAAATGACCACGTATCACACACAATCCGAACAACAAGTCCAAGAACCAAACAAGAAGTACAACATAAGTTAGCCTCACACTACAACACTAAAGAATCCAGTTTCAAGCATAAACAGGTGATATTTCAGTCAAACCCAACTAGGATGTGCATCTCCTATGCACCCACAATTATTTCGCAACCACCTTATACAAAGATCCACAACATCACTACACTGACTCAAGATAGGGACATGATTCCATAGACCGAACCCTTAACTAGGGTGAAGCTAAACAATCACGATCTAAAGGGCAACTAATCTAGTCGTACAAGGGTGGGCCTCACATTTTCAACCTTATGGAGTTTTTTATTATACACAAACTTCATTGTATGGTGAAGAGGAGATGGGACTGCCCCCATTGCATGAATCCACGGTCTACCAAGAAGAAGATTATATGAAAGAGTGTCTAGCATCACGTGAATAAGCTTAGGTAAAGTCACAGGTCCTACTTCAACAGGTAATGTGATTGTATTTAGTGATTGTGTCATAGCCCATTTTGTCCATGATACAGTATTATTGGATACAGATAGTTTTCTTTTGTTCATGATACAGTATTATTGGATATAGATAGTTTTCTTTTTGTTACATGACACAATATTATAGATACAAACTTGTAAATATAGTACATATGATGCATAAACAGTATTGTTAGCCCAAAATCTGTATAGACATGTATGTTCATTTAGATCAGAGATATATGATAATCTAGCCATCAGAGTGGTTGTGTTTTATTCATTATGATTACCAATAGAGTTGATTTTATATTATCAATAGAGTTGATTTTATACTATGTTATGATCATATTTAAATATTATTTTATATATGAAAATTGTTCATGATGAACTAACCACAGCATGGTGTTTGAGTGCGACAGGAACTTTTACTTCTAAATGAACGGGAGAGTATCATAGAAGAGAGGAATCTAGATTCCTCTCAAGGTCGGCTGCATGACCTCTGCACACACACATTAATCATCTTCACGATTTCATATAGGGTGGGATAGTAGTTAGTTGTGTCTCAAATTGTTTTGTTTCAGTGCTTTGTTAATAACTCAAGAATATATATATATATATATATATATATATATATATATATATATATATATATATATATATGTATGTATATATACACTTTTGGAATATGAACACATATAAGACATATACGTATACATACATATATGCACTTAAGTAAACTAATTATGAGTATATAGTGCATATGTTTATACACGATACATACAGATATATATATACGTATAAACGAGTATGCACACATATACTGTAATCATTTATACCTAAGTACATATATAGCATTTATACATATGTGCATTATACATGGAATAATGAATAATGTTTAAAAATAAATAAATAAATTACCCTGTCATTTTAATTTAAGAAATTAAACAAAACTTGGATGGAGAAATCACTCTCCCTAAATAAAATTTAAATAATGCTTTCTTGACCGGAAGGAGTATATTTATATAAATTTTATCTTGCGGCTAGATGGAAATAATCTGGTAGAATATTTTATTGCCACAAGTAAAGTTTTTTTTTTTTAATAAAATAGAGAGAGAGTTCTTTTAAATGATAAATATTTTTTTCCCTAACACCAAATAAATAAATAATACCTTTCTCTCTACCGTGCCAACATCTGCTGAAAAGAGACAGATGGCAACCAAAACTTTATGAAGTGTTAAGCGGAGGATTTAGGAAATTTTAACAGGTTAACTTGGCAAAATTTTCTCATGAAATAAGACACTTGGAAGGAGTGGGGACTGATCTATATAAAAAAAAAGAAATTAGAATGTGTCGGGGAAAAAGAAGAAAGAAAAGGAAGAAAAAGGAGGAAGCAGGAAGGAGGATAGGAACACACAAAACAAATCTTGTTTTTGGTGGTTTAAAGGTATGGAAATCTGAATTTATCTGAGCATTGCCTAGTTATGAATGTAATAGAAAATCATTCCTATACTTGATTTTGTTTTAAAATGTGCTGTGCAACTAAGACTTTGCCTCAAATTTGTTTATTTCTTCCAAATTCTGAAACAAATCATTAAATAACACTGCTATGAATTTCCTCTGTTAAGGCAAGCTAAAGCATTATGTTTCTTTATTTTACTAGTTGGAAAACCTGTGACAAACAAATAAATTGAAACTTAGTGCAAATTTAATCATAGCTAAAACTATAAAATTTTAAATATAATGGCTAGGATTTATCAATGCATAACCAATAAATCTCTTACATACTGAGCAACTGCAGACAAAGAATGTACAACAAAGATATGCTGAAAGTTTAAAAAAAAGGTTAAAAGAATGAAAGGCATTCTTTGTTGGAGTTGCCTCCATTTGAGGCGTCTAAGTCTGCAACACAAAATTTATTCAATTTGTTTTTGTTATAAAAAAATATGATGATAGAAGTATCACCTAGCTGCTGTAGTTTATTTGAAAATTTCTATTTTCATATAGCTGAAACAAAAGGAAGATTATTGTTAATAAAATAAATCATGCCTTTAAATGATTATATATCTTTTAATAATACTTATTTTAATAAAAGAGGAAGAATATTTTTTTAACTAGGCAAAAAGCTTTATTTACCTAAATGCGTCACTTAGAGGGAAACAATTACCTTTTATTTAAATACATTAGTATAGGGTAAATGTTTAACTTAAATGCAATATGAAGAGGGTTTTATTAAAAGCATTATAAAAGGTAAATGCTATTTATTTAAATAGAATATGCAGAGGGTTTTACTTAAAGCAAAATAAAAGGGTAAAACCTCTTTTTTTTAAATGCATTAAACAAAGTAAAAGAAAGGATTAACTCTACTAGCTAAGGTACTTTTTTTTTACATAATACTCTGTATTTGAAACAACTAATGGGATTTCTTTTAAATGGAAGAGTTTACTTGGACCAAAATAACCTAGTTTAAAAGGTTAAATTATCTTAAGCCAACATACATGATTGTTTGGTAGATTCCAAGCGGAAAGTTTTCTGAAGGATTGGAATTATGAATACCATCTGAATTTATAGTTGCTTTCTATATGTTTGTCGAACAATGGGTAGAAAATGCATGGTTAAATTCATGGTCATGTATGGCGACCTTGAGGAATCTAGTCTCCTCGAGACGGGTCAGGCTGCTTGTGTGGGTAGCACGGGGAAGCATGGCTTCGTGGTAGGGTGGATGTCACTTCTATAATGCTCTCTCGTCTTCGGGTGTACGAAGAAGGGAGCTAGAATGAGGAATCCATTGAGATGCCACGGACACCAATAAATCTTCATGGAACCAAAGATATATATTTTATCTTCAATATATTTTATTATATAAAATTTCAAGGAAAGTATTGAATTTAACTCATGATGAATTCATGATATTAACTTCATGTTAATTTAATATATGACCAAAGATGAACTCAGTAGTGTTCATGTACTTGATTTTGATGGTTGGTAATAATGATTTAGGAACATTATGATACCGCTTGAGTAATTATGAACTAGTAAAGTCACTTTCTTTACTTTTGATACATGCTTTGGAAAATAATAGCTTGTAGTAAGCTTCCTAGTAATTGTTATAGTTCTATTTGATAGAAGAGTTGTCCTTATGAAGTATAATGCTCATATGTTAAAAATTAATATATGAAATAGAATGATTACATCTTGTTATTCATCTTCATGTTGACCCCCTAAGATGTTACATCTGATATTTCTGTACATAATTGATTTACTTAGTTGGATTTGGATAGTGTTGTTACATATGGTATCAGAGCTCTAGGTTAAACTCTAGAGCCTAATGTGTCTACTTTCTTCTAATGTGACTCATAAATTTTACAGGAATTTCCAATAATGGAACCTCCCTACAATGAAAACCAAAATGAAGTCAGGATTCAAAGAGACAAACTTGATCAAATTCTGGCTATGCTAACAGACACAAGGTCTAGGATGAATGCCCTAGAACATGAAGTTAGGGCCACGAGGTCCATGCCAAACCAAAATGAACAACAGGAAACATCAGTAAACAAAGAAAACAATCTGAACGGACTCACTATGAAAGTGAATCCACACCAGGAAGCAAAAAGGCAAAAAATGAAAATGAGTTGGCCAAAGACTTGAAGAAAATATCACCCCCAAAGTTTGATGGTAAAGCCATAGGGGATGGTGCTAAAGCTTGGATAGTAGAAATGGAAAGGTATTTTGAACTACACGACCTCTCTGAGGAAACCAAGGCAATTTGGGCTTCTTTCCAGTTGAAAGGAGAAGCAACCACCTAGTGGGATAATGCAAAAATGGAAAAAACATCTTTCATCTAAAAACCTTACATGGGATATTTTCTTATCACTATACTTTAACAAGAAAATGAATGAGTTCTAGAGCTTAAGACAAGGAGAACTCTCAGTGACATAATATTGGGAGAAGTTTATTCAACTTCTCAAATATGTTCCCCTTTATCAGCAGGATGAGCGCTTCCGTGTAAGAAAGTTCATTTTGGGATTGAGACTCCAAATAGGCTCAGAAGTAGATCTTCATGGCCCTCAGACCATGGATGATGCCTTTGAAAAGGCCATCAAACAAGAGCAAAAGCTTCACAGCATTGCAAAATATAGAAGGGAAAATAAAGAAAAAGGAAAGAACTACCAAAATCAAGCTCCTACCAATCCTTCCAAACAAAAGAATCATAAAGGTAACCATTTCGGGGATAAGAAAAATAAGAACAAATTTGTAAAAGGGGTTGAACAAAGTAAACCTTTCATCAAACCCAAGAGCTTCAATGAAGGGGTAAATGATAATAATGACAAAGGGAAGTACCAAAAGCCCAAAGAGGGACCAAAAGGTGAATGCTTCAACTACGGGGGTGAGCATTATGCTAACAAATGCCCTCAAAGAGTAGCTGGTAGAACCGAGGGAAATCGGTAACAACAAACTATTCAACACCACATTCATGCGGTAGTACATAATAGACAAGCCAACTTCCAGGCCACACCTATTGAACTGACAGGTATGATCTATGGTGTTTTAGTTAGTGTACTTATAAACATTGGTGCAACAGAATGCTTTATTGACCCTAGAGTAGTGGAAAGATTGCCCAGGAGAGTCAGTTACATGGCCAACTCCTGGACAGTAATGTATGGAAACCAAGAAGAGAGATGGGTCGACCAATGTCTGGCCTACAGCGAATTAACCCTACAAGATATTGTAACTCAATTCAACCTCTATGTAGCTCCGTTAGTATCATATGATATGATTCTGGGAATAAATTGGCTAACCCAACATAAAGCTATTGTAAATTGTTTTGAGAAGACTGTAAATTGTAGAGACGACTATGGGAACCCGAATCAATTATATGGCATTCAAAGGGACATAAGCCTTAGACAGATTTCAACCATGCAAATAAAAAGAGCTCAGAGGAAAGGATGTATCCTGTGTGCTATCCATATAGAGGATATGGAAGAAGGAAAATAATCTCCTCTTGATGAGTTTCTAGTACTCCAGGAATTTTGAGATGTATTTCCTAAGGAATTACCTAGTCTTCCTCCAAAAAGAGAATTTGACTTTTCTATTGATCTCCTACCAGGTACTGAACCTCAATCAAAAGTACCTTATAAGATGACTACTTCAGAATTATATGAGATGAAGGTTCAGCTTCAAGAATTGCTTGATAAAGGTCTGATTCAACCAAGTGTGTCACCATGGGGAGCACCTGTACTTTTTGTTAAGAAGAAAGATGGAACTCTTCACATGTGTATCGATTATAGAATGATCAATAAGGTGACTATTAAGAATAGGTATCCATTATCGAGAATCAGTGAACTTTTTGACCAAATGAGAGGTGCAACTGTATTCTCAAAAATTGACTTGAGATCAAGATACCACCAATTGAGAATCAAAGAGAAAGATATACATAAAACAACCTTTAGAACTCGTTATGGACATTACGAGTTCACAGTACTTCCTTTTGGCCTTACTAATGCACCTATAGCCTTCATGAACCTAATGAATAGTGTGTTCAAAGACTACCTGGATGATTTTGTCATAGTCTTTATTGATGACATTCTTATTTATTCCAAAAGTGAGGAAGAACATGAACGACATTTGAGGTTAGTCCTACATCGCTTAAGGAAACATCGTCTCTTTGGAAAATTATCTAAATGTTCCTTCTATCAGAAGAAAGTACACTACTTGGGACATATCATTTCAGCAGAAGATATATCTATTGATCTAGCTAAGATTGAAGCCATACTAAATTGGCCAACCCCCGCTAATGTTCAAGAGGTCCATAGTTTTATGGGTCTAGCAGGATATTATAGGAGATTTGTTGAAGGGTTCTCAAAGATAGCAAAACCTATCACTACCTTACAGAAAAAGGGAAAGAAATTTGAATGGACAAGGAAATGTGAAGAAGCCTTCCAAATCTTGAAACATAAACTCACTACTACTCCAATTCTCACTGTACTTGTTCCAAATGGGAGGTTCTCAATTATAACAGATGCATCAGGGGATGGTTTAGGTGGGGTCCTTATGCAAAATGGTTTATTTGTAGCCTTTGAATCCTGAAAGTTAAAGACCTATGAAGTTAATTACGCTCCTCATGATCTAGAATTGGCTGCAATAGTGCATGCTCTACAAATGTGGAGGCACTATTTAATTGGGAAACCATTTGAGTTAAAAACTGATCACTTAGGACTAAAGTACATCTTCACACAACCCAATTTAAATGCACGTCAGAGAAGATGGCTTGAATTTCTCAGTGAATATGACTTTGATATTGACTATATCAAAGGAAAGGAAAACATGGTAGCAGATGCTCTAAGTAGGAGGAAGCATATTATGGCAATTGCAGTTTTCTGCTCCACTTTTAGGGGCCAAGTGTTAGAACAACTCCAAGATGATGAGTTCTATACTAAGGTTAAAACAGCTCTAGAAAAGGAACCTTCTAATCAGCAATTTGAGAGATACAAACTAGATCAGGATGGGGCTACTCAGATTTGATCCAAATCATGGTGATTTAAGATCAAAAGTACTTGAGGAAGCTCATAATGCCCCATATTCAGGTCATCCTGGGGTAACTTTTAGCTGATCTAAAACCCCTCTACTTTTGGCCTGGTATGAAAAGAGAAGTAATAGAATACGTAGCCAGATGTTTGGAATGCCAGCGAGTTAAGGCAGAACATATTCATCCAACAAGAAATTTATACCCACATGATATACCAGAAAAAAATGGCAGGTAATCAGTATGGATTTTATATAAGGGTTACCTATGTCTAAATCTAAACACAATGGCATTCTCGTGGTAATTGATAAATTAACAAAGGTAGCCCACTTCATGCTTGGAAATCTGTCAGATGGATCATTAACTTTAGCCAAAAGATTTGTACAAGAAATATTCAGACTTCATGGAGTGCCAGAAACCATTATTTCTGAAAGGGATGTAAGAATGACATCAAGGTTTTGGAAAACCTTGCATGCTGCTTTAGGCACCCGACTTAATTTTAGCTCAGCATACCACCCCCGAACAGATGGTCAAACTAAGTGAGTCAATCAAATTGTTGAAGATTTGCTTCGCATGTACTGTATGGACCAACAGAGCAAATGGGAATAATATCTTCCATTAGTTGAATTTGCTTACAATAACTCACACCAATCTTCCTTAGAAATGGCTCCATTTGAAGCTCTTTATGGCAGGAAATGGCCAACCCCTATCAATTGGGATAAAGTAGAAGACATAATAGTAATTGGGCCTGAAATGCTCAAGGAAATGGAGCAGCAAATGAAACTGATTAGGGAAAGATTGAAGGAGGCTTTTGACAGACAGAAAAGCTATGAAGATAAAAATAGAAGTTTTTGTCAATTTACAGTAGGAGACAAAGTATTTCTCAGAGTTAAACCGCATAAAAGTTTAATATCTTTTGGAAAATCCACCAAGTTGGCCCCTAGATATGTGGGACCCTTTGACATTCTAGATATGATAAATCTTGTGGCTTATAAATTGGCCTTACCACCATCTCTCTCTCGGTTGCATGATGTCTTTCATGTTTCTTTGTTAAAACCATATCACCCTGACACCACTCACATTTTGGATTGGCATGCTTTGTAGGTTCAGGATCCAGGGGTGGTGTAGGTAGAGCCCCTGCGAATCCTAGAGTAGTGCAAGATTAGATTGCGCAACAGAGAAGTATCCCAATGCAAGGTGTAATGGGATTAGTTTTCTGTAGACAGTGCTACTTGGGCAGACACTGCAGAAATGCAATGACTCTTTCCACATCTTTTCTAAGTTTTTGTTATATACACCTTGGATATCATCAGGGCGATGACAATTTTTAGAGGGGAGGGATGTCATAGCCTATTTTGTCCATGATACAGTATTATTGGATATAGATAGTTTTCTTTTGTTTATGATATAGTATTATTGGATACAGATAGTTTTCTTTTGTTCATGATACATTATTATTGGATACAGATAGTTTTCTTTTTGTTACATGACACAATATTATGGATACAGACTTGTAAATATAGTACATATGATGCATAAACAATATTGTTAGCCCAAAATTTGTATAGACATGTATGTTCATTTAGATCAGAGATATATGATAATCTAGTCATCAGAGTGGTTGCGTTTTATTCATTATGATTACCAATAGAGTTGATTTTATATTATCAATGGAGTTGATTTTATACTATGTTATGATCATATCTGAATATTATTTTATATATGAAAATTGTTCATGATGAACTAACCACAACATGGTGTTTGAGTGCAGCAGGAACTTTTACTTCTAAATGAACGGGAGAGTATCATAGAAGAGAGGAATCTAGATTCCTCTCAAGGTCGCCTGCATAACATCTGCACACACACATTAATCATCTTCCCAATTTCATATAGGGTGGGATAGTAGTTAGTTGTGTCTCAAATTGTTTTGTTTCAGTGCTTTGTTAATAACTCAAGAATATATATATACACTTTTGGAATATGAACACATATACGACATATACGTATACATGCATATATGCACTTAAGTAAACTAATTATGAGTATATAGTGCATATGTTTATACACGATACATACAGATATTTATACGTATATACGAGTATGCACACATATATCGTAATTATTTATACCTAAGTACATATATAGCATTTATACATATGTGCATTATACATGGAATAATGAATAATGTTTAAATAAAAATAAATAAATTACCCAGTCATTTTAATTTAAGAAATTAAATAAAACTTCGATGGAGAAATCACTCTCTGTAAATAAAATTTAAATAATGCTTTCTTGACTGGAAGGAGTATATTTATATAAATTTTATCTTGCGGCTAGATGGAAATAATCTGGCAAAATATTTTATTGCCACAAGTAATGTTTTTTTTTTAAATAAAATAGAGAGAGAGTTCTTTTAACTGATAAATATTTTTTTCTCTGACACCAAATAAATAAATAATACCTTTCTCTCTACCGTGCCAACATTTGCTGAAAAGAGACAGATGGCAACCAAAACTTTATGAAGTGTTAAGCGGAGGATTTAGGAAATTTTAACAGGTTATCTTGGCAAATTTTTCTCATGAAATAAGACACCTGGAAGGAGTGGGGACTGATCTATATAAAAAAAGAAATTATAATGTGTTGGGGAAAAAGAAGAAAGAAAAGGAAGAAAACGGAGGAAGCAGGAAGGAGGACAAGTATAGACAAAACAAATCTTGTTTTTGGTGGTTTAAAGGTATGGAAATCTAAATTTATCTGAGCATTGCCTGGTTATGAATGTAATAGAAAATCATTCCTATACTTGCTTTTGTTTTAAAATGTGCTGTGCAAATAAGACTTTACCTCAAATTTGTTTATTTCTTCCAAATTCTAAAACAAATCATTCAATAACACTGCTATAAATTTCCTCCATTTAGGCAAGCTGAAGCATTTTGTTTCTTTATTTTACTAGTTGGAAAACATGTGACAAACAAATAAATTAAAACTTAGCTCAAATTTAATCATAGCTAAAACTATAAAATTTTAAATATAATGGCTAGGATTTATCAATGCATAACCAATAAATCTCTTACATACTGAGTAGCTGCAAACAAAGAATGTACAACAAAGATATGTTGAAAGTTTTAAAAAAAAGGTTAAAAGAATGAGAGGCATTCTTTGTTGGAGTTGCCTCCATTTGAGGCGTCTAAGTCTGCAACACAAAATTTATTCAAGAAAACTTGTTTTTTTTATAAAAAAATATGATGATAGAAGTATCACCCAGCTGCTGTAGTTTATTTGAAAATTTCTATTTTCATACAGCTGAAACAAAAGGAAGATTATTGTTAATAAAATAAATCATGCCTTTAAATGATTATATATCTTTTAATAATACTTATTTTAATAAAAGAGGAAGAATATTTTTTTAACTAGGCAAAAAGCTTTATTTACCTGAATGCATCACTTAGAGGGAAAGAATTACCTTTTATTTAAATACATTAGTATAGGGTAAATGTTTAACTTAAATGCAATATGAAGAGGGTTTTACTTAAAAGCATTATAAAAGGTAAATGTTATTTATTTAAATAGAATATGCAGAGGGTTTTACTTAAAGCAAAATGAAAGGGTAAAACCTCTTTTTTTAAAATGCGTTAAACAAAGTAAAAGAAAGGATTAACTCTACTAGCTAAGGTACTTTTGTTTTGACATAATACTGTGTTTACAACAAATAATAGGATTTCTTTTAAATGGAAGAGTTTACTTGGACCAAAATAACCTAGTTTAAAAGGTTAAATTATCTTAAGCCAACATACATGATTGTTTGGTAGATTCCAAGCAGAAAGTTTTCCGAAGGATTGGAATTATGAATACCATCTAAATTTATAGTTGCTTTCTATATGTTTGCCGGACAATGGGTAGAAAATGCATGGTTAAATTCACGGTCATGTATGGTGACCTTGAGGAATCTAGTCTCCTCGAGATAGGTCGGGCTGCCTGTGTGGGTAGCATGGGGAAGCATGGCTTCGTGGTAGGGTGGATGTCACTTCTATGATGCTCTCTCATCTTCGAGTGTATGAAGAAGGGAGCTAGAATGAGGAATCCATTGAGATGTCGTGGACACCTATAAATCTTCATGGAACCAAAGATATGTATTTTATCTTCAATATATTTTATTATATAAAATTTCAAGGAAAGTATTGAATTTAACTCATGATGAATTCATGATATTAACTTCATGTTGATTTAATAAATGACCAAAGATGAACTCAATAGTGTGCTAGACTTAGGGCATACAACTGAGAGGGGGGGTGAATCAGTTGTGCGAAACTTTCTCTTTCAAACACTTGAATCTTCTTTAGTGATTAGCATAATATTAATCATGAACCATAATGCATTCAAATCAAAAGCAAAAACATATCAACACATATGACACCAAGATTTTGACGTGGAAAACTCGGTTAAGGGATAAACCATGGGGTGATTAACCTAAGAATGTATTCTTTGTTAGAAGAATAGAAAGAACAAAATGGCACATGCCAAGTAGGGCTCACTGCCCGAGCACACTGCTCACAAGATGCTCACTGCCTACAAGAGACACATTGTCTACAAAGGAATAAGTATCACCTTTATGAACTGGAGAATAGCATCTTCAGCATGCTTGAATCAGTTCCATTTAAGCCCAATACATCTGCTCTACCTTTTGCACCTCTTTTTGCTACCACACACTCATCACCACAAGACACACTTCAAAATGAATTCACAATCCCTTATTTATACAAGGCATCGACTTAGGAACAATCATCTAAGTCAGCAAACACCTACAAGAACATCCGCAAGACGTGTAATACATCCGGTCGGCCAGTTTCAAGAACACCAATATCCGTGGTTATTCTTCAAATGCAAACTCTAACTTCAATGCGGACCACCAACATTAACTAGACATGATCCAACAATCATCATAACCTCCCCTGAATCACCAAGAACATCCGCACTTCATTATCCTATTGGAATTCTTCTCTCCTTCATCCAGAGCTACAAGAACGCAGTCTGTCATCACTGTCACAAATGAATAGGCTCTTCCATACCTTCAACCCATGAACTAATCTAGTTGATACTTCACAGGGATGTCCTCAACACTCCCTAAGATCCGCAGAAAGGGATAATGAAATACCAGATCTCACCAGACCTATCTATGGCACTCTGTCACCTCTGAACACCTGCTGGAACCGGTTCTACTTGAGCGACCATAACCTCTTCAAATCTTCATGCGGACCTCTGAAATCTTGACTGGAGCATCTCAAGACTTATATCTACAAACCCTTTAAACCGCATCCTTTGATCCTCAACCTATTGAGGACTTTTACCTTCTTGTCATCATTGTTCTTCAATGTTCCTAATTTTGACTTATTTTCTCAATATCCTCAGCACACAGCTCATCTAATCCTTCTCATTAATGCAACATGAGTATGTTGATATCAATGACAACGCCGGTTAGGCCCATACTTGCAACATAGTGTTCATGTACTTGATTTTGATGGTTGGTAATAATGATGTAGGAACATTATGATACCGCTTGAGTAATTATGAACTAGTAAAGTCACTTTCTTTACTTTTGATACATGCTTTGGAAAATAATAGCTTGTAGTAAGCTTCCTAGTAATTGTTATAGTTCTATTTGATAGAAGAGTTGTCCTTATGAAGTATAATTCTCATATATGTTGAAAATTAACATATGAAATAGAATGATTACATCTTGTTGTTCATCTTCATGTTGACCCCCTAAGATGTTACATTTGATATTTCTATACATAATTGATTTACTTAGTTGGATTTGGATAGTGTTGTTATAGATTGTCTACCAACATTATTGAAGCCACATATATTAAGAGTATCAGGCTTGATAAGAGATGTATCTATGCCAAGCTTATGTAATAGGTCTATGCCACAAACATTAAGGTCTGATCCATTATTGATCATAGTATGCTTTATTCTAGTTCTATTAATGACGACAAATATCATGGGAGGCTCATATTCTTGTTGTACTTCAAGGGAAGGTAAATCACTTTTCTTAAAGACGATATCTAATTCAGTCGCATGCTTACAATCTAATAGGGTTGATACGTCATTTGGTCTCATATAAGATGGAATGACTATCTTCTGTAGAGCCTCTTGGAGCATTTTGTGGTATGTAGGAAAGGTTTGTATTAAATTCCAGAGTGATATCTTAGCTAGAGTAGCACGAAGTTGCCTGACAAGATCATATTCTCTAGTAGTATGTTGAGAAAGATGAGGAGGTGGGGGAAGAGAAGGTTGAGAAGGTGGTAGAGATGTGGGCACACTCGGTGCTTGCTTTTTTTTTTGTTATTGCAAGTGTTGTATGTGTGAGCAACCGCATGATAATGGAGTTGTTGCGACACATTTTGAACAAGTTGTTTATTTTGAGTAAGTTGCTTTGCAAAGTTGAAAATATAACCAAGAGGTTGAGATGGGTTTGGAACACCTCGAACTATAATCACAGGTTTAGAGAGAGAAGGCAAATCAGGTGCCTTATGCATAATGATTTTAGTAATATTTTGAACATTAATGCACTTATCGAACATCCCCTTAGTGGGTGGGATAAGTCTATTGATGATGATGGAATTTACATTATTATCTTTTTGAGTACGCTCACCATCCATCCTCGAGGGATTCAATGTGAGGGAAGGCTCTTCATCCACTAATGCTTCATCTTTTGAGAGAACATTGGAATGAAGGTAGGGTAGAGTGATGTTAAGAAATGTATTAATGATTTCGTCCTCTTAATTAGGAGGAATCTTAGGAGAGGGATCAAAAGAATACAATGACATAGGCATAGCTAAGTTTTTATCATATGCATCAATTTCACAAACCTTTCTAGTAAAGTTCGAAGAGGACATGTTTTGCATTTAGATAGTTTTGTTTATGTTTTTGCTTTCAAATCTCAAAGAAAAGTTAGATGTATGAATGTTCTTACTTTCTAAATTAAATACAAATGACAAGTATGATATGCTATAACAATTTGTAATCAAATTTAGCAACTAATCAACATAGCAAATATCTAAAATAAGTTTTGCAATCATTGAACACTAAGTGCAAGATTAGCGGGGTTTACCAAAAAGGTGATGTTTTTGGTAACCACAACAATGAAGAAGTACAAATGCAATATGTGCAAATAAAAAATGTTTAACTAATTCAATACTAATCAGATCTAATACAAAAATTAGAAAGTTGAAAAATGTAAGATGGAAAAGAGAGACCTAATCACTATTCAACTAGCTAGGTAAATCTTTTCAATCAAACATTGTAACACAAGCCACCAATGGCTTTGAGCTAAGGTTGCTATCCTTTAGGAAGAGCCTTGTTGGGTTGGTGAGAGCTCTATCCCTTTGTTGTAATAAAAAAGATTGAGGCAGTTAGGTTAAATCTAAGGTTTTAATGATGAAATATACCAAAACAAAAGTTATAAACCTATCAGGACTAAAAACCTAGAAGGCAAGACTTGAACTGAATTGAGTGGAGCTATTGGGGACCACTTCCAGAAGAAATGTCTAGATCTGGAGGACTATGGCACCCAGGCACAGGTGTCTTAGAGTTTTAGGGTGTCTGAAGTCTGAGACACTTCCAACACCTGTACTTTTGTCTTTTTGTCAATCATTTCTCTTTGGAACTTTGTCTTCAACCTGCACACATAAAGATGGAAAATGTTGGTTTTGTTTTGGGCCTTACCTTGATGATCTGACTGTCTTTTCCAAGAAACATCAAGATCATGCTTAACACTTGCGACAAGTTTTGGAATGATGTCGTCAAAATGGTATTTCTCTTAACCCAAAGAAGTCAGTTTTTGGGGTTACAGAAGGAAAACTTCTTGGTCACATTGTGTCTAAAGAATGAACTAAGATTGACTTAGAAAGAGTCAAATCTATCCGCAGTCTTACTTTGCCTGCAAGTAAGACTGTTGTTCACTCTTTCTTCGAAAAAGTGAATTTTCTGTGGAGGTTCATTCTAGAGTTCGCAGAGAAAACTTATCATATTGTTGATATGATGAAATGTAAGACCACTTTCCGTTGGAGCGTGGAAGGTAAAGAAGCTTTTAAGGACATAAAACAAGCCATAGCCCATGCTCCGGTTTTGGTTTGTCCTGACTACAATAAGAATTTCATTATGTATAGTTATGCTTCAGAGCATACATTGTCAGCAATTTTGGTTCATCAGATTGAGGAAGGTGTTCAATCTCCAATCTCATTCATGAGTTGTCCTTTGAAAGCTCATGAACTTAAGTATTCTAATATGGAGAAACATGCTTATGCTATAGTGAAGGCTGTGAAACATTTCAGGGTCTACATTTTGAACTCACATATTGTTGCTCTGGTACCAGATACAACGGTGAAATCTATCCTAACTCAACATGAGTTTGGAACCAAGAGGGGCAATTGGATTGCCAAAATTTAGGAATTTGATCTTGATATCAAACCCACCAAGCTTGTGTGTGGGAGAGGTTTGTGTCAGTTGATTGCTAATAATGTTCCAAAAGAAACAGGTGATGAAGAGGTAGAAGTTGAAGATGTTCTCTTTGTTACTACAACTGATGAGTGGTATCCTAATATCACTTATTTTCTCACATATGATGAGTGCCCTTCTCATTTTTCTTATAAAGAGAAGCAGACTATCAAGCTTAAGGCTGCAAACTATCTTATAGGATAATAGTTTGTATAAGAGAAGTCTTGATGGAGTTTTTCTCCATTGTGTTGATAAAGCACAACAGAGTAAGTTACTGGAGTCTTTCCATAATTTGGCATGTGGAGGACACTTTTCGGCACCAGTAACAACTCATAAAATTTTGGGGGCTAGGTACTATTGGCCCACATTATTTCAAGATGTGTACAATTGGGTACGTAGATGTGAACTTTGCCAACAGTTTGTGGGAAAACCTACGTTGGCTGCACTACCATTGAAGCCGGTTGTGATTGAAGAACCATTTCAGCAATGGAGCATTGATTTCATTGGTGCTGTGAATCCACTGTCAAGTGCGGGATACAACTATGTACTTACATCGACAGACTATTTCACCAAGTGGGTAGAAGCTATTCCAGTTAAGCATGCTACTTCCGAAGTGGTGTAGAAGTTCCTCAAGGAGAACATCATTTCCCGGTTTGGAGTTCCAAACAAGATTGTGGTAGATAATGCTACATGTTTTTCTTCAAATGAGATCACTAGTTTTTGCTTTGAATACGGGATTATTCTTTCACATTCATCCGACTATTATCTACAAGGGAATGGTCAAGCAGAATCTAGTAATAAGAATCTGGTTACTATTATCAGGAAACTAGTAGAGGATAATCAAAGAACATGGCATAAAGCTTTATTTGATGTTTTATGAGCTGATAGAATTACCCCTAAGAGGGCAATTGGTATGTCACCATTTCGGCTGCTATATGGTTTGAATGAAAAAATACCTATTACCTTGGAATTGTTGGCTTTGAAGTTGGCAAAGGCAGTGAAAGATAGAACTTTTGAAAGTTCTATTGATAAACGCATAATGTACCTTTCTGGACTTGAAGAGCAGTGAGTTATGGTAGTAGACCGTATTGCTAAACATCAAAGTCAGGTCAAGAAGCTTTTTGATAAAAAAGTGAAGGCCAGAGAACTTTAGATTGGGGATCAAGTCTTGTTATGGGACAAGAGGAGAGAGCCAAAAGGAATGCATGGAAAATTTGATTCCCTATGGAGAGGCCCATTTATCATTCACCAACTCTGTGGTGAGAATAGTTTCTTGCTGGAGTATCAAGATGGGATACCATTCTTGCTACCTCATAGTGGACAACATCTGAAGCATTTCAATCCATGAAGCGTCAGATAAGTTCACTTGTATATTTGTATAGTTTGTATTTTTCTTTTTCATTTTTAGTCTTTTTGTGTCTTTAATTTTGTTTGCTTGACTCTATGGCCCAATGGCATGGATGAAGGCACTTAGAGACTGGATTCTTCTCCCAATGATCAAAGGAAACTCCCCAATCAGAGCCAGTTGTCCTCAAAATCAGCTGAGCTCATTTTGTAGGACGACCCCTACGAAACTTGTCCGTTTCATAGCCTACAACTCTAAGCACATTTTTCAAGGCAAATTTTTGCCCTCATACATGATCTTCTAACTCCTGGGAATTATTTTGAGCATCTCCTCGTTTTGGTTCTTTAAGTTTTGCTAAATTCGAATACGTGAGCAAACTCGTTAAAACAGTTAGTTTAATTGTAAAGGAGTTAGAAAATTTTAAGTGTAGCATGTTTGAGCAGTCATTTTTTCCACCATTACATGTTTTTATCCTTTTCCTATTTTACATGCAGGAGTGGCATTTTTTGCCGCTCATGCATGTTTGTGTTTCTTTAACCCTAAATGTAGGGGTGGCAAAAATCGTCGCCCGTGCGTATTGCTCTTGACATATGTTCGATCAGTAAAAACTACCGCCTATGCATTTCTTGAGCATCTTAAGTTAACTCGAGTGCATTTATGGCACTCATGCCAAGTTTTAATGCTCCTTTTTTAATAACCTTTTTAAACATCTTTTATTGTTTTCTTTTTTATCTAATCATCTGGTAACCTTCATTTATGCAATTTGGAACCCTTGTGAACCTGTGTTAGCAATTTTAGGCGTGTGGATTTTTGATTTGGATTTCTAAACGAGTTTGATTTCTCTTTCACCGGGTGAGTTTTCTTTTCTTTCCTTTCTATTTTTATTTTTAGGGTTTGCATGTGATATGAACGTCTCTCTACGATTGATTGAAATCCCTTGTTTTGTTAAAATGGTTTCTATAAAATTCATTGTTTTAAGATTATTTTTTGCCATTTGTTTTTTCTTTTATTATTATTTTCCATTTCATTCTTTAGGGTTATTGGTAGTTTTCATGATTTTAATCTGATACCCTAGTTTCTGTTTTAGTCAAGTTGCAGATTTTTCCCGCTCATACTACCCTAAACTTAGATTTTGTTTTAGGTTTCACCTTCAGATGTAAGGGTGGCAATTTTTTCCGCCCTCACATTTTTTTGTTTGCCTAGTAGTGTATCAATGGTCAAAATGACCTCCGATACATATGTCTTTCCCTTAGCGGTAATATCCTGATGTAAACGCGGTAATTTTTGCCACCCCTACATAAAGTACGTTTTACCTTAAATGCGTAAGTGATAGAATTCACCACCCAAACATGTTTTTGCCTTTGTTTTGTGTATGCAATACCTGATGTAAGAGCAGCAAAAATTGCCGCCCCTACATGAAACTCACTTAACTTCAAGATGCATTAGCGGTAAAATTCACCGCTTATACACTTTGCAAAAACCAAGACAAACTCCATATGCAAAAGTGAGTGAAATTACCGCTTGTACATCCTAGCCTTTGCACTCATAAAAAGATTTTATCCTTACATGTAAGGGCGATCATTTTGACAGCTCCTACATGGAACCTAGATTTTCATCTACCTACAGAGGTAGTCAAAATGACTGACCCTGCACTAATGCAATTTACCCCAATCCTAAATTTTTTTCCTAACACTGGGAATTTTCACAAAATGATACTTATAGCCCGCTTTCACCAAATTTCTTGACCTGCATGCTCTCAATCCATTTTAAGCATATTCCCATGTTCATGATCATCAATTCACAGTATCCTAATTTTCCTATTTTTCTCCTAACTGCGAGATCATGAACTTTGCAGTTTCATCGAGCATTTGTGATCGACACCATTTCCAGTTTTCTCCTCAAAGATGATGTCAGAATGTCAGAGCCGTCTCTGTCAAAGGCCAAGATCATGAAGTACAAGTACCAAGGGGTTTTCCCTATTACTTCAATACAATCCAATATAGATGAGATTAAAGACATGGAGATTGGACATGTAGACATGGCAGAATTTGTAGAAAGGACCAAACAGGCAAATCCTCCCCATTATATACAGAAGATCATTGAGAGCAACATACACTTGGTAGCATATTTTCCAGTGGCTACTCATAATCCAGAGTTTGTTCTCCAAGTGGCAATCCACTATAATAGGGATGCTAGAACTGTGACTGATTCTTAGGGAAATGTAATCATGAGGCTAAATCCAGAGTTCCTTGATAAGATTTTCATGTGTCCACCTATAGTAAATATTGGGGAAATTGACTTTCCCAAAGGTCAGAAGGATTTTGAGACTAATGTGGAATCTGCAAAGAAGCATATCAACAACAAATGGTAGAAGACTCCTAGGAATAATCTGTCTAGGTGGCCTAAGGAACTCTCGAGGAGTGATTTTATGGAAGAAGTCAGTGATTTGATCACACTGTTGAGCAGAGTCAGAGGTTTTCCATCTTCCTCCAAATTTCAAGGATGGATGTACACATACATCAGGGTGATTCTCAAAGGACAACAAATGATATTCTGGGGAGAGAAAATCAGTAATGCTCTACATGATTAGTTGATCAAGGTCAATACTACTTTTAAGTTCTATATGACCTCATATTTGGTATATGCAACTGCAAGCATGAGGATATTTCCTGGTCTCACTCAGGATGGTGATCGGAGGTTGGTTCCAGTGTTTCAGTACTGTCCACAAATAGCTCCCAAAGGGTCAATCCATTATTTCCACAGGGTGAATGATGCATTCTTTTAAGTTTTCATGTGTTTATGGAACAGTGAGCTTGAGCAAAAAAGGGTATCAGATGAAGCTTGGGAAGTGGTTAATTCTTTTGGTTGCTTATTTCTCCAATTTCCTACTTTCACTTACTTAAGAGTTGGATATTATCCAGGGTATCAATATATGTTATCGAGATATCCAAGTGATAAGGTAGTTCTGATCGATTTATGTAGACAATTGATTGTTATGCATAATAAACAGATGGAATTGAAAAAGTTAGGGATTAAGTTTCCTATGGAGATTGGTAGTTACTTAGTACAATCAGCTACTAAGGCTAATGCTGTTGAGGTAGAGATGCAACTAGTGATGATGAAACAGTTCAAGAAGAGGGATCACTTCAACTTCTGAAGAGTACAAGATAAGATCAAAAGGAAGGCAGTGTTTCATGTCCCTATGGTTGAGGACATCTGGGCTAATCTGAGAACCCAGAATGAGATAAGGAAACTAGATTACTACAGGTTACACCTAAGTCAGATAGAGGAGCTGGGATTCGTTGATGTTCCAAAGGGCATGGATGATGAGGGTGATGTCCTAGATCCCAAGTATAACATCAACAATATTGAAGCTTTAGCTTTGCTAGAAATTAAATGGTCTGTGAAAGAAGAGACTTCTATCAGAAAGAGATTTCAACCTATACTGGCTAACACCAATATATGGTTGCAAAGCAAAGGTCTCAATTTGAAAGAGTTCCTCACCAGGTCAGAGACAAAAATTTAGGAGTAGACCAGAAAGAAGGTAGAAAATAGAACTAAAAATAAAAGTGATGTTTTGTTTTCTTCCAAGGTGTCCAAACCGAAGATCAAATTTGTCTCTAAAGGAGGTAAGACAAAAGAAATTGCAGGAAGTTCTAATGTGGTAGAATCAGGTACTGAAGAAATAAACATTGATAACATGGAGGTTGAGAATGCTGAGATGGAACAACAGAATGTTAAAGAACCTGATTTTGAGCAAGTAAAAATGAGTGAGAAACCAGATAAAGAAGGTAATAAGGAACATGAAATAGACAAGGATGTAGAACAGGAACAACTTGGTGGTTCGTCAAAGTCTCCTCAAAAGGATAGTTCCCAAGAGCCACAAGTTTCTATAGCTTTGCCTCATGTTTCTGTTTCTGATAGTTTTCCAGTGGTTTCTAATGTTCCTGTTTCTCCTATTGTCATTGTATCTTCTGATAATACTCCCCCTTCTGTGAGAACTAGTTTTGGGACTGTTTTTGATTCTTCTGGCTCTATTCCTAGTTTATCTTCTCCTTCTTTTGATATTGGAGAACAAACTGTTATGGATCATTTTCTTGATGGTTCAGAGAAAAGTGTTGAAACAAGTGTAGTTTTCACCAACACCTCTCCAATTGTAACCATAATAGGTATTGGCATGAGTTCCACTAAGCAAGAAGTTGATTCATGTCCAAATGTTAGTACTCCAACACTACCTCCACGGTTGTCTGCTTATACACCGAAAAGGAAAAAGTAGGCTATCTCGCCAGATGACATTGACATTGAGAAATTGCTGCCTACTAAACCAAAAGCTCAGAAGAAAAAGACTAAGACTATTTCTAGGCTAATTAATGAAAAGGGAATCAGGTATGCAGAGATTTCTAGACCACCTACAGATGCCACCACAGATAATTTTGATGTGAACAACTATATTGTTTCTAGAGTTGAATTGGGAAAGCTGACTCATGAAGGCTTCAAGTCAGATTTTCAAGTCATAGCAAGCTCTTTGCTTGTAAAATTTGATGAGGAAAAGAAAGAAAAAGAACATTATAAAGATAAGGCTAAGCAACTTGCTGTTGTTCTTCAAAAGATAGTGAAATCATCAGAAATTGTGGAACCGATGGCAGTTATTGTAGAAGACCCTTTGATTCAAAAGGTTGAAAAGGTTCAAGCTAGAGGAAGAGTAGTTGGTGATATTCTAGAATGGTTGTTGGCACAAGGCAGAGTTCTCTTGAAGACCACAGTGGAAAGAAAGGAAAAAATGGAAAAGGCAAACGCTGAGTTGGATATTATTGTTGATACATTATCTTAGGACCTTTAAGATCAAGAAGACAATTTAGAGGAATGGATTGAGATGAAGAAAATGAAGATTAAGAATTTGATTGCGATTGGTGTCGTATCAAATCAAGAGTCTTATCTCAAGACCAAGGAATCTCTAACTCATCACATCAATGTGATAAGAGGTCTGCTTGATGATCTGTGCCAAGTACAAGAAAATAGTGAAGATAGTGATGTCTCACCTCTGCACAGGCTAGAGGAACTACCATGCACTCTAACAGGTGAAGATCATAAGTTTCTCTTTGCAGATGAGATGATTGATGCTTTCAAAAAAAATGGTTCAGCAGAAGTTTGAAGATGAGGTGCTCACAATGGCTTCCATGGATAATCTTTATGATTATCATTCAACCTTTGAAAATCTGAAGGATAACCTCGAAAAGCATGAGAAGGTGACAAAGGTGGTCAAGGATGTAGTTCTCAGGGCTCATACCATTTTAGGCAATACGGCTAGACCGGATGTATATGAGATGGCGGTAGTACAGACCATGTACCAAAATTTCCTAAAGAAGAATGATGGTGACAGTTGATATTCTTCTTCGTTCCTTAGTTTATTTTCATTTTTGTATATGCAATTTGTATTTTGTTTGGGACATATTCACATGTATTTTTCCAAAATGTAATTACATGTGAGACAAAGGAAGGCCTAAGTCAAATAGGACTCTTTTATTGAATAAGTCAAGGTAGTTATAGATTTCCTATTTTTTCTCTAGGCTCCTCCCTATAAATAAAGAGGGCCTCTATTGTAATTTTTATATGTTGTCTATTGAAGCGAAGCGCTACCATTTTGAAGAGCAATTTGAGACTTTGAGCTTATTTTGTAAATTAGTTTTCAAGCAATATCAAGAAACAAGTTGGCATCCCATCTTTGTCTTGGAGCAAGTTTGTAATGTTATAGAATTGTTCTTATGTCCTTTCTATTTCATTATCTTGTATGAATGTTTGAATTGTGAGCGTGGAAATCAAGTGTTCGGAAGGTAATTCAAATGTGATATTGTAAACTTTGTGCTGCTATATCATATTTGGGATTTGCATTTAAGTTTGTGAATGAGAAGTAACTTGAAGACTTTGGGCTACAAGTTATTGGTTGTGATCTTGTTATCTTATATCGGCGTATGGTGAAGACTTTGAGCTGCACTCTATTCTGAAATCATTTTATTTTTAGTTGGTGAAAGAAGCAACGGAAGACTTTGTGTTTCCGTGAGTTTGTGGTAATTCATAGTCACTTGCATAAGTAGTAGTTTTGTTGAAATCATTGTGTAAACATATATTCTGAAAAAAAGAGAATATGATGGAACGGAATCACCCCAATTATAGTTCTTAGTGTAAATAAGTTTTATCAATTACTAAGTTTGCAATAGTTTGCAATTAAAGGGAGCCTCCCCTTGCTAAGAGGGGAGATTTATCTCATCACATTGTGGTTGATATAACCATTTTGCCTTTAGTTAGCTAAAGACAAAACATTCATGCCCAACACACGTGACAACAAAGTGACTTTCTTGTGGTCATGTAAGGTGGTGCATAATGACATAATGACTTCTATGTAAGGTGAACATGGTACTAGATCTTGTGTGCTAGCTTGGAGTATTACTGAGTCGTGTGTGTTAGTGAGTCGTGTGTTAGTGGATAAGATTGTCAAGGTATGTGTAAGGTTCCTCAAGGCTTGCATTGTTACACATTGATCAACATAGGTCTATGAAGTTTCATAACCTAGATTAAAGAACCCTACTCCATGTCAGTTTAATTAGTAAAAACACTAATTGAGGTACCATAGAATATGTTGCACTACCATAGTCACCATTTAAAATTCATTGTAAAGGAGATAAGCCATACTTGAGAGTATCTATGGTACCATGCATAGAAGGATGATACATGAACTATATAAGGTACAAGCAATGCAAAATGGTCCTTGCCCTTAAAAATCATAAAATTGAATTAATAGAGGATCTATAAATAATGAAAGAGGCAGGGTAGCGAGGGAGAGAAAAGTTGGAATAGTCAAGGGAATGAGAATAAAAAGAAAATGGAGAACATAACAGACAAAATTATAACAAAGCGATGACTAACACAGAGTAGAGAAATTAGGAAGTTGCTAAGGAAATTTTGGAAAGGAAAAGGTTGAGCGTAACAACATAGGATGGTATAAAAAGAGTGTAAAACAATATATTATAACAATTTTGTAGACAGAGTATTGAGATAAGAGATTAGTGGGTTAGATGATGTGATGCCCTTAGAGGAGAATGGCGCATGCATAAGCCTTCACTAGTTTCTAGAGAAGGATGAGAGAATGTTTGGGGGTAGTGTTGGTAAGAGCCTTCACCAAGTCAAACATACACGTGTCGTAGAGATCTTAGTGATATTTAGAGAAAGAATTAACATTTTAACAGAGGATACACAAAAAGAATATACAATAGCACACATCGTGCTAAGGTACATTATATGACTAGATATGAATCACTAAGAGATATAATGTTATTAATTAGTCATATAAAGGACATAAATCATAAAAAAGAAAAAAAAATCGAAAAAATGTGAAAAGAAAAAAGAGAGTAAAAAGATAACATGAAAAGATATCTTTAAAAAGTATTATGAAGATATATAAGGAGGATAATAAGATAACATAAGGGCATAGGAGAAAAAAACATGATGAGAACATACTAATTGTTTTGCTCAACACTTCTATTTACTCTATTTTTTATATTTTTTTATTAGGAGAACAACCATCTAGAAAATAAACAATATGAACTTTAACCACACAAGATGAAAATGTCTTTTTCTCAATAATATACATATAACAAAGAAGGTGTTTTGAAATTATTTTTATTATTAAAAGGTTTGTAGAGCAATTGATTAAGCTCAATTAGTGAGGATAATGGTATGTTTCTTAAAACACTATTCACCAAGGTTCAAATTCTGCGGATGTGCAATTGGACCACGTTTGACCATTAGGTGACTTTGATAGACTAGATCCCCTAATCATAACAACTTAACCTAAAAACAACTTCTAATTTACATGTATGCTCCTGCACAATATCATAATCCATATATAAAAATAAAAATACCAATATCTATATAATCTAATTACTTTAACAACAATAAAATCATCATATCCCACACCTTAAACAAATTCCTTGTGTAAACCCGAAGAGATAACCAATAAAAAAATATGTCTACCTCTCAATATGCATATAGAATTTGCAACTTCAAAACTTGTGCACAACATGATTCTTCATATGTAAGTTAAAGGATTGCATGTATCATTTAAAAATATCATTACAATTTTTTGGTGGGCCAGTCTATTCCTCTCCACATTTGCTCTTTACAAAAGCATTCTTTTCATTTCAAACTGTGAATCAAATTCGGTCAGCATTAATTTTTTCAAAACTCAAAACTGGATAAATTTCAACAAGGGCAAAGCAAGAGGAAGATAATTCCCCAAGTTTTGCAGTTCACTTCCTTGCAACTATCTTCAAAGAAAACTTACACACAAAAATACTGGACCTGTCATAAACTTGGAGGATCCTTATGTACATGAGTTTGGCTTCGGCAAATGCTAAATCAAAATACACAGTCCCTAAGAAAATTTGTTGTCTTAGTTGAAAAACGAAACAGGAGCAATTCAGGGCTGTTAAAAGACATGAGACAGACCATCAAGAGACGATAAGAGAAAATGGGTCCAACGCCTAGGAGAAAAGCTGCCTCCACCATTTCATCCATCATCTTGGAAATAAACACTGCATACTCCTGCATTACCTCTGCTATCACTGTGAACAGAGTCATCCTCACGAATCAGATTTTGTCAAACTTATGTAACTCTCAAAATTTCCACCCACAATCGAATTGTTAGGGATAGAGGCTCCTATTTAACAAACTTGGAGAGATGGTAAAGCCCATAGCTACACAGTGTGATGGTACACGCCTGGTTTTCACAAACCGTAATCCATTCATACTTATCCACCGCTTTGGAAAGTGGAGCAATCCACATAGGAGGACAGCTGCCGGTTTTCTCTTTCTTATGGATATTTAAACATAATATATGAGACTCCACATAGGAGGACAGCTGCCGGTTTTCTCTTTCTTATGGATATTTAAACATAATATATGAGACTATGTGACCTCCATTGTTAACATTTCACCTCCAATCTTACGTGCATATGTTTGATATTTTATTTTAGGGTTTAGATATTTTATTTCAGGGTTCAATTAAGTAGTTTTGGAGTCGAACACATGGCTCACTTAGAATAATGAATAAAAATAATCTCTTAGCATTATTATCTTATGAGTCAAACACATGATCCATTAGGATAATGGATAAAGATAATCTCTTAGCATTATTATCTTCTCAAGTCAAACCCATGATCCACTAGAGTAATGGATAAAGATAATCTCTTAGCATTATTATCTTCTTATGTAGTTTTGTGTGAATATTATAAATATATGGTTTTAGTATTTATTTGATCTATTTGGTACATTGGTTTTAGCTAATTTTAGACTTAAACTTAATAGTTGAAAGTGTATGCCTTGTATTTTTATCTTTCATTTTATGTCATTTTGTGTATGAGTGTCTTAAGAAACTTAAACTTAATAGTTGAAAGTGTACATCTTGTATTTTTTATCTTTCATTTATGTCGTTTTGTGTATGAGTGTCTTAAGAAACTTAAACTTAATAGTTGAAAGTGTAGGCCTTGTATTTTTTATCTTTCATTTTATCATTTTGTCTATGAGTGTCTTAAGAAACTTAAACTTAATAGTTGAAAGTGTACCCCTTGTATTTTTTATCTTTCATTTTATGTCATTTTGTGTATGAGTGTCTTAAGAAATTGTCTTAGCACATGATTTTGATTAATTTGGCATTCCCACCGACCTCATTTTCTGGTTGACCATTACAAACAAAACCTAACCTCTACTCAGACTATTCCCATCCCATGAATTATCAGTTCCTCTCCTAGGTTCATTTTTGTGCCCACAAATATGATCTGGTTCATTTCCACACTCATGGATTTGACCCTTAAAGTTTTCACTTTAAATTTAATCATGGGTTCAAGTTGAACCCTTTCAACTAGTCGTTATATGTCAATTCACATACCAAAATTCTTAAATTATGTGTCTAAGTCAAATTAAAAGGACACCACCCCTAAGTCACTTTATAAAATCTACAATCCATCATCCAAGCTCATGCAAAGGTCCTTATCCAATTGAGTTAGTCTCAGAATAACTCTAACCCTCTTATAGCATTATGCTAAATCAATATATCATGATTGCATGGAATCTTTGTCAAACAAATTTCAAAACCCTAGTTTTACACTAAGTCTTTGCATTAATTTTGCATTTTTTCCATGTTCCAAGTTACCCTATGAGGACAATGTCTAATGCATTTATTGCATATTGTCTTCTCTACTTTTATCAAAAATCATTGAAATGAATTAAAGGGCTTGTCATAAGGAGAAGATTCTCACTTAGCAAGTTCTCAAAAGTGTTTGTCAACACCACCAAGCTTTTTATTGTAGGTCAAAACATCAAGATGAACATATGATATTGATAGTTTTACCATACCACCCAAAAGCAAGGGAACGAGCAAGCCAAGCAAAAGCAAAAAGTTGGGACCCTATTTTGTTGAGGCAAAATGGGGCATGTTGTGTAACCACACAACAACTAGTTTCTAAAGAAGGATGAGAGAATGTTTCGGGGTAGTGTTGGTAAGAGCCTTCACTAAGTTAGGCATACACTTGTCATAGAGATCTTAGTTATATTTAGAGAAAGAGTTAACATTTTAACAAAGGACACATGAAAGAATTTACAATAGCACCACATCATGCTAAGGTAAATTCTACAACTAGATATGAATCACTAAGAGATATAATGTTATTAATCACTCATTATATAAAGAAATAAATCATAAAAAAGAAAAATAATCAAAAAAATGTGAGAAGAGAAAAGAGAGTAAAAAGATACCATGAAAATATATCTTTTAAAACTATTATGAAGATATATAAGGAGGATAATTAGCTGATAGGTTTAATAGGTGAGCATTATAGTGCTCGGAATTGTCTCACGCTGGGAAAAAATTGTGTCAAAAATTCTAGGATTTCTATTTTTTTTAAAGGAAAGGGAAAACGGTTGAAAGCAAATAACTCATATCAAATTGCAAGATGTGAGGTTAGTTGAAGAGAAACGCAAATAGAAAACAAAAGAATCAGCTTCTGAGAAATCGATCCATGGCTGTGGAGGAATTTTTTTTCAAAGGTATTGGGATCAGTTCTTTGTTTTTCTAGCACAAAAACTAAAATCTGTGCGCTTGCTGCAATTTATAAAGCACAGAAAAACCCTTTTTAAAATTTCTGCTAGCCTCAAATTTTAGATTTGTGACAACAAAAATTTGCATCAAGAAAGAGAACAGAAATAGACAATAGATTGGGCATTTGCAAATTACATAATACCATTCAACAAGGCGTGCTTACTAGAGAATCCATCTACTAACACTAAACAATGGGCATTTAATAATAACCTAAAATTTTTATAATGAATTCAATTGTTAAATGGGGGAGGGAAATCAATCTACAAAATCAAATTGTCTCAGCTGAAGGTCTCGGAGGAGAAAAGGTAATCAATTAGATTTTTTTTTTGTGGGGGGGGGGGGGGGGGGGGGTTATGAAGCTTTCTTCACTTACAAATTTTATCAATATGGTAATATTGGTTTTATTACAACCACGCGATATATCTCTCTAGACACTTAAAGTAATTTCTACATAAATTGCCGTAAGAGCTGGATATCATACATATTTAAAGTCAAAATTACAAGTATCGTAATTTTCTTCACAAACATCAATAGCGACAAGAACAACATGGTTCCATTAATTCACATCACAAGATAACAATCCAATTTCAAATTGTAGCTAATTTTGCCTTATAAAAGACTTACAAATAGTGTGGTGTTCACACATAATCTTGTAACAAGTGTTTAATTGATAACGAATTAGCTATTATTAAAGACTTGCAAATAGTGTATGCTCACACATGGTCCTCTAACAAGTAAAACTTGCCAATTTCTATTGCAAATTCTTGAGCTTAAAAACCTTGTAGTGGAATTTAATTGCTTAAATGAAAGAGCATGATAGTAAAATTGAGCATTTTACTTCTTCTTCTAAGTGTTAGTGTCAAAAAGAGAATAATGGTTTTCAAATGCTTTTCAGGTAGTTTCCACTAACTACCATAACAATTTATTACAGCTAAGAATATTGGTCTTTCTTGAAAGAAAATCTTGTATGTTTCCAGTGTAGAAAGGAAGAGAGAATTGGAAATTTGTCACAAAATCAAACTACCATGACCTAAAAAGTATATAAATTGAGATTTTGATGACTATAGATGAAAGAGAGTATGCCATGCATTTATAATAGTTTAGATGCACATTTGGGACACCTCATATGATAATGAAATTTAAGTGTTTAAGCTAATACATTTCTTTCATTCAACATATAACAAATCCCGACATGGTCATTGTTGTTGGCAATGGTTTATGATTAGGCAAGAGAATGTTGGATGGTAAATTTGTCTATCGTAGTTAACTCTAATTGAAATCATAAACATTTTAATTTATATCTTTTAAACCTATGCTTATTATTAAGCATACCCAGATACGATTCTAAGCCACTTTTGATTTAATTAGATGTTGACCCTTAAGCTATCCAAATTGTAGTCTCAATGGGAAGTTGAAGCCCAGAAAATAGGGAGAAAGTCATTTGACCATAAAATGATAAATTGAATATTATTTTGAAACGGTGGCTAGATGAGTCAAATGGCACATTTGGACTTCTTTGGTTGCCATCTTTGTAACATAAGACCATAGTTATTGTTCAAGCCCAGTTATTTGCAATGACTGGAACTCTACAACTCTATAAATTAAATCTTCAGTAAGTCTCTCAAGCACATGTTAACATGGATGAATAGCCTCTATAATGAAATTACCTTGTGAAAATATTTTGGTACTGTCAAGGATATGGGAAAATGGATTACCTTACTTGACACACAAGTCTTGGGAGGGTTGAATAAATAGATGTCATTACTTATCAAAATAAAAATTTGTAGTCAAAACATGTATAGATTTATTGTTATATAATTTAATTATATATAATATTAAAACATTAATTGTTATATTTATAAACTGACTTAAAAAATATATTTAAATATTACCTTCAATTACCTATCGGTGTATCCCTTGAACCTCCCATGGGTGCAAATGCTAGTAAGATAACATAAGGGCATAGGAGAAAAAAACAACATGAGAACATACTAATTGTTTTGGTCAACACTTCTTATTTACTCTATTTTTATATTCTTTATTAGGAGAACAACCCTTTTAAAAAATAAACAATTTGAACTTTAACCACACAAGATGAAAATTTTTTTTTCTCAATAATATACATATAACAAAGAAGGTGCTTTGAAATTATTTTTATTATTAAAAGGTTGTAGAGCAATTGATTAAGCTCAATTGGTGAGGATAATGGTATGTTTCTTAATGCACTATCCACTAAGGTTCAAATTTTTTAAGGTGTGATTGGACCAGGTTTGGCCCTTAGATGACTTTGATAGAGTAGATCCCCCAATCATGACAGCTTAACCCAAAAACAACTTCTAGTTTAGATGCATGCTCCCACATATTATTATAATCCATTATATAAAAATAAAAATACCAATATCTATATACTTTTACAACTATAAAATCAACACATCCCCACCTTGACAAATTCCAATAGAAAATATGTCTACCTTTTGCAACTTCAAAACTTGTGCACATCATGATTCTTCCATATGTATGTTAAAGGATTGCACCTATCATTTTAAAATATCATTGCAATTTTTTGGTGGGTCAGTCTATTCCTCTCCACATTTGCTCTTTGCAAAAGCATTCTTTTCATTTCAAACTGTGAATCAAATTTGGTCAGCATTAATTTTTTCAAAACTCAAAACTGGATAAATTTCAACGAGGGCAAAACCAAGAGGAAGATAATTCGCCAAGTTTTGCAGTGCACTTCCTTGCAACTTTTTTCAAAGAAAACTCACACAAAAATACTGGACCTGTCATAAACTTGGAGGATCCGTATGTACATGAGTTTGGCTTCGGCAAATGCTAAATCAAAATACACAGTCCATGTGAAAATTTGTTGTCTTACTTGAAAAACGAAACAGGAGCAATGCAGGGCTGTTAAAAGACAGAAGGCGGGCCATCAGGAGGCGATATGAGAAAATGGGTCCAACGCCTAGGGAGAAAAGCTGCCTCCACCATTTCATCCATCATCTTGGAAATAAACACTGCATATTCCTTCATTACCTCTGCTATCACTGTGAACAGAGTCATCCTCACGAATCAGATTTTGTCAAACTTATATAATTCTCAAAATTTCCATCTAAAAATTTCCACCCACAATCGAATTCTTAGGGATAGAGGACTCCTATTTAACAAACTTGGAGAGATGGTAAAGCCCATAGTTACAGAATGTGATGGCACACCCCCGGTTTCCACAAACTGCAATCCATTCATACTTATCCAGCGCTTTGGAAAGTGGAACAATCCACATAGGAGGACAGCTGCCGGTTGTCTCTTTCTTATAGATATTTAAACATCATATATGACACTATGTGACCTCCATTGTTAGCATTTCACCTCCATCATACAGTGCATATGTTTGATATTTTATTTTAGGGTTTAACTATGTTGATATTTTATTTCAGGGTTCAATAAAGTAGTTTTTGAGTCAGACACATGATCCACTTAGGGGAATGGATAAAGATAATCTCTTAGCATCATTATCTTCAAGTCAAACACATGATCCACTAGGGTAATGGATAAAGATAATCTCTTAGCATTATTATCTTCTTATGTAGTTTTGTGTGGATATTATAAATATATGGTTTTAGTATTTATTTGATCTATTTGGTACATTGGTTTTAGCTAATTTTAAACTTAAACTTAATAGTTGAAAGTGTAGGCCTTGTATTTTTTATCTTTCATTTATGTCATTTTGTGTATGAGTGTCTTAAGAAACTTAAACTTGATAGTTGAAAGTGTACGCCTTGTATTTTTATCTTTCATTTTATGTCATTTTGTGTATGAGTGTCTTAAGAAACTTAAACTTAATAGTTGGAAGTGTACGCCTTGTATTTTTTATCTTTCATTTTATGTCATTTTGTGTATGAGTGTCTTAAGAAACTTAAACTTAATAGTTGAAAGTGTGCGCCTTGTATTTTTTATCTTTCATTTATGTCATTTTGTGTATAAGTGTCTTAAGAAACTTAAACTTAATAGTTGAAAGTGTACCCCTTGTATTTTTATCTTTCATTTTATGTCATTTTGTGTATGAGTGTCTTAAGAAATTGTCTTAGCACATGATTTTGACTAATTTGACATTCCCATGACCTCATTTTCTGGTTGACCATCACAAACAAAACCTAACCTCTACTTAGACTATTCCCATCCCATAAATTATCAGTTCTTCTCCTAGGTTCATTTTTGTGCCCACAAATATGATTTGGTTCATTTCACTCATAGTTTTCACTTTAAATTTAAACATGGGCTCAAGTTGAACCCTTCTCAACTAGTTGTTATATGCCAATTCCCATACCAAAATTCTTAAATTATGTGTCTAAGTCAAATTAAAAGGACATCACCCCTAAGTCACTTTATAAAATCTACAATCCATCATCCAATCTCATGCAAAGATCCTTATCCAATTGAGTTAGTCTCAGAATAACTCTAACCCTCTTATAGCATTATGCTAAATCAATATATTATGATTGCATCGAATCTTTGTCAAACAAATTTCAAAACACTAGTTTTACACTAGGTCTTTGCATTACCCTTTTGCATTTTTTCCATGTTCCAAGTTACCCTCATGAGGACAATGTCTAATGCATTTATTGCATATTGTCTTCTCTACTTTTATCAAAAATCATTGAAATGAATTAAAGGGCTTGTCATAAGGAGAAGATTCTCACTTAGCAAGTTCTCAAAAGTGTTTGTCAATACCACCAAGCTTTTTATTGTAGGTCAAAACATCAAGGTGAATCCTTGTTTGTAGGTATAAAAGGTGTGTAGCTCATAGGTTCATTTGCATTGTCAAAGTTTCTAACATGTCTTCTCATAATATTCAGATTTACACACCGATATTACTAGAAAGGTAAATGAACATAATCACACAAACATTTGTTTGGTAAATATATAATATTTGCATAATGTTAAGGAAATAATAGCATATCTTTTATGAATATTTTTAAAACCTGAAAATATACAACATATTCAAAGATAGCATTTCATTGAAATCTTTCACTTTATATTTATAATATTGTGCTCTTGGCAATAAGAATAATTTTACATAAATTTGATTGTCAAAAGTCATAACATGAAATGTACTACATCTGGAATCTTGATATCTGTTTTCATAAGTCTCGGCTTGTCTTTTGCTTGGGAGGGAGAGCATCATCCGAGCATTTTACCTCTAACCACAGATCGGCAGTCCCCCGCACACCTTCCTTCCTGGAAGTGGCCCTACCCTTCACGATATAAGGAACCAACAGGTTTTTGCCATCTAAGTGTCTAGTGTTGTGTCCTACATAACCAACATGGTCATACAACTATAGATTTCTTCTAATTGAGTATGACACTACTAGATGGTTATGAAAATCTAGAGCACAGTGAACCGACTAATGTATGTAGAGACGGATGTATTACTTTGGCCAAAGATTCAATATAAATATATGTTGCACAATGAACGTAGTCGTGAGTTCACACACCTCTAACTCAACTTGGAAACTATCTCATCCTATAGTGAATTTAGTTTGACTAATACTAGTCATAGAGTGACTTGACTAAGTTTCACCCATAGTCCACTTGACTTAGATTTTTATTCCCAAATTATGAAATGCAATACCAAGGATGGTTCAAAATAAGGACATAGTCTTTCGAAAAACCTCTTATTGCAACTTGCAACAATTGAATCTATGACTCCATGTCACTCTACACCTTGTTTCAAAGGTTTATATTCTTGGTTTTGGTGTCTATTATTGACATAGAGAAATAATTTTATCCATAGCTTCTTAATTCATCCAAGGTACTTGTCTTGGTCTAAGGATTCTCATCTAATCCTTGTCGACAATAAATATATCTGGTTTAAGTCGACAACATAACTGTAAGAAGAATTTTACATTTACTAAACATATCTAGGATACCCTTAGAGATCTATCTTCTCTAATCCCATCATACAAAATGACATTTAAACTCTTGTCATATGTAGGTAAAAACAATATCTTGACATGCCATCATAATAACCAACTCTACTACTCAAAATTTCACCAGAGTACTTGCCCATCAAGGCCAAGTGAATGTAATCGTATGATATGGTTATATCAACCACTGGTCCTCCTTAGACTACTATAATATTGGTCGTCTTAGTATTATAATTCAGCACAAAAGTGACTATTAATCACAGTAATACATTTTCATAATAAGCATTATTCTTCTCTCAAACTGATATCTTGTAATTATGGGGTTCGAGAGTCTAATATCTTGTAATATGGGGCTTGAGAGTCTAAGTCTCGACCCATTATTATGTCAATAACAATTCTTGTTTACTAACACAAGCGAGGTCCTTCGATAAGAATAAGATAAAGAATCTAAACAATCTTTCGGCATTCTCTCATGCAATTAGAAGCAGAGGATAACAACTGAAAACTTCTTGTTATCAACTAGATTGTCAATATCCTTGATACACAAAAGGGTTTAATAATCAATAAAATGGATTCATTATACGTCAATGTTGTTGTTTTAATACTGAACCAGACAGGAGTATCATTTACATAGACTGTGGGTATAAAACTTGTGGCAAGAAAAGTCTCAATAGTCACAGATAGTTGCCTATCTGTTCACAAAGGAAGCCTTTGGCTATCATTTGACTAACATAAGATGTTATCAATAGGAGTCTCATAGAAAATAGTTTAAGACATTGCTACTATCCTATAGGCATTGACCCACTATAGCAAGTTTAAAATACACAATATATGGTTATCGACCAATAGGTATCTACCCATTATAACCAGTTTTGCAATACACAGTATATGGTTATCAATAGGAGTCTCATAGAAAATAGTTTAAGACATTGCTACTGTCCTATAAGCATCGACCCACTATAGCAAGTTTAAAATACATAGTATATGGTTATTGGCCTATAGGTATCTACCCACTATAACCAGTTTTGCAATACACAGTATATGGTTATCATCATGTAGGTATCTAATAAACACCACCGTATATACATGCATCGATGGTAATGATGAATAAAGGCATGATTTGACAATAGAGGTAAATGAAGACATAGTTTGAGCAAAGCTTCGACTGAAACTCATGTATAGATAAATGTACCTATTTAAGGTTCGGTCATAGACCCTATCCAGCTTTGAATCCCTCTTTGTTGTTCTTGTTTTCAGACTTATCGTGTTCTTTGTATTTCTATACTCCAAAGTCTCCCTTTTTGTTTTCTCTACCCATAGTCTTACTAACTACTTGAAGATTGATTCTAAAACCTAATATACTCCTTGCACCCATGGGGATAACTTCCTAGTCTCCTATGATATCTCCCTGAAAAAGGATATGTGAAACATGGAGATGCTCTCCCTTTGCGAAGATCACTCTGAGCCATCGATGGTTTTACCCACGCTCTCCACATTATTGTGGAATATGGGCTCATGCACCACTACGTGCACGTAGTGGTTTGCCATCAATTGCAGCTTATCACAAAATGATAAGAACTTAAGATTTAAATGAACAAATACACTTTTACAATATATATTATTAATATATAAATTAAAAAACATCATATTTTAATATAGTGGTAGCATTACCACCATTATGGATGTTGCTATAAGTCATTTGACAAGGTGCGAGTATGGGGTTGAGGTTTTCTCCCCCTGCCACCTTGCGCTAATGACAACATAAATAAATAGGTAATCACTGAAAAATATATAGGAAAGTTCCCAACAAAGGAAAATTGTTAAACTCTTAACAACATTAATATTTCCTGGATAACACTTTATCCATATCAAACAAAGTCTAACGTCAGGAAAAACCTTTCCTAAACAGCAAATCGACAACTGTCAAGACAAGATGGACTTTACAAGGAGAGTTGATTAATACTTACCCGTCTCATGAGGGTTCACTAATTATACAGCATAGGACTCGAATGGAAAAACTTGTTCCTTTCCAAACATCTCTTCTCTTCTCTCTAATGATGCTCTCCCTCTTTTCTCAGAGTTGGAAATCTATTTCCTAGTTACAACTCAGAGTCACACAAACTAGGATTAGTGTATCATTTGTAAATCCTTATACATCATAATTTAATAATCTCTATAACATTTAATCACATGTCAAATTCTATGCATTGAATCATAACTCATGAAATCATTGATTTATCTTGATGTTTTCTCTAAAAGTCAAATCATTAATCCATTAAAATTTATCCACTAATTACATGCAAGTAAAAGTAAAGCATAGTCAAAGTTTGGGGATGTGACAAAATTCATTTCCATGCATCAAGTTTATTTTTGCAAAACAAGTTTAAATCTACATGGAAAGGTCAAATATACAACTACACAAATTTAACCCTACCCAAATTCTAACCACCAACTAGTTCATAATTTGTCATTTTGGTTCTAACAAAATCAAAATTAAGTGATTTTAAGCTACATTTCAAAAATTGTGCTCAAAATAGTGAACAACTTCCTATTGACCATTGAAATTAGCTAAGAACTTTTAGTCATTTTAATTTCTAGTTTTTTGAATTTTGTCATATGATCTATAACTCTAAATAAGATTTAATTAGATTGCATTGATTACCATGTTCATTAAACTTAATTTTTTTTAAATCATTTATTTTCCTTTCATTTTTGGTGAAACTATTTGATCTTACAATCCCTAAGGTTTAGCCTTAAGGTTTATTCCTTATTTTTGTTGTTTCATATTATATTTGATTCATCAATGTTTGGATACACCCTTTTCTTTATGTTTCATTTCTATTATATTAATTATGGTTTGAGCCTTCGTTGTCTAGTATTTATTTGATCTTTATCCACCATTTGCTAATTGTGCTTCATTCTCATAGACCTTTACCATTATCCTCTATACATGCATGTCTCATTGATTTTGATGTGGTTATACATTTTGTTGTATCCTATCCTTCCATTCTTGATTCTCTTATGTCTTTCTAACCTACAGATGGGGACACATTTTCTATAGAGGTGTGCATTTCATTATATATGTGTTTCTCCCTCCATATAATTGGTTTTTTCCTTCCCTCTTAGATATACTCACTTCACTTGTCTCTAAGCTTCACCTTGATTATACACCTTTCTTTTGACTAGTGATAGTGATTCTCATGACCACCATGATGTTTTACCTTTGAGCACATTTCCTCCATTGTATGGTGATGAGGTATATGATGTGGTCACATTTGTTTTAATTTTTCATGATGTTGTTTAGCCTTGCAATGTTATTCTTCTTACATGTCATGATAGTCTTATTTCAATACCTTTACACTCATATTCCTTTAATGATAATCTTGTGAGGATTCTAGGGACAATAATCTATGTGAGCTACATTTTTACATACATGATGATATTGTACCTTATGATGATAATTTTCTAGCATCTAATGTTGTTTCTCTAGTTACTCATGATGATTCATTACTTTGTATTACATATCATGTTTGTTCTCCTCTTTCATCTTTGGATTCTCGTCCATGTGTTTCTCTTGCTACATCTTTCTTTGAGGATCTTAGGGCTATGATTGGTGATTTGGGACTACCTATCTTTGATGAATATCCTAGTGTATTCTTTATTATGATTGTATTACTCCTATAACTAGTGATGTGCCTTCACATCATCATGATTGTTCTTTATCTTCTCATTATGTAGTTGACTCTTTTATTTATGATGCACCTATTTTCAATAACCCCCAAAATCACACCCTAATTTTTTTATTTGAAGGAAAGAATTGTAGTTAAAGAAAATATTGTCTTAAAAATCAAGTTCACCTCTATTGAACTTTAGAAGATAAGCACACACATCCATAGAAAGAAGATCTAATTAAGATCCTCCATCCTTGGAAGTGCTATAAGTATCTTTGATTATAGTTAGAACTGACCTTGGTTTGCAAAACTCAATACATCTTTGAGCCATAGGTCTAGTTATCTAGCTTACTGTATTCAAAGTTAAACAATTATCAAGTGTCATTTAATCAACTGAAACTTATGTAGATATCAAGTGTTTCTTGACAAACCCATTTTAAATGCATAATCAATTGTTACTTAGACAATCACAATACCTTGCATTTTGTCAAGTGTCACTTAAATGGGTACATCAAACATTTATGAATCAAGTGTCAATTGGTATCATCATCAGTCCTTCATTACATCAAATGTCACTTGATAAGTATGAAGCTTAACTAGAAGTGAGGCATGCCATGTATTCCTAATACATCACATTATTTTCTTTTATCAAGTGTTACTTGATTAGAATTGAACATCTCATTGTATGAATATATGTCATGCCTTTGATACATTGATGAGTTCTTTCATATTGTATGAAGTTGCTTTTGATCACCAAAGAACTTCATGTTGAAAACACGGTGAAAAATACAAGATATGTTGAACTATAGTGCATCCAAATTCATAAACTAGTATAGATCATATGGAAACAAAAATCAACCATAAAAGAAAATGCAAACAATAACACAATGTTTATGTGGAGAAACCCCTGCGAGAAAAAAATTCACACCCAAAGAGACCCAAGATTATATTAAACATTTAAATAGTTATAATAATCTTATCTCTCTAAATTCAGACAACATAATGGTGCTCAAATGACTTACAAAACAACCTCATAATACTACCATCTCAAGGCACCAATATATAGGAGATATGAATACAAGATACCATGAATAGTATTCTAAAACAAGTGGCCAATACCATTCACCCAAATCTAGGTGTCCACCTCCTTTATGGGGAATCTCACACCTCATTAAAATTGGTCAGCTTCCCTAAATAGTAACTCCTCTTATGCACCTTGCACCCACATCACACATCATAGACATCATAGATTTTGTCATAACAGTCAAATTGACAAAGATCCCAATCATGGGTGCTCCATGGGAAGAATAACCAAATCTATCATAAGATCCACGTATAGTAGACCTATTTACATCCTCTTATGCATCCCAATCTTTACCCAATTTCTAATATCTTCCCAAATCTAACTCCTAACTTCAATGCCACTACAATTAGATCTGACAGAATAAATAATAATAAATATTTTTTCTACCACATAGAGGGGTGTCCAAGTCTACCCTCTCCATGTTCTTGGAGACATAACAATTATCTAGCAACAACATTAATTAAAATGATTAACATGTCTAGGGATTTGCAAGGTGAATCACACCTAATCCCAACATTCTCACACTTGACATTCACATTGCAATGACATAGTTAGGAACATAATCAGTCAAGCTCTCGAAGAGGAGAGACCCATGGCCTCTTTACACCAACCAAACTTCTTTGTGCTCACTAGCTTAGTGAGAGAATCTATAATATTCTCCACTCAGGTGTCCACTCTTATAACATGACTTTTCCACCCTCAACCGTTTCTTGAACAAAGTGGTATTAAACATCAATATGCTTTGTGCAAGCATGATACATTAGGTTTTTAGACAAATAGATGGAACTTTGATGGTTGCATCCAATTTTGACCTATCTACACTAAAAGCCAATACCTGAACATAATCTTTGTAACCAAACTCCTCCTTACAAGCATGTGTCATAACCACGTACTCTACTTCTATAGTGGACAACATGACTATAGGTTGCCATTTTCTCATCCAACTAACTACATCTATAAACAAAGTAAAGACATGGCCATTTGTAGAACTCCTACAATATAGATCACCAACCCAATCAAAATCAACAAATCCATATAAGTCAACCATCCTACCCACATCATTAGTCCCATGATAACAAATTCAATGGTTAGACGTTCCACATAAATATTTCAAAACCCTTTTAAGATTATAGTCTAATTTGTTTTTTACCAAGGTTTGACATAAACCTACTCAAAACTCCCACTTGTTGGGAAATATTAGGTCTTGTGTAGGATATGGCATACATGAGGCCTCTTATAGCATTGGCATATTTAAAGCCTTCTACATCTCTTCAAGTTCATCATCTATTTTAGGACACTATTCCAGAGAAAGCCTCGTGTCAACTAGTAAAGGAATGTTAACTAGTTTGCATTCCTACATGATAAAATACAAAAAAATAGTGTCAATGTACTTTGATTTATCCAAAGCCTCATAACTTGATCCTTGTAGATTATCGTATCCAGATATTATTTTTATAACCCCTAAATATTTCATATCAAAAGTACCAGATAACTGAATATTAAGCTCCCTAATCATTCCCAATAAATAACATTTCAACATATAGGATAATGATTAGTAGTTGATAATCAATTGATCATCAATTGATTGAAAATAGGCACAATAATCAACCTCACTTCTAACAAAGTCATGATCCAATGAAAAAGCATTGAATTTCTAGTACCACATTCTCGGTGACTACTTCAAACCATTCAAAGATTACTTTAGCCTGCAAACCAATTGCTCATGTCCCTTCACCAAAAAATTGTCAAGTTGTTTCATAAATATTTTCTTATCAAGATCTCCATGTAGAAATGTTGTTTTCAAATCCATTTTCTCTACCTCTAAATCAAAAGAATAAATAATAGATAAAAGGAAATGAATAGAGGTTAGTTTAGCCATTGGAGAAAATATCTCATGGAAATCATCTCCCTCAACCTAGGAGTAACCCTTAGCCACTAAATGGGCCTTATACTACTCTATCTTACCATCTGCTCCAAATTTGTTTTTAAATACCCATTACATCCAATGGCTTTCCTCCCCTTGGGCAACTCGACTAGATCCCATGTGTCACATTTTTTCAAATCCTGTATTTCATCATTCATGGTCTCCAACTAGGACTCATACCCATCTAAAGACAAATCTTCCTTCATAGATCTAGGTTCATTGCTAGTACACAATAAAGAAAACACATAATTTTAATTAGAAGGACCATACCTTTCAACTAGATTATGTTGTCTAGTGGACCTTCTGAGAGGTGTAACAAGAGGCTCATGTTGTTCCTTATCAAAACTGGAATCTAAACCTTCTCCTTCTTCATTCTATCCATTAGGTTTCTATTTTGTATGTGCATCTTAATGTAGAACACTCTTAATATCAATTTACACTATTTTGTTAGGCTTTTCATTAGGTTGTTCAGAATTTCTAAATACCCTAAGTTCCTTGAAAATAACATCCTTGGAATATAACATTTTCAATGCTATAGGATCCCAAAGCTTATAACCCTTAATGTTCTTTCCATAACCCACAAAACACAATTGTTATCCCTAAACTCAAGCTTAGAACATTTTTCTTTACAAACCTGAACATATGCCTCACTACCAAAAACTCTAAAATGAGAAATCAATTATCTTTTACTTGTCCATACCTCACAGGGAGTTTTGTCAACTAGAACAGAAGTAGGAGACTTGTTAACCAGGTAACAAGTAGTGTGTACTACTTCAGCCCAAAAATGTTGTTCAAGCTTAGCACTACTTAGCATGCTTCTAACTTTGTCCATTAAAGTCTTGTTCATCCATTCTGCCACTCCATTTTACTATGGAGTATATGGAGTTGTTTTTTATCTAAGAATACTTGCATGCCTATAAAATCATCAAGCAATAATCACCACCATTATCCATTCTCATAACCTTTACTTTCGTATATGTTTGTTTCTCAGCAAGTGATTTAAACTCTTTAAATATAGAAAATACAACAAACTTATGCTTCAAAAAGTAAGTCCATGTATATATAGAGAAATCATTGATAAATGTAACATAGTAGAAAATTTTTCCAATGGAAGGAACATCCATAGGACTAAATGCATCACTATGAATAAATTCCAAAACATGTTTATCTCTAGTACTATTAAATTTAAATGAAACTCTACGTTGTTTTCCTATACATAGTGTTCATAGAAATTAAAGTCAATAGAATAACGAGATAAACCATCAACCATTATTTTTTTGGTAAAGGTTTTAAGACCCTTCTTACCAATGTGACCCATCCTATGGTGCCATAGTTTTCAACAAATAGAGTTGTCCATTACATTCATAGAGTTACAAAAAGTGGATACTTCTAGCCTAAATAGGATGCCACATCGAGTGCCCCTAGCCAACACCAAATTCTCTCTATTCAACCTGCAATCACTCTTCTCAAAAGTAGCATGCATCCCTAAATCATTTATTTTACATACATAAATCAATTTTTTAGCTAAACCAAGGATATGAAATACATCCATGAGGGTTTTCACCTTTCCATCACTAAAAATCAATTTTAACTCCCTCCAGTCCACAATCTTCCATGTGATGTTGTCCTCGAGGAAAAATTCCCCACCATCATAAGTTGTATATGCTAAAATAGCATTCCTTGTGAGGAGTCATGTAGTAGGATGGATATAAACCTATCAACCAAGAGTCATCAAAAGTCATTTTAGAAAAATAAATTAAATCATGAGTAGCTTCATCATTAAAGGATTTATCAATAGAGGAATATTCATCTTTCTTTGTCTTATTTTGACATGTTTTTTTAGATGCCCCTATTTTCCACATATCCAACACCTTAATCTACTCTTACTAGGTGTCTTAGATCTTCCCTTGGACTTATATCTATCCTTAGACTTGTCCTTACCACCTTTGTGCTTGTCCTTGCCCTTTTCTTTAGATCTTCCCTACACATGCAATGCATCTTTAGACCCATCCTCCATAGATTTTCTCCTCATTTCCTCTTTAAGAAAGGTAGCAATAAGAACATCCATCGTAGATATGAGGCCCAACCTTTTGTGGCAAGATTATTTGCACTAATCAATTAATTATTATTTTGACACTCCTTGATATTGCACATTATTATATTTTAGACTTATGATCTTGATGATAGATTATCTTAAACATTGTTATCATGCTTAGAATAGATTAATTTCTCTGTACATTTGGTGATAATATAATTAGTAGATAGCTATGGTATATTTTGAGTTTTATGTGATGAATGTATGTCACATATTCTCCTTCTATTACCATGATTTTATTTGGAACATGGCATTCAATTATGCTTTAAATTATTCAATTAACCTAATTTGATTTTGAATTGATAATGATTATCTATGCATAGTGTATTAGGAGAATGGATATGAGATGTCATGATTTATTGTGAAATTGAATTTGAATTGGTATGCAAACTGCAATGATTAAATGAATTATGATTACCATTTATATTTTAGATTTTGTATAGTATGTAATTACATTTGAAATCACATTTCAAGTTGTTTTGGCTATTTATTAGATGTATTAATGTGTCATTGAGAGTGCAAGTAATTTTCATAGCCAATGGAAATCTAGAGGTCTTCTAGAAACCTAATGTGATTTATCCCAATAATACTTGACCTTAGTCCATATTGGGCATTAAAGTCTTTATTTATAATATATGTTTTAATGCAAAATTTGGGATGTTTGTTATTATTTTTTATTTGTTCTAATGTTGGTTGAATTGGATTGTGGAGTGAGTTGTCATCCTTGTAGGAAAATCTTAGATTTGTTTTTAGTGGGGTTTTAAAAGGGTCTTTAAATGTCCTTTTCTTCTTCTTTTTGGTGTTTTTAAATCCCTAAGGAAAGTACCTATGGGTTAGGTACTTTCTAGGATATAAATCTTGGACTTTGAACAAGATATGACCCTTCCCAAGTCCCTTGAGAAGATGTGATGAAAATGGGCTTGAGGGAGAAAGATGGTTGACTTGTCACCATTCTATTCCTCTCCCCTAGTTTCATTTCTATGGGTCATGTCAATACCAAGGCCTCACACATGTGAGATCATGCACCTTAGATCTTTCATGGAGAAGAGTGTACAAAGTACACTCCTTTTCCTAATGTCTCACACATGTGTGAGCATTTGTGCTCTTTATGATTTATGTGAGGGAAAGGGGATAGGTGAGTTATAAGACACGTGTCACATCCTCATTGGAAGAGGATAAGTGACATGAAAACCCTTATTTATAACCCTCTTGAGGGTTTTGAGAGGGCCTTTTCTGCATTTTTCATTTCTTGTGTTGAGAGGGAGAGAGAGCTTTGGAGAGATTGGAGTTGGGTGAAGAAGGCTTAGAGTGGAGTTCTTGGAGGGAGCTTCATCAAAGCACTTATCAAATCCTTGGAAATCTTGGAGTGGTAGGATCCTTGTTCTTCTTAAGATGTATGTATATGTTGTTTTTTGTAGTTTGAATGTTAATGAAGTTTTTGTGCTTAATAGTCTCCTTGTGTTTGTTTTATTGTGGTTTTTGTGTTGTGTTTGGGAAGGGGATTGTAATGGGTTAAGCTCTCTCACTTGATGAGAGAAACCCAAGTAAGCGGTTAGAGATAGGTGTGGAACCTCCTCTGAGAAAGACCTAGTCCTATGAGAAGTAGAAGTTTGGGCATGAGTGCCTTTGTGTTCATATGAGATATTGTGTGTATGAAGTTATGTTGTTTCATGGAGATGAGTATGTGAAGGAAGTAAGAATTGACAAATCCTATGGAGGATGGAAATACTTAGTTTAAGGAAGAGTTATTTTATGTCTATTTATGTTTCCCTTGTTGGAGAGAGTCCCCTCTTCACCCCCTATCTTGAATCTTGATATAGATTATTTGTATATGGAAATCCCTTGGGTTATTGTTGGGTGTTGTATTTTTGTGTCTTGTGTTAAGAAAATAAGTTTATTCCCTTCTGTGTGCTACGTGGATTTCCTTGAGGGATTTTGCTAGCTCAGGGGTGGGCTTGTGAGAAAACCTAATGGTTGGGAGGTGAGCAACCTCCATTGACCTTGTTGATGAGATTTTATTTTGCAAGTGTTACGGGGAGCTAAAGAAGAGTGTTCTTACCAATGGAGTGGCTTGTATTGTTGATGAGAATTTAGTTGTAATATGTGTTGAGTTATTTCCCTATTGTTGTAAATGATTATAACAAAAGAAAATCTCCTTTGTATGAAAAGGAGAAATATTGTGTTTAAAAAAAGGATTATCCACTTTGTTTTATTTTGCAAATGTATTTGAAGGTAGGAATGCAACTCTTGTGGTGAAATAAGAAAAATGAGTGTGTTCTTTGCAAATGATACATTTATTCCCAAATATAGTTTTCTCATCATTGCATTTTTCATATTATGAAAATAAACCTAAGTATGAGTATAGATGTATTTTTGTTTATCTATATGTATATGTATATGTATATGTATATGTATATGTATATGTATATATATATATATATATATATATATATATATATATGTATATGTATATGTATATGTATATGTATATGTATATGTATATGTATATGTATGTATATGTATATGTATATGTATATGTATATGTATATGTATATGTATATGTATATGTATGTATGTATGTGTGTGTATGTATTGTGTGTATATGTATATATGTGTGTATATACACACACACACATATATATACATATACACACAAATATATATATATATATATATGTGTGTGTGTGTGTATATATATACATACATACACATATATATATAGAGAGAGAGAGAGAGTGATGCTTGAAAATATATATATATATAGATTTCTGAACTGCAACTTGTTGGCTTGCAAGTAAACTCTCATGCCTGTCAATGTAGGCTATGTTCATACATACCCTGTGTTTGCCAGTTTGTCTTACCAGCACCTCTGTTTGAATACCTAATTGAATAACCTTAGGAATCACTTCTTGAACTTCTGCAATGTTCAAAGTTGTCTTCCTTTCAACTTTTATAGGACAAACAATAGTCCCAACTACAATCACATCCTTGTCTTGCCAATCAATTTGTGGCTGCTCATAAACCTACTGTTTGGTATGTGGCTAACCTCTGTCAGTCAAAATTGAACCTTTCTTCAAACTGTTGTCCTTAACAACTTCTTTCCCTGCAGTATCCTCAACTGCCTTTATGCCCGCTGCTGTAGGCATCTTCACAAACTCCTTCTCTCCCACTAAAATGATTTTTGTTGCCTTTTGTGCTACAACTTCTTCCTGTAATGGTATCAACACAATAGTTTTCCCATCTTTCCTGATGGTGTAGGTATTTGCATACCCATCATACAATGCTCTCCTATCGAATTGCCATGGCCTACCCAACAAGAGGTGACAACATTCCATGGGCAATATGTCACACAAAACTCTATCATGATAATCCCCAATTTGAAAATCAACATATGCCTGTTCATATACCAAAAGTGATTGACTATCACTCACCCAAGATGCTTTGTAGGGATTTTGATGTGGAATCCTTTCCAATTTTAGTTTATCCACCATTTCCTGAGATACCATATTATCTGTAGAACCAGAATCAATCACAACCTTACATATTTTACCTTTGCTCTTGCATGTGGTCTTGAAAAGAGCTCTTCTTTGCATCATATCCTTTGATGTCTTCAAGATTGTCCTTCGAAACATCAATGCTTCTCCCTCCTTCGGATACCCATAATTATTAGGAGTCTCCTTCACACTTTGCTGAGTGTTTGAGCTGCTTGCACTTTCTCTATCAGCTTCTTGGATCAGATTTGCCCTCTTTTCTCCTCCTGAACTTGTTGCTTTTGTTGGACATTTGAAAAATGGATGCCCATATTCACCACAAGTGTAACACTTACCAGAAAATGTAGTAGACCCTCTACCACCTCCAAATCTACCTCTGGTACCTTTCCATCCACCTCTAAAATCAGACTGCTCTTGTCCTTTACCAGTGTCTTCTTGACTCTCATTGCCTTGTCTTGTTGTAGGAGCTGATCCTCTTCCCCTCATATTGTCGCCTCTTCCTCTCATGGACTTATCCTGCCTTCTTTTCATCTTTTCCTCAATCCTGATTGCCATTTGATAACAATCTTCTACACTCCTAGGGTTAGCCAAAACTAACTCATCATGTATGTTCATTCTCAAACCAGCTAAATATCTAGCAACTTTTTTCAACCTCATTCTCATGATGACCAGATCTCATACTCAATTTATAAAATTCCTCAATATACGCCTTCACATCCATTTCCTTTTGCCTTAAGAATTGCAGCTTCTTGAACATTTGAATTTCATAATCCTTAGGCAAGAATTTACCTTTGATCCTTGCTACCATCTTATCCCATGAAGAAATTTTTGACTTACCTTGCTTTCTCCTCTCAGATTGTACATAATCCCACCATACCAAAGCATGACCTCCCAACTTAGTCTTTGCAATCTTTACCTTTTGCTCCTCAAGAACATCCTCACATTCGAAATGATTGTCTAATGCAGCAATCCAATCAAGTAACTCATCTTCATCCAAACTTCCATTATACTTTGAAACATCAACCTTTCCCTTAGGTTTCTCACTCTGCACTGCTTTTAACAGTTTTGCAAATCTCTGATCTTCAACTACCTCTTCTTACTCTTTAGCATCATCTTCCTCTTCTTCTGATTCATTATCTTCCACTTCCCTCTTTTTGTTCTTCTCCAAGGCTACAAGCCTGGCTTGAAGTACTTCAGCGAGCTCCTTCATCTTCCTCATCTCTTTGGCATGTTTTTCCTTCATCTCCTGCAACTCCCGTGCAGTACCATTACCTTTAGGAGGCATCTTGTCAACCTCTCAATCCTCTACTTCTGCCTTCTCAGTGACAGAATCAACACACAACAGCCCAGACCTTTTACTGAGCTCTGATACCACTATGATGCAGAGCATCCACCACCAATAAAACCCTAACATACAATTATCAATGTATGTCTATGCATTTCCAAATATGCACACAAACTTTAATTTATAAAGTCCCCTTTTTGTTTGCCATCGGTAAAACATCCTCCATCGGCCGGACAAAATAACCATGCCCCGATCACCTATGTTTCACCGATGAAGCACTTGCACTGTTTGTTGGCTAGACCAACCATCGTCGGTGAAACAAAACCATTTACCGCCGAAGCCCTTTCTCTCACCGATGGATACTCGACTTTTCGCCTATCGGTGAACACCTTAAACCTCCTGCCGATCTCCTTTGTCACTTCGATGTATCAGCCACATACATACAAATTTCAACCTGCCAAACCGGTTCTCCTTACCTCCTACTGCCGGTGGTGTATTGTATCTGCAAACAAAAGAACCTTCCAACATACATTCAGGCTACCGCCCTGACCAGTCACCTTTTGCATCAACCTGATGCATCTATTTCATTGTATCTTTACAGCATACAAACCAAAATATACATTCGCTGAATATTCTTTCGGATATGCCTTCGATGTATGTTTGACCCGCTGTCTGCCTTTGTATATTTTCGATGTACATGTCCGATGTACATTTAACACATACAATCTGCCCAATACAATTGACGAATACACAGGAACTGTATCCAACATACAAAAGATGGATACTCACAAGTTGTATAACCTGATATACATTTGCAGTATATACACAAATTGTATATTCAAACATGCATTTTCAAATGTACCTTTGACCAACCCTTGACTTCTTTGTATGCTGATAGGGATCTTGATCTTTCTCTCTCCTATGTATATGCGATAGACTTGTATATCCTCATGTATGTTTCAACATACAACAGTGATGAAACAAAAGTGATATACCCACGATATACGAAAGTGATATACACACAGATTGTATACCTTGCATACAAAAGCGATATATACACAAATTGTATATTTTTGAGAACTTCACGGATTTTCACAGTTTGATCCACGCAATCTCCAGCGATGGCCCAATCCGTTTCCTGGGTGGTTTCTCAGACTCTTTTCGATCAGCACAACCTAGTACATACCCATGCTAGGGTTTTCAACACCTCTCAACCACGAACCTGTAAACATGCATGCGAACAAATAGAAAATGCAAACTAAACCCTAAACTACTATACATAGCCATTCCTCTGATTCACAGAATCAACCGGGGGAATGGATAATCGAATCCATCCGGCCTCAGTACAGGTAAACAATTTCACAGGGAATTCAAATGCAACAGGATCTTATTAATTGATAAATCAGAACTGCAACTATACAAATGTTTTCAATAGAATTCCAAACAACTACAACTGTTCCTTATCATCCCTTATGACGATCATAATCGATATGCTCAGGGGTATTTATCTACCTACCCATGGTAGTACAGACTTGGATTCCCAGCGGCTGGGAAATCTCTCCAAACGGCTGGGAGATACAATTGTCTTAACAACTAACAAACTTCCTACCAAACTATCTAAAAATAGCATAAGTTGGTCAAATAAACCTTATTACATTTAATGTCCAATTAGGACCTTATTGAAAACATAAAACTAAGCATAAAACAACTAAATGCCTCATGGAGGCCACTGTGGGTTAGGTGCACCTGCACCAGAGAGAGAGAGATCATTTTTTTTGTATTTACAAATATATTTATTTATTTATTTATTTTATTTTGAATCCTTCATTCAAGTTTTATATATATATATGAAAATAATATTAAGGTTGTCACTGTTTAAAATAAATCGTAGGCTAAAAAAATGTTTTAAAAGATAAAGAAGGAAATTACATTAAATTTTCAATTTGAAATGATTTCTATTAGTACGATATAGAGCATAAAGGAAAGCCGAATGGAGGAGACTACACACTATGTGGAGGTCAGAAGCTGACAGAAGAGACATCCCTAGATATATTAGATATAGTATATATATATAAAGATAGGAGATAGTAGAATGTAAGTAAGGATGATAGGAGAATAGGAGTATCCTATGATGTAAACAATGACATAGAAGTCATGTATGTAACTGGTGACACAGAGACTCAGACCTGTTGGAGGATGAATATGTGATATGTACTCTTGATTGCTATTAATATATATATGGAGGTCTGTCGATACAAAGTAACTTTGTGTGTTATCTTATTTTGATGTGTATGTGATGCTCTATTTGGTTATTCTTTATGTTTTGTTGTCAATCTCTAGCTACTTGATCGGGGTTTAAACTGACTACAAAGACTTGACTGAGGACCGGTATCTCCTCTACATTTCTTGCTAACATTTGGTTCCATTGCTAGGACCTTGGAAGAGGGTAGTTAAAGATTGGAAGGGAAAAACATATGAAGAAGTAGCGCAGAGTTTCAGAAAAGAGAAAAGGTGACGTTGGCAGGAAAAATTTTCAAATTATGGAAGAATTCAAATCTCCTTAGGTTTCTACCACTGTGAGAGGGGGTAGACACTTAAGGGGATGGCAAGTAGGAAGGGGGTAGGGTCTGGAAGGATCTTGAAAATGATGTGACTCTTCAAATAAGGATTCCAGGGGTATAAGAGGACTAATGGAACACCAAATCCACCAAACCCATGGTGAAAGGGTAGAAGTGGAAGAAAAGAGAGATCAGTGAAGAAATCTAGACTAGAATGGAGATAAGCAGAGAAGAGAGATTGAAGCAGATTCAAGAGTGACAAGAATGTTACCACAGAAGAATGGAAAGGGCCCAAATGATGGAGGAAGGAGGGATAATAGAAGGTGCAGAAGAAAAGACCAAAGAATTTGAAGAGCACGCCACTGAGGGTGCTTCCAGAAGCAAGGAAGAAGACAAGCACATCATGAAGGATTTTGTTAAGCATGCCAAGAATGTTATGGAGAATGCTGAGGAGTGTGCCATTGTGGGTGTTTCTAGAGAAGAATCCGAAAGGGAAAGAGAAGAAATAGGCAAACTAGGGTTTATGCTGTAGACTACCAGAACATATGAGTTAACACCAGAGATTTTGGAGATGGATCAGGAATATATAGAGGAGTTAATTTGTCAAAGCATAAAGGAGATACGAGAAGGAGGAGAAGATGTGGTAAACATTCAGAGGAATTTTGAGGATTTTGGAAGATTACCATTGGATGCCGACATGATGTCATCCACAAAGAAAAGAGATTCCCCTAATTTGAAGAGACACTATGAAGAGACACAACCCTTGGACCATGAGTCACCCCGAGTGCCATATAAAGTCAAGAGAATTTTAGTTGAGAAGGAAGATATTCAAGCAAACAAAGAAGCAGAGAGAATAGCAGAGATCCGAAGCAATTTTGTAGAGGTTTTAGGAGAGGAGTATTTTGATATCCAACTACAAAGAGATAAGGGAAGAGAAGGGAAACGAGTTGACAGAAGACAACATAACTAGAGGAGCATACTAGAAGAAACCCACCACAGAGTACTAGAAATTGTGAGAAAATTAATCATAGATACGCCTATCAAGTTACCTGTATTTGAGAAGGATACTACTGAAGCAACATAGCATATTTTTGTCTTGGAGTCTATTTGGAACTAGAAGGGAGAAACAAGAGATGAAATCAAGCTATTTGACTTCATAGGCACCTTGTGGAATGAAGCATTGAAGTGGTATAGGAAGGCATACCTGAACAATGACAAGGAGTGGTATGAGATCAAGAAGGCATTTTTGGAGAATTTTGGAGTTCCAAATGTTCCAATAGAAGGGGTAAGCAAGATGAAAGATTTGATGCAATTGGAGAAAGAATCAATTGTTAGAACACAAGGATATACTGGGGGGTGAATCAATATATATTTAAACTTATTCCAATTTAACTTTGTCAACCAAAACTTCTAACTGTTTTAATTAGAAGATCAGAAAATTAAGCCAATTAAAACACAACACATGAGCACACAACCACAACACTAGATTTAAATGGAAAACCCAAGAAGGGAAAAACCACGGTGAGAAAGTTGCTTGGATCTACTGTCCAAATCTAGCCTCACAAATAATGATAAAACATATTACAACAAGTTTTAGGGGCTTCAACCCAAGGGAGGAGAAACTCCCTAAATTATAATCAAATCAACACTTAGAGAATCATACTTCAACAGATCTCACTGATCAACCTCCTCCGCACACTTTATTTTGTCATAAACCTTCATTTTCTTTATACAATGAACACTGCTATCTTCAACACACCTTCACATATGCATTCACTCACTTCCTCATTCATACACACATCCATGCACACTCTCACACACTCATCAACTTCACCTCAAATAAGATCTTTCATTTATACATTCTACAAATTATAAAATCTTTCTCTCACGTCGGCCAAAATGAAACGTGTATACATGAAACATGCATGGCCACACCAAGTTGACTCCAAAATGATGTAGAAATCCAATGTGGTTTCAGCTGAGTGATAACCAGGACCTATTCTTCCTTAACACCTTCTTCCAAGCTAGCGCACACTTCAAAACATCAGTTGAGATCATCAAGACACATCAAGTCAACCCAACAAACACTTAACCTTCCACAAAATAGCTCCAGACCTCAAGTGGCACCGGAGAGACCAATTAGCATCATGTGGATCACTTCATAAGCAACATAAGACTTCCAAAAATCTTTTCAAGCATTCCTTCCTCTGAAATATATGATTTATTTCTGGCACAAGCAAACAGATATTAAACCTGGTATCACATACAGACACTAAACAATCAGTCTTGAGATAGAGCATTGAGAAACTAACTGTTGGTGCACATCAGCACCTAAAACCTAAAATGAACAAACATACTTAATATCTAAACTCATCCTCGAAACATCAAATCCAAAAGATGAATTGCAGTGAAATGCGGTGGCTTTTGCTTTCTCCTCTAGACAACCCTAATCAACAGCATGATATGTCTTTGTTTTGCTGACTCGGGAGGACCTCTGCATTAAAACTTATTAACTAAGTCTTAAATATAACCATATTCTTATTATAAATGACCATCTTTCAAACCGTAGGACCTCATCTTCAAAAGCAAAGAAATGTAGAGCACTTCTTAGACACATCTTGTCAGCAACCATCTTGAACCTCTGTCTTCACTCTGCGAGCTCTAGAATCTTCTGTGTTAACTTCCAAACTCTAAAATCAAAAACATATCTTCTTCACACCTATCTCTGTCTAACTTCCAAGGCCATAACTTCAAATGTAGAGGAATGTGGAGCATTCTCCTGAGCTACTTCAATGTAAACTCTAGAGCCTTGAGCTTCCTAAAACTTTCTTTCAAGACTAAAGCAATGCTTTTCCTCAGGAAACAAAAAATACAATATTCATCATATCAAAGACCTTATACAATTACAATTATTTCCAATACAACAAGATTCTTCATGTTAGCACATTCTTCTTCTCACAACTTTCACTTCTGCATGAACTTTAGAAGATAGGGTACAACTGTGTATAGATGATACTGATCCAACCAGTATACATAGTACAAGACATTCATCACATTACCTTTATCTTCACAACTTCTCTAATCCATCTCCTTTGTCTTCTTCTCTGATCACTTTACCACAATCTTCCTTTGTCATCATCAACACATTATACTCCTATTGACATTACCTATATTAACTTCTCTTTTAGCCTTCTTCATCATAACACTATTGACATCAATGACAACACAAATGCAACATCAATAAAGGATTTTGATAAAAGATTCAAGGAGACAACTAGGAGATTGGAGGAACCATTGACTGAAAAACAAAAGATAGAATGGTTTATTTTCAGAATAAGCCGTAAAATAAGGTCATCCTTAGATGGAAGAATAATTGAGACATATGCAAAAGTAGTAACACTAGCCTATCGAATAGAGTCTCAATCCTGGCGCAGACAAGATAAGATTAAAGAAAACCTAGAATTGGAAAAGTTGAAGTTGGAATTTGAGAAATTGAAGCTGAGGCAGGAGATATTGGTTAGATAGGAGGAGAATACACAGAAGCAAAGACCTAATATTTGGTGTTCATATTGTACAAGAGAAGGCCACTTGAGAAATGAATGTCCTGGGATGAAAGGTGAAAGACAAGCTACTGTAATAAAAGTAGACACCAATGCAACAATGGAAATAGTCAATTCAGTATACTGTGGATTATATGGAGAATGGGATGACCATGAAACATTAGATTGCCCTTCACAAAACTTTCGAAGGAAAAGAGACTTTGCTGATGAAGAATATGAAGCATGGTATGGTGGAAACACTATGAACTCTACAGAGAGCAGTAAAATGACATATATGAAAGAAATAAACTCAAATGATCATGACTACAAGAAGCCAAGTTGGATAAATTAGAGGAATGCCAATGCAATACATAATTCAAATTCTAGTAGTCCATCATATGGAAATAGCTATAATAATGATGATAGAGAACTATTTGGAGGCTATAGAGGAGGCAGAGGTTGTGAAAGAAGTCAAAGAAGGAGAGAGGATGTGACATGCTTCAATTGTGGTAAGTTAGGACACTTTGCTACTTAATGTTGGGCCAAAAGGAAAACACGGTGTTCATTTTGTAACAACACAGAGCATGATCTATTCTCTTGTGAGAGAGCACAACAATACTTCCGGAATGCACAACCACAATCTAAGAGTGATGAGCTACAAAACCTGAATAACCAAAAAGGAGCAAGGAACATAAAAAGGGTACCAAAAGATCAAGGAGCAAGAACTTGCCAGAAGAACAACATAGAGGAGACAGACATATCTTTAACTATTCATCCACATAAGAAGAAGAGTACTACCAAAGAAGCACACCAAAACATACTAGAAAAGAGAGAAGGAAAAGGAAGGAGAAAGTTGTGGTAGTGACAAGACAAGGAACAAATACTGGAAGACATTATATCATTGGGACTGAAGAGGAAGATAGTGAGGAGGATGAATAATTTATCCCTACTAAGAAGCAACATGAAGAAGTGGTGAAGGAGGCTAAACAAACAATAAGAAAGGTACAAGAAAAGGAAAAACAATACACGCAGTTTTTCACCAAAGAAGTGGATGCTCTCAAGCAGTTAGCCCAATTGACACAGTAATACAGACTCATTGAGAAACTAAAACAATTATCTAAGTATTGGAATAAGGAACACAATTGAAATAGTCAACTCCGGAGGATCGGAAGGACAAATAGAGAATAGAAGACAAAACCACTTATGGCAGATGTTCACATCAATCACAAAAAGGTCCAGAATGTCATGATAGATTTGGGAGTAGATGCCAAGATGATAACAAAGAAGCTGTGGGAATAGTTAGGAAGACCTAAGTTGTCAGAAACAACTTACAATATAATCTTGGTAGATGGATCTAACATGCAAACAATGGGAAAATGGAAGCAAGTGGAAGTTAATCTAATGGGGATCAAACATGTCTTAGATTTCATTGTGGTAGCCATGAAGGATCAAGGAGGAACTTTCAATGCACTTTCAAGCTTGAGATGGTTTGTAGATGCAAATGGTGTCATAGACTTTCAGAGAGAAGAGTTATCATTTTCTAATGAGAACAAAGTTGTCAATGTCCCTTTGGGATCATCAATGGAGGAAGCATAGATAGAAGAAACCAATGAGGATGAATATAGTGATAAGGATGCAAAGAATCTCTATACAATTATAAGGTTGGATGCAGAGGAGACAACATAAGAACCTAATTCTAAGGGAGAAGTGGAGATAGAGGATGATTGCTACAGTACAAATAGTGAGGAGGTTCTAGAAGCTTGGATGAGAGAAGAACCAGAACTAAAAATAAGGAAAATGTTTGTTTACCGGAGTATATTCATGATCAGGATGGGCGAATAAGACATACCACAATCCTCCGCACTTCATTAGAACACATCGGAGATTACCTGTAACACATTCAAGGATGATAAGGAAGATATGGAGCAAAGATATCACCGAGTAAGTCACATTTTGAAAGGAATTTCACATATCAGGTTGCCTAGGTTTTCAGGTGTGCAAGACCTACATAAATATCTAGTAGAAATGGAGATAATTTTTTAGATGAAGAGATAAGATTATAGGTTGCACAACACACATTAGTATACAATGTTGCAAATTGGTGGAACACACACAAAGACACAAATGACTAGTGGACAACATTCAAAATATTCATCAAGATAAGATATTTGCTGGAGGAAGGAAAGTATGACATGATACCCAAGTATTCAAGTCAAATTTCACTATAAGAACATTTTTCCATGTGTATAATGGTATGGAAAGATAGAAATGAATACAATGAGGTATTGTATACCCACTTCTTTTATTGGATGCTATCACCAATTGCACAGACATGGTATATTAATCAAGAATGAAGGAAAGAAATGAGATATTGGGAAGAGTTGCAACAAGACTTCATTCATACTTTCTCATTCTTTGATCCAGACAAAAACATACACACAATACAATCAAGTACAATACCGATACACTTCATATTGCCAAATTTCCATACAGCAAGGACTCTCAAACTAGGTGAAGAAGACTCTCTCACGTAGAGGATTGAAGAATTGGAAAAATTGGATGAAGACAGACTAGTGGCAACATATAATATGAATTTGGAAAGGAACAGATAGAAATCCTGGCATGATATAAATTTGAGGAACAAAACATTCAAGGAAGGTGACTTAGTACTCCTGTATGACAGCAAGTTCAAGAAGCAAGGAAAACTGAAGACAAGGTGGCTAGGACCATACTACATTGAAGAATTTGTAGACTCCAGATTAGTCAGACTAAAGAATATGGTGGATAAACTATCAGCCGGATATGTCAATGGTGCCAGACTCAAGGAATATTTTCAAGTGGAGAAAGGCATGTCTTGAGGAAAAGACATAATTTTTTCTAGGGGGATGATGTTAGCAGGATATAGAGCATAAAGGAAAGCCAACCAGAGGAGACTACACACTATGCAAAGGCTGACAGAAGACACATCCCTAGATATATATAGGAGATAATAGAATGTAAGTAAGGATGATAGGAGAATAGGAGTATATTCTGATGTAAACAATGACATAGAAGTCATGTATGTAACTGGTGAGGCAGAGACTCAAACCTACCAGAGGATGAACATGTGATATGTACTCTTGATTGTTGTTAATATATATATATATATATATATATATATGGAGGTCTACCGGTACTGGGTAACTTTGTGTGTTATCTTATTTTGATGTGTATGTGATACTCTATTTGGTTATTCTTTATGTTTTGTTGTCAATCTCTAGCTACCTGACCGGGGTCTAAACTGACTATAAAGACTTGATTGAGGACCAGATCTCTTGACTGATATCTCCTCTACATTTCTTGCTAACAATTTCCTTCCAATGAGTGTTGCAAGCCCTATTAGGGCCTAGGTGCTAGCCCACTACCACAACAAAATTATGGTGGGAGGGGGCTCTGCCTCTCTAAGGGGGCTTATCCCCCTATGGGGTGTCATAGACCCCTTGTGGGGATTTCACCCTTCTTTTAAATAAAAATAGATGCAAAAAAAAACCTTACTTCTATTTTTTAAAACCAAAGACGAACCCCTTAATATGTTTACATATATATGTATATATACATATACATATACACATATATATGTATATATGTATTTCTATTTTCATCACTCTATAATTTTTTTTGAAAAAAGAAAAAAGAAAAAATAGAATTTTATATTGTATATTTTTTCATTAAAGAATTAAAAAATTAGGAAAATAGATGGGGCAAGCACTTTTTGTAGTTAAAAATTTTGAGTTATGGAAATAGATCCTTGATTCTAGAGCTTCACATCATATGGCTTCATCACATAGTATGTTATCTTCATTTGAGACTTGTTCATCACCAAACATATTGATGGTTAACAACACATATATGCATGTTTGTGGGAAAGGGTCTATTGACATGGACAAAGGATCATTCAGTAATGTTCTTTGTGTACCTGTTAGTGTAAAAGAGATATTCCCTAGTTAGTCATTCCTAGGTCCTCTTCACACTAGTTACTTTAGCTTACTTAGGTAGTAGTTATGTCATTTAATACTTTGATTGCATTAGTTAATTAAGTCTATATGCATTCAATAATGTATAACTATGTGCATTTAATATTGTTTCACTAGTTGTCTCTTGTCATAGCATTAAGACACTTATCACATTACAAGTTGTCTTATATTCTTTATTAATGAGTGGTGTCTAGGACATTTATTATTTTCCTCTAGTGGTCATTTAATATTGTGTCTATGTCACACTACACCTTGCCTATATTAGGGAGGTATCTCATTGTAAATTATATCACATCATATCACAAGATATCATCACAAGATATCACAAGACATTGCAATCATGTTGTATGCAATGTAATCCAATTGTGTGAAGTCAAGCTCCACATCATTTCTTGGTATTGTTGTTTTGTCTCTTGTTGTGGAAGGTTGCTATGATTGCAGGTGATCTTGGGTCTTCTTGAGTCCATCATCGACTCTTACAGTACCTTCATTATCAACCAATATCCTTTCTATCTATCAAATCACACATGGTGGAGCAGGGAAGAGTGTTGAGCTCACACTAGATTGTATGGTAATTTAGGATTTGCATAGCAGAGATATTGTTAGAGTTGGGGAGGTAGATCATCAATCATGATTATACACCTCACATTTTTCTCTTATCGTTCATTCAACTAAAGTTCCCACTCAAGCATCTAATGTGGATACTTATGAGGAGAAATAGTATGGTAATTTGAATCTTGGTGTTCTTTCATCAACTAAGGTTCTAAAGACATATACTAACATTCCATCTCCTCCATCTCCTATTCTTCAGAGTTCAGCATTGCTTTGAATGGCGCTTCTAGTGATTTAGTGTAGTTAGTTCATTGTCTTCTAGAGATAGATTCTTGGGATGAGCACTTGATAGACATTGCAAATTGATTTGTGAGTCCCATATTACAAATTTGGAGGACATTATTGAGGATTCATCTTCATCTTTGGATCTTGTTCTACATTTGTTTCCATGAGGTCTTGGATTGTCACATTCTTTAGTTAGGCTTGGGACTCCTAATTTGATTGTGGCATTGATATGGTGATGTTTGAGTGTCTTCTAGAGACATCATACATCCTGAGTTTTCTTCCCTTGTATTAATTTTAGGAATGGGAAGACATCCTACATACAACTTTGGCTTTGTTTCTTCCCAAGGGGAGGAATGTTGTTAAATGGTCATGGACCATCTTTTGCATCTAGAATCAATCATTTACTATTGGAGTAAGAGGCTATTGAGGGGGGTTGCATGGTCTCTCTTCTCATCCTCTCTTAGGAGGAGTTTTGTCATATAGGTTGTCTCCTTCTCATCTTTTGAGGGGCATCATCAATGTATATGGGTACCTAATTGGGCCTAATTGTCGAGACCCATTTCACATTTCTCCTAAGTTGCACTTAAGGAGGGTGTCGGTGTAATTATTCAATTGCACCTTATTAAGTTTACTTAGGTAATTTCTTTTTATTACTTAGGTAGAATAGGATAAATTTGTACAAGTTGTTTCCTTCTTTCATGAGATTCTACTTTTTCCTTATCCCCTTGGATTTAGAAACTTAGATGGAAATCCCTTATTTTTCTTATTTTTCTACCTTTTCCTCATCCTCGTCAGATTTGGAAACTATGATGCTATATATTGTATGCATCCTATCATCAAATGAATCGATTTAGTTGATCCCCTTTGCATATTCTATTCTTGAATAGAATAATACATTATTCTTTCATATCAATCTTCCCTTTGTACTTTCTTTTAGCTCTTTTGATTTTGGGTGGCTATTTCCATTGCCAAATCTAACAATCCTCTACTTCTCTTCATTCACCTAAGGGATAGGTGCATGAACTTGAGTTGCCACCTCCTCCTATGGCACACCCACATAATCATGTGATGAAGGGCTGATAGATGCAGGATGTGTACTTTGACCCTAGAATTTTATAGTACATACAATTTTTTGACATTAATTTTCATTTATAATGGATTAATATAGTTAATTATAAATTTCAATACAAAATATACTAAATTGCACAAACTTATTGAAAATTACATGTGAGTCAATGCCAAAGGTTTCATGTAGTAACTCATTGGTCAAGACCATACTATCCAATATAGAAGTATGATGTGCCCCACTGTATGTGGCATACTCTTCAAAGTGTGGAGCATCCTCTTTGACATGTGTACTAGCATCATGACCATGTACATCCTATGTTAAATTCTCATCACAAAATCCTCATACTCGTAATCACATGCAAACCCACAAACATGACATGTGTGGCGATAGTTGACGCCTTGATGACTCACCCTCATGAGGCCTACTATGTTGCAACAAGGTCTGTGTGAGTGAACTGGTAGACTACAAAGTATGTACCTCGACACTCTCCTTCATAACGGAAGGGGTTGTGATATGTCAAGAGTAGATGGGTGAGCAAGGGTCTCATTGCTTGGTCTTGGGCACGTGTCCCTTGTCTATCCGTAGATACTTTACCTCTAGCCTAGATATTGCACATATCAAAATATTTTAGAATTTAATTAAGAATAAACTTGTAATAGAGTTTCCTCAAGAAATATTGAGACACTTCATTATTATTGCATGGATGATGGTCAAAAACCATCCACCACCTATCTCAAAATTTATCCTTTATTCCTTGGTGTTGGCACCAATGAATAGGAAGTCTTTTATAACTTGTATGCATGAGTTGATTAGTTCTAGGGTCTACAAATAATGCACATAAATTATTTTTCATATTTTGTCTTTCACTTGTTTATAAGATAGTTTTGTCGCATAATATTGGTGAGAATTTTCTCTATAATTTTTCCATGTATTTATTTGCCCACTAACTAAATCTATGTGATATATTATAGACTCCAACAACATTGAAGATCTTGTTAATGAGTATTTTTTGTATTTGGATTTTGTAGGATTACTACTAATGTTTGAAGCTCCTTTTTATTATGTTTGATTTTCCCTAAAATATTTTCTTGGGTATCATGAGGATGCCTTGGAATTGACAAAGGAGTTTGAGGAGGGTTGTCCTACTCATGCTCTTCAAGAGGACTTTTGTCACATGTTTCATTAGGAGGATAATGGTTTGAAGGTGTTGAGGGGTTCAGATTTGTTGAAAAATAAAAATTAATGAATCGATAAAAATGCAAATCAAAATTGTTTCATTTTAACTAAAATTGCTAAAAATTTGAATGAACTTACCTCTTGCACATTGTGGTGGCATGATTCCTTCAATGAAATTGTGCTAAATTAACCAAACACACTCATACAATAACACAACCACATTCTTCATAAAATGGGTAGAAATGGGTCATGACTATTTTTTTTTTCTTTTATGTAGTTTAAAATGTGGGCATGTTATAATGCACTCATGTTTAAGATTGGTAGTGACCAAGACTTGGGATTAGCACTACCAAACCATAATGCAATCATGTTATAATGTGATCATGTTATGATTTTCATAATGCAGATGCATTATTCATTATTTTGATTCAAACACATTTTTTGCCACTTTTTGGCCCCCCATCTCTATGCACATACCCATAATATTGGAAAATGAATCAAATATTGTAATATAATAATCATAATACTATTGTTATTGAATAGACACTTAAAATTACAATATTAGAAAACTATTAACATGAAATGAAAAAGAATAATTATAAGTTTTAATTGTAATAGCATGGTAGCCAAGATAGGGATAAGTATTAAGACATTTATAATAATCATGAAGAACAAGAATTCATTAGAACATTGTAACATTCTTATCATTGAAATTTAATAACATCCAACAAGTACTACTAATCAAGTATATCAAATAAGTTAGAAATAATAATATTACAAATATCAAGCATAATATTTTAATAGAGATATAATTAATGAAACCATAGAGTTATACTAAAGATGCTTGAATAATATGAGCAGGTATTCTTGTTGCCAACATAGGTAGATATTAAGGAGATATTATAACCAATATAAATAGTAAGTAGAAGACCAAATGAAGAGACAAGAATAATGACACTAATATAAAGAACTTGAACGCAAGGCTCTAAAAAATGGACCTAGTCCTCTCTGAGTCAATTGATAGAAAAAGAAAAAATGAAAAACTAGTTAAAAAGACTATTTCTACATATATAAACCAAGTGAGATGATGGAAAGGAAAAAGGTTAAAAGGAAGGAGAAAAAAATGAGCACAAACATGAAAGGAAGCTAGGTGTGCAGAAAACGCTTCCTACACTAATCTAATGAGAAGAGGGCTATGCAAATTCAACTTTATCCTAACTATTACAGCAATGTTAAACCATTAACATGAGATATTACAACAAAATACAAGAACCAGAAAGAAGACAAAAGAGAGAGAGACAAGATATACGTGGGGAAAACCCTGTCTTGGGGGCACTGCCCCCAAACCCCCGTTAATTATTCAAGGGGGAAACCACGGCTGCCAAAGTCACCAAAATTTACCTTGCTGCATATACACAAGGTGCTGACTATGCCAACTCAACATGGGATAAATAAATACAACATTAGGAATTTGCAAAGGTTGAGACACCTTAATTCCCAACAAAACAAACCATGAGTCACCGAAAGGCAAGTGGAAGGAGACATGGAAGATGAAAACCAAAAGAAAGGAGGAGAGCTAGTGAAACAAGGAAAGGGAAGATGAAAAAGAAGAGGGTAGAGGCTAGATGAGAGAGGGGTAGAGGGGTAGAGGGAAGAAAGAAAGACATCAAGAAGTAGAGGAATTTTTTTAAAATAATTTAATAGAGGATGGCATGCCAAGCTCATGCTCCACCCCTCATCATGATTGAGGTTGGTGGAGCAGTTGTTGACTATAATTACTTCTTTGAGTTTTCTATTGACATAGTGGTCTTCTTTGGCCATGACTTGAGCCTCCTCCAATCAAATATGATGTTTAGAATTGGAGGAGTGTTTTGCAAGGGTGGATTTGACAACTTGCTCATGTCAAATGCCAAGACTATGCTCCTTGATCCTCGTGTTGATAGAATACTAGTCTCACTGGTATAGGGCATCCCACAACAACAATCATATAGACCCCAAAATTTAGACGAAGATCTCCAAGATCTTTCGTTGAAGGAATGAGACTTCTAATGGGAATATGGGTTTTAAAGGCACATTTGAGACCCTTTCAAAGAAATATTTTGGATATCATATTGGAAATGCCTTTAATATAAGGGAGAAAGGCAATAAGGACCACAATCACATCCATATCCTTAGGTTTTGGACTAAACCACAATTTGGCTTATCTAAACACCTAGAGATGTGTTTGCTACAATACCCATTCAATTTGAAAATTTTGGTTAGATGGGAATGCTCAAGGTCAATATGATTTGTGCCACAAATATGAAAGGCTCTAGTTGCTAGAGTCTTTAAGATACCAGGTTTTTGGATAGGATGGTGATGAGAGGATGCATGGAGGTAGATGTCAATGTGGTTGGCTTTTCAAAGACATAGCAAGCTAAGGAACTATCTACTTTTTTCATAAGAAGGATATCCAAGAAGGGTAGTTGGTTGTTGTTTTCAAGTTCTTTAGTAAACTTGATGTGCTGAACCAAGTTATTTAAGTGATTGTGGAATTTTTCTAATTTTTTTGTGCCATATGGCTAGAATATGTTGTTGTAGTCAACGTAGCATTTCTGTAATCTTTATTTTAGGGGGAAGGAATTGAGGATTGACCCTTCAAAAGACTCCATGAAGAGGTTGGCCATGACAGGAGAGAGTGGGGACCCAATGGAAACCCCATTGGATTTCTTATACACTACTCCTTAAAGAGAAAATTATGGACTTAAGGCACAACTTGACCAAGGAAGCAATCTCATCATTGGTCTTATGTCTTATAAGTTCAATGGAGTCAAGAATGAAGACTTGGGTAAATAGGGACACCACATTGAAGTTAACCAAGATGTCATTGTCTTCAACCTTTTTGTCCTTGATGAACTCAATGAAGTGGATAGAATCCTTAATGAAGGAGCTTGATTAGCCCACTAGAGGGGAGATTAACTTGGCAAGGTGGGCAACTAATTTGTAGCTAGGGGAGTCAATGGTGTCAATAACTGACCTAAGAGGCATGTTAGCTTTGTGAATTTTTGGCATTCTATAAATACAAAGGGTGATTCTTTATGCAATGTGAGCCTCTTGTTAGTGAGATCATCAAACAAAGAATGAGTGATGACATTTTTTACTCTTCTCATGATCTTGGAGATAGGATTGAAGGTCAAGGTTTAGTAATTTCCACTATTGTTAAGGAGGTCAAGAATTTTGAAGATATAGTCTTACTTGTTCAAGATGATAGTAGTGTTTGATGGTGTTAGGTTGTCATTGATGTCAAAAGTGTTCAGGAGCATGAGAAATCATCTTACAGATATAGAGAATGGTTTTATACTTCACAGGTTTGATCTTGCATCATCAGGAGTACATCATCTTGTTTGTTGTTGATAGGAGCAGGAGCATGAGACATCATCTTGTGTGATCTTCATTCATGGTTTGCTTGGTTCATACAATCAATTGGAGAGATGTGTTCTTCACAATGTCATGATTTATCAGTGAACATGACATATTCTTGGTAGGCATGGTCTTCATTATTCATCAAGTTCTTGACAAGGTTGATGATATCAGTTGATTGGTATTCAAAGGTTTGCAATGTGTTGCATAGAATGTCAAAAGGTTGATAAGTGAGTTCATATGAAAGGATCAGAATAGAGATACTCAGGAGTATCAAAGATGTCATATTTGGTTTGTTATGTTTGATCATTTCTTCACACAGGATGTTGAGTTGTTGCAATATTGATATTGTGAATTTATTCATGCTTCAGGGTCTTGGTTCATCATGCTCATGTTTTAGTTCACATCATATCTAATAAGGTCATAACAGGTTGTTAAGATCAGATGTGAGGTCATGAAGAATAACTCAGAGATCAGGACATAAGGTTGGTTGTCACAAATTGAATTGATGTTGATTGATGAGCTTTACAATGATGAGATTTAGGATGTGCTTCTTGGTTCATACATCTTCAATGTTGGTCATTGTTAGCATGATGGTGTTGATATCTAAGTTGGTCATTGATGAGCTCTATTTCTAAATCCCAAAGTCTTGAAACTTATTCCTAAAACCTTAGTGTCATTGTGGTGCCCTAAAAACCTAAGTTCAATTCTTTTGCATCTATCATAAACAAAGTTTACTTTTGTTTTAATTTGATAGTGACCTGCGAGTGCAGGTTATTTCACTAATGCCACCTGCCAGAGGGGTTTCTTGTCATAGCTTATGACCGGTCCCTTCTTGTTCAAACCGACACCCTCGGTCTCTCCCATAAGTGTTTGGGCGGCATCAACGGATATGTTTAAATATGTTAAAAGCGCCAAAAGCATTTCAAAAAGATTTCATGGGACCCGATGCTCTTTTAAGGAGAAGTTTTTAACTTAAAGTTTATAAAGTTTTTTTGCCCGAAAAATGAGGTGAAGTCTTATGTGATAAGCCATAAGCCACATGCAAATATCTTTGGAGATTTAGTTAAAATTTCTTTCTAATTATTAAACTTCCTTAATCGGCCTATATCCATATTTTATAGATTTTTAAAACAGTAAGTCTTATTTCAAAAGGCTTTTTAATAGCTTTGTGGTGATATTTTCTTAAATTAGAAAGTATTTCTTCTAATTTAACAAGTCCAAGAAATGATTTTTGAGGAAATTTTTTATGCAAAAGGAATATGATCTAGAGAGATCTTTTTTGGTGTTAATAGAATAAATGAAGATGATTTTTAATGAGGGAGTTTCCTAAGGCAGATTGAGATTTCATTTAAGAAGTTACAAAGTTTTTTTTGCAGAGAATTTTGAAGAGGATTGAAGTTTGTTTTTTCCAGAGAAGATCAAGGTTTTTGAAAATGTGTTTTTGCAGAGAACATGAAGTGTTTTTCAAATGGGATTTGATATTGTATGTTTTTATTTGAAGATTTTTTAGGAACACAGAACATGAAGAGTTGGAAGAAAATTAGTTGGATTTTTGTTGAAGAAATTCAACTTAATGAAGATGAAATATTTATGAAAGAAAATTGAATAAGAATGTGAATGGTTTTTGGGGATTAGATATATGTTTTTATTTTTGCAGGTGACTTAATAAGATGTATTGTTTTTGAAGACATGAAAGGAGAAGATAAAAGGGCAAAAATGATCTTCAATGAGAGAAAATGAAGATGACTGTGCAGAATGTGAAAGGTCATCTAATATTAAATGACATCACAGATACAGAGATAAAATAGATCATCAGAAAGACAATATGGATTGATTGCCTCAAGTGAATTCTTATGCAGAAATAATCAGGTGTATTGATAATCATGCAGAGAAATAATCTAGACAAGTGTGAATTAATTGTGTATCAGGGGAATTGATTGTGCAGAGATCATGAGATTAATATGCAGATCAGATTGAGTGTAATTGAACAGAGATATGCAAAAGGGAAGACAAGTAATATAATGGTGCAAATCAGATTGAATAAGCAATCAATTCTTGCACACGAGTTTTTTGTTTTGATTGATTGAGAAAAGCCAGAGAGGCACAGTATGCCAGTGAGGCTTATGGTCAGTGAGACTTTAACAATTGTCAGAGAGACACATATTGTAGCCAGTGAGGCTTCTTTGTAGCCAGTGAGGCATGTTTTTCAGTTAAGCCAGTGAGGCAGTTCTGGAGTGGTTTTTCTACCCCTGGAGGGTTTTCCACTCGTGCAATTCTTGTGTCTTGATTCATATTGTTTTTCTCTCTGTCTGTGTGTATGATTTATTCATGAGATTTTAATTTCATCATTCATTCTCAGTTATGTGCACATGTGTGTAACAAATGATATATTACTTTCTTCATATATTGAAAGTTAAATTTGCAAAAGGTTAAAATTTATACAACACTGATTCACCCCCCCTCCCTCTCAGTGTTGTCCTGAACTCCTACAGTGTTACCTTTGTGAGCTTTTTGACAATGACAATGTTTTTAATTTTGGTAACTAACCTCTTGAAGGCGGCAAGCTCCACTTTCAGAATGTTGTATTTAAGAAGTTTAACATGTCTTAACACAATTACATAATCTGAATCAATTAAATTAAAACTAACAAAGTAAATTCACACTATAAATTATAAATCTTTGAAATGATGATATTATAATTTGACTAAGTTATTAAAAAAATATTTCCCACTATAAATCTACAAAGTACTCACAATCTGTGGTTCAATAATTGTCACTAGTGACTTAGATATCAGTAATCATACTAGTAACTCCCCAATAAGTCTGATATTACTAAACAACTTGTTCCAATAAAAGAATTCTTCCACCCAATGAAAAATATCACATAGGAGGAAATACAGTGTTAAAAGCTATTTCTGCAATAAATACACAACATTTCTGGCCAACGCCATTAAATTGTTGGAAAATGGGAGACTATGGTGAGAGAGAAGACAATATGAATGGCCATCAATGTTCGGAAAGAAGAGTCCTCCCTCATTTCATCAATAATTCTGCACACTATCAGTGCACAGTCCTGCAAGAATTCTGCAATCGCTGGAATCAAAATCATCCCCAACTGAAGACCCACACCAAACTATGAAACTTAGCTTTGGAGATTTTTCCCACTACTATATATCCCTATTTTAAATGCTTTCATTCAGATTTTTCTAAAACTAAAACCCTTCCGCTGGTTTAAATATCCATTGACGCCCATCGTTGCCTGTGAGATGATTCAACACTTTGCTCAATTTGTATTCTTTTTTAACTCACCAACTACAGTTTTGAGAATGGTTGGTCGCATTCTATGAAGATGATTAGCATCGACAGCAACTTCATATTATAATATTATAGTGGAGTTAGTTGTTACCTTCCCCCATCTTAACCCATGGACGACCGTTCAACTACTTTTGAATTCAAACCTTGAGCGCACGAGGGTTTGACCCTCACCATCATGTCTCACAAGTGTCATTTTCTATCAACTAGCACTTGCACCCATAGGAGGTTCAAGGAATAAGTCGATAGGAACAACTGACGACTTAAGAAAATTTCCCGGCATGAATTTTTTTACAGCGTGAGACAATTCCGAACACTAGAATGCTCACATATAAAAGCCTATCGGCTAACTAGTAAAAGCACCAAAGGTGCTATCAAATGGCCGATAGGTACAAATATTTATAAGCCTATCGTTAAATAGTATATATTTATATTTTCTCTCGAAAGTCATTAAATGTAGTAGTTGGTGGACAAGGCTCTAAATACTATAAAAAATTCATTTTATTTTTCTTTTTGGATATAAAAATAATGAAATGGTATTAAATGAATAACCACATGAACTAAATCATGAATGTACCATTATAAAACTAAATCATAAAGAAACCATATATTTAATAATTGCAAGATCTTTTCATCTTGTTGAAAGCTCTTGTTCCCCCTTTATGATTGCCTCGTTATGCAATGTCTACAACTTATATAAAATATTTAATACTATAAGAATTTTAAAGAGTAATGAAGACATTGAAATAACAATAGAAAAATGTATAATAACAACATGAACATATATTAATGTTTTGAATGTGACTTTTAATAAATCACATTATAATATCATATTAAATAGTAAGCTATATGAAATAAGATCGCATTAAATATTTTATTTTGTACAGTTATTATTACATGGACACAATTGAAAGATAAATTATTATTGCAAGTACAAAGACCATAACATTATTGTTAACAACACAATATTCATTTATTTAAATTAACAACAAATAAATTGAATATTTATTAGATGTTCTCTCAATGATCAACTTAGAGACAATGGTTGCAATCAATGCTCTTCATTTTTCCTATTCTTAACATAATTTGTATTTTCTATCTTAACGTACCATTCAAATGAGAATGGTGGTGATATTCTCAAAGTTTTGAGAGATTTAACTCGAAAGATAGCAGTGAATGTTAAACCAACCCTCTACATCACCAATATTTATTGTTGCTCGTTCCAATGTTAACCCTTGTGACTTGTGTATTGTTAAAGCCCATGCCATTTTGAGGGGGATTTGTGTACAATTGCCTCTTGTAATAGGGGAAAGAGGGACAAACTTTGGGTTGTTAACATCCCAAGGCACACCCACATAATTATCAAATTCCACAATCACCTATAATGGCAACTCTAGTGGTTGAGTACCTTGATGATAAACTATATTTTTTATGGTACCAAGTGCTCCATTAACTAATCCAGCATTTACCCACAAATTGCATACCAACATTACGTGTTGGCCAACACATAGTAGAACCACCCTATCCAAGTGATCAACATCAACATCATGTGATTCTATATGTCGGGCATATGTAGACACACTACGTGCAACTGGCATGTTGAATGACTTTAGCATGTTCTTATTGTGGAGCAAGACCATACTTTTGTGGCATATAAATGCATAGATGCATCAAATATTAGATGCTCCTCAAGACTTATTGAGTCGTTTGCTAGACCCATAAGGATTTTCCAATCATCATCTCTTGCAATTGCATTCCTAATGTTTGTTAATATTTCTCCAAATCTAATTTGTTTTGAATCATGCCCTTGTTGACGAAAAATTGTGTCCAAAGTCACAATTGTTTGGAATGTAGTCCACAATGCTTTACCATAAGTGATGCTTGTAAACATAGAAAGTACAATTTTTCAAAATAGATTAAGAAACAAAACATCTACCCCAATAAAATTTAGTAAGGATAGTAATACAATAAGTGACACCTGCATAGAGTGGTATGTCTCACACAGCAGGTAACTGGGCAAGATCACCAACAAGGATAATTGACCTTCTACCAAAATCTTTTGTGCCATGTGATAGAAATAATTGTTTCAAGTGCATGTTTTCTTAAGCAAAAGGTGACAAGAACCTATATAATATGTATTAATATTAAAAAGAGTTTACAAAATGGCAGGTTTAAAGACATCCTGCACTAGATATACATCATGACAGACCTCCATAGCCGAACAGCAAACCCATAGGCCAAAAACAACATAATCCTCTTAGCCCAAAATTGAAAACCTACAGTCCTATAACAAAATTACTAACCGGGGGATGGATCAAACCCCAACAGAACATGGAGAAAGAAAAAACTACCCAAAACAATTATATCATGCGTTCATAACAGAATTAAGGTCCTAGAGTAGATAGTTGACACCACCATCACCATTACCATCTTCATTTGCCAGGGAACCAGGGGGAGGCGAGATTTGAGGATGATGTTGCAGAAGAAGCGGTAAAGCTTGAAACTTTGCATCAATCTGATTCCCGAGCACCTCCCCAACATCCTTACTATGAGCATGAAGAGAGAAATGCAATATTTCCTCACATTCATGGTTAATGGCAACACAAAAAGCATTTAAGACACAATTGTGAGTAGATGCATGCATAACTTTGCATTTAGTGAATAACCCACCAATCAAAGCACCAAATTTAAACTTGTCATAATTCTGAAAGGCCATATTCAACAGATCCTCAGAATAAAGATAGTGATGAACAAACTTGCTAACCAACTACCTAACCAAATTAGGATCCTGAGATATATCCATGACATTTGAAGCAAATACAAAGAAAATCTGAGATGGATATAAAGACCTCACTCGACCTTCCAAGATTTCCTTACCAACAACTTCTTGAATGGCCTCCTAAACATTCAAATTATCAATAGCAAAGATAGAAGACAATCCATCTGAATCCATAGAACTGAAAAAATCCTTTCCCCACTTCTAGATAGGAAAGAACATCCTCTTATTCAGCTGTATCTCCATCTTGAGCAAAACAATGATGCACAGAAAAGCTAACCGAAGAGGGTATAAAAAGAGAATGCCCATAAAAAATGATTGCAAGCCTACAGAGCCGTATCCATTGATGACAACATTTGCAGAAATTTGCTACGAATGTAGAGAAGGTATAGATATGAACTCAAGGGAGAGACTACATCAATAAATAAGCATGCTTAACAAGTGAATTCCCACGCGGCACCTGCAAAACAAATAAATGTTAGCATAAAAAGAAAGGTGGCAATCAAGCCACACAAGCTTGCCGATCCAATGCCACGATATCACAAAGCTTAGGGAAGTCACTAGCAAAATCAATCGCTACCACCAAAATAGGCCCCTCCACATCAAAGACCAAATTAGCTAGAGCATCAGCTAAAGAATTACCCTCTCTATAACAATGAGAGATGGAAAAATGCTCAAATGAATTTAACAAGGCCCAAGCTTCTTGAAGCAAATAATGTAGATTCCAACTCAACACAAATTATCTTTTGAGAGCATTAATAACCACCAATGAATCCCCTTCTATATGCAACTTGGAGATTTGAAGATTACTAGCCAATTTAAGACCCTCCACTAGAGCCATAATCTTCGCTTGATTATTAGTTATTTCTAAAAGTTTGATTGCAAAGGCCTGAATAACTTCCCCATTAGCCTTTCTCAAGACACCCCCCATAGAAGAAGGACCTGGATTACCACAGAATGCCCCATCAAAATTAAGTTTGACAAAATCTGCAGCAGGAGGTCTCCACTTAATCACATTTCTATCTACTTTAATGACTGGAAAGCCACCAAGGTCTGGAGAAGGATTCAAAAACTTCTAAACCTTTAAAATCTTATCATCCCAAGAGGAGAACACCAAATTAGAAGACCCCTTTTTAAATAAAAAATTCATGACCACTTCAGAAATGGATTTCTCAATGACTAACAGAATATCATCTAGCTCCTGGCTATCTTTTCTAAACACTCTTCTATTTCTCTCCTACCATATACTCCAAGCCACTATAGAGGGAGAAACTATCCAAATAGAGGAGAACATAGAACCCTTAAAAAGAATGGGCCAACTTTTGAAAAGATCAACAAGATAATTAGGCAACGAAGCATAACAACTTAATTTGGAGAAGAGCCAGTACCAACAAGTAGAAGCAAAGGGATAGAGAACAAAAAGATGATCAGGATTCTCTTCTGAATTACCACAAAAGACACAGTTAAAGGCTTCTGAAATACCCAGCTTATTCAATCTATTACTAGTCAGAATCTTCTTCTTTAATGCTAACCAAGTGAAAGCCCCAGCCTTGGGAAGACAAGCTACATTCCAACATAAAGAAGAAGGCCAATGAGATTGTAATTCCACCTTAGAAATAATCAAAGATCTATAACCATCTCGAACATTGTAAAAACTTGATTTTGAAAATTTCCAAACTAATTCATCTTCTTTACTAGAAAAACATCTTTCTCTTCTGCAATTGGACTAAAAGCAACTCCTTCTGACTTTGAGGAAATGGGCAAACTGAAATTTTTTTCCAAACAACTGACAATATAAGACCCTCCTCCCTGAATATAAAGTAATCTTTCACTCTCCTTCCCCAAGCCGAAGAGAAATTTTTTAGCTTCATCTAGACCATGAATTTGAGATAAGGGGGGAAAGCCATTCCAAGAATCTTCCCAAAAATAAGCCTTAGACCCATCATTAATTTTCCAAGATAGATGGGGAAGAATAACCTCTCTACAGGAGACCAAGAAGTTCCACATATTTGAACCTTTAGGGGGGTTTACCAATGTAAAGATTCTATCTGAACTCAAAGAATCTAAATACTTGTACTGCATTAGCCTGCACCACTTGGCATTAGGATTAGAATACATTTTTCAAGTGCATGTTGATATCAACAAACAATTTTGGGCCTATAAAACTCATTTCATCAATGAGAATATATTGGATATGCTTGACATCTTCTTATAAGGTAGCTAATGATTGACCACTCAAAGGCTTGACATTTTAAATTGGAATTTTTAAGGATGCATGAATTGTAGTGGCATGTATGTTGAAAGCAGCAAATCCTGTTGGTGCAAGTAGTACCAAGGGGTTTTTTCCATTGATTAAATTGCAATCCATTGCATGCCTAATACAATTAATTAGGTAAGATTTCCCTGTTTCAGTAGTTCCTTGGATGATCATCTTAAGAGGTTCATCATTATAAAGCAATTTAGAATGTCTCATGATTGCATCAAATGCAATTCATTGCTTTCCACTTAAATTAATTGAAGGATTAAATTGATAATCAAATTCTCTTTGGATTGGATTTCCTAGTCGGCTTGACTCTATGAATTCTATGATTGTTTCTTGTAAAACATTTGGCAATTGATATTGGTTCCAATCATACTCTATGTCAAAGTAGTGCCTACCAAGAAGATCAATATCAGCTAACTAAAAATCTTGCCATGGAGCCAAGCTAGACAAAACTTGCCACTCCTCCATTTTTGCATTTTCATTAGGAGCATTATCTTCAATCTCTGCATCATGAACATCAGTAGTCTCTGAAGAAACAGGTGTGCGGTGTACATGCCATGCATGATATGTATTTTAATTGTCTCCCAATGTTGAATAATCACTTCTTTTTCATCTCCAATATCAACTCTAATGTTATGAAATGGTTTATATAATAACAACTCACTCCAACAAAATAACTCATATTTAGGTGAGTCACTTTTTAGGATTGAAAGATGTTTTGGCCAAACTCTAACAATTACTGGTATATCTCGTGGCTTCCATTTTTGATCTCTATGACATGGAGAATATGACCAAGATATTGCAACTTATACTATACATAGATGATCTAATTGTATAGGGCGCTCCATATATGCATGAATAAAGTTTGTTTTAGATGGATTGTCATCATGGTTGAAATGTACATGACGAAACACCTTTCATCCAACATTTAAAGAAATGAAGGACCTAGTACACTCAACAAGACATAGTTTTAGTAACGTATGACATGTTTCAAATGTTGCCAGGTGTGCGTCCTTGGTCTCCTTGTGTTGTACACAGTGCAGTGCTTGGGTTCGTGAAAAGGCTTAACTGCCTCCCGTGGATTCATTAACTCTGACGGTTGTATCTATATGCTCAAAATCATGACCTCAGTTGCCTAGGGCTGTCGGGTCAGATTTTGGCACGCACATGGACCCTTCCAACTGCCACGTCACTCTCACTCTCATGGAAGTAGCCAGTCGAGAGGAGGTGAGACATGGGGTGGTCTAGCTTGTTGGAGAGCTGGACTTCACAGAGAGGGGTCAACATGTCTTGGGGCAGGTTTTTTGTTGTGTGCTAATGTAGATGTTTTGTTCAATGATTGTTGTTATAGAGATAACTGTATGACCCAAAGGGTCACTAGTCACTCTTCTTTTGTTGGGGTTTCTGGTATTCCACCTCTATGTGGGTAAGTTGTTATTTTCGTTGATGACTTGTTCACGCTGACATTCTCTTTCAAATCATTGGATGACTACTTGTTGTATTTGAAGTTATCTAAATACCTCTAGTTGTTGTAAGACAAATGGATCCTGTTGTGGTCTTGAATGGATTTCCTCTATTTCTTCGAGGATTGCCCTCACCCACTCACCTCTTAATCCTGAGCACATTTGTGAGCCAAGACAAGAGATAGGCGTATGTTGGCTAACCTTGACTAGACCTAGGGTTTGACTTAAGGTTTTGATTAACCTAAGGTTTTGTTATGCGTTGAATATTGTTGACCTTGTGATGGTATCAAGGGTTTGACCAAATAGTTGACCATGGTTGACCTTGTGACGATATCAAGGGTTTGCAATTTATCTAAATGCCTAATGTTTTTGTTCTTTTCTTGATATTTTATGAATGCAATACTATATGAAATGTGAAACTTGTTTTTGTGTTTTTTTTTTATATTTTTGGAAATAAAAGATGCTTTTTAATCTAGGAAGGGAAAGTTGAATGCAATTACAATGAATTTTACCTAATGCAATTATTCTATTTTTTTGGGGTTTTTGAATGTTTTGAAATGATTTAATCTAGGAAAGGAAATTCCAAGTAAATGAATTACAGTATGAATGCAAATTACTCTAGAATGCTAGATCTAACTATTCTATCAATGATGAAGCAATAAATTACTAATCCCAAGAGTAATTTCAATTATCTAATTACTACCAATTGACATAAAGCATAGAGGAACCTGAAATAAAGAAGACTTGTGAGCCTCCACTACCCTTAGAAATCCTTGATGGCAACCTATGTATCCTCGTGAAGCAGCAGGAAGACCTCTTGGTGAAAAGACAACACATAGAAGTGAAAGAAGCTTTAGAAGCTTTGCAAAGAGAGCTCAATGAGATCTATTGATAAGCATGATGGCTTGATTGAAGCAGCGTAAGGACACTTGAAGAGATTTATGTGAAATCTTGATGAACAATGAACAAACAAAAGGCACCTTCAACCTATGTGAGCATGAGAATGCTGATTGGAGAGAAAAAACTTAGCAAGACCTGTGTGCACAATGAATTTGCCTCCTATAGAAATGCCTTGAAGCTATGCAACAATGAAAGCTTTAAAGATTTGGAAAACTAAAGAAATAAATGAAGAAAGAGGCTCAAAGGCCTGTGAAGAAACTTGAAAAAGCTTGTGAAGATGAGAAGGGTATTCTCCAACTTGCTCAACTTGGAAAATAATGAAGAGCTGAGGGGTATTTATAGGTTGGAAGAGGTCATGAAAGGTGGAATTGATTGAGAAGTTAACTCAATTTGATTGAAGAGTTAACAAGGATTAATTGAAGAGTGAACTGGATTGATTACTCAATAAACTTAGTTGATTAGGGAGTGATGAAGCAATGATAACTTATCACTGAAGAAGAAATGGAGTTAGAAGTATGCATGGGAGTGCATAAATTGTTGACTAAATATGAAATAGATCTAATTATGCATGTGTGGATGCATGAAATAGTTATCTCTATCTTTGGCACAAAATTCCATGCAAACAAGAAGAAAAATGGGCGAAAACTAAACTTTTTCAAGTTAAAAACTCAAGTTTTTCCGTGGCTAAAAACGTGACAGGGTCACCCATTTCACTAGTAGGGTTGCCCATGGGTTGCCTGGGGGGGCGATCCTATTGTACAACAGGGTCTCTCGGGGGGAGATCCTATTGCACAAGGGGAGATCATGTTGCTTAGGGCTCTAGGTGAAAATTGACAGTTGGAGAATGATTTTGGAGGGATAAGGAAGCCATCAGGCCTCAGAAACAAATCAAAATGATACAAATGACATGGTCACCCCTTTTATTAGTCCAAATCACCTAGGGGGAAACCCTAAACTAACAAGGGGTGAGTTGAAATAGTTTTTTTGAATTGGTCATAGAACTTCCGGGAGCTTGTTCGGGCACATACGGACTCCTTTTTAGGTGCCATTTTTTTTTAAAGTGCATGATTTTTTGAGAGCTACACAATGGTACCATTAGTGTTTCTTGAAAGTGTCACAAAATCATACTTTCAGACCATTTTTATCAGGGTATCTTGTCGGTCTCTCAAGCCCTAAAAAGTTCGGTGGCCAATTGGAAGGTGAGTTGGATGGGTGAGGAAGAAAGAATGGATGGGAAAGGTCAATTACAACAAATAGATGAATACAAGGCTTAGGGACTAAGTTGTAAGCATAGGAAATAAGAATCGACAAGTGTCGAAAAGTGTCAAAATGTGTCGACAACAAAGAGAGAGAAAACAACAAAGGGGAAACAACACAAGACGAAGGAAAAGACACGTCACCAAGAGAATTGCCACTTAGAGGATGTTATTTCATGCTTACATTTGCATGACAAGGATTATATATCATCATAGGGGTCCTAATGGAGGTTGTGCGTAATTTTTGTACCTACATATTTACCCCCTCGGGGATGGTAGTCTACATGAAAGGTAGGTATCGTTCCCAAACTAGGCCTTACCTATTGTCAATTTTCCCACAATTGTACCTACAATAACTAGTGTTATATTGGAATCTGGATATATCAAAATGAATAATAAAAACTGAAATGATGAACTTACCATAGATCATGAGAGTTCGACTAGTTGTTTGCCTTTATTGGTGAGACCTATAGGAATGAATGCACACAAAATGAATGCACGAGAGATGCATAAAAGAAATAGAACAAATGCTAAGATAGAGAGGAGGAGAATATATTTTACTTTTATTTTAGATTTTAAAGAACATATTTGATTTTTAGGGATTTTTATGTTTTACAATTTTTTTAGATTTTTTCGATTTTTCTATTTTTTATGGTTTTTGCGAAGATTTTGCAAAGATTTGATTTGACACTCCATGAGGTCTTTGGAAGACCTATATTTATTAAATGCATCTCTACCCTTTCCCCCTTGCATGGGGAGACTTGTGTACTTGACTACATAGTTTTTCCCTTTTGACTTGTTGGAGTGACTTGTGCTTAGACATTGTTTTACACTTTATTTTACAAAACCTAATTTGACGAGATCCATACATAGCTTTAGTTGACATCTTGTACTTCACTTTCCCTTTTGTGCATATGATTGGCTAAAGCTTTTATTTTTCTTACGAGAATGCATACCTAAGATGATCACATATGGATGATGCAATTTGTTTTTGTCTTTTTCAGAATATATATATGAATGCAGGTGACGATATGCAAATGCAATAACACAAGCGATGCTGAAATGAAACTTTTACTTCTATGGAATGCCATAAGTTATGACATTGACTTTATTGTTTTGGGACTCTTTTTCTAATTTTGGTATGAGTGCATTGTGGAACAAACAATATGACTGCTCTTTACTATTATTTTTAATCTAGGGGATTGTAGGTTATTCTGGTATAGGAAACCTATTCAAGTCTATGAGATAGGGATTTAGAACTCAAGTGGGGAGAGGGAGTGAAAATGGAGTGCTTCTAAATTTGGGCTTTTGCTAGAGGCTAAACATTGATCTTTAGCTAGATAAGTTGATCTGACAAGCTTTCAACTTAGACAAGTAACAAATTTTATTGTTGTTCACTAGACTTAGATCATAGATGGAAAGCAAGATAGACCTGAGGTAAAGGATAAATGGAAAAAAACTAGGGTCCCTAGATAGAAAATGATCCTAAAGACTACTAGACTCTTGGCTTTGCTCAGCTAGTGTGTGTGTGTGCTTTGTACCTTTCTCTTCTCTCTTTCACTCTTTTTTTGTAACTCTCTTTTTTTGTATTTTTGCTTTTTCACTTTTTTTTGTATTTTCTAGAATGCCTCACTTGTTTTTCTCATTTTTTTGGATTTTTTACTTTATGAAATGAATGCTTTGGGAAATTTTAATATGCAGTAGCTTGATCTCTCAATTCTCACTTTTCTCAACACTCTTATTTTGATCACTCATTTTTTTATTCACTCATATTTTAGATTGCTTCCTTCAAAGTTTTGATCCTCTTGACGTTTTTGGCTAGGGAAGATAAGGGCTGAGTGCCACCAAAATTTTTCATGATCTAGTTGGACTTCTCTTCTACTAGGGAAGAACTGAGAAGGTCTACTTGCAAGCTTCCTTTAAACACTATAGGTTTGAATACTAAATTTGCTTAGACCTAACATCTTGGTTCATTAAGACTGGGATTGGTGTAAAGCTAAGAGCTAGGCTTTGATTAGAATCATTGGGAATGAAATGGGAAATGGTGATTGTGAAAATGGGGAATCTCAGGACCTAAAAGGATCACATATACCTAGGCAACCTTAAACTCCTTACTGAAATGAAAATAATATAAGAATGTATCATTCACTATAATGCAAGATAAAAAAGAATGATACTAAAAAGCAAGAAACAAATTCTTTTTGACATTTTTTATTTTTATGATTTTTTTGTATTTTCTAAATATTTCGATTTTTTTGGTATTTTAAGGGCTTTGGTGCAACATTTCAAGATGTTGAACTTTTCTCCTTCCATAATGCACAAGAGGTAGCATTGTTTCTGACATCTTCCTCAACTACGTCTAGACCTATCCAATTTGGTCCAAACTTCAATTGAAAGTCTACAAGGAAACTCAAAGACTTGGTGTGAAAATGTCTTTGTATTTATTGAGGAGTTTTGTGTAATCATATGTTTCATTGTTTGATGATTTTCCCCCTAGCTTTACTATTTTCTATTCTTGTATAGTTCCCATGTTTGTTTTGAAATTTTGAAGGGCAATTGGATTTGGTGTTGAATCTCCTAGTTTCTGTGTGGATTCTGGTTCTTCTTTAGTCATGATTTCACCCATAGGGATGTTTATGTCTAGTTCGATTGGAATGGCTACTATGTTGAATGGAGCATAAGACTTTGTTGAGTGGGGATTCAAGGGGAATTCTCCCATTGCCCCCTTTCCTATATATTTTGAGGTCTTGGCTATGTTTGCAACTTGTTTTGATGTCTCTCCTTTTTCAAAAGTGTTGACTTTTGGGTTGGTAGTGGTTTCCATGGTCTTTCCCTTCTTTGTGACATGTTCAACTCTCAAAAGACTGAAAGGATCATGATCTCCTTTGATGACATGGGTTTGTCCCATGTACGAGAAGTGTATTTCTTAAAATAATGTGGAGGGAATGGCCCTCATCCTATGAATCCAAGGCCTTCCTAGGATCATGTTGTAAGTGGTTTCTTTGTTTATGACATAAAATTTAGTTGGGAGGGTTTTGGGACCCAATGTGATTTGAAGATTGACCTTACCCATGGTTTGAATGTTTGTATTATCATGAATTCCAAGGATGGAAGTTTGTTTTGTGATTTGAGTTTCATCATAACCCATTTTTTTGAAAAAGTGAAAAGGAGACTATGTTGATTGTAGACCCATCATCAATCATTACACATTTAATGGAATAGTATTGAACTTGGACTATCAGATGGAGGGGGAGATCACCCTGTTTAGCTATGTTATTGTTTGAGGGTAACTTTTCAAAATCAAATGTTGAAGAAGAACACTTTTCACTTGGAGTGTTTTGAACTAGATGGCCTAGATCTAAGGCTTTGAGGAGAGCATTCTTGTGCGTAGGAGAACTCTTGATAAGCTCTAGCATGTGAGAAAATTTTAAATTGTTGGAGGTGTCATCTAGTCGTTTTGGTCCTTGCATGACACAAATTTCTTGATCTTTATCCAATTCCACAAGGCTTGAGGTGTTTTGATCAAAGGTGTTGGGACTAAGTTCTTCATCTTGTGAGAATGTGTCCATGGATGTTTTTTGTTGACATTTTGGGAGGTTTGATATGAAGTGATGGTACCCTCGACATGACTTGATATCATGCCCCCTTCTCTTGTGAAATGAGAAATATTTAGCATGATTGTGTTCTTGTGGTTTATGATGATTATTGTAAGACTTCTTGTTGATTCTCAGGGAATAGTTGTTGGCATTTTGGTTCCCCAAATTTGTATGACTATCATAGTCACAATTATTGTTATTTCTAGATGGTGGAGTATTTGTTGATCCATCTATGTCTTGATCATTTGTCCAGGATTTGTTATTTGTATCATGGTTTATCAACCTTCCATTAGAATCATACTCCCTTCTTTCACTATCAATAGCAGCTTGGTCAATTCTAAGGGCACTTTCAAGTGCTTCTTCGTATGATTTGTAAGGGAGTTTTTGGACTTGTTCTCGTATGTCATTGTTGAGAGCATGTAAGAAGAGATCACAAAGTTCTCTATTATCCATGTTTGGTGCGCTAGTTGAATAATAGAGAACTTTTCTCCATCGTGTGATAAAATGTGCAACCGACTCGTTGGCTTCTTATTTGATTGTTGAAAATTCTCATATTCCTATTTTGTTTATGTCGAAGACAGCCACAAATTATTCGATGAGTTGCCTAAAAGAGTGGATTGATGCTTCTAGAAGTTGATAGTACCAATCTAGAGTGATACCCTCTAAAGTTTTTGGAAAAATCTTTTCTACCACCCCATCCCAAGGAAGGAGTTCTCCCACCACCATTATGTAAGCCTTGACATGAGAGTTGGGATCACCCTCTCCTTTAAATTTTGGAAGCTCGGGGAGAGGATGTGGTAGTATTACCTAATGAATGTTGTAGTCAAGAGGCTCATTTAAATACTCAAGGTATGTTCCTAAGAGGGGGTTATGTGTAGAGGGATTTGTTCCTCTAAATATTAGCCCTTCATGCGGATCTTGTTGCATTTGTTGAAAGGGTATGCTAGATTGTTGATATCCTAAAAAAATTGGATTACTAGATGGTGTCATGTTTATGTTTTGAAGATTGGGTGGGATTGTTTGTGGTTGATTTTGTGTCATAGGATTCCCACCTAATTGATTGAGACCTTTTTTGTTGGATGGTGAGAGCAAGGGAGGCCTGAATGTTTCATGGAAGTTTGGATGAGGGGTATTTTGTTTTTCCCTTTAGTTTGATTTGATTTCATCAATGAAATGATTTCCATGTGCCCTAGGTTTTTCCTCAATTTTGTTTTGGAAATTTTGTTTGACCCTCCTAGCCTCAAGGGTCTCAATTTGTTGTACCAAACTTTCTATAAGGTCTATGAGTGAGGCTTCCTTCGTTCTTTGAGTTTTACAACCTTGAGATGGATTGCTTTGTGTTGGGGTTTGAGTGACCCTATTTGTTCTTTCTGATGACATTTCACATGTTGTGGACTTTTTATCTTGATGTACTATGTGGAGTGATTTTTCTACCTTCTCAGCTTCTTGTAAGTTCTTCTCTTGACAACACACTTCATTGTCCTTTTCGGTGGCCATTTTTAATGGGTTATTATGGGTTGATCATCTTGATGGATCTGAGATTTATTGTTCACTTGATGTGTTTTGATTTGGTCAAAGTTGTCAAGATCTCTTTGGATCTATTTTGAATTTGTAATTTTACTCGAGGGGACATTCCCTTGGACTTTTTGCATGAAACATTGTGAAACACAAAAAAATGTGAAAGAATCCATCCCAAAAGGATTTGTTGAATGACGATGAAATTGGGATATTGCAATGAAACGCAAAAATCTCAACCAAAAGCTTTTTTCCTCTTCACGTTGGGTTCACCAAAATATGTACACTCAAAATCATGACCTCGGTTTCCTGGGGTTGTCAGGTCAGATTTTGACACACACACAGACCCTTCCCTCCTTGCCATGGGGCGAACAACCACATCACTCTTGCTCTCGTGGAAGTAGCCAATGGAGAGGAGTCCAGACACAGGTGTGGTCTGGCTCGTTGGAGAGATAGACTTTGCAGAGAGGAGTCGGCACATCCTAGGGCCTTTGTTGTTGTGTGCTAATGTAGATGTTACGTTCAATGATTTTTGTTGTAGAGATAAGCATATAATCCGAAGGGTCACTAGTCACTCTTTTTCTGTTGGGGATTCTAGTATTCCACCTCTATGTGGGTAAGTTGTTATTTTCGTTGATGACTTGTTCACGTTGACGTTCTCTTCCAAATTGTTGGATGATTGTTTGTTGTATTTGAAGTTGTCTAAATGCCTCTAGTTGTTGTAAGACAAATGGATCCTGTTGTGGTCTAGGATGGATTTCCTTATTTCATCGAGGATTTCCCTCAACTACTCACCTCTTAGTCCTGTGCACATTCGTGAACCGAGACAAGAGATAGGCATATGTTGGCTAACATTGACTAGACCTAGGGTTTGATTTAGGGTTTTGATTGACCTAAGGTTTTGTTTTGCGTTGACTTTTGTTGATCTTGTGATGGTATCAAGGGTTTGACCAAATAGTTGACTGTCGTTGACCTTGTGACGATATCAAGGGTTTGCAATTTATCTAAATGCCTAATGTTTTTGTTCTTTTCTTGATATTTTATGAATGCAATACTAAATGAAATGCGAAACTTGTTTTTGTGCTTTTTTTATATTTTTAGAAATAAAAGATTCTTTTTAATCTAGGAAGGGAAAGCTGAATGCAATTACAATGAATTTTACCTAATGCAATTATTCTATTTTTTGGGGATTTTTGAATGTTTTGAAATGATTTAATCTAGGAAAGGAAATTCCAAGTAAATGAATTACACTATGAATGCAAATTACTCTAGAATGCTAGATCTAACTATTCTATCAAGGAAAAAGTAATAAATTACTAATCCCAAGAGAAATTTCAATTATCTAATTACTACCAATTGACACAAAGCATAGAGGAATCTAAAATAATGAATACTTGTGAGCCTCCACTACCCTCAAAAATCCTTGATGGCAACCTTGTATCCTCTTGAAGCATCGGGAAGACCTATTGGCAACAAGACAACACAAAGAAGTGAAAGAAGCTTTAGAAGCTTTGCAAAGAGAGCTCAGTGAGAGTTGTTGATGAGCACGATGGCTTGATTGAAGCAGCGTAAGGACACTTGAAGATCTTTATGTGAAAGCTTGATGAACAATGAACAAACAAAAGGCACCTTCATCCTATGTGAGCATGAGAATGTTGATTGGAGAGCAAAGATTTAGCAAGATCTATGTGCACAATGAATTTGCCTCCTATAGAAATGCCTTGAATCTATGTAATAATGAAATCTTTAAAGCTTTGGAAAACTAAAGAAATAAATGAAGAAAGAGGCTCAAAGGCCTGTGAAGAAGCTTGAAAAAGCTTGTGAAGATGAGAAGAGTATTCTCCAACTTGCTCAACTTGGAAAATAATGAAGAGCTGAGGGGTATTTATAGGTTGGAAGAGGTCATGAAAGGTGGAATTGATTGAGAAGTTAACTCAATTTGATTGAAGATTTAACAAGGATTTATTGAAGAGTGAATTGGATTGATTACTCAGTAAACTCAATTGATTAGAGAGTGATGAAGCAATGATAACTTATCACTGAAGAAGAAATGGAGTTAGAAGAATCCATGGGAGTGCATGAATTGTTAACTAAATATGAAATAGAGCTAATTATGCATGTTTGGGTGCATGAAATAGTTAGCTCTATCTTTGGCCCAAAATTCCATGCAAATAGGAAGAAAAACAGGCAAAAATGAAGCTTTTTCAAGTTAGAAACTCGAGTTTTTCCGTGACTGAAAACGTGATAGGGTCACCCATGGGTTACCCCTTTCACCAGTAGGGTCATGCATAGGTCTCTCAGGGGGGTGATCCTATTGTACAATAGGGTCTCCCAGGGGGAGATCCTATTGCATAAGGAGAGATCCTATTGCTTAGGGCTCTAGGTGAAAACTGACAGTTGGAGAATGATTTTGGAGGGATAAGGAAGTCATCAGGCCTCAGAAACAAGTCAAAATGATGCAAATGATGTGGTTGCCCCTTTTATCAATCCAAATCACTCAGGGGGTGACCCAGGGTTGCCTAGGGGGTGACCCTAAACTAACACGGGGTGACCCTGAAACAATTTTTCTGAATTGGTCATAGAACTTCCGGGAGCTCGTTCAGGCACATACAAACTCCTTTTTAGGTGTCATTTTTTTGAAAGTGCGTGATTTTTTGAAAGATACACAATGGTACCATTAGTGTTTCTTGAAAGTGTCACAAAATCATACTTTTGGACCATTTTTCTCAGGGTATCTTGTCAGTCTCTCAAGCCCTAAAAAGTTCGGTGGCTAATTGGAAGGTGAGTTGGATGGGTGAGGAAGAAATAATGGATGGGAATGATCAATTATAGAAAATAGATGAATACAGGGCTTAGAGACTAAGTCGTAAGAATAGGAAACAAGAATCGACAAGTTTTGAAATGTGTCAAAAGGCGTCGACAATAAAGAGAGAGAAAATGATAAAGGGGAAACAACACAAGAGGAAGGAAAAGACACGTCACCAAGAGAATTACTACTTAGAGGATGTTATTTCATGCTTACATGTACATGAGAAGGATTATATATCATCGTAGGGGTCCTCATGGAGGTTGTGCATGATTTTGTGCCTACAATATCGGGCATTAATAGGTCGATCTTTTGGTGCAACGGCAACCATCTTTGCAACAATTGGTATCAGAGCTTGGGTCACGAATTTGAACCCCTCACTTGCACTGGAGGGGATTGTTGCAAGGTGTGTGCCCTTGGTCTCCTTGTGTTGTACAGTGTAGCACTTGGGTTCATGACAAGGCTTAACCGTCTCCCATGGATTCATTAACTCTGGCAGTTGTATCGGGCATTAATAGGTTGATCTTTCAGTGCAACGGCAACCGTCTTTGCAATAACAAGTGTGCACCTATATCATGTTCAACAATTGTTTCAATCAAGAACCTTCTATATACACATAATGCAAGGTCATCTGGGCTATTTGTATTGGAGATCCTGGTTAGCATGTCATAATAACTCTCTGAACTCTTTTATGCTTTAGACACATATTTTACAATATATTTTAGAATTGCATGAAGAGATAGTATTGGTTGATAGTCTATGTTTCCCCTCCATATGGAAAGCATATTTGGGTTATGAACATTCACTCTCTCATCATTTCATTCTGGTAAATATTTTTTATGTCCATCATCATCAATGAATAATTTGGATTCACTCTGTAATTGCCAAGTAGCATTGTAGTGACAAACATTGATTTAACCCTTCTTTTGTAGACATCTATCTAAGCTACATTTGGTACTACAAGTTGATCTTTAGCCAAAATTAAAGTTGTGTCAATCAAACAAGAATCTTCTTCTATAGATTATGGCACGAGTACATTTCTTTCATTCTCTTCAAGAGGATTCCATGCACTTATGAATTTTTCATAGAAACCCTTTTCCCATTGAAGCTCATTTGGGTTTTTCCAATCCAATATATCTATATTAGGTGCACCCTCTATCCATACAACCATATGCTCATGCATTGAATATCGATGTTGCCACTCCTTTCTATAAAAACATAACACAATATCATTAGAGGTAAATTCTATGTATTTTATAACAACATATAAATTTTATTCACAAGTATACTACTTTAAATTGAATACCTTGCCCATAGGTCTTTTACTTGAAAATGTTTGAAGAAGATCTCTTGCTGAAAAGTTTTGAAGTGATGCTCCATGGACATAGCAACAATATGGGGGTTTTCAATTATATATTTGTTTCTCCACTTGTATGCATCCCTTGAGTCTGATGGGGGTTGTGTTGGCATTAGTTGATGGAGATCATGCCATTTTGTATCAGTTGCACTCAAAGTTATGAAAAAGGTAGAGCAACCCAATTGTGTTATCATATCAATCAATTCATTTCTACATGTTTGCCAGTAAGCCCTTGTTATGTCGTAAATTGTGCTCCTTGGTTGTGCAAGCACAATTTCACTATGTTTAGCTCCTCCCTTTAGTGATCCCTAGCCTAGTTAATTTTTAGGTCCACCTTAAAGTCCTCTTTGGGCCCCATCTATAGAAAATGTCGTGATTTTGGTTTCATCATAACCCAGAAAATAATTTGAGATTTAGAGTTAGCCCCACATTAAATGTAGGCTTGAGCCTTAAATTGCCTAGGGCACTCGAGCTCCCTGGTCCCTCCCATGTTTTAGAGAGGTAATTTAGGTCTACAAGTTGGCTTTAGTGTTGGTTAGGCCGATCCTAAACTCAAATTTTTTTTCGCATGTACAATATCGGCTCTTTAATTCAAATTACTCTTTTCTATAGCCTTTTATAAAATTAAGTGACTTATCTCATTTGAAATTGTTACATTGTAAAATGTGTACACTAGCATTTTACACTTAGTTTAGCACCTAGGTGGACCTAAAATGTTTACACTTGTTAATCAGGACCTATTTTAACACCTTTTTGGACATTAAATGGTTACTTCTTGATTCCTTGGGAAGGAGCTCCTCTCCCTCCCTTCTGTCCACCTCTCAAGGTCTTAGAAGTTTTGGTAATCAAAACCCCCAGAGTTAAATGAGTCTAAACAATAGGTCTCTGGCTGACCTCACCCATCTCCTGGATAGATCAATAGAAATTAGGAATCAGGGGAAAGTCCTCTAGAAAGTCATCTCCTAGCTGCTAAAGAATGCACTCGACATGGTGAGCCTCGACAAAACCATTACGATCAGAAAGCTTGGAATCATTGCAACAATAGTCTTGAATCTATCTATCATGGGACCAAGTGCCATCCATGTCCACATAAGGGTCAAAAATCATGTTTGCATCAATGAGAGTAGCCACAATGCATAATGAAGTATCAAAGTGGCCCACGCAATCCCATCTAGTAGCTCTCAGATGTCTTGGGTCAGGAAGTGGAAGCTCCTTCTAATATGGCCTAATGTGCTCTCCTTCTAATATGGCCTAATGTGCTCATAAATCCAAGTCATGATCAGAGTGGAGTGGCTGAAGGCAAGAGCTCCACGGTGAGCAATGTGATAGAAATCATGATAAACCATAGTAAGAATATCAGCGCCCCATGCAAAAATTGTGCCCTACTTAATACACTGAATGATGGGTACCCAGCACCATCTGAGACGAGCTGAGGCCTTATCTCCAGACAACTTCGATGCAATCAACCTAATAAGGAACTTCCTCAAGAGAGGAATGCGAAGCTGAGGAACTGTAGTGAGACGAACTCTTGTCTGCTCCTCAGGATGCCTCACCCCCATGATCAAAGCCCAAGATGCCTTGTCCTCGATAGACTTGCTAGTAGGAAGAACAAGTGGGTGTCCTCTCACATGGACTCTTAGTATGCGGTAAACATCATACAATGTAATGGTCCACTCCCCTGAATCTTGGGGGAACCTGAAGGTGTTCCTATCAGCATCTTAATAGGTCAGGATATCACAACAGATGTGAGAGGTAGGATGTACAACAGGAACCTAACAAATCCTCTCCAAGCCTGCCCTCTTCAGGATAGCAAGATCGCCAAGAGATAAAGAATCATACCTCTCAGATAACCATAACTGCTCATGGTTTCCATTCTAACAAATGTGCATATCCTATCATTAGAAAATAAATTTCGTTAGATCCTGTCAAACTCAAAAAATCCAAAAAATTCATATAACTTGTGAAAATATCATAAAAAAAATATAAAACCTACAAAATTACAATAAATTGACTAATTCAATGTCCAAATTATACCAAAATGGAAAGTAGTAAATGTCAGAAAACTTCAAATTTTAGTCAGAACCGAACTGGTTGGGTAACCCCTTTCATCAGATCAAATATCTCCTAGGTGACCCAAATGTATAACAAGATCTCCCCTGGGCAACCCTGTTGCACAACCGGATCTCCACTAGGTGACCCTGTTACTTAGCCAAATCTCCCCTGGGTGATTTGGATTGGCAAAAGGGGTGACCCTGTTTCACCTCCCTCATGCTAAAAATGCTCTAAAAACTATAAATTTTCACCAATTTCGACAAATGAAAGATCGGTCCTACTCTAAACGACAAGACAAACATAATGCAACAAGAAAATTTGACAAAGACTGACACTTTCACAAGATTTTTCAAAAAAATAAAACTAGGGTTTAGAGAAGGATTTTTGACTGCTTGTGTACCTAATTCTCAGTGGTAGAAGAAGTAGCATCTATCTTTGTGATCACCTCAATGACATCTTTCCAATGATTGCTTGCACGACCAATTTCATCAGTGTTTCACTCCATTCACTCTAATTTCTCCAATCTTTTCTTCTCTTAGCTTAGTTTTTTTAATGTATTTTTAGAGTATTTGTTGCTTTTATGCATCTTTCATGCTCTTGTTTTGTGTTCTTTCATCCCTACAGGGTTCCTCGACAAAGGCAAACTTCTAGGCAAATTCATGGATCCATGGTATGTTTGTCATTTCAGTTTTCATTACTTGTTTTGATATATTTAAATTCCAAACTAATGCTAGTTTTTGCAGGTACTATTGTGGGAAATTGAAAATAGGTAAGGCCTATTTTGAGAACGATACCTACCCTTCATGTAGACTACCATCCCCAAGGGGGCAAATATGTAAGCACCAAAATTATGCATAGCCTCCATGAGGACCCCATGATGACTCATAATCCTTGTCACATACATGTAAGCATGAAATGATGCCCTCTTAGTAGCTATTCTCTTGGTAGAATCTGGGTTTTTCCCTCCTCTTGTTGTTTCCCCTTTGTCCTACTAACCTTTTCCCTACTTTCGATGCTTTTTGACACTTGTCAATTCTTGTTCTTGTGCTTGTGACTTCGTCCCTAAGCCTTGTATTCATATACTTGTTGTGATTTGACCTTTCCCTAGTGTTTTTCATCCATTCCCACCCCTAGGAGCCCTCTAGAGGACCTCCCAAGCCATCTCCAGCTTTCAGTTTTAGTCAACTAGTACCCCTTATTATTTTAGGATCTCCCCTGGGAGATTTGACTTTTGCAAGTGGAGATTTGGATTTTGACCACCTTTCGACAGTTTCTGGAGGCAATTCACCTCCTTTTCACTTGACTAACAATATCCAAACCCGCTTTCCAATCTAGGACCTCCCCTCTGTGGGTCACCTATGGGTTTCCCTCGAGTGACCTGGACTGGCAAAATGGGTGACCCATGGGCGACCCTGCTGTCTTTTCCAGCCACGAAAAAACTTGAGTTTTGGACGTGAAAAAGCTTTGTTTTGACTCATTTTTCTTCCTGTTTGCATGGGTTTGTGGTATAAACATAGAGTAAAATATTCTAAGCCTCCAAGCATTCATAATTAGATCCTTTTATCTCAACTTTTCAACTCATGCATTCATGCTAACTCCATTTTGCTTCAGTGATAAGCTATATTGACTTGTTCACTCCCTGATTAGCCCAGATCACTCCTTGGTCTTCTGAGTTAACTCTCCAATCAAGGGAGTTAACCCTCCATCATCTCCCACCTCTCATAGCCTCTTTCAACCTATAAATACCCCTCCCTCAAGCACAAAGGGAGGCAATTTCATTTGTGCATCCAGTCTTTGCAAGTTTTTGCTCTCCAGTTAGAATCCATATGCTCATACAAGACATTCGAGCCTTTTGATTTATTGTTGTTTCATCTAAGCTTTTCTAAAAGATTCATATAACATCAATACACTACCCAAATTGTAAGCCATAGTGCTCATTAGCTCACATTGAGCTCACGTTTCAAGCTTTCAAAATCTCTTTTGCATCCCATCCCTATAGTTGCCAAGAGGACATCCCCGTTGCTGCAAGAGGACAAGGAGGTTGTTGACACAAGGATTCTTAAGGGTAGTGGAGGCTCACGCATCTCATATTTTAGGTTCTTTAGTGTTTTTTTATATAGTAATTAAAAAATCTAAATTTTCTCTTCGGAATAGTAATTAAACGTTGCAATTTCCTTGATAGGCTAAATAGGATTTGCATTGTTAGATTAGTTTTCTTTCAAAGTTCTTTGGTTTAGTTTGTTTTCAAAGCAATTTCATTTCCTAGAGTAATCAATCCAAATATCTAGAAAGCCAAACAAAAAACATAGATTAGATTGCATTAGTTAGATACATTCTAGATTGCATACATATTTCAATTCCTAGATTTAAAAAAGCACAAAAATATTGTTCTACATTCGTATAGGCTTGCATGCATTCAAAACCCAAAAAACATTAGCATCACAAGAAGATAGTCAAACCCTTGATTCCAACACAAGGTCAACATTGCTCAATCCAAGGTCAACACAAAGTCAAACCTTAGGTCATAAACCCTAAGTCAAACCTTAAGTCAAATCAAGAATAACTCCAACCAACTCTCTCTCGTTTTGGGCTCATGAATGTGTCATGGGCTTAGAGGTGAGTAGGTGAAGGAAATCCTTGAAGAGATTGAGGAAATTCACCCTAGACCACAACACAATCAACAAACGATTCAAGAACAACAACACAGGTTGAGGTTACTCGAAACACAAGTCATCATCCAACAATTTGAAGAACAACTCCAACTCAACAGAAACATCAACGAGAACAATTGTCAACCTACACAATGTTGGAATTTTCATAATCCAAACAGGAGAACAGTGACTAGTGACCCTTCAGGGCATATAGTTATTTCAACCATAATGGTCATAGAGCACCAGATCATAATCAACACACAAGAAAGGCCCTAGGACCAGTCAACCACTCTCCGCGAAGTCTAGCTCTCAAGCAAGCAGGACCGCCGCCGTGTCTCGCCTCCTCTCGACTAGCTATTTCCAAGAGAGCGAGAGTGATGTGGAGGTTTTTCTCATGGCAAGGAGAGGGGTCCATGTACTGGCCAAATTTGACTCAACTTCCCCAGGATACCAAGTCATGTTTTTGAGTGTATAGTAACTAGTAAAGATTAAAATTTGCATAACTTTCCTCATTAGATTAGTGTAGGAAGTTGTTTCCGCCTTTCACTTTGTCCTATTAAATATTTTAAAAGAGAAAATTGCATATTCTTTATGGAAAAGGATAGGTGAAATCTACCAAGCTAAAAGTCTTGTAAGTTATATTTGAAAAGGAAATTATTTTCTCTAAAAATGAAAGATGGTGAATCGATTGTAGAGAATTTAAATTCATTTAATTTGATTTTGAGTCAATTAGCCTCTATAAATGTTAAGATAAGTGAGGAAGATACTTGTGCATTATGCTTTTATGTTATTTGCCTAAGTTATGGGAGAATATATTCTTTCTATTGGTTCTAATCTTGAAGATTTCAAGTTGAATTCTCTTGTTGCAACTTTTTTGTCATAGGAAATGAGGAATAAAACATTATGGACAGCCCAATGGATGCTCTTCATGTCAAGGGAAGTCTGAAGGAAAGAGGTGGATCTAAAGAAGACCAAAAGGAGCCTAAAGAGAAGTATAACGGTAGATATAAAACTCCTAAAAAGACTAGAATTGTGATAAGAGGGGACATGTGAAGAAAGAATGTAGAAACAAGAAGTAATGGGATTCCTCCATAGAAAAGTCCTCAAAGTCAAGTGATGAAGCCTTATTTCTTTCTTGTAATAATATTTCTAATGATCACTAGTTGGTTGACTCAAAATTATCATATCACATGACTCCACATAAGGAGTGGTTCTCCTCATATCAGGAATATGATGGTGGGGAAGCATACCTTGGGGAAAATAGTTCATGTCCTATTGTTGGATGTGAAAAGGTACAATTATGTTTCAGTCATGGGAGGTTAAAAACTCTCCCAAGTATTTTACATATTCCTGGATTAGCAAGAAATTTAATTTTTGTATCAAAGTTGAAACATTTAGGAATGCATGTAAGTTTTGATAAGGGTGGTTACAAATTGGTGAGAGGAAAGTTGGTGGTAGTGAAAGGCTTAAGAATGGGAACCTTGTTTAGGATGAATGCCACTACTATTTGTAAATTCACCAATGTAACTGAAAAATCCAAAAATAGACATTACGACACTATAGATTGGGCCACATAAGTGAAAAATATTTAAAAACCATTATGAATAAAAGGTTGGTTGACAGTTTCTCCTATTATGATGAGTATTTTGATTTTTGTGAGCATTATGTGTTTGGGAAATAAAATAGATCATCATTTACTTCAAGAAAATGCAAATCAAAGAGTAAATTAAAATTTATTCATATGGATGTGTTTGGTCCTATGGATGTTGGTTCAATTGAAAAATCTTGATATTTTGTGACCTTCATTGATGATGCTTCAAGGTTTACCTAGATTTATTTTATGTAATATAAATATGAAGTTTTCATTAAGCTTAAAGAATTTAAAGCCTTAATAGAAAAGCAATTAGATCATAAGATAAAGGTTTTGAGATATGATAACGGAGGGGAATATTGTTCTAAAGAATTTGATGAGTTTTGCAAGCATGTAGGTATAATCAGGCAAAATACTACTCCATATACACCTCAATAGAATGGGGTGGCAGAAAGGATGAATTGAACCTTAATGGAAAGAGACAAAAGTATGTTAAGTGGTGCATAGTTGGATAGATTCTTTTGGGAATAAATTGTGAGCACTGCTTGTTACTTTCTTAATAGATCTCCTTGTACGGCTCTTGATTTGACACCTTATGAAGTGTGGACAGGTAAGAAACCTTCTATTTCAAATTTAAGGGTTTTTGGTTGAGGCTTTTGTTTATGGGCCTAAAGAAAAACCATCTATGTTGGATCCAAAAGCACAAAAATACATCTTCATTGGATATGGCGATAATGTTAAAGGTTATAAGCTTTAGAATCTGTTAGCACCTATAATTTTGGCAAATTCTCAATGTTTGATAGGATTTTATTTGATGGTTTCAGTAGAGTTTTAGGCCCCATGGCACTTAGCATGCTCCTAACTTCTGGGATTAAAACTTCTCAATCTATGATTCATCAAGAGAAATCCTTTGGTGAAATTTTTTTATGGGTTACCAAGAAATGTGTGTGCCAGTTTGCATTATCCCAGGATGTGTTTTAACAGGTTTTTTAATCTGTTGCCACTTCAGGCCGGGTCTCGAGGGTCCCATAGAAAAGTTTAAATTTCCCAATTCTGATGACAACCCAGTTGTTTATTTGCCTTCAAATGTTCCCAGCTCTGTTTTCATGGCGATCTGTGGTGTCCTTGTGTGAAAACAAAAAATATTTAAAAATCAGGCTCCCGGGGGCCCAGTTTGCAAAGGACGTCCCAAAAATCTTTCGGCGATGCAAATTTTTAGGAAATGGGTATGTTCTAAATAATTGATTATGGCCCTATACAAATTTTCATGGCCTCCAGATGTCCAATGTGCCCATAGTGAAGATGTGTCGTTTGCCCGGGAGGAGAAATTAATTAATTGTCATTCTCCTAAGTTGAAAAATACAAGTTTTAAAATATTTATTGGCAAAAGTAATAGTGTAAATGGGAAATATTTCAAACTAAACATTATTACTATAATGTTTAAGTTTTATAAAGTCAAAACAAATACATTTTGTGGGCCAAGCGCACCAACGCACAACCCACTCCATCTTTTTTTCAAAGCTTGCACTACTACGTTGGGAGCTTTCTTGGGCAATTTTTAGTCAAATTTATTCTGAGGATACTCAGATTTGGTCTCCATCTGCTCTATGGAGGAAATTATGGAGCCTTTTGCCATCTTGGTGAGATACAGACAGAGATATTGCAGGTTGCCTTCATGTTTTTGGCTTTACGGTAAATTTTTGGGGGTTTTATTTGGTTTAAAATTGTTGCTCCATGGTCTAAATTCATCCATTGATCATTCCTAATACCAGGGTAGTGATTTTAATCATGTCTGGGATGAATTTTGAATGCCAGAATTGCAAAAAACACCCAGCACTGTCAAAAAATGACCCAACAGTGAGAAGAATGAGTTGAGTGAATATAATATGATGTTTTGGGTGATAAAAATTATAAAATAAACATTATTGATGTAATGTTTATACACTATGAACAAAACAAAGGCATTTTGGGGGTTGAGTGCACTAGCGCACAACCCACCTCACCTTTCTTTCCCAAGCCTACGATGGTGTGTTAAGGCCTCCTATTGGCCAGTCTTGGCAAAATGAATGTACAGGTATTGATTGCAAATCTTTTGCTCTTATTGGTGGAGGAAAATTATGCATGGGAATACAAGCAACTGGATCTTTACAACTTGATTTTGGAGTCCCGAGGAAGGGATTGAACCAATCAAATGAAACAAAATCTCATGATTTTCAAGGAAGAAAACAGATTAGAAAAACAATTCAACGGACCCAAATTGATTGTAGAAAACATATTACCACCAGGAGCCAATCAAGATGAGAAATGCAAATTCCCAAGTTGTAAATATAAAAAAATGTAATTAAAAAATTTAGCGGGAAGTCTTGGCTGACATAATTTGTTTCTCTTTATAAGGGAACTGGTAGCATTGTAAAAAAGGGGGAATTCTGGGCTTTGGATATAAGATATCCACATTTTTGGGAAACTACTTTCTGCAGGAGGAGATGACTAGACTTTGGGTTGCAAAGACATATTTTGCTTTGTAGATGAATAAATTTTTGAATGACATTATTCTTTCCAGATTGAGTTATATGAGAAACACTTGTTGTGTGTGTTATATGTGATTGTCTCCTTGTTTATGAGCATTTTTTCTTTAGAGTGAAGTTTGTAAGGGTTTCTGATCTCATCAATATACATTTGTTATATTATATGTCTGGTTTGTTGCCTCTATTCAAGGAATGGATTAAATTGCTTTGGATCAGGTATAAGGGGAAATGTGTTGTATCGAAGGATTAGTGAAGAAGAGTCACAGGTAATACATTTTCTTGGACATATTACTACAAGGTAGTAATACTATTATTTCGGGGTCCTCTGTATATGAAGTTTTTGTTGTCATAAGGAAGCATTTACATTGTTGGGTTTGACTCTATTGCCCTAATAAAGCACCGATCTGGAGAGGATTTGCCCAAAGGTCTAGGAAACCTAATAATTTAAAGATGAATCATTTAAACCATTTTATTTTATGTTTTGTTTTAGTTTAGGTGTTGTATGTTCTCAGGTCTAACAGTGAAGATAATCCAAGAATATTGTCAGTCTAGGGTTAACCTTACATATCTTGGTGCATATACGAGAACATTATGCCTAATACAGTGAAAGACAAATCTATAGCATAATAAGGGAATACTCCCCTAGGTGTGGCAGAATCTAAAGTGCAGGGTAGATAGGTGAAAAACAATCTCCCACTCTATTGGCCAAGTCTTCCATTGAACTTGCGCATAAGAAGTGGCAAATCTTTAGAGTTTTATGTGTGCATATTTGGTAACCAACAGAATCCACTAACCTTAAAAGATATTTTCTAGAGATATTATTTTCAGGGAGAAAAAAGTTTTTTTTGTTCCTAAAGAACCAAAAGAGAAAGAAGGGAAAAAGATAGTGCATTTTGATTTGAAGCAAGAAGATGCACATGTGGAGGAACAAAATGATGGGGTTTGAGGATGGAGCAGAAGAAGAGAGTTCAAGTGGGAGTTCTAAGTTGGATGACCCTAAAGTCTCTAAAGAGGTTGAGCATGTAGAAGAACAAGAGGAAGGAGAAGAATCCCTTACTCCACCCTTGAGAAGATCCACAAGTCAGGAGAACCTAGTTGACAGGCATAGCCCTCTAGATTTTTGTTGTGTATTTGCTTTGTTAAGTACTAATGATGAACCTAGATCCTATTAGGAAGATACTCTTTCAAATGATAGTGAGTCTTGGAAGCAAGCCATGCAAGAGGAGATGATGGCTTTAGATTCATGTGATACCTGGGATCTTGTTCACTTGCCTAAAGAAGGAAAGCCATTGGTTGTAAATGTGATGCAAGAGCATTTGTGCGGACTGACAATCAACATCAACCAAAAATAGATTTCAGGTTTGGGTTTCATTTTTGTTGTGTTTTGGGTTCATTTGGCATCTCTCAGCTATTGATTTGGATGGCACATCAGGATTTTTGCAACTTTTCAGTTTTGCGCAATTCGAGTCCCAGCACACGTAGCAATTTTTGCAAAAATAATTGTTTCAGGAAGTCTGTGAAGTTTCATGATGAACCCTCCTATAGGAAGATTGTTAGAAGCACCTTGGAATTAATGATGAAGTTTTTATGGTCATATGCTTTCAAGTTTTAAAGAATTAATCATTTTGCAACTTGTGTTGGCAGTTTGGAGAAACATTAATTTCTTGAGCTCTGGGAAGTTGGGTGTAGAATGGCTTGGTAGGAAGCTTCAAAATATCACGTTACACATCTCTGCAAGTTTTCTAGTGAAACTGAGTTCCTTTCTATCTGAGCAACTTCATGAAGTGATTGGAACTGTATTTTTCTTTGAATATGCTTTTTAGCATCTTGGTTTGGTGTGGGGTTCTTCTTATAGGATTTAGTTTACTGCTTCTTGTTTTGCAGTCATATGGGTTGGACTAAAATACTATAGAAGGCACCAAACAACTAAAGCTAGATTCAACAATGTATGATATATTAGTAAAGGGCATGTTCTATCAATTGCTTCACCCATTATAAGTGCTACCAATATAGGAATCAATTATGGGCAAGTAGCAGACAACTTGCCTCCATCCATGGAAGTAGTCAGTCTCTTACAAATCAGTAACATTAGCAAAATAAAACTTTATAGTGTAAATGCGACTATCCTCCAAGAATTTGCAAACTTTGGTATTAAAGTAGTCATTGGCATGGGAAATGAATATGTTGGCAGTATGACCACTCTTGATCACACCACTCAATGGTATAGGAAAACATCAGGCAGTCTATGCTATAACTTCCAAACAGATTACAAGGCCAACATAAGATTTTGACCTGTGGAATAGAGTACATTGTATATGCAAATCAAATGCTTCATCAAGAGGCGAGTTCTAAGTAAGGTTCAAATAGAAGTTAGAAGGAGTCTACAAAGTGTTCAACATAACTTTCAAATTCCATTGTGTTCAAAACAAATCTCCTCATTCTAGGCTACAACTAAGTGTACTGGACAAATCAATGCATATGTGAAACTAAAATCTCTTCCAATATTTGGTATTGCCTAAGTCATTGAAGGCATTTTTATTGGTTGTCTCTTCCAATTCCAGCATTGAGGGCAATGTAGAAACCATTTGAATTAATGTCCATTGAAATGCAATAGTCAAAACTTGATATTTTCCATGAAATGTGTCGCTCTAGTTTCACAAGACATTTGAAATGTTGCCCATTCAAATTCTAAATAGTTGTGAAGTATAAAAACATAATGGCACATATTTGTGAGGGTTTAGCCAGTCAATAGAAAGAACAGAGAAACCAAAATTGCAAGGAATTACGGTGAGAAGGGTAGGACAGGGGTCGGCCAGAAGTAGAAGAGTAAGCACTTTATTAACACTCTGAATATAGTGCATGGAAGAGGAGAAAGTACAGGGGAAATTAGAGTAGCCAGTGTGTGTCTGGTATGAGAATATCCATGTGAGTGGCATATGGGCAAAGATTTGTTGATGTAAAATGGAGAGAGACAGATTTGATTGTCTAAGAGAGGGAGAGGCCATGGATGTAAATAATTTTGTTGCAGAGTTTCTTTGTTATATGAATTGAATAAAACTAAAATGAATTTCTTGTTGCAATATGTATGTTAAATTGTTGTGTTTTGAAATTGAGCTATGACTTGGATAATTGTGTGAGTGATTGTGGGCAAGAGGAGTCTTCTTGCATCAAGTGGTATCAGAGCGAGTAGTCCTGAGAGTGCAAAGTATGAATTAGGACCTACGGGTAGAGGAAGCGTAGTTGTGAAGAGCTCGAGATGACTATTGCAAGTGTGAAGAGTCCTAAGCAATTGAGAGCTAGGAAGCTATGAAAAGAAGTGTGATTGTAAATTGTAGAGCATGTCGTAAGATGTGTGAAGGATTGCAGTTGTTGGGAATTAAGGTGTCTCAACCTTTGCAAATTCCTAATGTTGGTATTTAATTATTTATTTATTTTTATCCTAGTATTGTAATTAAACATGTAAAATTTATTTTGTCACTTTGTGGGAGTTGGCATGGTGAAGTGTCATCCTACATGGAAGGTGACTAGATGTAGTTTTGTCCTCATATGAGGAGGTAGGCATCCCATGTTGACTTGGCATGTTTTTTGCCATGTGTCGGCACCTTGTGGTCATGTGTAAGGATTTATGATAGATTCTATGACACGTAAGTTATGACGGATTCTATGACATTGTAAGAGTCAAAAATAGAAGGGATAAGACAAGTGTCATTTGCATGTATGACACTGTAAGAGGCATATTTGACTTAGCCCATTTTGGGGCGCCCAAGTTTTGGATATGACAAGTTGTAAGAGAATCTCTATTAATAGTCAATTATGATAAATTCTCTTATAGTTGTAAGTGGTGTCATATATGGCAGATTTTAGGACGATGTAAGAGCATCTACCATACCTATTTTGGGAAATTTTGGGGTACCCAAGTATGGAGGGTTATAAGAGGTGTAAGGGAATCTTGTACATGTGTCACAAGAGTCAAACATGTGTTTGAGAAGTGTGCCACATGGATTTAGACACCCATCTCTTGTTTCTTGCTCTAGAAGCTTCATTCATGCTAGTATCTTGTTATAAATATAGGTGCTTGGAGTTGGAGTGGTATGGTAATGTGCATGTACCATTATGCTATTGGATTTACTCCAGTAATCAATATTGGTGAAATCCTGGAAGAACTTACATTGCAAGTGTGTTGTAATCTCATTCAGATTTGATAATACATTGTGCAGATTTTGGAGTGGGGTTTTTTACCCGAAAGGGTTTTCCCCATGTACATCTTGTGTTGTGTGCATTGGTATTTAGAATTTGTTGTTATTGTTACCTTTTTTTTTAATGTGTATCTTAATCTATAACTGCTTAAAAGAAATTTGCACTATCTTTCCTCATTAGATCAGTGTAGGAAGTTGTTTTCATGTACCTTGCTTCCTTTTAGCAGTAGCGAACATGATGAGGGTGTTTGTGAGGAAGCCCATGATATGGGAGGGCTGGAGACAATATCAAGAGAGGAAGGTTTTGGTGATGATGGCTGATATAAATACAAGATTGAGTAGATTGGGAGCTATGCAGCATGAAGAGGTTGTTGAGCATGAGGTTGTAGGGAAGGCATGCCATGAGGAAGTCATGGAGAAAAAGGGTGAAAATGAAGAAGTGAGTAACGAAGAGAAGATAGCAACAAATGAATAAAAGAATGAAGATGAGAAATTAGATGTAGCGATAGAACTTGAAGAAAATGTAGTAGATGGAGAAGCTAAGATGACAAATTTTGAAGGCCCTAGATATGAAAAACAAATGGACAAAGATGAGGATGATCTCCTGTTAAAGAGGAGATGGAAAGGATCAATAGATTGTTTGCAGAGCTTGTCAATGGAGGTAAGGAGATGAACGATGCAATGAAGAGTGAGAAGATGGATGCTGCAGCAATGAAGAATGGCAAGGTAACTTTTGATTTTTCTAAATTTTATGATGAGGAAGTTTATACGGATTCGCATGTTGCTAAGGTGTTAGTGCAAGTAGATAGAAAGAAGGAAAATGAAGGTGCAGATTTGTATGTGGATGTTGCATGTTTCTGTGTAGAGGTTGTAGAGGATGGTGTAGGTGAAACTTGGTGGAGGTGGTCGGTTTGTGATGGGTCAAATCCCATGAAAGAGGAGAAGAGGGAGATTGTTTGGTGGAGGAGGTTGGATAATGGTGGGTTGGATCCCACGAAGGAGGAGAGGAGGGAGTCTTTGGAGGAGGAGGAGGGTTCATGGTAGACATGAGTTCATGAGAGGAAGGAGGAAGAGAGTGCAGAATTGTTGGATGAGGATGACACTTGTTCCGGTGAGATGCTAGAAAATGAGGAAGAAGAAATGATTGAGGGTACCTATTTCAAAAATAGAGTTCACTGTGGATTGTTCACAATTTGAAAGAATAGTTCTACCATTCAACTCCACCTTTATGAGCCCATGATCACAAACATTTACCCAGTGTATCTGATGCAGGAGCATCTAGGCGGACTGGAGATCAACATCAACCAAAAAAAGATTTCAGGTTTGGGTTTCATTTGTGTTGTGTTTTGGGTTTCATTTGGCATCTCTCAGCTATTGGTTTGGGTGGCACGTCAAGATTTTTACAAGTTTTTAGTTTTGCCTAATTCGAGTCCTGGCACATGTAGCAGTTTTTGCAAAAACAATTATTTCGAGAAGTCGGTGAAGTTTCATGCCGAACCCTCTTATAGGCAGATTGTTAGAAGCACCTTGGAATTAATGACAAAGGTTTCATGGTCATGCACTTTCAGGTTTCATAGAATTAATTGTTTTGCTACTTGTGCTGGCAGTTTGGTGAAACATTAATTTCTTGAGCTCTGGGAAGTTGGGTGCAGAATGGCTTGGCAGGAAGCTTCAAAATATCAAATTACACATCTTTGCAAGTTTTTTGGTGAAATTGAGTTCCTGTTTGTTTGATAAACTTCATGAAGTGATTGGAATCACATTTTTCTTTGAATATGCTTTTCGACATCTTGGTTTGGTGTGGGGTTCTTCTTACAGGATTCAGTTTACTACTTCTTCTTGTTTTGCAGTCATATGGGTTGGAGTAAAACACTATGGAAGGCACAAAACAACTAAAGCTAGATTCATCAATATATGATATATTGGTAGTGTTGAAATGCACAGGACAACTGAGAGGGGGGTGAATCAATTGTCATAAAAACTTAACTTCATAAACCATCAACTACTTAATTGTTGATAATCAGATTTAACCATGAAAGCATGAAACCATAGACTTAATCACAATCACACATTCAACATAGTAGACACTAAATTTTTACGTGGAAAACCCTAAAAGGGAAAAACCACGGTGGGTGTTAACCCACAGAAAATATATGAGTTATAACAATACCGAAAAATAGAGGCTCACTGCCTACAGGGCTCACTGCCCAAATTGCTCACTGCAAAGAATGGCTCACTGCCAAAGGGTGGCTCACTGCCAAGGGGTGGCTCACTACCAAAATGGTGAACTAATTAAGTAGCATCTACTCCATGCCTAGGTTCAGTTCCATTGAAGCACAATATAACTTCTTTGCTCTGGTGTTTCACACCTTCACACTTATCTCTTCATTTTTGCACACTCCTCATCTTTTCGCAATTACATCACAAGTCTTTATACAAGTCATCAACCTTGGAATGTACATCAAGTTCGGAAATATATTCATCAACTGTTGGAACAATCTCCAAGGTCAGAATTACAAAAACATACATAGAAATAGGTCTGGACCTAATACAGAAATTTGCTAAGGGAAAGATGTAAGGATGTATGTTGATCACGCCATGCCTTAGCTGGGACTCAAACACAATTCTCCACGCCACGACACGCTTCCACAATCTTTAAGGAATCTTTGCAATTAGTGAAATCAACCGAGTCGGCCAAGACTGGTGAGAACACTAGGTCTTCTAAGAACATTCTTCATCCACGATCCAATTTTCTCTTTGTGGACCAATCCAAAGGTAGGAACATGATCAGGAGACATCCACAAGCACATTATAATCACCAAGAACAACCGCACGATCTCCAACCACTCTGTCAAGAAGATTCTTCAAACCAGAGCATAAGAACAACACTGCCAGCCACTGTCATAAGGAAAGGATAGCTTGTGGACCGCCAAATCATGAAGCATTGTAGTTGAAAGCACTTATCATCATTCCAAACTTAACTCTAGAACCGCAAACCAAAATACTTCAATGCGGAGGAATGTGGAGCATAACACTTTCTCTCTGTCACCATCAAACATATAGGAAAAGCAGTTTTCACTCTGGTGAACATAACTCACTCATATCTTCATACCGGAGGCTCAAACTTGGAATATAACATCTTCAGATAGACTTCTAAATAACTTCCAATCCGCAGACAAAGATATTCATCCTACAGGAAATGTGGAGCAATCTTCTGGACTATTCTTCTGTATGCAATACACTATTTCCACTGCAACTCACTGTTTCTACCGGAGGAGCTAATTTTCTCAATATCCTCAACATCAAGATCACTTACATAAGTAAATACAAAGCATCTCAATTACAAGCAAGCAAAAAAATAGGAGCACAGTTGATACCAATGACAACACAAATATGTTGACATCAATGACAACACCGATTAGGCACATACTTGCAACAGATAGAGGGCATGTTCTACCAAATGCTTCACCCATTATAAGTGCTACCAATGTAGGAATCAATTATAGACAAGTAGCAAACAACTTTCCTCCATTTGTGGAAGTAGTCGGTCTCTTACAAAGCAGTAACATTAGTAAAATAAAACTTTACATTGTAAATGTGACTGTCCTCCAAGAATTTACAAACTCTAGTATAGAATTAGTCGTTGGCATGGGAAATGAATATGTTGGCAGTATGACCACTCTTGATCACGCCACTCAATGGGTACAGGTAAACATCAGGTAGTCTATACTATAACTTCCAAACAGATTGTAAGGTCAGCATAAGACCACGACCCGTAGAATAGAGTATGTTGTATATGCAAATCAAATGCTTCATCAAGGGGTGAGTTCTATGTGAGGTTCAAATAGAAGTTAGAAGGATTCTACAAAGTGTTCAACTTAACTTTCAAATTCCATTGTGTTCAAAACAAATCTCCTCATTCTAGATTGTGGCTGAGTGTACAGGACAAATCAATGTATATGTGAAACTAAAATCTCTTCCAATATTTGGTGTTGCCTAAGTCATTGAAGGTGTTTTTATCGGTTGTCTCTTCCAATTCTAGCACTGAGGGCAATGTAGAAATCACTTGAATTAATGTCCATTCAAATGTAATATTTGAAACTTGATTTCTTCGATGAAATGTATCACTCCAATTTCACAAGACATTTGAAATGTTGCCCATTCAAATTTTAAATAGTTGTGAAGTATAAAAATTGAATGGCACATATTTGTGAGGGGTCAGCCAATCAATAGAAAGAACAGAGCAACCAAAATTGCAAGGGATTATAGAGAGAAGGGTAGGAGAGGGGTCGGCCAGAAGTAGAAGAGTAAGCACTCTATTAACACTCTAAATATAGTGTGTGGAAGAGGAGAAAGCACAGGGGAAATTGGAGTAGCTAGTGTGTGTCTGGTATGAGAATGTCCATGCGAAGGGCATATGGGCAGAGGTTCGCTGATGTAAAATAGAGAGACAAATTTGATTGTTTGAGAGAGGGAGAGGCCATGGATGTAAATAATTTTGTTGCAGAGTTATTTTGTTATTTGAATTGAATAAAATTGAAATGAATTTCTTGTTGCAATCTATATGTTAAATTGTTGTGTTTTGAAATTGAGTTGTGACTTGGGTAATTGTGTGAGTGATTGTGGGCAAGAGGAGTCTTCTTGCACTAAAATGGGTCTATAAGAAGAAATTTGGAGTAGATGATTCATTAGAGAGGTACAAGGCTAAACTGGTGGTCAAGGGCTACTCCTAGAGAGAGGGAGTTGATTTTAGTGAAATTTTCTCTCATGTTGCTAAATTATCCTTAATTAGATTTGTTTTATCCATAGCTACTACAAATGATTTTGAAATTCAGCAAATGGATGTTAAAACTACATTTTTACATGGGGATCTGGAAGAGGAAATTTATATGCAACAACCTAAAGGTTTTGAGGTAAAAGGGAAGGAACACTTGGTTTGTAGATTAAAATGGTTTCTTTATGGTTAGTAATTGTTGCCTTGTATGTGGATGACATGTTGTTTTCAGTAACACCAAGGGTATAATTAGTGAAAAGCTCAACTTTAAAGAGCATTTGACATGAGGGATCTAGGGGCAACAAGGTACATATTGGGACTAGAAATCAAGAGGGATTGTGAACACGAAAAGCTTTTGTTATCTCAAAGTAAGTATGTTGATACTATTTTGCATAGATTTAATATGCATGGTTGTAAACTAGTTAGAATTCCTTTATTGGTTGGAAGTAAGCTTACTTTAGATATGTGTCCCAAGTGTGAAGATGATTTTGAGGATATGTCTAACATGCCATATGCTACTGTAGTTGGTAGCTTGATGTGTGCAATGGTTTGCACTAGGCTAGATATTGCTCAAGTAGTGGAAGTATTAAGTAAGTTTATGTCTAACCATGGTAGAGAATATTAGAACCATGTGAAGAGAGTACTTAGATATTTGTGTGGTGCTTCTGATTATTGTTTGGCTTATTCTAGTACTAATAGTGTGGATAAGACATTGGACATACATGGCTTTGTTGATGAAAATTGGACCAATGATTTGGATAGTTAGAGGTCCATTAGTTGCTATGTTTTTACTTTGTTTGGTGGTACAGTGAGTTGGATAAGTAAAAGGCACCCCACGGTTACTTTATCCACCATTCATTGAAGTAGAGTATATGGTTGGAACCTATGTATCCAAGGAGGTAATTTGGTTATAGAGAATGTGTGCAGGCATTGGTTTTGATCAATACTTGCACACAAAGTGGGAAACATTATTTGGGATCACATATGTAAGGACATCTATGCTATGGCCTATGCCACTTGTTTAGATTGTATGTCCTTTTCTTATTTTCCACTAAAATTATATGTGAGGCTCATAAATTCTCACCCACTACATTTTTCATAGTCACTTAAAAAACCTTTTAGAAACCTAATTAATCCAAGATGATCCAAGGCAATCAAGGTTTTCTTTTGCAAAAAATTATAGGTTTCCATCCATCCAAGTATTCCTCAAGCTACTTATAGGCCCATTATGAAGATGTATAGGTTAAAATTGCATTGTTGCATATTTGGAGTCATGGAGCCTCTCCTTGCCCTTTGATTGTTGCCCTCTTGTAGCTTGTTTTCTCATCTTTCACCCTAGCTAATTCCCATCTTATCTCCCTCCATTAGAAACCATGAAGCCCCCATTTTCACTTATTGAGTTTGCATACATCTTTCCATTAGGTCTCTTACCTCATCTAAGCCATTAGATCCATTAATGACTTTGTGATCTTTGTTCCCATTTCCTTATGTGTCCATTCATCCTTGTTTCACCTAGGTTTTGCTTTGTACCACATAGGGTTATGTTTTCTTTATGACCATTATTACATCTTACCATTACCTAGACTTGAATACAAACATTTTCCATACTTTTTGCATGTGGAGCTTTGTTGGAATACCCACAAGTGGTTGACCAAGGTAGGGTCCCTAACACTTTCATCTTGTAAGCTTTCTACATCAAGCTTGTTTGTGGGTGACTTGTTGGAGTTTCTAAGTAGATTGAACAATTGTGAAGACAAAAAAAGTAAAGTATAGGCCAAGAAAGAGCTCCTAGAGAAATTTGAAAGCATTTTATGCACTAGACACCTACACCAAAGCTAGTGCCACTTACCAACATGAATGTCTAGACACCCACTATTGCTAGCAACCCTTTTGTATAAATCAACTCTTGCAACTCCCAAATTTTCCCATTCTTTTATAGTCATAAATGTTCCATTACAACCATTAGATCTAGGTTCCATCAAGTACATGCATTCCATTTTGTTTGTTTTGTTTCTATTTCCATAGGCTTGTCACGAAGGTTTTTCATTCATATCTTTCTATCTATTTTTCAAAGGCACCTAATTCTAAAAGTACAACCTATACACATCAGGATCCAACTCCAATCCAAATTTGAGGTCATTCTAACATCATTTATAAACACCCAACGGCTCTGTCCTATCCTTGTTAGCCAACTAGCCTAAACATCTATTTACATCCAAATTTTAACAAAGCTTCCTAAGTACACATTCTAAGACCTTTTAGCTATCAAGTTTTAGTTTGTAGGTGCACCCAAAATATTTGTTTTGTGTTTTCTATTTCTTAGTCATAGTTCATTGCTTGCAAGTTGTGTTTCTAGCTTCAACTCTTGTGTTTGTTAGTTTAGTTTCATATTAAGGCTCATTTAGTTAATCTAAAAAGTTAAAATCTAATTAATAATTAATAAACACATTAAGAAAGAATAACCTTATTCTTTAACATTATATCACATTAGGACTTATTTTATTCTTTTAGTAGGATGAATATTAGCATAGATTAATTAGGTTTCATACGTTTTGGAGAGGCCCATGGGGCATGCAATTATTTTTCATATAATAGATTCTAGATATTGAACTTTTATTGTGTAACTAGACTTTCTAGTTCCCACTAATTTTCTCAGTTGACATTTGAAATAATAACTTTCAATTATAAAAATTATCAACAAACTAAAAAATACCATTAAATATTTCCAAATAAATAAAATATAAAATTAAAAATACCATATTATTAGAACATCATAAAAAATATATTTTTTGATATTATGAAATGTAAAAACTTGATATCTTGGTAGTTTGAAAATAAAATTAAAAATTGATTAAATGTTTTTAAATAAATATTTTGTAGTGACAAAAATAAAATAACATTTAATAATTTTCTTATTATTTATTCAAAGTATCAGTATATATTCCAAAATTACTTGATACATAAAAATCATAAAACATTATATTTTCCAATTGACTCTTTTCTAATATCATGAGTTGTGACTTCAGAAAACATGATAGTTCCTTTTCACTTAAAGTGCATATATTACGTTGTGTAAAAAGTGGGCATTTAAAAAACTTTTAACTCAAAATTTTATTTGTCCAAAAATTCTAACCTTTATCCCTTTTGGCTTTTTGTGATTACAAAATTTGAAATCTCATTCGATTAGAATTTTTACTGCATGCGTATAAGTTGAACATTGAATCACAAGTAAAACGTGTCAGAAATCACATCACAGGACTCGAGGTGTTGACCATCATACTTTTCTCGAGCATCCAGGCAAAAGCCAAATCATGTCATGAATCACATCTTTTCTCCCTTTCACACAAACCACTAGAGCATTCAAGCAAAAAGAGTCTAATCGTCTCACAAATAACATTACGAAACTCATAAGAGTAGTAGTAGGTATGAGCTGCCACAGTCCATTAGTTCATGTAGAGTGTTTTTAGATTCAATTGTGTGATCCATCTACGTTAACTTTCATCTTCCCAATGATAGGAGTGTGATCTAAAACGTTAATGCAAAAAAAAAAAAAGACAGTTGAATCCAGAAGCACTCTATGTAAATAAAAGCAATTTGATGTAAAAAGAAAAAAACAAAGTTGAATCGAGAAGCACTCTATGTAAATCATAAGAGTAATTTGATCCAAAAAGAAAAAACAAAGTTGAATTGAGAAGCACTCTATGTAATCATAAGTGTCCGGGAGTGGCACTATATCATGGAGTCGTCCAGCCTACGAGGATATCCGGAGCATTTACATTGATATTTTGAACATGGTCTCCTTGGCTAACCTGTTCAAAGAAGAAAGGATTAACAAAAACTGCAATTTATTTGATTAAGATTCACAGCAAAAGATCAAGGATTCTGAAGGAAAAAGAGGTCAACAAGAAGGCATTGTTTGGGCAGCAGGCCCGTCCGAAGCTTTGTGAATATCTGTTGATCCCATACGCTGTTTGGCCTCGTGGACGTTATTAAAATCCTTCATTCATTCATTCATAAGAGTAGTGTTGATGAAAAAAAACACAGTTGAATCCAAAAGCACTCTATATAATCATAAGAGTAGTGTTGATGGTTTGTTGACCATTGTACCTTTTCTCCCTCAACTTAAAATTACTTGAAAGTGTGCTTAGAATTAGTCTAATATTATTAGACTAGAATTATGGAAGCTTAGAATTAATCTAATATTTTTTAAATCTGTTAAAACCATTTAATAAATGCAAAAGAGATTCTTTAACAAAATGGAATTTATTTACAAGAAACTCAAAAAAATTATTTGTTACCCCAAGATGCCCTCAACAAAGGATATGGCCCTTCATTTACAAAAAGCTTAGAATTATTCCACGGTGCGAAGGACATCATGTAAAGAAACTTGAATTATTTGATACCGCAGAAGTTCTCACTGAAATGTCAGGCCCCCTTTATTGGATAGTGCAAAGGATATATCCCCAATTACACGAAGCTTTATACTGAACTGGGAACGTTGATTCGAAGTTAGTAATAGTACTTCTACGATCTCCAACTCAAAATATTCATATGCTCGAACGAATTTGAAAAACTTTCATCAATAGTTGAAATTCCATTCTTTCAAAATACAATGTCACATCTCACACTCCCACGAATTTTTATAAAAAATGTTGCCCCATAATTTTGGAGCCAATGCTACAACTTTTATTCTACCCCCAACTAAAAACAATTCCTCTCTTCAAAATCACTGGAAAAAAAATTGTTTTCCGTTGCAAATCCTGGAGAAAGCATATTGTGCAATTTTTTCAGTGCACAAAACTTCAAGAAACAAAAATCTTAAAACTGTTGAAGAATCTTCTCAATGTTTTTAAACTTCAAGAACCTCTGTAGATTCTTTCTGCGGATAGGGGTCTCACAAAGAAGTGAGCCGAAAAAAAAATAGAGAGAACTTTCTGTGGAAGTAAAAAATGGCTCCACAGCAAAAGCAATGAAGTTTTCAGCAAAAACAGATTGAGCAATCCTCTTTAATATTTCAAACTTAGTTCCTCAACATTTATCACAAGACAATAGCAGCTTTCTCCTGTGAGGCCACTGGTGCAGCAAAGGCAATCAACGGCTCGTAGTGATCGGCACCAGCCCCACACCATCCTGCAATTAAGAAATTCAATTAATAAGGAAGATAGAATAGATTTACAAGCCAACTAAGCTACTTTCAGCAAAGATGGTGTTGTAATTGGCATACAAGCTGAAAAGTCTCGTTAAATTCCATTGTGATATTGATAGTTTCAATATCAATATCACAAAAAATGTGCAAAGCACTTTTGACCTTTCGAAACAGAAGAGAAAGAGTACCTGTGCCTTTCATTAAGAGGAACACAGGAGGGCCACACACTTCGCCTCTAGGACTATGAGGAAGAAAGAAGAGACAATTTTCTTCTCCTACCATGGCATCAGATCCGTGAGCTTGAACCTGTTATGAATAGAACAATCACAAAAAAATTACTCTTCATGTGTGCTGTTAATATAAAACCCATACAAAAATAATTGCCATTCCACCCATAATCATAGCTAGTAAAATCATCAATCTATATTTGCCCTGTTATAAATAAAACTAATACTAAACAATAATTACAGTAAAAAATATCTCTCTTTTTCTATGTTCTCGATAAAACCAATTCAAAAAGCCTCAATTAAACTAAAGATTGCCCAAAAAATCTCATTTGCCCTGTAACTGTACCATGTCCCCCCATCACACTGAACTAGAAATTTGCTTGACATACCACAAATATTTCTCGTTTGAACTCTGTAGCTAAACTCTCAATGGCAATATCATCTCCAAATGCTGCTGCACGGCCTTCTCTATTCTCCTCCACATTCATTAGACCTTCTTGAGTGTACTGTAACGTGATAATATCATATTCATCATCTGCATTCCCTGTTACAGACATGTACTTGGCCCAGCTATTACCATCGTTTACAGCAATGCATCTTTCCTTGTAGACTGCCTCGGCAGCAGCTTCTCTGGAAAAATCATAAATAACCCAATCAGGATAAATCCCAGATGAGTGATTAACTAGATCCCAGAATCTGGTTCTGTTTCCATCAATAGGCTTTAGGGCATACAAGTTCCTTTGAGAAAAAGAAAATAGCTAACCAATGTGTAAAATTAGATAAGAGAAAACACACATTGACTTAATTGGGAACAATCCTGTTCCAGAATCACACCAAAAGTCCCGGGGTACTGAATATAATTACCAGTTAATAAACAGATTTAGAGGATTAATAAAGTAGGGACCATATTAAAATGTCAGATTCAAGGCAATAAATATTGATAAAAATGCGAACACACCCAAATTATATTTTGAATTTTACTACATTACATGAGTTATAGATACAAGTTTGCTGCCCCAGATGGAAATACGGCAGATTACAAACAGTGTAGATTATTTTTGTATCAACATTTGGAATCAGACTCTCTCTGATTGATCATCAGATGATAGAGAGATATCACAGTTGTCTTAAGAAGGCACCAAAAACCACACCAAACATATGATTTATGGTTTGAAAAGCATATAGATCAAATACCGTTTGCAAAATTGAAAAAAGTAGGCACCTTACATAAAAGGGAAAACACTAAATACCAAATAAACTGCTAGAAGAATAGACATTCATTTTAAACTGCTAGAAATTATGATGGCTGCTGTGGCCTCGTGGACGTCATTAAAATCCATTCATTCATTCATTCTATTTTAGTAACGCTGCAAGACCCAAAATTTTAATCCTTGGTTATGTAAAAACAGTCCCTACCCTGACACATACATTATAAAAAGGTAAACTCAAATTTTAGCAGAGTTTTATATGACAAAGATCATCCTTTCTTTAAATAAGCAGTGAAGAAATTAATAGATAAACACATAAACAAATAACTAGACCACACGGAAGGATGTATAAACCATCCTTTAATGCATTGTGTAATACATCATCCAAATCACCAAGACAATGCTTGTAACTAATTAAATAAAATAAAAAGTTAACCTCTGTTTTCAACCAAGATATCAGAAACAACACAGAATCACGGACAGAAAGCAAACAAAATGACAACACAATCAGACAACCTGCTGTCAGCAAACTACAATTGGATGATACCTATTCATACCCATTCATATCTATACCTAAAATAATTAAAATAAATTTGAAAAATGCACAACTGAAACCAGATAACATGGAACCGAAATAACGTTAGAATCATCAAAATTCATTTTGTATAATCCATCATCAATCAAAATCCAAAACTTCAGCATCAGTATTGATAACCCCGACCCTTACGAGAAATATACAAATATAAGAGACAGAAACCAAACAAAATCAACTACCCTGAAATCAGCAAAATTGCAATTAGTGAAATAGCAAACTATAGGCATTAGCAGTGAAAATCCCCCGAGGCATTGAAGCTTTTATAGCCGAGCTCTAGGTTGAAATCCTAGCAGACATCTTAAAATGAATTAAAATTGGATAAAATCCAGCATCCAGTGCCATTACATTTTTACACAGCGTACCATACCTGAAATATAGGACAAGAAGAAAACTAAAATTTAACTCTTAGTTGAACATAAAAGGTAATCATTTCCAGATCGAAGAAAAACACAGAGAATTAGATTGCCCATAAATCAGCTACAGCACAAAGGGTTTTAGGTTCTTAGGGAATCAGAGCAGAGAATCTTCTAGTCATTATGAAAACCCTAACATTCTGAAGATCAAAAATTATAGTAATAAACAAATTTACACCCAAAACAAGATGCACTGGATCAAGCAAAACCCATTTGGATATAAACCACTAAAAATAAAACCCATTTCAATTTTAACAGCTAAAATTAAAAAACATTTGGCATTTGACTGCTAAAACTGAAACCCATTAAGCTAATAACTGGAAATTTAACACACCCATTTGGATTTTAACTAGAAAAAGTAATACCAATTCGGATTTTAGCTGCTCAAATTTAAACCCATTCGTATTTTAATTGGTAATATCAAAACCCATTTGGACTTCAACCGCCAACAATAAAACTCATACAGATTTCAACTGTTAAAGCTAAAATTCATATGGGTTTTACGGTCCAAAACTAATAAAACTAATAAAACTTTCCCCTGCCAGCAATGGAAACGCCTAAATTGAATTCAAGAAATCAATTTAAACTAAATAGAGCAATACCCATACCTCGATACACCCACCCGAACGAGATCGTTGATGGATTCATCGAGAGCTTCCCGATGGGCTTTAACAGCCAGAAGCTTCACCTCCTGCACAATGTGCACCCCCCACCCATCATTCAGATCTGCCGCATACAAATGCTTTATTACCAAATCAATTTCCTCCTTCAAACAAACCCCGCTTTCATAATCCTCCCTAAATCTCTTAACAACCCTCTTCCGCAACTCCTGAGGCGTATATTTGAGCCGCATTGCCTTAAGCGCGGCCGTAAAGAGACAATTCCCGTCGGCCTCCACATCTCCACCATGAAAGAGCGTATAAAGAGCAGATACAGACGATGATTTTGAGGGGTGCTTCCAATAAACTCCCCGCAAGCTCAACCTCATCAATGCCTGCCTCTGCTGATCTGCAAGCCCGTTCACATTTTCCCATTCGATCTTCTCAACACTGTGCAGATCATTGACTTCAAATTGTCCGTCAAGTTCCGCTGGATTTCCTCTCATCATTGGAGAACTGGGATGAAACCCTTCAAGAACTGCTCCTCCCATTACTAACAGATCTCGACTATGTTACAGTGAAAAAACGAACCCACTAAAATCAAAGAAAGAAAGAAAGACAGACAGAAAGAAAACAATTGTAACGACTACAGCGGCGACAGATTTAAACAAGAATGGCTAACAATCAAATATGTGACGGATTGTTCGGAGACGAGAAAAAAAAATGAATTTGTTATAATTTTGGCCCATCATCATCTGCCACCAATTTTTTCGCAGTTGCAGCGCTGACCATGTATTTTTAACCCGCGTTTTTAACCCCTGGGTTAGGTTTACGCCTGTACTTTTAACCCTTGGGTTTATACGCCTTTGCCCTAGTAGCCGTTAAAATAAACGGTCAAATTCGGTGTGGCTTGCAACTGCCACGCGCCCCGCGTTGAGCTGTTATTTGGATATCTTGTGATTTAATGACTTTCCCAGTGAGTTGGAAACTCTTTGGTTTGCTCATCATTCAATGTTTTGTCTAATCTTTTAAGGTTTTTAAGGAAATAATAATAATGTAAACAATATCATACTCTAAGGAATCATGATGTGATAAATGAAAAATAGACTATGAAATAATGATGTAGTAAATGGATTATGTAGTGTGATTTGAAATGTCTTTAAATTTAGAAGTATTATTATGTTGGTTTTTATTGATTGTAGAAATATTATTTTTTATTGAAAATAGACTTCTTGATGCGACTTGGTGGAATTATCTTTGTAAAAAAGAATAAATTCTTCTGCGTTCTTAAATATTTGGTTCATTTTTTATGTTGGAGTAAAATGAAGATTAAACCCATTAATAAACAAGTGCCACATAGTGGCTAGTACCTGCCATATGTTTATGTTTGTATATGTATTGTAGTAGGAGTGATAGATATGAATGCATTCGAATGAGTTATTGTAATAGAATATAGTATATAAACATTAACCCATGACTTGTATACAAAATGTCATGGTGTATTTCTTGAGTTAGAATTGTTCCTATTGAGGAAGGAACCTCTGGATCACCTCATCCAACAAGCATGTTTCCATATTCATAATGTTGTTGTTGTGAAGATGAGATTGAAAAACTGAGACGGATATGGTGTCAATAGCAGCGTTCATTGTATTGTTTGTACTACCTGCAGGAAGAGAGACAGATAGTTGGAATTTGATCTTTATGTTAAACAAAAAAATTACAGAGAACAAGTAGTATGAGTTGTTCACACGGCAGCAAAGAAGTTACAAACAGTCAAATATAGAGCAAGAAATAACAAATGTACTAAACAATTGCATAATAACAAAAACATTTATATTTATAAACAATTAATTTATAAAAGATTTTATGTGAAATTGTTTAACATAAAGATCAAATTATTCCATACTAATTAATTAATTTATTTTATGTTAAATATATTTATCCTCTCCCCAGGTAGAAAAAAAACTATAACATTTTTCTCCAAAATTTTTACAAATTTTATTTTATTTATCAAATTGTCCCTACAACTTAATTATGGATCTGTCTTGAAATAAAATATTGTTTCTGCAATTGTACAACTTTACTTTAAAAAGCAACTACAGATATCTTTCTCAAGAGCATATGGTATGACTGTCGTGTTAAAAACAAACTGGGCAAAAACGGTAGAATAACCAAATCAAATTTCACCACTAAATAAACAAGAAAATAAAGTTCTACACTGAATTTCTATGGCGATCAAATAGGTCAAATTCCATCATTAAATATATCACAAAATGAAACCAAGCTACCAAATTGTACATGGAAATAGAAGCTTGCAGTAGTACATATTTATGAAAAGTCTTTCAAGAAGGTCTGCAAATAAAAGCACAACCCTAGAGAAAAAATAAAATTACTATTGATTATTTGACCATTAAAGTGGATGATGTTTAAGTAGAACCCAAATTAGGTAGTGTTTTTACCATCAAGCTCTTGATAATATGCTTATAAAGTTTTGAGAAACTTTTGATGACAAGAGATACATGGTCTACTGGCATGAATCAATGAATCTTAAATAACAAATGGAAACCCTAGCAGACTATGAGAAGTATCCCCCAAATGGTTTCAAAGGCATACACCATCAGATGGGGCCGCGTGATCCAAAAGAACGGAACTTTACCCAAAAAAGAAAAATGACTATCAACAACAACCAAAAACCACTAAATGTAGCCTAGCCAGATGCAAGTTTCAAGGGGATAGCAGTGTATGATTAACCAAAAACATAGGTCTATGCGGCGTATTCCTACAATCTTCAACTTTCGTATAAATTCGATGGGTGACCCTGCCCATCATGCAAATTTTTTATGACAGTTATGCATTAATTTGCTAATAGTTCATTTTTATTTTACTAGAATTTAGCTTAAAACAACAATTTTAGCGACATCAAATTTCAAATTTGCATTAAAAATGTTGAGAACTCAGGATCTCTCCCCCTATGACGATTCTGTGAAGAAAATCCACTGTGTTGCTATAGATCTGCGTGAGATACTGGATATACAAGCTTCAATTGGCGGTAGGAGGTTTCAATCCCATTCAAATCACATTTCAAGTAAAAGGAAAATGGCTAGTCAGAAGGTAGGGATAGACAGCAAGGATTATGTGAAGCCTGCCTTCAAGAGAAAGCATGTATCAGTCGATGAGAGAACAGTGGTAGAGGATATTATGTCCTACATGCATCATGCATCAAAGAAGCAGAAATTACCTAGAGCTTTTGTAGACAAAAGTGTTGTTGTTCATCTGTCATCACATCACAGAATTTTGAGAGTCTCAAGATCTGGAGATTCAAGCAAAAAACTTTTAATTTCCAAGAGTCTAAGACGGAGTTCACATGGAGTTGTGGCTATTAAAAACTTCTTAGTGGTGTTGGTGTACATCGATCCAAAATGGGAAATCGAATAGACATAGCTGCCAGGTGCTAGAGGCCATAATTTCTATAGGCGAGGGTAATGGGATTTCAGTTTTTATGTGCATAATGAAATTGCAGCAAACAGATTCTAGTTTTTGTGCTAGAAAAACAAAGAACTGATGCAAATACCTCTTTTTTTATGAAGAAGATTTCCTCCACGGCCCTGGATCGATTCCTTGAAAGGTGATTCTTTTGTTTTAGGTTCTCACTTCTCTTCAGCTCACCTAAAATCTTGCAATTTCATATGCTCGTCTGAGTATTTGCTTTAAAGGCTTTCATCCAGAGTATCCGGCGGGGGACATCTAAAAGACATTAGATGATTTTTTCGCTTTAGAGGAAATTTAATGGCTTGAAATAACTGTTTGTCATAAATTTTGTTTGACTTCTATTTCGTTTCATCAGCTGTGATATTTTCCTTTTCATTATTCACTATGAAAATTTAGTCTTTTGGAGATTTTGGATCGCTTTTTAAAAAGTTGATTGGACATATAGACAATTCATGTCTTCTCTATACTATAGATGTGCATGCTTGAAATTAATAGAGCTTGACTTTTACAAGTTACAATTTATTTTATTTGATTTTGGATACGAAATATCAAATTGATTTGATATTTCTCTATGAGGACATTCAATTCATTTCATTTTCCATACCTAGGTTAAAGTCACCATTGCATTGATTGTTTGCCTCGATTCACGTGAAGGCAGGAATAAGAGGTGAAATATCATAGCCAATCAATTTTTTTTGCAAACACTAGAAACTATAGTCATACCAAAAATAAAAGACTTTGATTCATTAACAATGGAGAGAACTAATGCTACAGTTGTTGCATATCGAATGCATTAGTAGCCATGCCAAGGCAGGTACTAATAACATGACATTTATAAGTTTGACATAGGGATTAAACTACAAGAAGATTGATAAATGGCTCAAATAAACCCAAAAATCTATTAAATTAATATTAATCTATCTCTCAAAAGATTGATATGGAATCAATTCAAAATGATATTGAAGACAAATTTAATTTCCTTTTAACCAACCTTTGTTGATATAAAAAAAGCAAAAGAGTAGATCGGGAAGGCAAAAAGAGAGTAGGGAGAAAAGAATATCCTTGTCGCTAATTTTTTCAATAACTTTGACACCAAGTTCCTCAACTTCTTAAAGCAACTATATAGTAATCAAACCTTACACAATCCCCTAATATAATTGATGCAAAATCTGAAGGATTCAACTTGAAAAATCCAAGATCCTATCAACCATTAATGTGCATAAATTGATCTAAAAAATGGACCATAATTGTTTGACCAAGAGGTCAAATTTATCATTTTCAATCATGGAGTTGTCTTAGACCATAGAATCAAGAGTCTGTTCATGTTTGTTGTGTTTTGTTGCCAAGAAGTTTGATCTCATGTCAAAAGCAAGCTTGGGGTGATTCGAAGCATTTTAGGGAAGTCTTGAAGTAGGTGTTCAAATCGTGAAAGTGGGGAGAAAAATAATGGGAACAAAACTATTGGCTTCCATAGGTGGTGATTTTGCAAACACCTCTGTACTAAAATAAATATTTTTTCTCTACTATGACATTTTTAAAAATGCCCTAATAATTTTGAAATCACCTCTTTACGACAAGTGGCAAATTTGTCACAGTCAAAGCAATCACCCCATTTTGCCCACTCCAACATGTTTGGAGATCATACATTATTTATCATCTATATAATTAAATACAATTAATCAAGATAAACTTTAAGCTACATAATCATATAATATTGCAACACAAATTAGTTACGAAGAAAATAGAGATAACAACAAAATAACAACTAATAGAATAAACGATCACAACAAAAAATAACAAGAGGATTTTACATGGCAAACCCCTAGTAATATGCCAAGGAAACATCCATGGGGCAAAGTATTGGTATTCTTATTGCCTAGAGAAAAAATTACAATCTTCACGCAGTTGCAGTTATGTTATGAAAATATTCCATTGACATTGGTGTCCTAAGTCATTTTATATGTCTCTATGATTCTTAGAATGTGTTCTTGAACACATAGACACTTGAGGGACAAATTATTTATTAATTATTTCACTTGGACATGTTGTAGATACATTCTATGTGGTGGGACCCCATTATGGGCACCCACTTTGGAAGTGGAGCCCATGGAGACTTGGAGTTGCTTTCTAGAAGTCCATGTTGACTTGGAGATAACTTCTAGGAGGTGGGACCCATCAGAGGTGTAACGTCAGAAAATGTCCCCTTGGGGGCTTTTTCCTCATAAGGTTTAGCTTCTGGGTCTTTCATCTACATTTAGGACATCTTGCATCATATTTTGACATCCTAATGAAATGAACCCTAAGTTTCATGATAAATGGGACCTAGGGGATCCCTTGAACTAAACCCTAACCAAAATAGGGAGGGAGGACTTGGGTGCCCGCGCCCTAGTCCTACCCTATTTTGGGTCAGGCCCAAAGTTTGAGTGTCGGCTTGTGACCATTATTTAGGTCCTATGCCGACACAGTAAGTTTCAATTACGAAATTCTTGGCGGGAATGTTTGTAGTTGCATATTTAAGCATGTTTAGGCATTCATTTGTAAACTAGATGATTACTAGATGGACATTAGATACAAAGGGCAATTCTCAATCTTTTGTGAAGGTGATTCAAGGCATCCATTGTGTAGCAAGAGCAGATATTGTCTTGCTTATGTGTTTGTATTTGCATATTTGAGTAATCATCTCCTCATGGCATGAAGAGCTTCTTCCTCCCATGAGATCTTCATTACAAGGTGATATCATTTGTGTTTTCAAACATTTATCATTTAGTTTTTTCCTCTAGATCCCTAGGGCACGCACTCTCTATCTCACAACAGTGTTCAGAAGACTTGAATGTCTCTCCAGAGCTTGATTGAGGCAAGCCTCTAAACACCACAACCCCCTCCCCATTTTTCTATGATTACAGGTTACAGGTTGAAAAAGCTAGAAAAGTGGAGTTCAAGAGAGTGTTGCAGAGTGTTGGATTTGCAGATCAAAGCTGAAAATAGGGACCTAGACTCAGGCACTCGCTCATTAGTCCTCCAGATCCTACAATGAAAAAATCTCTGTGATAGCAGGAACATGTTGTAGATCAAGTTCCCAGATCCCGACAAAAATCAGGGCACATGACTAGGGCTCCCGCTCATTAGTCCCTGACTGTTCCGCTTCTCAAACTTTGAAAATAGGTGCACATTTATCTGTCATTTTACATCTTTTTATTGCAACATTTTTAGTAATTTGTCTATTTGCTTCTGTATTTGCATAATTAGGGTTTTGATGTATTAATTGAGCATAATTAAACATAATTAACAATTAAATCACACAAATACAAGTTTCCCTGCATTCCTAAGTGACCAAGGGCCTAATAGTGCATTGCCACTCAACTCAAGGTCCTTGAATGATTTAGGGTGAAAGGAGGATATACACACAAACTATCAAAAACCCTCTATCCAAATTTTACCCTAAACATTTTGGCGAGCCCATGTTTTTAATGAATTTGGCACCTTGCTGAGTATTTTGCTTTAGATTTACATTGGTTTCATTCACTCATATCATCATTCATCTTATTGCATTGAAAAAATTGCAAAAAAAAAATTGAAAATTTGGAAAATTTTGAAAAAATTTGCATTTTAGGGTTAGCATTTTCATAAAGTTCTCATCAATTAATTTGAATTTCATCAAATTTATGATTTTTGAATTAGATCTGAGATAAGTTGTAGAAAATTACAAAAATTCAATTACTTACATTGTATTTTCATCATTAAATTGCTAGGGTTTTGTTAGAAATTTTGAATTTTTCATATAACCTAGTAATTTCAAAAACTAGGGTTTGTAGGTAAAATCTTGTTTCAATTTTTTCTACTGATCTTAGACACTCATTCAAATTTTCATTTGACTTTAGTGTTGCCTTTTAGTGTAAATTTACATTTAGATTTCAAAAATTTACGTTTTTACATAGAAAATTTTAACAAAAACTAGCATTTTTCATTAGATTTGCACTTGCATTTTGCATTGTAGGGTTTGAAAATCATTTTCAGATCTGATTGGAACTAATTTTCATCATAAATCAGACTACAAGACATTCATATAGTATTTTGCATCAAGATCTTAAACCTAGGGCTTGAAAAACCTTGATTTTCACTAGATTTGGCCTTATCAACTCTCTAGATTTACACTATAGGCGTGTTGTAAATAATATTTTTGCATTAATTAGTTTTTATTAGGGATATTATATTCTTCCCCTCCTAAAATTCTTTACAACACCTTTTTATCGGGCCCTTGTATTGAAAATTTGGTGAAAAATTACACATTTTTGTTATATTTGCCCTAGGGTTTGACCTATATTTGCACTCCAAGCGTGTTGTGACAAGTTTTATGGATTTATGTGACTGATATAATTTCTATAATCTTCTGCACCTCCTAAAATTCTTTACAACACCCCTTTTACTAGGTCTTGGAGTTAAAAAAAATGTGAAAAATTGCATATTTTTGCTATATTTTCACTAAGGTTTGATCTTGAGTGGCACTATAAACGTGTTGTGATGGATTTTTTGGCATTAGGTGGCTGTTATTATTGATATAATTTTATTTCCATCATCATTTTCCTCACAACACCCTTTTTCATACTCTTTTGCATTGAGATTTGGTGAAAAAACTACATATTTTAGTGTATTTTCACTAGGTTTTGGCCTATCATCATCTTAGATTGGCATCAAAAGTGTGTTGTAAAGGGTTTTATTGCTTTATTGGACTAAAAATAGACATACTATTTTATTCCCCTAATTAAAATCTTTACAACACCTTTTTTTTCATATATTTGCATTGAAAAAGTATAAAAAAACGAGCATTTTAGGTCATTTCTGCATATAGTTTTGCACTTGTCTTTTGCATACTATTGGAAAACTTTTAAAATTTAATATTGCATTAAATTGAGCATATACACATGGTCTCTAATGGAAACAACAACAATAGGTTCCCTCCTAGGCCTTACATGAAGAGAAAGGCCCCTGAACCTAAAATTGTGTTTACACCTCATGATAGAACAATCAGAGATATTGAAGGACCTCTTTACATCACTGTGAAAATAATGGGAAACCCTATGGATGGAACCCTTATTGATCCTAATTGCATAACTAATATAGCTACAGAAGAGTTCCTCTATGCACATAATTTGATGCAAGGATCTTATGGCCCTTCAGACATGATGATCAAAACACATAAGGGAACCTTTGTAAATCCTTTGGGTAAGATATCATTATTGGTAACTATATTTGAGAAACATGTAGAAAAATGGTCTGATGTTGTCCGTATTTCTGATCTCTTTCGCATAAAACTTGGACATCCATGGTTAAAAGCTATGAAAGTCATTCCTTCAACAATTCACAATTGCCTAAAATTTCCTTTGAATGGACAAGTGCTTACTATACCCCGCAACAAGTATAAACCTTTGGTTACAAGAAAACATTGTACACTGGATTAATTTTGGGACAAATCTGAAAAGGAACCGAAGCCTCAAATAGACTTTAACTTCTTGATCTATAGAAATTACAAAGCAAAACTATTACATCCAATGGTCGGTCCTTCTATGTAAGAAATAACAAAAGACAAGCAACTTGCATTTGAAGAGAATCCTAGACCGAAAGGACAAGGTCCCTATGCTGAGGTTCCTCCCCCGCTATCCTTACAAGGATCGGGAGGTAATTGTCAACAACAAAGAATTCCACCTAGACAAATGAGATTTGATCCCGGTGCTCCTCCTCTAAAATGCAAAAACCCATGAGAGAACAAAGCCCTATCTTACAAGAGATAAGTGGTAAGAGACAAAGAAAAAGAAAAGCAAGAGAAAGAAGGAGAAGTCAAGCCTATGCCATACACCTTGCATCTCAACAAGAAAACATTGATCCAAACATTGAACCAAACAAAGATGATCCTAAGAATGAACAATCTAAAGACAAGGACAAAAGTTGGGCTATGGCACCTTATGTCCCACTTTCCTCTAACATTCAAGATTGGGAAGATGATGATGATCTGCTTGATGACAACACTTAGTACAATGATCATACAGGTAAGTATCTCTAACCCTTTATCTCTCATGATGTGTTTCCCCCGTGATGTGTTATGTGTTGTTTAGGCCTCCTGGGATGACCCTTGATTCTCTTGTAAGGTCTAGGATACCAAGAGACCGCCTCTATTGTGATATTCTTCTATTTGTATCATTATTCTTCTATGTTGCCTCTCTCTATTTTCATTGTTGTGTGTTGTGTCTTGCGGACATAGCGTTGCAGTTGGTGACTTGGGGGCACCCTCCTATGTGACTATCCCTAAGACACTTGTTTCTCCTCTCTTATTTATTGTTTCCCTTCCTCTAGTGTTTCTATCTAGCGGGCGGATGACAAAAAAATATTTACACTGATGTGGACCTAGCGTCCCTTTAGTGAGAAATCAAAAATTGGACTTAGTTCCTAATATGACGATGGGGTTGTATATATTATCTGACGCTTGGCTAGTAGAAGCACTCCGTGCTTTCTGTATAGTGATTTTGATGATGTTTTTATCTCACTTACAAAACATAACAATACTGTTGCTCCGTGCACTTTGTTTGTCTTTGAATCTCACCTTGGTGACACTCAGTTTTGAGATTTTCGTGATATAGCCCCACGGTTATCCTCAATCTCCAAATTCATAGTATAACCTTTGCTCTTTGTGTGATTGATCATATGCATTTATGTTGTTGTTTATCATGATTATGTGGAGACTAACACATGTTTCTTGCATGGATGTGTTTGTGGGAACATTTGGCAATCGTAAAGTACATGTCACCTCTGAGGGGCATGGGCTTTGCAAAAGTCCGTGTTCCCTTGTGTGTTTTCTTCCTACCTTAACATGCTTGATATCGACGCATGATATAAACCACCTTAAGGTGGGGGCATATATAAGGTAAGTTGCCTGTCGTAGATGTTAGCAATGTGCTTGTCCTCAGGTGCAGTTTAAAGACTAGTGTGATGAGTACTTCCTGCACTCTGAGTTTGTTTGCAATCAATAAATCAATCAATCAATCATCTTAAGCCCTCTGCGGAGGCAAGGGTGGTGCATCTCTTGCGGAGAGTGCCCATCCTGTCATTTTTTTTAAAAAAGTCCTCATTGGGAGGTGGGGAGCGGTTCTGTGACTAACTCAACCCTTAATTATGTCTTCAATGATTGTTGTGGTGAAGCGCAATTATCAGTGTGTGCCTATAATGTGCCTGAGATGGTGATAATCCTAGAAATAGGAACACTCCATCACCTGTCTACTGTGTTTTCTCTATGTATTCAAAGTGTGTGTGTTTAACGTTCTTGATTTGTCTAGTGTGTCTGTTGCCCCATATGTAGTCTAAAGACCAGTGCGATGAGTGCTTTCTGCATTTTGGGAGGTTTGGTATGTCTTGCATGTGTGTTGCCCCATATATGTAGTTTAAAGACTAGTGCGATGAGTGCTTCCTATATTATGGGACGTGTGTTTACTTTCCTTGTACTTGCATATGCATTTCATATATATGATAAAAAGAAAAAGAAAAGAAATCATTCATGTCTTCCATGCATTAACTGTCTTCTATGCATCTGTTGTCTTCTCTATGTTTTACATGACTGTAACTATCTTCTCCATGTTTTGCGTGCCTATCATTATCTTTAATGTGTTTGGCGTGTCTTCTCAATGCTTGGTGTGTTTGTTGACCGTACTTTAATGCATGTATTGGTCTTGCATTTATACATACATTAAAGTGGGGGCTAAATGTAACATTGAAAAATGTCCCCTTGGGGGCTTTTTCCTCATAAGGTTTAGCTCTCGGGCCTTTCATTTGCATTTAGGACATCTTGCATCATATTTTGACATCCTGATTAAATGAACCCTAAGTTTCATGATAAATGGGACCTAGGGGGATCCCTTGAACTAAACTCTAACCAAAATAGGGAGGGAGGACTTGGGCGCCCGTGCCCTGGTCCTGCCCTATTTTGGGTCAGGCCCAAATTTTGAGTGTCAGCTTGTGACTGTTATTTAGGTCCTATGCCGACACGGTAAGTTTCAATTATGAATTCTTGGAGGGAATGTTTGTAGTAACATATATAAGCATGTTTAGGCATTCATTTGTAAACTAGATGATTACTAGATGGACATTAGATACAAAGGGCGATTCTCAAGCTTTTGTGAAGGTGATTCAAGGCATTCATTGTGTAGCAAGAGCAAATATTGTGTTGTTTATGTGTTTGTATTTGCATATTTGAGCAATCATCTTCTCATGACATGAAGAGCTTCAAGTCCTCCATTGAGATCTTCACTACAAGGTGATATCATTTGTGTTTTCAAGCATTTATCATTTAGTTTTTGCCTCTGCCTCCCTAGGGTGTACACTCTCTATCTGATAATGATGTTTGAAAGACTTGAATGTCTCTCTGGGGCTTGACTAAGACAAGCCTCTAAACACCACAACCCCCTCCCCATTTTTCTGTGATCGCAGGTTACAGGTTGAAGAAGCAGGAAAAGTGGGGTTGTAGGAGAGTGTTGCAGAGTGTCAGATTTGCAAATCAAAGCTAAAAATAGGGACCTAGACTCAGGCACCCACTCATTAGTCCTCCAGATCCCGCAACAAAAAAATCTTTGTGACAGCAGGAACAGGTTGCAGATCAAGTTCCTAGATCCCGACAAAAATCAGGGCACGGGACTAGGGCACTCTCTCATTAGTCCCCGACTATTCTGCTTCCTGAACTTCAAAAATAGGTGCACATTTATATGTCATTTTACATCTTTCTGTCGCAGCATTTTCAATAATTTGTCTGTTTGCTTCCGTATTTGCATAATTAGGGTTTTGATGAATTAATTGAGCATAATTGAATATAATTAACAATTAAATCACACAAATCCAAGTTTCCCTACATTCCTAAGTGACCAAGGGTCTAATAGTGCATTGCCACTCGACTCAAGGTCCTTGAATGCTTTTGGGTAAAAGGAGGATACACATACAAACTATCAAAAACCCTCTATCCAAATTTTACCCTAAACAAGGGGCACCCACTTTGGAGGAGAATCCAATGTGGACTTGCAGTTAGCTTTATTATTTACATGAGTGGATAATGTTGCATAGACTTTGCATGAGTCTTATTTGGGAGTTAACATTGAAGTTAGAGATGCATGATACTTGCATGTTACTTGCATGATCTTTTATGAGTGAGCATGGACTTGCATGTTGTTACATGTTACTTGCATGGACTGGTATGTTGTTGCATGTCAGTTGCATGTGCTTGCATGTTAGTTGCATGTACTTGCATGCCAGTTGCATGTACTTATATGGTGATGCATGTGTCTTGCATGTCACTCTAACTCAAGTTCCAAGCTTTGCATGACTCTTGCATGATGTTACATGTTGTTACATAATGCTTGCATGATACAAATAGGTTGTTATAGATCCATATTGGGGATGCCAAGTAATGCATGTTGTTTGCATGACATTGGTGTGAGTTGGAGTACTTCAGTTTACTAAGTTTAATTGGGAGTTGCTAGGTGCTCATGAAGAGACATTTAGTTCTACATTGTTGTTGTCACTTAACACTTCTATTGACTAAGTTTGTTTGGGATTTCTTGGGTGTCCATGTTTGAGACTTTCAGTTTAGTTATGATTTCTACTATGCAGCATTAGAGTTCACAATATTGAGGTCATGGTTTTTGCATGAGGAATGTTCTCTTATTATTGGATACAATTCATTGTATTTTGAGAGCTATGGCTTCTATAGAATGATGCCTTTGGTTGGTAGAAATTATGACAGGTTTTTTTAAGTTGAAGGAGTCATGAAGTGTTGCCAGAACGCAAAGAGAATTTTAATGTTAATGTAAACTTGATTACAAGAATTAATACAAACATAATATCTCTTTCGGTGTGGAGTTCTTTCCCACAAGGGTTTCTCCACGTAAATTCTATGTGAACTTCCTTGATTAATTTCTTCATAGGTCTTAAAATGATTTAATTTGCTAAACACTAATACATCTAAATTAGATAATCTTGAAAGTAATTTTCATATTTCAACACCACACATGGGTAAGTGCAAAGAGATGTGGGACCAAAAATTCGCCACATGACTTTTTGGTCCCATGCAAGATGAAACGCAAGTGTGTTATAACGCGCTTGCGTTTCAGGTTGTATAAAGTAAAAAAAAAAGCCAAAATAACAAAAACCCGCAGCCATTCTTCATATTTGCAAGCAAAAATAGTCACAAGAGTGCGAGCGCATTGGAGGAAGGAGAAATAAAGCAAGGGAGAAGTGTAATCGACGTTTTCACCATGCCACCTCACCAATCCTGCTCCCAAAGATGTCATGAAGGAAATGTAGAGGGTGTAGCAGTCAAAGAAGGTAGGGTTCGATTGATTTTTGTGAGTTTGAAAAGAAATTTTTACTTTTGCAATGTTTGATTGGTTTTTTATATTGAATTTATAGTCAATGAGGCATCACAAAACACAAATCCAGCATAGGAGGGTCAAAACAACCCCGAAAACTCTCAAAACCCCCACCTTCATGTCCTCACCATGAAAGAGATACACAGGAAAACTATTTAGGGCAAATAAAAGAAAATAAAAAACATCTTCAAACCCTAATTGAAATGTTAAATAGTCCAAATACAAGCACCGATCATAGGAGAGCACTTGCCAAGTCATTAGAGGTGATTGTTTCTCACACTGAATTGGCGACAAACCAAATCACCAAATTTCATGACTATAGGGAGAGGTGTTAGCAATACTATGCCGACAAATTATCTTGCAAACAAGTGAAGGACCAAACAATTATAAAATCTGCATTATGTTCATAATTTATCAATACTAAAACTAGCCAAACATTAGAAGAGACTTGCAAATGCTTCCCAATTCATTAGTGTAGGAATGAAGATATATCCTAAAACTTTTGGGATAGATGGTACATGGTGTTTGACGAGCATCCATGCAACACCAATGAGGTGCCATAATATTTTTTGAGGAAACTCTATTGTGAGTTCATCCTCAAGAAGATTCCTGATTATTTTGACATTCGAGAGTTCCAAGGTAGAGGTGGTGGCTCTGCCCAAGATAGAGAGGGGGCATAGCGAGACCAAAAATGCATACCTAGACCCCTAATGAGGCCAACACATGTGTCACTCCCTTCTACTTTGAAGGAGAGTGTTGAGGTGGAGACACTACATTCATTGAGTGCTCTCATGCTATCTCTAGCACAACATAGTGATGATCTCACCCAGGCCGATGAGGGTGAGAGCAGTGGGCGTTATTTGTCCCCACATCTTTGTAGTTCATGCAGGAACTTGTGCGGTTATGGGACGTAGGACTCATGGCAATACTCTCGACAGGATACTGCAATGTAGGGGCAACAACCAGTGATGGACACATCCATATTAGATGATCTTGTTCTCACAGATGATGTCTTACAACGTACATTTGGTATTGACTCCCAGGTAATTTTTTACAAGTTTCATCTTGATTTAATATATTTTTATTTGAAATTTGTAATTAATTTTATATGACTATCTATATTATAAGTTAAAATTAATGTATGTAACGTGTCTTCATCCTGCCTTTGTTAGTCATCTAGTGGCGGGTTATGAGAGGAGGTCGAGTCAACAGGTATGTACTTATCACATGGCCGTAAATATAGTACATATATCAATGGTAATCTTATTTAGTAACAATTTGATAATTTCAACAGGGAGCTTCACCAACACCTCCATGATTTCCTTGGTCCCTTGGACACAAAACCACTTTTATGAAGGTAAATTTAACCATTTGTAATCATTATGCATTTAAATAATGTTATGTATTTGTTTTGGTCAAATAACCTTGAACTCTATTTTCAGATGTTGAATATGGAGACTCCTCATCTTCGTAAGTCAGCAGAGGCGGGCATTGTTGTAGCTATGTTGTCTTCAAATCCTTTGACCGAGGTATGAGTCAGTAACATGTAAATGTCATTTTATATTTCTTGTTTTATATCATGTCATTTGATGTACATAAATGATATTTATGTTTAGTCAATTTTGCTTCTTGATGCTTTCATAGGAGGTTACAACTACAACCTGTCCAGCTATAGATGAAGAGAGAGAAAAGATGATCGAGAGGGATCATCAGCTAGCGGTAAGTGATCGATTATATATGTGATGTTATATATTCCATGTTTTCTATATTAATGTGCATATTGTTTGACTGTATTAATAGGTGGAGCTACAAAAATCTCTATTGAAGAGGTCTAGTCAATGGGAGAGAGAGGATGAGTCACTGATTGCCTCTCCATCTTCACGGCCAAGCAAGGGCCATAGATTATTTCATAGCAGTTCATAGGAAACTAGATTTTGGGACATTTTTTTGTATGCCTAGAGATGGCTTTGTATACATACTTTTGTATGTTACCGATGTATATCTTTGTATATGCATGTATGACTTTGTTTGCACATGCCTATATGGCTTTATATATAGACTAGATGTCATGTTCATGACATTATGTATATGATAGTTTTTAATATGATGATCAATTATCATTACATGAATTTGGTTTTACATGTGCCAATTGCATTTGCTTGAAATTTTATGAATTGTTTTCAAATAATCCATTTTGTGCATATGATGAAGGGGGTAAATCATAAAACACACAACAACAGAAATTGCACACAAAAAATAGAACTTTCTTTTATTGATTTGGACAACTTATTACATCACAGAAGCTCAAATACAATCAGAGGAATCAACCCTCCACAGGCTACAACACATTACAACTTCCTCTCACAAGACTTTAGAATCATCTACCTTCTGTAACCCCAAATCAGCTAGGGTTTCTGTTTTCCCACCTATTCTTGACTCTACACTTGCCCCCTTAACTCCACTACTGCCCAGAGTTCACAAAATAGTCATAAATAGCAATTTTTTGCAGCCTCCAGCTAAATTTCAAAATTTGTAACTCCCTCCAAAAGTAGGTCAACTTCCGGGAAGCATAACTTTTGATCTGGGTGTCTGATTGATGAACCGTTTTAAGCACCAAAAAGATTGCGATGTGAACTATCATGCCAAAAATTTGTAAATGGATTTCCATCAACTTTTTAGGATGTTATGGGATGTTTGAGTGCCTCATATCTCGTTTCAAAAATTTTTAGGGCCTTTTCAAAAAATAAAAACTTTAATATCTTTCAGCTCACAAATGATCTTTGCTTGATTCCTTCACCAAAGGTCTTATATTTCCGTTATGAAGCTTTTTGTAAGTTTTCACTTCAATTTGTGTCCAAATGTAAACTTTTCTAAAATGGCAGGTAAACTTTCCAAAACTTGCAGTTTGCTATTTTTAGCAGTTTTGGAAGAACTGAAAGTCCTACATAATTATTCAAGAGATTATGGAACCAGAAATACTAATTATGGAAAGAAATGAAAACAACTATAATGATTTTGAAGCAACATATTTTTGGGGTATACAAGATTTCCCTTACACCACTAGATGCTCCTGCATCAGACACCCAGGGTAATTTGAGAAGTGACCCTGTCACATCTCAGGTGTTTGTTTGAGGAAAACCCAAATGGTCAACCTCTGCCTTAGACAACCAAGAAGAATCTTCAACAAGCCTTCCTTTCTATTTCGCTAGATATTCTTCATATTGCATGTTCCAAGTACTTCTTCCCACACTACTATCCAAGATCTCTTCTCTCTCCTCCATTGAAGTAGATGTTAGAATACTCCACTGTTCTTCTGTTGGTCCATCCTCTGTTCCACCTTCATGATATTGTGATAAATCAGCAATATTGAAAATAGGGGAAATATTGATCCCACTCGATAGCTCTACCTCATATGCATTTCCTGAATCATGCTTCTTCAGGATTCTGCACAGTCCAAATTTCTTCATTTTCAACTTATTGTATGTTCCAATTGGGAACCTTTCTTTTCTCAAGTGAACCATGACTTCATCTCCTACCTGGAACTCCTTATATCTCCTCTTCTGATCTACCTTAGCCTTGTACTAAATATTCATCTTATTAATGTGCTTTCTTACCTCTTCATGCAAATTCTTCAGATGTTTTGCAAAGTCTTCAGCTTCAACACTTGTATTCTCTCCTTTGTCCAGCTTCTTTAACTCAGAAGCATTTCTTGGGCTATTGCCATATACAATCTGGAATGGTGATTTACCAGTACTCTTATTGACATAATTGTTGTAAGCAAATTCTACCTGTGGTAAAATGAAATCCCATCCCTTGGGCTTATCTCCTACTAAGCATCGTAGCAGGTTACCCAAACTCATATTCACCACTTTGGTCTATCCATCAGTCTGTGGATGGTGTGTAGAACTGAACTTCAAATCTCTCTTCAACTTCTTCCACAATGTCCTCAGGAAATAACCAACAAACTTCGTATCTCGATCTGAAACTATGCTCTTCGGTAGACCATGTAATCTCACCACCTCCCTGAAAAATAACTCTACAATATGAACATCATCATTAGTCTTCTTGCAAGGAATAAAATGTGCCATCTTCGAGAATCTATCCACCACCACAAAAATAGAATCATTTCCTCTCTGTGTCCTTGGTAAACCAAGAACAAAATCCATACTAATATCATCCCATGGCTTCTCTGGTATAGGTAGTGGTTGATATAGACCTATATTCTGACTTGCTCCTTTTGCCATCTGACATACTCTGCAACTCTGCACAAATTTCCTCACATCCTGCTGCAACTGTGGCCAATAATAATTTTTGCCAACAATAGCAACGGTCTTATCTCGACCAAAGTGTCTGGCCAATCCTCCACTATGCTTCTCCTTAATCAGGTTCTCTCTCATAGAACTCCTCGGAATGCACAACTAGCTTCCTTTAAACAACATGCCATCTTGGATTATGAAATCCAACCATTTTGTCCTGTCCAAAGTAACAGGTTCCAGACAAGCTTTCCAAGCCTCTGCAAAATCTAGATCTTTAGGATACAAACTTTTGAGCTCATTGAAACTAACAACCTCTATCTTCATTTCTGTCAACAAATTTTGCCTTCTGCTCAAGGCATCTACAACTCTATTGGACTTCCCACTCCTGTGCTTCAAAATAAAAGTATAACTCTACAAAAACTCAACCCATTTTAAGTGCCTCTGGTTCAACTTTCCTTGATTATTAAGATACTGCAAAACCTGATGATCAGTATATAAAACAAACTCTTTTGGCAACAAATAATGTCTCCATTTCTTCAAAGCCTAAACTATTGCATACAATTCCTGATCATAAACAAAATACTTTTTCTTGGCATCATTAAGCTTCCAACTAAAATAGGTAGTGGACTTACCTTCTTGACTCAAAACAACTCCTATGGCACTACCACTAGCATCACAATCTACCTGAAATACCTTATTGAAATTTGGAAGTGCCAAACTAGGTTGCTCTGTGACTTTCTGCTTCAATGTATCAAAGCTTTTGTCTGCTCCTTTAGTCCATCTAAACTCTTTTCTATCCCCTCTCATTGTCTCCATTAGGGGTACACAAATGCTACTAAATTTTTTGATAAACTTTCTGTAAAAACTTGCCAAACCATGAAAAGATCGTACCTCCGTGGCATTCTTCGGCATAGGCCATTCAATGATAGCCCTTACTTTTTCTGGGTCCATCTTAAGACCTTCCTCTAAGACAACAAATCCTAGGTATACCAACTCCTTCTTTGTAAAACTACATTTCTTCAGATTAATCAGCAACTTCTCCTCCCTCAGCTTCTCTAAAACTCTTCTGATGTGCATCAGATGCTCATCCCAAGTCTTACTGAAAATTCAAATATCATCCAAATAAACAATAATAAAACTTGCCAAAAATTCTTTCAGTACCTCGTTCATTAGCCGCATGAATGTGTTCAGTGCATTAGTTAGCCCAAATAGCATGACTAACCACTCATACAAACCTTCCTTTGTCTTGAAGGCTATCTTCCATTCGTCTCCTTCCCTAATACGGATCTGGTGATACCCACTCTTTAGGTCAATTTTCGTGAAGTACTTGGCTCCACTCAAACAATCCATTATGTCATCCCTTCTTGGAAATGGAAACCTGTACTTGATCGTGATCTTATTGATGGCCCGAGAATCTGTACACATTCTCCACTCTCCATCTTTCTTCGGTGCTAGTACTACAGGTACCGCACATGGACTTAGGCTCTCTCTTATTAGCCCCTTCCTTAACAGCTCTTGAACTTGTCTATTCAGCTCTTCACTCTCTGTAGGGGTCATTCTGTGGGCTGCCTTATTTAGCAAATTGGCTCCTGGTATCAAATCCATTTGATGATTTGTCTTCCTCATCAGTGGTAAACCTTCTGGTACATTATCAGAGATAATGTCCTGAAATTCTTCCAACATATCTGAAACTTCTGTTGGTACATCTTCACATTTCTCTTGACTAATCTTAGGGATCAATGAAAAGTAATGATGCTCATGCTTCATACCCTCCAAAAATTTTGTACCATCTACCAAGCAAATTCTGGCAGTACTACATACCTTTTCTTCCACCTCCTTCAAGGGCTTCAATTTATGACGAACTCTATCCTTTGTTAGGGAATATATGTTTGCACAACCATCATGGACATCACTCCTATCATACTGCCACAGCCTCCCCAACAGCATATGGCATGCGTCCATTGGTATGATATCATACAGTACCTCATCATGGTAGTCCCCAATCTTGAACTTCACTAAACACTGCTCAATGACCAAAGTTCTATGGTCCTTTTGCAACCATGCAATCCAATATGGATGTGGATGATTTCTTTTTGTCAACTTCAACTTGTCAACCATCTCCTTTGAAACAAGATTATCAGTGCTCCCACTATGAATAATAATATCGCAACACTTACCTTCACATTTGCACTTTGTGCGGAATAAACTCTTCCTTTGATTGGGTTCTTTCTCCTCATTCAACAAAGTTGTTCTGACAACTAGGGTTTCTCCCCTTTCAGCATCTTCAGAGTACTTAGATTGTGCATCTTCATCTACATGTGCAACTCATGCATTACCTTCAGGTCTTCTATTTGTCCTTCATTGATGTTGTAAACACTCGTATGCTCGATGCCCTTCTTCTCCACATTGGAAACAGGTTCCTCTGAAAGCTCCTCTTCTAGGTCCTTGCTCAAGTCGGCCTCTTCCTCTTCGTCTTTGCTCACCATTGTTCTAGTCACGAGGGCAGTAGGCATTATCTCCTCTCTGATTTTGAGTGGTGCCAGCTTCTTCACTTTTCTTTGGATCTTCATTTTGGCCTCCATAGGGTCTTCCACCAATCCTTCCACCTTGACCTCTTCCCCTTTGCTTGCTATCAAATCTTTTAATCATCTTCTCTTCCACCTTTAGGGAAAATTGGTACGCATCTTCTATGGTGGTCATTCTAACTAGGCTCAGCTCCTCTTGAATACTTGGCCTCAACCAATTAATGTAATGGTCTACCTTCTCCTTGTTGGGCTCAGCATGACCTGTCCTAATAGTAATTTTATAAAACTCTTCTGTATACTCCTTAACAAACTTGTAAACTTACTTCAGTCCTTGCAGCTTCTTCAGTAGCTCCATCTCATAGTCCACAGGAATGAACTACTTCTTCAGTTTCTCCACCATCTGATCCCATCTAGTGATCTTTCCTTTTCCTTTTCTATTCCTCTCTAATTGGACCTCCTTCCACCAAATACTGGTGTGGCCCTTCAACTTTATTTTTGCAAACTTGACCTGATCTGGGTCCTCCAAATCTTCATGCTCGAAATACTCTTCCATGTCATTGATACAATCAATAAGTTGTTCCGGATTCAAATCTCCAAAATAGGTAGAAGCTTTGATCCTGGGCCTCTTTTCGATCTTCTAAATGGCCCTCAACAACCTAACTTCTGCAGGATCTCTTGTAGCTTCTTGTTCTTCCTCAAATAACTCTTCTTCAGCTTCATCATTGCTTTCTTCTCTTATTATCAAATCAAACCCTCTTCGTAGCTCCTCTTGCAATGCATCGATTTGCCTTTGCAGGGCTCTAAAACCCTCTTCTGTCAAAGCATTCCTCCCAATATGACTTCTTCGTGGAGGCATCTTGATCTTCCCACCAAACCCACAACCTCAGGTCCTGGTGCAAACTGCCTTACGGTCGGCGATTTGTCTACACACTCAAGAACCCTTGCTCTGATACCACTTGATGAAGGGGGTAAATCATAAAACACACAACAATAGAAATTGCACACAGAAAATAGAAGTTTCTTTTATTGATTTGGACAAATTATTACATTACAAAAGCTCAAATACAATCAGAGGAATCAACCCTCCACAGGCTGCAACACATTACAGCTTCCTCTCACAAGACTCTAGAATCATCTGCCTTCTGTAACCCCAAATCAGCTAGGGTTTTTGTTTTCCCGCCTATTCTTGACTCTACACTTGCCCCCTTAACTCCACTACTGGCCAGGGTTCCCAAAATAGTCATAAATAGTAGTTTTTGGTGGCCTCCAACTAAATTTCAAAATTTGTAACTCCCTCCAAAAGTAGGTCAACGTTCGGGAAGCATAATTTTTGATCCGGGTGTCCGATTGATGAACCATTTTAAGCACCAGAAAGCTTGCAATGTGAATTATCATGCCAGAAATTTATAAATAGATTTTTGTCAACTTTTTGGGATGTTATGGGATGTTTTAGTGCCTCATATCACGTTTCAAAAATTTTAGGGGCTTTTCGAAAAACACAAACTTTAATATCTTTCAGCTCACAAATGATCTTTACCCGACTCCTTCGCCAAAGGTCTTATATTTCTGTTAGGAAGCTTTCTGTAAGTTTTTGCTTCAATCCGTGCCCAAATGCAAACTTTCCTAAAATGGTAGGTAAACTTTCCAAAACTGGCAGTTTGCTATTTTTAGCAGTTTTGGAAGAACTAAAAGTGCTACATCATTATTCAAGAGATTATGGAACCAGGAATACTAATTATGGAAAGAAATGAAAACAACTATAATGATTTTGAAGCAACATCTTTTTGGGTGATGCAAGATTGCCCTTACACTACTGGATGCTCCTACATCAGATACCTAGGGTAATTTGAGAAGTGACCCTGTCACGTCTCAGGTGTTTGTTTGAGGAAAACCCAAACAGTCAACCTCTACCTTAGACAACCAAGAAGAATCTTCAACAGGCCTTCCTTTCCATTTCACCAGATATTCTTCATATTGCCTGTTCCAAGTACTTCTTCCCACATGGCTATCCCAGATCTCTTCTATCCCCTCCGTTGAACTAGATGTTGAAATAGTCCACTGTTCTTCTGTTGGTCCATCCTTTGTTCCACATTCATGATATTCTGATAAATCAACAATGTTAAAAATAGGGGAAATATTGATCCCACTCGGCAGTTCTACCTCATATGCATTTCCTGAATCATGCTTCATCAAGATTTTGCACAGTCCAAATTTCTTCATTTTCAACTTATTGTATGTTCCAATTGGGAACTTTTCTTTTCTCAAGTGAACCATTACTTCATCTCCTACCTAGAACTCCTTATATCTCCTCTTCTGATCTACCTTAGCCTTGTACTGAATATTCATCTTATTGATGTGCTTTCTCACCTCTTCATGCAAATTCTTTAGATGTTCTGCAAAGTCTTCAGCTTCAGCACTTGTCTTTTCTCCTTTGTCCTGCTTCCTTAACTCAGAAGCATTTCTTGGGCTATTACCATATACAATCTGGAATGGTAATTTACCAGTACTCCTATTGGTATAATTGTTGTAAGTAAATTCTGCCATTGGTAAAATCAAATCCCATCCCTTGGGCTTATTTCCTACTAAGCATCACAGCAGGTTACCCAAACTCCTATTTACCACTTCAGTCTGTCCATCAGTCTATCTTCCAATCTATCTTCAACTTCTTCCACAATGTCCTCCAGAAATAACCAACAAACTTGGTATCTCGATCTGAAACTATGCTCTTTGGTAGACCATGTAATCTCACCACCTCCCTGAAAAATAACTCTGCAATATGAATAGCATCATTAGTCTTCTTGCAAGGAATAAAATGTGTCATCTTCAAGAATCTATCCACCACCACAAAAATGGAATTATGTCCTCTCTGTGTCCTTGGTAAACCAAGAACAAAATCCATACTAATATCATCCCATGGCTTCTCTGGTATAGGTAGTGGTTGATATAGACCTAAATTTTGACTTGCTCCTTTTGCCATCTGACATACTCTGCAACTCCGCACAAATTTTCTCACATCCTACTGCAACTGTGGCCAATAATAATTTTCACCAACAATAGCAATGGTCTTATCTCGACCAAAGTGTTCGGCCAATCCTCCACTATGCGTCTCCTTAATTAGGTTCTCTCTCATGGAACTCCTCAGAGTGCACAACTGGGTTCCTTTAAACAACATGCCATCTTGGATTATGAAATTCAACCATTTTGTCATGTCCAAAGTAATAGGTTCCAGACAAGCTTTCCAAGCCTCTGCAAAATATGGATCTTCAAGATGCAAACTTTTGAGCTCATCGAATCCAACAACCTCTATCTTCATTTTTGTCAACAAATTTTGCCTTCTGCTCAAGGCATCTGCAACTCTGTTGGACTTCCCACTCCTGTGTGTCAAAACAAAAGTATAACTTTGCAAAAACTCAGCCCATTTTAAGTGCCTCTAGTTCAACTTTCCTTGACTATTAAGATACTGCAAAACCTGATGATCAGTATATAAACAAACTCTTTTGGCAACAAATAATGTCTCCATTTCTTCAAAGCCTAAACTATTGCATAAAATTCCTGATCATAAACATAATTCTTTTTCTTGGCATCATTAAGCTTCCCACTAAAATAGGTAATGGGCTTACCTTCTTGACTCAAAACAGCTCTATAGCACTACCACTAGCATCACAATTTACCTGAAATACCTTATTGAAATCTGGAAGTGCCAAAATAGGTTGCTCTATGACTTTTTGCTTCAATGTATCAAAACTTTTGTTTGCTCCTTTAGTCCATCTAAACTCTTTTCTATCCCCTCTCATTGTCTCCGTTAGGGGTGCACAAATGCTACTAAAATTTCTGATAAACTTTCTGTAAAAACTTGCCAAACCATGAAAAGATCGTACCTTCGTGGCACTCCTTGGTGTAGGCCATTCAATGATAGCCCTTACTTTTTCCGGGTCCATCTTAAGACCTTCCTCTAAGACAACAAAGCCTAGGTATACCAACTCCTTTGCAAAACTACATTTCTTCAGATTAATCAACAACTTCTCCTCCCTTAGCTTCTCTAAACTCTTTTGATATGCATCAGATGCTCATCCCAAGTCTTACTGAAAATCAAAATATCATCCAAATAAATAATAACAAAACTTCCCAAAAATTCTTTCAGTACCTCGTTCATGAGCTGCATGAATGTGCTCGGTGCATTGGTTAGCCCAAATAACATGACTAACCACTCATACAAACCTTCCTTTGTCTTAAAGGTTGTCTTCCATTTGTCTCCTTCCCTGATACAGATCTGGTGATACCCACTCTTCAGGTCAATTTTTGTGAAGTACTTGACTCCGCTCAAATAGTCCATTATGTCATCCATTCTTGGCAATGGAAACCTATACTTGATCATAATCTTATTGATGGCCTAAGAATCTGTACACATTCTCCACTCTCTATCTTTCTTCGGTGCTAGTACTGTAGGTACCACACATGGACTTAGGCTCTCTCTTATCAGCCCCTTCCTTAACAGCTCTTGAACTTCTCTGTTCAGCTCTTCACTCTCTACAGGGATCATTCTGTGGGCTGCCTTATTCGGCAAACTGGCTCTTGGTATCAAATCCATTTGATGACTTATCTTCCTCACTGGTGGTAAACCTTCTTGTACATTATTAGAGATAATGTCCTAAAATTCTTCCAACATATCTGAAACTTCTGCTACTACATCTTCACATTTCTCTTGACTAATCTTAGGAATCAATGCAAAGCAATGACGCTCATGCTTCATACCCTCCAAAAATTTTGTACCATCTACCAAGCAAATTCTGGCAATACTACATACCTTTTCTTCCACCTCCTTCAAGGGCTTCAATTTATGACGAACTCCATCCTTTGTAATGGAATATGTGTTTGCACGGCCATCATGGACAACACTCCTATCATACTGCCACGACTTCCCCAATAGCATATGGCATGCATCCATCGGTATGATATCACACATCACCTCATCATGGTAGTCCCCAATCTTGAACATCACTAAACATTGCTCATTGACCAAAGCTCTATGGTCCTTTTGCAACCATGCAATCCGATATGGATGTGGATACTTTCTTCTTATCAACTTCAACTTGTCAACCATCTCCTCTAAAACAAGATTATCAGTTCTCCCACTATCAATAATAATATCACAACACTTACCTCCACATTTACACCTTGTGCGGAATAAACTCTTCCTCTGATTGGGTTCTTTCTCCTCATTCAACAAAGTTCTTCTGACAACTAGGGTTTCTCCCCTTTCAACATCTTTTGAGCGCTTAGATTGTGCATCTTCATCTATATTTGCAACTCATGCATTATCTTCAGGTCTTCTATTCATCCTTCCTTGATGTTGCGGACACTCGTATGCTCAATGCCCTTCTTCTCCACATTGGAAATAGGTTCCTCTAAAACCTCCTCTTCTAGGTCCTTGCCCAGGTTGGCCTCTTCCTCTTCCTCTTTTCTCACCATTGTTCTGGTCACAAGGGCGGTAGGCATTATCTCCTCTCTAATTTTGACTGGTGCCAGCTTCTTCACTTTTCTTTGGATCTTCACTTCAGCCTCCATAGGGTCTTCCACCAGTCCTTCCACATTGACCTCTTCCCCTTTGCTTGCTATCGAATCTTTTATTCAGCTTCTCTTCCACCTTTAGGGAAAACTGGTATGCATCTTCTATGGTGGTCATTCTGACTAGGCTCAACTCCTCTTTAATACTTGGCCTCAACTCATTAATGTAACAAGCTACCTTCTCCTTGTTGGGCTCTGCATGGCCTGTCCTAATAGTAATTTTATAAAACTTTTTTGTATACTCCTTAACAAACTTGTTACCTTGCTTTAGTCCTTGCAGCTTCTTCAGCAACTCCATCTCATAGTCCACAAGAATGAACTTCTTCTTCAGTTTCTCCACCATCCAATCCCATCTGGTGATCTTTCCTTTTCCTCTTCTATTCCTCTCTAATTGGACCTCCTTCCACCAAATACTAGCGTGGCCCTTCAACTTTGTTTTTGCAAACTTGACCTGATCTAGGTCCTCCACATCTTCATACAGGAAATACTCCTCCATGTCATTGATCCAATCAATAAGCTATTCCGGATTCAAATCTCCAGAATAGGTAGAAATTTCAATCCTGGGCCTCTTTCTAATCTTCGAAATGGCCTGCAATAACCTAACTTCTACAGGATCTCCTGCAGCTTCTTGTTCTTCCTCAGATAGCTCTTCTTCAACGTCATCGTCGCTTTCTTCTCTTGTTCTCAGATCAAACCCTTTTCGTAGCTCCTCTTGCAATGCATTGATTTGCCTTTGTAGGGCTCTAAAACCCTCTTCCGTCAAAGTATTCCTCCCAATATGATTTCTTCGTGGAGGCATCTTGATCTTCGTAGCAAACCCACAACCTCAGGTCCTAGTGCAAACTGCCTCACTGTCGGTGATCTGTCTACACACTCAGGAACCCTTGCTCTAATACCACTTGATGAATGGGGTAAATCATAAAACACACAACAAAAGAAATTGTACATAGAAAATAGAACTTTCTTTTATTGATTTGGACAACTTATTACATTACAAAAGCTCAAATATAATCAGAGAAATCAACCCTCCATAGGCTGCAACACATTACAGCTTCCTCTCACAAGACTCTAGAATCATCTACCTTCTGTAACCCCAAATCAGCTAGGGTTTCTATTTTTATGTTTATTCTTGACTTTACACTTGCCCCCTTAACTCCACTACTGGCCAGGGTTCCCAAAATAGTCATAAATAGCAATTTTTGGTGGCCCCCAGCTAAATTTCAAAATTTGTAACTCCCTCCAAAAGTAGGTCAACTTCCGGGAAGCATAACTTTTGATCCGGGTGTCTGATTGATGAACCATTTTAAGCATCAGAAAGCTTGCGATGTGAACTATCACGCCATAAATTCATAAACAGATTTTTATTAACTTTTGAAGATGTTATGGGATATTTTAGTGCCTCATATCTTGTTTCAAAAATTTTCAAGGGCTTTTCAAAAAACTAAAACTTTAATATCTTTCAGCTCACAAATGATCTTTACTTATTCCTTCGCCAAAGGTCTTATATTTCTATTATGAAGCTTTCTATAATTTTTTTCTTCAATCTGTGCCCAAATGCAAACTTTCCTGAAATGGTAGGTAAACTTTTCAAAACTGGCAGTTTGCTATTTTTAGCAATTTTGGAAGAACTGAAAGTCCTACATCATTATTCAAGAGATTATGGAACTAGAAATACTAATTATGGAAAGAAATGAAAACAACTGTAATGATTTTGAAGCAACATCTTTTTGGGTGATGCAAGATTGCCCTTACACCACTGGATGCTCCTGCATCAACATATCTTGCAATCATTGCATTCCATGAGACTGTGCATTTCTTTGAGGCATCATGTCAAACAATTCACATGCCTTGTATATGCTTCTACACTTTGCATACATGTCTACAAGGGCAACTGTAAATACAACATGTGACAAAATTCCTATATCCTTTATGCTTTGATGGTTGTCCACACCCTGTTCCCCATATCCCATTTTGGCACAAGCAAAGAGGATGTTTGATAAGGTTGTACAATTTAGTTTTAGACATGCCAATTGCATTTGGTTGCAAGTTTCTAAAGCCTTATGAAAAATCCATTTCATGAATATCCTTCAATCATTGTATTCCGTGAGACAACATTTCTTTGAGGCATCATATCAAACAATTCACGTTCCTTGTATATGCTTCCACACTTTGCATACATATCTCATAGGGTAGTTGCAACTATAATATTTGACAAAATTCCTATATCCTTTATGCTTTGATGGATGTCCATACCATGTTCCAAAGATACCATTTTGGCATAGGCAAGGAGTATATTGGCTAAGGTTTTGGAATTTGGATTTACACTTGCTAATTGCATTTGCTTGAAAGTTTCTAAAGCCTTATCAAAAAATCCATTTTGTTCATATCTTGCAATCATTGCATTACATGAGATAACATTCCTTTAAGGCATTGTGTCAAATAGTTCATGTGCCTTGTATATGCTTCCATACTTTGCATACATGGTTCGCAGGGTAGTTGCAACTACAACATTTGACAAAATTCCTATATCCTTTATGCTTTGATGGATGTCCATACCATGTTCCAAAGATACCATTTTGGCATAGGTAAGGAGGATGTTGGCTAAGGTTTTAGAATTTGGCTTGACACCCTCCAATTGCATTTTCTTGAAAGTTTCTAAAGCCTTATCAAAAAATCCATTGTGTTCATATCTTGTAATCATTGCATTCCATGAGATGACATTTCTTTGAGGAATCATGCCAAACAGTTCACATGCCTTGTCTATGCTTCCACACTTTGCATACATGTCTCTGAGGGTGGTTGCAACTATGACATCTAACAAAATTCCCATATATTGTATGCTTTGATGGATGTCCATGTTGTGTTCCAAAGATCCCATTTTGGCATAGGCAAGGAGGATACTGGCTAAGGTTGCGGAATTTGGCTTTACACCTGCCAATTGTATTTGCTTGAAAGTTTATAAAGCGTTATAAAAAAAATCCATTTTTTGCATATCTTGCCATCATTGCATTCCATGAGATGGCATTTCATTGAGGCATCATGTCAAGCAGTTCATGTACCTTGTCTATGCTTCCACACTTTGCATACATGTCCACTAGGGTAGTTGCAACTACAAGATCTGACAAAATTCCCATATCCTTTATGCTTTGATGGATGTCCATACCATGTTCCAAAGATCCCATTTTGGCATATGAAGGGAGGATGTTGGCTAAGGTTTTGGAATTTGGCTTTACACCTCTCAATTGCATTTGCTTGAAAGTTTCTAAAGCCTTATCAAAAATCCATTTTGTTCATATCTTGCAATCATTTCATTCTATGAGACAACATTTCTTTGAGGCATCATGTCAAACAGTTCACATGCCTTGTATATGCTTCCACAATTTGCATACATGTCTCGTAGTGTAGTTGCAACTACAACATTTGTCAAAATTCCTATATCCTTTATGCTTTGATGGATGTCCATATCGTGTTCCAAAGATACCATTTTGGCATAGGCAATGTTTTGGAATTTGGATTTACACCTGCCAATTGCATTTTGTTGAAAGTTTCTAAAGCCTTATCAAAAAATCCATTTTGTTCATGTATTGCAATCATTACATTCCATGAGATGACATTTTTTTGAGGCATCATGTTAAGCAGTTCACGTGCCTTGTCTATGCTTCCACACTTTGCATACATGTCTCTGAGGGTAGTTGTAACTACAACATTTAACAAAATTCCCATATCTTTTATGCTTTGATGGATGTCCATACTATGTTCCAAAGATACCATTTTGGCATAGGCAAGGAGGATACAGGCTAAGGTTGTGGAATTTGGCTTTACACTTGCCAATTGTATTTGCTTGAAAGTTTATAAAGCCTTATCAAAAAAATCCATTTTTTGCATATCTTGCAATCATTGCATTCAATGAGATGGCATTTCATTGAGGCATCATGTCAAATAGTTCACGTACCTTGTTCATGCTTCCACACTTTGCATACATGTCTACTAGGGTAGTTGCAACTACAAGATCTAACAAAATTCCCATATCCTTTATGCTTTGATGGATGTCCATACCATGTTCCAAAGATCCCATTTTGGCATATGAAGGGAGGATGTTGGCTAAGGTTGTAGAGTTTGTCTTTACGCCTCTCAATTGTATTTTCTTGAAAGTTTCTAAAGCCTTATTAACAAATTCATTTTGTGCATATCTTGCAATTATTGGATTCCATGAGATGGAATCTCTTTAAGGTGTTATGTCAAACAGTTCATGTGCTTTGTCTATGCTTCCACACTTTGCATACATGTCTACTAGGGTAGTTGCAACTACAACAGATATGACAAAATTCCCATATCCTTTATGCTTTGATGGATGTCCATACCCTACTCCAAAGATCCCATTTTGGTATAGGTAAGGAGGATGTTGGCTAAGGTTGTGGAATTTGGGTTTACACCCACCAATTGCATTTTCTTGAAAGTTTCTAAAGTCTTATGAACAAATCCATTTTGTGCATATCTTGCAATGATTGCATTCCATGAGATGGTATCTCTTTGAGGTGTTCTGTCAAACAATTTATTTGCCTTGTCTATGCTTCCACACTTTGCATTTACATCCACCAATTGCAAAGTGTGGAAGCATAGGGGCAAATCCATTGTAATGAGATCGTCACCTTCTCAAAAAAGTAGGTCAAAATAGATATATTTTTGTTTCTATAGCTTTACAACGAAACACCTGAAAATGTAATCTCTGTGAGGATTGAACACACAACCAACATATGACTTCTTGTTCTAAAAAATGCCTACATTGTAATACTTAACTCCCAACACTTAATTTTTTTTTTGAAAAAACTTGAAAACTTTAAGAAATGCAAATGAGCTGTACATGCACAGAAAAAGTAAACAAAAGTGCATTGTGCCATACCAAGGTAATTTCATTACTTTCAAAGCCAATAACTAATAATAACAAAAATAACTAGTTGTAAAATAATAAGGGTTTTTAAAAACAAAAGCAGTTTACAGACATTGAAAGAAAAGAATGGATAGTCTACTTACATGAACTGTAAAACAATAGAGAAAGTTACGCTTCACAAGTTTTGCATGGATCTGTGCAAGCAAAGCGTCCAATACCTACACAAGATTTTTTTTGCAATATTTTACAATGAGACTTTCATGCATGTTCTATTGCAAGATGTCCCAATTGCAATTACTTCTTTATTACCCGTTAATCAAATCTACGTTACAGAGACCCCTACTCTATTTGGCCTAAAGAGACTCTATTTTAGTGTATTTTTGAGAATTCTTGTGTTGGGTGAGTGATTTGTGCAAGGGAAGTGTTTAGACATGTTATATATGTCAATTTACACCTTCCCTATCAATTTTAGGGTTTAAATCCATGTGCAAGTCTCTGTTGTTACATTACAGTCCCCAAAATAGGCCTAATTTAACTATAACAACCCCATTTTTTCCTATTCTATACAAAACAACCCTATCTCATTTTCACACATGTTTTACAATGACCAAAAGGGTATCCAAATCAGGTCTCAAATCTCCATTATCAGGTGTATGAAGGAAGTTATGATAGGAAAAGGTCTCTAAGAAGGGCTACAAACTCCTAGGCCACTTACAAGACAAGCACATGTGGATTTGTCTCTCTTGAAAAATGAGGAAGAGAAGAGAGAGAGACATGTTTGACATGATTCACATACCCTCATTTCACCTTCTATATGGTTTCTATGCTTTGCATATCCTCATTTCACGTTTGTACATTTGCTTTACGCCTGCCGCTTTGCATACATGTCTATCAAGGCAATTGCAACTACAACATCTAACAAAATTCTCATATCCTTTTTGCTTTGATGGATGTAATTAGAACACATTCCATACCTACCTCAATTTTTTTAAATCAATTTCATTTGCCTATGGTGGCAAGGAATGTATTGTTCCAAAATGCTTCAGTTTCATGCAGTGGAAAGTCACTAGGAGTGACATTTTGCATTCCACGGCCCGTGGGGCCAAACTGACTACGCCAACACATCATGGTGGGTGGGTAAATGCTAGGGGAGGTCTTATTTCATGCACCAAGTGTCCCAGTCATTCGGGGTAGCAGGCTATTGACAAAGTCACTTAAGATCACTAAGAGCAAAAAACAGCCAAACTTTGACAAAGTAGTTCTCAGAATTTGTGGTAGATAGGAATCTTTCGTTTGGACCTACAGGTGCACATGGGGTCCTTCCACAATAACCTCTCTCAGTTTTGGTCAACTCTAATCTGTTTGACCGTGCCGAAATCAAATGCATTCTTACAAAATGCTTCAGTTTCATGTAGTGGAAAGGCGCTAGGAGTGAAATTTTGCATTCCACAACTCATGGGGCCAAACCGACTATCCCAACACATTGCAGTGTGTAGTTAAATTCTAAGGGAGGTCTCACTTCATGCGCGAGGTGTCACAGTCATTCAGGGCAACAAGATACCAACAAAGTCACTTAAGATCCCTAAGAGCAAAAAACTACCAAACTTTGATGAAGTTGTTCTCAGAATTTGTAGTAGATAGGAATGTTTCATTTAGACCTACAAGTATAGGTGGGGTCCATCCACAATAATCTCTCTCAGTTTTGGTCAACTCCAATGCATTTGACCGTGCTGAAATCAAATGCATGCTTGCAAAATGCTTTAGTTTCATGCAGTAGAAAGGTGCTAGGAGTGAAATTTTACATTCCACAGCTCATGGAGCCAAACTAATTATGCCAACGCATCGAGGTGGGTAGTTAAATGCTAAGAGAGGTCTCATTTTGTGCACCAAGTGTCCCAGTCATTCAAGGCAGTGGGCTACTGGCAAAGTCACTTAAGGTCCCTAAGAGCAAAAAACTACCAAACTTTGACGGAGCAATTCTCAGAATTCATTGCAGTTGGGAATGTTTCATTTGGACCTATAGGTGTAGGTGAGGTCCATCAACAATAACCTCTCTCAGTTTTGGTCAACTCGAATCCGTTTGACCGTGCTGAAATCAAATACATTCTTGCAAAATGCTTTAGTTTCATGTATTGGAAAGGTGCTAGGAGTGAAATTTTGCATTCCACAACTCGTGGGGCTAAATTGACTGCATCAATGTGCCAAGATGAGCAGGAAAATACTAAGGGAGGTCTCGTTTCATGTGCCAAGTGTCCCAGTCGTTCAAGGCAATAGGCTATCGACAAAGTCACTTAAGATCCCTAAGAGAAAAAAATACCAAACTTTGATGAAGCAGTTCTTAGAATTCGTGGCAATTGGGAATGTTCTGTTCAGACCTACAGTTGTAGGTGGGGTCCATCCACAATAACCTCTCTCAGTTTTGGTCAACTCCAATTTGTTTGACCATGCCGAAATCAAATGCATTCTTGCAAAATGCTTTAGTTTCATGTAGTGGAAAGGTGCTAGGAGTGAAATTTTGCATTCCATAGTGTTGTGTAGTTACACAACACACCCCATTTTGCCTTAGCAAAATAGGGACCCAACTCTTTTGCTTCTACTTGTTTTTTCTTTCTTGCTTTGGGCGGTTTGGTAAAAGGTCAGTCATGTATGTCACCCTTGCTTATGCATGTGCATCACAAAGAGGGCTCAGTTGCCAAAGTTAGAATTTGCTAGCACAAACCTCATGATTGGCAAGGGTACAAAATTCTATGCAGGTTTACCTTTTGAATCACCTCGATATTGTTTAAGGATAAAAAGTTATGCCAAGTCAAAGTTTGGTCAACCTGGATATTTCCCATAGGGTCATATTTCTAAATATCAGTCATTTTTGTTTAGATGACACTAACTTAAGAAGATCACTCGATGTCTATTTGTTCCCCGATACGTGAATGTCAAACTTAAATGAGGATGAATATCTACCCGTCAAAGACTTGCACACATTCCCGAAGGGTCATATTTCTAAATATCTGTCATCTTACAAAATATCACCCTTTATGAATATCACCCTTCTCAAACATGACCATGACATCAGTCAATTCTGACTTATAGAAAAGATCACCATGATGTTGATGTCATTAATACACCTGACTCTCAGAGGGTCACATTTTCGAACATCCGTCATATTTCTCAATATGATGATGACGTCACCTTTCTCAAATAATTGTTGAAATCCATATGATGATGACGTCACCCTTGCATTTTCAAATAAGGAGGATATTCCTAAATCTCAAAGATCTAGATATTGTCAATATCCCTCATTTTGAACTTTATGACCTGATATGCCTAGTTTCGTAATAACCAATCCAATTATGCTACGTGGCAAAAATCCTCGGGGTCATATGAACACAATATTATCACGATTTATTAACTAAAATCAAGGTGACCCGATCTTGCTTATCAATCAAGAGGTTCACCATGGGAATGACCAAATCACCTTGATCATCAGTAGACAGATCTCTCGGAGGGTCATATTTTCAAATATCCCTGATCTTCCAAGAGATCACCTTCCAGCATTAAATGCGGGCCTAACGGTAGGTCGTGCCCTCTCAATTTCAAATTTGAACCCGACACTTGGTAACATCCCCAAACGTCATGTGAATGATTAAGGGATTTAAACAAGATGATACCATGTGCCCTAATTTGTCATATTGATTGGTTTAAAAGTGAATTTTAGGGATTATTTACATTCACCCTACGATAATTGAAATTTACAGAGCTCTACAAGTCAATGCATCACAGTCATCTGCAAATGGAGCGAGACCCTCAACTTAACAAAATGAAATAGACTATATAGTGTATTCACATTTATCTCGTTATCAGTCATATAGTTAAAGAAGAGGGCGTTTATCAGGTAAGCAAAGAAAAGCTCTCTCTTTTGTCGTTTACTGCAAATCTTGAGCTAAAATGGTTTGTGTTACGGTAGTCGGTATAGTGATGCATGAAATAAATTAAAAATGTTGAATTATTGCTATGAAATGCATGACATCCTTGAATCCCCCTCCATACAAATGTGTTAGGGTAAGAAATGCATGTCTTTATTGCAAGATTTAATGGATATCAAAAAAAATAGATCTAACTTAGAATTCCTGAGACCCATGTTCTTACAACCCGAGGGGGTAGGATTTAGATTTGGGATGATAGATGGTACACATCAAGGGAAGACAAATTTGGATGCCTGGACAAGAAGGTTAGACAATGGAGACAAAAACCCTATACTGCAAAGAGTATACTCCATAGGAATGTGGCATGCTGGGGGATTTCCCTATGCTATGGAAGCTACTGAATTAGTGGTGGAGTGTGCAAGAAATTACAACCCTGAGACCAGAAGAGTAGAGAAGCATGGCAGAGTGTATGCTGACTTCTCAATCAAGGGCATCACATCTGCATTCAATTTGCCTGTAGGAAATGATGTGGTCAGATTGAGTTTAAGTAGATTGGAAAAAGAGTACCAAGGTAATGAGAAAGAAGCTAGGAGAGTCATGTATCAGTGGAGGTCTAAGAGTAGCACTTACAAAGCTTCTTCTAAGCTCCCCAAGTACTTGTTTAAGTTTGATTTTGTTGAAGAGTATCAATATATGATGGCCATGTTAAGCATGATGACTGGGAGACAACATGCTGGGAACTTTGAGAATTGGATGTATGGGATTATCAGGATGGTAGAATACTCAGATAACAAGCCTCTCTAGGCTGGGATCATCAGTGATAGCTTAGATTGAGGAATGAGAAGGTTGGGTGGTGAAATGTGTATATTCAATATGACTTCTTATGTCGTATATCCCTGTGCTTTCAGGGGCACATTTAATGCCTTACAAATAGTGGGCAAGGTTGGAAACAATCCTAGTGATGTAAACATATGGGATCATTACCCACAATTACAGAGGAGAGCATATCTCCAAGACTATAAATTGGTAAATGACTCATTTTCAATGCATTTAGTCAGAACCATGAAGGAGGACAGAACCAAGAGATTGAGCATGGAGGCCCGAGCTATTATCTATAAGCATGGGGCTTGGTTTATCCAATTCCCCACCTTTTCATACATAAGAATAGAAGGATTTGAGGGGCAAGCTCTCATGTTACCTAGGTACCCCACTGATAGGGTCATTCTAATGGAGTTTGTTAGACAAGTATCAAATTCAGTTGAAGCTCACTTGGAGAGGAAGAAGATCCCACCTGTGTTGTTTCCAATATTCATTGGCTGGTATTTATGTCCTGATAGATAAAGTATTAAAGATGCTATTAGAGGACTAAAACTTAGCACTTGTAGCCATTCTCTATAGCTAGGTCATATGACCCATATGGCAGAATGCAGAAGTTATTAGGGAAACAAATACATCAAAAACATCTTGAAGATTATTGGACTGATTGTGATGATGAAGCAGAGGTCAGGAGAAGAACTTATCAAAGGCTCACTCTCAATCAGATCTAGACTTTTGACTGCATTCTAATGCCTGCACAGTTGCATGATGATGACAGAAAGATCATGTCTAGTGAATATGAAGATAAAAAGGTGTACAATGACACCATCTTGTCTCCTGATCTGACTCAGCTTGAGGAGACTTCGTTTGACCAAATAATGCAAAAGGTCATCCAACTGACCTAGAATTGGGTAAATGCTGAGGTCACCAACTTGAAGAAGAAGGGTATGACACTTATTGTTGATAATAAAAAGAAAAGCCAAGAGTTATCTGAAGAGGAATATGATGACTTCCTCGTTGAAAAGAGAAAGTCTAATGGAGAAAGGTTACCTGCTAAAGAACCAACACCACCTCAAAAGAAACAAGGAAAAAACAAGAAGGTAGTCCCTACATAGCGTGGGGTAATTGTTAAAATGCTTCAACCAAAGGGTGATGTAGCATCAACATCCACATCTACAGTTGCGTCACAAAAACCCCCTGCAGGAAGGTCATAAAGCCTGTTCTTGTGATTGAAGAATAACTAATGGAGGATGAGCCATTAGATGAAGAACATGTGGATGAAGAACCTAGAGATGATGACTTATTGATAACAAAGAAGAAAAGAAAGAGAGTGCAACAAACACCACCTTAGAAAAAGCAGAAGATAACAATGAGAGGAAATGTTAACATTGAACCTATCATGTTAAGAGGTACAGGTGGTTTGGCTTTTATGAAGGAACTATAGCATGAAGTTCCAATTCTAGACATTATTCAATTTAAAATTGAAAATATGGAAGAGCAAATAGAAGAAACACAGAAGGCTAGAAAAGAGCCACCCCTTCCATTGGATGACACAGTGGACTTATTGGATGATGAGGTAGTCACTAATGTTGCTGCACAAGAAATGGAGGCTCTAGTAGCCAATACCAAGATGACTCCTCATGGGATCCCCATAGCCCAGAAGGTGACTAACCAAGAAAAGGATCAAATAGATGAAATGAAGTTTAGGATAATCCTGAAGAGGTAGCCCAACAAATAGGGTTAACCAATCTGGTAGAGCAGGTTACTAGTCCTACAACAATAGACTTGGCCTACCTTGGTGATATGAGCCAAAACAGAGATAATGATCCGCCCTTGGAATCTGAGAAGGTAGAAATTAATGTGCATAAAGAGGCTGATGAGAAAATATTTGATCAGGGTAGAGAGCAAGGTAACGCACCTCTAGAGAAAAAACATATAGAAACTCAACTTTAGAGGGAAGGTGATCAAGAAATACCTGACAAGAGAAATAATCCGGATAAAGATATGCATGATAATAAGGAAATCCCTGATAGGGTGGAGGATCAAAATATTTCATCGATGCATGCAGAAGGAGATAATCAAGGTAATAACCCAGAATTAGAAAAGAAATTAGATGAGAAAGAATTGAACATTGGAGAAATAAGCACATCTAAAGATGAGGAATAGAGTCTGGCACATGGTGAAGGTCCAGAGAAGGAGATAGAAAATGTGACCAAGGGCGATCCGGGTGATCCCTAAGGTCAAAATACATAGTCTTCTCAAAAGGACCAAGTGCCACATGATGGACAAAGTCAGAATGTTCAAGAAACCCCTGGGAAAATTCTACAAAAGGAAGTACATGATCAAAATGTAGATACTTCACAAGAGCTTCCACCTCAAAAAGAAATCCCTCAGCAGGAGATACTTCAATCAGATCCCCCTCATGAGAATGTGCATGAGGAAGAACCAAGGAAAGAGAATTCACCACCAAGGGCAAGGCATAATACAGAGTCTCATGACACTCAAAGTGAGCAAGGTGATCAGCAAGGGCCAAGGGGTGATGTTCTGTATTGGTTGCAACAAGTAGGTGAGGTCCTTGATTTTGATGTTTCCACATTGTTTACTGCAAGTATGCTGAAACCTAAAAGAAGGGCAAGGCCTACGTCTGCCATAAAAAGAGACCCTACTACAAGTAGGAGGACTACACAAGTAGCATTACCAATGGTTGAAAAGGAGAAAGGGAAAATAAGTCTGGATGAATTTTAGATAACAAATATTGACTTAGGGTTTGCAAATGAAGACCAGGAGAATCAAGAAGGTAAAGATATTATTGATTCTTTGACCCAAAGGGTAAAAAGAGAAAAGGAGAAAAACAAGAAACATAAAGAGCACATTGCTCAATTGCAGTCTTTCATTAAAGGGCTAATTGACCCCAAACATACACCTATCAGTCCAGCTACTCCATTAGCGATCATATCCCAAGAAGAGATGACAGGATTGGATCTTATGAAGCATAAGGCACAAATAATGGACAATTGGTTCATTTCTTTTACCTCTAAAGCAGAGGACGTGGTAAAAACCTCACTAGCAAATTGGAATTCCCTTGGTGCTTTGAAAAATAAAGTGGATAAGTTACAGAATGAAGTAGGCGAGAGGTCTTTCAAGCTAGAAAAGCACTCTAATGCTTTGGGAGAGATGAAAAGGATTGATACAAAAATACTCATGGATAACAAGATATTGGATAATAACACATCCCAGTTGTTGAATATTTGGTATGAAGATGTTAGATTTGAATGTGAGATCTTAAGGAGATGCATTGGCAAGCTTAGAGACATAAGTGTCAAATTACATGATCTCATGGCAAATGAAGTAGAAACCTTGGAGGCTCTAGACAACAAGATAGAAGGAAAAATAGAAAATCAAGACACTGATTTTGCTATCCAAGCTTTCCATAACAATTTTAAGCAAGTATAAGAAGATCCTCTTCACCACTTGACAGAAGATGTAATAAATAAAGCCATGAGAATGAAAGACAGGGTAGAACCATACAATGAAACGTTGAACAACAGGAAAAGTAGATGGGATGCTCTTCAAGCAAAGTTTCATTCCCACAGGCATGCAGTAATAAAGGCTAAGCTCCAAGATGGAGGTGAAGTTGAGAGAATAGTACAACTATATGAATCCATTAGAGCTATGATAAAGGTACACATAAGGGATAGTATGCTTGAAGATGACAGTGATGATGATGATGAAGAAAATGATGAAGAAGAAGATGAAAGTGAAGAAGAGGAAGGAGATGAAGAATGAATAGAGAAGCATGATGACAGAATTATATGCATAAGCAGTTCATAAATGATCGAGCTTTGCTAGATAGTTGCCAGCTGGCAACTTATGCCACATATGCAGATAGTGACTTAGTCAAGGAGGGAATGTTGATCATTGATCTAGATGGACAAATCTTGACCGTTGTTCATTTGTAATCACCTTCTCTCCTTATTCTATAAAAGGGGATGGAGTGCACTCTTTAAAGCATTAGAAACTTAATTGAAGTTAGATTGCTGAAGCGTTCAAGACTAATTTCAAGGCTTTTGTGAATATACATGTATTTTGAGTACTTAATGAAAGAGAAGTAAATTTGATTACAATAATTGTAAATCTTGAGTAATCAGTGGATGAAATTTGGATATATGCATTGATTAGTTGCGTCCCTTGGAGTGCTTATCAATCTGCATGTGTTGTTTTCATTCCTTGTTCCTTTGAAGTTAGCATCAACCATACCTAGTTGTGGAACAACCTGGTGAAATTATGGTTTGATTCCTTCTCTTCATGAATGTATCTGGAATGTATGTGACTCAATAGCTAAAGGTTCACCAAATTTAGAAGTATTTCTTTAAATTTTCTTGAATTTCATTACAAATCACCTTCACAATTGTGAATAACATACAATCTAAAGAAAATAAACATGAAATATGCCTATAGCTCATAAATAATTGAACATACAGAGCATATTTTGAGTGAAAGCATGTCAAAAATGATAAATATCATACAAATATATGTAACATCAGTGATAAATATGTAAATATCTACTTATAGGCACATCATTTGATTAAATACATGGTGCATAAGTATAAAACAAGTTCATGATAGTAAATGCTTAGAAGAATTAATCAAACTTACAAATATAATCACTACTTATGGAGAAAAGTGGAAATAACCTTGTTTGTGAAGTGAATGTACAGTAAACAGGTGCAGAATTGAACAAATAGACAACAATTCATCATACAGACAACGTAAGACCCCTTGAAATGGAAAACAACATGTCACATCAACCTCTGAGTAACATCAGTAGATCATGACCTGATCAATGGAGACTTGGAGTCATCAATTTGTTCCAAATTGATCGTGCTCTTCAAGATAATAAAGGTTTGTTGTGCAAATTTTTATGAATGTTGTTGTGACTAACAATCATCATCAACACACAACTTGTGGGGTTGAACTGACTATGTCAACGCATTGGGGTGGGTGGGTAAAAGCTAGGGTAGGTCTCGTTTCATGCACCAAGTGTCCCAGTCATTCAGGGCAGTAGGCTATTGACAAAGTCACTTAAGATCCTAAGAGCAAAAAACTGCCAAACTTTGATGGAGTAGCTCTCAGAATTCATGGCAACTGGGAATGTTTTTTTTGGACCTACAAGTGCATATGAGGTCCATCCACAATAACCTCTCTTAGTTTTGGTCAACTCTAATCCATTTGACAATGTTTAAAATCCTTTAGGGTTAACTAATCAAGATACAACAAATTCATGTATATCATATTTTAATGATTCTAATTCTATTAATGCACATAATGATGACTCTTTTAACTTAGATAGTTCCACTTTTAGTGATTGTGAGTGTTCTTATGAGATTTTTATGGATGAAAAATGGTGGGATGCTTTGTTAATGGATGTATTTTCTTGTGATTTTGTTAATGGTGTCTTTGATGCTTCATAAAACATCTAGTTAGCCCTCAAATGTGTAATAAGAGGCTAGTGACAACTTGATCAAACTGTGATAGTCTAGGCTTTGATCATTAAAATGACTTAGGGTAGCTTAAGGATTCTTAGCTTTGTGAAAACCATGAACTTGTTGTCCACTTTGATGGATTTAACATGTAATGTATAAGGGAACATGTATAGATCATATGTATATTTCTAGACTATCATAGTCTTGGGCAACTTAAGACAATTATATTATCCTTCCTCCACCCTAAAACTTCATCACCATCATATAGTTTTAGGTACATCACAAAAGACTAGTTATATCATCATGCAAGGAGGCTCTTCTCAAGACTGTCCCAATGGCATCATACCCTCCTTGACTATATTGTAGTACATGCACCCACCAATATCAATACTCTATCTTTCTTAACTATCTAATAACTCCTTGAGAAGCCACTATCTATTCAAGACAACCTCATCATGATTATAATTGTCCTAATAACTATGCCAATGACACGTATGGTTATCTTTTAGTTGACATCAATCTTCCCTACCATATGAATATCCTTTCAAGACCACCTAGATATGTTTATATAGTATCATGGATATCTTTTTGCATGTATTTGAGATGAATTGACTTACCATTTAGTCTTGATTGCCATCTTGTGTATCAGCTGCTATCCTACCCATGGGTGAGAGGTCATAACTATTCCTAGGGTTGCATGATAGCTATTGCGGTATAATTTAGTCTTTAGGCTGATATGATAGTTCTTCCAAGTGAGTATGCTCACGTGACAATCCTTAGCTTGATTTTAGCATGGTGATAATTCATTGACTAACATGATTTCCCTTAGTATCCTTCTAATTGTTTAGGTTAGTTTTTGAATTAGGATAATAGCAACATGTGATAATTTTCACTTTCTCATGATAATTTAACTTGTCAAAATGACAATCTTCTCACTTCCCTCATTACTATCCTATAACATGAGATTTCATTCTTTAACATAATCATAAAATGAAGTAAATGAATACATTTAAAGAACATACCTTAGATTTCAAGATTTGAGTTGCCCAATCCTCAAAAATTTGGCTTCAAAATCCTCAAAAAATTGATCTTTTTGGCAAGTTCCTTCGTATTCAATGTTGAAATCTATATAACTCTAATAAGATTAGTGAAAATTAAGAAAAAAATAAGCATATATCATGAAATTCAATCTAAATACATTAAAATTAACATTGAAACAATATGAAACATGAAACTATTAGTTTAAACAATAAAATTGTGTCTAAAAACATGCAATTTAGGTCTTCTACATTGAAAAACCAAAAAAAGGTGGTGGATTAAGAAAAAAATGATTGTCAAAATGTCAACTAGATAAAAAAGAGTTTTGTTGTCCGATTGTGCATGAAAAGCAAGGAATAACAGAGCATGTGGGACTGAAACATGGATCCCACATGCTTTTTGTCTTTTTTTTGTTCACAAAAAGTGCTCGCATTATAATGCGAGCGCATTTTGTCAAGCATGGAAAGTTTTAAGAGCTTTCATGCATCAAAAGTCTTAAGTGTTGTCATGCATTTAAACTTATAAGTGTTTTAGGTGCATGGAAAGTGGGGAGGGAGGTACAGAGGTGAGAGAGAGTGGGTAGGAGCTATAGAGGGGATGAAGAGGGTAGGAGGTAAAGAGGGGATAAAGAGATAGAGAGAGATAGCAGACGAGGTAAAGAGGGGAGGGAGAGATAAAGATAGAGAGATTGCTTTTGACATGCAACTCTAAACTCGAGAAACCCTAAACCCCTAAACCCTAAATAATGTCCCTAAACCCTAAACTCAAGCAACCCTAAACATTTAAACCCTAAATAATGCTTCTAAATCCAAGTAACCTTAAACCTCTATCTCTCTATCTCTATCATCCCTATACCTCTCAATCTCTCTCCCTACGTCTTTGGCCATGTCCCCCACTCTCTATCTCCATATCTCGTTATCTCCCTCTCTCTCTCTAAACCCCTAAACTCTAAATAATGCCCCTAAATCCTAACCCCTAAACCTCTATCTCCCTATCTCTCCCTCTCTAAACACTAAACCCTAAACCTCTAGACCTTAACCCCTAAACCCTAAACCCTAAACCCTAAATAATGCCCCTAAACCTTAACCCATAACCCTTAAACCCTAAACCCGATCAACCCTAAACCCCTAAACCCAAGCAACCCTAAATCTCTATCTCCCTATCTCTATCATCCCTCTACCTCTCCATCTCTCTCCCTATATCTTTGGCCATGTCCCTCACTCTCTATCTCCCTATCTCTCCCCTTGGTCTCCTCTATATCTCCCTATCGGTCCTCTCTCTCTAAACCCTAACCTAAACCTCTAAACCTTAATCCCTAACCCCTAAACCAAAAACCCTAAACCCTAAATAATGCCCCTAAACCCTAACCCCTAACCCCTAAACCCTAAACCCGAGCAACCCTAAACCCCTAAACTCTAAATCCCAAACCCCTAAACCCTAAACTGAAGCAAACCTAAACATTTATCTCCCCATCTCTATCTTCCCTCTACCTCTCAATCTCTCTCCCTATGTCTTTAGACATGTCCCTCACTCTCTATCTCCCTATCTCTCCCCTCTGTCTCCTCTATCTCTCTCAATCTCTATCGGTCCCCTCTCTCTATCTCTCTCTAAACCCTAAACCTTAAACCCTAAATAATTTGCCTAAACCTTAACCCCTAAACCCTAAACCCTAAACTTGAGCAACCCTAAACTCATAAAGCCTAAATAATGCCCCTACATTGTGACCCCTAAACCCTAAACCTGAGCAACCCTAAACTCCTAAACCCTAAATAATTCACCTAAACCTTAACTCCTAAGCCCTAAACCCTAAACTCAAGCAACCTTAAACCTCTCTCTCTCCCTCCCAAAACCCCAAAACCATAAATAGTGCCCCTAAACCTTAAACTCGAGCAAAATTATACCTCTATCTCCCTATCTCTCCCTTATCTCCCTATATCTCTATCATCCCTCTACCTCTCAATATCTCTCCCTATCTCTCTAGACATCTCGCTCACTCTCTAGATCTCCCTATCTCTCCCCTCTGTCTCCTTTATCTTTCCCTATTCGTCTCCTCTCTCTTTACCTATCTATCTCTCCCTATCTCCCTATCTCTTGCCTCTCTCCACCCTATCATTCCTCTAGCTCCCTAGATCTCTCCCCTCTATCTCTCCCTCTCCCTTATTGATGAAGGAAATAAAAACAAGAAAACTAGGACTCTCTTTCTATCTCTCTCTCACCCTCTCACTTTATCTCTCCCCTCCATCTCCACCCTCTCTCCCTCTTCCTCCCTCTCCCTCTCCCTTATCGACAAAGAACATGGAAACAAGAAAGATAGGACATGAGTACCATAGTGGTATTATGGGCCATAGTGTACCTATTCCTTTAGATCTCTTGATAGTGTTGCATAATCAATTGGTCTAGGCATGTACTAGAATATAGTGCAAAATCTCAAAGCTCAAATATTACCTTATCAAATGTGTGATAAACTAACCTTTCATTTATTGTATCTACTATAACTTGTACTTCCTATGTTTTCTAACTTAACCTATGTCTTACAAATACTACTACCTCTTGACTATCACTAAAATATGTCTAAGATAAAAATACATACCAGATGGCCGTGTCAAGGATGTGGTTAGCTCTTCCCCATATGAGTGCACATATTTTATAGTTTTCAACGATCAGTATGCATCTAGTGGATGTTTAGAGTGGTTATCTACTAGCTACTTTCCTTGCTCCTTCCATTGTGTGTTATCCAAACTAGCTTGTAGCATACACATGATTTCCTCTATAAATGCCTCCTATTTTGCACTAGCCTATTTGTGTGTGTGTTGTGCCCTTATCAGACACTCTTCCACTAAGGCCATGATATTATCTTCTCTTTTCTAATTCCACCTCATTTTATGCTCTATCCATTTCATACTCAAACTATTGTACTCTACTAGTTTTGGGTCATGAACCAATCATCCCCTCTAGACATACATTGAATTGTATGGGAGGTGATACTCCATATTGAGAGTTTTGATGCACTTTTAAATTATCAACATCTTTCCCACAAAGATAACTATATTAGCAACTTGTTCCTAATAGGAGTGAGAAACTTATGCAAAGATTTGTTAACCAAGATATATGTAGATATTGCAAACTAGAGTATATATAGCTATTAATAGATCCCTTGAAAAAAGTATCTACACTATATCTAGTTTCTACAATTACACAATATTCTGTGGTGGCTATACTCAAATATACTCAGTTACTTAGTCCTCTTCTATTTAATCTATGTTGGAAGCTAATTAAATAGGTGTTATAGTAATTTCACCTAAAATTCTTCATACAAAGGATAAAACAACTCTTTCTCATGCCATTGCCTAACCTTTACAAATTAAAAATAGCTCCTTTTCTTTCAAATTAATTGATCTTATTCATCCACCAATATGAATGTCAAGGGGCATAACTTGCCAAACCATGCTTAAGAAGTACCATGTGGATTATAAGAGGGTCCTGATAATGAAACCAAAATGTTAGCCATCGTATACATGTGTGACCTAAGGCTAAACATTTTATGACTTCATGCATATTGGCATCTCTAGTAGTCTCAAGTGAAGAATACTAAGTCTCTCACCCTCTACTATGATTAATAGACTGCAACTTGCAAGAAAATCCTAGAACTAATTCATATGTTATTTGACAAGCAAAGCATGAACACTTCTATATTGATTCATATTTGAATTATGTATGAAAAAATTATAGTCATGGTGTATATATCTAGACACATAGCCCTAGCACCCTTAGGTATTCATGCATGTTACAATAATACCATTTACATACTAATAGATAACTGTAACTATAAATATATGTACTAATCTAAGAAGATTCACCAATAGTGGTACCTACGGTAGCACCCAGGGCATTCAACAATGAGGCTATGGTACACCAATGAACCTCCTAGATTCTTGTGGGAACACAAAGACCAACCATCCATGTCTAGCAAGTGTTACACATGCGAGCTAATAGTGGCACAAAGAACTTTGCATAGATGAAAACATTTTTGTGGTAAAAATACCTCCATCAAACATCTTGTATATGGCAGGGAAAACTAGGAAGTAGAGAGTGAGAGAAAACTAGGACATGAGTGTATTATGGGAATGAAGTATAGAGTGAGAGAGAGGGTAGGAGGTAGAGAGGGGAGGGAGGTATAGAGTGAGAGAGAGGAGGGAAGTAGAGGTGAGAAAGAGAGAGGAGAGGAGGGAGAGACGTAGAGGGGAGGGAGAGACATAGAGGGGAGAGGGGTAAGGAGGGAGGGAGTGACATGTTTTATTTCACAATAACACGAGCATGTTATAATGCGCTCACATTATGTGAATGCACATAACATGAGCGCGTTATAACATGCTCGCGTTATTCTTTGCCTTGGTAATTTCCATGACTTTGGCTTGGATTTGCCTTGGGATTCCAACCCAAAGGCTTGGACTATGTTTAGGATGTCCAAAGACGTGTTTTTCTAGATTGTAACAAAAATCACATAATCTAGAGCGTGCTCCCCATTAGGTTTGCACTTTTTTCAATGACAAGTCGAAAAAAATGCCACCATAATCTTAATCTCTTTGTTAACTTTCTAACCATATAATTTTTTTCACATTTTGAGTATGTTAAGGATTTCATCTTTAATTTCTTTTTTTAGTGTATCTGTTTTTTTTGTCAAAAACCAGTGTCTGGTATTTTTGACTTTTTTTTAATCATTCATCAAAATTTCAAATAAATTACATTTTTAGAAACTAGACTCCATTCTACACGTATTAAAAAAAATTGATTTTCGATTAGTTTTCAAAAAATTTAGGGGGGAGCACACTCAATTTTCTATTTTTCAGGATGTGTCCACTTTGAAAATTAGTAAAAAATCAATTATTCATGAAAAAATTATTAGAAAAATCAGGGATAAGCTACATGGTGTTAGCTAATTTCTCACTAAAGCAATTTTTGAAATACTAAAAAAAAGTTAACATTTTAGGGTGAGCACACTAGACGCTATGTTATGTTTTTTTCAAAAAAATAGGACCAATTTGTGTGCTCCCCTAATCTCAATCATTTTTGAAAAAAATAGTAGTTTAGAAACTAGATTTGGAGCACTACGACTCTTGTTTTTGTTGTATCTTCAAATTTTGAGTGTAACTATCTTCAATTTCTCATCCAACATCAATTTTTCCTAATTTTAGAAAAAAGTGGCATACCAAGACCCCCTTTTGGTCCCCTATCTTTGTGCACTTACCCACATGATTATTTTTCAGATTTGAAAAGAATTAAAAGCAACACAATTGCAATTTTACCTTGTTCACACTTGTCTTTTCCCAACATTTGGTATCAGAGCCAATGGTTCTATTGAGAGAGATGCCTTTCTCTTAAATGTTGAAGGTCTTTTAGTTGTAGTGGATGTTCTATGTGTTAACATTGTTTTGCAGGTCTGTAAGATTGGAAGCCATGGTAGGTAACTCTCAAATGGATATTGTCAATAGAATCTATGTTGGGCACTTGAGGCTTATGGTTATGGATCTTTATGGAGTTGATCCTGTGGTAGTGATTTGGAGCTCCATTTTGACAATATGTGTGTATTCTCTTGTTTGGTGGTTTTATTCCTTTACCTTGTGGTCATGTGCAGTGAAAGGGTGTTTATGTTGGATGGTCTCTTTTGGTACCTTGATCACATGGAAAAATACCTACTATTTGGACTATTGTATGAAGTGCTTATGTTGGGTTCATGGTTTCAACCCTTGGTTACATGAAAACACTGGATGATTTTCAACTGGTTGCATGTGGATTATGGAGTTGGTATTTATATGATATGGACACTCTTGAACAACCTGGTTTCTCCTTTTTCATATTCATGTTATTTTGGCTATGTGGGTTTTACAGTTTTCCTATTTCAAAAGATTGTGAGTTTGTAGATTTGTGGTATTCCATTGTTTAAGATGACATATTTGATCTTGTTCATTGGTGTGAATGTCTGGATGTTTAAGTGGTTTTAGATTTATAGAGAGATGGTTTTGTAGGTTTTACATGTTAACCAAAATCTATGGGTTGTAGATTTGTGGCATTCCATTGTTTCATATGACATTTTTTGATCTTGTTGATTGGTGTGAATGTCTGGATGTTTAAGTGGTTTCAGATTTACAGAGAGATGGTTTTGTAGGTTTTACATGTTAACCAAAATTTGTGGGTTGTAGATTTATGGTATTCCATTGTTGAACATATGACATATTTGGTCTTGTTCATTGGTGTGAATGTCTGGATGTTTAAGTGGTTTCATATTTACAAAGAGAAGGTTTTGCTGGTTTTACATGTTAACCAAATTTTGTGGTTTGTAGATATGTGGAAAAATTATGTTCAGACTCTTGGAGTATTCTGGATGGAAACAATTATAGATTTGCAGGACTGCTTGTTGGGTTCTTATGATCTATGGTTACTCTTATGTGGATTTGTTTGGTAAATTAGGTTTGGCATTAATCCTAGTGTTTGAGTCTTGGAAATCTACATGCTATATCTGGTTACATTTGTTCTACATGTTACTGATGTGGGGTTGAATCTATTTATTCAATTATTTGAGGTTGAAGCACTGATCATGTTTTTCTCCTATGAGATGTTGCATGTGTGCAGATCTTGTGAATTAGTTGATTTGGATTCTATTTGGTAGGCCTCTTCTTGGTCATCTTGATTGCATTGGTATATTTATTGTAGTGAGACAAAAGGATGGTTTGGAGTACCTATTTTAGTTGTTCATTGGAATCTATAACAGTAAGTTATGGTGCATGAGAAGCTCTATTCACTTGTAGTGGAGTTTTGGTAATGATGTTGGTCATGATACCATGCATAACTTGGTATCACTTTCAATGGGAGTTTTGTGTAGTTACATAGTGTGTTCTATATTCTTTGTTTCAAGATCTTGGTTCTAAATTGTTGTTGTTACAGTGTATAGTTTAACTATGAGAGAACCATGGATAATCTTTGATTAGAAGATGGATGATCTTTTGTAATGGTTGTTGGTGTCATAAGGAGATCTTGGATTCTGCCCTTAGGTTGTAGTGAGAGTTTATTGACATTTTTGGTTCTATTGACAAAAGTTGCTTGATCTTCATGTTATTTGAAGAGGTGTTAACATTTTGTTTCATAAAGGAATCTTAGAGTTTTTGGTAAAGGTGTTATTGTTCTTCCTTTTGGAGAGGGTGAAATTCTCTTTGGTTTTAAGTTTTAATCATTTGCTTGGAGCTTCATAATATTGTAGGTTACATTTGAAGTTGGCATGGATTGATTGGTGGATACTCATAGATACTAGAGAGACTTGGGTTAGGCTAGAAACCTCTTGTACTTAGAGATATGTGTTGGAATGGTAACTTGTTATAAAGTTGTTTTTTAATAGAAAGACTAAGGATCCTACACCTAGAAATGGACATGAGTCCATCATAGACTTGATGAGAAGGTTGTCTTTATTTAAAGCTTATATTGCTTGGTGTTGTATGCACAAGACAATCATGTATCCACTCTTGGTCTACTTGGTAGGTGAATGATCTAAAGGGTGTTGCATGTTTGATTATTAGATGCATCCTTTATATGTATCTTGTCTTCTCTTGTGCATTAGTCTTGAATGCTGAGTTATGAAGGCTTGTTGAGAAGTAGATGCATGGTTTTATGTATTTCTATTTTTATCCTTGTAATCTTGATCTTGGGTTAGTTCTAAGGATTTGTTAGGAGAGGTACATGAGATGGTTAGTGGAATTGGGCATATTCCCTTATGTTATTGGAATGTTTGGTTAGTTTGATCTACTTTCTATGAGAGGTTTACATATATTTCTGCCATGTTTTCATCACATTTTGAATGCTATATGTTGATATCCATTTAGTTTTAGAGTGTTGAAGGAGATCTTACTTTACACAATTTGGCACATGTTAGTGTGGTATAAAGACATGGTTTGATTTGTAGGTTCTCTCTTTCTTGGTATTTTGTCTTCTTATTAAAGGTTCTTATGTTTATGGAGTTGAGGTTTTGAATGGAATCAAGTGTTGTTTGTACTTCATTGTTTTTTGGCAACAATTTGGTATCTCCTTGATCTCTTTCTTCATTGGTTTGGAGGACTTGAGAGAGTTAGTTGGATTGGTAATGAGAGATGTATTTTGTATATCATTGCATGCTTATTTGACACTATGATAGAGGGGTTAGCCATATCCTCTATGTGAAGTGCTATAGGACTTGTTAATGTTGTGATCTTGTTTTCAGTTTTGACATTACCTATGCAGTGGGAGTTCTATAAGGTATATGTGTTCTGCATGAGAGGAGCACCTCTCTTGGATTGGTTACACTTTACTACAGTGAGTTGATTCAAAGATTTTTTTATCACATGTATATGTTTGTTGTTACCTTGGAGTCTTTCTTTGTAGGATGGTGGATATACATAGACATGTTTGCATATTTGGGTTGTTATGTTGATATAATGAAGTTCTACCTATTTTTTTAACTCTAATTTGAGGTATGGATAGTTTGGATGAGCTAGAAACTTGTTGTGGTTGCTATTCCAATTGGTATGAGTGTGGCAGTCACTCAGAGTCATTTCTTATCATTTGAATTTGATGCTTGTGTTCATGTAGAGATTGGTGTAGGTTTGAGTGATAGTTGATATGTTTCACCTTGGCATGTTCCAGAGTTCTTGCTTGATATGGTGGTTATCATGGTTGCTTTTGTAGGCATCTTATTGGAGCACAAAAGCATGTTGAATAATCAATGGTACATTGTTGGCTAAGGGATGTTTTTTCCTTGTTAGTAAATTATTTTATGTTTCCTCATGGATGTAATTGCAATTTATAATGTCAAGTGGGAGAATGTTAGGAAAAGGTTCCATTAACATTGTTGTCCTAAGTTATTTATGTGTCTCCATGATTCTTGGAAAGTGTTCTTGAACACATAGAAACTTTTTCTTAGGCAAAAGGTGCCAAGCACCTATAATATTATATTATATAAAAGTATCATAATTACAGAATGCAAGGAGAAGAAAAACTCTTGCAGCATGAAGAGCAACAAAAATTCTCCATGATTCTTGGAAAGTGTTCTTGAACACATAGAAACTTGAGGGACAAATTATTTATTAATTATTTCACTTGGACATTGTAGATACACTCTGTGTGGTGGGACCCATTATGGGCACCAACTTTGGAAGTGGAGCCCATGGAGACTTGGAGTTGCTTTCTAGAAGTCCATGTTGATTGTTGACTTAGAGATAACTTCTAGGAGCTGGGACCTATTGATGGGTGTTTTTAGCACACAACAATGTAGGTATGATTGTTGGTATCACACCTCTCTTGAAAAAGGTATCCTATCCAAGATAGGACTGCCCCAAGGATAATACAGGTAGGTCTTAGCTTGCTTGGAATGACTCAGTGGTATGTCTAGCTGTGCCAACAAGGGGTCTTACATAAAATGCAGGGTTTATAAAAGATGGCAACAATATGTATGTAGAAACCCTATGATATTTTTAGCAGATTTGTAATGTAGGTGCTGCTTAAATCCTAAATCTACCAAACTTTATGTAAAGAAAATGCAAAAGGAAAGGGAGAGAGAACGGGATAAGAGATCCTATAGACAATTGTAGAAATGATCAATAACTAGATAGACAGATTCCCAACAATAAACAAATCTCTGCTTAACTAGGTAGCCCACAATGCCACAGAGAATGTGTAATCTTCTAAGGAGATGTAATGATTTTCAAATTGTAGAGGGTTCATCAAACACCCAATCCTTGGCGCAACTCAATGAAATCATACAATTGAACTTATCTCATAAACTATACCTAGACTAACCATGCACAATGACATACAATCCGCAAGCCATTAATGGTATGGATAGGAAATCCATCAAATATCTGAATAATTAATCACAAGTGCAACTGAATATTAACTAATTTCAGATTGACATGAAACATGAAGACCAAAATAAGACAACACATAATCACAAATTCCCAGCAACCTGCAAAACTTGCTTTGTATTGACTATATTTTGGTAAAAGCTCAACAACTCAGTAGCTAATCTTACTTACAAATGAGAGAAAAGGATGGCTCTTTTATAGACAAGGCACCATACCAAGGTTTTTAATGGACGATGGAGATTAACTCAACACCAACGGTCCAGATTACATGGCATTTAATGAAGTACATCAGTTTGTTACATTTTGGGATTTGCATTTGTCCTTTAGGAAAAAGACAAAATACAGCTTGCAAATACATTGAATCTGGACAAAATGGATACCCATTTGGTTGTACATGATGAAAAGTCAATTTTCAAGGGCTAATAAAGCCAAAATAAAGTCACATGCCACTCAAAAACTTGAGCTGATGTGGATTCATGAGATTCCAAGTGCTAAATGGACCAACAGGATTATGTGGCACATTATTAGTGAAGATATATCTAATTGGATGCTTGTTGGACTGATTCTTGGTGACTGGATTGTTGGAACAACTATATGCATGTCTTGGACATTAGATTGGATCTGCAGGAACACTAGTGAAATAGACTTGATCTTGTATGTCTTTAGCTCTTGTAGCCCATCTCCATCATCTTGGACATCATACTAACTTCCTTTTGTAGGTGCAACAACAATTTGGTTGATAAAATGAAGTTTCTGCATTTTTGGGTCAGCACTACATATCTGGGTTAGCACTACATTTCTGGGTCAGCACTACATATCTGGGTTAGCACTACATTTCTAGGTCAGCACTACTTTAAATATTTTTAAATATACTTTTAGGATGTTTGAGATAGGTTCTAGATCCATAGGATTTCATATGTAGATTCTAGAATTTTGAGGTTCCACCAGATTTCAGACTTAGCCATTTTCAGGGTTTTTAGGGTTTCAGACTTAGCCAAATCAGGGCTTCAGGACCATGAGTCAGAATGAAAGTATATGAACCCCTTAGTGAAATCTTGTAGAATTTGACATGATTTTACAATTGTAAGACCTGGAAACTAGGAATTTCAACATGACACATCCTACAGAAGTAATTTCAAGGACAATATCTAGTGACATGGGATTTTGGAGCAAAATGCAGTAACATCCAATTTTAGTACAGAAAGCCACAAATGGATATTTTTTTAACACAAGACCACTCAAGACACTTCCAAATAAATCATGCACAACATAAAATGGCTCTAAACATGCAAAATACTCAAATTTGGAACAAATCATGCATTCTAAGCACAAATTCACCTTCTCATCATCATAAGTAACAAAGGTCGAGACTCCAAGCCAAAGCAAAAGAGGGGGTCTCCATTTGGTAAAATGGGGCATGTGTGCAAGGCACAACAAATGGTGACTCTGCTAAGAAATGCTCCAGACCATTTCAAAGATAAATGTTAGTTTCAAACCTAGAATCTCTGCGTTTCCCACATGCTAGACAAGAAAACATGATATCCTTTCAAAAAAAGCAGAGCTCAATAACCAAGTGCCACCATCCATATCCTGAAAACTTGAGTGTGTGTAATTACGTTAATTCTCATCCCTTAGCGACTAAGCTCATCCTAGATCCTTCACATTAAGCTATGTGATTAGTACACACCTTCTGAACTACTCAGACATTTCCCCGCTACTAGCGAGTGTCTATAGCCCCGACAGGTTTGTCTTGGAATTCCACTCAAGCAAAGCCCTGCTGCCAGCGAGCATCCATAGACTTTGTAGATTTTACTTGATTGTCCATCTAGCTGAGTTATGATATGTGATTATGCTTTTCTTTGTATTTTTTTGTTTGATTGATGAATTGATATTTCATTAAGCTTAAATTGATAGAGTACAATGCAATACTGCTACTGTTATGATAACTCAGCTAGTTGGGTGTGGACTCCTGATGGTGGCAAAGGTGGACCTTAGATTTTTCACTTAATGTAAGATCACCGAGACTTACTTAGCCACTTCAGGATTATTTAATAGTATGAGAGATATATGGTTAGAAAACATTTCAGGGGTACCGACTAATGACTCCATTCCAATGAACATACATCATACCTCTATGTGTAACAATGGAACCCACAACAAGATCTAAGTTGAAACCTCGGCTGCTCAAAGAAAAACTCTAGATTATTCACCCAACAAAGAAGCACTTGTAGGTCTGCACAACTGCCACCACATTCAAGAAATGGAGAACCCAAGCAAAGCAAGCACATAAGCGAAAAGCAAGGCAAACAAGCAACTAACATAAACAAAGCAAACTACGTTAACCAAAGAAAAACAAGTAGAAAGCAACAACTAACAACTAACAACCAAGGAAAAGCGAAAATAGAAAGCAACAACTAAACTGAAACAACAAACAACTAACTTAAAAAAACTAACTAGAAACAAGCAAGACTATGTACAAAAGCCTTGGACAACAAGTATTTACACTTCCCCATGATTTATTTCTCAGGACATGCAGGACTAACAAGGTGCAGGTCAATGTCCCAAGTCTAGCAAATTCATCTTTGTACTCTGAACAGTAAGGTATGGTCAGGCTAGGTTCATGTTCAAGGTAGCAATCATGCAGAATCAGCAATTGGGGCAGCTCATTAGGGCCATGGTCAATCCAAATGCAAGTTGTCTTACCTAAATCACCATAATCAAATTGATAACTAAAACTGCTAAAACTGAGTGGAATGAGGGAAGATACAGCTTGATTTGCAGTACCATCAATTAGAGATGTAAGTTCATCATCTTGCTGCATCATACCACTGACTTGTACACCTTCAGAAGGTTTGAGTTCATGTAGGGTCATGTCATGTGCACCAGATACCTTCGGAACACTGAATGCTGCAGCAATCTCCCAAGAAAACAAGAAGTCTGGACAACTTTCTTCAAAATGTGGATCGTCTGGATGTATTTAGCATGAGTCAGTCAAGGCAAAGTCTGTCATATGCGGTGAATTCCCATGCAGTAGCATATCCTTGCCCATTCTTAATACCAACTCAATTATGTGATCAAGTGCTTGACATGAAAAAGCTTCCAAACCATTGTTTTGCATGACTATTAGATTTTTATTCTTAGATTGTGGACGTTTACTTTCATTTCTTATCATTGGATCAACATCAACCATGTGGAGATCTTCTTCACTTCCTATTCTAATTAAGGGCTGGCATTGGGTTGGCAATTCACTGTATATAGTGAGAACATAGCCTTTTTCTTCCTCTATATAAACCAACAACCCTTTTGTTTGGGCTGCATATCCATTGTTCATAGCAGCAACAAGGTCTTCTTCTTCTTGCATGATTTGGTCCGTGATGTCAAAGTTGCCTTGAAGTGATGCATTTTTCTCATTTTCTCCATTAGACTCAGTTGAAAACTCTATGGGGGTAACTACAGTGATATGATATGACTGATCATGGTAATGCACTGTACTGATATACTCAGGAGCTTGATTGATTTTCTCTAAATAATCTGATTGTAGTTTGGATATCTCAATTGGAACAACTTCTTGCATTGATGTCCATGACTATTTTTCATCTAGAGGGCTGATTTTCTCTTGTTCTTGCACATATCTGATTTGATCATACTGCTGTCCTAATCCAGAATTATCAGCAGTCTGAAATGAATTATTGTTCTCCATCTCTGCAGCAGCAAATTCAGCCTTAGGACCTGATATCTGTGAATCATTTGGCTGCTGATTTGCATCTTCAGCATGACTGTTCATCAAATCTGATTTATCATCTATCTTGTCCATATCTTCAGTAGCAGAAATCTAATCTTGCATCTTGCTGTGTTCATTGTCCTGTGACTGCAAACTAAGTTTTAACCAACCTAGGACAACATATCCTTCAAATAAGTTATCTAACTGAGAAAAAGATTTTAACCAGTCATGGAACTCATATTCATTAGTTGTGTGACCTGCAAACCACATACATTGTCTGCCCTCATCATCTGGACATGTATTTTGATGAATAGCTTCAATTTTTCCCATATGCAAACTACCCTTTTGACATGGACTCACAACTCCTATAACCTCAACACTTTGAGTGCTTTCGATTGAGACATGACCACATGCATATACACCCATTCAAGCTACAACTCCTTATGAGGTCTTACTCTAAATATGGCTATCATACCCACATCCTTCTTCAGGCTTATAAACTTCAAAAATAGGAAGCAATCCCTTCAAATGCAGATCCAATCTTTGGAGGAAAGTCAGATAATCAATCTTGTCATGCAATTCTCCAGGATGTATAGTGCAGATTTGAGGTGAACTGAAATCAAACAATGTCAGAGAAGGATACTTCACCCTAATCTAATTATCCAATACTTCTTTGAAAAGTGGGATGTTCACTTGAAAGTTTTCTTCATGATATGACTACTATGACAATGTTTTGAAGAATGAAGGAGTCTCATGACTGAAACCCTTCTGTGTGTCCATTGGATCAGAATTTCATGTACATTCATTTCATTTTAGCATGTGCAATGAACCAACAAAGATGAAAGCCTGCATAAAATCTTGGTTCAACCCCCCTTCTAGCGCTAATTCTATTGATTGCGTTAGAAGAGAGGGACATGTAGATGAAATCAACCAAACAGATGATCTCTAATGAATGAAGCAATGTCTTGTTTCATCAATGGCTTTGGTCAACAATGGCTTTGGTCTGCCCTCCTTCTAGCGCCAATTCTGTTGATTGCATTAGAAGAGAGGGGCATGCAGATGAAATCAACCAAACAAATGATCTTTAAGAAGCAATGTCTTGTTTCATCAATGGCTTTGGTCTGCCCTCCTTCTAGTGCCAATTCTGTTGATGGGTGTTTTTAGCACACAACAACGCAAGTATGATTGCTGGTATCACACCTCTCTTGAAAAAGGTATCCTATCCAAGATAGGACTATCCCAAGGATAATACAGCTAGGTCTTAGCTTGCTTGGAATGACTTAGTGGTATGTCTAGCTGTGCCAACAAGGTGTCTTACATAAAATGTAGGGTTTATAAAAGATGGTAGCAATATGTATGCAGAAACCCTATGATATTTTTAGTAGATTTGTAATGTATATGTTGCTTAAATCCTAAATCTACCAAACTTTATGTAAAGAAAATGCAAAAGGAGAGGGAGAGAAAAAGGGATAAGAGATCCTATAGACAATTGCAGAAATGATCAATAACCAGATAGACATATTTCCAACAATAAACAAATCTTTGCTTAACCAGGCAACCCACAATGCCACAGAGAATGTGCAATCTTCTAAGGAGATGTAATGATTTTTAAATTGTAGAGGGTTCATCAAACACCCAATCCTTGGTGTAGCTCAATGAAATCATACAATCGAACTTATCTCATAAACTATGCCTAGAGTAACCATGCACAATGACATACAATTAGCAAGCCATTAATGTTATGGACATGAAATCCATCAAATATCTGAATAATTAATCACAAGTGCAACTGAATATCAACTAATTTTAGATTGACATGAACCATGAAGACCAAAATAAGACAACACATAGTCACAAATTCCCAGCAACCTGCAAAACTTGATTTGTATTGACTGTATTTTAACAGAAGCTCAACAATTCAGTATCTAATCTTACTTACAAATGAGAGAAAAGGATGGCTCTTTTATAGACAAGGCATCATACCAAGTTTTTCAATGGATGGTGGAGATTAACTCAACACCAACGGTCCAGATTACATGGCATTTAATGAAGTACAGTAGTTTATTACATTTTCATATTTGTATTTGTCCTTTAGGAAAAAGATAAAATACAACTTGCAAATACATTGAATCTAGACAAAATGGATACCTATTTGGTTGTACATGATGAAAAATCAATTTTCAAGGCCTAATAAAGCCAAAATAAAGTCACATGCCACTCGAAAACTTGAGATGATGTGGATGCATGAGATTCCAAGTGCTAAATGGACCAAGAGGAGTATGTAACACATTATTAGTGAAGATATATCCAATTGGATGCTTGTTGGACTAATTCTTGATGGCTAGACTGCTGGAACAACTATATGCATGTCTTGGACATTGGACTGGATCTACAGGAACAACAATGAAATAGACTTGATCTTGTATGTCTTTAGCTCCTGTAGCCCATCTCCATCATCTTGGACATCATACTAACTTCCTCTTACAGGTTCGGTGGAAATTTGGTTGATAAAATGAAGTTTCTGCATTTTTGGGTCAGCACTACATATCTGTGTGTACATCCTTCCAAGACGGCTCTGACAAGCCCCTGTGTCCTCCAAGACGGCTCTGACAAGCTCCTGTGTCCTCCAAGACCTGCAATTCAACAATTCCAAGCATCAATTTCATTTAAACAATTTATCTTCCATCAATTTGAACCAAAATATGTCCATTTGCAGTCACGGATCGGTCAAAACGACTCATTGTCAATGTTGCTTCCTTATAGACAACTACATAAATCCATTGATTTTTGCATGATTTTCTGCATTTTTTATCATTTTCAAGTACCCATTTGGCCAATATATTGATCTAGGAAGTTTTTGCAGTCATTAGGATCCATTTGGGAACTTTTATTTCATGTTTTTCTAGCCTTTTTTTGTAAAAAGCGAGATTTTTGGGGGTCACTGACCTTTTTGTGCAGTAGCATTAATTGTCATAAAACATGCTAAAAATCCACACAAACTTGGTAAAAAGATCCATCATGATGTGATAAATAGATATTCAATTCAAATTCACCAAGAAAATCTAAGTTTCACCTTGAAAAATGTGTTTTTAGGCCAAAATGGACAAAAAGCGGGGATTTTGGGTTCATCCAACTTGCGCAGATTTCATGGGTCACCGACTAAAAGTCAGTCAGAGGTCGTTTCAGCGCAAAGTCAGAGAGGCTTGTTTTCAGTGTAGAATGCATTAGCGGTACTTTTGAAGGGCACGAACTTGTGCGGATTTGAGAGATCACTAACCAAAGTCAGAGAGGGTGATTTTCAGTGCAAGTCGGTGGGTTAAGATTTTAGGGCAAGTTTTTCTAGTGCCACCGACGAGGATTTTTGATGCAACTGACTTAGCAGTAACTTGGAGGGAGGTCAGTCGGAGGCGTATTTAGCGCAAAGGTCGGTAGGAGGCATTTTTAGTGCCAGATTTGGAAATGTCCAGGGTGAATTTCTTATACTTTAAATATTTTTAAATATACTTTCAAGATGTTTGAGATAGGTTCTAGATCCATAGGATTTCATATGCATATTCTAGAATTTTGAGGTTCCACCAGATTTTAGACTTAGCCATTTTCAGGATTTTCAGGGTTTCAGACTTAGCCAAATCAGTGCTTTGGGACCATGAGTCAGAATGAAAGTATATGAACCCCTTAGTGAAATCTTGTGGAATTTGACATGATTTTGCAACTGTAAGACTTGGAAACTAGGAATTTCAACATGACACATCCTGCAGAAGTAATTTCAAGGACAATATCCAGTGACATGGGATTTTGGAGCAAAATGCAGTAACATCCAATTTTAGTGCAGAAAGCCACAAATGGCTAATTTTTAAGCACAAGACAACTCAAGACACTTCCAAATAAATCATGCACAACATCAAATGGCTCCAAACATGCAAAATACTCAAATCTGGAACAAATCATGCATTCTAAGCATAAATTCACCTTCTCATCATCATAAGTAACAAAGGTCGAGACTCCAAGCCAAAGCAAAAGAGGGGGTCTCCATTTGGCAAAATGGGGCATGTGTGTAAGGCACAAAGGATGCATCAAGGGCACCCACTTTGGAGGAGAATCCAATATGGACTTGTAGTTAGCTCTATTGTTGGCATGAGTGGATAATGTTGCATATACTTTACATGAGTCTTATGTGGGAGTTAACATTGAAGTTAGAGATGCATGATACTTGCATGTTTCTTGCATGAGCTTGAATGAGATTGCATGGACTTGCATGTTGTTGCATGCCACTTGTATAAGTTTGGATGGACTTCCATGTTGTTGCATGTCACTTGCATGTTGTTGCATGTACTTTCATGTGCCTGCATGTTGTTAAATGTTAGTTGCATGTACTTGCATGATAGTTGCATGTACTTATATGGTGATGTATGTGTCTTGCATGTCACTCTAACTTAGGTTCCAAGGTTTGCATGACTCTTGCATGATGTTATAGGTTGTTACATAACTCTTGCATGATACAAACATGTTATAGATCCATATTGGGGATGTCAAATAATGCATGTTGTTTGCATGACATTGGTGTGAGTTGGAGTACTTCAGTTGACTAAGTTTGATTGGGAATTGCTAGATGCTCATGAAGAGACATTTAGTTATACATTATTGTTGTCACTTAAGACTTCTATTTATTAAGTTTGATTGGGACTTCTTGGGCACCCATGTTTGAGACTTTCAGTTTAGTGATGATTTCTACTATGCAACATTAGAGTTCACAATATTGAGCACATGGTTTTTGCATGAGGAATATTCTCTTGTTATTGGATCAATTCATTGTATTTTGAGATCCATGGCTTCTATATAATGATGTATTTGGCTGGTAGAAATTATGATAGGTTTTTTAAGTTGAAGGAGTAACGAAGTGCTGCCAGAATTCAGAGAGAATTTCAGTGTTAATGTAAACTTGATTACAAGAATTAATACAAGTATAATATCTCTTTGGGTGTGGAGTTTTTTTCCACAAGGGTTTCTCCACGTAAATTCTGTGTCAACTTCCTTGATTAATTTCTTCATATTTTAAAATGATTATATTTGCTAAACACTAATACATCTAAATTGGATAATCTTGAAAGTAATTTTTAGATTTGCAACATCACACATGAATAATTTTTAGATTTGAAAAGAATTAAAAGCAACACAACTACAATTCTACCTTGTTCACACTTGTTTTTTCCCAACATCAAGGATCCTATCTTTAAGGATCTTGATCTATTAGACCATGGTGGCTATGAGAGCTTTTGAGGTAGCATCTCCTTTGTTTTGTATTTCTCCATCATGAGGTGGGCTTTGTTTAACAAGCAAGGGTTGGGTAGCCATGTTGGTTCTTTCCTCAAGGAAGATTTCTAGTACCCCTTGGCATGCTTCATCTCATTCATGTTGATAAGCTATATGGGGAGCCTCCCATGATTTACAAGATTCTGCTAGGTCTTTCTCCAAGAGTCTCACCTCATTGTCGATTCAAGTGGTAGTGTCTTTGTAGTTTGTGATGGGATGACCCTAATGATGTATTTTTTATCACATAAGCACTTGAGTGCTTTAATTTGATCTAGGTTTGGTTGAATCATCGTATCTCAATTCCAAACTAGGTTATCAGAAGTGATGAAGTTATGCGGTCATTGTTGTCCACCATTCAAGTTAACATATTTATAATCATACATATTTGAGATAGGTGCTAATGGATTGGGAAGGATATACTGGTTGAATGAAGGAGGGCTAGCTAGGTCTAAGGGACCTTGCCCCTATTGTGTTATTGGTCTATACATATTAAAGGATACCATAAGTAGCACAAAAAAATGGGAAGAAAAGGTGGGTTAAAGGTGGAAGAAAGAAAATGAGGGGGCTTGTCCAGAAGGATTTTCCTTTCATGTCAGTTTCACCAAAATATGTGATATTCTAAATCTTGTCATCACAAAAAGTGAATGAGGTGGACTCAAAATAGAACATGCAATATGTGCTACACCCTTGTTGATGGCATGGATTGAATTACTCCTGCTCTTCCAAAAAAATCTAGCTAAGCAAAGGAGAATTTGACTAATCACTCTCTTCTCATGGCAAGAGGATCTAACAGATGTTAGTGATATGGTTGTGTGGAACAAAAGTCATGTCACCAAGTCCACTCACTTCATGAGGAAGGAGTTCCTAGTGGTAGACTATGGTGTTGATTTGAGGTGTGGAATGTGGAGTGGTTGTCACTTGAACTGTTTGGGGTGTTTAAAAATTCTCTTTGCAATGCTAGTAAATTGTGAGTCTAGCATCAATGTGTGTGATGATCTTTTCTAAGAAAGTGGGTTCTCTTAAGTGAGTAACTTATCTTATCCATATCTATTCATTGTTGTGTTCTCTTATTTTCATAAGTGTGGGCACATTTTATTAAATTTCATCAAGAACTAACTCAATCCAATCTTTTGTAATCCCATGACACATTTGGTGTGAAAATCCAAGTGAAGGATAAAGAACTTGAAAGACAGTGATTACTTGGGTTGATGCTTGATTTGATGAAGTTGAAAGATAGTGATTACTCTAAAGAGAGAGAGGGGGGAGAGAGATAGAAAGAGAGGGAGAGATAGAAAGATAGAGTTAGAGAGAGGGAAAGATAGAGAGGGAGGGAGAGATAGACAAAAAAATATAGAGAGATAGAGAGAGGGAGAGAGATATAGATATAGAGAATGAGAGAGATAAAGAGAGGTAGGATAGAGAGATAAAGAGATAGAGGGAGAGATAGATAGAGATACAGAGAGGGAGAGAGGGAGAAATATAGAGAGATATAGAGAGATAGAGAGAGAGGGAGATATATAAAGAGGGAGGATAGAGAGGGAGAGAAAAAGTGTTACATCTCCAACTTATGATTTAGCTTAATCTTATTTTTGTGTGGTAATTAGGATGATTAACCATAGTTTAATGATTAGATGTTGTGGAAATATCTAATTTAATCATTGATTATGGGATTATTGACTAATGTTAGATAGTCATGAGATTACATGTTGTTATGATTATTTAATTATTTTGATTTGTGAATCAATGATGATACACTAATCATGGATAATTGGTTGTGAGTGTATCAGGAAAGAATCTTCCTCCAAGAATGGAAGGAGAGTATCATCTGGGAGGAGGAGATAGATGTCTGCAAGAGATTAGATTTTCCATTTGAGTATCGAAGCTAGTCCTTAAGAATCCTGGCAGGATGATTGAGTTCATCTTACTGAGTTAGTTGTTTTCCATTTCTTTAAGTGTCATCTTGGCAGGGAGAGATATCTCGACATCTCTTGTGTCGATTGAACTTAATGATGATTATTAGAATGTTGATTCTAGTTGATGGGTGATCTTGTCAAGTTGTCAAGTATTCCCTTATCCCATCTCTTACTAGAATCTTGTGATTATTATTATTAATATGCATGGCGAAGAAGGGGGAGTGGTACTCGACCCCAAAGTCACGATTTGATAGTGCCCCATTTTTGATGATGTTGTCATTTAATGACATTTTAGATTATTTTGCTTACCTTTAAACATCTTATTGATGCAAGGAAAACTATATACAACATTATTGTGCTAGCCCTTATAATCGGGCACCTTTATTATTAATAACATAGATAATTTATATTGCTATGCCAACAAGCACCCACGAGGTGTGGGGTGAGTGGAGGCTGATGTGGAACTTATTGACGCTGCCACTCCATGATATGGAGGATAGTGGACTATTGGAGTTCCAACAACCCGTGAGTGGTGAAGTTAGTTTTGGAGTTCTTACCCTACGTGGACCTAAAAAGGTGGCGGGAGTATGTTGCATGTGATGCATGCAAAAGTGGACAAAAAATCCTTTGTTATGTTTATGTTTTTGTTTTGGGATGTGCTCGGAGAGAGAGCAAGAACAGGTGAGAAGGAGTCAGAGTTTTCTGCAAAGAACACTTGCTACAACAATAGCTAAGTGAAGAACACTCACGAGCTGGAGTAGAGCTATCATTCAGGGCAACCAAAGAGACCCTCGACATGCCAATTTCTAGTGATATTAGGTATGAATTCTGATAATATTATTATTTATTGTGGTCAACTATATTGACATGGCATTTTGGTTGTTAGTTTACTATGCTATCAAAAAAGGCCTTTGCAGCTGTAAGCATGGCTATTTGTAAACCACACCATATGTATTACTATGTGTAAACACCGCTATAGATAATGTTGTGTCAAAGCTATGAGATTGCAAGATAATGTTGTGTTAATATTTGAAACTCCATAAACAATGCTATGATTGAATTAAGACATTCACGTAGAGAAAACTAGGTTTTAACCATGGTTCTTTCATAGCCATAGTTGAGAGAACACCACATGTATTGTGGGTTAACTTTTAAGGCCCTCAAGGCCATTTCTACAGTTGCACAGAAAAGTCTGTAAGCATTGTTTGATGATAAGTTGGTCGAGGCCATAAGGCCGACCCTATGTATTGTAGTGCCTACAAGAAACCTGAGTGCCGGTATGGAAATGGTTCAAATCCATTTCTTTCATTCTTAAGAACTTTCTTTATTACCTTATGATTCGACTGTGCTCACTATTGTGAACAGATTAAACTATTATTGTTGTAATGAGTATTATAAGGTCTATCTTGGAGCAGGCTGAGAGCCTCATTCGAGCCTTGATTACAATATCATTAATCTTTATCCTTGGTTGTGCACTAAGCATGTAAAAGTCAGCCAAGAAGATTGTTGATAACAATATTTAACTATTAATGATAGCCATTATGATAACTATGAAGCCTTTTTTGTATTTAAAAGTATTTGTTGACTCCTTTTGGAAGAGGGAGAAAATGGATAAAAGGTAAATGGAATTATTTTGTGGGCAGCCTTATGTGCATGTTGAAGTATTATTTACTCATGAGATTGTATACTATGGATAGTATGAAAATTTTGCATTTATTATAAACGATAGCCATCCCTTTTCGAATGGCCTTACTTCATGAATAAGGTGTAAGATACATGAGATAGGGTCTTTTAATAAGGCCAATAAACTAAACCATAAGGGTATAGGTCTTAAATGACTTGAATTAAATGTAAACCCGATGATAAGGTAAACATGAAGCCGTAAACATAGAAGGTCATAAGTGGGAAACCTGTTTCAACTATTGTCATTTGATAAGAAGGGAACAAAGTGACGTGGAGTTACAGGTTCCTCATTACATAAATAATGTAACTGAATGTACTCCCATGATAGGAGTTGAATGTCCTAGTATTGGACTAAGTATGAATTGAACCTATCTTTTCTAGACCTAAAAGGGTCAAGTTATGAATACTGTAGGATGAGACAACTTCTAAGTCGAGTCGAGGTGGTGGACATGCGACAACGTTCATTTCAAAACATTTATGTATGAAAATCTTTGGCCAAAGTAATGCATCTATCTCTGCATGCATTGTTGGTCCACAGTGCTCTAGATGGCATAATGTCTCCAGTAGTGTCATACATAGTTAGAGTGGATCTATAGTTGTCTGACTGTGAGGCATTATGAAGGACACAACACTAGATACTCAGATGGAAAACCTAATGGTTCCTTATATCTATACCTTCCATAAAGGGTAGTGCCACTTCTAGGTAGGAAGTTGTGTGGGGGACCGCCCGTTTGTGGTTGGAGGAAAAGAACTTGGATGATGCTCTCCTTCCCAAGCAGAAGACAAGTCAAGGCTTATGAAGACAGATGTCAAAGTTCCAGATGCAGTGTTTTTCTTTATATGATTTGATAGTCAATTATTATGTATATTTCTATATTGGTGCCTTGAGCATAGCTTTGTACATGTATAGTGAAAATCATTCACTAATGAGGTATCACTGGATATTGTAAATCTAAGTTTTGTTAAATTCTAGAAAACAATAATATGCTTAATTATTATGATGAAATTAATTCATTATTGTTTAACTATGATTATGTTAACCATGATGCTTTCTTAATCTTAGTTAAGATGATTAATTATGGACATTTTGAGTAATGTGTGAGGTAGCATGTTACAAAAAGGGAGTAATAGATAGAGCTATAGAGATGGAGAAAAGGATGGAGAGATAGATTGATAGAAATGGAGGGAGAGATAGAGAGATAGAGAGAGGGGGAAGAGATATCTATAGAGATAGAGATAGAAAGAGGGAGAGATAAAGAGAGGGAGAGATAGAGAGAGATAGACATAGAGAGAGTGAGAGGGATATAGATAGAGACAAAGAGAGGTGGGGATATAGAGGGAGAGATAGATAGATAGAGATAGAGAGGGGGAGAGGGAGTGATCGAGAGAAACAAATAGAGAGGTATGTAGAGGGATGGAGAGAGAATTAGAGGGGGGATATTGAGAGATTAGATAGAGAGAGAGAGAGAGTAGATAGAGATATAGAGAGGGAGAGATAGAGAGATATAGATAGAGAGGGAGAGATGGAGAGGGAGAGAGAGGAGAGAGTAGATAGAGATATAGAGAGGGGGAGAGAGATAGAGGGTGGGGGAGAGAGGGGGGAGATAGAAATAGGGAGAGATAGAGGGGAGAGAGAGGGGGAGAGGGGTATATAATAAGGGATATAGATAGAGAGAGGGAGAGATAGAGAGAGAGGGGGAGATAGAGAGAGATAGACACAAACATGTTTAACTGTAATATAAACCATACAAGACATTTTAAAAACATATATTGTATGGTGTTTAAACAAGTTAAAGTGTTACAAATTCTTGTACTTTAGTTATAGAAGACTCTTGGATCATAGTTGACATTGTATTGCTACTATTATTCATTTATACCTCCAAGAGAGGTTGTTGAAAATAATTAACGAGATCTTCCCTAGTATTTTCTTATTAAGTTGGTTGACACATTCTTTCATTTTTAAGTGCTCTTATCCACACCAAAATTGACATAGGGACTATCTTTCCTAAAGGTTTTTACCCCTTTTCAAACTTCTCTTATTATAGAGAGGGGGTATCTACACCCTTATAGATATTAGGGCTTCTCTGGTTGAGGGAGAGCCCCTCCCTATTATGATTTCAATTCCACTATTGCTTGTGCCCTTGTAAGAGAAGTTTAGGTTTTTTTTGGAAAAGAAGGGGCCACAATTGTAAACCATAGATGTTCAACCACCTCCTCATACCAAACCATAGGTTCTTGACCACATCTTATCCTTGCATTGATCACATTCTTGTACCTCCTATTTAGTGTCTCTACTCTAGTTCCGTCTGGGTCTTTATCTAAATCTTGATTCATTGCAAGTGGTGGAGACGTTGGGGTCAACAATTTGCTCTACTAGATCTACTATGGTTGGGTATGGGTAAAGACCAATTGAGATGAGGTCACTTTGTGCTTAACCTTAAATATGATACTTAGTCTTCTTTCAATTCTAAACAAAAAACATGTTTTACATGAACATAAAACACAATCACATTTTATGTTCGACAAAACGCACTCGTATTTTGTGGAACATAAAACACGAGTGTGCTTTATGTTCTACAAAACACACTCGCATTTTGTGGAACACAAAACATGAGCATGTTTTAGTTTTTTCAAATTTTTATCCCACCCTTGTAGGCTTGGAATTGGCTTGGGCAGCTGAGCCTAAGGATTGGACCTCTATGATACCTTCTAGAGATGTGTTTTTCATAGTCAATAACATTTTTGAACTTCAACGCCATCAGATTTATTCATTTTATAACAAAATTTGATGAAATCACCACCAAATGACGAGCTAGTTCTTAGCTTTTTAACCATATATTTTTTTAAAATTTTGAATAAGTTAAGATATTTATTTTTATTTTCTTTGAACAATGTCCTCATATTCTTCAATTAGATATGTATTGATTTTTCTTTATAAATTTTGATTCGCTTATTGAAATTTAAAAAATTATATAGGATTGTTCTATGCTTCATTATTTATACATTAAAAAAAAAATTACGTTTTCAATTATTTTTGTGCAAGTTGTATGAGACACATGGTCAGTGATGCAATTTTCAGGATGCATCCACTTTGAACAATCACAAAAAAAATATTCAATAAAAAATTACAAAAAATATACAACTTCTAGTACTCACTCTTAACTATATTTCTGCCAACTAGTTTTTAAAAATACTAAATACAAAAAAAAATAGGTGGGCGCACACTAGATACTATGTTATATTGTAGTGAGAAAAATAGGAACACTTTTGTGTACGCACAACATTTCACCCTCTTAATCTTAACTTTTTAAAAAAACTTTAGTAGTTTAGAAACTAGATTCAGAGTACTACACTTCTTGTTCTTTTGGTATCTTCAAAATTTGAGTGCATGCATCTCAAATTACTCATCCAAGTTCAAGTTTAGCTGATTTTAGGAAAAAAGTGGCCACTTTTGACCCCCTTTTGTATCCCATTTCCATGCACTTACCCAAGATCACTAGAAACTTTATTTATAGTTAATATCCTCAAACATCATAATCTTCAATGATTTCAACTTAGGGTTTTAAATTATTACTTATCTTAGGGTTTCATAGTTTCACAAGGGTTTCATAGAAATCTCAATCATAAACAACATAACCAAGGATTTAAGGCCCCATTGAAAATCTCCATAGCTTTGGTAGTAACATCAATATATAAAGAGTTAACATAGAGTGCACAACACTAGTAATAACCCCTACATTGAGCTTACTACTATAACATATAATGTGTGTTTAAGGATCCCAATTTATTTAATAGGATCCAAGAGATAACACACACTCTACACACAACTAGATCACCCTATCCCAACTTTTAAACCATAATTCCCATAGTGTTACTGTGATGTAGGAAAAACTACTCCTCATTATAACTTGTCAATCAAGGGAGATTTTCACTAACATTGCATTAGGGTTTTGTTAGCTAATATTTAAGACAAAATCTATGTCTATAGAACTACTTTATGTTTTAACAAAGATGAATAATAGTAAATAGAATTTTGAGAAATGAAGTACATAAATGAAAAGACAAAATGATAAGGAACCTAGAACTAGGTAGACAACCTCACTGTCCAGGAGGACAGTGCACCATGTGGACATCTATGTGTCACGCTGTAGTCTGTACGATGTAGGTAAAATATGGATTCGTGATCTCGTGCCAGTCTTTTTAGTCCTTCCTCCCGTTGCTGAGATTCCTAACAAAACCTGCACATGCACAAATGAGAGAAAGGGTTGGGTTGTATAGGAGTTTTCCTTAGTCAAACCTCATTTTCGGTGTTTCCACCTCAATGACAACCAGATATATAGATTAATGGATTTTTTTTTAAATATGCCTGGTAAACTTTTTAACATGACCAGTGACGCTAGTGTGACACACCCTCCGGTTCCACGATGCTTTTGCCCAGAGCTATGAACCGGTGAGGCCACAACATGGGGGACCTCATCCCCAAGAGAGAACACTTCAAACCCATGAGCTCATTGGCCCAACGAAGGTGTAAAGACTGTGAGCTCATTGGCCCAGTGGGGGTTTGAACTCTAGTGGCCACCACTACAATTGAGCGACTTAACCACCGAACCATGCCCTTATCGGCATATAGATTAATAGATTGATATAAAAGCATGTTCTCTAATTCTAAGTGCATCTAGAATTGTTTGAGCAGTGACAAGCAAGATTTGATAAGATATGTAAAACAAATACAATTTAACCTAACATTTGCAACGATTAACAACAAACCATAAATACAATAGAGACATGGCATGAACAAGAGCCAGCGTATGATGACAGTGAGTGTTGATTTTGATGGAGCATTGCTACCATATGAATTTAATCTTTATTTTGGTAGAGATTCACTATGATTTAAAGAAAATTGATCCTTTGCAATGTCAAATATACTTGCTTAACTAGAGAAGGCAAAGGCAAAAAATCAAGGAAAGGAGCCATTTGGGTGCAGATAAGCATCAAGAAAATCTTAGCAAATCACGCAAGTAAAAAGATAACTTCTAAAATGATTGCAAGATTAACATAGGCTTTTGAGATGTCAGTACGTGGTGTAGATATATGTGCTAAGTGCTAGAGTCTTGGCAATTTTAGTTCTTGAAAGTTCTAATCAACTTGGGACATAGCTAGAATTTTGGCATTTTTATGGTTTTTGGATACGATAGGCAGAAAGGGTCAATGCAACGGAAAGGCACATCTCGTGGGTCAAGGGTAAGGCCAAGGCTAGAAATGATCCTAAAACACACTAAGGGAGTGGAAACTAAAGCAAGTGCCAAATAAAGTGTGAAATTGTGAGCGAGCACAATTTACGATGCTACAGTTTCCAACAATAAGTTTATAAAATCATAGTCATAAGTACAAATAAGGTTTAAAATCTAACTTAACCATAAATTCTATGTCCTAGCTCATTAATAGTTTTGGTAAAATTTCTATTTTAAAATATATATGTGAAGCAAGTAGACAGGGTATGCCTTATCCCTTCTCACTCCCAAAATTCTTTTTCCCACTAGACTTAAGTGTAAATAAAGTTTTAGAATTTTAAACTTTAGACTCTATCAATTTAATCCAATCACCATGCAACCTACCCTACATTTAAGGTTCTTCCCAAAATATAAATCACAACCATTTAACACTTAATAAGGAATTCACACATGAAACAATTCATAACACCATATAAAATCAATGACCACATATACATACATCACAATATGATTAATCACACATGACAATACCAAGGTACATATACATTAAAATCACATTAAATGATAAAGCATCATCAAGTGACATTGTTACAATAGGTAATGGGTGAAGTGTTGACCATGGTGAGCATCTAGGTAATATGTTAAGTTAAGATTATAACTCATTGTAGCCACCATAACTACACCACCATATCCTAAAACATCCCATAGAAAACAAAGAAGAATTAACAATGTCATTACTTAACTGTAGTACCAATATTAAATCATCATTAATAAAATGCTATCCATAGTTTCAATAATGTTTAGAATGAACGAAAACAAATGTATCTTGAGAAAGGGATATCACATTGTAAGATAAGAATGTGTAGAGACCTCTCAAGAATTTCCAAGAATATGTGAATAGAAGCATGCAAGAGAACTTAAAAGCCAATAATTATATTGTAGGTGGATGTAGATAGGTTGAGAGATATATAGTACATATACATGATTATGAGAATAAGAATACAAAAAGTTAATTGTGTTGACATTGTCTAGTTGTAAAAGAGGTTTATCAAATAAGATGAAAATCTAAAGGTCGATGCATAAAGAATTATAAAACTTAAAGATGGGGATGAGATTGTTGGAATACACTAGACCACTAAGAGGGGGGGGGTGAATCAGTGGTACAATAAAAACTAGTTCATCCAATAATTCAATACTCGTAAAAATAATTAATTCAAACACATCAAAATAATGGCATCACACAAATTGCACCATGACACATATATGTATGTGGAAAACCCTAAAAAGGGAAAAAACCACTGTGTGAAGAGTTGGTTGGGTTTTCTTAACCAATCCAACTTCACAAGAAAATTACCATTAGGTCTCACTGACCAATTCTCACTCATTACAATTTTTTTAAGAGCACCAATTCCTTATCATATTAGGAGCACCAACTCCAAGTCACTTAGGAGCACCAACTCCAATCACAAAAGGAGGCAAAAATACAGAGTACTACTCTGTTTACACTGAAATCAAAGATCCAAATGCAACTTATGCAATTACAAATACTCACTCACCACTCTGCTCTTTTTGAATTGTATGCATACATCAATAACCACTTTCTTTTACAAACTTATTCAGACAATATTTCTTCAAAAGTCCATCATAAAAAAACAACATAGAAAAAAGTTTAATTTATAATCTTACTCAACCACACAGATCCCCGGGACACAAAGCTAAATTTAGTTTTGAAACTACCTAACCATTGAACGAGAAAGTAGTTAACAGAACTGCCCAAACTGCTATCAAATAGAACATACAAGTAGCTACCAATCAAACATCAAACTCTGGGAGATAGAAGTTAACAATTTGAATGTACACCGTCAATAGGATCCTTCACGCCCACAAAATATTAAACCTTCACCATTGATTATTGTCTTCCCACCTTTTCACAAAGTATTAATAGGAGAAGCCGGTCCCGACTAGGTCAAGGGGCCGGTCACCAACACTACAACAGAATAGGAAATTAGCGCCAAAATTTAGTCAGATTGAGCTCAGGAATTGGACAAATTTTCCAGTGCAAAACTCTGCATGCTTACTTCTGTGCCGGATTTAGGGCCGACTTTAGCGTCGGATTTAGTGCTGGAAAGTAATAGCTAGATTTGGTGCTGGATTTGACACCCAATTTGGCTTCTAATTTTGCTTCTGGTTTTACTTCCAGGTTTGCTTCTTGTTTTGCTTCCATTTTTGCTTCTAGTGTTGCTTCCAGTGTTGCTTCCGATTTTGCTTCCAATTTAGCACTGGATTTGGCACCCAATTTGGCTTCGAATTTGGCTTCTGATTTTGCTTATGGTTTTGCTTCTTGTGTTGCTTCCAGGTTTGCTTCTAGTTTTGCTTCTGGTTTTGATTCCAGGTTTGCTTTTGGTTTTGATTCAATTTTTGCTTCCAATTTTGCTTCTAGATTTGCTTCCAATTTAGCGCCGGATTTGGCACCCAATTTGGCTTCTGATTTTGCTTCTGGTTTTGCTTCTTGTGTTGCTTCCAAGTTTGCTTCCAGTTTTGCTTCTAGTTTTGCGTCAATTTTTACTTCTAGTTTTGCTTCCCATTTTGCTTTTGATTTTACTTCTAGATTTGCTTCCAATTTAGCACCAGATTTGGCTTCCAGTTTTGCTTCTGATTTTGATTCCAAGTTTGCTTCCAATTTTGCTTCCGATTTTGCTTCCAGTTTTGCTTCCAATTTAGTGCCAGATTTGGCACCCAATTTAGCTTCCAATTTTGCTTCCATGTCTGCTCCCATTTTTGCTTCTAGTTTTTCTCTCAGCCGTGCTTCGTATTTTGCTTCTTATATGGCATCGAAAATATCTTTATTTTTGGGTTCCTAATTGACGCCAAGTTTTTCTTCCATTATGACCTCCTTTGTTGCTTTGGGTTTTGCTTCCAATTTAACAAGATAATTATATAAAAAAACAAGATAATTATTATAACATGATCATCATCTATAATTAAAACAAATGAGTCAAATATCTATAATTTAATTGAGTTTTACAACATCCATCCTGAGCAGTAAATTAAAATCATCATACGTAATAAATATCCATCCAAAAATCATTGACCACATTCAATATATATAAATTGACAAGTCATTACTGATAAGATCATCATCATATATAACTAAAACAAGTGAAAGTCAAATATGCTAGTAGATCAATAATATGTCAAAATGATACATGTCCAATAGTCGACATAAGTCAAAATGACATATGTACAAATGATATAAGTAAAAATGATAAATTATGTAACTCTAAATGATACAAGTCAAGATGATACATGTCCAAATGATATAAGTCAAATTGATACATGTGAAAATGATACAACTCAATAATATGGTATTGCAGGCCGTGAAAATGATACACATGATATTAACCATGAAAAGAGGCATCATAATGATATATCAATAATGATCGATGATGCAGTCTATATGATCATGAATGTCACTGGCTACTACTAGCAACTGCCTCATCATCATCATCATCACCATCGTGATCATCATCATCATCGTCATCATCATCATCATCATCATTGGCCTTGTTGTCTTCTGTATCTGCATCATCATCATCCTCTTCCATGTGATCTATACCAGAACTAATATAATCTAGATCTATATCATTAGGATCATCTTCATCTTCTGGAAGACCCATGTTCTACAAAAAAAAAACATTTAAAATAAAAATTTATTATTTATTTCATGTAATAATTTATTTTTTTGTTATATATCTAATATTCCAACATATGAAACGAAACCATAATCATATTACATCATATCAAAGTGCACATACCATAATAAAATTTCAAAAAAGTTACAACTAATATGTCATTCCAATGATGTAAAACTTTGCAACAATTCTAATAAACGTTACTAAAGCTCATAATTTTTTTTTTATACAATTTAAGTATCAACTATAAATTCTATTACATAACCTTAAGTGCCAAAAATTGCATGGTTAATGTACTTTTTCACTATTAATCTAATAACCTATATTAGACAGAAACATTAAAGAGTTTTTAAGTAGCAGTTGATTAAATTCTCTTACATGTCATTAATGAATGCACAATTTTTTTTCAATAATTATTTATCTTAAGTTCATGAGTAACCTTAAGATAAAGGTCTAATAGTTGTTCCATGGGGCATGTTTTGTTGGTGCCCACCTAGGGTTAGGGTTTCATGCTTGAACATTTGCAGGTTTTTTCATTCAAACCCTGAAATTTCTGAGTCATGGGGTCTTGCACTTTATTTTCTAATTTTGAGTTGACCTCCTGTAGCGGGTTTCCGATTGTTCAAGTTGTATCTTCATGCCTAGGCACTCATTGGTTGACCAGCCCTTATGCATTTCTTTACCGCCTTTTCCCATCGTGTTTTTGAAAAAGATGCTAAGTCCAAAATCATTTTGTGCGGCAGTGAAATCAGTTGCATGTTTGTGTCTTTGTATGTACAAGTCCAAATGTACATTGGTGGGCCCAAATTGTTCAATCGGCCTTCAAGAAGTGAAAAAATTGATTGTATGCATCTTTTAAATGCACATCGGGTTTGTATATGCATTGAGGAATCTTTCACAGATTCCTGGAATATGCTGCATTTGTATCTAAGGGATTGCATGTATATCGCATTGTATATTTAGACATACAACGGCTAAATACATTGGGCGCATACAAGAAAATATACAAGAGAAATAGATACAAAAGTGAATGTATGTCTGGCATACATTGGGAATGTACAGTGCAAATGTGCAAAGGGCCGACATGCATTTGCTACAGTGACAAGGGGTCATCGACTGATGCATATACAATGAAAAGATACAAGGGGTCTTGTATGTTCGCCAACATACAAAGCAGGAGATACATTTGGTGGGGTCCGCCTCACATACAAAGTGGAATAATATGCAATATACATTCGCTATATGCAATATACGTTCGCTATATGCAAAGGAAAGTGATTCAAAGATGGGGCCCACCACTTGTATATTTGCGATTGTATGTTTGCACATACAATCAAATATACATTCCTAATATACAAGCCGGATCTGAAGTGAGCATGCGTTCCAGTTGATAAAAGTTGAAGTCTGCTGTTTGTATGTATAATCTTCATGTATGTTCGCATTGTATATGTGACATACACTGGTCATATACAAAGGAAGAACATACAACCCGGACACGAAAAGGAAATGTACTGTGGCGGATAATGGTTTGAAGTCTGTAGCATGTATATTAGGTGCTTGTATGTGCTGATATACATTGCGAAGATGCAAAAGTCAAGATGCAAGCCAGACCTGACTTAAAAGTAAAATGTGGCAAATTCAGTGCCGACATCCGCGGCTTGCATGTATATTGTGCATTGTATATGCTGATGTGCAAAGGGAGATACATACAAGGCCTGGACCCGAATGCAGGTTCAAATTTGTTTCATAACGTCTTGGGGTCCTCCTTGTATGCAAAAGATTGTATGTATATACAATCTCATTTTCAGCTGCATATACAAGGGCGAAAAGGGCAAAATAGATGGCAGAAAAGTTAGCGATAGAAGCACAAGGTGCCTACGTGGCACAATTTCATTGGCTGGTGACTTTTCAAAGTGTTTTGAGGCCGTGGATTTCAGCGATGGGGGGGAATCGATAGTTTTGTTTCAAAGTTTTTCAGCGATGGATTTCCTTTGTTTCTACGGCTATTTTTTGAGCAGGAAAACTTCAGAGGCACGTAGCTACTGCATTTCTGAGGGGCCACGGTAGGTTTGGCCATTAATAGTGAAATCACAAAGGTATGGGTCGATGATTGACAGCAACCTACCTAATTTGTAAGGAAAATCTCCAGTTGGTGGCTCAGTTCTTGAGCTCACCTATTTTTCCTTCCTATTCTGCCTGCGCTTTCAATATTTTGGGCACCATTATTTGGTGCATTGTATCCAACAGAAATTTTGAATTGCCATGTAATTAATTTGCTGAGTACACAATCCTGTTATAAATTCCAAACTGTGTCACTCATTTTGGTTGTTGAAAACTGGACAAATTTTGGTGCTGTAACAAGATACAACTTCGTTGGTGACTCTGTTTTGGTGCCTTGTGAGTTTAAGAGTTGTATGTTGAATGTTTTATGCATAGAATTCATCAGTTTCATGTTGATTTAAATGAGTAATGCTTCATTGCATGTATTTTGTTATTTGTCTCCAAGTTGAATGTTTTCTTCTTCCGAATCTAAACAGCCAAGGGGTGTTTGAGATTCTACGATATGGGTTTACTATGTTGAATGCTTGATCTTTTATTTCTGCTCAAGGAGTAGATTAAATGTTTTGGGTTAAGTGTTGGGAAGAATACGTTGCTGTGAGGATGTTTGTAAGTAGAAATAACTGAATACTTAGTCTTGGGTAGTGTCTGTGAGGCAGATATTACAAAACCCCCTTGAATTCTGATTATTGCTTTAAGTCTATGGTAAACACTCACATATATATATCTATCGACTCCGAGCCCTGGATAGGCACTAGTCTGGTCTTGTATTAAGGTTACAACCCAAAGTCCTAGTCTTGCATCCAAATACAAATACAAACTTAAACTTCAAATACAAACCTTTAGGACATTAGAAGTAGTTTAGCACCAAGATCCTCTGTCCCACAACTGAGCATAGGCCCAAAGCTAGCCCCTTTGCACTTATTTTACAGTTTTGGTCTGCATAAAAGAGGATTCATCTACTTTGTATCAACATCCCAGTCAGTTCATAGGCATATTTCACGGATGTTGAATAGGGAATACCCCCCTTGGTTCTGCAGAGCCTAAAGAAGAAGAGGAGGTATTTATAGAGTCTATCTCCTATACTGTTGGCCCTTGGCCTGGGAATCCTATTGATCAATGATGGCTACCTTGTAGGGATAACTGGGAAGCATCCAGTTTCAGAAAAATTTAACAGATTTGGTGACTCCATTGGGGATTGCTTTCTATAAGAACCCTGGTTTTAAAAGAAAATAATTCCTTGTTATAGGTGGCGACTCCGAACAAATCTCCCAACTGGTAAAGTAAAAATTTGTATGCAAGGGAGAAGATCCCTGCGTAATCCTTTGTTTGAAGAATTACCTAGAAAAATGATGTACAGGAAAAAGGGGACTGCTCAAGCCAGTCAAGATGGTTCTCCCAGCCCCAGAAACTGTGATAATAATCAAAATAATCCAAGATCTTCAAAGCAGCAGGCACCTTATTTTTCAAACGCAGAGCTGAAATTCAAGATGTATTTGAAAGACAACAGGGTGATGGATTAAGAATGAGATCAGAGGTGTTTCAGGAATGCCCTTTCTTAGATCCCTCACAGATTTGATGAAACTGAGTCCCTAAGGGATGATGATGATGGTCAAGATGGAATGGGGCCATCCTCTTCTATGCCCAGAGATGAACAATTAGCTAAAGAAATCAAGAACTTGAGAGATGAATTAGAATATCTACAAGCAGTGAAGATTAGGGATGATATGAGACAAAGGGTGCAAGCTCTAAAAATTGCTCAACATAATTTAGTTCATACCCTTGACAATACAAATGTGCTGAGAAACCAGCAAAGAAATGAAATCCATAATCAACAGAATGATCAGAGACATAATGTAAACAATGTTAAGGTACCATTAAATAATGTGAGAAATCAAAATGTTAATAGGAATGCCAATGTTAATTAGTTTGGTAGACAGCCCATGCAGTTAGACAGATTTAGGTAGCTTATTTTTGATGGTCTTCCTAGCTACCCTAATGCCATTGACAAACATGTGAGGCCGCAGGTACCAAGGTTTTCAGGAAACAATACTGTGTCAGGAGAGGATCATTTAAAGACTTTTCAAAATGTCATGGACAACTTTGAGGTTGAGCATGAAGATGTTTTTATGAAATTATTTATGCAATCCTTAGTTGATGAAGCTAGAGAATGGTATAAAAGTCTGCCTGACAGGACTATTTCGTCATGGGATTATTTCAGAAGGATTTTCAAAGAACAGTATGGTGATAAGATTGATCCCAGCTTTTTTGTAAATGAATTCACTAGTATTACTAAGGGGTCAAATGAGCAGGTTGCAAATTTTAATGCTAGGTTCACTAAAGTGTTGAACAAATTGCCATTTCATATGAGGCTTAATGAACCAATGTACATAGTATTATATGTAAATGCTTTTGATGCTAAAACAACATATGGGTTAAGAGATAAGGGCCCTGCTAGCCTCAGGGATGCTTTTAAAATTGCAACCAACATTGAAAATAATAGAAAAGCGTCTGGTAAGACAAATAGAAGAGATGATGTAAAAATTATACAAAATCCAAATAATAAATCTCAGAATGCTCAAGGTAATGCATCCACTTCCGAGGAGAAATAAGATAAATTGACAACTATTGTCAAGGACTTGAGTTATAGACTAGCTAAAAATGAAAAGGGGATAGGTCCTGACAGGCAGGGTTACCAAAGGCAATAAAAAAGACCATCATTGCATGATATGCCATATAACATTAATTGGCATAATGGTAAACCCATCCTCCCACACAGCAATACAAATCAAAGAGCTCAAAATGTTAAGGAGACTCCTCATCCTTTGAAGAAAGTTGTTAATATTGTTGATGACACCCCCTGGTGCATAATATGTCAAATGCCTCACTCATAGTCACAATGTATGATTGCTCAGTCTTTATATAATAATGTTGTTGCTTGTGATGAGTGCAATGAGCCACATTGTATGGAGGATGATCATGTCAATATGCTGTCCACAAATAGGGAGTATCCTTCTCATGACGCTGATGCAAGCACAAATAGTGAGATTCAGGTCTGCTAGCGAGTTTCCTGTGATGAAGATGATAATTATGCTTATGCTCAGGACTCACACATTTTCCTGAATAACTTGAGAAGACCTTCTAATGAAGAGATTAGAGCTCTCACAGCTGCAGCAGTAGCTCAGGTCAAGAGCAATTACAATTTTAGAGGCAAGGCTTAGGTGAGCAACTCACGCCAACTAGAGAACACTTTTATGAGCCAACCAATGCATAATCATAAAGAGGTTGAGCCATAACAGAAACAATGGAGCAATAATAAGAAAAATTTTAAGCAAAAAATGGGTTATGATTCTCAAAGACCAGACAATAAAGCTCCCCAAAATGAGGATCAAAGTAAGAGTTCTCAGATTATGGATGATAGTCAGGGGGCCATAAAAATCAAAGTTGGATCATCTCAGGATAAAAATAAAATCATGGATCAGGTTACAACTATTATACAAAATTATACTCCTTTTGACATAACTCAAGTTTTGTCCCAGATAAAGGTCTCTGTTCCATTGATGGAGCTGATGAAAGTTGAAGAATTTAGGAATAAAGCATTGCCCCTGATTTCAGGAGTGCCTTGTCAAGCCAAGCGTAATGTTGAAACTTAGGGTAAGAAACAAGCCATGTGTATGGATGAGGATGAGGTTCCTAAAGTATATTTAGGGGTGACCATGACAAAATGCCCTTCACAGGTTGAACCATTTTATGTCTCCCTTGTTATCAATGGAAAAGTGATTAAGAATTGTATGCTTGACTCAGGAGCATCAACAAATATCATGCCTTTGGCTATCATGCAGCAAGCTGGATTAAAGATAGATAAGGCATGTGGGAAATGCTATGCAATGGATGCTAGGGAGGTACCAGTCATTGGAATCATGAAAGATGTGGATTTTAGACTGGCAGCATATCCAGAAAAGACTTACAAAATGAATATAACAGTGGTTGACATAAAGCCACAATATGGTATGTTGTTGTCAAGAAGATGGGCAGCATTGATTGGAGGAAGTATGCAATTAGACCTATCGTACGCCATGATTCCAATGAATGGCAAAGATGTCAAGCTGGTCAGAGAAGAAAGGTCATCAGAAACAGTTGAGGATTAGGATTTAGATGATCATGTTTGTTTTGTGGATACTGACTGTGAGAACTTCAAAGTTGTCTCAGGTGATCAAGGAGGTAAAAGGCAAGATATTTGCATTCAAGAGCTGGACCAACAGGGTCTATGGACTATGTATTTCAATGGAGCTTTCAAAAGAAGGCTCTGGTGCTAGAGTTGCGTTTTTGTCTCCAAACTGTAAGCTTCTAAAGTTCTCTTTCCTGTTAAAGTTTGCCTGCACAAATAATATTGCAGAATATGAAGCTCTGTTACTAGAATTGAATGTAGCTTTGAAGCATGGGATCAAGATGCTCAAAGTATTTAAGGATTCAGAATTAATTGTTTCCCAGGTTAGAGATAAGTATGCTTCAAAAAATAAGAGGTTAAAACAGTATAAGCATGCTGTTTGGGATACAATTGAATTGTTTGATGCTTTTTCAATAAACTGGATAGAGAGGTCAAAAAATGTCATGGCAGATTTTTTAGCTAATGTGGCCATAAGGCTAGATGATGTCACTTTGTCTGATGTTACAAATCTTGAAGTTAAACTTAGACCTGTAGTACCAAATAACGTATGTAGCTGGCAGGTGTTTGATGATGATAAAGATTTGTTGAGATTTTTATACTGCATAGATGAATATGAGAACCAGGAGATGGATTTTCAAAACTTTGTAGAAGTTGTGGATGGAAAAGAGACTCTTTTGGGGAAAGAGGTAATTCAACTCAAAACAAATAAAATCCCTAGAGGGCTGGTTGCTTTAGAAAGAGCATTTGACAATAGGGACCAGTTTGTTACAAAGGCATCTCCTACAAATAAGAATGACTTGGAGGAGATAAACTTGGGGACATCTCATGCCCCCAAAAGGGTATACATTGGCAAACAACTCAAGCCACACATCAGGAACATGTTGATTGCATTGTTGAAAAGATATAAGCATGTCTTTGCATGGTCATATGAGGACCTAAAAGCTTATAGAGAAGATTTATTCCAGCATGAGATTCCTTTGAAGCCTGAAGCTAAGCCATTTAGATAGAAACAAAGACCTATTAACCCAACTTTGGCTCAAAAAATGCAAGAAGAACTTATGAAGCTTAGGGAGGCTGAAATAATTGTACCTATAAGGCACTCAACTTGGGTGTCCAACCTTGTCCCAGTTAGAAAAAAGAATGGTGATATAAGACTTTGTGTTGACTTTAGAAATTTGAATGTATCTTCTTTGAAGGATAATTATCCATTGCCTAACATGGAAGCTATGTTGCAGAAGGTAACTGGTTGTGAGCTTTTATCCATGATGGATGGGTTTTCGAGATACAATCAGGTGAAGGTAAAAGAATTTAAACAATTCAAAACTGCCTTCACCACTCCATGGGGGACATATGTATATGTTAGAATGCCATTTAGACTAACAAATGCATGTGCTACATTTCAGAGGGCTATGGATGTTGCTTTTGTAGGATTGATTGACTCAATCCTGGCTGTGTATCAGGATGATTTAATTGCTTATTCAAAAAAGGAGGAACAACATTGCATGCATCTAGAACAGATTTTTATTAGAGCATTAGAATATGGCATTTCACTTAACCCAAAGAAATGTGATTTTGGGGTAGTGGAAGGAAAATTATTAGGACACATTGTTTCCAAAGATGGAGTTAAGATTGATCCTGAAAGGGTTGCTGCAATTGACAGAATTCAGATCCCTAAAACTGTGAAAGGCATTTAGTCTTTCTTTGGGAAAATTAATTTTGTTAGAAGATTTGTTCCTAACTTTGCAAAGACTACAAAAGATATTTCTAAAATGTTGAAGAAGGGTGAAACCATCAAATGGGGAGATGAAGCAACTAAATCATTTCAGAACATCAAAGAAGCTATAAAGATGGCTCCTATGTTGAAATCTCCTGATTTTTCTAAGCCACTTCAGTTGTTCTCATTTGCTTCTTTTCACACTGTTGTTGCATGTTTATTGCAGAAAAATGAAGATGGTTTTGAGCAACCTATTGCTTTCTTTAGCATGTCATTACAGGTAGCTGAACTGAAATATGATATCATGGAAAAGCAGGCATATGCATTAGTTAGAGCAGTCAAGAGCTTCAGGCCATATTTAGTAGGCTCTCAGATAGTTGCATATGTGCCCCATGCAGCAGTTAAAGATATTTTTACTCAGCAGGAAGTGACAGGAAGAAGATGCAGGTGGATAAACAAGTTGCAAGAGTTCAATATTGAGATACAAATCACAAAACTGGTAAGGGGACAGGGTTTGGCTAAAATGATGACATGATCAAATCTAGAGGCTTGCCAAGTTAATGTAGTGCAGAATGAAATTGTTAACATGTCAGAATCTGAATGGTACAAGGACATTATATATTACTTGCAGAATTTGAATTGTCCTTCCCACTTCAGTGATAGTCAGAAAAGGACCTTGAAGCTACATGCAATCAAGTACATAATCCTTCATGGAGAGTTGTACTGGAAGAATCCCAGTGGTGTATTACTTAGGTGTGTGGATGAGAATCAAGCTAAAGATATTTTAAGTGATATGCACAAAGGAGTGTGTGGTGGACATTACATTGCTAAGACAATAGCTCACAAAATTCTTAGAGCAGGCTATTGGTGGCCCACCCTTTTCTCAGATGCACAAAGAATGGTAAGAAAATGTGATCCATGTCAAAGGTTCTCAGGAAAGCTTAGATATGAAGGTGCACAACCCCTTAGAACCATAATAGTTGAGGCTCCATTCCAGCAGTGGGGAATTGATTTTATAAAGGAAATTTCAGAAAAGTCAAGTGGAGGACATAGTTGGATTTTGGTTGCTACTGATTATTTTACTAAATGGATTGAAGCCATTCCAACTAAGAAAGCTACAAGTAGGGTGGTGATGGATTTCATGTTGGAACACATTATTATCAGATTTGGAGTGCCGGTCAAAGTGGTCACATACAATGCTATGTGCTTCAGATCTGGTGAGTTTGTTGATTTTTGCAACAACTATGGGATTAGTTTGTCATATACATCACCATACCATCCACAAGGAAATGGTCAAGCAGAATCAAGTAACAAAAGCCTTATGAAAATCATTAAAATGATGGTAGATAAAAACAAAAGGGCTTGGGATTCAAAGCTGAAGATGGCATTAAGGGCTGACAGAGTAATAGTGAAGAAAACAATTGGAAGGTCTCCTTTTGAGCTAGTGTATGGCATGACAGCTAAGTTACCTGTGAATAATCTCTTACCAGTTTATAGATTCATACAAGAAAATGATGAAGAGATTGAACATTCAATGAATGAAAGGATAAATCAACTAGTTGAATTGGATGAAATCAAAAGGGAGGCGCAAAAGATAAATATCAAAAAACAACAAAAGGTGAAATATTTGTTTGATAAAAGGGCTACAGAAAGGAAATTTCAGATAAACGATTTGGTCCTTGTTTGGAATGCAAAGAACCAGGATAAGGGAAAACATGGCAAGTTTGAGCCATTATGGATAGGCCCATATCAAATCAACAATACTCATGAAGAAGATTCCTACTTTCTCTGGGCCCTCAATGGTGAACTACTGGAATTGCCTGTGCACAGTAAATTCCTTAAGGCTTTTTTCTCATAAATGAATATCTTATGTGCACATTGTAAATTAGATGTAAATGGTCTATATATACCTTGTATAGTCGGTGTTGTTTTGTGTTTTGTGTTTTGCTTGGTCTGTCCTGGAGTGGTCTCGTTCTCGCTGTAGCCTTACGCCTGCACGTCCCCAGTCAGAGCCTATGTTGGTGCCCACCTAGGGTTAGGGTTTTATGCTTGAACATTTGTAGGTTTTTTCATTCAAACCCTAAAATTTTTGAGTCATGGGGTCTTGCACTTTATTTTCTAATTTTGAGTTGACCTCTTGTAGTGGGTTTCCAGTTGTTCAAGTTGTATCTTCATGCCTAGGCGCTCATTGGTTGACCGGCCCTTATGCATTTCTTTACCGCCTTTTCCCGTCGTGTTTGTGAAAAAGATGCTAAGTCCAAAATCATTTTATGCGGCGGTGAAATCAGTTGCATGTTTGTGTCTTTGTATGTACAAGTCCAAATGTACATTGGCGGGCCCAAATTGTTCAATCGGCCTTCAAGAAGTGAAAAAATTGATTGTATGCATCTTTAAAATGCACATTAGTTTTGTATATGCATTGAGGAATCTTTTGAAGATTCCTAGAATATGCTGCATTTGTATCTAAGGGATTGCATGTGTATCGCATTGTATATTTAGACATACAACGGCTAGATACATTGGGCGCATACAAGAAAATACACAAGGGAAATAGATACAAAAGTGAATGTATATCCGACATACATTGGGAATGTATAGTACAAATGTGCAAAGGGCCGACATGCATTTGCTACAGTGACAAGGGGTCATCGGCTGATGCATATACAATGAAAAGATACAAGGGGTTTTGTATGTTCTCCAACATACAAAGCAAGAGATACATTTGGTTGGGTCCGCCTCACATACAAAGCGGAATGCATATGCAATATACATTTTCTATATGTAAAGGAAAGTGATTCAAAGCTGGGGCCCACCACTTGTACATTTGCGATTGTATGTTTGCACATACAATCAAATATACATTCCTAATATACAAGCTGGATCTGAAGTGAGCATGCGTTCCAGTTGAGAAAAGTTGAAGTCCGCTATTTGTATGTATAATTTGCTTGTATATTCGCATTGTATATGCGACATACATTGGTCATATACAAAGGAAGAACATACCTGGATGCGAAAAGGAAATGTACTGTGGTGGATAATGGTTTGAAGTCTGCAACATGTATATTAGGTGCTTGTATGTGCTGATATACATTTCGAAGATGCAAAAGTCAAATGCAGCAAATTCAGCGCCGGCGTCTGTGGCTTGCATGTATATTGTGCATTGTATATGCCGATGTGCAAAGGGAGATACATACAAGGCTTAGACCCAAATGCAGGTTCAAATTTGTTTCATAACGTCTTGGGGTCCGCCTTGTATGCAAAAGATTGTATGTATATACAATCTCATTTTCAGCTACATATACAAGGGCGAAAAGGGCAAAATAGATGGCAGAAAAGTTAGTGATAGAAGCACAAGGTGCCTAGGTGGCACAATTTCATTGGCTAACAACTTTTCAAAGTGTTTTGAGGCCGTGGATTTTAGTGATGGGGGGAAATCGACGGTTCTGTTTCAAAGTTTTTCAGCGATGGATTTCCTTTGTTTTTGCGGCTATTTTTTGAGCAGGAAAACTTCAGAGGCACGTAGCTGCTACATTTCTGAGGGACCGTGGTAGGTTTGGCCATTAATGGTGAAATCACAGAGGTATGGGTCGATGATTGATAGTAACCTACCTGATTTGTAAGGAAAATCTCCAGTCAACGGCTCAGTTCCCGAGCTCACCTATTTTTCCTTCATGTTCTGCCTGCGCTTTCAATGTTTTGGGTGCCATTATTTGGTGCATTGTATTGGGTAGAAATTTTGAATTGCCATGTAATTAATTTGCTGAGTACACAGTCCTGTTATAAATTGCAAATTGTGTCACTCATTTTGGTTGTTGAAAACTAGACAAATTTTGGTGTTGTAACAAGATACAACTTCGTTGGTGACTTTGTTTTGGTGCCTTATGAGTTTAAGAGTTGTATGTTGAATGTTTTATGCATAGAATTCATCAGTTTCATGTTGATTTAAATGAGTAATGCTTCATTGCATGTATTTTGTTATTTGTCTCCAAGTTGAATGTGTTCTTCTTCTAAATCTAAACAACCAAGGGGTGTTTGAGATTCTACGATATGGGTTTACTATGTTGAATGCTTGATCTTTTATTTCTGCTCAAGGAGTAGATTAAATGTTTTGGGTTAAGGGTTGGGAAGAATACGTTGCTGTGAGGATGTTTGTAAGCATAAATAACTGAATACTTAGTCTTGGGTAGTGTCTGTGAGGCAGATATTACAAAACCCCCTTGAATTCTGATTATTGTTTTAAGTCTATGGTAAACATTCACACACACACACACACACACACACACATATATATATATATATATATTGACTCCGGGCCCTGGATAGGCACCGGTCTGGTCTTGTATTGAGGTTACAACCTAAAGTCCCAGTCTTGCATCCAAATACAAATACAAACCTTTAGGACATTAGAAGTAGTTTAGGACCATGATCCTCTATCCCACAACTGAGCATAGGCTCAAAGCTAGCCCCTTTGCACTTATTTTACAGTTTTGGTCTGCATAAAAGAGGATTCATCTACTTTGTATCAACATCCCAGTCAGTTCATAGGCATATTTCATGGATGTTGAATAGGGAATACCCCCTTTGGTTCTGCAGAGCCTAAAGAAGAAGACGAGGTATTTATAGAGTCTATCTCCTATACTGTTTGCCCCTGGCCTGGGAATCCTGTTGATCAACGATGGCTACCTTGTAGGGATAACTAAGAAGCATCCAGTTTGGGAAAAATCCAACATGTTTAACAAACCAAATGCAATTGCCAACTTTTCACCTTGGTGGCAGAGAAATAATTCTTTTTCCCATCCTTCCACAGCATTAAGTAAATTCGTTAATCTGGAAAATACCTTGCCGCCTTCATCTTCCAAGTCAATTTATCTAACTTTGCATAGGTCTCCTTTGTCTATGGATATGATCTGTCTACTACACAAAAAAGCATGTACCATTTTATACGCTTCAATCCAACTGCATCGGGGCATTTTTTTAATTCCTCTATCTTTCATCAATCTCCTTACCTCACCACACCTTCCCACTTTTGGATAGATGTTTGAGAGAACATAAGTTTTGTAACATTTTTAGGATCCAAATCAAAAAGCAGTGTTGCTATAAATACTCCTAAGCCTATATTTATATGTGATCTATAGGCACCAAGAAAACACATGCATACAACCAACACAGATTTAACATGTATCTCAATGATAAAGTTTAGGGTGTCTTCAAGATAGCCAGCACGTGCAAGGAGGTCAACCATGCACATATACAGAGAGGCCAACGGGGTGGCCAATCTCCTAGCGAATCAAGGGGTTGAGCAGGAAACGGGGGAGGAATGCTTTTTCGAAGGGCAGTGTTTCAAGGATCTAAGAAAGATGCTAATCAAGGACGATGGGGATTTAGGAATTTCATAGGTACAACTAAAGGCAGGAGATCTCAGAAGAACCGATGATGAGCATGGCTTTCTCCAAGATAGGAAATCCTAGAGGAGATAGGAAGGACTGTCCCCAGTCTAGTTCGATTAGGGAAGAGTCAATCAAGCGTTCCTTTTCCAAAAGTGAGGATGGCTCAGATAGGCAAAAAGCATCGTAAAACCTACAACTTTCAAACAATGTGAGTAAGTCACAAGGAAGGTAATCGACAGAAAATTCCTATTTTAGGATGGCTTGAAGTCTCCCATAACAATGGCAGGCAAAAAACACTTCAGAGTCTGTTGCGAGTGCTTGAAGGAGTCAGTGGACCAGTAATTTTGCCGCTTATTCAGTACAGAGGAGGAGGGGCTATGGAATGTCATCAAAGAGATTGTAGGGATAAGGGGAGCGCAGGGAAGCCATATCCATGATGGTGTCCTTTTAGAGCATTTCTACCTGACTATCATCCAAGCCATAGGGTCTCTTGCCAGGGTATCAAGATTTACAGGTTTTCTGGTCAATGAGGGGATCAGGGATGATGTTATTATTGCAGGTTAGCACACCAACCCAAATCCAAAAAAAGGTGTCATCTGTGGAGTCTTTGATGCAGAGGCAATCAAGAAGAAAAAGAAAACTGAAGAAGCCCTCAAGATCTTCAGATAGGGACTGGAAAACTACGACATGACTGCTTTTGCAAACTTTGTAAGCCTATATTGCGATCTGTTCTCAGTAGAACAGCTGGAACGAATTAACTCCCTCGTGGATGAGATAAACTCCATCTCAGAGGCTATGTAACTTATGATATTTTCATGTAACTTATCATCCTCATGAATGAAAACATCATCACAAATGTTGGAAACACATCCTTGGTTCAAATTGACATCTAGCTCATTAACAAAGAGATTAGAAACTTTAGGTATACGAAGAAGAAAGTCAAGATCATGTATCTCAAGTTTGACTCTTACATCCATGCTTTCCTTAGTGAGACTATCCTTAAGAGTACACTTGTGGTAGCTGAAAACTCACAATTACATGACCAATAATTAAAAAAATTGTGCCTATATCATGATTAACACTAAGATCTACAAGTTTTGTCCCCATGGAGTGTACATTTGCAACACTACACAAGCACAAAAGTCTTCAATTACATCTTCAAGATGGTCATCCCAATCATCTAGTTCATCATACAAGGAAATTGGCTCAAGAGGAGGAGTTAGACAATTAACTTCTAGGAACACTAAATGGTACCTTTCCATCAGCCTCAAGGGTTCAGTAAAAAACATAGTGGCCCTAGTTAGCAGGTTGTATGGGGAGAAGGATGCTTCTCATTTTCAAGAATCCTAAGTCTCATTGCTACATATGTTGCTTAAAGAAGGGCCAATTTTAAACTAGGTAGTTATTTTTTCACTCACTTTGTGTAATGAAATTATGAGAGTCGAGTCTCCTTATATCACTGTAGATTTTGATACAGCAACCTCCAATACAATAACACCATACAATGCACACTTAACTTTACGGTACCTTAGCCCAGACATGATGCTATAGAAATATGAAGGTACGTCCTACTAAAGATGTCATGCCATATACCAGATACCACTATACATTATATATCACATCTACAGTAATAATTTCCTTCCAAATGTAGGGTTATAGTCTATGATTAACATGCATAGACCTTTCTAGTGTTTACAAGATAATTCCTTAGTCAACACCATACTAGTGTCCACAAGATGTTTCCATAGTTAAAATAAGAAATTAATGCTACTTTGCAAACAATAAGCAAGCCTTCAGAGAGCTTAAAGTTTCCATTTACATCCATGCACAATAACTTAATCAACCCTTAGGATTTTATGGACAATGAAACAAAAGGTCCTATATTCCATTTATGAGTCCTCTATCCAAATGACGCAGTGATCACAAGTACATAATATCTACTATTCCGTGGGTAGTGCTTAGTCATTCAAACACAGGGAAGTCCATACTAAGATAAATTTGTTCACAAACAATCTCCAATTTAATAAATACTAGTTTGAAATCACATTTCTAAGTTAGTGCAAGTCATTACAATGAACTCAAAGGTCATTCTCATCAAACGAATGCCTTCACAATAGACTGTTCTAGTTACAAGTACAATACAACTATTGCAATGTTACACAAGTGTATGCAATTGACAAAACTCATTCTTTCCAAGAGTCAACTGGTAATCAAATACAATCATGTAGTGTTGTTTCAACATTGTATTCCATTGTGGCTTCAGTAATGCAAACCTCATAACCTTGGAGGGAGTGTTGGGGGGCAAGTTGACCCAAACCAAGGATCCAAAACCATCCCAAATCCCCACCTAGGAGTGGCATTATTAATCCCAAGAAGACCTTGCATCCAAAATTGAGAGAATGGACATTTATGGGTGAAATACCAACACCATTAGGGTTTACAACCATGTCAAAAAAGATAACCATGAACCAGGCCAGGTTTCCTCAAGACTCATGGTATGTTGCAATGATAACATTCTACCAATTCTAGCCAGGGTTTGAAACTCCACCTCAAACTGTGACCAAATTAATGTAACTTCCTTCATGATAGAAATCCAAAACACAATAACCAATAGTTTGCCACAGTTCGTAAGTCCCATGATCTTAAGTCTAAACTCTCACAGTTAATAATATTTTCCTCATCCAAACCCTTTAGCATAGGCTTTCACAAGACCACATATAGTTACACAAGTTAAAGGAAATGTTTCACCAAAATGGTCAGTGTAATTTTACAACAATGGATGACAAGGAGCTTTACTTCAAAGAAAGGTTAGCTTAGTTGAAGAAGACCAGTTGGCGATTTGATTCTTAGTCTCCAACCCAAACAGCAAGACACTCAGCCAACATGATGAGCACACCCAAAGTCTCCCCTCCTCTAAATCACTTACAGTCCAACCATCAACCTTCCTTCCTCGACCCCAAGGCAAAAATAAGAATCCCCCCTAAAATGGTTCCCCACTCCTTCCTTTTCTCCCTCACATACCCCAAAACCAAGCACATTAAAGACTAGTACTTCCCAAAGCTGTTATGGTAGAGGAGAGTTAATGCCTACTGCCAATGATGGCTCCTTCTGAACAAAAAAAGTGCATATTAAAATTTAAATGTCCACTATTATATTTCAAAGGTTTGAAATATAACCAACAACGTAACTGCAATGCATGCCCCCTTTAAGTCTTATAATAAAAGGTTAGGAAACAAAGACTTGAGATAAACCCTTTGGTCTGTTCACTTAGGAGACCACCTGAAAACTTAATGATAACTACATCCACATGATCAACAAGAATGACAAGTGACCTATGAATATCAATCCACTTGAGTCAAAAAGACAAGAAGACCAATAGAAACCAAACACAACAAATAGAGTACAACTGTAACTGTTTGTCTCAAGTATCACTCTATAACCTCTTCAAAAACTCAACACAAGAAATACAAATTGACATATTAAAAAAACAATATCCAACTAAGTTATTGAAATTCAACTATTGATACCTCGTTCTCCATCCAAATTACAAAATCGGTCTACTTTTTGCTTGGTAACATTTCCTTTTCAAATTGTGTTGGTTGTCGGCCATATTTCTCCTCTTGTCAAAAAATGGCACATGGACTAGTTAAACTAATTAATATGTAATCATTTACTTTTTCATAGGAAATAAAAAAATATCATTTAACATATTAAATATACTTACAAATGTATAGATCAAGGCCTGTAAACCTTTCTGGCCACTGTGATGAGTGGCACGAAGTTTGTCAAGCCTAGCCTTGGAGGCCTTGTCCTGAAACTGTAGACACCCAAAATTGTCCCAAATTTGTCCATGTCTTGCAACACCTAGTCAAAAACATCACTTAGACATCATGTAGCATTTTGTCCTAATCCCACTCTTAATCCCACTTATCCATTAGCCAATTAATTAAATAATTTTTATTTATTTAATTAAAATCCCATCTTAATCCCACTCCTAATCCCACTTTCCAATTAATTAAATAAATTTTATTTATTTAATTAATTTCACATTCATAATCCCACTTTCCAATTAATTAAATAAATTTTATTTATTTAATTAATATCCCTCACATATCCCAACTAATTCAAATATTTTATTTGAATTAGATCCTCACCTCTCACCACATTCCAACACTTGTCCATCTCTCAATTGAATCATGTGCAGTAGTACAACTTTTATTTAAAATCTTTCACATGTACAACTAATAAGACTTAATTTTATTAAATAAAAGTATTTGTGTACACGGTCACACATGAGACCTATTCTCCTCCCTCCACTTGTCACATGACTACAACTCCCTTGAAGAGTGGGAATAACCGAATCAATCCTAGCTGTTCACATCAATCATTTAGCTTTTTAATCTCAACCATCCATTTGAACCAAGCCTTTCCTATAAATCAACCCTCTCAGAAGCCATTTGTAGGAGGCATTGAGTTGGAGTATCCTTATGCTGTCGAAATATCTTTAGAGCCTTTGCATCTATCATCATCATCTTCCATCTATCATCCCAATCCTATGCAAATGTTATGCTGCCAAATTGTGAGCAACCAACACATCAAATCAATCGAACAATTCATCTTGCATCTTTGAGGCATTGAATGATTTGGGTTTAGGTTATGCATTTCATTGTTTGATCATTTCTATTTGCAAATCCAAATTTTTTGATATACATTTTGGCACGCCCGGTGGGACTCATTTCGCTTGATCTTTTTTGCAAGTTTTTTTAGTAAAAATTTGCATTCATCTAACCCCCATTGTCAAGTTTCGCAGGTTCAATTAACTTTTTGTTGCAGATCCGCTATTTTTTGGACAAAACCCTAGGTTTTAAAGATTTCATCATATCTTCCAAACGGATGTGAATTTTTCTACAATATTTTAATAGAAGTTTTATCATTATATAAGGAAGCTACAACAGAAAAATTGTGGGTTTATCACCATTTTTGTGGGAGTTATCATGTTTTTATGTTTTTTCATAAAATCACAATTCAAGGAGCAAATCGATACATTTTTTAGAAATTTTTACATTTCTGGAAATCTCTTGAAATTCTAATGGGGATCTATGTTTTACAGATTTAATTTGAAGGTCATATAAAGTGCGAAAAAATTAGATCTTTGCCGACTGTAGCTTTTCCATAAATCCATATTTCTGGGTGCAAAATAGGGAATTTTTCTAATTTATTTACATTTTTGGTAAGATCTCAGAAATTTAATATGAGTCTCTTCTTTGATTTTTTAACTTTCAAACAAAAAATGCTTCGAAATAATCTAATCTAATTCAGTTATGTATCTAAAATTACAATTTTCCTTGCCTGATGAGCTTATTTTTTATGCCTACATTATAATATCATTTTTTGATGTTGTAGGTGATCATAAGGAGCTTTAGTAGTAGCAATATAAATCATATACAACAGCTTAGAAATTGAAAATAATCTGGGTGCATTCATTTCTATCTTTCATCTTTTCATTTCAATCAATCTTGTTTGCAAACACATTTCGATTTGGGCATAAAACGAACAACTTGTTTGCTATCACATCAAAAATTGGACTAAAACCAACCATTGTCTTTCATCACATTTGGATTTGGGCTTTAAAACAAACAAGTGCTTGCATTGTCTTCAACACATTGAATTTCTAAGGTTAGTGAACCCCATGCGAGTGTGACCAAGTAAATGTGTATGCTCTCTCCTCGCGTCCTAACACAAACTTGGAGATCAAAAACATTTACTTGTGTTGCTTTTGTTTGTCCTTAGAGAGGCCTAGCTTGGTGGGAAAAGAGGTACTCACCCCAAGGGAATGACCTCAAGCGGTACTTTCATCCGGTCCGCTATAAAAATCAGAGGATAAGGTGAAAGCCAAGTCTAACCGGTATTAGCGCTCACCATACAGTGCTAACTCGAAAGGAGGTGTATCTTTGTGTATATTAAAACTCCTAGTAGGGTTAGTTAAAGTCTTAAGTGGCTTACTGAATGCTCATGGGGTGCTGGTCCCCCAGATTTTCACTAGAACCTCCTTGTGATAGTGGCCTTGCCTTGACTAGGACTTGTTGAAGTGTCTTCATGTGCTTGCTTAACCATCATCACATTCTTCCAAACAAAAAACTTTCTTATGTGTCTTGTGTGAGTGATTCATGTGTGTATATGCATAATCATTTATTTGAATATTGCCACATCAAGCTCTAAACACCCAAACACATAAAGACAAGTTATCTTACACATTCCTCCAATAACATTCAAACCCAATCACTTTCATCCTAATCATCCTTCATAGCCACTCCATATCATAATCATATCCAATCACATCCTAATTCAAACCTTAACCATTCCACATCATCTTCATCCTAGTCAAAACCCTAATCATCCTAATGAAACCTAGTCATCATCCTAATCACCCCAACCATCCTAGTCATCATCCAACCCTTCTTAGCCAAGTCATTCAAACTATCCTAAACTTATCCTAGTCACATCCCTATCCTAGCCAAATCACTTCTGCCACATCATCCAAATCCCTAAACGAGTACTTGCTAAAAGGACTTAAGACAAACACTTGGGTGATAACATGTTTACACCAGAAGACCCAAAAATCAAATTCCAAAGATTCCTCCAAAATATTTATCAAGGATCACAACCCCTCAACCAAGACACCATTGAAACATTACAATTCTTCATCCAAGAAGCTCAACCCCATGCAAGCCAATCACCTCAATTGCAACACTTCGTAGCCCAAGTCCAACACCTTTTAGCCATGAGTCAAGCTCGACAAGCACAACAATCCTTAGCCATTCACTATCAACCTAATCCACCTCATAGCCACATGTCATATCCATCCACTTCCTATCAACTTAATCCACCTATCCACCAAGTCAATGCCACATCAACCTATGAACATCCACCTCAAGCTTATCCAATCCCTCATGCCACTATTCCAATGCACTACCAAGCCCATCCACAAGGCAATCAAGTGATTTCACAAGAACAACATGCAAGTCCAAATGGCCTTTTGTATATAAATAAAGTGAGCACAAGTCAACCTTGCCAACAAGATCAAATGCTCACATCTTTGAGTCCACCTCAAGATCTTTTATCTACATATCCTACCATTACACCTAGCTACCAAGACTATCAATGGCCTCCCCAACGAGCACAAGTGAGCCCAAATCCACCTTTACAACGAGAAGCATATGCAACTCCAAGTGGCCCTTTGTATATAAACCATATGAGCCTAATACAAAAAGACTTAATTACCTTTGACAAGGGAGATACCAATCTAGCCAATGCATCCTATGAGTGGCCTTCATCATCCAATCACGTGCCAACACATGAACCTACTAGCCCTATCATAAGACCACCATGTGATCCTACCCCTAGTCCATTGGTCCAGCAACCTTCATCACCTTCATCCCCATGTTCTACCAATCCTCCACCACAAGATCCCTTAGACATAACTGTATAACAATTGGTTCAAGTGAATTTGATTGAGCTGCCACCAATAGAACCTTTTGAACCAATCTTTAAACCCCCTTGGTATAATGAAAACCATTATTATGCATACCATAGGTATAAGGGCCATACAACAACCAATTGTGTCAAACTTAAGAGATTGATCACAAACCTCATAAATTGTGGTAAGATTATCCCTTCATCCAATCCAAATCCTAATCCACCCAATGCAATTAGCCCCCAACCTAATCCTAGTCCTAAGCCTACAACATCATCCATTATTATTGCTCATCCATTATATTTCCCATCCACTCATACCCTTGCGAAGGATGTGATCCACTGGCTACTAGCTAGGAATAAACTACCTCTATTTCAAACACCCATTCATGATCCTACCAAAGAACTTCCAAAGGTCATGTCCAATCCTATAATCCCATCATGTGGTCCACCTATTTTTGAGCCTATCCAAGAGCCCTCAATTAACATTCTTCGCCCTTTAAGCCCATCATGTGACCTACAAGCCATCAAGCCTATTCAAGAGTCTCCTATTATGAATCGAAGTCAAGAGTCATCATGTTCTCATGTCATTGACCAAGAGCCTATCCAAGAGCCTTCCACTTCCCTTCAAGCAACCCAAGAGGTATGTCAAAGGTTTAATCCTAAGCATGTGGAAACATTAAGCCCTAGTCCAACTCAAGATCAAAATACTTTCATGTAACCCATCCATAACATTTACCTTCTTTATGATCAAGATGATACCCATGAAGAAGCTATCCATGAGCACCTTAATCCTATCCATAATCTTATATCCATCCATGAGCGAGATATCCAAATTGCTCCTAGTCATCCGCCATCTAGCCCTATCCATAATGAGCAAACATCCACTTGTCATGATGAGACACTTGTCCCCTAAGTAAGCATAAAAGATCAAACAAATAACTTGGATCTTAGTGAACACAATGATCCTCCTTCCACATCCACCATTGATTCCACTTCAAGTCCACCACCATATCCACTTGGTCTTCCCACTTTCACCCATGAATGTTCTTCCTTAGGACAACAACAAGCTTTGTCCTCCGCCTCACCTTCTCCATCCAATAACAAACTCAAGTCTAATGTTCAAAGCACACCAATTCCTATAGTCCATCGTATACTTTGAAACATGAACTACCTAGGTAAAGGTCTAGGCCTTTATGAACAAGGTATTTTGGAGCCCATCCATGACAAAGTTCCTCCACACTCATATGGCCCTGGATACACAGCCCAAGTCAAACAACCAAAAGATGTTGGTAATTCCTCCATCCGTCCTATGTCCACCACCACTTCCTATCACAAACCACATCATATACCCAAAAAATATGTAGCTATTCTACCTCCCCCAACTTACAAATGTCAAAAGCATGTGACCATACACCTTCCACCATCCACTTTACCTCCATTACTTCCAACTCCTAACATCCCACTATCCACTTTACCTCCACTCCTTCCAACTCCTAATATCCCTCCATCCACTTTGCCTCCATTACTACCAACACCTAATTATCCATTTATCCATAAGCACCCTTACAATCCTAATCATGACCAAAAAATGCACACATTGTCTAAACATAAAGCTTCCACTCATTTCACCAACCTCGCTTCCACCAAACCCACAGGATTCAAAAGCAAAAATTTTGATGCCTCTACCTATAAAGCCAAAAATCCTACCAAAAATCCTAAGGGTCTAAATGCCTTAGGACATCAATGCCAAAAGTCAAAGCAAAGTACATTTATAAATCTATCCAAATCACTACCCAAGCCCATACCTCCAAAAGAAAAGTCCAAAACCAAAATGGTTTGGGTCCCTAACCAAGAATCAAGCAAGTCAAATGAGGCATCCACCTCTCAAAAATCCCAATCATCCCCTTCCATCCAAAAATTCCATTCCATACAAAAGTTTCAACTTTCTAAATCCCACAAGCAAAGCAAAAATCATAAAAATACTAAGTCTACGTGGGTACCTAAGTCACTCCATCACCCATCTCCTAAGCAAACAACACCATTGCTTCCTACACTGCCATCGCATCAAAAGCTTCAATGTTTATCATGGTGTGTGCAACCGTTTGTCATGGTTCCCTTCCATTCCACAAAACTTCCACATATCTCCATCTCCCCATCTTTCATCCACTATCCTACATATCTTCCCCATCACCTTCCTATGGTCCATGCTTTTGCATAAGCCTTTCATCCATCTTTTGTATAAGTCCTACATAATCCACATCATAATCCACTATCCACCTACTTCATCTCCCTTTCATGCAATCCCCTACCAACATCGATGAGCATAATGACATGGTCCATGTGAAGACACCATCCATCTCTAATGGGACACTATCACCTCTCATAGCACTAGACAGTTGAGTCCTTCCTATCTATTACCATGGTGAAAATCTGGCAAACAGGTGCCGTGTGTAATTGTAATGCTATCCCATCAAAAAGAAAAAAAATAAAATTAAAAAAAAAAGAAAAATAAAAAAAAGAAAAAGAGAAAAAAAAAGAAAAAAAAGTAAAGAGAAATCCCTTCATCCAATGATGAAAACTTGGTAAACAGGCGCCTTGGATGAGTACCATGATGAAAACCTGGCAAACAGGCGTCATGCGTAGTTGATCTTCTATGCCAATTACACTTGGGGGCACATTGTCTCATCCATTTTATCATTTTCCATCTTATCATGTCCTACCATTACCATACCATCCTACCATCCTTCACCATTACACCCACATACCTATCCTATTGAGTTCATTCTATCCTCCCTTCCTCCTTTTGATCTTGATAAAGATATAGGGGCAAAATGTTGAAACATGTTTGGATATTTTTTGACATACCTTCTTTCCAAACCAAGTCTTATCCATTGACCATTCATCCATCCCATTCAAACCAATCCATCATGTCCTCCTATCAACATAAGCGTCATGTAAAATCCAATCTTATCATCCCATTGTCATGAGCCTTGTCATGTAAAAATCCTAAGCATTACCACCTAGAATGGGGCATGTTATTCCTATGTGACATAGTCTTTAGAGATCACATCCTAGCTCCATTATGAGGCATACATCCATCCACTATGGTCTATCCTTTTTACCCATCCATCTATCATGAGCCTTCCATCCCTTATTGCCCATCCTTTTATCCATCCAATCCCATTCATCCATCCTTTCATCTAGACTTGGTTTTCCCTTGTCATTGGTATCAAGCACAAAGGCTACTCAAAATTGTAAATCCATTGACATTTAAATATCCCCCCCCAAAAAAATCCAAAACATTCCAAAAAAATACAAAAAAATCAAAATATGTCAAAAAAAAATCCAAAAAAAATTAAATATCCAACGAAAAATCCAAGCAATAAAACCAATCACATCATCCAAAACAATCCACTCCATAAAAATTCAATCAAAATCAAATCATCATCATCATCAACAATTCTTCTTATCAATAACATTCGTTCATCCACTTCAATCAATCACTTCTTCTAATCATATCAATCAAATCAATCTAAGCAATGATCTTAAATCCAAGTCATGCTAATCCATATCAAGCAAGCTAATCAATCAAGGAACATTATCCAATCTAATCAACAAGTTTTTTTCTCCTAATCTTGTCATAAACCAAATCAATCATCATTTATGGGATATAGTGTTCCCAAATCCTTGTGTTGATCTAGGGATATAGCTTTCCCCGCAATGACAACACTATCATCATTAATCAAACAATCAATCATTGGTTTATTACTTGACAAGGGCAATACCTTGTTTGTTTTACATCCTTTGAGCACACTGAGAACACTTGCTTATGATTAGATTGAGTGGACACTCTAATCATCACACCATCACTATCATCATTCAAAAGAATCCAATCATCAAAATAATCAATCTAGCAACAACAAACATCAAAACCAAAGCACATCAAGCCAACCATCAAAACAAATCCAATCACTTCAACAAATCAAATGTAGCTCAATCCCCTACATATCATCCCATCATGAACATTTCATCAATCCCAATCAATCCATAACTCAATCTTTCATCATCATCAATTAAAAAAATTAGAACTACATCTCATTTCCATCGTTAAGTGCCTTGATCCCATGGATATAGGGTATGTAGGTAGTCTGGAGTACGAAGGAAGTGCCCAAATTCAGGCACAGGTGATTTTCCTCTTTCTCTTCTCATCATTTCTTCTATCATGTATCTTCTACATCATTAATAAACTTCTTCCAATCAATCTATCATTCAACCAATTCATTTCCTTCAATCAAATCATCCTTTCATATCAATTTAATTGACACCAATTCATTTTCATCAATTTTCATTCATCAATTAATCATCATCAAATCAAATCAATCCAAAGAATCAAAGCAATGATCTAAATGCAAGTCATCATTAAGCTATACCAATCAAGTTAATCAATCAAACCAAGTTATCCAAATGCAATCAATGGACTTAATCCTATCATTGTTGTAAGCCAAATCAATCAACCAATCAGCTAACCAACTTAGCAAACAACCTTGTGTTGATCTAGGGATATAACTTTCCCCGCCATGGCAACACTCTCAACTATCATTATCAAACAATCAGCAATTAATCATTGGTTTACATCTTGACAGGGGCAATACCTTGTTTGTTTTTGAATTATTTGTGCATGCTTACTTGCTTTCTTGTGTGTGTTATCATTTTATCTTGCATTTGTATCACATCCGTGTCATCCCAGATAATATTCATATCTTGTGTATGTTGGAATAGCTTATTGCATTACCTTTGCATCTAAGGTCACATCATACCTTTTATGCATTAGGACTTCAATGCTTTAAGTTTACTTCCTCATACGTTAGACAAGGTTGTATTATGCTGGGGCACAAGACACATCGTCACCTTGGTCCTTATACCTTGGTGCATAATGTCTAGTGCTATATCAAATGTCATGGTTGCTCACTTTCATTGCAGCATAACACATCCTTCCCTTTCTTCTATCCATTCCGTTATCTTATCTTTCTTAACCAATCCTCTTCATTTCGAGAGCCTACCCATGTTTGTCCAACCTGCATATCCTCTCGAGGGGGCATCCTCACCCTATCCTTCCATCATCATCCTATCTTTCCATCATTATCCCTTTTCATCTATCCATACCTTACCTTCTTTTATATGATGTTACTCAACATGAATCTTATCATCTTGAACATCATCTCAAAGAGCGGCAAAATGTAGACACCCAAAATTGTCCCAAATTTGTCCATGTCTTGCAACACCTAGTCAAAAACATCACTTAGACATCATGTAGCATTTTGTCCTAATCCCACTCTTAATCCCACTTATCCATTAGCCAATTAATTAAATAAATTTTATTTATTTAATTAAAATCCCATCTTAATCCCACTCCTAATCCCATTTTCCAATTAATTAAATAAATTTTATTTATTTAATTAATTTCACATTCATAATCCCACTTTCCAATTAATTAAATAAATTTTATTTATTTAATTAATATCCCTCATATATCCCAACTAATTCAAATATTTTATTTGAATTAGATCCTCACCTCTCACCACATTCCAACACTTGTCCATCTCTTAATTGAATCATGTGCGGTAGTACAACTTTTATTTAAAATCTTTCACATGTACAACTAATAAGACTTAATTTTATTAAATAAAAGTATTTGTTTACACGGTCACACATGAGACCTATTCTCCTCCCTCCACTTGTCACATGACTACAAATCCCTTGAAGAGTGGGAATAACTGAATCAATCCTAGCTGTCCACATCAATCATTTAACTTTTCAATCTCAACCATCCATTTGAACCAAGCCTTTCCTATAAATCAACCCTCTCACAAGACATTTGTAGGAGGCATTGAGTTGGAGTATCCTTATGCTATCAAAATATCTTTAGAGCTTTTGCATCTATCATCATCATCTTCCATCTATCAATCTTCCATCTATCATCTCAATCCTATGCAAATGTTATGCTGCCGAATTGTGAGCAACCAACATATCAAATCAATCAAACAATTCATCTTGCATCTTTGAGGTATTGAATGATTTGGGTTTAGGTTAATCATTTCATTGTTTGATCATTTCCATTTGCAAATCCAAATTTTTTGATATACAGAAATATATACTAATTCAATTTAATTATGTACAAATAAAATTTAAAAATCGTTTAATAAATTTGATATAATCTTATGAACAAATTCAAATACCTGCATACTCTCCTCACCGGACTTCCTCCGTGCATCGAACTTCTCATATGCTTTTACAAGCTCTTTCCATACTTTCAGACTTACATCAATTGGCCTTTTTTTGAGCCTTAGCTCGGGAGGGATTTTTTTATCTTCTTTGTTTGGTTGCACCGAAATCTCTTGTAGTTTTGAGACATTCATAGCTTTATTTTCTTTACAGACCAACTTATGCCAAATTCAGTCTCCATGTCATGGATAACTACTTTTCGCAGGTGCATGGGTATATTTGAGAATGGCAAATGTAGATTGTCTTTGAACCGTTGAAGGCACGATTCCTTCAACCTATTCACAAACGTTTTTCCAGCATTTGTCATTCGGACTTCCCCTGAAACCACATCATATGCTATCTTGGTATCGTAGCTACCAATGCAAGATGTAAAACATGGGTTGCTAGTCGAAGAAGTTTGTGTCCCAGGAGTGGCTGGGATAGTGGAAGCCTCTGCTCCCTGTTTGACATTCTTAGAAGTTATTGATATTGATTTCCTCCTAGATCTTTTGCTTGATCTAGGACTGGTTAGGGAATCAATTGATTCCCTTTGATAGTGTTGATTTGGTTGCAATGTTTCAGGGGTTTTACTAGATCATTTTTCTATGTATCTGGGAAGCATTGTCAAGTCCATACCATCCAATTTGTTCACTACCTCTACCCCCAATATGGAAGCCAATGCCTCTTTATCTTTGTCAGTCTCATGTCCCTATATATATAATAAATTTCTTCTTTTAAATTTAGAAATAGAAAACTAAATACTAAAAATCAAAGAAATAATGAAAACATTTACAAATCTATAAATTGATAGTGAATTACCTCATTATGGCTAGAGTTTGCTCCCTTCCCTCTATTGCTTGACATTTTGAGGCAACATAGGACAAATTATTTCTGTCCAGTCTATGGAGGCAATCATAGCTAGGTATGAATTAACAGCATGCTTAACCAAGCGTAGCCAAAAACAAATATGTAGCCAAAAACAAATCCTAACAGCTTGTATTTTGGGTATGATGTATAAAGAGACCTTATTCGATAGGCCTTCCAAAAATGGTAAATGCAAGTTATACTACAAGCAAGGATAATTAACAACATTACTACTCAAGTTTACCCTAAAGCGTGAGTACAACATCTTAGAAAAACTTTCTTTGAGTTCAAAATTATATCAAAATCAATAAAAACCTAGGTCAAGAGTAAATTCCTCAGCAATTGGAACTTACTTGCTAAAAGACAGATGAACAAGCTTGATTGAATGGCTGAGGTAGCTAGAAACCCCAAATTTAGCATCAGAAACCCCAAATTTAGCAGCGAGCCAAAGCAATTTTTTATCTTTTGGATGTCTAGAACCAAAAATAAATAAAATACAAATTCACGGATCCATTGTACAAACTTTTTAGTAACTTCCATTTTTGACCTAACAAAGTCGTCGCTTCACAGCCTACAATTCTTAGCAAGAAACCTAAAACAGAGGCAGAGTACACTGTGTTGTGGGAAAAAAGTATTAACTTGAATTTGTGTTTTTTTTTGTGTGGTATGTTTTAACACAGGAAGGAATTTAAATTTTTTTTTTTGGATTCATTAGTTAGCGGTAAAGTCGGCATCTCTAACACTAACTTTAGCGCCAAATTTCAGCCCTAAATGTAATCTCTTTGGGTTGCCAAAATTGGTGCGAAGTGCACCTAATTTAGCACCTAGCTGTGCCAAACCAAAATGTTCCTCATGTCAACATGCCAATTATACCTAGACTTCAATGAATGTTTCATTGCAAGTCACTTGCACAATTGATGGACTAGCATGTAAAGAACAAGAGTAAAGATTCAGGAGTAAAGATCCCTAAACTCTAATCCCTCAACCCTAAACCCTAATCCCTCAACCCTAAACCCTAATCCCTTATTACTAAACCTTAAACCCTATCCCTAAAGCCTCAACCCTCAACACTTGAACCTTAAATCCTAAACCCTATCCCTAAACCCTCAACCCTAAACACTATGCCTTAAACCCTAATCCCTCAACTCTAAACCCTAATCCCTAAACCCTAAACTCTAAACCCTCAACCCTCAACCCTCAACCCTAAACCCTCAACCCTCAACACTATACCTTAAACCCTAATCCCTCAACCCTTAACCCTCAACCCTAATCTTAAAGCTAAACTTAAAGCTTCCACTCATTCCACCATCCCTAAGGGATCCATAAATGCAAAATTAGATGCCTCTATTGATAAAGCCAAACATCCCAAGGGTCCTCATCCCTTAGGACATAAAAACAAAGAGTCAAAGAAAAATCAATCCAAAAAGTTATTGTTGGTCATGATGTTAGTCACAAACAAACATAGAATAAAAGTACACATTAACCTTTATTCAACTTGAAAGATACTATGAATTCAAAGAATTCAGGATCCCAAGTCTCTGGTGATTAGGTCTTAATCGTCTAAAGTCACTCAGAGGTTAATGTGAGTTGCTGTTTCCATTTTGGGGCCTTACGTGGAATTTTATCATCATCATGACATTCCTGCAGAAATTCTTTACAGAGAAGTTATATTATGCAATTATTTGATGAGAAGATGTGGAAATACCTCAATCTTTGCATGATATTTTCAATTCTACATGCTTTGTATTCAAATATGCTAAATATCTATGATTATCTACGAGATGTCTGCATATTTGTGTCATTTGCTTAAGATTATCAATTATTTGCAATTATGGAGATCAAATGCTCTGAAATTAAAAAAAACTAAAAGGAATACTTCAATTTAATATTGCACCTTTAGCTATTGATCCACATACATACTTGATACTGTCATGAGGAGAAGAAATCGAACCATATGTTCACCAGGATATTCCACAGCTAAATACAGTTGATGCAAACTTCAGAGGATGAGGAATGAAAACAATACATGCAACATGATGAGCACTCCAAGGGATGTAGCAAATCAAAGCACATATCCAGAATTCAGACACAGATTACTCAAGATTTACGAAGATTTGTAATTGAAATACTCTTCTCTTTCATTAAGTATGCAAAAGACATGTACATATACAATAATTTTGAAATGAGCCCTGAATACTTCAGCAAACAAATTTTAATTAAGTTTCAAATGTTTTCAATAAGGCATTCCACCACCTTTTATAGAATAAGGTGAGGAATCCGTTACAAAAAGATCTATGATCCTGATTTATCAATACAGATCTACGGTCACGATTCATCTGACTTCGTCAACCTTTACAAAATGGCACAAGTTGCCAGCTGGCAACTATCTATACTACTTATGCTACTATCCCCTTCATGATGTATCTTCATCATGCTCCTCAGCTGATTCATGCGGGTCATCATCATGTGCGTCGCTTCCTGAGCTTTCACTATCCTGATGATGATGTTGCTGCATATGGGGTTGCATACTACTGCGGACCTGCTCATAAGAATGCACAACTTGATCTATCCCTCCGCCATCTTGAGTTTTTGCTTTGATAATGGCGTGCCTATGTGCTTCATATTTGTCTCTACTGTTATCAAGCTTATTTTTCCTGTCCTGCAGTGTTTCTTTATATTTCTCCATCTGGACCTTGATCCTCATTATTTTATCTATAAGTTCTTCTGTCAAGTGGACAGGTGGACCATCTGTCTCTAATTGGAAGTTGCTGTGTACGGCCTTGATGGTGGACTCTTCATCTTGATTTTCTATTTTACCTTCCACCTTGCCTTCCAATGCTTCCAATATCACTGCTTCTTCAGACATCAAATCCCGTAGCCTCATGCTGATATCCCTCAGCTTATTATTGCATCTTTTGAGGACTCCACACTCAAACTGAGTGTCTTTACACCAGATATCTATCAATAATGTGGTATTACTATTTAGCACCTACTTACTGATAAGCAGTTGAGGATTTATCCCTTTTATTTCCCCTAAAAGGCTCAGGACTCTCTCCAGTTTGTAAGACCTCTTTCCAGTCTGCATCTGTAATTTATCCACTTTGGTCTTGGAGTCGCTCAAAATGCTCCACCTCTTCAGAGAGGCTTTCATTATTTCTATAGCATCATCCAATGCGGATGACATCCATTTCCTTATCACGGATGCCTCATGTTTCATGAGGTCCAATTTATTTACCTCCTCCTGAGAAATGGCAGTCAATGGGACTGCACGTTCAGTTGTGGTATCATCAGGATTGGTCAGCCCTTTGATATAGGCATGCAATTGAGCAATGTGCTCCTTATGTTGCTTATTCTTCTCCTTCTCTCTTTTCACCTTTTGAATTAGAGAGTCAATGATGTCTTTGCCCTCCTGACCTTCTTGGTCCTCATTGGCAAAACCCAAATCTACTGTGCTGATTTGAAATTCATCCACAGTGATTTTACCTTTTTCTTTCTCCACCACAGGTATGGCAATTTGTGCGGTCCTTCTCCCTATTGCTGGATCTCTTTTAATGGCTGATGTCATTCTGGCCTTCCTCCTGGGTTTCATTATATCGGCGGAGAACAAGGTGGAGATGTCGAACTCTTGAATTTCAAACTCCTCCTCAATATTCACTTCTTTAGCTAACCACGGAGGTACCTAATCATGTTTTCCAGCATCATCATGATGTTCACCCATATCTCCCGTTTCTATCAATAGATGTTGTGGAGATGGTGACTTTTCCTTTTCTTCTTCTTGATGCTCTCTTTGCTGTTGATCTTGTGGCACCTCCTCCTGTTGAGGAATTTCCTTCTCTGGGGGAGCATCTTCTTGGTGTGGGGAACCCTACAGTGTATCTGTATGTAGATCATGCTGATCATGACCTTCTTCTGTCATTACTTCATCTGTTCCCAATTCTTCCCCTTGCTACTTATCCACTGCGCTAGATACTGGGGATTCTGCCTGAGGTGCTGGCGGTTGTTCTGCAGCTATTATTTCTTCCGAGCCTGCACTATCAACTTCTTGTATTTTGGCAGCTGGATCCTCTAGTGCTTCCTTCTTCTCATCAGCCCTTGCTTCCTGAACCTCTACTATAGCAGGTTCCTCTGATGTGTCAGGTGGACTTTGTTGGCCTAACTCAAGAGCATGGCCCTCTGACTCTACCGTCTCTATCTCTTCTGTTGGGTGGCCTTTATCAGGTGATCCTGCTGGCTGTTCAGGACTTGCATCCTATTTCTTTGTTAGATCCACCACTATAGGACTGGTCACGTCTGTGATCAATGCTTCTAGCCCTATCTCTTGAGCTACCTGCTCTGGGCTCTTTTCTTGCTCTTCTTCTGCTTGTTTCATCTCCTCAAGCACAGTTTGAACTGGTGGAGGCTTGTGAGGAGTCATAATTATATTAGCAACAAGTGTTTCCATCTTCTGTGCAGCCACATCCTGCACTACCTCATCGTCAGACAAATTTATTGTCTCATCAAGCGAGACATGTCCTTCTGCTTGCGTCTGAGAGGTTTCTTTCAATTGTTCTTCCGCAAGTTCAGTTTTGAACTTGACTATGGTAGGAAGTGGAACATTATGTTGAAGTTCCTTCGGCACTTCACTACCTGCCCCTTGTAATAGTGTAGGGAGTTCACTTATTCCACCTCTCATGGAGGTTCTTTGTTTCTTAGGTGTGGTAGAGACTAGCACCTGTGGAGCTCTCCTCTTCCTTTTTATTATTAACAGAGCCTCTTCTTCTTCAGGCTCTTCCTCCATGAGGATATCCTATGTATCATGTTTCCCTGAGGATTGACCCACTTCCAGGGTCCCAGTTATTCCAGCCTCAGCTGTCTTACTCTTCTTGGGTTTCTCTTTCTTTGGAGAGGATTCTGACTCTGATCCTGATCCTGCCGCCTCCTCAGCTGTAAATACTGCCCTGTCAATTATAACCCCTTTGGGTTGTTTATCCACTTTCTTACCCCTTGGGGGTCTTTTGCTCTGTTGTTGTGGTGGAGGTAACTTGTCTCCCTTAGCCTTCCTTTTCTCAAGCAGGAAGTCATCATATACCTCCCCAGGAATATCCTGGCCCTTCTTTTTGTTGTCCACCATAATGGCAACACCTTTCTTTTTCAATGCCTCTACCTGATCATCGACCCAAGCTTGAGTCAGCTATATGGTCCTAGCAATGAATGGGTCCAAAGATATATCTTCCTACATGGTGAGGTCAGGTGCAGAGATAGTGTCATTGTATATCTTTTTCTGTTCATATTCATCTGCCGTTATCCTGCCATCATCCTTCTTCAATTGTTGGGGAAGGGAGATACAATCAAAAGTCCTAATTTGGTTCAGAGTCAACCTCTGATACCTTCTTCTCTTGGCTTCTGCCTCATCTTCGCAGTCAGCCCAAAAATCTTCTAGGTGCCTCTGATGAATAGGCTTTCCTAGTATCTTCTGTATCCTGCCGTAGGGATCATATGGTCTTGTTATTGGGAAAGGCTGTAGGTTCATTTTATTCAGGGTGACCATCACCTTCTTTATATTTTCAGAATCAGGGCACATATAGTTTCCAATGCTGACTGGGAACAAAATTGGTGGCAGCTTCTTGGCGTCCTTGTACATCTTTATCATCACAGAGCCCTGCCTGATAAATTCCATTAATATCACCGCATCGGTAGGATACCTTGGCAGCATGAGGGGATGTTCCTCAAAACCTTCAACCCTTACATAAGAAAAGGTTGCAAATTGGATATACCAGGCTCCATGCCTGTAAACTACTTCTTGAGCCTCCATGCTCAATCCTTTTGTTCTGTCCTCTTCCATGGTCCTTACCAGATGCATAGAGAATGCATCATTGACCAGTTTGTAGTCTCTGAGGTAGTTGGTTCTCTGTAACTGGGGATGATGATCCCAGATGTATGCAGCATTTGTGCCTGTGAGCCTTCCATCTGTAACTAAGGCATCAAAAGTGCCTCTATAAGCACAAGAATAAACAATGTAAGATGTCATGTAAAATGCACAATTTGAACCTCCCAGGTTCATCACCTGCTCATACAGAGCATCACCTATTTGGCCCCATAGTGGATTGGTGTTCAAATACAGACACATCATTATAACTCCATACATCCAATCCCTAAAACTGCCAGTATCAGGTTGTCCTGTTACTTGATTCAGGAGTGCAATCATATACTGGTACTCCTCACTGAAATCGTATTTAAACATGTGCACTGGGAGTTTGGCCGCTGCAGGATATGTGCTATTCTCTGCTCGCCATTGATACATGTTCTTTCTGGCCAATTTCTTGTTGGCCTCATACTCCTTTTCTACCTTTCTCAAGTCCACACTCTTTACTTTACTACCCAACGGTAGTCCAAATGTCTGGGAGAGACCCTTGATGGAGAGGTCTGCATATATTCTTCCATGCTTTACCACTTGCCTTGTCTGAGGATTATAATTCCGGGCACATTCTATAACCAGCTCCGAAGGTTCCATGGAATATGGGAAACCAACAGCATTCCACATTCCTGACACAAATACTGCATCCAGCACAGGACTCTTGTCCTGCCCATCATTCAATTTAGCTGACCAGGCCTCCAGATTAGTGCTCCCCTGATGGGTATTTGTAATTGCTCCATATTTGAATAGGACTCCCCTCTGAGAAGAGAACATAGGCCTACTGAATTCCTCTTGACACTTAACATACCGCTTGTCAGCCATGAGTACCTGCAATTAACAACAATCCTAACTCACAACAGGTATATACATGCATACATATTGCAATTAAAATCACTATGCCTACTGTATTTCTTCACCATTACTTAATCATATGGATGCATAAACCAAAACTTCCATCATCATACCTGAACAATAATGACATGATGAGGGTTTCATTTACTTACCTGGTTATGCAAATTTCTCTTTTATACCAGTGGATTGCCAATGATGCTCCTAATTCAGCTGATGATCACCTCTTTCCTTCTGTCTGTGAGCTCAAATCGTGCAATAGTAGCTGGTATGTGGATATGGAAGCTGGTGCTCTGTAAAAACAATTTTATCGCAAGGTAAATGTGAAAATGGCAGTTGAATTACCTTTTAACCTCGCAGTTAGGTTACACTTAGGGCAACTCTGACAAGTTAGATTACATTCCTTGATTATTCGTGTGAAAACGCAGGATCTTGCCAGTGTTTCATTGGGTTCCGAGGTTGGCGGGAACTACCTACCATGTCTGCGCGCATTAAATGATAATGGCGGCAATGGGAGCGGGGGGATATCCATATGACAAGATATCATGAGGGCAGGATGATATTCGCAAATATCGGGTTGAGTTTCAATATCATCCTCCTCCCTCATATTGAAATTGTTATCGCGACAAGATTCAGGTGACAAAAGCACCTTTGTTTATGTTTAGTACATCAGGAGGATATTTCGGTGTATCGGGTGATGTTTCAAAATATGATGATGACGAGACCAACTTACATGTCTCTTTTTGGAACATCGGGATGACGTCATCCTGATAGTCGTTCTTTGTATCGGAAATACATCATGACGTCATCGTCATATCAGGTGAACATGATCATGTTTGGAAAAATATCCTGTCGAAATATGAATGTGATGATGATGTCATCATCATGTCTGCTTCTTCGTTTATCTGGTTTGGATGACGTCATCAGGATATTTGCAAAGGGTGATATTTTGCATCAGGAGGATATTAAGAAATATCGGGTTACATTCAAAAACATGACGCTCGCAATACAAAAGACCACTTGACGGGGAAGACTTACTACCACTTAAAGTTGACGTCCGGATATTTGAGCCATAGGATATTGTCGGGGGATATTTCAAAATATGATGATGATCTTCAAAAAGATGACAGGTTATAAAAAAGTATATGATCCCTCCTCTTACGAATATCAGGTTTGATCGAAACTTTGACCGTTCATAACTCTCCCATCCTGAGGAATATCAGGATGATGTAAAAGACAAACCTGCGTGAATTTTAATACTCTTTCAAACTATGAGGTCACAGAAATGAAATACAAAATTTGTCAAACTGACCTCATAATGGTGACTTACCTCATCCTGACTCCACATGATGATGCACCTGACTTACTTTTACCAGACCGCCAGAGAACAAACAAGCCAAGCCAGAAGTTGGGTCCCTATTTTGCCAAGTCAAAATGGGGCGTGTTGTGTAACCACACAACAATTATCCAAGCCCATATCTCCACAAGTAAAGTCCAAAACCAAAATGGTATGGGTACCTAAGCAACAAGAAATCAAGTTAAATGAGACATCTACCTCTAAAAAATCCCAACCATCTACTCCCATCTCAAATTCCCATTCTACTCAAAAGTGCCAAAACATTCCATCCCACAAGTAAAACAAAAGTAATCAAACACCTAAGTCTATGTGGGTTCCTAAAGCCCTTCATCATCCATCTCCTAAGCAAACATCTCCATTGCACCCTACACCACCTCCACATCACAAGCTTCAACATTTATCATGATGTGTGCAACCATTGGTCATGGTTCCCTTCCATCTCATAATAAATCTACCATCATTCATCCACTATCCTACATACCATCCACATACCATCCCTATGGTCCATGCTTTGGCATAAGTCTGACATAATCCACATCATAATCCACTATTTTCCCTACATAATCCACTTTTCTCCCCTCTAGAATCCACATCATAATCCATTATCTGCCTAATCCATTTGCCTTCCATGTATCCCTTACCAACATCGATGAGGGTACTCGACATGGTCCATGTGAGGACATCATTCTCTAATGGGACTATAACCTTTCAGTGCAACATAACGCATCCTTCAACCCTCAACCATAAACACTATACCTTAAACCCTAATCCCTCTAGCCTAAACCCTAATCTCTCAACCCTAAACACTATCCCTAAAGCCTGAAGTCTCAACCCTTAAACCTTAAACCCTAAACCATATCCCTAAACCCTCAACCCTAAACACTATACCTTAAACCCTAATCCCTCAACACTAAACCCTAATCCCTCGACCCTCAACCCTAATCCCTTATCGCTAAACCTTAAACCCTATCCCTAAAGCCTCAACCCTCAACACTTGAACCTTAAATCCTAAACCCTATCCCTAAACCCTCAACCCTAAACACTATGCCTTAAACCCTAATCCCTCAACTCTAAACCCTAATCCCTAAACCCTAAACCCTAAACCCTAAACCCTCAACCCTAAACCCTAAACCCTTAACCATCAACACTATACCTTAAACCCTAATCCCCTCAACCCTCAAACCCCAACCCTAATCTTAAAGCTAAACTTAAAGATTCCACTCATTCCACCATCCCCAAGGGATCCAAAAATGTAAAATTAGATGCCTCTACTGATAAAGCCAAACATCCTAAGGGTCCTCATGCCTTAGGACATAAAAACAAAGAGTCAAAGAAAAATCAATCCAAAAATTTATCCAAGTCCATACCTCCACAAGCAAAGTCCAAAACCAAAATGGTATGGGTACCTAAGCAACAAGAAATCAAGTTAAATGAGGCATCTACCTCTAAAAAATCCCAACCATCTACTCCCATCTCAAATTCCCATTCCTCTCAAAAGTGTCAAAACATTCCATCCCACAAGAAAAAAAAAAGTAATAAAACGCCTAAGTCTATGTGGGTTCCTAAAGCTCTTCATCATCCATCTCCTAATCAAACATCTCCATTGCACCCTACACCACCTCCGGATCACAAGCTTCAACATTTATCATGATGTGTGCAACCATTGGTCATGGTTCCCTTCCATTCTACAATAAATCTATCATCATTCATCTACCATCCTACATACCCTCCACATACCATCCCTATGGTCCATGCTTTGGCAGAAGTCTGACATAATCGACATCATAATCCACTATTTTCCCTACATAATCCACATCATAATCCACTTTTCTCCCCTCTAGAATCCACGTCATAATCCACTATTTGCCTAATCCATTTGTCTTCCATGTATCCCTTACCAACATTGATGAGGGCACTCGACATGGTCCATACGAGGACATCATTCTCTAATTAGACTATAACCTTTCAGTGCAGCGTAACACATCCTTCAACCCTCAACCCTAAACACTATACCTTAAACCCTAATCCCTCCACCCTAAACCCTAATCCCTTAACCCTAAACGCTATCCCTAAAGCCTGAAGCCTCAACCCTTAAACCTTAAACCCTAAACCCTCAACCCTAAACACTATACCTTAAACCCTAATCCCTCAAGACTAAACCCTAATCCCTCAACCCTAAACCCTAATCCCTTATCGCTAAACCTTAAACCCTATCCCTAAAGCCTCAACCCTCAACACTTGAACCTTAAATCCTAAACCCTATCCCTAAACCCTCAACCCTAAACACTATGCCTTAAACCCTAATCCCTCAACTCTAAACCCTAATCCCTAAACCCTAAACACTCAACCCTCAACACTATACCTTAAACCCTAATCCCTCAACCCTCAACCCTCAACCCTAATCTTAAAGCTAAACTTAAAGCTTCCACTCCTTCCACCATCCCCAAGGGATCCATAAATGCAAAATTAGATGCCTCTACTGATAAAGCCAAACATCCTAAGGGTCCTCATGCCTTAGGACATAAAAACAAAGAGTCAAAGAAAAATCAATCCAAAAAGTTATCCAAGCCCATACCTCCATAAGCAAAGTCCAAAACCAAAATGGTATGGGTACTTAAGCAACAAGAAATCAAGTTAAATGAGGCATCTACCTCTTAAAAATCCCAACCATCTACTCCCATCTCAAATTCCCATTCTGCTCAAAAGTGTCAAAACATTCCATCCCACAAGCAAAACAAAAGTAATAAAATGCCTAAGTCTATGTGGGTTCCTAAAGCCCTTCATCATCCATCTCCTAAGCAAACATCTCCATTGCACCCTGCACCACCTCTGCATCACAAGCTTCAATGTTTATCACGATATGTACAACCATTGGTCATGGTTCCCTTCCATTCCGTAATAAATCTACCATCATTCATCCACTATCCTACATACCCTCCACATACCATACCTATGGTCCATGCTTTGGCATAAGTCTGACATAATCCACATCATAATCCACTTTTCTCCCCTCTAGAATCCATGTCATAATCCACTGTTTGCCTAATTCATTTGCCTTCCATGTATCCCTTACCAACATCGATGAGGGCACTTGACATGGTCCATGCGAGGACATCATTCTCTAATGGGACTATAACCTTTCAGTGCAGCGTAATGCATCCTTCAACCCTCAACCCTAAACACTATACCTTAAACCCTAATCCCTCCATCTTAAACCCTAATACCTCAACCCTAAACACTATCCCTAAAGCCTGAAGCCTCAACCCTTAAACCTTAAACCCTAAACCCTATCCCTAAACCCTTAACCCTAAACACTATACCTTAAACCCTAATCCCTCAACCCTAAACCCTAATCCCTTATCGCTAAACCTTAAACCCTATCCCTAAAGCCTTAACCCTCAACACTTGAACCTTAAATCCTAAACCCTATCCCTAAACCCTCAACCCTAAACACTATGCCTTAAACCCTAATCCCTCAACTCTAAACCCTAATCCCTAATCCCTAAACCCTAAACCCTCAACCCTCAACACTATACTTTAAACCCTAATCCCTCAACCCTCAACCCTAATCTTAAAGCTTCCACTCATTCCACCATCCCCAAGGGATCCAGAAATCCAACTTCCTAAGCATAATCCCTTGAAACAAAATTTTTTAAGAGCAACTGATCCTTATCAGAAAAATCATGTGCATGTCTTGTCGATCAACAAGTTTTAGTTCTTTATTGAACATTTTATGCATATCAAGAAGAGATAAATAAAGTCATAGTGATCAAAGATCCCAAGATAACACTTTCTACATGATCGGGAAGATAGTGCATAGTTTTTCACCGATTAAAAAGCTTATCGGCAAAAGCAAGCTAGTCGGATTGAAGTTTTCAAATTACACCAATCTTAAGCGTCACACCGATGGACAATTTTTTAGGGAGAAACTTATATACTCTCATTGATAAAACAAAATAACACGTGTCAGGGAGACATGAATGATCAGAGTAAGTCCCTCAAATCTCTCTGACTGTATGGGTTACTCCAATAAGGAACACCATAAGAGTTTTCGGTGAAAGTCCTACCGATTTGTCCCACCGAACAAAGAGATGGAAGAAACAGGCCGGGGAGACTAATTATATTGGAAAAACATCCCATTCTCTTAGCGTTGACACATGTCAGCCCGATAACAATAGGAATGACTATTATTCGTTGGAAGGACCCTCAACGACGACTAAAAGGATTTCTAATAGTTTAGATTACCCTGATATCGGGTAAACTTCATATTTTTCTCCCCAAAACGTTAAGACAAAATGCACCTATGCAATATCGGTGAGATTGCTAAATGTCTTCCTGACTGAATAAGAGAACTAAAGGGACACTGCGTATCAGAAAGACATTCAGTGAGTCTTGGCGATCAGTTATGAATATATAAACAAAGATGACACCAAATGAAGCACATAGATCGACTTGAAACTAGGAGAGTCCCACTGATGCAATATGACATTTAGAAATTCAAAAAATCTATTGCATTCATTTCCAGTGATGGACATTAATGGCTGCACGAACGAACATTATATGAACAATTTTGATGGAAAAAGAATTGAACTGAAAGTATTTTTCATAAATTGCAGCAGAGAAAAAATAGGAGATTGAAGTGGAGGTCAAGGAGTTCAATGCACCCATAGTATACAAGTAAGCATCTGAGATATCCCTGCAATTGCTAGATTATAATTTAGTTCTGTAGAGAAATAAGATGGAGGGTCCTGCAAAAACAAAAAATAAGAAGCAATAGGGTGAAACTAGTCAGTCCAAAAATAAGAAACAAAAAACTAAAATAGGGTGAGAATTGAAAGAAAAGGAATGAAAATTAAACGAAGACCTAATTGATCAATTGCCTAGCTCAGGGCCAAAAGCTAGGAGGTCTACACAATTGAGGGCTGATGTAGAAAGGTTAGAGGATAAATGCAAACATATAGGAAATTTATATAATCTGTTAGGACACATTTGCTGTTCATGTGTGGTTATCTTGATTGGTTTCTGGTTGGAGTGAATTAAATATCCTTTCAAATAATTCTTTTTGATTAGTTCCTGCCAAGGATTAAAATCCTTTTAAATTCGTATTGTGATTAGTTTCCCTCAAAGCCTTATTTAAAGTTTACTTACTTTCTCAAAACTAGAAATATCAACATTAGGAACAACTCACAATCTTATAGCTACTTCACACCTCTTTGCCATTGTGAAGGTCAAATCAAGTCTGCACCAATCATTAAGGTATACCCACCTAGGTCTAGCAAAGCCTGAAGTGAAGGGGGTTTAGCCATATCTGCCCCGTGTCATTAGCCAAAAACGTTAAGAGAGCTTGGCAACCTCTTGGTGCACAACTATTATGTGACTATTGTCATTGTTGTGTATTATAGGATCCAGAGGAGGCCATGGAGAGAGGACGTGGATGACATAGAACTACTAAATTGCAGAGAGGAAAGTGGGTGGAAATAGATATGACAACGGAATCTGTAGATACAATAGAGGTAAGAAGAGAAAGCAACCTCAACAAAAGGAGGAAGGTGTTTATGAATTCACAAATGCTACAACATAGAGGAGATAAAGTCATTTTTTTGTCCATGAGGCCTCTGAGGTCAAACATATTGGTTGAAAATGCACAGGAATGCTAATTAAATGTGATTCTATGATCAAGGGAAAAGTTTGAAAATTAGGATGGCCAAAACATGATATGAATATGTAACATATATGACTAAAGTGAGGTTTTGTGTTGGGTAGCATATTCATTGAAATGATATAATTGGTTTACTAAACATTATTTACTATGTTGTGTATTATATGGGCTAGATGAGGCCATGGCAACATATCGTGTCATATCAAATGAGGACACAATGGATGAAGCAGGATATCAGGTACTCAAATTTTGACTTAGGAAAAAATGATCTGATAGCATTTTGTGATAAGTCCATCTTTTTTTTATGGTATTATTGAAATTTATAATGTATTATCCAATCTTCACATAAATTAATGCATGTTGTTGATTATTGTAGATGGAGATTGGAGCACATGCAGAGCCTAAGCATTCAACTAGAAAAAGAAAAAGATATGTACGTGGACGTGGACCTAAAAGTTCCCTCATACCATACATATCCATTGAGATTCCCAGATCTTCCTCAAGCTGTTAGGCTCTATTAGGAGGAACTTAGCTCTGATACCAATTGTTGATAACTGAGAGGGGGTGAATCAGTTATCTTAATTAATTTAACTTTATGTTCTTCTTTAATAACTAGTGCAGCATCAAAACAAATAAGCATCCATAACCATGAAAGCAGAAACAAAATCAATACACATAACACAATGATTTTGACGTGGAAAACCCTGTTAAGGGAAAAACCACGGGGTGACTAACCTAAGATTGTATTCTCTGTTAAAAGAATAGAAGTACAAAATGGTACTTGCCAATTAGGGCTCACTACTCGAGCACACTGCTCACAAGAGGCTCACTTCCTACAAGAGACTCACTATCTACAAGGTACAAAGAAAGTAACAAGATACTTGAACTGATGAGAAGCATCCACACATGCTGAGGTTCAGTTCTGGTTAGGCTCAATATAGTGATCTACTACACTTCATTCTTCCTCTTCTTTAGTACTACTATCCTGTCACATACCGGACCTGTATTATTGCTTCCACAGTGCTCTCTTCTTTTCTTTGTACTTCACAACACACCACACATACCTTCTCATTGAAATCCATCTGGTATATATATCCACACAAAGCATTTCAACATCTTTCTAGTCAACATCCAGAATACTCAATATTTTCCCAATCTTTGGTTTGTCGTCTAAATCCTTGCTTACCAAGTGATGTGTATCAAATAGATGCTTATAGAAGTCATCAATCATGTCGGCCAATCATGAATGATCCCTTAAGAAGCTTGATCACCATCAATATCTCATCCGGATTAAGGTCTGATGCTCTGCCAGATAGTTCTTCCTCATTCTACTCTACCAAACATGAATCTGATACTTAGGTACTCATATCTCTTCACTCTTTCATCACCGGATGCTCAATCCCTGGAATCTATCAGTCAAGGTACTCGTCTTGACTTCTCCAAGTCCACACTTTACTGAGATACTTCCTCTAAGAGATCCGGACCTGATTGTCGGACCTTGCTGCATGCTCTGTTCTTGGTCACCGGACCAAAATACTCTTCAATTTGACTTCCGGTATAGACACACCATGTCCTACGGATGTGCGGGATGGACTTTGTTGCCATCAATGACAATACTCATGAAGCCACACAGTGTCTCTTGCCAACAGAATGATCCTGCAATCAAAACCAATACCTGTACACAGTCTCCTCAACCAAAATGCCTCCTTAGAGACATGAGTAGTAGCCATATACTCTGATTCTGTGGTGGAAAAAGAAACTGTGGGCTGCCTCTTACTCATCCAACTCACTGCTCCTCCAAACAAAGTAAACACATAGCCACTAGTGGACCTTCGACTGTCTAGTCACCTACCCAATCTATATCAACAAAACCCTATATGTCCAAAGATTTATCAGCACTATCAGTACTAGAATAAACCAAATAGTGATCAGGAGTACCTACAAGATATTTAAACACCCTCTTCACATAGTTCCAATGCTGTCTACCAGGGTTAGACATAAATCTGCTCAAAACTCCCACTACTTGGGCAATATTTGGTCTAGTGCAAACCATTGCATACATCAAACTCCCTACAACACGAGCATATGGAACATTAGACATATCCTCAAGATCATCCTCAGTCTTTGGACACATATCTAATGAAAGCTTAGTACGAATGGGTAAAGGAACTCTAACTGGGTTACATTCCTGCAAACTAAACCTTTGCAAAATAGTATTCACATACTTACTTTGTGACAACCAAAGCTTTCTATTAACTATGTCCCTCCTGATCTCCATTCCCAAAATATACCTTGTAGAACCAAGATACTTCATCTCAAATGCACCTGAAAGTTGGGCTTTAAGTTCACTAACCATACCCTTAGTATTGTTGAAAAACAACATGTCATCAACATACAAAGCAATAACCAGTATAGAATCATCAACACAATGAATGTAAACATAGTGGTCCTCCTCACTTCTAACAAAACCCAATTTCAAAACAAATGAGTCAAACTTTTGATACCACATTCTGGAGGACTGTTTTAGACCATAAAGAGACCTCTTTAACCTGCAAACCCAATGTTCTTTTCCTTTTACCTCAAAACCTGTAGGCTGTTGCATATAAATTTCTTCTTCAAGATCTCCATGCAAAAATGTAGTCTTAACATCCATTTGCTCAATCTCCCAATCATAAGCTGTAGCAATGGATAAGAGAAATCTAATAGAAGTCAATTTAGCAACAGGAGAGAATATCTCACCAAAATCAACTCCCTCTCTTTGGGAGTAGCCCTTGGCTACCAGTCTAGCCTTGTACTTCTCCAATGACCTGTTTTCTCCAAATTTCTTTTTGAAGACCCACTTACAACCTATGGCCTTTCTTCCTTTGGGAAAATGAACAAGATCCCAAGTGTTACAAGAGTCTAAAGCCATCATCTCCTCCTGCATGGATAGATGCCAAGACTCATTATCATCTGCAGAAATAGCTTCCCTGTAGGATCTAGTTTTATTGTTAGCACTCAATAAAGCATATACACAATGGAAATCTAGTGGGCTATACCTATCAACTGGATTTGGTTGTCTTGTGGATCTCCTCAAGGGTGGAGTAAGAGAATCTACTCGTTCTTCTGCATGATCATCTGCACCAACTTCTTCTGTAACAACAGACTCATCTTCATCAAAACTACTTGAATCTTCTTCTTCTTCTTCACCCCCCAATTCATCATTCTATTCTTCTTGAGGTGCATCTTGCTACTCTAAATCAAAGTGCACCTTCTTTACCTTTTCTTGTTTCTCTTTTGGCTGCTTAGGTTTAGTAATAGCTCTAAGTTTCCTGAAAATAACATCTCTAGTGGATTCCAAACCTTATAACCTTTGACATCATCACCATATCCAATGAATGTACACTTTTCAACCTTTGGATCCAACTTAGATCGCTTTTCCTTAGGCACACGAACAAAAGCCTCATAGCCAAAAACCCTTAAATGTGAAATAGAAGGTTTCTTACTTGTCCACACTTCATAAGGTGTCAAATCAAGAGCCTTACAAGGAGATATGTTTATCAAGTAGCAAGCAGTACACATAGCCTCTGTCCAAAAGCATTTATCCAACTGTGCATCACTAAGCATACTTCTGGCCCTTTCCATAATTGTTTGGTTCATCCTTTCTGCAACACCATTATGTTGTGGTGTTTACAGAGTTGTCTTTTATCTGATTATATCTGTATGTTTGCAAAACTAATCAAATTCCTTAGAGAAATATTCCCCTCCATTGTTAGATCTTAATACTTTTATCTTTAAACCTAATTGGTTCTCTACTAATACTTTGAATTCCTTAAACTTAGTGAAAACTTTAGATTTATGCTTCATAAAATAAATCCATGTAAGTCTAGATACATCATCAATGAAGGTTACAAAATAACAAGATTTTCTAATAGGTTCATTATGCACAGGTCCAAACACATCTGTATGAATAATTTCTAACTTCTCTTTTGTTCTATTGCTTCCTAAAGGAAATGATTTTCTATTTTGTTTTACCAAACACACAATGCTCAAAGAAATCAAAGTGCTCATCAGAATAGGAGAAACCATCCAACAAATTTTTATTCTTAATAGTTTTTAGTACATTATTGCTTGTGTGACCCAATCTACAGTGCTGTAACATACATGTATTTTTAGTAGTGGCCTCAGATACATAGGAGGCATTACAAAGTGTAGTGGCTTTAAGCTTAAACAAGTTCCTGAATCTCTTCCCTTTCACTACCACCAAGTTCCCTCTCACCAATCTGTAGCCATGCTTGTCAAATGTCACATGCATTCCCAAATAATTCAACTTTGAAACTGAAATCAGATTTCTAGCTAATCTAGGTACATACAAAACACCAGGAAGGGTTTTAATCCTCCCATCACTGAAACACAACAATACCTTTCCTTTCCTGACAATTGGATATATGAAGAGTTGTCACCAAGGTAGATATTACCTCCATCATATTCTTCATATGAGGAGAACCGTTCCTTATGCGGGGTCATATGCAATGAGCATCTTGAGTCAACCAACCAGTGATCATTAGAAACAAGATTACATGCAGAAACTAAAACTTCTTCACCTGCATTCAAGGACTTATCTGAAGTACTCTCCCACTATTTCTTGGGATTTCTACACTCCTTCACATGTCCCCTTTTACCATAGTTCCAACACTTAGCTCTGTTCTTTTTACCAGGAGTCTTAGACCGATCCTTGGACTTGTCCTTAGCCCCTTTCTAATCTCCTTTTAGTCCCCTTTCCTTAGACCTTCCCCTAACATTAAGAGCATCCCCTGAACTATCCAAACTCTTCTTCCCCAATTCTTGTGACAGTAGCACCGAAACAAGAGCATCCAACTTTGGATCTGCGAGGCTAGCAGTGATAGCAAGGATAACATTCTCCCAAGACTTAGGTAAAGAACAAAGAAGTAAGATACATTTATCTTCCTCACTAACTTCAACATCTACTGAATCAAGTTGACTCACTAACAAATTAAAAGAATTTAAATGCTCTGCAACCAAATCACCCTCTTTCATTTTCAAAGAAAACAACTTCCTTTTTAAGTAAAGTTTATTTACCATACTCTTGGCTTGATCAATCTCACCCAACCGATTCCACAATTTGTATGTGTTATCCTCCTTTGTGACATTTAACAAGATAGAGTCTGAAAGAGACAACCAGATGGTTCCCCGTGCCTTCTTATCCAGTCTATCCCACTCATCTTGAGAGACATTGTCAGGTTTCTTCTCTTTTTGGACAGCCAACCATTGGTTTCTTTCTTCCAACAAATCTTCCATTTTCAGCTTCCACAACTCATTCCCCATTATGTTGAACTTCTCAATGTCCAAATGAGAGGTTGATGCAATGGTGGATGCAGCCATAATAAAATCACAAGATCTGCAAAATAAACACAACCAAATCCCCCACTACAGCTACAGTTTCCACACTACCACCCAAGAGTCAAAGTTGACCAGGCTCTGATACTAAATGTTAGAAGTGAAAGCAACACTACTTCAATGGAAATCTGATTCGAGATAAATTTCAACAATATTTAACTGTGTGCTATTAACAATGGAGATTGTAACAAAACATAAACCCACAATACAGAAATATACTAGAAGCAGAATGAAGCACATAACACAAGTGTTTAACATGGAGAAAACCCTTGCGGGTAAAAAACTTCACCAAGAAAAGAGGCCAAGTTGTACTATCTTCACAAAAGGAGATTACAAATACATTCACTTCCTCTATCCTTCAATCTTCACTCCAGCAAAACCTGGGTACCTGTAAACTATTATATGCATCTCATCTACTATGCTATGGTTTATATAGAATTTACACAACCTCAAGACATTAAATGACTTCTTACAAGCCCATAACACTTGTCAAGAGTCAACAATACAACCTTGGGTGTCCATGGCCAAGAATAGGCTCTTACGAGGTCATAAATACTATCATACATGCAACCTACACTTGGAAAAATGTGCCCATGCAAGCTTGAACACCTTGGGGGCAAAAATAGCCACTTACAACATCTTATGATGCGTCATATGCTATTAATAGTGTCATAGATTCTTATGACAACTTACAGTTGTCATAGAAACTCTTACACCTTACAACATCTATGACGTGCATCATAACACTAAAAATAGATTATTCCTCCACATGTGCACCCCACTTTGACCAATTACCATTTACCATAGTAAATAACATCTCGTAACTACCACTGGTAACTTTAGGACTTATCGTGCAGTAACTCCATAATTACCGTGGACAGTAAATAATTTTTACTTCTGTCGGTGAAACTTGTACATCCCTTATGGGTAATTACAAATTACAAATAATAAATGGAATAAATACAATATTGGGATTTACAAGGTTAATGGCACCTTATCCCAACATTGATGGTATGGGTATGATTCATTGTTTAAGAAATTCCAACAACAAATGCAAGAACAAGAATGGCTAAGCCATGCCATAGTAATGAAACTAGAGAATGATGTAGACTTTATCATTGACAAAGACTACATTCACTTGGAACAAGTCAAACCAAGAACTTTCATTATACTTCCACTACCATAAGAAGATTCCAATGATTTATTAGAAACAACATCCCAACATCTACTCTCATATCCAAAAGACTCTGGACATGGATGAAAGGTTTGGAACATGGAGTGAATTCATAGACAAGAAAGCAAAGAAGGATGCTATGTAAAAATTTACCAAAAAGAGGGAAAAAAGTGCCAAGGAGGCTAGAGCAAAACAAGATCATGTACCACCAAGTATCAAAGAAATTAATATCCAAAAAAATGCTCAAACCTAGTAGAATTGAAAAAGGAGCAACCCAAGATGAGATCGAAGAGATTAGGCTCTATGAGTGGAAGCAGTCCATTGCATAAAGGAAAAACAATAAAATTGGAACAACTGCAAAAATAAGAAAAAGGAAAAAAGAGGAAATAGGTAGAAGTAGAAATAATCAACATAAAAGATATCCCCCAACAAGCTTACGACCCCAAAAGAAGAAACCATGAAAGTTTTGCTACAGATGATCTTAGAGAAAGAAGGAATAGGTAAACAACTGACAAAAGAAAAAAGGTAGAAATAGAAGGCACACACACAAAAAATACAATATGTGGATACCTCATAAGAGTAAAAAGAAACTTCAAAAGAAGAACAAATAAAACAAAAAGAGGCACAAGAGAAATCCCAAGAACCAATCTTGGAGAAAAAGAAGTTATTCATAACCTTGTACGCAATTGGGAAATCATTAGAAGTAGCTAAGACTTACTCTACTACTACAATAACTAACAAAGAAGTCATTGTTCAAGCCATGGTGGATTTTATTAATAGTCATTACTCCATTAAGTAGATTACTAAGGGGTTTCTATAAGAATTGGTAAGAATCCTATAAAAATAGCTAACCACACAAGAGAAAAGGCTTTTCAATTGCAAGTACCAATCAAACACCAAGAAGTAGAAGAGATGGATAAGGATTTAGATCTCTCCCCAATAACAAAAAGTAGAGTACAAAGCATACAAGACTAGGAACTCAATATGAAACATAGGATAGTTACACTATTATGAAACATGAATATCTCAAAGATTCAACATAAATTGTATGAAGCTGCTATTGTGGTAGTAAAACAAGCTTACAATATTGTATTGGAGAACAAACAAACACAAAAGAAAGTATAAAAATCTACTATAAGAGTCATTGATTGAATCAAGCTGCTAGGATGACTTGCAAATCCCAGGATTGCCTTCTACAAGAGAAAAAAAACACAAAGGATAAATTTGCACAATATTGGATGCAATAATGAAATTGGAATATATAATTACATATGAGATCTTGATTTTATATTTGCAAGATAGAAAACCCTAGGTGACTTTAAAAAGCCCTAAGTTAACTTAATAAAGTGTAATTAAATATTTAATTACACCAACACCCCCCTTAAGTGCATCATAGGGAGAATGAGAAACATGCAAATGATGCAAGGATGGGTCCCAACTATAAGGTCATGTTAGGTCCCCATGTACAAAAATCTTTGATAAATGGAGAAAAGGTGAAAAACATAGTGGGAGAAAAATCCTCTCAGAAAGAGAGAAAACATAAAATAAGTGATGGAAGGACTCAACACCAAGACCCCCCAAGGACTACATCCATCATGAAGATATAATCAATAGATATATACAAGCCCCCATAAGAGAGAATGTGAGAGAAGGTTTGGTGACCCCCTAGAAGTGAGAAGGATGGAACCCTTGTTGAATTATTGTCATTGATGTCAAAGGAAATTGTTCAAGTGTTGTCATTGATGAGTCTAAGGCCAAAAGATTAATCAGTCTAAGTGACAGAGGGCGGCTTACTTGTTTTCTGGAGATTTTTGGAGATTTTTAGAGTTCAGAGTTTTGGCCTTACTCCTTTTTGGAGTTCATCAGAGTTTGGGGTTTTGGCCTTACTTTTTTTCCTTGTTGAGGAAATGAGAAGGGCCCGATAAGGAAGACCCAATCATAATGCTCCGATTTAGTCTAAGTAATCAAAGATCAGAGAGCGGAGGTTTTCATTGTTCCATTCTCAAAATGGAAGTCGGAAGACAGAATGCCTGGCAAGCGAAGTTTGAAATATGCTAAGGGATCAGAGATTAGAATAGTAGAGTTACTTCTTAATCCATTCAAAATCAAGGTTTTTTGTTGACTTGCTATCCCTGGTGAGAAGTCACTTAAGTGACAACTTATTCCATTGTCGTTGTCATTTTATCAGCCCCATTTTCTAGTGTTTACCGGCTTAGGCAGTGAAGGAGGATAAAGTGCATTCTTCATCCAATGGTGCACGTTGATCTTATGATATCAACGGCTAGTGCATATGCACAAAGGAAGAAAAGGAAGACTTTTTCTATCTATGCAGGTGTGAAGAGTGTTGATCCAATGGTGCGCGTTGATCTTATGAGATTAATAGTTAGTGCTTAAGTGCAAATGATGATAGTGGAAGATTTTGGTGGCTACGCGGTGCGAAGTTGTGCCATCCAATAGTGTGCATTGATCCTACAAGATCAATGGCTAGCACAATGCGCAAAGGGAGAAAAGGAAAGTCTTTGGTGGTTGTACGGGTGCAAAATCATGCCATGTGTAAGGCTTTCACAAGCCTACAAGGAATAAAGACTATTTTCTCCACCCTTCCATGCGACTGCATGATGTTGACAAGTGGCAAGCTCCTAATGCAAGCTACAAAGGCAAAAGGCAAAAAGCCTAATGCCCAATAGAATTACCAAGGAAGGGAATAATGGGATCAGACGTGAGCTTCTAAGGGTTTCATAGAGGAAGGTGGTAGATCGGAAGCCTAATCTCTGAAGCTTTGCATATTTAGTTTTTGAAAAAGGAGAAGTTTCAAAGTGTGTTTCTTCAGGATTCAAATTTCTAAGTGCAATCTGCTTAGTTGAGTTAACAATTAGATCAATTTGAAGATTTGTTGGGATAGTTATTTTCAATTCTTCCTCAACAAGTTATGGTTATGCAACTGCATTGATATAGACAATCTTCTATTGTTGTTTCGGTTCAAATAGTATGAGACAAGTGTTGGATTTCCAGTATTCTATTTTGAAAATCAAGGAGGCAGTTGAGAATACGTGGGCAGTTTCTTCTCTTGAAGATGTTAAATAAGGTGGGCTGAGTTGAATTGAATTGTTGTTCTTCACTTGTATGACATGTGACCATGTTAATCAGAACACAAGGTGTAATGATGCTTTGAGCGTGCATTGTAAGTGTGTTAATGAGAACACAGAGAGTCTGGGTGAGTTGAGTGAGAGGAGAATACTGTGTATGAATTGAATAGATGCATTTGAGGTTTGTGAAGAACCAAATGTTTGCATACTTGAATTTGTAAAGATTCAGAGGTTGGTGCCTCTTGTGGACTGAGTTGGTGCTCAGTTCAGGGGATTGTAGTCTCCTTAGAGTTGGAGCTCTTAAATCAGGGGTTCGATGAATCCTTAGGGTGGGTGCCCTTAAAACATTGTAATCAATAGTTTATTCTGTGAGGCTAGATTAGGACGATATATCCTAGTAGTATTTTCTCACCATGTTTTTTTCCATCTTGGGTTTTTTATGTACATCTGGTGTTCATGTCTATATGATCTCTTATTGTTCTTGCTTAAGAACTGAAAGTTATTTTGGTCTACTTTCTAGAGATTAGAAGTTTTTAAGTTTTATTGATCTACTGATTCACCCCCCTCTTAGTAGATTGTGTGTGTTCTAACAAGCCCATGCAAGGAAATTCTCCCTCCCAAAATAGAAATGAGAAGAGAGACCATGTAGCCGCTCCTTAAGATGATTCTTGTAGTGCTAGTAGATGTTCGACAAAGGATGAAAATGAAGATCCATGAACATTGAACAATATTACTCCCCTTGGGAAGAAATAGAACTTCAAATGTGTGTAAAATGTCTTCCCACTCTAGATAGGAATATGTAGGAAGAAGGATGAATGTCTCTGAACTCTACACATGATCCAAAGACAATAATGATGCTCTCAAAAAATGCTCAAAGGTCTCCAATCCACTGCCAAACTATGACTGAATAGGAGGATGAAGAACAATCTCCAAAGAATAAGATGGGGATGCAACTCCATCAAAGCTATCATCAAAGAGGAACTGAATACCCTCCAAAGTATCTCCCAAATCTGCAATGTGGGACTCTACAAATAATGATGAGATATCTGGTAGAAATGTGTCCCTATGAGTTATCTCTAGAAGACTGACAATGTCCTAATGCAAGGAATCACTAGAAGCTCTCTGAGAAGCAACCTTGGACTTAGATGTAGCAATAGGTGATGGGGTAATGGATGTACATGTTGGGTTAGAAGAATTTGCCAAACTAATGCCATTGGCATTACGCAACTATCTCAACTAATGAAGCTCAATTAGTAATTTTAAATAATCAATTTTTTATGCATGCATTCATCTATTGTATGCCTTTTTCTCCCATAATAATCACATTTTAATTTCCACAAACTAGGAGACATGATTATACTATCAAACTAAATTGTAGAAATTATGAAGTTGATATGAAGCCCACCAAATAAATAGAACTTCTCTAGGTGCCAGTAAGTCCAAGTTATCAACCAGAATGCATAAAAATGACAAACTAAATAAAAGATACTTGGAGATGAATCTAGAAAAAGAGCATGTATGACTATGTAGAGCTCCTCAATACCTTTCCAATAACACAAGAATTGTGAAAATCGAAGTTCATGGCAAAAATTTATGAGCTTGGAAGCCAAAAAAGGTGATTTGGACTTCAAACAATAATAAATGTCACCACTAGTAAAATCTAGAAAAGATACTAGCACCAATAGATTGTGCTTAGAACCAACTTTCCAATGTCTATTTGCTTTTAAAAAACTAACTATGTTTTCTCAAGTTATGCCAAAAACAAAAAAATACTTTTGTTAGGGCAAAAAGGTGGCAAAAAATTAGGGTTTGGCACTATTTGGGCAGCTAGGTAGTGGCGCTTTGGGTAGGCAGGCAGTGAATCAACAATTGATAGGTTGAAATCACCAATGGTGGTAGCCAAAAGGTGGCAATGTGGTTGTTTGCAAGGCAACACCGCTTGTGATCCATTGGTGATCGAGTTTGTGTCTACATGGGTCTATTCTTTGGCCACGTGTGCCCTATGGGGGTCAACTAGGCTGGATTTAGTCTTAAAGGCTTTTTTGGCTTGGCCCTTAAATTGGGCATGCATGTTGGACTGGGTCATGGGCCCAATAACTATTTTTTAATTTTTATGTTGTACAGGTGTCATATGACCCTATGGCCAAAACAATTTTACCCTAGATGATCTGGTGGTAGATTTTGATGATTTGAAAATTGTTCTTAAGGTTTTTTGGCCTTCCAAGCACAATGGTAGAGTTAGATTTGACCCAAAATGCTCTAAAACTTAGCTTTCCTCTAGATCCTGAAAAAAGCACCCACTTCAAACCCTTGCAGATTTGGCCTTCAGAGCTCAAATCGAGTCAAATAAAAGGCTAATTTGACTATTTTGACTACTCTGAATCTAATGAAGGGATTTATTTTACACATAATCACACCTATAAAATGGTTCTTTCTTGATTTTTCTCTAGATTCAAGAAGGGGCATGCAGATCTAAAGATTTGATACCACATAAGAGTCACTGATTGACTCAAGCTACCAAGATCACTTGCAAAACCTAGGATTGCCTTCTATAAGAGAAAAAAGCACAAAGGATAAATTTGCACAATATTGGATGCAATAATGAAATTTGATTACATAATTACATATGAGATCTTGCTTTTATTTTTGTAAGATAGAAAATCCTAGGTGAGTTTAAAAAGCCCTAAGTAAACTTAATAAAGTGTAATTAAATATTTAATCACCCAACATCTACTACACTCCCACCATAAATAGAGCAACTAGTAGAAATAGAACAACCACCAAAGATAGAGTAACCACAATGCATAGAGCAACTAGTATTTCCTAAGACATAAAAGGAAACAAAACAACAAGAGGAAACTACACAACAATTAAAAATAGAGGTATCGATTCCAAAAGATATAGTGGATCACAATATATAAGTAAAGAAAAAGGAAGGAGAAAAAGAACATGAAGAAAAAGAATAAGAAACAAGTAAAGAAAAATAATAGCAAGAAAAAAATAGTATAGAAATAGGGGAGGCATCAAAACAACTAATTAATCCACCTAAATAACAAGTAATAGATCCTATCAGCAAAATAAAAGAGTATATGGTTAGGTAGAGGTAGAAAATTTCACCAATAATTATAAGTCCTAACATCTTAATACAACCTTCTATAGGGCCTCAAATTGATTTTACACAGATATCACCTATATAGAAGATAAAGTTGGGAGAAGCATTCACTAGAAACACAAAGCATGATCTCATGCAAAAGAATATCACACTAGAGGAAGGCATGAGAAATATGATCCATAGAATATAGAAAAGACAATTGCATATACAAATTGACTGAGCCACCACCATAATCACCCAAATATATGGAGCTATGTACAAGGATTATTGGATCATATAGCTATTTAGGATTTGGAATAGAAAAATCTAAAAAATAAAATCATAGCAGAGTATGAAAAAGAAAAACTGAGTAAGGCACAACAAAAATGGAGGAATGCTACGAAAACCCTAGACCAAGAAATAAAGAATCTCTAGATGAGGCTTGTGGTAACATTACCACCATATATCAATACTGCACAAATTGGCCATAGGTCACCATAATAGAAAAGACTCAATTAGATGCCTTAGAATCTCAAATTTATGATTTTCAAGTAACTATGATATAAAGGTTGACTTGGATAGAACCCACTAGCAATAGATTCACAATCTCCAACAACAACACAACCAACTAACAGAGTAAAGGACAAAGACCATTACACAAATCAAAGAGTTAGAATTGGAGACTAATATATACTTATCACTTTTGTCAAATCTTCTCCAAGATATAAAGAAAGGAAGTGCTACATCTGTAGAACCAACTACTTTAGTTGCTATAGAGAGAGAGGGTATATGGACATGGTAGCAATAAATTCAAAAATTCATGATATGGTTTGAATATGGGAGCACACATACGAGTAGATGAAAGTAAAATACTAACACATACTACCTTAAAATAGGTATAGTAATGAAAATTTTCATAGTAGCTGATGTCTTGAGGACAAGACAATGTTTTAAGCCCTAGAGGACGTTGGTAGGGAAAACTGCACTACTACCTACATAGCATAAATAGATAAGAACTAGTGTGGTACCTTCACCTAACATACATCACATCCAACATACATCTCCATGGAGAAAGACATGGCTCTCCATATATTTTATACATGTATATTATATATAAATAGATAAGAAAATTATGAAGATAGATAGGCATAAAGAGATACAAGAAGCTCCCCAAGCATATATGATGTTATAACTATGCTTGTAGTAAATGATGTACATTGTATAATTAATATGTAATATGAATATATGAATAGACCTATCTTCTAGTGTCAATGAATGTGGAAAATTATTTGAATCTTTATGTTATGCATATATTACTTACCACATTCTTCTAATTTCCTTCTTACTACAACACCCTGGGTTAACTTATCTAACATAACTAGTACAGACCTTGGACCTACATTTTATTGTCAACAAGGTGCATGAGTATAGGAGGAACACTATGTTTGTTATTGCTTGTCTATATTTTTCACATTGCTTCCCTGTGTTATTTCTATTCTTCTTTCCCTTGATATATTGGTTATTTAGGCACAATGCAAAGCATTAAGGTACCAATGGTTTTTCCATATTGACCCAAATTATTTCTAAATATTGATTTATTTTCTATTTTGACTATATGTCCATTACACTTCTCTATTTATAAATCGTCTATGTTGTAAAATATTTTGTGTTTTCATCTTCTTGATTATTTGGGGATGAAACAAAACATTTTGGTATTTTCTTACCAATTTTAAGTTGACCCAACCAAACCATGCCTACTCGCCCTATTTTTTATATCCCACTTCTTCAATCCTAATTATTCCTTTGTGTTTGTTGTTCTCTATGCATGGAGGATGATGACAATTCTTGAGACATTTATACTATGCTCACTTCTCTACTTCTATACTATATATGCATATATGTCATTCATAGTTTTTTCCCTACTTTAGATTATATGCTTATATGTTACATTCCTTTTCATTTTACTATACTATTATGCTCATATGCTATGTTTATTCTATTTTTTTAGTTTCTCTTTTCACTTTTTTCCTTCGTTATGGGGGAAACTCAATTCTTTACATAATCTAGGGGTATATGTTCTTTGTATACTCCCTCTCTCACATATTTTCACTTTCCATTCTACTCTTAGCCTAGTCTATCATTTGGCTTGTTCCTTATTCATGGAACCCTTTTTTTATTTTCAAATTCAAACCATGTGCCAATATTTAGATATTGCATATAATTTAATTTCTAGACCATTCCAAATCATGCCAAACTCTTTCTCTTTATTTCACCTAACTGGGTTATATATTGTTATTTATTTTCTACATGTTTTATTTTATCATAATGAACATTGACTACTTTTCCTTGTGTGTTTACCTTGTAGATAAGCAATGCACTTTGGAAATAGAGCAAAGAATAAAGATAGGGGAAAGACCCTTATGTGTGTGTAAGGCCTTTTTTAGCATCCACAATATTTTCAATTACTCAAGAAATTCCAATTATACAATTTACTTTGTGTATTTAATTAACACACCATACCAAGTTTGGTGTTATTTAAGCTTGCTAAAGTTGGGGGCAAAATGTAGAGTCAAGAATTTCCTACTTTACAATTTTTATTCCATGTATTGTTCTTATTTTTGGTTTCCACACTTGCAATATGTTTTAAGTCACATGTAAACAAAATCCTCAACCATCTACAAGAACTTGTCAAGTAGCCCAATTCTTGATCTTGATTATTCCTTGAAATTTTTGTAAAATTTGTGACAATTAGAATATTAAGACAATTGTAGTAGTGTTCATGAGATATGAACCAATTTAAAAAGTTTGAAAAGCTAACTTCATTGGCATTTTTACTCTTTAGACTAGATCTTTTCTATGCCTCCTTTTTAAATTGACAAATTTGACCCTCTATTAATCATCTCTTACTATCTTTTGAAGACATCTCATATATCACATCTTCTTGCATCTTTTTACAATCTTTGTAATATTTCATGCACTCTTTTACAATCTTAATAATCTTTCATGCACTCTACTCATTATCAAGAAATTTATAAACTTGAAGTAGTAATTTGGGAAGCCATTCTTAGAGTTTTGAATATTGCAAACTCTCTCCCAAGAGCATTCCTTTGTGAAGTTATAATGTTTTCTCTAGAATCTTTTTCCTATAACCTGTCTTTATCTTTCTCATTTCTTTCATTTCCTCTACTATTATCATGAATCCCCACCACTATTCATGTAACTTATTACTACTATTAGAATAGGGTGATATTAAATTGCAATCCTAATGTATAATGTTGGGTTTCCAACTTTCTTGGAATGGGTACTTGGATGTCCATGAGGAGTTAAGGGATATTATTTTGTTATTATTCTCTATATTATGTGACATGTTATTATAATGGCATTGAATAAGGTGAGATACAAAAAGAGGTTAAAGATTGTGAGTTATAGAGCATCCTTCTCAAAATAGGTAATAACAATGCAAATTAATGCATTCATAGAGCACCTAGAAATGAGAATCTAATGGAATATTATTATGGAATCTATAACATGTTAGTGTGTAAATGGAGTTACTTTATATTTTGGAGAGAACTATCATGTACTGGGTCATGAGAATTTTTACCATGGTATTTTGAGACCATGTTTGGGCATAAGGTATTATTTTATGGTGGTTTTCTAAGAATCCTTATGTCTATATATTAGGACTTGGTATGATAGAGGTATGGTTATTTGTAGGTACTCTCACACTTTTAGAATGTTGTCAAAATAAAGAAGACTGCATGAGTTTCATTAATGTACTTGTTTCTACTTGATTAATACAAGTTCAATATCTCTTTGATGGTGGAGTTTTTTCTTGAAAGGATTTCTACATGTATATCTAGTGTCATATGTGTTTGTTAATTTTTATTTGTTGTTTTAAATTCCTACATGTTTTCCAAGTTCTATTTTAGATTTAAATGGTTTATTACCTGTTCTAAATTAGATTTGTACTCTTAATTAATATACTATCATTATATTTGTTCACCTATTTCTCAACATTTGGTATCAAAATCTATGGTAATCAAAGAGGGATTCCTTTCTAGAAGTGTTGTGAGGTTTTTTATTTTAGTGGGAGTATTTAATTTACTAGGTTTTATAGATTGGTTTGTGGTTGTATCCATGGCATCTACTTCCCATTTAGAGATAAAGAAAATTAATGGCATCAGGCATGGGTTGTGGAGGTTGAAGATAAAGGATCTCTTGGAAGAAAGAGATCAATGGAGAGTATTTGCAAAGGAAGGAAAACTTGATCCAATGTGTCTAATGAAGATTGCAAAAAGTTGGACAAGAAGGCATGAGGAACTATTTGGTTGTCTTACATATTTTATCCTCTTGAATGTCTTAAAGGAGACCATCACATTCACACTATGGAAGAGGATCGATAGGTGATATTTATCAAACTAAAAGTATGGATAATAAGTTATATATCAAAAGACATTTGTACTCTTTAAAAATGAAGAAAGGTGATTCTATTCTATAAAATTTGAATGTCTTTAATTTAATTTTGAGTTAGCTAGGTTCTATAGATGTTAAAATTGATGAGAAAGATAAATATATCTTATTTCTTTGTTCTTTTCTTGAATCTTAAGAGAACTTAATTGTTACTATAAGTGGTAGTGTTACAAAACTAAAGATGGACTCCCCTATTGCTACTTAGTGAAGAGATGACAAGAAAGTCCAATAATGAAGGTTCTAAGAATACTGTGCATGTTTAAGGAAGGCCCAAGGAAAAAGGTGGGTCTAAAGGGGAATAAAAGAAATCTAAATCCAAGTCAAAAGGATGGTCCAAAACCCCTAGGAAGAGTAAAGTGTTGGAACTATGAAAAGAGAGGACATATGAAGAAGGAATGTAGACACAAGAATAGATTTAATGATGGGTGTATGCACAAAGTTGTGGGACCAAAAAGTCACCACTTTGGCTTTTTGGTCCTATGCAAGGGAAAATGCAAGCGTGTTATAATGCACTCACGTTATGCTCTGTTTTAAAAGTGAAAAATAAAAACCCAAAATAGAAACTCACGGCCCATTTCTACATTTTGGCAAGCAAAAATAGTTATAAGAGTGCAAGCGCGTTGATAGAGATTGTAGGCAGATTTCTATCAATTAAATGCAGATATAGAAGTATAAACAGAGAAATAAAACACATAGAAATAACAGAAAGCAATAAGATAACACAAAGATTTAATGTGGTTCACCCAAAACCAGGCTACATCCACCAACAAGAGGGTCTGATATATATTAAACTTCTACCAAAAACCTTTACAAAGACATGCAACAACATCTGCAACTTGTAGCAACATTTTCATCATGTTTTAACACTGTTGTTTTTATGTACAACCTTTGTTGCGGGTACCTACAACACTTTCTGCATTTTTCTAGCCACAAAACTATAAATTTTTGATAACGTTTTTCACACCCTGCTGCCCTCAAAACTCTAATCCAAGTATTGGAATGTATTCCCATGCATGTCCCATTAATTACAAATGAAGAGTGACCATTGGTTTTGTCTCATGCGCCCAATAACACACATCACTTGGGCAGTTACAATAACTAAATGCAGCTGACTTTAATTAAATAGTATAACTGATCATTTCCAACATTTAATAATTATTTGTAACTATTATTTTAAATACAAGTGCAGCAAAATATTTAATAGAACAACAAATTATTTAATAAAAATAATATGAAGATTTTGTGTATGAGTCTGATTTATCTCCATAACACAACAATCTCCCATTTGGAGACAGATCAGACTCCACTCCATGCCATCTCCCACTTGGAGACTAATCATAACACCACTACCCCTACAACTCCCACTAAAAATAAGCACCTTGGACCCTGCTATTCTATTTTAGTTAAATTCAACCTTGAAGGCCAACCGAAACTGAAGAGGAGCTCAACTTCTCCCTTGTCACAGCCTTCGTAAACATATCTATTAGATTGTCATCTGTATGAATCTTCTCTAGCCTTACCTATCCATCCTCTAACACTGACCGAATAAAGTGATATCTCAGCTATATGTGTTTTGTTTTCGAGTGCAAGGTAGAATTCTTTTTAAAGATGTATAGCACTCTGACTATCCGTAAAAAAGTAACTTTCAACCTGTTGCTTGCCCAACTCTTCCATGAAAAGTTGCAGCCATATCATCTCTTTCCTTGCCTTTGTTGCAGCTACTTACTCTACCTCCATGGTGGATAAAGCAACTACCTTTTGCAACCAAGAAATCCAACTTACAGTTGTCCCACCAACTGTAAAAACATAACTTGTGGTACTCCACCTGGTATCAATGTCCCCTGCCAAATCTAAGTCAATGTAGCCTCTTAAATCAGTATTATAGCCCCTAAAACATAAACATTTATTGGATGTACCTCTCAAATACCTGAGAATCCACTTTACCGCATTCCAATGCTCCATTTCAGGATTACTCATATACCTGCTAACAACTCCTACGGCATGTGCAATATCTGTTCTTGTACATACCATGGCATACATTAAACTGCCTATAGCTGAAGCATATGGTACCTTGGACATTTTGTCTTCCTCCTCTTGTGTCTTTGGACACATATCCTTAGTCAATTTGACATGACTAGACAAAGGTGTGCTGACAGCTTTTGCATTCTCCATATGAAATCTCTGCAACACCTTATCAATATAATCAGCCTAAGTTAAACACAATTTTCTATTTTTCCTATCTCTAGTAATCTTCATACAAGGATTTGTTTTTCTACCCCCAAATCCTTCATAGAAAACAAATTTGCTAACTGTTGTTTTAACTCCCTTATGTGATCCATGTTAGACCCCGCTACAAGCATATCATCAACATATAAACATAAAATAATGTAGCTATCATCATCTAACCTCTTAAAATAAACATAATGGTCTAAATTACACCAGTTGTAGCCTTACTCAACCATAAAACTATCAAATTTAATATACCATTGCCGAGGTGCTTGCTTCAAGCCATATAAACTTTCCTTCAATCTGCACACCAATTTCTCCTTACCTTTGACCTCAAATCCTTGTGGTTGTTCCATATATATTTCTTCCTACAAATCACCATGGAGAAAAGTAGTTTTAACATCTAGCTATTCCAAATGCAAATCTTTAGCAACCAAAATACTTAAAACAGTACGAATAGAAGTCGTTTTAACAATCAGAGAAAAGATTTCATCAAAATCAATGCCCTTTTTCTGTACAAATCCCTTTACAATGAACCTAGATTTAAATCTTTTCTTACCTTCATCTTCCTCTTTTAGCCTATAAACCCATTTGTTTGGTAAAGCCTTTTTACCCACAGGTAACTTGCATAATTCCCAAGTCTGAATTTTTAGCAAGGATTCCATTTCTTCTTCCATTCCATGCTCCCACTGAACCTTGGCATCTACCTGCATAGCTTCATCATAACATTATGGTTCACCAACATTAGTTAATAAAATAGAATACAAAGAGGGAGAAAATTTTCCTAGAGGTCTACTTATCCTTGAAGATCATCTAACATTCACTGGAGTTTGTGGTATTTGTTGTTTCTATTGTTACAGAGCATGAGGAAACACTAGAACATCGCTATATTCAGAATATCATCCAACACTACATAATCATTTTCTTTCTTCTCATGCTACCACAACTGATCTTTGTACAACACCTCATTGAATATGACATCCCTGCTTCTTATAATTTTTTTATTTTCAAAATCCCAAAGCCTATAACCAAATTCATCAATGCCATATCCAACAAATATGCATTTCTTTGACTTAGCATCAAGCTTGGTTTTATTTTTAGAATCTACATGTGCAAATGCTTCACAACCGAAGGTCTTGAGAAAAGAATAACTCACCTTCTTACCTATCCATGCTTCCTCTGGAATACCATAGCCCAAAGGATTAGAGAGACCTCTATTAACTAAATAAACAATGGTTTTAATAGCCTCTACCCACATGTTTAAAGGAAGCCTAGTATGCAATCTCATACTCCTTGCACACTCCATTATTGTCCTATTCAAGCGCTCAACCACTCCATTTTCTTGTGGAGTCCTTGGAACCATTTTCTACCTACAAATCCTATTAGAGGAACAATAATCTTCAAACTCTTTGTTGCAATACTCACCACCATTATCAGATCTAAGACATTTTAATGTTTTACCCATCTCATTCTCCACCAAGCTTCTCCAATTTTTAAATGTTTCAAAAACATTAGATTTCTACCTAAGGAAATAAATCTATACCTTCCTTGTTGCATCATCTATGAATGTAACATAATACCAAGAGCCACCAAGAGAAGATACCTGAGTTGGTCCCCATACATCCGTATGCACAAGCTCTAACTTCTCATCTTTATTTTGCTTCCCATCCTTGAGAAAGCTAACCCTCTTTTGTTTTTTGTACACACAATTTTTATAGAAATCCATATTAACATATTTTAGACCTAGTAAAATTTTCTTTGAATGAAAGACTTTCATACCTTTTTCACTCATATGCCCAAGTCTATTATGCCACAGTGTTGTCTCAAAACCCACAACAACTGTTTCAATCTCTGCCTACGAACCCACAATAACTGTTCTTGAACCTGTTTAATTTTTCTCTACAACAACTAAAGTAGAAGGAACAGTATGACATGTACAAAGATATAAGGTGCCTACTTTCACACCTTTTGCTACTATTACGGTACCTCTTGTAACCTTCCAATTTTTATCACTAAAAGTAACTATGCAACCTCCATCACCTAGCTATCCTACTAAAATTAAATTCCTACTCAGCCTTGGAACGTGCCTTACCTCTTGTAGTAGCTAATGATTCTCATTCTACAACTTAATCCTAATTCTTCCCTTTCCAACAATCTGATAGGGTTCATTATCTCCCAAATAAACCAACCCAAAATCCCCTTGGACATAATCAAGAAAATAACTTCTATGGGGAGTAGCATGAAATGAAGCCCCTGAATCTAACACCCATGAATCATCAGCATTATCTCTAGGGAAAGAATCAAAGCATCATCTTTAGATTTATTACTAACCACATTTGCCTCCTTATTGCCTTCTTGTTTGTCTCCTTTATTCTTCTGAAACCAGCAATCTTTCTTCAGATGACTCGACTTCCCATAGTACCAGCAATCCTTCTTTCCTCTGGATTGGGATCTCTTGTCCTTTGATTTTCCTCATGACTTCCCACAATCTCCAAAACATTTTCCTCTCTCCTTTGATCTGCCCCTACTTTCTACATTCAAAACACTGCCTGATGTGGATCCACTTGAGCTTTTCGTATGAATTTTCTCACTTAGAACAACACCAACAACATCAATCCATGCAGTTTAATTCAAAAGCACTTACTATATTCTATGGTCTATGGAAAACTCATGCCTACTACCAACAACATCATCAAATTTTAGCATATTCGAACTAGAAATAGAGTTATTAACCACCATTACCAAACTATTCTAGGTTCCAGGAAAAGAACATAATACCAAGAGAGCTCTAACTTCATCAAAATTTACATTTACAGAAGTCAATTGACTGGTAACTATGTTAAACTCATTTAAATGATCAGTAACCAATCCATCTTCTACCATTTTCATATTAAATAAGTGCTTCATAAGAAATACCTTATTCAAAGTGGAAGGCTTTTCATATAACGTTTCCAATGTCTACATCAACTTGTTTGTTGTCTTTACTTTTGAAATATTGAATGCCACTGATGGCGCTAGGCACAAATGAATGCTTCCCAGTGCCGTTCTATCTAGAAGTTCCCAATCCTCATCAGTCATTGCTGTTGGTTTATTGGCTTTCCCTTGCAATGGCCTCCATAAATCCTTCTAATAGAGATAATCATCCATTTGCATCTTCCATAACTGATAGTTTTGCCCATTGAATTTATCAACCTTTAGTTTACCCTCATCTACCATTACTCCCACTCAATCATGAGACCTTCCTACAGAGGATAACCGAACATAACCCGCTCTGATACCACTTGTTAGAGATTGTAGGTGGATTTGTATCAATTAAATCCAGATATAGAAGTATAAACAGAGAAATAAAACACACAGAAATAATGGACAACAATAAGACAACACAAAGATTTAATGTGGTTCACCCAAAACTGGGCTACATCCACCAACAAGAGGGTCCAATATATATTAAACTTCTATAAAAAAGGATTTACAAAGATATGTAGCAACATTTGCAACTTGCAGTAACATTTTTCATCACATTTTAACAATGTTGTTTTTACACAGCCTTTGTTGTGGGTACCTGTGGCACTTCCCACATTTTTCTAGCCACAAAACTATAAATTTTTTATAATGTTTTTCACACCCTACTGCCCTCAAAACTCTGATCCAAGTATTGGAATATATTCCCATGCATGTCCCATTACTTACAAATGAAGCATGGCCATTGGTTTTGTCTCATGTACCTAATAACATGCATCTTTTGGGTGGTTACAATAACTAAATGCAGCTATCTTTAATTAAATATTATAACTGATCATTTCTAGCATTTAATAATTATTTGTAATTGTTATTTTAAATGCAAGTGTAGCAAAATATTTAATAGTGCAGCAAATTATCTAATAAAAATAATATGAAGATTTTGTGTCCAAGTCTGATTTGTCTCCATAACACAACAAGCGTTAGAAAAAGGAGGAATCAAGCAATTTCTAGGTGTAATCGTTATTTTCACTATGCCACCTTGTCAATTCCGCTCCTGAGGATGTCATCAATGAAATGTATAGGGTGTAGCAGCAAAACAAGGTCGGTTTTGATGGATTTTTGTTAATTTGAAAAGAAATTTTTAGTTTTGCAATGTTTGATTGATTTTTTATATTCAATTTATAGTCAATGAGGCAACATAAAACACATATCTAGCAAAGGAGGGTCAAAACAACCCCAAAAACCCTCAAAACCCTCAAAACCCCCCACCTTCACATCCTCACAATGAAAGAGACATATAGGAAAACTATTTAGGGCAAATTGAAGAAAAATAAAAATTACTTCAAACCCTAATTGAAACTTTAAATAGTCCAAGTGCAAGAACCGATCATAGGAGAGTGCTTGCCAAGTCATTAGAGGTGATTGTTTCTCACATTGAATCGGTGACAAACCAAATCACCGAATGGAGTGACTATAGGGAGAGGTGTCGGCAATACTATGCCTACAAATTATCTTATGAACAAGTGAAGGACCAAAAAATTACAAAATCTGCATTATGTTCACAATTTATCAATCCTAAAACTGGCCAAACATTAGAACAAACTTGAAAAGGCTTCCCTATTCATTGGTGTAGGAATGAAGATATATCCCAAAAATTTTGGGATAGATAGTACATGGTGTTTGATGAGTATCCATGTAACAACAATGAGGTTCCACAATATTTCTTGAGGAAACTATTTTGTGAGTTCGTCCTCAAGAAGATTCCTAATTATTTTGACATTCAAGAGTTCTGGGGTAGAGGTGGTGGCTCTACCCAAGATAGAGATGGGGCACAGTGAGACCAAAACCACGTACCTAGACCCCTAATGAGGCTAGCACATGTGTCACTCCCTTCGAATTTGAAGGAGAGTGTTGAGGTGGAGACACTGCATTCATTGGCTTCTCTCACGCAGTCTCTAGCACATCATGGTGATGATCTCACCCAAGTCGATGAGGGTGAGAGCAACAGGCACCATTTGTCCCCACATCTTTATGGTTCATGTGGGAACTTGTGTGATTATGCGATGTAGGACTCTCGGCAGGGTGTTGCAATGCAAGGGCAACAACCAGTGATGGACACATCCATTTTGGATGATCTTGTTCTCACAGGAAGATGTCTTACAACATACGTTTGGTATTGACTCCTAGGTAATTTTTTACAAGGTTCATCTTGCTTTAATATATTTGTATTTGAAATTTGTAATTAATTTTATATGACTATCTATATTATAAGTTAAAATTAATGTATGTAATTGTCTACGCAATGAAATTCCAGGGTCAAAATCTTCATCCTGTCTCTGTTAGCCATCCAATGGTGGGTTATGAGAGGAGGTCGAGTGAGCAGGTATGTAATTTATCACATGATCATAAATATAGAACATATATCAATGGTAATCTTATTTAGTGACAATTTGATAATTTCAACAGGGAGCTTCACCAGCACCTCCATGATTTCCTTGGTCCCTTGGATGCAAAACCACTTTTACAGAGGTAAATTTAACCATTTATAATCATTATGCATTTAAATAATTTTATGTATCTATTTTGGTCAAATAGCCTTGAACTCTATTTTTAGATGTTGAATATGGAGACTCCTCATCTTCGTGAGTTAGCAGAGTTAGGTATTGCTTGTTGGGAATTAAGGTGTCTCAACCTTGGTAATTCCTTACATTGTTAAAGTTTGTATTTATTATTTAATTGCCTAAATTGTAAATATTTGTAAATTCTGATTGTCATATTGTGGGATGTGGCACGGTGATGTGTCAATCCTACATGGATTAGGACAACTTGTAATTTTGTCCTCACATGAGGAGATAGGCATCCCACTTTGTGGTAGGAGCATTTTACCATGTGTCGGCATCTTCCATGTTGTGTAAGGGACTGTTTGACCGAAACAGTTATGACGGATTCCTATGACAAATCTATGACATGTAAGAGTAAAAAATAGAAGGTTGTAAGACAGGTGAAGACATGTGTCATGAAGCATCTTTGAAAAAGGCATATTTGGGTGCCCCAAGGTGGACTATGACATGTTGCAAGAGAATATGCTATTTATAGTTTGTGTATGATAGATTCTCTTACAGCTGTAAGTTGTAACCACTATGACAGATTCTATGACGGTCGTAAGTGTCGTAAGAGCATCTGTCATAGCCCATTTTTGAAATAGGTGACCCCTTTGGGATGGGGACTGTGGACAAGTGTCAGGCACATTCTACAATGTTGACCAAGTGTCCTTAGGCATTAGTTTTGGGCCATGAGGCCAAGTTGGATGCCCATTCCAAGAAAGGTCCAATATTGCCTTGTATTTTCTATATAAACAGGTGCTTGGAGAGGGAGTTGTATCACAGGTTTACAGGTACTGTTATGCTACTAGATTGACTCTAGATATGAGTGTCGAAGACCGTTGAAGCTTGCATTTCAAGTGTATTGTAAACATTCTTTCAGATTTGTTAATACATTGTGCAAGTTTCTGAGTGTGGGGTTTTTCACCTGATAAGGGTTTTCCCCACTGTAAATCTTTGTCTCTCTTCTTCTGTCTACTTTCTGGTTCTTGTGTTTTGCTGCAATATCTCATGTTAATGGTTTAACATTTCTGTAATAGTTAGGATAAAATTGAATTTGTATAGCCCTCTCCTCATTAGATTAGTGTAGGAAGTGATTTCCGCACACCTAGCTTCCTTCCAGTTGGTATCAAAGCTTGATCACCTTTGGTCCTAGTTGTTGGGTAGGGGTTTTTTGAGCTGATCTTAGGTTGAGTGGGAGTCTGTGCAGAGTATTCTATATCTTATTGCAGCAAGGATATGGCAAGCACATCTGAAAGATTTGAAGTGGAGAAATTTAATGGCACTAATTTCGAGCTGTGGAAGCTCAAGATGGAAGACATGCCTGTAGACCGAGACCTTTGGGAAAGTGTTAATGGAACTAAACCAGCTACAATGTCACAAGATGAGTGGGATCCCAAGGATCGGAAGGCTAAGGGTCTCATAAGACTTAGTCTTGCTGATTCTGTTATGTTAAATGTCCATGAGGAGACTACTGCAAAACTACTTTGGAAGAAATTGGGGGATGTGTATCAAGCCAAATCCCTAGTTAATAAACTTTTCCTAAGAAAGAAGTTGTATTCTCTTCGAATGGAGGATGGAGGATCCATCTCTAAACATATGATTACTTTTAACATGCTGGTTGCACAATTGACATCTATTGGTGTGAAGATGGAGGAGGCTCAGTGTATGACCCTGCTTTGTTCTCTTCCGGACTCATGGGATCATCTTGTCATGGCTATTGGAAGCACCACATCCACATTCAAAATGGAAGAAGTGGTTTCTTCGATGTTGTCTGAAGAGATGCGGAGAAAGTCTTCTGAAGCAGCTAAAGAGGCCCTAGCAGTTCATGGAAGACTGAGGGAGAAAGGGAAGAAGGACAAGAAAGCTGAGAAGGGTAGATCCAAATCCCATGGGAGATCCAAATATCTTGAAAAGTTGAAGGCTCTTTGTTGGAACTGTGGCAAAACTGGGCATTTCTGAAAGGAATGTAAAGAGGAGAAGAAAAAGAAGAAGAAAGCTCCTGATTCTGATTCCGACAAGACACAAGATGATGGTGATGCTTTCATCGCAGCCCTGGCAACCCATGCATCTGATGATGTGTGGCTAATCGACTCTGGTGCATCATTCCACATGACCTCACATTGAGACTGGTTTACCAAGTATGAGCAGTTTGATGGTGGAAAGGTGTATCTGGGTGATGACTCTCATCTGAAGATTGTTGTTCATGGAAGAGTCTCTATCTGATTCCCTAATGGATGAGTGAAGGGGATCTCTGGGGTTATGTACATCCCAGGCTTAGCATAGAACCTGCTTTTTGTAAGTATGTTGAATGATGCAAGTGTGCGGGTTGTCTTTTCAAAAGAAGGATGCAAGATGACTAGGGGAGCTATGGTGCTTGCTAAGGGTACTAGGAGAGGTACTTTGTTTTAGTTGGAGGCATGCATTTCACAATGCAATAGTTCTTTTGCCTCAAGGAAGACAACAACAGTCACTTCATCCCCACCATCTAAACGAGCAGTGAAGAAATCTGTTGTTTCTAGTCTTGATGGTTGTAATCGTGCATTAGAAGTTAAACTTCCTGCTGAAAAGACAATGTTATGGCATAAAAGATTTGGCCACATTGGTGAGAAGGGTCTGCATACCCTGAAAAATAAGAACCTCGTTGAGGGGTTAGATGATTGTAATCTTGAGTTCAACTTTTGCGAACATTGCATTTATGGAAAATAAAACCGTGTTCAGTTTTACTTGAGTTCTCATAAGTCTTCTTGTGTGTTGGACCTTATTCATTCTGATGTGTTTGGTCCTGTTAATGTTCCTTCGTTATCAAAGTCTATATATTTTGTATCTTTTATAGATGATTACAGTAGAAGGACATGGATTTATTTTCTCAGAAGCAAATCTGAAGTCTATAGCAAGTTTAAGGAGTTTAAGGCCTTTGCTGAAAATTAGACTAGTAAAAAGATTAAATGTTTGAGAACTGACAATGGCGGTGAGTTCTGTTCTACAGAATTCGATAAATATTACAAGGAACTTGGGATTGAAAGACAAAAGACAACTCCATACACCCCACAGCAAAATAGAGTTGCAGAGGGGATGAACAGGACACTGATGGAGAAGACTAGGAGTACGCTTAGTGGAGCTAGCCTAGAACAAAAGTTGTGTTGAAGCTATTGCCACTACCTGCTATCTGGTAAACAGATCTCCTACATTAGCTCTTGTTGGAAAGACACCCATGGAGGTGTGGTTTGGTAGAAAGCCTTCAATAAGGCATCTTCATGTTTTTGGTTGTGAGGCATATGCACATGTGCCTAGGGAGAAGTGGTCAAAGTTGGAGAACAAGGTTGTTAAGTGTATCTTCATTGGCTATGGTGTTGGTATGAAAGGATACAAGCTTTGGGACCCTGTGGCTAAAAAAGTGTTGTATAGCAGAAGTGCTGTCTTCAGAGAGCTTACACCTTCTTCCACTATTTTACAGCCAAAAGAAAAGGTAAAGAAAGAGGATGTTGTTTAGTTTCCTGCTACCCCTGAGCAGACTAAACAGAAAGACAATGTTGGACCTGATGATCAAGAGAGCTTTGGCAAATCTGAAAGCTCAGATGAAGAAGCTGAACCTCAACCTCAGCCCTTGAGGAGGTCTACATGGATAAGAAAGCAACCTAAAAGGTTTGGTTTTACATTGCTTGATTTTAGTTGTGCTTATTCTTTACTCACTAACAGTGATGAACCTAGAACTATATCAGAGGCTTTAGACATGAAAGATGCAGGTTCTTGGAAGGAGGCCATGGAGGATGAAATGGCTTCTTTGGAAAAGAATCAAACTTGGGACTTGGTGCCTTTGCCTCCTAGATAGAAACCCGTTGGATGAAAATGATGTTGCAAGTATGGGCCTAACTGGTGTTGTCATTGATGTCAACATACTCATGCTGCATTAATGAGAAGGATTGGATGAGTAGAGAGAAGCAATGGAGATAGTGAAGTGGAGATCCCAGCTAAGATGCAGATTAGAGGTTGCAATTCAAAGGGTTTGTAGATATGAGTCTTGAGATGATCGAGTCAAAGTTTCAAAGGTCTGCATGAAGATCTAAAGAAGTTATAGCCGCTCAAGTAGAACCGGCTCCAGCAGGTGTTCAGAGGTGACAGAGTGACACAGATAGGTCCGGTGAGATCTGGTAATGCACTATCCCATTCTACAGATTTGAGGGAGTGTTGAGGACGTCCGTGTGAAGTATCAACTCGATTGGTTTGTGGTTTGAAGGTCTAGAAGAACCTATTCCTTTGTGACAGTAATGACAGACTACGTTCTTAAAGCTCCGGATGAAGGAGAGGAGAATTCCAGCAAGTAGATGAAGTGTGGATGTTCTCAAGTGATTTGGGAAAGGTTGTGGTGATCCTTGGATCGTATCTAGTTCATGTTGTTGGTCCGCATTGAAGTTAGAGTGCGCATTTGAAGAACAACCACTAGATGTTGGTGTTCTTCCTGAGATGGGCCGATTGGATGTATTACATGTCTTGTGGATGATCTTGTAGATGTTTGCCGACTTAGATGATTATTCCTAAGTCAATGCCTTGTCTAAATAAGGGATTGTCAAGTCTTTCCAAAGTGTGTCTTGTGGTGATGAGTGTGTGGTGGCGAGGAGGAGTGTGAAAGGTAGAGCAGAAGTATTGGGCTTAAGTGGAACTGATTCAAGCATGGTGAAGATGCTATTCTCTAGTTCATGAAGGTGATACTTATTTCTTTGTAGACAGTGTGTCTCTTGTAGGCAGTGAGCCTCTTATGAGTAGTGTGCTCGGGCAGTGAGCCCTAATTGGCAAGTGCCATTTTGTTCTTTCTATTCTTCTAACAGAGAATACATTCTTGGGTTAATCACCCCGTGGTTTTTCCCTTAACCGGGTTTTCCACGTCAAAATCTTGGTGTCTTATGTGTTGATGAGTTTCTACTTTTGATTTGAATGCATTATGTTTTATGTTTAATATACTGCTAATCACTAAGAGGATTTAAGTGTGTAAATTGGAGAAAATTTTGCACAACTGATTCACCCCCCCTCTCAGTTGTGTGCCCTAAGTCTAACAATTGGTATCAGAGCCAAATTCCTCTAAAAGGAGCTTAACCGCTTGAGGAGATCCAGGATGTCGTCTTACAAGAAGGATAGTTCGAAGTTTGATGGAACCAACTTTGCTCTTTGGAAAGGTCGCATGAAATGTCACTTGCAGTGTATGGGAATGGCGTACTGGTCCATGGTTACAAAACAGTATGTACCTCCACAGGGTGGTCTGACAACCCTAAATGAAATCATAGATGTGAAAACAATCTGTGGACCAAAGAGGCTCTTCTAAGCGCATTATCTGACTCAGAGCTCTCAAATGTTATTGACCTACCAACTGCCTTTGAGATTTGGAATAAACTAGAACTTTTGCATGAAGGAGACCGGTATGTTAAATGTGCAAGGTTACATAGTCTAAAAGGGAAATTTGAAAAACTGAAGATGAGAGATGATGAAAATATTACTACTTTTATGCCAAGAGTGAATGAGCTAGTTTGTGGAATTAGAAATGCTGGTGGAGTCTTGGATGAAAATGAGATTGTTGGTAAAATTCTCAGATCCCTTCCCGCTTCTTACAAAATCAAGGTTGCTGTCATTGAAGAATTCAGAGGCCATACAACTATCACAAGAGATCAATTGGCTGGGAAATTGGTTGCATTTGAAATGACAGAGTTTGGAGATGACCCCCCCAAGACTGAATCTGCATTCAAAGCCAGTGCCTCTATTAAAGGTAAACAAAGGTTTGATCCGGGAGAGAATTCTTCAAGGAAATTGTCATGGTATGAAAAAGAAAGAAAAGATCTGGAGGAAGAAGAAGTAGAAACTGCTCAACTTGAAGCCCTTATTGTAAAGAGGCTACCAAGAGGATCCGGTAAGTATGAAGGAAAATTACCTTTTAAGTGTTTTAACTGCAATAAGATTGGTCATTTTGCCTCAAGGTGTCCAGAAATATTTTCAAGGAAAAATCCTAACAAGCCAAGGTTCCAAAAGAACTGTTACTATGTACATGAAGATGATGATAATGAAGGAGTAACAGATGATGAATCAGAGATAGGAAACAAATCCGGAAATGAATGGGTGTTCATTGCCGTCAAGGAAGAAGATCCAATGTCCTCTGTATCTATCAGTCTTAAGACTGTGGAAAGAGCTCTGGCTGCCCAAATTGAAGAGAAGGATGATTGGGTCATTAACAATGCATGCTCTCACCATATGACAGGTGACAAAAATAAGTTTGTAGATTTGGAAAGGTATGAAGGAGGAGTGGTAAAGTTTGGTGACAATTCTGCTGGTAGAATTAGAGGAAGAGGAACTATTTCTTTTGATGGAAGAAACAAAACTGGTAATGTACTGTATGTTGAAGGTTTGAAGCACAATCTTCTCAGTGTTGGACAGTTGGTAGACAAAGGCTATGATCTCCGATTCAAGGATGGAAAATGCAAAATCTTTGAAAGTTTCGGAACAAAGATTGCATCCGGTACTCAAACTAAAGGTAATATCTTCCAATTGGTTGGTACTGTAAACGATGCTTATTTGTTCAAGTTGATCAGAGTTGGTTATGGCATAGAAGGATGTGTCATGTGAATTTTGATAATATCATCAAGATAAGCAATACTCAGGCTATAAGAGATCTTCCAAAATTGGTGAAACCTACTAACAGCTTGTGCAAGGAATGTCAGTTGGGTAAGCTGAGCTGAGTCACTTTCAAAAGCAAGGAACTATCTTCTACCATATTATTGGACTTAGTTCACACTGATATTTGTGGTCCGGCAAGAACCAGGAGTATTCAAGGTGATAGATACTTCATGCTGCTAATTGATGACTATTCCCAGATGATGTGGGTAACCTTTCTAAAGGAGAAATCAGAAGCTCTTGAGAAATTCAAAATATTCAAGGCTATGGTAGAGAATGAAATAGGATTAAAGTTGAAATGTCTGATGTCTAATAGAGGTGGAGAATTCACATCCGGTGAGTTCATAGAGTTCTGTGAGAAACATGGAATTAAGAGACAGTTGTCTGCTCCTAGGACTCCACAACAGAATGGAGTAATGGAAAGAAAGAACCGGACCATCCAGGAAGCATCTAGGACCATGATGATGGAAGCAAATGTTCCTCAGATCTATTGGAGAGAAGCTGTCAGCACTGTAGTCTATTCTCTCAATCGAGTTCAAATCAGAAATAATACCAGTAAGACCCCTTATGAACTTTGGTTTAGCATTACTCCTACTGTAAGATATTTCAGAGTCTTTGGTAGCAAATGTTACATCAAAAGAGATGAAGATCTAGGCAATTTTGATGCTAGAGTGATGAAAGAATATTTTTGGGTTACTCTACTCAAAGCAAAGCATACCGGTGTTATAACAAGAGACTAAGAAAGATGATAGAAAGTACAAATGTGAAGGTTGATGAGGGAATAAAGAAACCCTCAAGGTTTTATGAATATGATGAAGATGATTAGAATGGTGTTCTAGTTCAAGGAGTTCAATCCTCTTCTGAAAGTCAGATTCAAATTGATCCGGTAAATCAGGAAGAAGAGACAGGTCTGAATGAGCCTATTCAAGAAGCAGAAGTGCAAGAAACTCCCAAAGTTCTAAGGTATGTAATATTAAACCACTCTGAAGATCAGATCATAGGTGATAAAAGCAAAGGTGTGCAAACTAGAAGGAAAATTGCTCAAAATTTAGATGAATATTGTCTAATTTCAAAGATTGAACCTATGACAATAAATGAAGCCTGCAATGATGAAAACTGGACCAAAGCAATGGAGGAAGAGTTGATGCAAATTGAGAAAAATCACACTTGGGATCATGTTCCCAGGCCTAGAAACAAGAATGTGATTGGAACCAATTGGGTCTTCCGGAACAAACTAAATGAAGTTGGTGAAGTAATCAGAAATAAAGCCAGACTGGTCTGTAAGGGCTATTCTTAAATAGAAGGAATTGATTTTGAAGAAACTTTTGCTCCGGTAGCAAGAATTGAAGCAGTCAGATTATTTCTTGTATTTGCTACCTTCAAGGATTTCAAGGTATATCAGATGGATGTCAAGTCTGCTTTCTTGAATGGTGACTTAGAAGAAGAAGTATACATTGAACAACCAGATGGATTTCAATTATCTAAGCATGGTGATATGGTCTGCAAGTTGAAGAAGGCATTTTATGGACTAAAGCAAGCCCCAAGAGCTTGGTATGAAAGATTGGACAAACATCTTTTGAAGATTGGTTTCAACAAAGGTACTGCTGACAGTAACTTATATTTCAAAATTGATCATGAAAACATCTTGATTGTTGAAGTATTTGTTGAAGATATCATCTTTGGAGGAAGAGACAGTATGTGTAAAACCTTTGCAAATCAAATGAAAAGTGAGTTTGAGATGTCAATGCTTGGTGAAATGAATTTCTTCTTGGGTCTACAAATTACTCAAGCAAAGAAAGGAATCTTTATTTCTCAAACCAAATATGTGAAAGAATTGTTGAGGAAATTTGGAATGGAAGATTCAAAGCCAATGAATACTCCCATGGCAACCAGATGTAAGTTGAGCAAAGATGATGACTCTCCTAAGGCAGACTAGACAACGTACAGATCAATGATTGGAGGATTGTTGTATCTCACTCAAACTAGACTAGATATAATGCAGGTTGTTGGTCTTGTTGCGAGATTCTAGGCTGATCCCAGAGAATCTCATGTCATGGCAATCAAAAGGATTTTTAGGTATCTAAAAGGAATAGTTGAGTATGGTTTGTGGTATCCTAGAGATCATGATTTCTCTCTTCATGCATATACAGATGCAGATTGGGTAGGAGATGTGGATGACTAGAAGAGTACCAGTGGTGGAGCATTCTTTTTGGAAAAGAGATTGGTTTCTTGGCTAAGCAAGAAACAAGAGGCAATATCCCTGTCTACAACTAAAGCAGAATACATTGCAGCAGTAGGTAGTTGCACTCAAGTTTTGTGGATGAAGCAGATGCTAAGAGATATTAAAGTAGAGTATGAGGAGCCTAACACAATCTTCTATGATAATTCAAGTGCTATAAATATATCTAAGAATCCGGTGCTGCATTCTAAGACTAAGCATATATCTATCAAATTTCACTTTTTGAGAGAGCAAGTGAACAAGAATGAAGTCAGACTAGAGTTTGTGCCCTCCAAGGATTAGATTGCAGATATCTTTACTAAACCTTTACCTAAGGACTCTTTTGAGTATCTCAGGGAGAAGTTAGGGGTTATTGCCCCTCCGGTGATGAACTAAGGTGCACTGAGGTGCATCAGTCTGGTGGATATCACAGTCATATCTTGTGATCTGGATTGATGGGAGCTGCTACTCAGGGGGAGCAACATGTATGATTCTATAGTGTTGGAATTGCAAGTATGAGCCCTTTGTCATTGATGTTAAAGGGGGAGAGAAGACATGTGAAAAACAAGTGGTTGATGATCAAAAGGGGAGTAGTAAGGTAAGAGAAGACATGTGAATGGTTGTTGCTGATAGGGGGAGTAGTGACAGTAAGGAGAAGTTCTTGTCTTGATGGTTTTTCACATCATATGTTGCCATCAATGACAAAGGGGGAGATTGTTGCAAGTATGGGCCTAACCGGTGTTGTCATTGATGTCAACATACTCATGCTGCATTAATGAGAAGGATTGGATGAGCAGAGAGAAGCAATGGAGACAGTGAAGTGGAAATCCCAGCTAAGATGCAGATCAGAGGTTGCAGTTCAAAGGGTTTGTAGATATGAGTCTTGAGATGATCCAGTCAAGTTTTCAGGGGTCCACATGAAGATTTGAAGAAGTTATGGCCGCTCAAGTAGAACCAGCTCCGGCAGGTGTTCAGAGGTCACAGAGTGACACAAATAGGTTTGGTGAGATCCGGTAATGCACTTTCCCATTCTACAGATTTGAGGGAGTGTTGAGGACGTCTGTGTGAAGTGTCAACTTGATTGGTTTGTGGTTTGAAGGTCCATAAGAACCTATTCCTTTGTGACAGCAATGACAGACTGTGTTCTTAAAGCTCTGGATGAAGGAGAGGAGAATTCCAGCAAGTAGATGAAGTTTAGATGTTCTCAAGTGATTCGGGAAAGGTTGTGGTGATCCTTGGATCATATCCAGTTCATGTTGGTGGTCCGCATTGAAGTTAGAATGTGCATTTGAAGAATAACCACTGGATGTTGGTGTTCTTCCTAAGACTAGCCGATCGGATGTATTACACATCTTGCGGATGATCTTGTAGATGTTTGCTGACTTAGATGATTATTCCTAAGTCGATGCCTTGTATAAATAAGGGATTGTGAAGTCTTTCCAAAGTGTGTCTTGTGGTGATGAGTGTGTGGTAGCGAGGAGGAGTGTGAAAGGTAGATCAAAAGTATTGGGCTTAAATGGAATTGATTCAAGTATGGTGAAGATGCTATTCTCCAGTTCATGAAGGTGATACTTATTTCTTTGTAGACAGTGTGTCTCTTGTAGGTAGTGAGCCTCTTGTGAGCAGTGTGCTCAGGTAGTGAGCCCTAATTGGCAAGTGCCATTTTGTTCTTTCTATTCTTCTAATAGAGAATACATTCTTGGGTTAATCACCCCGTGGTTTTTCCCTTAACTGGGTTTTCCACATCAAAATCTTGGTGTCTTATGTATTGATGAGTTTCTGCTTTTGATTTGAATGCATTATGTTTTATCTTTAATATACTGCTAATCACTACGAGGATTTAAGTGTGTAAATTGGAGAAAGTTTTACACAACTGATTCACCCCCCCTCTCAGTTGTGTGCCCTAAGTCTAACAAATGAGTGTTCAAGAAGAAGATTGGTACAGATGGCAGTGTTGAGAAGTATAAGGCTAGATTGGTTGCAAAGGGGTATTCACAAGTGGAGGGTATATATTATGGTGAGATCTTCTCTCCCATTGTAAATCTGACATCCATTTGATTCTTGTTGTCTCTCACAGTAGCTTATGACTTGGAGGTAGAACAGATGGATGTAAAGACAACTTTCCTTCATGGTGATTTGGAGGAAGAAATCTACATGTCACAGCCAGAGCATTACATGGTGAAAGGTAAAGAAAATTTGGTTTGTAAACTTAAGAAGTCTTTGTATGGTTTGAAGCAATCCCCTAGGAGATGGTACTTGAAGTTTGATGCCTTTGTGTTGTCAATTGGATTTGTGAGATCAAAATCGGATCACTGTGTGTACTTTAAGTTTGATGGTGATCGTATTCTCATTGTTGCATTGTATGTTGATGATATGTTGTTCATTGGGAAGGGTAAGAATATGATTTCTGATTTTAAATCTCAATTGTCAGCATAGTTTGAAATGAAAGATTTAGGGGCAGCCAGGTACATTCTAGGAATGCAAATTAAAAGATACAGAGCTAACAGAAAACTTTGGTTGACCCAAAGTAAGTATGTGAAGACCGTGTTGGATAGGTTCAGCATGGTAGATTGTAGACCGTTGTGTGTTCCTATTTCTTTGGGGACAAATTTATCTATTGAGGATTGTCCAAAATCTCCTAGTGAGGTGGAGGACATGAGCAGAGTACCTTATTCTAGTGTTGTTGGTAGTTTGATGTATGTTATGGTCTACACAAGACCAAACATTACCCAAGCAGTGGGAGTCCTTAGTCGATTTATGGCTAATCCTGGACGGGTTCATTGGGATGCAGTTAAGCAAGTGTTCAGATATTTGAGGGGTACTTTCGAGTATTCCATTTGCTATCATGGTAATGTTACAGGACCTCAGCATTCTGTTGATATTAGTGGATTTGTGGATTCAGATTGGGTAGGTGACATTGACAGCAAGAGATCCACCAGTGCTTATGTGTTTACACTATTTGGTGGTGCTATTAGTTGGATGAGTAAGTGACAACCTATGGTTTCTTTGTCCACGATAGAAGCTAAGTATATGATAGCAACTCATGCTTGTAAGGAAGCCATTTGGCTTAAGAGATTGTGTTCAGATATTGGTGTTGATGCAGGTCAGATCATGATCAGTTGTGACAGTCAAAGTGCAATTTGCCTTGTGAAGAATCCAACTTTCCATGCTAGAACCAAGCACATTGATGTTTAGTTTAGCTTCATGCGAGACATGGTTGAGGATGGAAAGGTAAATTTGGAGAATGTAGATACTTTGAAGAATGTTACTGATGCATTGACGAAACCAGTAAGCATAGAGAAGTTCAGATGGTGTTCGGAGTCTATGGGCCTCTCGGCCTATAGCAGTTAAATCTTGTTATTCTATTGGCTCTTACAAGGTGTTCGACAAGTGGGAGAATGTTGGGAATTAAGGTGTCTCAACCTTGGTAATTCCTTACATTGTTATGTTTGTATTTATTATTTAATTGCCTATGTTGTAAATATTTGTAAATTCTGATTGTCATATTGTGGGATGTGGCACAGTGATGTGTCAATCCTACATGGATTATGACAACTTGTAATTTTCTCCTCACATGAGGAGATAGGCGTCCCACTTTGTGGTAGGAGCATTTTACCATGTGTCATCATCTTCCATGTTGTGTAAGGGAATGTTTGATTGAAACGGTTATGATGGATTCCTATGACGAATCTATGATATGTACGAGTCAAAAATAGAAGGTTGTAAGATAGGTGAAGACATGTGTCATGAAGCATTTTTGAATAAGGCATATTTGGGCACCCCAAGGTGGACTATGACATTTTGTAAGAGAATATGCTATTTATAGCTTATGTATGATAGATTCTCTTACATGTGTAAGTTGTAACTGCTATGACAGTTTCTATGATGGTCGTAAGTGTTGTAAGAGCATCTGTCATAGCCCATTTTGGAAATAGGTGACCCCTTTGGGATGGGGGCTATGGACAAGTGTCCTTAGGCATGGGTTTTGGGCCATGAGGCCAAGTTGGACACCCATTCCAAGAAAGGTCCAATATTGCCTTGTATTTTCTATATAAACAAGTGCTTGGAGAGGGAGTTGTATCACAGGTTTATAGGTACTATTATGCTGCCAGATTGACTCCAGATATGAGTGTCGAAGACCATTGAAGCTTGCATTGCAAGTGTATTGTAAACATTCTTTCATATTTGTTAATACATTGTGCAGGTTTCTGAGTGTGGGTTTTTTCACCCAATAAGGGTTTTCCCCACCGTAAATCTTTGTCTCTCTTCTTCTGTCTACTTTTTGGTTCTTGTGTTTTGCTGCAATATCTCATGTTAATGGTTTAACATTACTGTAATAGTTAGGATAAAATTGAATTTGCATAGTCCTCTCCTCATTAGATTAGTGTAGGAAGTGATTTTCGCACACCTAGCTTCCTTTTATTGTTGCAGCTGTGTTGTCTTCAAATCCTTTGACCGAGGTATGATCCAGTAACATGTAAATGTCATTTTGTATTTCTTATTTTACCTCATGTCATTTGATGTACATATTTTGATATTTATGGTTAGTCAATTTTGCTTCTTGATGCTTCTCACAAGAGGTCACAACTCCAACCCGTCCAACTATGGATGAAGAGAGAGAAAAGATGATTGAGAGGGACCATCAGCTAGTAGTACGTGATCGATTACATATGTGATGTTATATATTTCATGTTTTCCATATTAATATGCATATTGTTTGATTGTATTAACAGGTGGAGCTACAAAAATCTCCGTCAAAGAGGTCTAGCCGATGGGAGAGAGGGGATGAGTCATTGATTGGCTCTCCATCTTCATAGCCAAGCAAGGGCCATAGATTATTTCATCGTAGTTCATAGGAAACTAGATTTTGGGACATTTTTTGTATGCCTATATGGCTTTGTATACATACTATTGTATGTTACTGATGTATATCTTTGTATATGCCTGTATGGCTTTGTTTGTACATGCCTATATGGATTTACATATAGACTAGATGCTATGTTCATGACATTATGTATATGACAATTTGCATTAAATATTTAATATGATGATCAATTATTGTTACAAAAATTTGGTTTTACACATGCCAATTGCATTTGCTTGAAAGTTTATAAATCATTTTCAAATAATCCATTTTGTGCATATATTGTAATCATTGCATTCCATGAGACTGTGCATTTCTTTGAGGCATCATGTCAAATAGTTCATGCACCTTGTCTATGCTTCCACACTTTGTATACATGTCTACAAGGGCAGCTGCAAATACAACATGTGACAAAATTCCTATATCCTTTATGCTTTGATGGTTGTCCACACCCCATTCCCTAGATCCCATTTCGGCATAGGCAAGGAGGATGTTGGATATGGTTGTACAATTTGGTTTGAGACATGCCAATTGCATTTGGTTGAAATTTTCTTGTGTGCATTTGCTTGAAAGTTTCTAAAGCCTTATGAAAATTATATTTTGTGCATATCTTGCAATCATTGCATTCCATGAGACAACATTTCTTTGAGGCATGATGTCTAACAATTCATGTGCCTTGTATATGCTTACACACTTTGTATACATGTCTTTCAGGGTAGTTGCAACTACAACATTTGACAAAATTTCTATATCCTTTATGCTTTAATGGATGTCCATACCGTGTTCCAAAGATACCATTTTGGCATAGGCAAGGAAGATGTTGGATAAGGTTTTAGAATTTGGCTTTACACCTACCAATTGCATTTGCTTGAAAGTTTCTAAAACCTTATCAAAAAATCCATTTTGTTCATATCTTGTAATCATTACATCCCATGAGATGACATTTCTTTGAGGCATCATGCCAAACAGTTCATGTGCCTTGCCTATGCTTCCACACTTTGCATACATGTCTCCAAGGGTAGTTGCAACTACAACATCTAACAAAATTCCTATATCTTTTATGCTTTGATGGATGTCCATACCGTGTTCCAAAGACCCCATTTTGGCATAGGCAAGGAGGATACTGGCTAAAGTTGTGGAATTTGGCTTTACACCTGCCAATTGTATTTGCTTGAATGTTTATAAAGCCTTATCAAAAAAATCCATTTTTTGCATATCTTGCAATTATTGCATTCCATGAGATGGCATTTCATTGAGGCATCAGGTCAAATAGTTCACATACCTTGTCTATGCCTCCACACTTTGCATACATGTCTACTAGGGTAGTTGCAACTACAAGATATGATAAAATTCCCATATCCTTTATGCTTTGATGGATGTCCATACCATGTTTCAAAGATCCCATTTTGGCATATGAAGGGAGGATGTTGGCTAAGGTTATGGAATTTGGATTTACACCTCTCAATTGCATTTGTTTGAAAGCTTCTAAAGCCTTATTAACAAATCCATTTTATGCATATCTTGCAATTGTTGGATTCCATGAGATGGCATCTCTTTGAGGTGTTCTGTCAAACAATTCATGTGCCTTGCCTATGCTTCCACACTTTGCATACATGTCTACTATGGTAGTTTCAACTAAAATAGATCTGACAAAATTCTCATATCTTTTATGCTTTGATGGATGTCCATACCCTATTCCAAAGATCCCATTTTAGCATAGGCAGGGAGGATGTTGGCTAAGGTTGTGGAATTTGGTTTTACACCCACCAATTGCATTTTCTTGAAAGTTTCTAAAGCCTTATGAACAAATCCATTTTGTGAATATCTTGCAATTATTGCATTGGACATGAGATGGCATCTCTTGAGGTGTTCTGTTAAACAGTTCACGTTCCTTGTCTATGCTTCCACACTTTGCATACATGTCTACTAGGGTAGTTGCAACTACAACAGATCTGAAAAAATTCCCATAGTCTTTATGCTTTGATGGATATCCATATCGTGTTCCATAGATCCCATTTTGGCATAGGTAGGGAGGATGTTGGTTAAGGTTGTGGAATTTGGATTTACACCTACCAATCACATTTTCTTGAAAGTTTCTAAATCCTTATCAACAAATCCATTATGTGCATATCTTGCAATTATTGCATTCCATGAGATGACATCTCTTTGAGGTGTTCTATCAAACGATTCACATTCCTTGTCTATGCTTCGACACATTACATTATGAATACTGAAGCTAACTTTTATTTGGCTAATAAATAAATATATTGTGAACCTATTTGCAACAACTTATGATATGGTTTTCATATAATTAGTTTTTGTATATAAATTATTAGTTAAATTTTACACTTTTATGTTAAGAAAATAATGGAATATGAAACATACAATAAAGCATTTTTGTTAAGAGAATGGTGGGTACAAGTAAAGGTGCATCCAATCATTGGATTTATCATTTATGCCTTTATAATTTTTTTTTAGATGAATTTAACAATTCATAGTTTGAATCATATAAGGAAATATAATTTTTTTATGCTAAATTATTAGATTGATGCTAAGTGTTAGTTAAAATATTTGTTGTACTCTTCTTTTTGTATACATCTCATAACAATCATGATATTGAAACTACTAGATTTGGTATGATAATCATAGATAATTTCTCATCTTACATGTTAGACATATCCTCATTTTACCTTCTATATGTTTGACATCATTTTCCTACCTTCGTCTCACCTTAGATATATGTTTGACATATGCTTAGTTAGGGAGAGACTTAGAGAGACACGAAGAGGGAGATGATATGTTTGACATTATATCCTCATTTCACCTTCTATAGGTCTAGTATACCCTCATTTCACCATCTATATGGGTTACAGAAAGAGCAAAATGAGGAAGAGGGGAAGAGAGAGAGACATAGGGAGAGAGACATGTTTGGCATGATTTGTATATCCTCATTTCACATTCTATATGGTTTTTGGATGCTTTGCATATCCTCATTTCACCTTTCTACATTTTCTTTACACCCGCCAATTGCATTTGCTTGAAAGTTTCAAAATCCTTATCAAAAAATCCATTTTGTGCATATATCTTGCAATCATTGCATTCCATGAGACAATATTTCTTTGAGGTGTCATGCCAAACTATTCACATGCCTTATCTATGCTTCCACACTTTGCATGCATATCTAAAAGAGCAGCTGCAAATACAACATGTGACAAAATTCCTATATCCTTTATGCTTTGATGGTTGTCAATACCCTATTCTGAAGATCCCATTTTGGCATAGGCAAGGAGGATGGTGGATAAGGTTGTGGAATTTGGATTTACATCAGCTAATTGCATTCCATGAGACAACATTTCTTTGAGGCATCATGTCAAATAGTTCACCTACCTTGTTGATGCAGGAGCATAGGCTCAAAACTAATCAAGTGACTTTAGGAGATGGCAAGGAGGACATTTTCATGTTCCCAAGTGGTCTTGCAGGTCAAGACATCCATTTAAGTCATTTAGATAAGGGTTTCCCATTTTCTCACCAAAATGGACTATTTGAAAACTATGATGATTCCATGAGGTGTAATATACGTGAATAGACCTAATCCAATGAGTTAGACCCCTTGAAGCAACTTATTTTGCATTTTATAGCAAATTGAGTACTCTCGACCATTGAGGGGTAGTTTTAGTAAAATTTGATTTTCTCCCAATTCCACCATAGGAAGGTATATACAGAGCTACGAGAAAGATTTCAGAGGTTGGTCACACATGTAAGTGCCATTTTGAATAAGCCCTATTCTATTTGACCTAAAGAGACCCTATTTTAGTGTATTTTTGAGAATTCTTGTGTTGGGTGAGTGATTTCTACAAGAGAAGTGTTTAGACATGTTATATATGCCTATTTACACCTTCCCTATCAATCTTAAGGTTTAAATCCATGTGTAGGTCTCTGTTGTTACATTACAGTCCCCATAATAGGCCTAATTTGATTGTAACAACCTAGTTTTTCCTATTCCGTACAAAACAACCCTATCTCATTTTCACATATGTTTTACAATGACCAAAAGGGTATCCAAATTAGGTCTTAGATCTCCATTATCAGGTGTATAAAGGAAGTTATGACAGGAAAGGTCTCTGAGAAGGGCTACAAACTCCTAGGCCACTTACAAGGCAAGGTGCTAGGAGTGACAATTTGTATTTCACAACTTGTGGGGCCAAACTGATAGTGCCAACATGTCGGGATGGGCAGGTAAATGCTAGGGGAGGTCTTGTTTAGTGCACCAAGCATCGTAGTCGTTCAGGGTAGCAGGCTACCAGCAAAGTCACTTAAGATCCCTAAGAGCAAAAAACTACCAAACTTTGATGGAGCAGTTCTCAAAATTAATGGTAGCTGGGAATGTTCTATTCAGACCTATAGGTGTACATGGGGTCTATCCATAATAACCTCTCTCAATTTTGGTCAAATCCAATCCGTTTTGACCATGATGAAATCAAATGCATTCTTGCAAAATGCTTTAGTTTCATGTAGTGGAAAGGTGCTAGGAGTGACATTTTGCATTCTATAGCTCATTGGGCTAAGCTGACAGCACCAATGCATCAGGGTGGGTGGTTAAATGCTAGGGGAGGTCTCATTTTGTGTACCAAGTGTCCCAATCGTTCGGGGTAGCAGGCTACCGACAAAGTCACTTAAGATCCCTAAGAACAAAAAACTACCAAACTTTCATGAAGTAATTCTCAGAATTCATGGTAGCTGGGAATGTTTCATTTAGACCTATAGGAGCACGTGGGGCCCATCCACAATAATCTCTCTCAGTTTTGGTCAACTCCAAACCATTTGACCATGTTGAAATCAATTGCATTCTTGCAAAATGCTTCAGTTTCATGCAATGGAAAGGTGCTAGGAGTGACATTTTGCATTCCAATGCTCATTGGGTTGAATTGATAGTACCAATGCATCGGGGTGGGTAGGTAAATGCTAGGGGAGGTCTTGTTTCATGCACCAAGTGTTACAGTTGTTCGGGGCAGTAGGCTATCAGCAAAGTCACTTAAGATCCTAAGAGCAAAAAACTGCCAAACTTTGATGGAGTAGTTCTCGAAAGTCATGGCAACTGAGATTGATCTATTTAGACCTACAAATGTATGTGGGGTCTTTCCACAATAACCTCTCTCATTTTTGGTCAACTCTAATCCATTTGACCATGACAAAATCAAATGCATTCTTGCAAAATGCTTTAGTTTCATGCAGTGGAAAGATGATAGGAGTGAAATTTTGCATTCCATAGCTCATAAGGTTGAACTGACTGCACCAATGCATCGAGGTAGGTGGGAAAATGCTAAAGGAGGTCTCATTTCATGTGCAAAGTGTCCCAGTCGTTCGGGGTAGCAGGCTACCGGCAAAGTCACTTAAGATCTTAAGAGCAAAAACTATCAAACTTTGACGGAGCAGTTCTCAGAAGTTGTGGTAGCTAGGAATGTTTTATTTGGACCTATAGGTGCACTTGAGGTCCATCCATAATAACCTCTCTCAATTTTGGTCAACTCCAATCCATTTGACTATGCTGAAATCAAATGCATTCTTGCAAAATGCTTCAGTTTCATGCAGCACAACCTTATCAGGTGCCATATTTTCGTTCTACTCATCATGGGGCTAAACTGACTATGTCAATGCGTCGGGGTGGGTGGGTAGATGTTAGGGGAGGTCTCATTTTGTGTGCCAAGTGTCCCAATCATTCCGGGCTATAAGCTACTAGCAAAGCACACTTTGTTGGTAGCTTATATAGCCCATAATGACTGGGACACTTGGCATATAAAATGAGACCTCCCCTAGCATTTACCCGCCCACCTCGTCACGTTGGCATAGTCAGTTCATCCCCACGAGCTATGGAATACAAAATTTCACTCCTAGCACCTTTCCACTTTGCTGATAGTTTGCAATGCGGAACGATTGAGACACTTTGTGCATGAAATGAGACCTACTCTAGCATTTGCCCACCCACCCTGATGTGTTGGTGTAGTCAGTTCAGCCCCATGACCTGTGGAATGCAAAATTTCAGTCCTAGCACCTTTCCACTTTATTTGTATCTTGTAGCTTAGAATGACTGAGGCACTTGGCGCATGAAACAAGACCTCCCCTATCATTTACCTACCCACCCTGACGTGTTGGCATCGTCGGTTTGGCCCCACGACCTGTGGAATGCAAAATTTCACTCCTAGCACCTTTCAACTTTACTAGTAGCTTGCAGCCCAGAATGACTGAGACACTTGGTGCATGAAACGAGACTTTCCTTAGCATTTACCCACCCACCCCAATGTGTTGGCATAGTCAGTTTGGCCCCACAACCTATGGAATGCAAAATTTCACTCCTAGCACCTTTCCACTTTACCGGTAGCTTGCAGCCTGGAACGACTGAGACACTTGGTGCATGAAATGAAACCTCCCCTAGCATTTAGCCACCCATCCTAATGTGTTGGTGTAGTTGGTTCAGCCCCACAACCTGTGGAATGCAAAATTTCACTCCTAGCACCTTTCCACTACATGAAACTGAAGCATTTTACAAGAATGCATTTGATTTTGGCATGGTCAAATGGTTTGGAGTTGACCAAAACTAAGAGAGGTTATTGTGGATGGACCCCACATGCACCTATAGGTCCAAACAGAACATTCCCAACTACCATGAATTCCAAGAACTGTTGTGTCAAATTTTGGCAGCGTTTTGCTCTTAGGGATCTTAAGTGACTTTGTTAGTAGCCTGTTGCCTCGAGAGACTGCAACACTTGGTGCACCAAACGAGACCTCACCTAGAATTTACCCACCCACCCTGATGTGTTAGCATTGTCGGTTGAGCCCCACAAGATGGGGAATGAAAAATGTCACTCCTAGCACCTTTCCACTGCATGAAATTGAAGCATTTTGCAAGAATGCATTTGATTTTAGCACTATCAAACATATTGGAGTTGACCAAAACTAAGAGAGGGTATTGTGGATAGACCCCACATACACCTATAGGTCCAAACAAAACATTCCCAGCTGCCATGAATTTCAAGAACTGCTCCGTCAAAGTTTGGTAGTTTTTTGCTCTTAGGGATCTTAAGTGACTTTGTCGGTAGCCTGCTGCCCTGAATGACTGGGACACTTGGCGCACAAAAGGAGACCTCCCTTAGCATTTACCCACCCATCCTATCATGGTGGTGTTTTTGGTTCAACCCCATGACAAGAAAAATGAAAATATGGGTCCTAGCAAGGTTGTGATGTATGAAATTGAAGCATTTTGCAAGAATGCTTTTGATTTCAAAATGGTCAAATAGTTTGGAGTTGATGAAATTTGAGAGAGGTTATTGTGGATAGAACCCACATGCACCTGTAGGTCCAAACGAATCATTCCCAACTACCACGACCTTCGATAACTACTCCATCAAAGTTTGGTAGTTTTTTGCTCTTAAGATCTTAAGTGCCTTTATCGGTAGCCTGCTGCCCCAAATGAATGAGACACTTGGAGCACCAAATGAGACCTCCCCTAATATTTACCCACCCACCCTGACTCATTGGCACTGTCGATTCGGCCCCACAACAAGCAGAATGAAAAATATGGGTCCTAGCAAGGTTGTGTTGAATGAAACTGAAGCATTTTGCAAGAATGCATTTGATTTTGACATGGTCAAACAGTTTGAAGTTGACCAAAACTAAGGGAGGTTATTGTGGATGGACCCCATGTACACCTATAGGTCTAAATAGAATATTCCCAACTACCACGAATTCCAAGAATTGCTCCATCAAAGTTTGGTAGTTTTTTTCTCTTAGGGATCTTAAGTGACTTTGTCAGTAGCCTATTGCCCTGAACGACTGTGACACTTGGTGCACCAAATGAGACCTCCCCTAGCATTTACCTACCCATCCTGATTTGTTGGCACTGTTGCTTTGGCCCCATGAGCTGTGGAATGCAAAATGTCATTCCTAGCACCTTTCCACTACATGAAACTGAAGCATTTTGGAACAATATGTGCCTTGCCACCATAGACAAATGAAATTAATTTAAAAAAAAAATCAAGGTAGGTTTTTGTAGGTGGACCTGACATCCACTTGTACATGCAAAGAAGATGTTCCTAGGTGTCACACCTTAATAGAACAATTGGTCCAAAGTTTGACACCTTTTTCATCTTAGGGCTCTTCAGAGACTATCTCTATCCAACATAGCCAATAACTACCAAGAGGCTTCACCACAAAAAAGACATCTCCCCTAGCTTTTACCCACCCACTCAGATACATTGGCACCATCTATTTGGCCCCAAGAGATGTCAAATATAAAAATTCAATTCTAATACCTTCCTAGTATATGAAAATATAATACTATAAAGGTGTTCTCACTTGATTCAATGTGTTGCAGGGCATCAATTAAGGCTACCCTTACCACTGATATCAATTATTAGCACTAAATGTGAAAAAACAAATGAGGGTTTTGTTGGCAAGAGACACTGTAAGGCATGTCATGTGTTGTCATTGATGGAAACTAAGTCCATTCCACACATCCGCGGTACAGTATCAGATCATACCGGAAGTCAGTTCCAAGATTTGTCCAGTCCGGATAGATAGGAACAGGGTATATGGTAGAGTTCATTATTTTGGTTAGCAGATCTCTCTAGTCAATCATTGTGTGTTGCGAATTTGAGGGAGTGTAGAGGAATGTCAAAACAATCTAAATCCAAGATTTCAGCCTCCGATGATAAAGGGATTAAAAGTTATGAGCATCTGAGTACCGGGTCCTAATATGACAGAACAGTTCAGTGAAGAACATGCTGACTTGTGTTAGGTCCTTATGTGGATCTAGTCGAAGTGTTTTGGTGAGTGGCGTATGGGATATAATGTTAGTTACCAACATGTATGGTGACTTGCAAGTGCTATTTTTGGTACGCATCAATATTGGTGTACGATTTCAGTCGACAGAACAAAGTACTTGTATTGTTTGTTAAGTTCTTCATAAGTCTGATAGAAAAGTGATTGAATTTCTTGAGGTGGATATATATAGCTGATGGATTTGAGTGTATTTGGGGATGATGGTGTATGAATATGGAGTAAGTATGAAAAGGGAAAATAAGAAGTGTAAAGAAAAGAGATCTAAGGTCTAGATCGTGGCAGAGCAGTAAATAGGACAAAGTAAAGATGAAGAGTGTAAGATCAGTATTATGTGCCTAACTGGAACTAAATTCTTGCATTTGTAGATGATATTCATTAGTTCAAATAATCTGTAATTCTTTTTGTAATCATTCTTATAGGTAGTGAGCCTCTTTTGAGCAGTGAGCTCTAGGCAGTGAGCCCGAAGGTATGTGCCTTCCCTTTTGTAATACTTTTAATAGAGTATAATCTTTGTGGGTTAACCCCCACTTTGGTTTTTCCCTTAGCCAGGTTTCCATGTTAAAAATCTTGTTGTCAAGTGTGTTATTTGTGTTTTTGCTCATGTGTTATTGATTCTTTCTTTTCATGATTAAATCATAAATCTGTTAAGGAGTGGTAAAGAAGAATTAACTACAACAAAGATTAAAATTTTAAGACAACTGATTCACCCCCCCTCTCAGTTGTCAGGTTTAATTCCAACAATTGGTATCAGAGCAAGGTTCCTTGAAAGAAGCCTAACAACTTGAGGAAGATCTGGAAAGGAGTTTCAATGGGTTCACTTAGAGAACAACTTCAATTGGATTTAGAAGATCTTGATCAGTCCAAAGCAGAAATAGATGATCTGAAAGCGAACCTTAAGGATGTTGATGATTGCATTGACTTCCTAAAAGATAAACTAAAGAGATCAATGGAAAAAGGAAGGAACTACTTCCTCAGCTAGCTAATCTTACTAAAGAAAATGGCATGAATGAGGCTTTGGAAGAAAAGACAAAGGAATGTGAGAAGCTGACAAAAGAAGTTTCTGTTCTAAAACATGAGATGGAATCTAGGGTAATGAGGCTAACCAAAGAAATTGAGTAAAGGGAGAAGACTGAAGAAGACCTAAATCAAACTCTAAAAGAAAGAACTGAAGAATGCTACAGATTGGATAGAATAGCTGGCCATCTAGAGTCTGATCTAGAAGAAAGTAGAGACAATGAGAGAGAACTTGAAAGGCAAATTGTCTTTCTAAGACATGACCTAGAAGTTGCAAATGAATACAAGGAGAAGTTCAAGATAAGCTCAGCTAAACTTGAAGCAATACTTGAGTGTCAGAAGAAGGTTGATGATAAGCATGGTCTTGGGTATGAGAAAGGTCAAAATTCTAAATCCTGACAAAGAAATTCTCAATCAAGGAATGGGTAAAATAGACCTAGTAGACCTCCAATAAGATAGCCTAATGCTCAAAGGTATCCATCCTTTAATGGAAATTGTTTCAATTGCAATAAATTTGGTCATAGACCTACTCAGTGCATAAGAAGAGTAAATCAAAGTGGCCCATCCTTCTCTGGTCAATGCTTCAAGTGTAAGAGGTATGGTCATAGATCTAATGAATGCAAAAGTATGATAATGAATAACTCTAACAATAGAGGAAATGGCAATTCCTTCAATGGCTACTGTTTTGCTTGCAATGGATTTGGACACATGGCTAATTGGTGCAGATCAAGAAGAAATCAAGAAAAAAGGTAAATAAATTTTGTATGCCTTAATTGCAATAGATCTGGTCACATTGCAAGATTCTGTAGAAGTAGAAATATTGAAAGAAGAGGTCCAGTAAACAGAAAACTGGATGAGCAGAGACAGGACAAAGGCAAGGGCAAAGTTGATATGAATAAGATCCAGAATGAAATAAACATGAAATGGGTCAAAAAGGGTGAAATGAATAATGGTAATAAGTTCGCGCTAGAATCCGGTGCTGGTAATCCCTCCAAAAATTGAATTAAGGAGCTCTGGCTTAGGGGGAGCTGCATAGAAAAACAAATTCCCCCAACCAGTAAGTGGGTGCCTGAACCTGGCAAGATGATTAAAGTTAGAAAAGCCTATTGTAGACCATTTGGAAGGATTTCTGGAAGAAAAGAAGTGGATATGGAAATTTGCGGAATGATTCATGAGAAACTATATCAAGAAATAGAGTAACCAGATGAAGTTAGGGCAACACATTTATTACAATGTTAGATTAGGTTTAGTAAAGGATAAAAAGTCACTCGCTCAACCATTTGAATCACTTTGCATTCCAAGGGAACAAGAAGAAGAGCATCTAAACTAAAAATCCAAAGATTGAAGCACGAAGAATAAATTCAACTGGCAATTGATCAACCCTAACTCTGCGAAAGAAAAAGGTACTTTTCTGTGAAGCTTTGAATATGCAATCTGTTGAGATGGCTACTCCTCTTATTGTTGATATTACTAAAAGACCCTGTCCAAAATTTAAGAAACATCCCTACAAGTCAGTTGAAGTTGAACCGTTAGGTGCTTTTTCTGGTGTCCCATACGGAGTACTGCATGTAGAGGATATTAGGGCATACATCCATTGTAACGTGGATGAATTTGGAAATTTGAGATTGCTGCAATTGTTTGAGAACCATCTAAAGGATGATGACTATGATTTGAACTAGAATTCAAAACCCTAGAGAGCAAACATTTTCTACAAGTCATTGAACTTCTAACATTTGATGAGAGTGAGTGGGTTCGTTACATCTTGAGCCGAATACATGATGAGTTCATATGGCTATTGAAACCTTTCAAGATTACAAAGGATGTTATCAGAATTGTGACTGGGTTAAATTCAACTGGTGGATTACCCATGTTGAAATCAGTGAAAAACTAGATTGTTACTGATGTAACCAGTGCCAAGTTCGACAAAAGGACAATGACCATCAATGACATTATTGAACCGGATGTTAAGTTTTCCTCTATGGTGATTGGTTACAATATTTATCACTCTAGCAGGGAGAACTCTATCTCTGAAACTACCATATATGCGGCATATAAAATGTTGAAAGAAAATGCAGATTATGACCTATGTGAGCTGTTATAGAACCAACTGATTGAGAACCTGAGCAAAATTAAGAAGGACAAGGAAAACACCTTCAAATATGGTTCTCTGGTTATATGCTTATTCTTCTACTTCATGAATGAAGTGCCTGGAGTAAAAGGTGGGCAATGGACTAGTGACAGACCAGTTGCAATACAATTAAGAGATCATCTACACAACATTGGAGATTCTAAGACACAAAAAACTACAATCTGGGGGTACTTTGAAAAATTTCAGAGTATGATGCACTCTAGGGAAAGAATCCCTAAATCAGTAGTTGAGAAATACAAAAATGAAATCTGCTTTATGGTGGATACTGATCAGTGCCTAATGGAAGCTGTAGAACCTAGAACTATTTGGATTATGCCTATGGGTTATGAGGTTGATGAGAAGATTTTAGAAATGTATGCTCAACATCTCTTGAGAAAACCCAAGGATGACTTTGTTGAGAGGTTTGGGATGTATAAAGAGCTTGATGAAAAGCTACATGTTCAACTCTAGAAGCCAAAGATTAAGAGAAAAGCTCAAAATCAAGTTGAAATGTATGCTGAAAGCATTAGCATCACAAAAGAAGTTGTATGAAAGAACAGAGAAATAATTGAAAAGATGAAGAGAACAACTAAGAAATCTTCAGAAGAGAGGGCAAAAAATGAACCAGCAGCTGCTCCGAAAGTCACACCTAACTCTTCAAGAAAAACAAGAAGTTCTGCAATTGTCTCTGAGCAATCCAAGTCCATTCCCACTGAGACACTAGAAGCCACACCATCCAGTGAAGGAGGAAAGAGAAAGAAAACAAAGGCCACAAGAACCTATAAGAGTACAAAAGTTGATGAAGAAGAAATAGATTCAGATGCTGAGGTAAAGGAGTTGAAAGACTCTAGAACAAAAGCTGCCAAGGTGACTAAGGAGAAGCCCTCTTAAAGCAAAAGGGCAAGCAAAAGGCAGAAGATAGATACATGTGTTGAGAAGCCCACACTTTCTGTGGAAGATGTAATAAAATCAGTTACTGTGGATGGAAATTTGAAACCCATGACTGAATTTTATGATGAATACAATGATACAAATAAGAGGGTGTTAGAGGAAGCAACTGTTAGATATCTGAATATCTATAATAAGGCCCTGATTGAAATAATTTCTGAGACCCCTCAAAGTCTTGCAGACATTTTGGAGTTGAGGAAAGAAGATGCAAAAAAGCAAGGATATAGAGCTTAGAGAACATTTATTGATAAAACTATGCCCTTAGATCACTCAAGTTCAAATGAATATGATATTCAAAGAAGTGAATGATGAATTCAGGAGCAAGCAGTGAATGAACAAACTAATGCTTGGAGAATTAGACAAAATAGTTAAAGAAACATAGGAAATACTTCTAAGTGCATTGAAGAGACACAATCTTCTAGTTGTTGAGGAGGAGACTGATGATGGGATTGATTCATCAATCCTGGATATTGAAGAAATGAAAACTAATGAGCAGTAAACCAAGGTTGATTACTCCTCTATTCTGGAATTGAAGCAAATAAAAAAGGAAGATATAGAGATGGTGGATAAAACTGATGATGCAGGAGATACTCTAACTCTTCTTGATCAATCCATAAAAGAAGACAATGTTGAGAATACTACTGCTACACAAGATCCTCTAGAATAGATTGCAAATGGTGAGGACACAGGAAAGAATCCCCCTGCAGATGACACATAGAAAGGTAGGAAAGAGAAAGTAGAGGAAGATGGTGCAAATGTTGATGCACCCAAACAAAATAGTCCTGATACTGAGAAAACTCAAGGAAAGGAAGGTGGTCCAAAAATTGTGGCAAGAGACACTGCAGATGCAGTGATGACTTTTCTAGGTAAAGAGATGCTAGAGTTTGATGAACCTGAACTAATTCAAGGACCACTCAACTTGGATACTCTCTCTCTAGTCCAAATAATGAAGATAACATCTTTCACACAAGCCAAGGTAAGAGAAAAGATATTGAAATCTCACATAGAGGATGATGAGCTGCTAAGCCTTGCATCTGGTATATTGGAGAAGATAATGCCAACATTCCAAAGGAATCCATCTGATTCTCCCTCTAGAAATCTGAAGAGCCTTGTAAATTCTATAAGTACACACTTTGAGTCCTTTGAAAAATCTACAGAAGTTAAAGTTTAGAATGAATTTAATAGCAAAAGATTTGAAACACTTAAAGGCATGATTGGGGTAGATAGATTGGTGCTAGATAATAGTATAAAGAGTATTCAAAATGCTCTTTCAAAAGGAGGTAGTATATATAAGTTTTGTTTATCTACTCCTAAAGTCATAGAGGATATAGAAGATAAAATAAAGGACTCCAAATAGAAATTGTCAGGTATGTCCCAAGCTTTTGATCCATTGACAGTATCAGTGGCAAGTAAGGAGTGTCAAGCAATTAGCCTAATGGAACAAATAAAGAAATTGACAAGAGAAAAGGAGAACATTGAAGCAAGAATGGGTGAGCTCTGAGGATTGATTTCCCCTAAGATAGAAGCAATGTTCAATGCTGTAACAAAAGCCCAAACTGCTGCTCAAACAAGTGATCCCATTAACCTCCAGAAGGCTGAAGCACAAGCATTTTTGTTTAATGGCCACATTACAACTTTGAATAGTATGAAGAAGAGTTGGAATACAGAGTTGGCCATGCTGAGGAGTATTTTTGGAGATGTACTTAAGTATATGTAAATATAACTTAAGGATTGGTTGTACATATGCGGCATTGTATACAAAATTTGTGGGTGAATTTTGGTTTACGGATTCCATCCTTTGCCATTGATGTCAAAGGGGGAGTGAAGAGAAGTGAAAAATGAGGAATCCAGCAAAGGGGGAGCTTTGAATACAGTGGAGAGCACAAGTGTACTGAGTAAGGGGGAGTAGCTCCGACACTTAGTCATTTTTCACTTAGTGTTTCCATCAATGCCAAAGGGGGAGATTGTTGGCAAGAGACACTGCAAGGCATGTCATGTGTTGTCATTGATGGCACCTAATTCCATTCCACACATCTGCAGTACAGTATCAAATCATACCGGAAGTCAGTTCCAAGATTTATCCAGTCCAGATAGACAGGAACAGGGTATATGGCAGAGTTTAGTATTTTGGTCAGTGGATCTCTCTAGTTAATCATTGTGTGTTGTGAATCTAAGGGAATGTAGAGGAATGTTAGAACAATCTAAATCTAGGATTTTAGCCTCTGATGACAAAGGGATTAAAAGTTATGAGCATCTGAGTATCGGGTCCTAATATGACAGAATAGTTCAGTGAAGAACAGGCTGACTTGTGTTAGATCCTTATGCGGATCTAGTAGAAGTGTTTTGGTGAGTAGCGTATGGGATATAATGTTAGTGGTTGACATGTATGCTGACATGCAAGTGTTATTTTTGGTACACATCAATATTGGTGTATGATTTCAGCTGACAGAATAGAGTACTTGTACTTGTATTATTTGTTAAGTTCTTCATAAGGCCGACAGAAAAGTGGTTGAATTTCTTGAGGCGGATATATATAAATGATGGATTCAAGTGTATTGGGGGATGATGGTGTGTGAATATGGAGTAAGTGCGAAAAGGGCAGATAAGAAGTGCAAAGAAAAGAGATCTAAGGTCCGGATCATGGCAAAGCAGTAAACAGGATAGAGTAAAGATGAAGTGTGTAAGATCAGTATTATGTTCCTAATTGGAACTGAATTCTTGCATTTGCAGATGCTATTCATTAGTTCAAACAATCTGTAATTCTTTTTGTAATCATTCTTGTAGGCAATGAGCCTCTTTTGAGCAGTGAGCTCTGGGCAGTGAGCCCGAAGGCATGTGCCTTCCCTTTTGTAATACTTTTAACAGAGTATAATCTTTGTGGGTTAACCCCCACCATGGTTTTTCGCTTAACCAGGTTTCCACGTTAAAAATCTTGGTGTCAAGTGTGTTATTTGTGTTTCTACTCATGTGTTATTGATTCTTGCTTTTCATGATTAAATCATAAATTTGTTAAGGAGTGGTAAAGAAGAATTAACTGCGGCAAAGATTAAAATTTTAAGACAACTGATTCACCCCCCCTCTTAGTTGTCAATCCTAATTCCAACAGGTTTGTCATTAAAACTCATAGTAACATCATTAAAACTCATTATGAAATAGTAATTAAAGGACATATCATCATGAAATAATCATAAAAACCTACCCTACTTTCCTTCCAAAGGCAACTTCATAAGGATTATACCTACCTCCATCATACTCAAATCCTGCATGCAAATTAGCTAAAATAAGTACACCAAAGAACTCTATAATGAAATGAAGCTAATCAACCAAGACGAAGAAGCACATATAAGAAGGTAAGATAGGTGTTAAAAATATAGAAGGTGAAATGAGGATAGCAAAGAAAAATAACATACCTTTGTATCATTCCACTGATTCAATCCAATGAACCATCTAGGTCTGCTCTACTTTTTATTATGTCGAGTATTGCCTCGTGGTCTGACTCATGAACCTTCCACAAGGTCTTGTTCAATAGTCTACCCCCATATTTAATCAAATGAATGTTTGATTCTAGAACAAGGTTAGAATAATGAAGAATCTTCCTATGTGTGTCAAAGTCCTCGAACAACCACACATCAGACATCTTCACTAGGTACCTTCTAAGCCATGTTCCAATAACAACCACTGATCCTATAGGATACTCGATGTTTCTCCATCTATATTAGGGGCATCTAATTTCTTTTTTGCCTCAACATAATGACACAAATAATAATATGTTCCTTATTCATTATCTTTAGATGCAATAACTGTATAAACATGCCCTGCATTGATATGTGCATTTAGTTCGATGAATATAGTCAACAATACAAAAAAACTACAAAATAAAATAGAATATTGAATTTTATTAAATTTAAATGTTGATAATACCTAGTTGAACTAGATCTGAAGCATGGTCAAAGTCAACTGATGATTCAATCTATGTGAGTTGTAGTGTTGCCAGGAGTTGATACATGTCAACTGGGCTTAGGCTTCTTGTAGACCATTCATCAACCTAATTCTTTGACTCACAATCATTCCAAGCTTGATCTATACATGAAGAAGAAAACCATACCATCCACCACATATGAATACTCCATGAACCTGCATTAGAGCTTCTAAAAGAGTGTAGCTCACTTGATCCTGTCAATGTACAACAATCCTCATATTTTGCAATGTTAGTATCATCAACCAACCAAAAATATCTATGAATTGTAGACTTACCTTCATTACCTGGACCCATTGTAGCATTACACCCTTCGACAATAGATCTCACATCTGTCAACTTTGCATTGTCTTTGTACTTCAACTCTTCTCATGCTAATGCTCTTTTGATACATGCTCTTGCACCATCATGTTCCCCCTTTCCATGTCTGGCCTCACAAAAATTCAACATATGTTGAACACCATTCATCCTATGCATCCTACTCAACCAATAGAACATCCACGAGTTCTTGAATTGTGATGCACAATTATCCAACCATATGATATGCTCCTGCTGGCCAAATCATGGTAGAGCATCTGAAAGTAGCCTTGTACAAACTTTGTAGAATGTGTGTGATCATCACTAATATAAAAATGATACTCCCACAAGATCTTCCTATCATCCTCTGTACTGTCATCTGCATGAATGAATGTTATATGCACAAATATAGCAACCTACGTAGAGTTGTAATACTATGATTGCACCTCATTATGTGGCTATAGTGTGTAGTTCTCTACAAATTCAACAATCAAAATGATGGTACTAAGTGGAAACATGTCCTTGCATAAATTGAATTGCAAGTCCAACCATCGAGCTCTATGGGCATGCCTTGCATACTCGTAAACTATATTCTCTCAGAAAATAGAGATAAATTGATACGCTAGAATCTTTTCAATGACCAATTCACACCTTTTAGACTATATGCCACTGTCTTATATTTGCCAAAACTTACTAGTTCATTCCCAATTGCATGTTTGTTCTCCATATGTTAATAAATTGGCAAATATTGCAACCCACCACGATGGTCACATGCGCCATCCAAGCATAAGTTCTTGTAGAATAATTGACCATCTACTTTTTGACATAAGATGTTTAATATGAAATCTCTTGAAGATCTAGGTGGACACTTTATATTACACTCCTGCAAAACATCATTAGTATGCAAATCTATACACACACACACACACACGCATATATCTATATATATATAAACATCATAATGATTAGAAAACTCAATATGTACTCTACAACAAGTTGTGCATGTGTGATTTATTTTGACATAAGAAGGCTTTACTATTTCAAAATACCTTTGACTAATTTTGATTTGAGGATACATCTTTTGAAATTTCTTGAAAAACTATGTTTGAGTCACATCCAAAAAATGCTTTGGATGTGGCTCATGGATTTGACAACCAATTCTCTTTCTTACAACATCTCTTGCATTAGGAGATACCCTTGTGTTATTTTTCCAAAATTCTTCAATGAGGGATCTCAAGGCTTTAACAATAGCTTTATCTTTTCATGGGAGTCTCCCAGAGAATGCCCACAATTCATTGGTATTTGGATCCTCAACTCTTTCATGCCTTACAACGGCTCTCATTAGAGTTTTTCTACTTATTTTCAATGCTTGACTTGTCTTTCTAATGAGGTGAGCTTTCTTTGTTTGTTAGCTTACTATTGTCAGCATAATGACATGTCGTGTGACATTACTAACCTTGGTGTGTGAGGTGGAACCCACACTCTCATATGCACTCATTAGACTCTTTACAATTGATTTTTCACTTGAAGCATCCAATGTTCTTAGGCCAAGAATATTCATAATGGGCCTAAATTTTATATTTCTCATCAATTCAACAAATAGTTGACATCTTCTGGTTTCATTTAACTTCTCAAAGAATGATTTCCATATATTATTGGCATATCTTAGTCAAGTACGATTGGGAATCTTATCTTGCATGGGCTTCAAAACATTCTCATTGATATCAATTAGAAACTTAGGTTTTCTATGCAAAACTCTTGGAGGCATTTTCATTGGTAAAGTTGACTCAATATTAGGAATTTATTCAATATTTACTTGAGATGGGATAGATGATGTACCTTCAATTGGAGATGGAAAAGATGAAAAACCTTGAATTTGAGATGGAGAATGTGGTGTACCTTCAACTTGACATGTGAATGATGGCGTGCCTCCAACTTGAGAAGAGAATGAAGATGTACCTCCAACTTCACCTATGAAAGATGGAGTGCCCCAATTTGAGAAGAGAATGATGGTGTACCTTCAACTTGACCTATGTAAGATGATTCATGTTCCTCTTCAATTGGCAATTGTGGCATGTCTTCTTCTATGGTTGATAATTCCCTACGTTTGCGAAGTTACCTCATTCTTTCTCTTTTCCTCTCATTCTCAGCTTCACAATCTTTTGGTGTTAGAGTCTTTGCTCATTTTCTTGACGTGATGATGATTTCTATATGCATCATGAATAAGACATGGATAAATTAGTCCATCTTGGTACAATAGAGTAAAGTAATCTCATTCACAAATCTCAAAATATAATCATATAATTAAAGTGAATAAATGATTATAAATCTAAAAATTTAAAGTTTCCTAGGGTGGTAGGCACAATCTCTAGGTTAATTTCACATTTTCTTAACATATCTTCTCAAACATGCTTTCTTAAACTCCCATGGATACACCTATTCAAGACAAGATACAATAAGTCACTAGCACTAAAGAGAGTTATGACAAGCACATTGTGATGGACCAACCATTCCAAATGGAGACTCACAAGGTAAAACTAGACCTACCAACATGTTAGGACAACCCATATTCTTATATTCTAGGTGGTAAATTAGTTAGAGTAGCTCATGAAGACAAGTATGAAGTCATCTCAAATCAGAAATCTATTGTCAATCAAGGTCATGGGAGTAATGATCACAAAGGTAATGAAGAAAAAACCAATGGATTTCATGACAAGGAACACAATGATAATGTTAGAAGCATAATGAATAATCAACATGATGATTGTTATGACAAACAAGACAAGTATATTACCATTATAAGGACTGAATGTGTTGAATTATCACAATCAATGAATGCAAATTAGTAAAGAAGACATTGAGTATGATGGCACACCTAGTCCCAATGATGAGCATGAGTTGACAATGGTGCAATATTTAAAATTTAGGAGAATATCCTTGGTTTGACTAGCAATGATGTGACAATTGGTCTAAGTGGTAAGACACTAATCAAGACTCCTTGCCTTCAATAGATATGTTTGAAATGTTAAGAGACAAAATACTAACATTAGAAACTAGCTTTATGATGCAAGACTTGAAGAAAATCATGGTGTACACAAAATAGCATCAATTATAGTTTGAATTAGCTATTCAAGATAGTCAAGGGGTGAAATCATCAAGAAAGGAGTAATTTTAAGGCTAATTATGATGATAGAGTTGTTGCTGATATTTTGACTGAGTTTTATGATGAGAAAAAGCCTAAAATATAGAGTTTATTGTAGCCTAACTAGTCTCATTTCTTGGAGAAACTTACAGATGGCAGTCCAAAAAATGTAGAGGGTACTCAAACAACAAAGAACTTATCTAGTATAGATCCAATAAATGAAACTCAAACTAATTTTTTAAAGGTAAATGGCCAAGAGGATGATAGTGACAACTCATTACTAAATGAGGACCAATTATATCATATTTGTAGCATCAATTGATAGCACTAAATTTTATGTTGATACAATTGGTTACATCAGAGAGAATGATGATAATACTTTGTTATAGGGAGATATCGATGACATAGTTAAAATTGAGAGAGTACAAAAGAGTCTTGAATGTCATGATGTTGTTTCTCAAGGTCATGGTTCACTTCCACATTGACAAGAAGAAGAATCAGGGATGTGTACTTACAATTTTGACAATGTTTATAATTCTTTAGGGTTAACTAATCAAGATACAATAAATTCATGTATATCATATTTTAATGATTCTAATTCTATTAATGTACATAATGATGACTTTTTTTAACTTAGATAGTTGCACTTTTAGTGATTGTGAGTGCTCTTATAAGAGTTTTATGGATGAACAATGGTGGGGAGCTTTGTTAATGGATGTATTTTCTGTTGGGAATTAAGGTGTCTCGACCTTGGTAATTCCTTGTATTATTTTCATTATATTTATTTATTTATTGCCTATGTTATAAATTAAATTGTAAACTCATACTGTCATCTTGTGGGATGTGGCACGGTGATGTGTCATCCTACATGGAAGATGACAACTTGTAATTTTGTCCTCACATGAGGATATAGGTGTCCCACTTTGTGGTAGGAATATTTTTCCATGTGTCGGCATCTTGGATGTTGTGTAAGGGAATATTGACTAAAACGGTCATGACAGATTCCTATGACGAAGTTCTGACATGTAAGAGTCAAAAATAGGAGATTCTATGACAGGTGAAGACATGTGTCGAAGAGCATCTTTGAAAAAGGCATCTTTGAGTGCCCCAAGGTGGACTGGCATTTAAGAGAATATGCTATTTATAGCCTATGTATGACAGATTCTCTTACAACTGTAAGTTATGACAGCTATGACAGATTCTATGATGGTCGTAAGAGTCGTAAGAGCATTTGTCATAGCCCATTTTGGAAATAGGTGACCTCTTTGGGATGGGGTGTGTGGACAAGTGTCAGAAGCATCTTACAATGTTGACCAAGTGTCCATAGGCGTGGGTTTTAGGCCATGAGGCCAAGTTGGATGCCCATTCCAAGATAGAGGCAATTTTGCCTTATATTTTCTATATAAATAGGTACTTTGAGGAGGAGTTGCATTATGTGATTAACAGGTACTGTTATGTTGTCAGAATACCTCCAGATACGAGTGTTGAATACTCCTAAGAGCTTGCATTGCAAGTGTATTGTAAACAACATTTAAATTTGTTAATACATTGTGTAGGTTTTGGAGTGTGGGGCTTTTCTCCCGAAAGGGTTTTCCCCATGTTAAATCTTGGCTCTCTCTTCTTCTGTGTCATTCTATGTGTATGTTGTTTGCTACATATTGGGTTGATAACACTGTAATTGTAAGGATTGAAAAGAACATGTACTCTACTTCCCTCATTAGATTAGCGTAGGAAGTGTGTTCCGTGTACCTTGCTTCCTTTCAGTTGGTATCAGAGCTTGATCACCTTTGGTCCTAGTTGTTGGCTAGGGGTTTTTTGAGCTGATCTTAGTTTTAGTGGGAGTCCTATGCAGAGTATTTTATAATCTTGTTGCAGGAAAGAGATGGTAGGCACATCCAGAAGATTAGAGGTGGAGAAATTTAATGGCACCAATTTTGAGTTGTGGAAACTCAAGATGGAAGACCTACTTGTTGATCATGACCTATGGGAAACCGTATCTGATGTAAAACCAACCACAATGTCACAAGCAGATTGGGATCTCAAAGATCAGAAGGCTAAGGGTCTCATAAGACTCTATTTAGCTAACTCTGTCCTGTTGAATGTCCATGAGGAGAAGAGCATGAAAGATCTCTGGAAGAAGTTGGGTGACGTTTATCAGGCCAAGTCCTTGGTAAACAAACATTTTCTAGAAAAGAAGTTGTTTTCTCTGAAGATGGAAGACGGAGGATCTATTGTGGACCATATGAATGCTTTCAACATGATTGTTGCACAGTTGACATCTTTGGGTGTGAAAATGGAGGAGGATCGATGCATGACCCTACTTTGTTCTTTTCCAGATTTGTGGGATCATCTTGTCATGGCTATCAAAAGCACTACTACCACCTTCAAGATGGAAGATGTGGTGTCATTGTTGTTATCTAAAGAAATGCGGAGGAAGTCTTCTAAGGCAGCCAAAGAGGCTCTTGCAGTTCGTGGAAGACCCAAAGAAAAGGGGAAGAAGAAGGACAAGAAAGGTGAAAAGGGCATATCTAAATCCCATGGGAGATCCAAATCTCATGGAAAGTCCAAGGCTCTCTATTGGAACTATGGCAAAACTGGGCATTTCTGAAAGGAATGCAAAGAGGAGAAGAAAAAGAAGAAGAAAGCTCCTGATTTAGATTTTGACAAGTCACAAGATGATGGTGATGCCTTCATCGCAGCTCTGGCCACCCATGCATCTGATGATGTGTGGTTGATAGATTCTGGTGTATCATTCCACATGACCTCACATCAAGACTGGTTTACAAAATATGAAGAGTTCGATGGTGGAAGAGTGTACCTGGGTGACGATTCTCATCTGGAAATTGTTGGTCATGGAAGAGTCTGAATAAGATTCCCTGATGGACAAGTGAAGGGGATCACTGGAGTTATGCACATTCCAGGCCTTGCACGGAACCTGCTTTCTGTAAGTATGTTGAATGATGCAAGTGTGTAGGTTGTCTTTTCAAAGGATGGATGCAAGATGACTAGAGGATCTATGGTGCTTGCGAAGGGTACTTAGAGAGGTACTCTATTTTAGCTAGAGGCATGCATTACATAGTGCAATAGTTCCTCTGACTCGAAGAAAAGAGTTGCAGTCACTCCATCCCCACCATCTGAACAAGCAGTGAAGAAATCTATTGTAACTAGTTCTGATGGTAGTGCACATGCTATGGAATCTAAGCTTCCTATTGAAAAGACTATGTTATGGCATTTGAGATATGGCCACATTGGTGAGAAGGGTCTGCATACCTTGAAAAATAAAAACCTCTTTGTGGGGTTAAATGATTGTAATCTCGAGTTTGACTTTTGTGAACATTGCATTTATGGAAATAAAACCATGTTCAATTTTACTCTAGTTCTCACAAGTCTTCTGGTTTATTGGATCTTATTCATCCCGATGTGTTTGGTCCTGTTAATGTTCCTTCAATTTCTAAATCTGTATATTTTGTATCTTTCATAGATGATTACAGTAGAAGGACATGGGTTTATTTTCTTAGAAGCAAGACAGAAGTCTTTAGTCAGTTCAAAGAGTTTAAGGCTTTTGTTGAGAATCAGACTAGTAAAAAGATTAAGTGTTTGAGAATTGATAACAGTGGTGAGTTTTGTTTGGTAGAGTTTGAGAAGTTTTGTAAAGAGCGAGGGATTCAAAGACATAAGACAACTCCTTATATCCCACAGCAAAATGGAGTTGCAGAGAGGATGAATAGGACCCTGATGGAGAAGGCTAGGAGTATGCTTAGTGGAGCAAGCCTTGAACAAAAGTTTTGGCATGAAGCTATAGCCACTGCTTGCTATCTTGTAAACAGATCTCCTACATCAACTCTTGTTGGTAAAACACCTATGGAGGTGTGGTCTGGTAAGAAGCCTTCAGTTAGATATCTTCATGTTTTTTGTTGTGAGGCATATGCATATGTGTCGAGGGAGAAAAGGTCTAAATTGGAGAATAAGGTTGTTAAGTGTATCTTCATTGGCTATGGTGTCGGTGTGAAAGGATACAAGCTTTGGGATCCTATGGTTGAAAAGGTGTTGTATAGTAGAAGTTTTATCTTTAGAGAGCTAACACCATCTTCCATTGTTCTACAGCTAGAACAGATAGAAAAGAAAGAGGATGCGGTTCAGTTTCCTTCTACCCCTGAGAAGACTGAATAGAGAGACCCAATGAGACCTGATGATAAGGAAAGCTCTAGCAGCTCTGAAAGCTCAAAGAAGTAGAACCTCAACCTTAGCCATTGAGGAGGTCTACACGAATAAGAAAGAAAATTGATAGGTTTGGTTATTCATTGCTTGATTCTAGTTGTGCTTTTGCTTTACTTACTAACACTGATGAACCTAGAACTGTGTGAGAGGCTATGGGTATGAAAGATGCAGGTTCCTGGAAGGAGGTAATGGAAGATGAGATGGCTTCTTTGGAAAAGAATAAAACATGGGACTTGGTGCCTTTACCTGAAGGACAGAAACCCATTGGATGCAAATGGGTGTTCAAGAAGAAATTTGGTGCAAATGGTAGTGTTGAAAAGTACAAGGCCAGATTGGTTGCGAAGGGGTACTCACAAGTGGAGGGAATTGATTATGTTAAAATTTTCTCTCCCATTGCAAAGCTAACATCCATTTGATTTCTGTTATCTCTTGCAGCTGCTTATGACTTAGAGGTAGAACAGATGGATGTGAAGATAGCTTTCCTTCATGGTGATTTGGAGGAAGAAATCCACATGTCACAGCTAGAGCATTACATTGTGAAAGGTAAATAAAATTTGGTTTGCAAGTTAAAAAAGTCTTTGTATGGTTTGAAGCAGTCTCCTAGGATGTGGTACTTGAAGTTTGATGCCTTTGTGTTGTCAATTAGATTTGTGAGATCAAAATCATATCACTGTGTGTATTACAAGTTTGATGGTGATCATATTCTCATTGTTGCATTATATGTTGATGATATGTTGCTGATTGGGAAGGGTAAGAATGTGATTTCTGATTTTAAGTCTCAGTTGACAGCACAGTTTGAAATGAAAGATTTAGGGGCAGCCAGGTACATTCTAGGAATTGAAATCAGAAGAGATAGAACTAACAGAAATCTTTGGTTAAGCCAGAGTACGTTTGTGAAGACCCTGTTGGATAGGTTCAACATGGTAGATTGCAGACCATTGTGTGTTCTTGTTTCTCTGGGGACAAAGTTGTCTATTATTGATTGTCCAAAATCTCCTAGTGAGGTGGAGGACATGAGTAGAGTACCTTATGCTAGTGTTGTTGGTAGTTTGATGTATGCTATGGTCTGCACATGACCAGACATTGCCCAAGTAGTGGGAGTCCTTAGTCGATTTATGGCTAATCCTAGATGGGTACATTGGGATGCAGTTAAGCGAGTGTTTAGATATTTGAGGGGTACTTCCGAGTATTCCATATATTATCATGGTAATGTTACAGGACCTCCGCATTCAGTTTGTATTCATGGATTTGTGGATTCTGATTGGGTGGGTGACATTAACAGTAGGAGATCCACCAGTGCATATGTGTTCACAATGTTTGTTGGCGCAATTAGTTGGATGAGTAAGCGACAACCTATGGTTGCTTTGTCCACGATAGAAGCTGAGTACATGGAAGCAACTCATGCTTGTAAGGAATCCATTTGGCTCAAGAGATTGTGTTTAGATATTGGTGTTGATGTAGGACAGATTATGATTAGTTGTGACAGTCAGAGTGCGATTTGCCTTGCAAAGAATCCAACTTTCCATGCCAGAACAAAGCACATTGATGTACAGTTTCACTTCGTACGAGACATGGTAGACAATAGGAAGGTAAATTTGGAGAAGGTAGATACTTTGAAGAATGTTACAGATGCATTGATGAAGCTAGTGGGCACAGAGAAGTTCAGATGGTGTTCAGAGCCTATGGGCCTCTCGGCCTATAGCAGTTAAATCCTGTTAATTCTATTGGCTTTTACAAGGTATTCGACAAGTCGGAGAATGTTGGGAATTAAGGTGTCTCAACCTTGGTAATTCCTTGTATTATTTTCATTGTATTTATTTATTTATTGCCTATGTTGTAAATTAAATTATAAATTCATATTGTCATCTTGTGGGATGTGGCACAATGATGTGTCATCCTACATGGAAGATGACAACTTGTAATTTTGTCCTCACATGAGGAGATAGGAATCCCACTTTGTGGCAGGAATATTTTGCCATGTGTCGGCATCTTGGATGTTGTGGAAGGGAATATTGACTGAAACGGTCATGACAGATTCCTATGACGAAGTTATGACATGTAAGAGTCAGAAATAGGTGATTCTATGATGGGTGAAGACATTTGTCAAAGAGCATCTTTGAAAAAGGCATCGTTGAGTGCCCCAAGGTGGACTATGACATGTTGTAAGAGAATATGCTATTTATAGCCTATGTATGATAGATTCTCTTACAGCTGTAAGTTATGACAGCTATGACAGATTCTATGACGGTCGTAAGAGTTGTAAGAGCATCTATCATAGCCCATTTTGGAAATAGGCGACCTCTTTGGGATGGGGTGTGTGGACAAGTGTCAGAAGCATCTTGCAATGTTGACCAAGTGTCCATAGGCATGGGTTTTGGCCATGAGGCCAAGTTGGATGCCCATTCCAAGATAGAGGCAATTTTGCCTTGTATTTTCTATATAAACAGGTGCTTTGAGGAGTTACATTATGTGATTGACAGGTACTGTTATGCTGCCAGAATACCTCTAGATACAAGTTTCAAAGACTCGTAAGAGCTTGCATTGCAAGTGTATTGTAAACAACATTTAGATTTGTTAATACATTGTGCAGGTTTTGGAGTGTGGGGTTTTTCTCCTAAAAGGGTTTTCCCCACGTTAAATCTTGTCTCTCTCTTCTTCTGTGTCATTCTATGTGTATGTTGTTTTCTGCAATATCTCTGTTATTGGGTTGATAACACTATAATTGTAAGGATTGAAAAGAATTTGCCCTCTACTTCCCTCATTAGATTAGCATCGGAAGTGTGTTTCGTGTACCTTGGTTCCTTTCATTTTCTTGTGATTTTGTTAATGGTGTCTTTGATGCTTCATAAATCATAGTTAACCCTAAAATGTGCAATAAGAGGCTAGTGACAACTTGATGAAACTATGATAGTCTAGGCTTTGATCATGATAATGACTTAGGGTAGCTTATACTAACTGTGAAGGATTCTTAGCTTTGTGAAAACCATGAACTTGTTGTCCACTTTGATGGATTTAACATGCAATATCCATAGACCTCAATACCCCATACTCTAGAATGGATTAAAGAGAAGTGATATGTAAAAGTTGCATGATCACCATAAGAACCTCATATACAATAGTCTACCCTTGTTTATATCTCCAAAAGATCTTCATGTTGTCTTCACTATTCACACCCCGGGTGCATGTTTTAAAAATGTTTGAAATGGTGGGTAGGCTTATGTTGTATCCTTCACATGTCCAAATGATCCTTCCTGTTGTACCTAAAGGTCAGTCATAAACAACGGGAATAACATCATGACTTCAATTGCTAACAATGGCTGCCAAATACTCCATTTAGGATCCTTATGAAAGATAGCATCCATACCAAACCTATTTGACAAGCTAGGATAGATCAAAACCCAATCCTATTTACTACAATTTCTCTTGGAGTACATACAGATCACAAAAGTCCACTAAATGCATTATAATGCATGGAGGCTTCATGATTGTCCTTGTGAACCTCATAAATGACTTGACTGTACTGAGATAGTAGGTGACATTATGACACATTTGGATCACAACTTGAGGTTCTATAATAGTCCCATATTCAATATGACTATGCAATGACATGTATGGTTATCTTTTAGTTGATGGCAATCTTTCCTACCTTATGAATATCCTTTCAAGACCACCTAGATATGTTTATATAGTATCATGGATATATTTTTGCATGGATTTGAGATTAATTGACTTATCATTTAGTCTTCATTGCCACCTTGTGTATTAGTTGCTATCTTACCTATGGGTGAGAGGTCATAACTATTCCTCGGGTTGCATGATAGCTATTGTGGTATAATTTAGTCTTTAGGTTGATATGATAGTCCTTCCAAGTGAGTATGCTCAAGTGACAATCCGTAGCTTGATTTTGGCATGATGATAATTCATTGACTAACAGGATTTCCCTTAGTATCTTTCTAATTGTTTAGGTTAATGTTTGAATCAGGATAATAGCAACATGTGACAATTTTCACTTTCTCATGATAATTTTACTTGTCAAAATGATAATCCTCTTGAAGATGAGGAAAACTTCAAAGGTAGAAAACACGAATGAAATGCATAAAACAAACCATTTATACCTTGAAATCTTCTTTCTCCTTGATAAAGTGGAGGAGCTTGCACCCAAGAGATCCTAGCTTTACGCAATGTTGAATGTAGTAGAATGTGGATTTGCTCCTTTTCTTCAACATAATATGATAAGGATAGTGATGGATTTGATAGAGGATTTGATAAAGGATGAAGGTGAGAGATGGTTTGGCTATGGAGATTTTGGCATTATGATGGCATGATGGAGAGATTTGATAGAAATTTGGGCATAGTTATGATAGGAAGAAGAAGTTATTAAAATGGCTTAGATGAGGGCTCTATTTATAGATTTTTGGTAAAAGGATGGATGGTGAGGATTGAAAGTTTAGATCAATGGCTAGGAATGCTTGAAGATTAGGGTTTGGATTGGAGTTGTAGTCTTGTGACAAGTGTCACAAGAGGGTTAGATAAGAGATATCAAAGGCTAAGATTTGGTTAATGAGATTGGATTGCTCCCATTTTTTGTGAATTTTAAATTCACATTTGGAAGGATGAAGAATGAATAAAAAATTTATTTCCATGGGAGAGTGAGGATGAGAATAAAAGTGAATTTTTAATTCACATGGGGAAGAGTTTCATTAATGGAGACTAGGACAAGTTAGATGGAGGGGATAAAATGTGAATTTTTAATTCACATGGGGAAGAATTCCATTAATGGAGACTAGGACAAGTTAGAATAAAAAATTACCTTATGTGGAATAAAAGATAATTTTTTATTTGGAGGGTGTGGGAATGAGTGTTAAGTGAGATTTGACCAAGCTAATCAAGGGGGTTAGATTAATTAATATGGCTGGAGAAAATTAGTAAATGGGTTAATGGAGGGTTAAAATTAATTAAATAAGGGTTTATTTAATTAATTTAGGTCTAGGGGTCATGTAGGCTAGGGTAGCTAATTAAATAATAGGTATTTAATCAACTAGGTTAGGGGTAGGCTAATTAGTAGGGCTAAATAACTAGATAAACATAATTTACCTAATTAATTGGGTTTAATGAGATGGGGAAATTAACTAAATAAATAATGAGAATATTTATTTAATCGATGAGGGTATAGTTATAAGGTATAGCGATAAATTAAATGAATTAATTGATCACAAAGGATAGATAAATGGCTAAGGGTAGATGATTAGGGATAAATTAATTAAATAAAATGAATTTATTTAATTAATTGGAAGGGATAGTTAGTGATGTGAAGATGTCAAAGGGCGGTTGAAGGGTTAAGACATTTTTAGGTGTCTACATTTGCCCCTCTTTGAAATGGTGTTGTGGCTAAGTAACACTATTTCAAAGAAGTTTAAAATATAGAGTTGGATTGGATAGAAAAAGATTTTGGTTTAAAAGAATAGGATTAGGTTTAGCTATGATTGGTAAGGGTGATGCTCCCTCGAGAGGATAGGTGGGTTGCAAGAACACAGGTGTGCTCTTGAAATGGATGGAATGGATTGGTTGAAGTGGTTGGAGGATAAGGGGTGAGATGAAAGATTGATGATTTGGGTAGATTGGTTGATGGATGATTATTGTGCTGAAAATGATTTAGAGCAATCCTAAGTTTGTTATAGCAAAGTGGATATTTTCACCAAGGTATAGAAGACCAGGGTGATGATGTTTATCCAACATTTGCATGGACTTAGACACAGACAAGAGGGTGATCCCATAAATGCCCAAGATAGTACAACCTTGTCTAGACGAGGGAAGGGAACTCATAGCATAAGCCCTTAATACATAAAAGGTATGATGAACCTTAGATGCACAAGGAGATCAATATGTTAGAACTGACCCTACAATCCACAAGATATGAATACTATCTTGGAGTAATGAGACCAACCTACAAGCATAACATACAAAAGCAAGACTATGCCCCATTCTAGATGTTTTTGCCACATACCATGATATAGTGAGATCGAGGTAGTTTTGATGTGATCTTCAAATAGGACAAAAGATAAAAATCAATAACCAAAAGACCCACTAACCCAACAAAAATCAATTGTATCTCTTTCCAAGATGGATGATGATTGATAGATTCTGCCTATTGTAGGAACGATATATCTGTTAAGACAGGAATCGATGGATGATTGGATCATGCCCATTGTAGGAATTATTATCCTAGGGCATGGTTTTGATGGTTGATGTTGTAAGATTGGTGCAAGATATGATGGTTGCATGTTATGGATGATGTGATTTAATAGTTGATGATTTTTGTTAAGGGATGATGCTTTGATAAGTGATGCAATGCTTGGATATTGCATTTGGATCTAGTGTAAGCTCAGTGGATAGGGACCATCCAAGCATGTTGGATAGGGACCTAAGTACTGGAAACTTCTTTCATATTCTAGACTGCCTACATACCTTGTATCTATAGGATCAAGGCACATTAAGATGTGGGTGGTGATGATATGTAGTTCTTATTTGTGATGATGATGTGGGATGATTGATTGGTGATGGGATGTTTTAGATTGGTGATGGGATTTTGATGGAACGATGTTGATTTTGGGATGGATATTTTTGGGATTTTGTGAATGTTCTGATTTTTTGGATTTTTGTGATTTTATGATTTTTTTGGATTTTTGTACTTTTGGATAGGGAATACCAAGTCTAGAGGTGAAGGTGATGGGGTTGGATAGGGGGATTCGTGATGAAATATGATGGATAAGTGATTCATGATAGATGAATGGTCAAGTGATAGGGATGCATGTTAGATAGATGGAAGATGGGGATAAGGATTTTCTCAAAGGGCTAGGTTGCAAGGAATCATATGCCTCATGCATGATGGACTTATGTTTGGATGGATGGACTTTGTATTAGATAGATGGATGGAGGATATGCTTGGAAAGGGACGTATGCTGAGAGGTGTCCAAAGCATGTTTTTGATCTTTTGCCCCTTGTCTTTATCAAGATCTAAGGAGGAAGATATGGTAGATAGGATGGATGGGGGATGATAGGATAAATATGAGGATGGAAGATAAGGACATGATAGGATAGGGATGAAGGTAGTGGATAGGGATATGATGGGACAAAGATAGATAATGGATAAGATATGCAAGAGGATATTATGGATGTGGCTAAAGGATATGATTTTGCCCCTAAGTGTAGGGATACAAAATGGATGGAGAAGAGATTATGCATGATGCCTACAAGGGGTTTTCATCATGGTACTTGGCCAAGGCACCATAAGGAGTGGTTTTCACCATTGGAGGGATTTTTCCCTTTACTATTTTCTTGATTTTTTAAATTTTTTTGCTTTTTTGATGGAATAGGGACTCTAGTGTCTATTTCCATAGCAAGGAGAAGATGGTCTCATGTTGGATAGCATTATGGGTGATGATTGCATGGATGTTGGTAGATAGGAGAAGATTGAATGGATGGTGGATAGTGGATTATGATGTGGATTATGTAGGGTTTATGCAAAGGCATGTACCAAAGGGATGTGATGGGGGAGATATGTAGGATAGTGGATGAAAGATGGAGAAATGGGGCTATGTGGGAATGTCATGTGGTGGAGGGGAACCAAGACCAACGGTCCACACAATGTTTTGGATTTTGAAGCTTATATTTTAGATGAGGGGTGGGTAGTAATGGGGATTGGGATAGGGGATTTTTAGATGGCTGATTTGGGGTTTTAGGAACCCAAATAGGCTTAGGAATTATGGGATTTTTAGATGGGGAGCGGGATGTTTGGGATTTTTGAGAGTTGGAGGTGAATGCCTTATTTGGATTGTTTGTTTTTTGCTTAAGGACCCATACCATTTTTATTTTTTCTTTTTCTTTTGATGGTGTGGGCTTTGGTAGCCTTTTGGATTTTTGATTTTGCTTGGGAGAGATAGCATCTTTAGGCTTTTGTAGGTGTTTTTCTTTATGTAGAGAGGCATCCAAAGTTTTACTTTTGAATCCCATGGGTGTGTTAGTAGCTTCTATTTTGGATGATGTGTGCCTTTGTTAGTCTTGATTGGGGATTTTAGGGGATTTATAGGTGGAGGGGTTAAAATTGAATTTATGGATAAATGGATGAGGGGATTTTAGGGTAGAGATATTAGGAGTTGGGAGGATGGGAGGATAAGGGGATTTGATTTTAGGAGTTGGAAGGATGGGGGATGAGGGGATTTCATTTTGAGGATGTTAGGAGTTGGAAGTAGTGGAGGTAAATTTGATGGAGGAAGATGGATGGTCATATGCTTTTGCAAATGATATGATGATGGAGGGGAAATGGTGACATATGATTTGAAGGTGCAATGAGATGTACCAGATTTGGAATTGGATGAATGGATTTTGGAGGATGCCTGGATGTTACCAACATGTTTAGATTGTTTTCCTTGGGATGTATAGCCAAGGCCATGCGAGGATAGATGGAATGTGGTGTGGATGGGCTCCAAGATACCTTGTTTGTGAAGGCCTAAGCCTTTTCCCTGATAGTTCATATATTGGAGTATGCGACATGTAATGGGATGTTTAGTGCTTTAGAAACAAGATGCGAGTCCATTATTTGTTGGAAGAGGATAGGTGGTGGATGGAAGTTGTTCACCTCCTATGAGGAAGCCACCATGGATGAAAGTGCTTTTTCCAAGTGGATAGTAGGATGGATTTGGGATGGGATTGGTAGATGGTGTGGGAGGATCAATGGGGGTTGTTGTGATAGAAGTGATAGGGTTGATGTGGATCGGGTGATCATTAGATGGGAGGGGATTAGGGATGGGATTAGATGGGATGGTTAGATCTTGAATAGGATGAGGAGTTGATGCTTCAACATGCTTTGGATTTGACTCTGGACATAGCTCATGTGTTTGGATAGAAGTGGAAGTGAATTGGATAAATGTGTTGGGTGCTTGGATGGATGTGATAGGTGCTTGACTTATGGGTTCTTGAACATGGCTACATGATGGTTCTTGACTTATGATAGGAGATTGTTGAAGAGGTTTGGTGGGTGTTGGATTGCATGAGGGTGTTTGATTCCTTGCTAATAGCCAATGGATGACATCTTTCATGAGTGTATGGGTTGAAGAACAATATAATGGATGGATAGTAAGGGTGGATGGTGTAGGATTGGGATTAGGATTAGGATTGGATGAAGGGGTGATGGGATTAGGTAGTGATGGTTCTTGGATGGGTTCAAGGATAGGTGTTGGATTAGATGGTGGTGTTGGAGGGGTGGGGGATTTGGAGAACTCCCTAGCTTCTCTTTTTCTTCAGAGAAAATCCCTCAAGGATTCGTTGGGTGTTCTTGGCTTAAGATTTGGAAGGTTTGATGGTGGATTAGATGGGGCATGGGTGATAGGGATTAATGTATTGGGAGATACATAGGATGATGGATTAAGGTTTACGGGGTTGGAGGGATATTGTGATGGTGGGGGGTAGGATAGGGATTAGAGGATGGGGGATTTGCATGGGGAAATGGTTGTTGATATAGGATTTGGATTTTGACCATGAGGTGTGCTAGATTGGTATTCCCTTAATCAAAGTTAGGATTACAAAGGTTGGGGGATGGATAAGTTGGAGGTATTGATTGGTTGGGTAGATATGATGGTATAGATGTGTAAGGGGATGAAGATTGATATGAAGGTGAAGGTTGATATGAGGTTGAAGGTTGATATGATGAAGTTTGATATGATGTGGATGGGGTTTGACTTGGGATTCTCCAATGATGAGGTGTGCTAAGGGGATATCTCTAATGATGTTTTTTGCATTTCTCCTTAGTGATAGGATCAAAATCCTCATAGGCATATTTAAGTGTTTGTAAATGATGCATTGCCACATGAGGATCCATGTTATTAGAAGGATATGAAATGATGGAGGATAATGGATGATTGCAATATTGGGGATCAAATTTCAAGACCTTAGGATTATTTGATTTGTTTTGTTTTGATGGATGGTTGATGATTCTTTATGCTTAAGGTAGACTAATTACACTTAAGCAATAGAGTTGATTGGGTTGATTTGATTGGATGACTTAGGATAGACTAATGATCTCAACCAAGTTTGGATAAAGGTTGATAATGATCAATTAAGGTCTTGATTTTTGATAGGGTTGATTTGGATTTAGATTTTGATAATGATGTGGGTGATTGTGATTGGGATTTTGGATGAAAGGTTGATGGAGGATGAAGGAGACTAAGTCCTTAACCAAAGTTTGATTTGCAAAGGATGATTTGTTGATTAAGGATTAGGGATTGGAATAGATAAAGGATGATTGATGATTGATGTTGGATTTGATTTTGGATTTGATTTGGATGAAATTGATCAAATGGATGAAGGAATGGGATTAAGATGATGATAATGATTTGTATTAAGGATGATGAGGATGATTAGGATGGTTGAAATGAAAGAGGTATGTGTTGGTCATGATGTTATTCATAAACAAGCATAGAATAAAAGTACACATTGACCTTTATTCATCTTGAAAGATACTGTGAATTCAAGGAATTCAGGATCCCAAGTCTCCGGTGATTAGGTCTTAATCGTCTGACGTTACTCAGAGGTTAATGTGAGTTGCTGTTTCCATTTTGGGGCCTTAAATGAAATTGTACCATCATCATGACTTTCTGGCAGAAATTCTTTACAGAGAAGTCATATTATGCAGTTATTAGATGAAAAGATGTAGAAATACCTCAATCTTTGCATGATATTTTCAATTGTGCATGCTTTGTATTCAAATATGCTAAATATTTTCTATTATCTACGAGATGTTTGCATATTTGCGTTATTTGCTTAAGATTATCAATTATTTGCAATTGTGGTAGTGAAATGCTCTAAATTTGAAAGAAATTAAAGGAATACTACAATTTAAAGTTGAATCTTCAGCTATTGATCCACATACATACTAGATACTGTCATGATGAGAAGAAATCAAACCATATGTTCACCAGGATGTTCCATAGCTAGATACAGTTGATGCAAACTTCAGAGGATGATGAATGAAAACAATACATGCAACATGATGAGCACTCCAAGGGACGCAGCAAATCAAAGCACATATCCAGAATTCAGACACATATTACTTAAGATTTACGAAGATTTGTAATCAAAATACTCTTCTCCTTCATTAAGTATGCAAAAGACATGTACATATGCAATAACTTTGAAATAAGCCCTGAATATTTCAGCAAATAGATTTCAATTAAGTTTCCGAATGTTTTAACAAGGCATTCCACCACCTTTTATAGAATAAGGTGAGGAATCCGTTACAAAAGATCTACGATCTAGATTTATCAATACAAATCTACGGTCCTGATTCACTTGACTTTGTCAATGTTTACAAAAAGGCACAAGTTGCCAGCTGGCAACTATCTATACTACTTATGTTAGTATCGCCTTCATGATGTATCTTCATCTTCAGCTGATTCATGCGGCTCATCATCATGCGCCTCACTTTCTGAACTTTCAGTATCCTGATGATGACGCGGCTGCATATGGGGCTACATACTACTGCGGACCTGCTCGTATGAATGCACAACTTGATCTATCCCTCCGCCATCTTGAGTCTTTGCCTTTACAATGGTGTGCTTATGTGCTTCATATTTATCCCTGCTGTTGTCTAGCTTATTTTTCCTGTCCTGCAGCGTTTCCTTGTATTTCTCCATCTGGACCTTGATCCTCATTATTCTGTCTATCAATTCTTCTGTCAAAGGGACAGGTGGACCATCTGTCTCTGCTTGGAAGTTGCTGTGTACAGCTTTGATGGCGGACTCTTCATCCTGATTCTCTATTTTTCCTTCCACCTTGCCTTCCAAAGCCTCCATTATTACCGCTTCTTCAGCCATTAAATCTCGCAGCCTCATGCTGACATCCCTCAGCTTATTGTTACACCTTTTGAGGACTGCGCACTCAAACTAAGTGTCTTTATACCAAATATCAATTAATAATGCTGTATTATTATTTAGTACCTGCTTACTGATAAGCAGTTGTGGATTTATGTTTCTTATTTCCCCTAACAGGGTCAGGACTCTCTCCAGCTTGTAAGACCTCCTTCCGGTCTGCATCTGCAATCTATCCACTTTGGCCTTAGAGTCACTTAGGGTGCTCCACCTCTTCAAGGAGGCCTTCATTATTTCTATAGCATCATCCAATGTGGATGACATCCATCTCCTTATTACGGACGCCTCATGCTTCATGATGTCCAATTTATTTACCTCCTCCTGAGAAATGGCAGTCAATGGGACTGCATGTTCAGTTGCGGTATCATCAGGATTGGTCAGCCCTTTGATATAGGCATGCAACTGAGCAATGTGCTCTTTGTGTTGCTTATTTTTCTCCTTCTCTCTTTTCACTTTTTGAATTAGAGAGTCAATAATATCTTTGCCCTCCTGACCTTCTTGGTCTTCATTGGCAATGCCCAAATCTACTGTACTAATCTAAAATTCATCGACGGTGATTTTACCTTTTTCTTTCTCCACCGCAGGTATGGCAATTTGTGCGGTCCTTCTCCCTGTTGTCGGATCTCTCTTGATGGCCGAAGTCATTCTGGCCTTCCTCCTAGGTTTCATTATATCCGCAGAAAACAGGGTGGAGACGTCGCATTCCTGAATTTCAATCTCCTCCTCAGCACTTACCTCTTTTGCTAACCACGGAGGCACCTGATCATTTTTCTCAACATCATCCTGATGTTCACCTATATCTCCCGTTTTCGTCAATAAATGTTGTGGAGATGGTGATTTCCTCAGTTCTTCTCCTTGATGTTCCTTTTGTGGTTGATCTTGTGGCACCTCCTCTTGTTGAGGGATTTCCTTCTCCAGAGGAGCATCTTCATGCTGAGGGGAAACTTGTGGTGCATCTATGTGCTATGGGGAGCCTTGAGGCATAGCTATGTGATGATCATGATGATCATGACCTGCCTCTACCATTATTTCATTTGTTCCCACTTCTTCTTCTTGTGGTTTATCCATTGCACCAGATATTGGGGACTCTGCCTGATGTGGTGGAGATTGCTCTGTAGCTACTACTTTTTTCGAGCCTGCACCATCCACTCCTTGTACCTTGGCAGCTAGGTCCTCTATTGCTTCTTTCTCATCAGCCCTCGCTTCTCGAACCTCTACTATAGCAGGTTCCTTTGTGGTATCCTGTGGGCTTTGTTGGCCGGTTTCAAGAGCATGGCCTTCTGTCTCTGCCATCTCCATCTCTTCTGTTAGGTGGCCCTTATCAGGTGATCCTGCTGGCTGTTCAGGACTTGCGTCCTATTTCTCTGTCAGATCTACCACGACAGGACTGGTCACCTCTGTTATCAATGTGTCTAGCCCTATTTCCTGAGCTATTTGCTCTGGGCTCTTTTCTTGCTCCTCTTCTGCTTGTCTCATCTCCTCAAGCACTATTTGAACCGTTGGAGGCTTATGAGGAGTCACACTTACATCAGCAACAAGTGTTTCCATTTCTTGTGCAGCCACATCCTGCACCACCTCATCATCAGACAAGTTTATTGTCTCGTCTAGCGAGACATGTCCTTCTGCTTGTGTCTGGGAGGTTTCTTTCAACTGCTCCTCAGCAAGTTTAGTTTTGAACTTGACAATGGTAGGAAGTGGAACATTGTGTTGCAGTTCCTTATGCACTTCACTACCCTCCCCTTGTGATGAAGTAGGGGGTTGGCTTATTTCACCTCTCATGGAGGTTCTCTGTTTCTTTGGTGGGGAAGACACCAGCACCTGCGGAGCTCTCCTCTTTCGGCTCTTCTTCTATGAGGGTGCCTTCTACCCCTGGTTGTTTAGAAGACTGACCCACCTCTTGGGTCTCAATGATTCCAGCCTCTGCTGTCTTACTTTTCTTGGGCCTGTCCTTTTCTAGAGGGGATGCTGATTCAGATCCTAACCTTGTGGCCTGCTCAGCTGTAAACACTACTCTTTCAATTATAATCCCCTTTGGTCCCTGTTCCACCTTCTTGCCCTTCTGGGGTCTTTTGCTCTGCTGCTGTGGTGGAGTGACCTTATCTCCCTTGGTCTTCCTTTTCTCCAACAGGAAGTCATCATATTCATCTGCGGGGATATCCTGGCCCTTTTTCTTGTTGTCCACCATGATGGAAACACCCTTCTTCTTCAATGCCTCTACTTGTTCATCAACCCAAGCTTGGGTTAGGCGTAGGGTCCTGGCAATGAACGGGTCCAAGGATATATCCTCCTGCATAGTGAGGTCAGGTGCAGAGATGGTGTCGTTATATATCTTCTTCTCCTCATACTCATCTGCCATCGTCCTGCCATCATCCTTCTTTAACTGTTGGGGAAGGGAGATGCAATCAAATGTTCTAACTTGGTTCAGAGTTAATCTCTGATACCTCCTCCTCCTAGCTTTTGCCTCATCCTCGCAGTCAGCCCAAAAATCCTCTAGGTGCCTCTGGTGAACAGGCTTTCCTAGTACCTTCTGTATTCTACCGTAAGGATCATATGGTCTAGTTATTGGAAAGGGCTGCAAGTTCATCTTATTCAGGGTGACCATCACCTTCTTGATGTTATCGGAGTCAGGGCACATGTAATTGCCAATGCTGATTGGGAACAAAATTGGTGGCAGCTTCTTGGCATCCTTGTACATCTGGATCATGGTGGAGCCCTGCCTGATGAATTCCATTAATACCACAGCGTCAGTAGGATACCTCGGTAGCATCAAGGGATGTCCCTCGAAATTTTCAACCCTGATGTAGGAAAAGGTTGCAAACTGTATGTACCAGGCCCCATGCCTATATACTGCCTCTTGAGCTTCCAAGCTCAATCTTTTCGTTCTGTCTTCTTCCATGGTCCTTACCAGATGCATAGAGAATGCATCATTGACCAGTTTGTAATCTTTTAAGTAGTTGGTTCTTTGCAACTGAGGATGATGATCCCAGATATATGCTGCGTTTGTGCCTGTGAGCTTCCCATCTGTAACCAAGGCATCAAAAGTGCCTCTATATGCACAGGAATACACAATATATGAGGACATGAAAAAAGCACAATTAGAACCTCCCAGGTTCATCAGTTGCTCATGTAGAGCATCACTTATAATTTGCCCCCACAGTGGCTTGGTGTCTGAATACAGACACATCATTATAATCCCGTACATCCAGTCTCTGAAACTGCTAGTATCAGGTTGGCCAGTAACCCTGTTCAGGAGTGCGATCATGTACTGATATTCCTCATTAAAATCATACTTGAACAGCTACACAGGAAGCTTGGTGGCTGCGTTGTAGGTGCTGTTCTCAGCCCGCCACGGATACATGTTCTTCCTGGCTGACCTCTTATTGGCTTCATACTCCCTCTCAGACTTCTTCAGGTCCACACTTTTGACCTTGCTGCCTAGTGGCAATCCAAACGTTTGGGAGAGACCTTTGATGGAGAGGTCTGCATATACCCTCCCATGTTTCACTACCTGCCTGGTTTGAGGGTTGTAATTCTGGGCACATTCAATAACGAGCTCCGGAGACTCCATGGAGTATGGAAAACCAGCGGCATTCCATAATCCAGATACGAACACTGCTTCCAGCACAGGACTCTTGTCATGCCCATTGTTAAGCTTGGCTGACCAGGCTTCCAAATTAGTGCCTCCCTGGTGGGTGTCTATGATTGCTCCATATTTAAATAGGACCCCCCTCTGAGTAGAAAACATGGGCTTGCTGAACTCCTCCTGGCATTTGACTAATCGCTTCTCAGCCATGAGTGCCTGCAATTAACGACAATCCTATCTCACAACAAGGTACATACGTGCATGCATACTGCAGTTGAATTTATAAATCATTATGCCTACTGTATGAATTTCAACATTACTTGATCATACGGGCGCATAAACCAGAACTTACAATTATTGCACCAGGATAGAAACAATATGGTGAGGGTTTTATTCACTTACCTGGTTGTGCAGATTTCTTTTTATACCAGTAGAGTGCCGAGACATTCTTAATTCAACTGGTGATCACCTTTCCCTTCTGCTCGTGAGCTCAATTTGCACAACGGTAGCTGATATGCAGATATGGAAGCTGGTGCTCTGTAAAACAAGTTTATCATAAGGTAAATGTAAAAATGGCGGTTGAATTACCTTTTAACCTCGCATTTAGGGTGCATTTAGGGCAACTCTGACAGATTAGATCATGTTCCTTGCTTATCCGTGCGAAAAATGTGGGATCTCGCCAGGTGTTTCATTGGGTTCCGGAGTCGGTGGGAACCACCTACCATGGCTGCATGCATTAAATGATAATGGCGGCAATGGGAGCGGGAGAAAATCCCTATGACAGGATATCATGAGGGCAGGATGATATTCGCAAATATCGGGTTGAGTTTCAATATCATCCTCCCTCGTATTGACATTGTTATCGCGACAAGATTCGGGTGACAAAAGCACCCTTTATTTCTACGTAGTACATCAGGAGGATATTTCGGTGTATCAGGTGATGTTTCAAAATATGATGATGTAGAGACAAACTTACATCTCTCTCTCTGTCAGAATATCAGGATGACGTCATCCTGATATTCACTCTTTGTATCGAAAGTGCATCATGACGTCATCATCATATTAGGCTAACATGATCATGCTTTTAGAGAAAAATCCTGCGACAGTGTAAATATGATGCTGATGTCATCAGGATGTATGTTCCTTCGTTTATCGTATTAGGATGATGTCATCAGGATATTTGCTAAGGGTGATATTTGCATCAGGAGGATATAAAGATATATCGGGGGAGATGCGAAGTATGATGCTCGCGACAGATAAAACTGTTTTGACGGGGAGATCTTGCTACCATTTAAAGTTGACGTCCGGATATTTGAACCGCATGACATATCGAGGGGGAATGTTTCAAATATGATGATGAACTTCAACAATATGACCCTTCTCCTATGAATATCAGGTTTGACCGAAACTTTGACTGTTCATAACTTTTATATCCTAACGAATATCAAGGTGATGTAAAAGGCAAACCCGCCTGAATTTCAATGCTCTTTCAAAATATAAGGTCACAGAGATGAAATATGAACTTTCACAAACTAAGCTCATGGTGACATACCTCATCATGATTTTGCAAGATGATGCACTCGACTTGCTTTTACCAAACCGCCTAGAAGCAGACGCACAAGCCAAACCAAAAATTGGGTCCCTATTTTGCCAAGTCAAAATGGGGCGTGTTGTGTAACCACACAACAGTATGATAGGATGAGTGATTAGGAGGATAATATGGAATTAAGCTCAAAGATGGGGATTAATTAAGCTTAAATGATGGGATTTGATAAATGGAGGGGGTGGTTTAGTGATATTGGGAGGAAAACCCAGCCCAACGTGAGGGGGTGCAAGGGGCTGGATGCAACCCCCCATTGACAGGGGTTTAGGAGCATAGCCCCCAACTGTAATTTTTTTTTAAATGGGCTTATAAAATTGATGTTTTTGGTGGGAAATTTTGATTTTTGGACACGGAGGAAAATGGCACTAAAACAGAGGGAAATGGCATTGAAATATGAACAAATGGTGCTAAAGGATGAATAGATGGCGCCAAACAGAGGACTGAAGGCACTGAAATAGAGGAAGATGGCACTAAACGCTGAACAAATGGTGCTAAAGGATGAACAGATGGCACTAAATAGAGGAATGAAGGTGCTAAAAGACTATGAAGTTTTGAAAATGGTTGGATTAATAGATGAATTTGATTTTTCTTGACTCAAAGATTCTTGGCAAGAGATAATGCAAGCAAGAAGATACAATGGCTAAATGTTTGATAGGAAGTGTGAGCATTATGTGTATGTTTAAGAAGCCCCTCAAGGCTGAAATTTCCATGGGTATCAACACAATCAAGAACACTTGAAGGCAATACTTATTCTACCTAAGGTCAAGGTGAATGGCGATTTAACAAGCCCACAACTTAGAATCTCCAACTCAAATGCAAACACACTAATTTTTAAGTGTGTCCATTATATTATCTTCTCGAGAGTGGATGGATAGGGGCCTCATGCACTAGAAGGATGATGCAACCACCCTTTCCCCGGAAAGCTATGTATAGCTTATGCTAAGCCAAGGATTCCCATCTCATCTCATGGGAGCCATATGCTGAGAATCTAGAGAGGATCATGTTTCCTCTTGCCTTGAAAAAATTGCCACAAGGTCAAAAAAGGGTAGGCTTCTAACCAAAGGTGTTTAGTGGGGGATATTCAGGGAACCGACATGTTACGAACATCCAACAAGTGACTTAAGGCTTTAACTAGTCATACTAGGAGTGTCATATACACAAGGTATGCTAGGGTTAGCCAGCAGAAGATATCAATTAAATGCAAATAAAGATTAAATAGAGGAATGAAAAATACACAGAAATACTAACAGCAAGAGATAAATTTAATGTGGTTCACCCAAACTCAAGCTACATCCACCAATAGAGAGTCCAATATTATTATCCACTAAATCAAACTGATTACAACCAACAATCCCTGCAACTCAATACCGCTGTAAATGCTACAATACATCATCAGAAACCCTAACCCTTAGCCGCTTTTATCAAGCCTTATGTCAGTTACAAAATAGGGTTTTTTCTGTCGGCCAATAGAAAAATAACTCTTGACATCTTTATAAAATAATAAAAAACTGTTTGAGGTTTCTGTTGATGGTGGTTTTAGCACACAACAACGCATGTATGATTGCTAGTATCACACCTCTCTTGAAAAAGGTATCATATCCAAGATAGGACTACCCCAAGGATAATACAGCTAGGTCTTAGCTTGCTTGGAATAACTTCAATGGAATGTCTAGTTGTACCAACAAGGGGTCTTACATGAAATGTAGGGTTTATGGAAGATGGCAGTAATGTATATGCAGAAACCCTAATGGTTCAGACTGTAAAGTCTAAAATTTTCTAGCAAATGAGAAATGAAATGCTGCTTATAACCTAACCTAACAAACTTAATATAAATAAAATGCAAAAGGAAAAGGAGAGAGAAGGGATAAGAGATCCTAAGTGATAGTCACAATGGGGTAAAATGCTACAGATAAATAAATATTTTCAATAAACCATTCCCTGTTTCACCAAGATAGGAAAGACATAATGTTGCAAGAAATGTTGCAATCTTCAAAGGATCCTTATGATTTTCAAACTGCATTCACTCATTAAACACCCAGACAATGGTGCATCTTAACTAGTGGAGTGCAACTGAACTATATTCAATGACAGGGCCCAAGCTAACTATACACAGCAACTTACCATTGGCAAACACTAATAGTATGGACCAAAGCATTCATCAGATATCTTAACATTTACCCATCATTACAAAAGCACAACTAATTAAATTTAGATTGATATGAACCATGAAAACCAAAATGAGACAACACATGAACATAAATTCCTAGCAACATGCAAAATTTTCTTTGTATTGATCACAATTTGGCAGAGTCTCAACAATTCAATATCTAATCTTACTTACAAATGAGAAAAAATGAGGGCCCTTTTATAGGCAAGGCACCATACCAAGTTTTTCAATGGACGGTGGAGATTAACTCAGCACCAACGGTCCAGATTACATGGCATTTAATGAGATATATCAGTTTGTTACATTTTTGGATTTGCATTTGTCTATAGGAAAAGGACAAAATATAGCTTACAAATACATTGAATCTGGAAGAAATGGATACCCATTTGGTTGTACATGATGAAAAGTCAATTTTCAAGGCCTAATAAAGCCAAAATAGAGTCACATGACACTTGAAAATATGAGATAATGTGGATTCATGGGATTCCAAGTGTTGAGTGGACCAAGGGGAGTATGTGGCACATTCTTCGATGAAAACATATCCAATTGGATGCTTGTTGGACTCATTCTTGATGACTGGACTGTTGGAACAACTATATGTATGTCTTGGACATTGGACTGGATCTGCAGGAACTATCATGAAAGAAGCATGATCTTCAATATCTTCCAACTCTTGAGACTCATCTTTATCATCTTAGACATTATATTGATATTCTTTTATAGGTGCAGCAGCAATTTGGTTGATAGAATGTTGATTCTGCACTTCTGGGTCAACAAGGTACCTCTGTGTGTGCATCCTTCCAAGACGGCTCCAATTAGCTCCAACAAGCTCCTTTGTGCTCTTAGACCTACAATAAACAAGACCAAGCATCAATTTCATCATAAACAATTTTCCATCAATTTGGATCAAAACATGTCCATTTGTAGTCATGGATCAGTAAAAAACAGCTCATTGTCAATGTCACTTTCTCTATGAACAACCTCTTAAATCTAGTGATTTTTACATGATTTTCTGCATTTTTTACCATTTTCAAGTACCCATTTGGCCAATATATTGATATAGGAAGTTTTAGCAGTCATTAGGATCCATTTGGGAACTTTTATTTCATGTTTTTCTAGCATTTTCTACAAAAAGTGGGACTTTTAGAGGTCACAGACTTTTCATGTGCAGTAGCATTAATTATCGTAAACGTGCTAAAAATCCACACAAACTTGGTAAATATTCATCATGATGTAACAAATAGATGTGCAGATCAAATTCACCAAGAAAATCCAAGTTGTACCTTGAAAAGCTTAATTTTTGGGCCAAAATGTCAAAAAGCGTTGATTTTGAGTATCACGGACTAAAAGTCGATGGAGGTCAAATTTAGCGTAGGTCCGTGAGGTGCAATTCTAGCGCAAAATGGTTTTGGCACTGATTTGGGGTCCAACTGACCTTAAAGCAAATTTTAGGTCGATCTGACCTTGGCACGGATTTTGGGTCCGACCGACTAAAATGATGCTTCATGGAGTCAGTCAGTTCCATTTTTAGCATAGGTCCGTTGGGTATATTTTTAGCACAAAGTTTGTTGGCGGGGATTTTCAAAGTGATCGACCTGTGCAAGTTTTAGCACCGACTGACCAAAGGCAGTAGAAGCGAGTTTTAGTACAAGTCAGTAGGAAGTCGTTTTAGCGCAAGTCTGTGAAGTGGGTTTTTAGCGCAAAGTCGTTAGAGGCTGTTTTTAGCTCAAAAGTCAGTAGGAGGCAGTTTTAGTGCTTTTTACAGTTGGGGTCATTTTTAGCACTAGATTTGGAAATGTCTAGGGTGAAAGAATATTTAAAAATATATTTAAGTATGAATTTCTTATACTTTGAATATTTTTAAATATACTTTTAGGATGTTTGAGATGGGTTCCAGATCCATAGGATTTCATATGTAGATTCTAGAATTTTATGGTTCCATCAGATTTCAGACTTAGCCATTTTTCAGGGTCTTTAGGGTTTCAAACTTAGCCAAATCAGGGCTTCAGGACCATGCATCGGGGTGAAAGCACATAGACCCCTTAGTGGAAACTAGTGGAATTTGACACAATTTTGCAAATCTAAGACGTGGAAACTATGAATTTCAACTTGACACATTCTGTAAAAATAATTTCAAGGGTAATATCTAGTGACATAGGATTTTTGAGCAAAATATAGTAACACCCAATTTTAGCACAAAAGGCAACAAATGGCTATCTTTCAAGCACAAGACCACTTAAGACACCTCCAAATCAATCATGCACGACATCAAAAGACTCCAAACATGCAAAATACTGAAATCTGGAGCAAATCATGCACTCTAAGCACAAATCACCTTCTCATCATCATAAGTAACAAAGGTTCACGACTCCAAGCCAAAGCAAAAGAGGGGGTCTCCATTTGGCAAAATGGGGTGTGTGTGCAAGGCATAACAAATGGTGACTTTGCTAGGAAATGCTCCAGAGCATTTCGATGATAAACTTTCAGTTTCGAACCCAGAATCTTTGTGTTCCCCACATGTCAAACGAGAAAACATGATACCTTATCAAAGAAGCAAAGACCACTAACCAGTGCAACCATCCATATCCTGAAAACCTGAGTGTGTGTAATTGCATTCATTCCCATCCCTTGGCAAATAAGTTCACCCAAGATCCTTCATGCTAAGCTATGAAGTTAGGATTGTTTTACCACCAAGAGAATGCTCTGATGTTGAGATGTGATGAACCTTCAAATAGTAATCTTTCTGCAGTGATATCTTTCTTGATAATGCCTTTGATGATCTCTGATGCTAATAATCTTCAGACAATATTCTTCATGTGAGAGTCTTCAAATGATAATCTTCATATTTGATCCTTTGTAGTGGGTCTGGTGTTGAAAAACACCTTTTATTTTTACCCAGTAAGCTAGCAGTACTTAGTACCACCTGCCATCTTCATCTGGATCCATAGTACTGGGGTGGGTGGTAAAATGGTAATCCAAACATTTTCACTTATCACAAGAACGCCTAGACTTGCTTAGCTGCTTCAGGATCATTTAAAGTGTGAAAGATATATGGTTAGAAAATACTTCAAGTGCACCGACTAATGACTCATTTTCAATGAACAAACATCATACTCCCTGGTATAACAGTGGAACCCACAGTAAGACCCAAGCAGAAACCTTGGCTTCTCAAAGAAATATTCCAAATTACTTATCCAACAAAGAAGCACTTGCAGGTCTACACAACTACAACCATATTCAAGAAATGGAGAACCCAAGCAAAGCAAGTACAGAAGCGAAAAGCAAAGCAAATAAGCAACTAACCTAAATAAAGCAAACTACTTTGACCAAAGAAGAACAGGCAAAAAGAAACAACTAACAACTAAAAACTAAAGAAAAGACAAAGCAAAAACTAAACTAGAAAAGCAGACTACTAGAAATAAGCAAGATTATGTACAAAAGCTTTGGACAACAGGTATTTACACTCTCTCGTGATTTATTTCTCAGGACATGCAGAAGTAACAAGGTGCAGGTTAATGTCCTAAGTCTAGCAAATTCATCTTTGTACTCTAAAAAGTGAGGTAGAGGCATGCTAGGTTCATGTTCAGGGTACCAGTCATGCAGGATCAGCAGTTGGGGCAATTCATTAGGGCCATGATCAATCCATATGCAAGTTGTCTTACCCAAATCACCATAATCAAATTGATAACTTTCAAAACCAAGCGAGAAGAGGGAAGATACAACCTGATTTGCAGTTCCATTAGTTAGAGATATGAGCTCATCACCCCATTGCATCGTGCCACCAAATATCTTCTCATCTTTGGGAGGTCTCAACCCATGTTTGGCCATATCCTTTTCTGGAGCACTAAATGTTGCAGCAACTTCCCAAGCAAACAGGAAGTCTGGACAACTTTCTTCAGAATGTGGATCATGTGGATGAATTCTACATGAAGTGGCTAAGGCAAAATCTGACATATGCAGTGAATTTCCATGCAGCAGCATATCCTTGATGATTGTTGATACCAACTCAATGATGTGATCAAGTGATTGACACGAAAAAGCTTCCAAGCCATTACTTTGCAGGACAGTTTGATTTTTATTCTCAGATTACAAATTTCAACTTTCAGTTGTCATCAATAGGTCAGCATCAACCATGTGGAGATTTTCTTTCATGCAAGTATGAACTAGATCAACTTGATGAATATATGATAAACTTGAATCCATTTCATCAAAATCAGTCATATGCTCCAAAGCAATCCCCTCTGCAATGATCAGCAATCCTTGTATTTCAGTTGTTGGCTGATATGAGATTGAAAATTCATTGTTTGCAGCAACAACATGGTCTCCTTCTTCCTCTATAGGTAGATTCTTGATGTCAATGTTGCTTGGAAGTGGTGTACTATCCTGATTTTGTTCATCTAACTCAGCTAGAGACCCTTCTACAGTAATTATATCAACCTGATATGGCTGATCCTAATGATTTACTAGGCTGATACAGTCAATAACTTGATCACTTTTCTCTGAATAATTCGATTGTAGCTCAGATATGTCAACTGAAATAATTTTCTGCATTGCTGTCCATGACTGTCCTTCATCTGGAGGACTGATTTTCACATGTTCTTGCACACATTTGATCAGATCTAACTGTTGTTCCAATTTAGAATTATTAGCAGTAGGAAATGAACTGTTGTTCTGCATCTCTGCTGCAGCAAATTCAAGTTCATAATTTGTTATCTGGGAAGTATTTGATTGCTGATCTACATCTTTAATATGACTGCATATCAAATCTGATTTATCATCTACCTCATCCACTTCCTTAGCAGCACAAAATTGACCCTGTACATTGTTATATTCGTCGTCTTGTGATTGAAAATCAGATTTTTGTCATGCTGAGACAACATATTCTATGACTAAATAGTCTAGATCCAGTGGTTGAAAACCAAGCTTTATCCAGGCAGGGACCTCATCTTCATTAATTGGGTGACTTGTAGACCATATGCATTGCCCGCTCTCATCATCTTGACATGTATTTTGATGAACAACTTGAGGGACTTCAATTTCTCCAACATGGAGATTGCCTTGTTGACTGCGATCATTTATGAATGGAAGATTTGCAGCTCCTTGAAAGGTCTTGCTCTGTATATGTCTGTCATATCCATATCCTACTTCAGGCTTATAAACTTTAAAAATAGGAAGCAGTCCCTTTAAATGCAAATCCAATCTTTGGAGAAAAGTCAAACAGTCAATTTTGTCATGTAGCTCTCCAGGATGTATAGTGCAGACCTGAGGTGAACTAAAATCAAGCAGTGTTAGTCGAGGATACTTCACTCTAATGTACCTATCTAACACTTCTTTAAAAAGTGAGATATCTATTTGGAAGTTCTCTTCATGATATGATAGCGGAGATGGTCCTCTGAAGAATGAAGGGATTTCATGACTGAAACCCTTATGTGTACCCATTGGATCAAAATTTTCTATACATTCATTTCATTCCAACATGTGCAGTGAACCAGTAAACTGAAAACCTGCATAACATCTTTGTCCAGTCCTCCTTCTAGCGCCAATTCTATTGATGGTGGTTTTAGTACACAACAACGTAGGTATGATTGCTGGTATCACACCTCTCTTGAAAAAGGTATCTTATCCAAGATAGGACTGCCCCAAGGATAATATAGCTAGGTCTTAGCTTTCTTGGAATAACTTTAGTGGAATGTCTAGCTGTGCCAACAAGGGGTCTTACACGAAATGCAGGGTTTATGGAAGATGGCAGCAATGTATATGCAGAAACTCTAATGGTTTAGACTATAAAGTCTAAAATTTTCCAGCAAATGAGCAATGAAATGTTGCTTATAACCTAACCTAACAAACTTAATATAAATAAAATGCAAAAGGAAAAGGAGAGAAGGGTTAAGAGATCCTAAGTGACACTCACAACGGGGTAAAATGTTGTAGATAGACAAATACTTTCAATAAACCATTCCTTGTTTCACCAGGATAGGAAACCCACAATGTTACAAGAAATGATGCAATCTTCAAAGGATCCTTATGATTTTCAAACTGCATTCACTCATTAAATGCTCAGACAATGGCACAGCTTAACTAGTGGAGTGCAACCAAACTATATTTAATGACAGGGCCCAGACTAACTATACACAGCAACTTTCCATCGACAAGCACTAATAGTATGGACCAAAGCATTCATCAAATATCTTAACATTTACCCATCATTGCAAAAGCATAACTAATTAAATTCAGATTGATATGAACCATGAAAACTAAAATGAGACAACACATAAACACAAATTTCCAGCAACCTACAAAACTTGCTTTGTATTGATCACAATTTGGTAGAGTTTGAACAATTCAGTATCTAATCTTACTTACAAATGAGAGAAAATGATGGCCCTTTTATAGGCAAGGCACCATACCAAGTTTTTCAATGGACAGTGGAGATTAACTCAATACCAACGGTCTAGATTACATGGCATTTAATGAGATATATCAATTTGTTACATTTTTAGATTTGCATTTGTCTTGTAGGAAAAAGACAAAATACAGCTTGCAAATACATTGAATTTGAACAAAATGGATATCCATTTGGTTGTACATGACGAAAAGTCAATTTTCAAGGCCTAATAAAGCCAAAATAGAGTCACATGACACTTGAAAATATGAGTTGATGTGGATTCATGGGATTTCATGTGCTGAGTGGACCAAGGGGAGTATGTGGCACATTCTTCGATGAAGACATATCTAATTGGATGCTTGTTGGACTCATTCTTGATGACTGGACTGCTGGAACAACTATATGTATGTCTTGGACATTGGACTGGATCTGCAGGAACTATCATGAAAGAAGCATGATCTTCAATGTCTTCCAACTCTTGAGACTCATCTTTATCATCTTGGATATTATACTGATCTTCTCTTATAGGTGTAGCAACAATTTGGTTGATAGAATGTAGATTCTGCACTTCTAGGTCAACAAGGTACGTCTGTGTGTGCATCCTTCCAAGACGGATCCAATTAGCTCCAACAAGCTCCTTTGTACTCTTAGACCTACAATAAACAAGACCAAGCATCAATTTCATCATAAACAAGTCATTTTCCATTAATTTGGATCAAAACATGTCCATTTGCAGTCATGGATCAGTTAAAAACAGCCCATTGTCAATGTCACTTTCTCTATGAACAACCTCTTAAGTCCAGTGATTTTTACATGATTTTCTACATTTTTTACCATTTTCAATTACCCATTTGGACAATATATTGATCTAGGAAGTTTTTGTAGTCATTAGGATCCATTTGGGAACTTTTATTTCATATTTTTCTAGCATTTTCTGTAAAAAGCGGGACTTTTGGGGGTCACGAACTTTTCATGTGCAGTAACATTAATTGTCATAAAATGTGCCAAAAATCCACACAAACTTGGTAAAATATTCATCATGATGTAACAAATAGATGTGTAGATCAAATTCACCAACAAAATTCAAGTTACACCTTGAAAAACTTAATTTTTCGGCCAAAATGTCAAAAAGCATTGATTTTGGGTGTCACGGACTAAAAGTCGGTGGAAGTCAAATTTAGTGCAGGTCCGTGAGGTGCAATTCTAGAGCAAAATGGTTTTGGCACTAATTTGGGGTCCAATTGACCTTAGCACAAATTTTAGGTCCATCTAACCTTAGAGCAGATTTTGGGTCCGACCAACTAAAATGATGCTTCATGGAGTCAGTCGGTTCCATTTTTAGCGCAGGTCCGGTGGGTCTATTTTTAGCGCAAAGTTTGTTGGCGGGGTTTTTCAAAGTGACTGACCTGCGCGAATTTTAGCACCAACTGACCAAAAGCAGTAGAAGCGAGTTTTAGCGCAAGTCAATAGGAAGTCATTTTAGCGCAAGTCTGCAAAGTGGCTTTTTAGCACAAAGGTCGGTGAGGTTGTTTTTAGCACAAAAGTCGGTAGGAGGCAGTTTTAGCACCTTTTGCAGTTGGGGTCATTTTTAGCGCTAGATTTGAAAATGTCTAGGGTGAAAGTATATTTAAAAATATATTTAAGTATAAGAATATAATTTCTTATACTTTAAATATTTTTAAATATACTTTCAGGATGTTTGAGATGGGTTCTAGATTCATAGGATTTCATATGCAGATTCTAGAATTTTGTGGTTCCATCAGATTTTAGACTTAGCCATTTTTCAGGATCTTCAGGGTTTCAAACTTAGCCAAATCAGGGCTTCAGGACCATGCATTGGGGTGAAAGCACATGGACCCCTTAGTAAAATCTAGGGGAATTTGACATGATTTTGCAACTCTAAGACCTGGAAACTAGGAATTTCATCTTGACACATACTGCAAAAGAAATTTCAAGGGCAATATCCAGTGACAAGATTTTTGAGCAAAATGTGGTAACACCCAATTTTAGTGCAAAAGGCAACAAATGGCTATCTTTCAAGCACAAGACCACTTAAGACACCTCCAAATCAATCATGCACAACATCAAATGACTCCAAACATGCAAAATACTCAAATCTGGAACAAATCATGCACTCTAAGCACAAATCACCTTCTCATCATCATAAGTAACAAAGGTTCAAATCTCCAAGCCAAAGCAAAAGAGGGGGTCTCCATTTGGCAAAATGGGATGTGTGCAAGGCACAACAATTTCAGGGGCGTTGCCCCCGAACCCCCACAACGGGCATTGCCCTTTGACCCTGTCTTGGGGGCACTTCCCCCAAACCCCCGCAAGAGGTGCTGCCCCTTAACCCTGTTAAATGATTTGGGGGAAAGGGTACCAATAAAAGTAGGGAAAATTTAACCTCTGAGTCTGATTAGGCTCTATGTAACAACAAGGTACACCTCCGTTCAAACTAGCACTATACAGTAAGCACTAATACTAGTTAGACTTGGCTTTTGCCTTATCCTCTTTTGTATAACAGACCAAACAAAAGTATTGTTGTGTGGTTACACAACACGCCCCATTTTGACTTTACAAAATAGGGACCCAACTTTTTGCTTGGCTTGGCTTCTGTTTTCCTGCTTTTCGGCAGTCTGGTAAAAGTAAGTCATGCAGGTGATCCTACATAAGGGAGTTGGGTAAGTCATCATGATGAGGTTAGTTAGTCAAAGTTAATATTTCATGTCAGTAATCTCATGGTTGGAAAGAGTACAAAATTTCATGTAGGTTTGCCTTTTAGATCACCCTGATATTCCTTAGGGGACGAAAGTTATTGAAAGTCAAAGTCCTGGTCAAACCTGATATTCCGAGGGGGGGTCATATTTCTTAATATCAGTCATCTTATGAAAGATCACCCTGATCCAATTTTATCACCTGATAAACCATTTGGTCCAATCCTCCAGACGTCAATTTTACGTGATAGTGGTATTTACCTGTCAAACAGCTTCATATATTTTGCGGGGGTCATATTCTGAATATCACCCGATATTCCGAATATCACCCAATCTTTCAAATATCACCCTGGCAAAATATCACCCTAGAGCCAATATGCCGATGACGTCATCCAATCCTGATAAATAAAGAAAATCACCCAATGGTGACATCATCATCCTTTTTACCTCGCGGAGGTATATTTCAAGTGATCGCCCTTTTACACAATATGACGGTGACGTCATCCTGATCTTTCGAAAGAGGGTCACTTTACTTTTGAGGGGTCATATTTCAAACATCACCTGATCTTTAAAACATGACCCGATATTCCAAATATCACCAGATATTTGAATATCACCCGATATTCTAAATATCACCCGATATTCTGAATATCACCCGATCTTCCAAAGATCACCCCCTCATCTTGCCCCATGACATTAAATGCACATAAATGCAGTAGGTTGATTCTAGCCGATCGTGAACATGATGCAAACACTTGGCAACATCCGTAGATCCACGGTAGAAGATCAATGGTTTTAATCAATCTAACCTGGATTTGCCCTAATTTACTCTAAGGATGAGATTAAAAGTGAAGTTACAGGCTCATTTGACATTTACCTTGTGAAGAAACAAGTTTTATACAGCACAAAACATTCAAACCCTAGTACGACCTACCTGCGGATGCTAATAGCTTACAGCAGAACAAAACACGTGATCCTCACCGGTATCTGAACCCCTTTTCGGTAATCATCCGTTTAGTCCAGGAGATAAATGTAATCAGGTAAGTAATTTGAAACCCTCTTGTTGTTGTTTTCTATAATATCTAGGTAGTAGATGCTTTTCCATTGGTTTTGCTCTGTAATTAGACATATCATGAAATTAAGACTAATAAGTATAATATGCATGATGCCATGAATATATAATGTTGTATATGCATGCATGTAGATATTGTTGTAAGGCCAATTTGATTACAAATCATCATAAATTCTGAGTAATCTGTGTATGAATTCTTGATATATGCTTTGATTTGCTGTGTCCCTTGGAGTGCTCATCAGTCTGCATATATTGTTTTCATTCCTAATCCTTTGAAGTTTGCATCATCTATATCTAGCTGTGGAATATCTTGGTGAAAATATGGTTTGATTTCTTCTTTCTCATGACTGTATCAAGTGTGTATGTGACTCAATAACTGAAGATTCATCATAATTTGAAGTATTCATTTACATTTCTTTTAATTTTAGAACATTTCACCATCACAATTGCAAATAATAGATAATCAAAAGTAAAATACATGAAATATGCAGACATCTCGTAGATACTTGAAGATTTATAGCATATTTGAAGTTAAAGCATGTATAATTGACAAATATCATGCAAAAGTTTGAGTATAGACACACTATTTGTGGAAATATCTTGTGTAAATAACCTTCTGTGTAGCATCTTTACAGAGATAAAATCCTACTGATGAACTAACGTAAGGCCCTTGAATGGAAAACAGCAACACACATCAACCACTGAGTAACATTAGTTGATTAAGAACTAATCCACAGAGACTTGGGATCGTGAATTCTTTGAATTCATCATATCTTTCAAGATGAGTAAAGGTTGATGTGTAACTTTTATTCTATGTTTGTTTATGACTAACATCATGATCAACATAAATTGGTGCTAGAGGGAGGGCCTGAAGCTAGAAGAGCGTCATCAGTAAGTTTTATCAGAATTTTGATGATGCAGACAACGAGGTAACACTGAAACACCTCCTGATTTCGGTCAATACGTAAGGATTTGTTGTTTTAAGCTTGTACATGCTAATCATTTGTGAAGTTTTCAAGATTAACCATAAATATTGCAAGCTTTATAGTAAATCATTGTGAATTTGCAAAGATTAGTCCTATTTCATGTAAATCTGTCAAAGCTTTGAGGTAATCTGCCTTAAAAACCTGATATCTGGTTGCAAGTATCACCATACCTCGGTATCACCTCATATTTGCATTGTCTGTGCAAATATTTAGTAAAAATACAGTTAGTCTCTCTAACTATAAATGCAATCTTTGCTAGTAAATTCCAACCGATCTTTACAATCAACCAGCCAAATTTCCTTAAAATTGAGAAATCCTGGCTCACAGGCCAAATACCAGGTCTAGGTCCAATGGAATATTTGAAGAATTACCTGTCAGAGGATTTAGACCTAGGACTGTAGATATCCATCATACTCTTGGTTCTAGTGCTTCAGGAGTATCACCAGAGAGTCCTCCTGTAACTCCTATTGGTTTACAATCACCTACAGGATCACCTGTTACACCTCCGTTCAACCTCAGCCAATCATACCTCAGGCTCAACCTCCACTGGTTGCAATGTCTTTCTTTGCAATGGAATCACCGTTAACTTTCTTGGCATATCATGCTTTTCCAAAGAATCTGGACAAAATTTGTCCAAAGTATCATCCATATCAGGATGCAGATGACCATATCAGGATGCGGATGACCATATCAGAACTTTCAAAGAAGCCTGTTGTAGGCCAGAATAGAGCATCAGGATGTTGTATGCAGATTATTTCCTTTTTCCTTAGGGGAAGAAGCCTATAATTGGTATATTAGCCTTGGTCAGGCTTCAGTCGGATCATGGGCTGTCTTGGAGAAATCTTTCACTGATAGGTTCAAAATACCAATTGATCCTTCAATGAACTATCACCTATTTGCCACAATTAAACGGTTTGAAGGAGAACCTATTGCTAATTTCAACGCTAGGTTCCAGAAAATGCTATCCAAGTTAGTTGCCCCATATGTTGTAGTAGATGCAGCCGCTAGGAGCATTTATTATTCATCCTTGTATCCTTTAACGTCCATGTTCATCAAGAGAGCACATCCTAAAATCACACTTTAATAGGAGCTTTCCAAGAAGCTATCAAAGTCAATCAACAGTTAGTTCCTGCCCCTACACCAAACATAGCATTTCCCACACTTCTTGGTTATCCAGGATATCCTGTCCAACCACAGCCTAATGGAGCCATGATGCCTCCAGCTGTCATGCCAACACCTTTACAAATACCTCCATTGAGTATTATGCCACCTCCAAATGGAAATGACCAGATGATGCAGTATCTAGGACAAATACAAGCACCTCGGGGTGTAGACCAGAATAATCAGAACAATGGATCTTCCTTTTTCAAGCCTTTGACAGAAAATGTAGTGGCTAAAGTCCAGGAAGAAAAAGAAGAGATCAAAGAAATATCAGCTCAGTTAAGGAAACTTATAACTAAGATTACTTACTTGAGGAGTCAAAACTTCTACTCCCAGCCTAACTAGAATAGAGGCTATAACAATAACAGACCAAATTATCCTGATAGGGGGTATAACAACAATAATTATAACAATAATGGCAATAACAATCCTCAAAGACAGCCTAGAGTGTGGAACACTAGGCCAAACAATGGTTCCTTGCCATCACCCCTAGACAATTTGCCTCCGGGTGAACCCAAACAGACTACTAGAGTTAACCTTGTAGAGGCAACCCTCACTAACAAGTGCAGAATTCATAACATCAATGCACATGTAGAGTTAGATTGTCCTCAATTCAAAATTGCTGCTAGCATTTTTCAAACTGAAGTGTCCAATACTTCAGGAAATCAACCTTAGATAGAAGGGAATGAGCTTGTTCCTTGCGGATATGATTCTGCCTTAGTGCTAGAGAGTTACACTCATCATCCTTATCAGCAAACAATGCTTGCTCACCAAGATTACACCCTGGCATGTGAGGAATCAACCATGGCTTTTGAGTCAAATTATGTCTTCCCCTTTGAAGATGAAAATGAGTCTTCAAATGAACATGAGGAGGTGCATGCCTACCAATAACAATATCCGAGTTAGCATAAATACAACCTCAGAAATAATGCCAATAGACCTACTGGTCCATTAACCTCCTCCTTGCCCCGAATAATTTCAATACACCTCCTAATCCCAAGGCAAGTAATAACCCTGGTTTTCCCAAGGTGAATGCTCAATATTTAACACCCCAGAATAATGTGCCAAAAACTGCCAATCTGCCTCATGAGTCTGACAAGTTAGTTACTTATCTCGCTGATGAGATGAAGAAGATTAAAATCAGTTTATCCTTGTTAGAGTTGCTCAAAACTCTTGCCATCAAGAAGGCATTTATGAAATCACTAGATGATCCTACTCCCAAAGAGGATAGTCACCCCTCAGGTCAGTCTGGTAGCAGAGATCATGCTGCTAGAGATCCTAATGTTAAACATAAGGTGCCAGTTATTGTTCAAGCTGCAGAGACCTCCCACATGACCTTATATAGAGATAAAAGTGAATCACCCCTATTCCTCCTGACCATAAGGATGTTCAGCAAAAATCTGTACAGTTGTTTGGGAGACTCAGGAGCATCTACCAATGTGATGCCCCTATCTATATGCAATGCTTTAGGGCTGCATCCTACTAAATCCTTAAAGAAGGTGACACAACTGGACAAAATAGAAGTAAGCATGGTAGGGGAGTTAACTCATATTCACATGCAACTAGCATCTGATCCCAGAATTCAATATTATATTGACATTCAGGTAGTTGATATACTTGATACTTATGGGATGCTACTCAACAAGGACTGGTCCAAAACCCTCAACGGATATATGTCCACAGACTTCAGCCATATGTGGTTACCCTGGAAGGGGATACCAAACCAAATAAGAATTGATGCTGAGCCTAGAATGAAGCACATGATCACCGAATATAACAAAACTAATGAGATCATGTACGTAGATGCGGAACCCGGAGTTTACTCCATTAGGCCGCGGACTGTCAGGATAGAAGAAATCCTAATGTATGATGTTCATCATCATCATCATGATCCTTAGGATGACAAAATAGTTGTAGAATCTGATAGGAATCCTGAGAATGAAAATGAGGTAGACCATTACAAGAATTTTGAAATGCACTTGTCCAGACAGGTAAAGCGATGTTAGTTATTAGAAATACCTGTTAATAATATTTTAATAGATGGTTGGTGCAGGTTGCATAATGAACCACATTCTGAGAAGACTTGTGAAGCATGCATAGACATGCTGGAGCTAGAACAAACATGCAGTGATGCATCATCATCATCATCATCATCATCATCAAAAGTAAGTTCATCAGATAGTGATAATGATAGTGATGCTGATTGTTGCTTATTTCCTGCAGGAACAGGGGAATTTATACCGCTGGAGGAAAATCATGTTCAGATGATAGAAGAGATTCTGGTATGCGACCAGAATAATGTTACAAGCAATAAGAAAATCACCCCAGGGAGTGATTGTTTTCTCGAATCAGATTGTGAGTCATCTGATGAAGATGGAGGAAACAATTTGTCTAAATTTGAAGAGTTTCTGAAAGAAGAGATCTAGAAGATGACACAGTAGCAGAAGTCTCCAAAGGATGCATTGATTGAAAACTAGTGCAGGTTACATGAAGCACCTCACTCAGAGACTACTTACTCTTTGTGTTTGCATCTCCTGAAGAGATAAATGTTGCCTATTCCAGAAGGTTAGCCTTCTAGTGATAAAAAGAAAGAAGAGGCATCAGCTTCACAGAAGAAAGAAAAGGTGAAGTTTGAGAAAGTTGAGATACCAAAGTTAAAGTGGATATCAAGTGGTGTAGCTACCAGAGTTGCAAAGAAGAAGGAAGGCTCAGGTAAGCCTTTGACTGAAGACAGGCCATGGATCCTTAGATTTGGTGGATCCAAGTCCAAACAAGGAGCTAGAGTAGGGATAGATCTCATTGATCCATCAGGAAAATCCTACTTGGCACCATACAGACTACAGTTCTCATGTACCAACAATGTAACAGAGTATGAAGCTCTGATTCATGGGATACTGTTTTCCCTCAAGAAGAAAGTAAAAATTCTGCATGTCTATGGCGACTCAGAATTAGTAGTGAGACAGGTAAGAGGTATTTACTCCTGCAACTATAAAAAGCTATCTAATTATAGACACAGGGTGTGGGACCTGATAGAATCTTTTGATGCATTCAATATTACCCACATACCCAAGGAATAGAACCATAGGGAAGATGCTTTAGCCCAGGCTGCCAGTACATTGGAGCCACTATCTATTTCAGGACTAAAAAGATTTTCAATAGAGATGGTGTCAGTACCTTCTGTGCTGGATAATGTGACCAACCTCCAGGTATTTGATGATGATCAGCATATCCTAGATTTCATCTCCAATAGAGATATATTTGATGCTCAGATCATAGATGAGAATAATACAGAAGATCATGTATGGGAAGAGGAAGAAATCTTAGAGTTGCCCAACAATAAGATTCCTAAGGGAATGATTGAGCTAGAGAGAGCATTTGATCTAGACAACATGTTGAAACAGAAGGATCTTCCGAAAGCTGATGGAGGACAATATGCCCAGGTTAACATTGGGCAGAATGATGAAAAGAGAAATGTCCTGATAGGAAAAGTTTGTACAGAAGAAGAGTTAGAAGGAATCACCCAGGCTCTCAAGGATTACATCCATGTCATTGCCTGGACTTATGATGAGCTAAAAACGTATGACACAATAGTCATCACACACACCATACCCCTCAAGCCAAATGCCAAGCCTTTTAGACAGAAGCAAAGGCCTGTTAATGCTTTGCTGGAACCTATTATTTTTAAGGAGGTTAAGAAATTATTAAATGCTAGGATCATATTTCCTGTGAGGCACTCCACTTGGGTAGCAAATCTGGTCCTAGTGAGAAAGAAAAATGGAGACATCAGACTATGTGTGGACTTCAGGAACTTGAACAGAGCATCTGAGAAGGACAATTATCCTTTACCTTCCCTAGATGAGGTTCTACAAATTATGAACGGTGCCAAAATGATGTCATTTTTGGATGGTTTGTCAGGCTACAACCAAGTAATGGTAGATAAAATTGACAGATTGAAGACTGCCTTCACCACAAAGTGGGGGATATTCACCTACAGGCGGATGCCGTTTGGGTTAATCAATGCTGGAGCAACATTCCAACGAGCAATGGACATAGCCTTCAGAGGCTTAATAGGAAAATGCATAGTCATATACATGGATGACTTAACAGTGTTCTCTAAAGATAGAGGAAACCATGTAGAAGATCTTAGAAATGTGCTTAAAACGTGTGAGCAGTATGGGATATCCTTGAACCCCAAGAAATGCATATTCAGGGTAACAATAGGAAAATTACTAGGCCACCTGATAACTAAAAATGGGATTATCATTGATCCTGACAGGGTGGAATCCATCATGAAAATACAGCTTCCTGGAAGCAAAAAGGAGCTTAAGTCTTACTTTGGTAAGATTAATTTTGTTAGGAAGTTTATCATTGGCTTTGCAGAAATAGTTAGACCTTTAAATGCCATGCTCAAGAAGGATGTAAAGATTGAGTGGACGCCAAAGGCCAGAGCAGCTTTCAAAGACATAAAAAAAGCTATATCTAATGCTCCAGTTCTGATTAGTCCAGACTATACCAGGAACTTCTATATTTATTCATTTGCTTCAGAGCATACCTCTGCAGCAGTGCTGACACAAAGAAATGAAGAAAAGGAAGAGAAGCCCATAGCCTTCATGAGTTGCCCTTTCAAAGATGCTAAACTAAGATACATGGATGTTGAAAGGTAGGCACTTGCCTTGGTCAGAGTAGTAAAGAAGTTCAGGCACTATATTTTGAGAAGTAAAGTTATTGTTGTGGTGCCTGATGCAACCGTGAAGATGCTCTTAATGCAGAGTGAGCCAGGTGAGAAAAGGGCTAAGTGGATCACAGTCCTACAAGAATATGACATGGATATTACACCCATGAAGCTAGTGAGAGGACATGCTTTAAGCCAAATGATATCAGAGATTGACCCCAATATCATGAGTCAGTAGTATGTAATTAATGCAAAGGAAAATGGAGAATGGTACTTAGACATCAGGCACATCCTGATTACTGGAAGGTGTCCTCCAAGACTGCAGGCTTCATAAAGGAGAGCCCTCAAAATAAGGTTACAGAAGTATATGATGAAAGGGGGAGTCCTTTTCAAGAAAAATTATGAAGGAATATATCTAAGATGCCTAGAAAGGCCGGAAGCAGATAGAGTGTTATCATAACTACATGATAAGTTTGGAACAGCACATGGGTCACCCTTGGCCACAACTCACGCTATCCTCAGGGTAGGATACTACTGGCCTACCATTTTCAAGGATACTATTGAACATATTAAATGCTATCATGTATGTCAAGTTGCTGCTAACATAGAGAGATATGCTGCTCAACCTTTGTAGCCAGTGATGGAGATGCACTCATTTGCACAGTGGAGCATGGACTTCATAGGACTAATTAATCCTCCATCATCATCAGGCCATAGGTATCTCTTAACGATTACTGACTACTGTACCAGGTGGACTAAAGCTGTCAGCACCAAGACTTGCAATGCTGAAGATGTCATCAAATTTCTGGAAAGTAATATTGTCACCAGGTATGGGGTTCCATATGCTCTGGTAAGTGATAACGGTTTTGCTTTTGCTTCAACCAAATTGTCAAGCTAGGCTTTTGATTATGGGATCATACTGAAATTCTCCTCAAACTATTATCCCCAAGGGAGCGGATTAGCAGAATCCACCAATAAAAATTTGTTGAATATCATAAAAAAGTTAATAGAAAAGAACCCTAGGGAGTGGAATACCCTTCTAAAATACACCTTATGGGTAGACAGAACCAGGAATAAGGTTGCATTAGGAAACTCACCTTATCACTTAGTATATGGGGTGGATCCCATCCTCCCTGTTAACTTGAAAATTCCTACACTGCAGTTTGCTCAAGAGTACCTAGGCATAGACAACAAACAAGAAGTCAGGTTGCTTCAGTTGATGCACCTGGAAGAGAAAAGAAGTCAGGTAATTGATCAGTTTGCTAAACATCAGGCTGTTGTCAAATACTGGTTTGACAAATGAGCCAAGGTTAAAGCCTTCAAGATATCAAATTTAGTCCTAATGTGGGACAAAGCACATGAGAGGAAAGGAGACCATGGTAAGTTTGACAAACTCTGGATAGGTCCCTTCCAAATTTCTGAGATATTAGGAGACAACACTTACAGGCTTAAAAACTTGACAGGTGAGGATGTCCCATTACTAGTTAATGGACAGTTCCTTAAACATTATTTCCAAGCCTGAGTTAGCTTCATTATAGTCATGTGTATCATAGTGTATATTTGTATAGTTGTTTGTACAATTTTGTTTTAGTTTTAGTTTTGTTTGCTTGTTGAGTTTCTGTTTTGGTTAGTCAAGATGATGCAGCTCATCACCATAGAAAATAACTAAATTGTTAGGATTCAAGTGATGAGAGAAAATTTATGTATAGGTTATGACTCATTCTAAGAAGTACTTGTGATCAGGTCTGTGATATCTTTTCATCATGGTGCCTTTTCTTGACCAAAGTGATTCTTCCACAATGACTCACCTAACAGCCTTGGGTTTGTTGAACACACAAGTATAGGTGTTAAGTGAAAAATCTAAAGGGACTCCCTTGCTACCAATACAATCTCCAACCTAAATCAGCAAGTGACCATACCTTGCACACTGAGCTTACATGATGACATCAGATATATAAAGTATATAAATATTGAAAATCCAAAAATATAATAAAATTAGGACATCTATGTAACTCTACCAGGGCTATAGATGCCTGCTGGCAGTGGGGCTCTACTTAGGGAGATTGTATAGATAACCTTGCCAGGGCTATGGACACCTGCTGGCAGAAAGGCTCTATCCGGTTGGCTATGAGGGATGCTCCGAAACTATGTAGCTTAACATCAGTTACTCATGTCTTCAACTTGCTTTCAAGATGAGGATAATTAATCATTTGCACACACCTGATCCTTTGTTAGCATTGTTACCATGATGAAAATTTGTTATACAGAAAGATTATGATGCTTATATTTAGAAAGAGTTAGAATACTATATATGAATGTGATCACCTCACTTGAATCATTGGAATTTTGTTTGTTTTCTTTGGTGGCAAGTTGTTGTGTGGTTACACAACATGCCCCATTTTGACTTGACAAAACAGGGACCCAACTTTTTGCTTGGCTTGGCTTCTGTTTTCCTACTTTTTGGTGGTCTGGTAAAAGTAAGTCATGCAGGTGATCTTGCATATGGGAGCTGGGTAAGTCATCATGATGAGGTTAGTTAGTCAAAGTTAATATTTCATGTTAGTAATCTCATGGTTAGAAAGAGTACAAAATTTCATGCAGGTTTGCCTTTTAGATCACCCTGATATTCCTTAGGGAACGAAAGTTATTGAAAGTCAAAGTCCTGGTCAAACCTGATATTCCGAGGAGGGCTCATATTTCTTAATATTAGTCATCTTATGAAAGATCACCCTGATCCAATTTTATCACCCAATAAACCATTTGGTCTGATCCTCCGGACGTCAATTTTACGTGATAGTGGTATTTATCTATCAAACAACTTCATATATTTTGCGGGGGTCATATTCTGAATATCACCTGATATTTCGAATATCACCCGATGTTTTGAATATCACCCTATCTTTTGAATATCACCCTAGAGCCAATATGTCGATGACGTCATCCAATCCTGATAAATAAAGAAAATTACCCAATGGTGACATCATCATCCTTTTTACCTCGCGGAGGTATATTTCAAGCGGTCGCCCTTTTACACAATATGACAGTGACGTCATCCTGATCTTTTGAAAGAGGGTCACTTTACTTTTGAGGGGTCATATTTCAAACATCACCTGATCTTTAAAACATGACCCGATATTCCAAATATCACCAGATATTTGAATATCACCCGATATTCTGAATATCACCCGATATTTCGAATATCACTCGATCTTCCAAAGATCACCCCCTTATCTTTCCCCATGACATTAAATGCACATAAATGCAGTAGGTGGATTCTAGCCAATCACGAACATGATGTGAACACCTGGCAACATCCGTAGATCCATGGCAGAAGATCAATGGTTTTAATCAATCTAACCTGGATTTGCCCTAATTTACCCTAAGGATGAGATTAAAAGTGAAGTTATAGGCTCATTTGACATTTACCTTGCGAAGAAACAAGTTTTACAGAGCACAGAACATTCAAACTTTAGTACAACCTACTTGTGGACGCTAACAGCTTACAGCAAAACATAATATGTGATCCTCACCGGTATCTGAACCCCTTTTAAGTAATCATCTGTTTAGTCCAGGAGATAAACGTAATCAGGTAAGTAATTGGAAACCCTCCTGTTGTCGTTTTCTGTAATATCTAGCTAGTAGATGCTTTTCCATTAGTTTTTCTCTGTAATTAGACATATCATGATGAAATTAAGATTAATAAGTATAATATGCATGATGCCATGAACGTATAATGCTGTATATGCATGCATGTGGATACTGTTGTAAGACTAGTTTGATTACAAATCATCATAAATTCTGAGTAATCTGTGTATGAATTCTTGATATATGCTTTGATTTGTTACGTCCCTTGGAGTGCTCATCAATCTGCATATATTGTTTTCATTCCTAATCCTTTGAAGTTTGCATCATCTATATCTAGCTGTGGAACATCCTGGTGAAAATATGGTTTGATTTCTTCTTTCTCATGACTATATCAAATGTGTATGTGACTCAATAGCTGAAGATTCATCATAATTTGAAGTATTCATTTACATTTTTTTTAATTTCAAAACATTTCACCATCACAATTGCAAACAATAGATAATCAGAAGCAAAATACATGAAATATGCAGACATCTCGTAGATACTTGAAGATTTATAGCATATTTGAAGTTAAAGCATTTATAATTGACAAATATCATGCAAAGGTTTGAGTACAGACACACTATTTGTGGAAATATCTTGTGTAAATAACCTTCTGTGTAGCATCTTTACAGAGATAAATTCCTACTGATGAACTAATGTAAGGCCCTTGAATGGAAAACAGCAACACACATCAACCATTGAGTAACATTAGTTGATTAAGAACTAATCCAAAGAGACTTGGGATCGTGAATTCTTTGAATTCATCGTATCTTTCAAGATGAGTAAAGGTTGATGTGTAACTTTTATTCTATGTTTGTTTATGACTAACGTCATGATCAACAAGTACCACTTGAGGTCATTCCCTTGGGGTGAGTACCTCTTTTCCCACTAAGGGAGACCTCTCTAAGAAAATGAAAAAGAAGAGAGTAGAATCGTTTATCTTCATCCAAGATCCTTACGAAGGCGAGGGGAGAGGATACTTCGATTAAATCCCTTGGGATCTACTAGCACAAATGTGCAAGTGCACTAAGCACTTCAAACAAGATCTAAGTTCTTTTTAAGGACCCAAAATTGAAGTGTTCCTATGTTTAAGCATGCAAAGACACACACAAAAGTGGAAATCCTACAAGGAAACCTATTAGTAGTTTGATGTTTGGTCTTTGACAAGTGTTATTTTCTTTGCAAAACACTGTCAAACACTTGCACGCATTCCAAGGTTAGCACAACCACAAACAAAGATGGTCCCATAGAACAAACATAACAAAGAAATGGCACTACAATATACAAAAATAGCGCTAAAAAGTTAATAATAGCTATTTCTTCCTATCAATAGAGAATGGCGCCACATAAAAGAACAATGGCACTAATGCTAAATAAGGTGCTAAAATCATATGAAAAGGCGCTAAAGTGTAGGAAAATGGTGCCAAGGAGATTTTTACCTTAGTTTACCTTGTGGATTGAACTTTATAGCAGTGAATTTGGTGTGTATGGTGCCAAAACGATGCAAAATTTCAAAAAAGCTTGCAAAAGAGATTGTTAGTGGCAAATATTAACTCAAGAGGACATTAAAGAGCTTCTTATCTTATTTTTAAACACCCCACATTAGATTGAAACACCCAAAAGCATTAGTGAAAAGTAAATGAGTGAGGGTTAAACAAAATACATATTCAAAGCATTTCTAAAGAATTTTTTCCGTTATCTCCCCTTCTCCCGACATTTTTCCTGTCAAAACAGAGAGCACACCAACCTAAAAGCTTGCAAAATGTCAAAAAAACTTTGAAAACTAAACTTCAAGCTTAAATGTTAGAGGTGATGTCATTCGAAAAAGGTGCCAAAATAGTCAAAGATACCACCATAGGACTAGAAAATGGTGCCACTATGGGACTAAATGGCGCCAAATAGAGAGCTTTTGGCACTAAAACCTGCAAAAACACATTTTTATTGATAAAAACACAAACAAGATTAGTAGCTTGGGACTGTAGACACTCAAAAATGTCCACCCTATCATAATGTTGCATCAGTTAGCACATCTTCTAGCATTTTTGCCCTAGAACACCCATATCGTCACCTAATCTAGCATTTTCCTCTAATAAATTAAATAAATCCAACATTTATTATTTAATTTATCCCATCCCCTAGCATTATTAAATAAATAAATTTTATTTATTTATTTAATTTCCCTTTCCTCTTAAATTAAATAAAATAAATATTTTAATTTATCATATTTATCCTCACATGCATCATAAATTAAATAATTAAATAATTTAATGATTTTGCCCACCTTCCATTTCCATCTTAACTAATCTCTCTAATCACTCTTCCACTTTCCATTTTCATCTCCACTCATCACTCAACTCACTTCATTCACTTTCTAATTACCTCTTGAGTGAACTCACCTACGTTCCATTCTCTCTCTCTAGTTCCACAATGCAACTTTCCCTTTTCACCACCACACACAAAATGGGAACTTTTATCCCTCCTTTCTCTCATCTTGCCTATAAATGCACTCATTTTCAAGCCATTTGTCATGGATGAATCTGCTAAGCGCCGTCACTCTGTTGAATTTTCTCCTCATCCATCACCTACCTATCTTCTTTTTATCAATTTACCTATCTTCCTCTCATCCATCAATCTTCATCTTCGTTGTCATGCTGTAGAATATGAGCAATCAAACAAGAAATCATCCAACCCAGGTGATATCATTTAGTTTGCATGTCTTTATTTCATTTTGGGTTTGATTTCATGAGTTTAGGTTGAAATATGATCTTTGTTTATTTTGATCTGGTTAAATTCTACCCAACACAAAATGGCACGCCCGGTGGGACCCAATCATTAGTTTTTGCAAGTTTTTCGTTATAAAAAAATTGTGCTTTCTAACCCTCGTTTGTTATTTTTTACAAGAATCTGCTACAGGTGATCTTCGGGGCAAAAACTGACATTGCCATCATGCTTAGGGCATTGTTTCCATAAAAATTGACTATAAATTTGCATATACTTGGTCACTACAAAATTTCTTGCAAAATTTTGAATTTTTTTTGTTTTTGCAGCTGTACTGTACAAATTCGTTTAGCAGGATCTACCATAGGGTCTCTATTCAATATGTAGCTAACAATCAAGTTTGATTTAATCGATATCATACGTTGTAGGGTTAACTCTATTATTTGTAGATATAGGGTTTGAATTGACCTCTAATGATAAGCCATTGTCGCCATTCAAAATCTTAATTGAAAACCTCAGTCGATTTCTGTAAAACCACCAGTTTAAACCTCCTATCATTGTGTCTCCTATCCTGGTCACAGTCTTAAGATTGGTCGTTGTTGCAGTTCTATCATTATTGCAATCTTGTTGCTCTTTGTTTCATTGTCGATCTCCGCCTTTGATTTGCATTGCCGCCATGGTCGAAAGTTCCAAAGCCACCTCTGCCTTTGATTTATGTCGCTGCTATGGTTGAAATTCCCAAAGCTGACCTCTGCCTTTGATTTATGTCACCTTGGATTTGGCGACTGCCCACCTAAACCACCTTTGCTCATCGACCACACCCCATAGCCGCCTCTGGATCTTTGGGTGACATCTAATTTTCTACCACCATCAAAGTATCCTATCACCATCTACAATCCACTCCGATCTCTTGTTGACCAACACTTTTTACCCGCCCAGTTACATGTCTTCAATCTTTTGTGGTCGGCCTCCAAAACTGTTGGTAGAAGTCTGAAGTATATAGGCCATAGTCAAAATCGCAGTCATAGGCTTGAAACTCAAGGTCGTAATCAAAGCTAAAACGTCGGCATTAGAAAGCTAAAAAGTTGACATTTGAAAACTAAAAAAAAAGTCAGCATTAAATTTATGGTCGGCATTCCAAACTTAGGTCAGCATAAAACAATCTATATTGACACTTAAAGCCTTAACCCCTTTTTTGCCTTTTCGACATGGCATTGAAATATTTAAAGTTTGACTTTGGGTTTGGATGTTTAGCATTTAGTACCTAACATTGTGATTAGCACCATAGTCATAAGATTAAGGTTTCAATACTTTCTTGAGTCTTAACCTTTTAAAAGGGGTTAGGGTTTTAATTCCAAACAAGAAAAATAAATAGGCGCATGTGGCTATAAATCTTGCAAACTATCAAAAATCAAAGAAATTCAACAATCAAGTCAACTCTGATTAACCTGTTTCTTCTAACATGCCATAAACGGGGTACGTTTTTCTTTTGGCCATAACAGGAGCATACGGAGGCCAAATCAGGCAAATGAATATTCGTTGGAAAGGTAATTCTGCAAAATTTACAATGGAGTAGGTTTGATTAGGTAATTTTATTATTTTATGAGCTCTTTTTACAGTCAAAGTTCAGTTACCTTTCCAAGCTTAAATCTATCATTTTTTCTTGGAAACTAATGATTTATCTGTGCAACTTGTCAAAACACGCTTGTTAAAGAATGGAGAAAACAAACTAATGATCTATATTTTGTAGGTTTAAGCAGTCAAAGAACAATCATTTATCACTAAAGTAGGCACACTTCAGTTTGGTGCTTAAAATTAACATTGTCTACTCTGTGCCTGCTTTTCTTTTCTTTGCTTGCTTGCTGAGTCTAATTGTAACCCTATTTGGCAATGAAAGTATCCTCTCCCCTGCCTAACCAATGGATCTGGGGTGCACAAGAAATCATTGCCAACTCTAGAGGGCCTGCCTTCCCATTGTGAGAAGGGGTACGACCCAAGCAGAACAGGTCAAAGCCAAGCCATTCTAAGCCACTATATAAATAATGCGTTTGTGACGAAAGTCACAAATGATGGGTGTTATTCCACTATACCGACGAATGTTACCCCCAAAACCCTACAGAGCCTAACCTCTACAGACTGGGAAGCCTCCATTAACGGAGCGAATCGTCGAATGTATAGCCACTTGAACAAAAACCTTAACTAAAAACCTCTGTGTAGAAGCCAAAAACCCCTATCTGTTGGTACAAGAGGAAACTCTGAAAGCTATCCCACATTTTTGTGGCTTATGGCAGAGATAGCAAGGTACCTCAAGATCTGCGTGTCTTGAGGACTTGGAACTTGGTGTGCCTGAGAAGTGAGTGCATTGTAAGGGGGATCATGTGCCCCAAGTTCCTGGAGCTATACACCATAAGTAGGTATGCCTGGGTAAAACCAAATGGGAACCCAATAGATACTATCGTTGCCTAGCCTAGGGTGTACACATTGATCCTTGTGTTTGGTGTGCATGCATGTTCATGTGAGATCTTGCATTTGATATTGCCACATCATCCTCAATCCACTTATCATAACATATTTCCCAATCATTACACTTCATCCAATCCTTCCAAACCAAATCATCCTAGTCATCTGATCAATCACATCCCAATCAACCCAAGTCATCAAACATCATCATTACACATTATCCTCTTTCTAATCCAATCCACATCATTCTACACCATGCCAACCTTAGAGGACATAGCGCAAGAGATCGTTCACATCCTTCACCAGGCACCAAAACCTCTAGACCAACAAATGATTCAGAGGGTCCATCGCATAATTCAACAACTTCAACTTCAAGTAGGCCAATCACCTCACATGCGACATCTCATAGCATAGGCCCAACACCTCATAGCCATTTGCCAATCATAGACCCAACAAGTACATCATCATCCCTTATCCATTCAACACCAATCAATTCCACTTCATTCCTATGTGGCATCTCCTTCCGTTTCACACCAATCTAATCCATCTATATATCATAACAATCCCACATCAACTTATTCTATTCCTTATTAATCTAATCCATCCGCATTTCAAATCACTTCCACATCACCTCATCCTATATCTTTTCATATCAATGCCACGTCACCTTATCCTACATATTTCCATAACAACTCCACATCACCTAATCCTATACCTTCTCATAACAATGCCACATCACCATACCCTACTTCCTCCATTATCAACCATTATCCACAACAACCCATACCATAGGATCTTTTACCTACACATCCTACCATTTCATCTCCTCATCAAACCCATTCACAAGACTATCAGTGGCCCCCACAACATGAACATGCAAATTCAAATACCCCTTTGTATATAAGCCAAGTCAACCCAAGTCCACTCTTGCAACAAGACCTAATAGACTTAAGTCCACCTGAGCAACAAGACCTAATAACCTTATACTCAAGTCTAAATGAATCTTTGTACATAAACCAAGTATCCTTAGGTTAGTCTATGTTACAAGACTTAATAACCTTTGGTGAGGGAGACACCAACCTAGAGCAAGCATCTTGTGAGTCACCTTCACTATCTAATCACATGCTAATACATGAGCCTACTAGTCCTATCTTGACACCATCATGTGATCCCATTCCTAGTCTATTGACCCACCAACCATTTGATCCATCTAGTCCTATCTTGTCACCTCCATCTGATCCTAATCCTAATCTATCAAATCCTCCTATCCCTCCATCCAACCCCAAAATTCCTCCATTCACTCTTAATCCATCTAGCCTCACTATCCCTCCATCCAATCCAAATCCTACTTCTAAGCCTATAGCACCATCCACTATCATCATCCATCCCCTCTATTATCCATCCATCCATACACTTGCAGAAGATGTGATCCATTGGCTATTAGTGAGGAATAAATCATTGCCATGTCATCAAAGTCCCATTCATGAGCCTATCAAAGAATCTCCCAATACCTTGCTTATTCCTCCAACTCCACCATGTGGCCCACAAACCATTGAGCTTATTGAAAAGACTTCTCCCATGAGTCCACATCAAGACCTATCATACCCTCATGTTATCAAGAAAAAGGCTATCGAAGAGTCATCCCCTTCAATCCTAGTAATCCAAGAGCTATGTCAAGAGTATAATCCAACACATGTGGAAACACCAAGCCTTCATTTGAATCAAGGTCAAAGAATCTCTAAGTCCAAACTATCCATGACCTATACATTTTATGTGATCAAGATATAGCTATGATCATAACCCTATTCATGAGCAAATGTATCCCATTCATAGCCAAATTAATCTTTTTTATGCTCACCTTTATGATCAAGATTCTATATATGATCATAAAAACCACGATGAACCTCTTAGCCAAACTCTATGTAATTCATTGTCAAGAGGTTACCACTCCACCTATCCTTACTTCCATGATCATCCATGAACAAGATGTCCAAAATGCCCCTATCCATCCTCTATCTAACTTTAATGAGACAACTTCTACTTGTCATGATGAGACATATGCCCCCGAAGAACACATAAGCATAGAAGATCAAACAGATACCTTGGATCTACATGCACATAAGCAAGATCCTAATGATCCTTCCACATCCACCATCGACCCTATTGCAAATCCACCATCATATCCACTTGATCTTACCACCTTCATCCATGAGTGTTCCTCCTTAGAACACTAACAACCATTATCCTCTATTTCACCTTCTTCATCTAATAAGGAACTTGTGTCTAGTGTTCCACCTACAGCTAATCCCATTGTCGATCGCATCCTCCAAAACATGAACTATCAAGGTAAAGGCCTAGGCCTTCTTGAACAAGGTATTTTGGAGCCAATCCATGTCAAGATCCCTCCGTGCTCATTTGGCCTTGGCTACACACCCCAAGGTCAACAATCTAACGATGTTGGTACTTCCTCCATGCCTCCTAAGTCTACCACTTTCCATCACACATCCCATCACATACCTAAAACATAAGCCACCATTCCACCTCCATCATCTTACAAATGTCAAAAGCATGTGACCATCCACTTTGCATCCACTTCTTCCAACTCCTAATATCCCTCCATCAGATCTACCTCCACTACTTCCAACACCCTATCCATCCATCCATAAATACTCTAAAAATCCCAATCATGACCAACAAATGCACACATTGTCTAAACAAGGAGCTTCCACCAACCCCACTTTTGTCCACCCCATGGGATTCAAAAAAAAAAATTTGGATGTCTCTACCTATAAAGCCAAAAATACTACAAATCCTCATGCCTTAGGACACAAAAGCAAAGAATCAAAGTAAAATCTATCTCAAAAGCTGCATACACCCACACACCTCAAAGCAAAAATGAAAAAGGTGTGGGTCTCCAAGCAACAAGCAATTACCTCGAAAGCTGCACAAAAGCTGCATATACCCAAACCCATACCTCCACAAGCAAAGTCAAAAACTAAAATGGTATGGGTCCCTAAGCAACAAGCCATCAAGTCAAATGAGGCATCCACCTCTTGCAAATTCCAACCATCTCCTTCTGTCCATTCCATCCAAAAGCAGCAAAATCCTCCATCCCACATGAAAAGAAAAAATCATAAAAATACTGAGTCTATGTGGGTCCCTAAATGCCTAAATCATCCATCTCCTAAGAAAACAACACCATTTCTTCCTACGCCACCATCCACCCAAAAGCTTCAATGTTTATCATGGTGTGTGTAGCCATTGGTCATGATTCCTTTCCATTCTGCAACACTTCCACATACCTCCATCTCCCCATCCTTCATTCACTATCCTACATATCTTCCTCATCACTGCCCTATGGTCCATGCTTTTGCATAAGCCATCCATCCATAAGTCCTATTCCCCATCATAATCCACCATCTACCTAATCTATCTTTCATATCATCCTTTACCAACATCTATGAGCACACTTGACATGGTCCATGCGACGGCATCCATCTAGCGGGACTACCATGGAACCAGACACTAGAAGTCCTCCTATCCATAATCCACCTTCTCCTATCCTATCAAAAAAGTAAAAAATGGAGACAAAAAAACAAAACAAAAAAACAAAGAAAAAAAAAGAAAAAAGTAAAGAGAAATCCCTTCGTCCAATAGTGAAAACTTGACAAACAGGCACCCTGGAGAAGTACCATGATGAAAACCTAGCAAACATGCATCATGCGTAAGTTTGATCTTCTATGTCACCTACACTTGGGGGCACCTTGTCTCATCCTACCTATCATTTCCCATCCTATCATACCATCCTTAGCCATTGTATCTCACATTACCTATCCTATTAAATCCCATTGCAGTCTATCCATCCTCCCTTCCTCCTTTGGATCTTGATAAAGATTGGGGAAAAATGTTAAAACATGCTTTGGTTATCTCTTGATGTACTCCATCCTTTCCAAACCAATCCATCCTATCATCATCCCATTGTCATAAGCCTAATCCTAGCATGAGTCCTATCGCCATACATGTCATCATGAAAAATCCCAAGCATACTATCTAGAATGGGGCATGTTATTCCTATGCAACATAGTCTTTGAGATCACATCCTAGCTCTCTTATGCATACATCTGATGTCGCCTATCCTCTTATCCAATCATTTATCATGAGTCTTCCTTTCCATCCCTTACCACCCATCCTTTTATCCATTCATCCTAATCCATCTTATATCCTTTCTTGCACCTAGACTTGGTTTTCTCTCTTGTCATTAGCATTTTGCATAAAGGCTGCTCAAATTGTAAATCCATTGACATCCCAAAACATTTAAAAAATCCAAAAAAAATCATAAATTGTCCTAAAAAATCCCAAAAAATCATAAACCGTCCTGAAAAAATTCAAAAAAATCATAAACTCTCCTGAAAAAATACAAAAAAATTATAAAACGTCCTAAAAAAATACAAAAAAATTAACTATTCTCAAAATACAAAAAATCATAAAATCCAACAAAAATCCAAACAATCAAATCAGAAATCAAATTATCAATCAAATCATTAATCAAATCATTAGTCCAATCATCAAAATCAAATCATCAAATCAAGCCAATCTCTCAAACAAACAAAATCACATCAACATCATATATCAATCAATCAATCCAATCAATCAATGAAAATCAAATCAATCATCATCACCATCAATAAAACACAAAATCAGAACTACATCTCATCTCTATCGTTACGTACCTTGATCCCGCGGACACGGGTATGTAGGCAGTCCGGAGTATGAAGGAAGTGCCCAGATTTAAGCACAGATGATATTCCTCTTTCTTCTTTCATCATCTTCTTCTATCATCTGTCTTCGTCAATTCATCAATCTTTCAAAACAATTCTTCCAATCAATCACTCAAATCAATTCTTCAATCACTTATTCTAATCAATTCTTCATTCAGTCATCTCAATCAATATCATTCTAATCACTTCTTCAATCACTTCTTTCAATCTATCACTTCTTCCTATCACCCATCCAATAAACTCAAATGCAAGTCATCCTTTATCCATACCAATCAAGTCAATCAATCATGTCAAATTATCAAATCACATCCTTGGTCTTGATCCTAATCTTGTTGTAAACCCAATCAATCGTTAATCAGTTAATCAATCATCAATCACTTAATCAATCATCTTTGTGTTGATCTAGGGATACATCGTTCCCCGCCATGACAACACTATCATCATCATCAATCAACAACTAATCATTGGTTTACAGCTTGACAAGGGCAATACCTTGTTTGTTTTTGTATTATTTGTGCATGCTTTCTTGCTTGCTTGTGTGTGTTATCATTTTTTATTTTGCATTTGCATTAGTATCATTCCCAGCTAATATTCATAACTTGTATCTAGACAAGGTTGTATTATGCTGGGGCATGAGACACATCGTCACCTTGGTCCTTATACCCTAGTGCATAATGTCTTGTGCTATATCAAACATATGATTGCTCACATTCATTGTAGCATAACGTATCCTTTATCTCTTTCCTCCATTTTCTAATCTTTTTCGACCAGTCCCTTTCATTTCGAGAGCCTACCCATGTTCTTCTAACCCGCCTATCCTCTTGAGGGGGTATCATCATCCCATCCTCATCCTATCTTTCCATCATCAGCCTATCTTTCTTTGCATCCCATTCTTTTCTTCTATCCATATCTTATCTTCTTTGATATGATGTTACTCGACACAAATCGCATCATCTCGAACATCATCTCAAATAGGGGCAAAATGTAGACACTCAAAAATGTCCACCCTATCATAATGTTGCATCACTTAGCACATCTTCTAGCATTTTTGCCCTAGAACACCCATATCATCACCTAACCTAGCATTTTCCTCTAATAAATTAAATAAATCCAACATTTATTTAATTTATCCCATCCCCTAGCATTATTAAATAAATAAATTTTATTTATTTATTTAATTTCCCTTTCCTCTTCAATTAAATAAAATAAATCTTTTAATTTTATTTCAATTTATCATATTTATCCTCACACGCATCATAAATTAAATAATTTAATTATTTAATTATGATTTTGCCCACCTTCCATTTCTATCTTAACTAATCTCTCTAATCACTCTTCCACTTTCCATTTTCATCTCCACTCATCACTCAACTCACTTCATTCACTTTCTAATTACCTCTTGAGTGAACTCACCTACCTTCCATTCTCTCTCTCTAGTTGCACAATGTAACTTTCCATTTTCACCATCACACACAAAATAGGGAATTTTATCCCTCCTTTCTCTCATCTTGCCTATAAATGCACTCATTTTCAAGTCATTTGTCATGGATGAATATTCTAAGCGCCCTCACTCTACTAAATTTCCTCCTCATCCATCACCTACCTATCTTCTTTTTATCAATCTACCTATCTTCCTCTCATCCATCAATCTTCATCTTCATCAACATGCTACAGAATATGAGCAATCAAACAAGAAATTGTCCAAACCAGGTGATATCATTTAGTTTGCATGTCTTTATTTCATCTTGGGTTTGATTTCTTGAGTTCAGGTTGAAATCTGATCTTTGTTTGTTTTGATCTGGTTAAATTCTACCCAACACAGGGACCATGGGGTCCCACCGGGCGTGCCAAATGAAGATGAGGAAAACTTCAAAGGTAGAAAACACATGAAATGCATAAAACAAACCATTTATACCTTGAAATCTTCTTTCTCCTTGATAAGGTGGAGGAGCTTGCACCCAAGAGCTCCTAGCTTTACCCAATGTTGAGCTCCTAACTTTACCCAATGTTGAATGTAGTAGATGTGGATTTGCTCCTTTTCTTCAACACAATATGATAAGGATAGTGATGGATTTGATAGAGGATTTGATAAAGGATGAAGGTGAGAGATGGTTTGACTATGGAGATTTGGAATTATGATGGCATGATGGAGAGATTTGATAGAAATTTGGGCATAGTTATGATAGGATGAAGAAGTTATTAAAATGGCTTAGATGAGGGCTCTACTTATAGATTTTTGGTAAAAGGATGGAAGGTGAAGATTGAAAGTTTAGATCAATGGCTAGGAATGCTTGAGGATTAGGGTTTGTATTAGAGTTGTAGTCTTTTGACAAGTGTCACAAGAGGGTTGGATAAGAGAGATCAAAGGCTAAGATTTGGTCAATAAGATTGGATGGCTCCCATTATTTGTGAGTTTTAAATTAACATTGGGAAGGATGAAGAATGAATAAAAAATCATTTCCATGGGAGAGTGTGAGGATGGGAATAAAAATGAATTTTTAATTCACATGGGGAAGAGTTCCATTCATGGAGACTAGGACAAGTTAGATGGAGGGGATAAAATGTGAATTTTTAATTCACATGGGGAAGAGTTCCATTAATGGAGACTAGGACAAGTTAGAATAAAAAATTACCTTATGTGGAATAAAAGATAATTTTTTATTTGGGAGGTGTGGGAATGAGTGTTAAGTGAGATTTGACCAAGATAATCAAGGGGGTTAGCTTCATTAATATGGCTGGAGAAAATTAGTAAATAGGTTAATGGAGGGTTAAAATTAATTAAATAAGGGTTTATTTAATTAATTTAGGTCTAGGGGTCATTTAGGCTAGGGTAGCTAATTAAATAATAGGTATTTAATCAACTAGGTTAGGGGTAGGCTAATTAGTAGGGCTGATTAACTAGATAAACATAATTTACCTAATTAATTAGGTTTAATGAGATGGGGAAATTAACTAAATAAATAATGAGAATATTTATTTAAACAATGAGGGTATAGTTAAAAGGTATAGCGCTAAATTAAATGAATTAATTGATCACAAAGGATAGATAAATGGCTAAGGGTAGATGATTAGCGATAAATTAAATAAATAAAATGAATTTATTTAATCAATTGGAAGGGATAGTTAGTGATGTGAAGATGTCAAAGGGTGGTTGAAGGGTTAAGACATTTTTAGGTGTCTACACCTCTTACTTCCTTCATGACTATCCTATAAACTGAGATTTCATGCTTTAACATAATCATAAAGTGAAGTAAATAAATACATTTAAAGAACATACCTTAGATTTTGAGATTTGAGTTGCCCAATCCTCAAAAAATTGGCTTCAAAATCCTCAAAAATTTGATCTTTTTGGAAAGTTCCTTCGTATTCAATGTTGAATTCTATATAACTCTAATAGGATTAGTGAAAATTAAGAAAAAAACAAACATTATCATCAAATTCAATCCAAATACATTAAAATTAACATTGAAACAATATGAAACATGAAACTATTAGTTTAAACAATCAAATTCTCTCTAAAAGCATGCAATTTAGTTCTTCTACGTTAAAAAAACAAAAAAAGGTGGTGGATAAGAAAAAATGATTGTCAAAATGTCAACTGGTTAAAAAAGCATTTTGTTGTCCAATTGTGCATGAAAAGTAGGGAATAACAGAGCATGTGGGACTAAACAAGAATCCCACATGCTTTTTGTCCATTTTTTTTGGTTCACAAAAACACGCTCACATTATAATGTGAGCATGTTTTGTCAAGCATGGAAAGTTTATGTGCTTTCATGCATCAAAAGTCTTTAGTGTTGTCATGCATGGAAACTTATAAGTATTTTAAGTGCATAGAAAGTGGGGAGAGAGGTACAAAGGTGAGAGAGAGAGGGTAGGAGGTATAGAGGGGACGGAGAGGGTAGGAGGTAAAGAGGGGAGAGAGATAGAGAGAGAGAGAGAGAGACAAGAGACAAGGTAAAGAGGGGAGGGAGAGAGATAAAGATAGAGAGATTTATTTTGACATGCAACCCTAAACCCAAGAAACCTTAAACCCTTAAACCCTAAATAATGCCCCTAAACCCTAAACTCGAGCAACCCTAAACATCTAAACCCTAAATAATTCCCCTAAACCCTAACCCATAAACCCAAGCAACCATAAACCTCTATCTTTCTATCTCTATCATCCCTCTACCTCTCGATCTCTCTCCCTATGTCTCTGGCCATGTCCCCCACTCTCTATCTCCCTATCTCTCTCCTCGATCTCCTCTATATCTCCCTATCGGTCCTCTCTCTCTAAACCCTATACCCTATACCACCAAACCTTAACCCCTAACCCCTAAACCCTAAACCCTAAACTATAAACCCTAAATAATGCCCCTAAATCCTAACACCTAACCCCTAAACCTTGAACCCTAAACCCTAAACCCCTAAACCCTAAATAATTCCCCTAACCTCTAAACCCTAAACCTCTCTCTCTCTCTCTCTAAACCCCTAAACCCTAAATAATGCCCCTAAAGCCTAACCCAAAACCTTTGTCTCCTTATCTCTCCCTAATCTCCCTATCTTTATTGTCCCTCTACCTCTCAATCTCTCTCCCTGTGTGTCTGGCCATGTCCCTCACTCTCTATCTCCCTATCTCTCCCCTTCATCTCCTCTATATCTCCCTATTGGTCCTCTCTCTCTCTAAACCCTAAACCCTAAACCTCTAAACCTTAACCCCTAACCCCTAAACCATAAACCCTAAATAATGCCCCTAAACCCTAATCCTTAACCCCTAAACCTGAGCAACCCTAAACCTCTATTTCCCTATCTCTATCGTCCCTCTACCTCTCAATCTATCTCCCTATGTCTATGCACATGTCCTTCACTCTCTATCTCCCTATCTCTCCCCTTTGTCTCTATCTCTCCCAATCTCTATCAGTCCCCTCTCTCTATCTCTCTCTAAACCCTAAACCCCTAAACCCTAACCCCTAAACCCTAAACTTGAGCAACTCTAAATAATGCCCCTAACCTCTCTCTCTCTCTAAACCCCTAAACCCTAAACCCAAGAAAACATAAACCTCTATCTCCATATCTCTCAATTATATCTTCCTATCTATATTATCCCTCCACCTCTCAATCTCTCTCCCTATCTCTCTGGACATATTGTTCACTCTCTATCTCCCTATCTCTTGCCTCTCTCCCCCATATCATTCCTTTATCTCCCTATCTCTCCCTCTCCCTTATCAATGAAGGAAATGGAAACAAGAAAACTCAAACTCTCTCTCTCTCTCTCTCCTCCATCTCTCCCTCTTCCTCCCTCTCCCTCTCCCTTATCGACAAAGCAAATGGAAACATGAAAACTAGGACATGACAAGAGAGATGCAGATATAAATTGGGAGGATGAAATGGAAACAAGATAAAACAAAAGTCCATTGGATGGGAAGAATTATGAGAGGAGATGTGTAAAATAGTAAAATAGGAAAAAATTGGTGAGATCTAAAGGGAAATTGGAAAGGAAAAGGAAAACTAGGAAAACTAGGAAAAGGTAAACTAGGAGGTAGATATGTGTGAGAGAGAGAGAGGGTAGGAGGTAAGGAGGGGAGAGAGAGAGAGGGAGGAAGTAGAGAGTGAGAGAGAGGGTAGGAGGTAGAGAGGTGAGGGAAGTAGAGACTGAGAGAGAGGAGAAAAGTAGAGGTGAGAGAGAGAGGAGGGGAGGGAGAGACATAGAGGGGAAGGAGATAGAAAATAATAGCTAGAGGGGTAAGAAGGGAGGAAGTGAGATGATTTTATTTCACCATAATGCGAGCGCGTCATAACGCACTCGCGTTATGCTTTACCTTGGTAATTTCCAAGCCTTTGGCTTGGATTTGCCTTGGGCTTCCAACCCAAAGGCTTGGACTATGTTTTGGACATCCAAAGATGTGTTTTTCCAAATTGTAAAAAAAATTACATAATCTAGAGCGTGCTCCCCATCAAGCTTGCACTTGATTCAATGACAAGTTGAAAAAAATACCACCATAATCTTAAGCTCTCTGTTAGCTTTCTAACCATATAATTGTTTCACGTTTTCAGTATGTTAAGGATTTCATTTTTAATTTCTTTTGTTAGTGTATCCATTTTTTGTCAAAAACTAGTGTCTAGTATTTTTGACTTTTTTTTAACCATTCATTGAAATTTCAAATATATTACATTTTTAGAAACTAGACTCTATTCTACACGTATTAAAAAAAAATGATTTTTGATAAGTTTTCAAAAATTTTAGGGGGGAGCATGCTCGATTTTTTATTTTTCAGGATGCTTCCACTTTGAAAATTAATAAAAAATCAATTATTCATGAAAGAATTATTAGAAAAATCAGGGATAAACTACATGGTGTTAGCTAATTTCTCACCAAAGAAATTTTTGAAATACTAAAAAAAATTAACATTTTAAGGGGAGCACACCAGACGCTATGTTATGTTTTTTTGAAAAAAATAGGACCAATTGTGTGCTCCCCTTTTTGAACCCCTTAATCTCAACCATTTTTGAAAAAAAATAGTAGTTTAGAAACTAGATTTGGAGCACTACGACTCTTGTTTTTGTTGTATCTTCAAAATTTGAGTGTAACTATCTTTAATTTCTCATCCAACATCAGTCTTTCCTGATTTCAAAAAAATGTTGGCATCTTAAGAACCCCTTTGGGTCCCCCATCTTTGTGCATTTACCATGATTCCTCCATAAAGAAGTCCTCTAATTAAAGTGATAATGATGCATTGTTTATTTCTAATAATGTTACTATTGATGACTCTTAGTTGAAAGATTTAGGTGCACCTACCATATGACTTCTCACAAGTACTGATTCACATCATAACAGGCTTATGAGGGAGGCGAGGTTTTCATTGGTGACAACAACATACATTAAATTGTTGGTAAAGGAAAGGTGTAGTTGTGTTTTAGTGATGGGAGGGTGAAAACTCTCTATGGTGTTTTATATATTCTAGGACTTATGAGAAATTTTCTTTTTATATCCAAGTTGAATAATTCTAGAGTGCATGTGACATTTGACAAGTCTATTTGTAGGTTAGCTATAGGAAATTTTTGGTGGTAGCGAGGGGCTCATGTTGTGGGACTCTGTTTAGGATTGATGCCTCCATATTTTGTAATTCTGCCAATGTAACTAACACTTATAAAAATGCATGTATGATGTGGCACCAATGTTTGGGCCACATTGGTGAAAAGGGTCTTTAAATCATTATTAATAAAAATATAGTGTTGTGTGGCTACACAACACGTCCCATTTTGCCTTAGCAAAATAGGGACCCAACTTTTTTGCTTCTGCTTGTTTTTTCTTTTTGCTTTGGGCGGTTTGGAAAAATGTCAGTCATGTTAGAAACATCACCCTTGCTTATGCATGTGCTCTTAAGTAGGTCAATGGTCAAGTTGGCATCTATCATCACAAACCCCCATGAGTTGGAAGCACACAAAATTCTAAGCATTTTTGCCTTTTGGATCACCCTAATATTTGCTAAGGGTAAAAATTTATGATGAGTAAAAGTTTGGTCAACCTAGATATTCCCCATCCAGGTCATAAACCTTCAAATATCACCCTAACACTAAATCACCCCGACATCGAAAATCACCTGATGTCCTTATGCTCCCCGATACAGGAACATCAAAATTAAATAGATAGGAGTGTATACCCATTAGAACCCGCATGCATATTTTCAGAGGGTCATATTTCTCAAGATTAGTCATATTACGAATATCACCCTTCGTTGATATATGATGCTGATGTCATGTCATTTTGGAATTAGAACTAACTTAGAGTAATACTGATGTCATCAATTTGCTTAACTAATCCGAAGGGTCACATTACAAACATCTGTCATATTCCTCAACATGACGATGATGTTAGTTTAACCTGACGCCAAAGAAGACTTAGTGTGATGATGATGTCACCATGATCTAAACCTGAGAGGGTTACGTTTCGAAAGATCCCTGACCTTAGAAATATGATGATGAGGTCATTCACTAGAACAAATCCAAAGACTCTAAAGGAGACTGACATCACCTTCATGCCCCGAGAGGGGGGTGATATTTCTTGAACGATAAAGACCCGGATGTTTTCAATATCCCTCTTATGGACCTTGATGACCTGATATATCTAGTTTTTAAGATCTAATCCAGTTTCACCATGTGTCATCTCCGGTGATCATATGAATGCAATATATGATCAGGGTTTATTCATATGAGGGTCATATCACCCGATTTCACTTGTCAGTCAAATATTGACTATATCTATCCCATCATCACCATCATATGCCCATTGGGTCATATTTTCAAACATCCCTGATCTTATGAGATCACCCCCTACATTAAATGCAGACCTAATGGTAGGTCACGCCCTCACGTTTCAAATATGAATTTGCCACTTGTCAGAATCACAGAACATCAGGAAATTAATCAATGGATCTGAATAAAAGACTCCTGAGCACGCCCTAATTCGTTGAATGGATCATTTAAAAGGATAAAGTAGGGTTTATTTTTTACATTTACCTTACGCATAAACAAAATTTATAGAGCTCTGAAGGTAAAAATATCATCCTCACTTGCAAACGGAACGACACCTGCATCTCAACAAAACGGTAAACTCAACATTTTCATTCTCACACCATTATCACCCGTATAATGAAAGAGAGGAAGCGATTGACAGGTATGTAACATTAAAAACCCTCTTTTGTCATTTACGATAAATCACAAGGTAAAGAGGTTTTACTACATTTGTTTTCATGATGATGTATGGAGATTGTTAGAATACAAGATTATTATTAGAAAATAAATATGATCTTCATACCTTTTTGCATATAAGCATGTTAGGGTAAAAATGCATGATGTCATCGCAGGATTCAATAGATGTCAGAAAGAATAGATCTGATGCAGAATTCTTAAAACCTATGTTCATACAACCCGAAGGGGTGGCATTCAGATATGGGGTGATTGACACGCATCAGGGGAATACAGATCTGGATACGTTAACCAGAAGGCTAGATAATGGAGATGAAAACCCTCTACTTGACTAGATATTCATGTCAGGGATGTGGCACGCAGTTGGATTCCCTTATGCCATGGAGGCATTTGAATTAGTAATTGAATGCACCCGCAATTATAATCCTGAGACTAGAAGGGTAGAAAAGCATGGCAGGATATATCCAGATTTCTCAACCAAGGGCATCACCTCCCCATTCAATTTGCCTATAGGGAATAGGTGGTCAGAGTGAGCTTAAAAGAATTAGAGAAAGAGTATAATAATAAGAAGAAATAGGCTCACAGGATCATGTACCAATGGAGGTCCAAGAATAGTTCATACAAAGCTTCTGCTAAACTACCAGTTTACCTGTTCAAGTTTGATTTTGCTAAAGAATATCAGTATATGATGGTCTTGCTTAGCAGAATGACAGGAAGGCAGCATGGCAGAATTTTGAGAACTAGATGTATGGACTGATGAGGATGGTAGAGAATTTAGATGATAAGCCCCTCTAGGCCAAGATCATCAGTAATAGTTTGGATGTAGGAATGAGAGGCTGGGTGGCAGAACATGTATATTCCATATGACCTATGTTGTGTATTCCTGTGCTTCCAAAGGGACATTTAATGCCTTACAAACAGTGGGTAGGCTTGATACAATCCCGATGGCAGGAACATATGGGATCATTACCCACAATTACAGAGGAAATCATATCTCCAAGACTATAAACTGGTAAATGACTCATTTTCAATGCATTTAGTTAGACCCATGGAAGAAGACAGGGCCAAGAGATTGAGCATGGAGGCCCAAGCTGTTGTCTATAAGCATGGGGCATGGTTTATTCAATTTCCTACTTTTTCATATATTAGAATAGAGGGTTTTGAGGGACAGCCCCTCATGCTCCCAAGATATCCCAATGACAAGGTTATTTTGATGGAGTTTGCCAGGCAGATCCTGCCTTTAGTAGAAGCTCATGCTGAAAGAAAGAAAAGTGCCCCAGTGTTATTTCCAATTTTCATGGGTTGGTACATATGTCCTGACAGGGATAGTATCAAAGATGCCATCGGAGGTCTGAAGCTGATGCATTTGCAGCCATTTTAAATATCTAGGCCATACGACCCCTATGGTAGAATGGAGACCTTGCTAGAGAAATAAGTACATAAGAAGCATCTTGAGGATTTTTGGATAGATTGTGATGATGAGTAAGAAGTTAGAAGGACTTATTAGAGCCTCACCCTTAATCAAATTCGCACTTTTGATTGTATCACAGTGCCTGTACAATTGAAGAAGGATGATGGGAAGGTCATGTCTAGTGAATATGAGGAAAAGAAAATCTACAATGAAACCATATCAGCTCCTGATTTGACTCAGCCTGAGGTAACTTCACTTGATCAAATCATGCAAAAGGTTATGGAATTAACCCAGAATTGGGTGGATACTGAAGTGGAAAAGTTGAAGAAGAGGGGTGTAGCCCTCACTTTTGATAATAAGAAGAAAAGACAAGAATTAAGTGAAGATGAATATGATAACTTCATTGTTGAGAAGAGAAAAACCAATGGATAAAGGAAACCTCCTGAATAGGATAAGCTGCAGGTAAGGGTAAAAAGGTTACTCCTATACAAGAAGGGGTAGTTGTTAGAAGAATTAAGCAAAAGGGAGATGTAGCATCCACATCTACTGCTACGTCATCTCACTCCCCTCCTAAACAAAAGGAAAAGGTCACAAAACCTACTCCTGCAGTGATAGAGGAGGATGAACCATTGGAAGAAGAGGAACCTCTTGAAGAATAATGATTGGATGAGGCACTTTTGGATGATGAGTTGTTGAAACCTAAGGGGAAGAAGAGAGTTCAGTGGACTCCCCCTCAGAAGAAGCCCCCCCCCTCAAAAGAAGCAAAAAACTACAATGACGGGAAATATAAGTCCTATTTTGCTAAGAGGTAGAGGAGGACAAGGATTCATGAAGAGCCTACAAGATGAGGTCCCCATCCCCAATATTATTCAATTTAAAACTGAAAAAGTGGAAGAGATGAGGGAAGAAAGGCATAAGGCTATGAAAGAGTCACCCCTGTCGCTTGATGATACTATTTTTTTGACAGATGATGAGATAGTCAAGGATGTCACCACACAACAAATGGAGACCCTAGTGGCCAATACAAAAATGACCCCCCATGGGACCCCTAGGGCCCAGAAGATGACTAGCCAAGAAAGGGTAGAAATAGATGAAATGGAATAGGATAATCCTAAAGAAGTAGCCCAACAGATAGGGTTGACTAATCTAGTGGAGCATGTCACTAGCCCTACTGCTATAGATTTAACTTACCAAGGTGAGGAAGATCAAGCTAAGGATAATGATCCACCCTCTAGGCCTGAGAAAGTAAAAGTAAGTATACAACAAGAGGCTGATAATAAAGCTCCTGATCAAAAGCAAAGTAATCCTTCTCCAGAACAAGAAAAGATAGAAATCAATGTAGAAAAGGAGGGTGATCAGGAGGTGCATGATAAAAGTGATGATCAAGATAAGGGGATGTCTGATAAGAACACAGATCAAGGTAACAACCTAGCATCTGCATCACAAAAGGAAGTAGAAGTGAAGGAAATTGAAAAGGAAGGCTTGGGAGAAACAAGTGAACAAAAAGAGCCAGAATGTTTGACTAAGGGTAGTCATGATGACCCCTTGGATGAGACAAATAAGAAGGTTCAAACTGCAAGTGAAAATCAAGGTGATTCCCAAGCCAAAATAGGTCCTAAGGCACAATCTACACATGAAGATCAATTGTCACAGAATGAACAAGATCAGAATATGTAGGGTCTTCATGATGATAAAATATTGCAAGAAGAGGTACATAAGAAGAATGTACAAACGTCACAAGAGCCTCCCCCTCAGCAAGATACACCCTAGGATGAGGTGCCTCATGATAAAATGCAGGAGGAAGAGTTAAGGAAGGAGAATTCACCACCAAGGAGAGAGCATGATATAGGGCATCATGATGCTCAAGGTGAGAAAAATGATCAACAGACACCCGGTGGTGATGTACCATATTGGTTACAGGAAGAAATAAAATTGCAACAGATGGCAAAGGTCTGTGAATTTGATGTGTCCACCTTATTTTCTGCAAGCATGTTGAAGCCTAAAAGGAAGGCTAGGCCTACCTCGACAATAACAAGAGACCCTACCACTGGTAGGAGGGCTGCCCAAGTAGCATTGCTAATGGTAGACAAAGAAAAAGGGAAAAGAAGTCTTGGGGAGTTCCAGATCACTAATATTGATTTAGGTTTTGCCACAGAGGAACAAGAGGGCCAGGAGGCTAAAGATAGCATTAATTCTTTATTAAAGAGAATAAAGAAAGATGAGAAGAATAAACAACATAACGAGCATATTGCTCAATTACACACATTCATCAAAGGGTTAATTAACCCTGATCATGTACCAGCTGAACCAGCTACCCCATTAACTATCATATCTCAAGATGAGATAACGAGGTTAGACCTCATGAAGCACAAAGCTCATTTAATGGATAATTGGTTTATCTCTTTTGTAGAAGAAGCAAAGAAGGTGGTCAAGAGTTCCTTGTCAAATTGGAATTCACTAGGTGCTCTCAAGAGAAAAGTGGACAAATTGCAAAATGAGGTAGGAAGGAGATCCTTCAAGTTAGAAAAACACCTGGATGCTCTGGTTGAAATGAAAAGGATAGACATGAAAATACTAATGGATAATAAAGTATTAGATAATAATACTGCACAATTGCTAGATAGATGGCGTGGGGACACTAGATTTGAATGTGAGATGGTGAAAAGATGCAGCAGCAAACTTAGGGATATAAGTGTCAAGATGCATAATTTAATGGCAGAAGAAATAGATACCTTGGAAGATTTGGAAGATAAAGTAGAAGGAAAAGTAGAGAATCAGGATACTGATTATGCTATCCAAGCTTTCCATGATAACTTCAAGCAGGCATCAGAAGATCCCCTTCATCATTTAAATGGAGAAGTGATAAATAAAGCCATGAGGATGAAAGCCAGAGTGGAGATGTATAATGAGAAATTGAGTAGCAGAAGGAATAAATGGAATAGACTTCAGGAGCAATTTCATTTCCACAAACATGCTGTAGAAAAGGCCAAAGTCTAGGATGGAGGAGAGGTTGAAAGAATAGAGCAGTTGTATAAGCCTGTTAGGATAGCAATCAAGGTACATATGAAGAAGGATTATCATGTGACTGATAGTGACAGTGATAATGAAGATGAAGATGACAATGATAATGAAGAGGATGAAGAAGATGATGATAATGAAGAAGAAGAGAATGAAGAATAAATAGACATGCATGATGATGGAGTCATATGCATAATCAACATGAAGGATGCTCAAGTTCAATAGATGGTTGCTAGCTGGCAACCTATGCTCTTGTTTACAAGTGTTGACTTAGTCAATGAGATGATATTAACCATTGATCTAAATAGATAAATCTTGATCATTGGTCACTTGTAACCACCTCCTCTACTTATTCTATAAAAGGGAATGGAGTGCTCATTTTGTATTATTAGAAACTTAATTGGAATTAGATTTCTGAAGCATGTCAGGACTAATTTCAAGGCTAATTGCAAATGTACATGTCTTTTGTTTACCTAATGAAAGTGAAGACTTAATTACATATCATCATACATCTTGAGTAATCTTGTGAATGTCATCCAATATCTTACTGTGATATGTTGCATCCCTTGGAGTATGTATCAATTTGTAGATGTTGTTGTCATTCTCTGCACCCTCAAAGCTTGTATCAACCATAGCTAGATGTGGAACATCCTAATGGTCCTATGGTTTGCTTTTCTTCCTTTCATGAAAGTTCTAGAATGTATATGAACCAATAGCTAAAGATTCATTAAGTTTAGTTAAGATTAGAAAGCATTTTCATCTTAAGTTGTTTAATTTCATCATAAATCACCCTCACAATTGCAAATACATAGATAATTCTAAGCAAATATATGAAGTATGCAAATATCCCTGAAGAAATTGAACATCCTTAGCATATTTCAATGAATCTGCATGTAAAATTGACTATCTCATGCAAATACAAGTAAATGATCATAGTAACCTTGCAAATATCTACTTAAAGGCACATTATTTGCATAGATTCATAAATGCAAGAGTATAATTAGTTAGTGATAGTTGATGTTTAGAACAATTGATCAAACTTATAAATATAACCATCATCTGTTGAAAACAATGGAAATAATCTCGTTTGTCAAGCAAATTTACAGGAAGTAGGAGCATAAGTAGATGTGTAGACATCAGTTCACAATACCAGAACAACGTAAGCCCCTTGAAATGGAAAACAACATGTCACATCAACCTCTGAGTAACGTCAGAAGATCATGACCTGATCAATGGAGACTTGGAGTCATCAGTTTGTTCCAAACTAATCGTACTTTTCAAGATAATAAAGGTTTGTTGTGCAAATTTTTATGCATGTTGTTATGACTAACAATCATCATCAACAAATAGTTGATGGTTTTTCCTTTTATTTTGATGAATTTGATTTTTGTGAGTATTGTGTGTTTGAAAGTATAATGTATTTTATTTCTTATAGAAAGTACTAGAGCAAACTATGCTTTAAAAGTTATTCACTTAGATATGTTTGGTCTAGTGGACGTGGGTTCTATTGATAAATCATGTTATTATGTTTCATTTATTGATGATTACTCAAGATACACTTGGGTTTATTTTCTTAGATCTAAATCTAAAGTTTTATCTAAGTTTAAGGATTTTAAGGCTTTGCTTGAGAAATAGTCATAGAGGAAGATAAAGGCATTGAGACCTAATAATCAAGGTGAATATTGCTCTAAATAATTTGATGATTTCTATAGACATGTAGGTATTGTGCAGAAAAAAGACTACTCCTTGCACCCCACAATAAAATGGAGTTGTAGAAAGGATGAATCAAACCTTGATGGAAAGACCTAGACTTATGATAAGTGTTACATAGTTGGATTGGTGCTTTTTGGCAAACATTGTGAGTAACATTTTCTACTTAATAAAAAAATCTCCTTGTTCAACTCTTGTTGATTAAAATCCTCATGAGGTGTGGATAGATAAGAAACCCTTTATTTCACATTTAAGGGTATTTGGTTCTAAGGCTTTTATTCATGTACCTAGAGAAAAGTGATCTAAGTTGGATCCCAAGGCTCAAAAAAGCATCTCCATTGGTTACGATGAGAATGTAAAGGATTATAAGCTTTGAAATCCTCTAACCTTGAAAATTATTTATTCTAAGGGTGTGGTTTTCGTGCAAATTGGAGTATTTTATGATTCAAGACAGCCAAATGAAAAAGAAGGAAGAACAATAGTGCATTTTGAGACTAAGAACAAGAAGCAGAAAGATGCATATGTTGAAGAATAAAATGATGAATTAGAAGATGAATAGGAAGCAAAGGATTCAAGTGAGAGTTCTAAGTAGGTTAAAAACATGTAGAGGAAGAGGTGGAGTCCCTTACTCCACCCATGAGATAATCCATAAGACAACATCAAGTAGACATCTAAAATTCACCAATGCACTTGTATATCACTGCATCGCATTCGCATCACTTCTTGACATAATTATTTGATTTCTATTCTTCCATATTAATTAAATAATTCTTAATTATTTAATTAAATTCATCCATCTCTTTAGTCATTTTATCTTATTCCTCCATATTAATTAAATAAATTTTCCAATTATTTAATTAAGCTAATTTCCCTCCACACGTTAATTAAATAAATTTGAATAATTTATTTAACTAAAACTAATATTCTATTTCCTCCAAATAAATAAAATTTTATATTTTATTTATTTATCCATTTGTACATGAAATTAAATAATTTATTTATTTAATTTCCCTATTATCTCCTCTCACCATAATTTCCTCCCATAACTCCATCAATCATTCTCAATCAATTATGTTAACAAATTAGTCAAGACAGTTGACTAATCAATCTATTCAGATGACAGATCAATCAATTTAGTCAACTAGCCAATCAAGCATGTTAACTCCCATAATTCATGAAAGGACAAGTATACTTGTCACTCTCTCATTCCTCCAAATCCTCTCAATCATTCTCATACATTGATCTCTTCAATCATCCTCCACCATTTATCATGATTTCTAGAAAACTATAAATAAATCCTCTCAAGCCAAATTCATCCAAATTCATTATTACAAACTTATGCCATTGAATCTCATTCATATCATCCATTGTTACATGCTAAGGTTATGCTAAAGTAATTGAGCAATCCACATAATATACAATCATCTGAATCAAAGAGAGCATAACCAAAGGAGTTCAAGTGCATTCCCTTTCTACTCTATTAGTGAGATGAAATTGAATTTGAAGGGAGGGTAACTTGTGCTTTGTTTGCTTTATCTTTGTCATTTCTTCTTATGCACTTTTCTGATCCACAAACATAATCCAATTGACAAGTATAACCCACTAGATCTTTGTTGTTTATTTATTTTTCATGTACTGATGATGAACTAAGGTCTTTCACGGAGTCTCTCTCTTCAAAGGAGCATAATTCTTAGATGGAATCCATGTAGGAGGAGATCATGGCCTTGGAGAAATATGACACCTGGGATCTTGTGAATTTGCCTAAGGGAAGTAATCCCATTAGTTGCAAGTGGGTGTTTAAGAAAAAAATTAAAGAAAATGGTAAGTTAGAGAGGTACACAGTTAGACTAGTGGCTAAGGGATACTCCTAAGGAGAGGAAGTTGATTTTGGTGAAACTTTCTCTCTTGTTTCTAAATTGTCTTCCATTAGATCCCTACTTTTTATTGTTATTTCTTGTGATTTTGAAGTAGAGAAAATGAATGTTAAAATGCCTTTATTGCATGGGGATCTTGAAGATGAAATTTACATGTGACAACTAGATGGTTTTGTGGTAAAAGGGAAAAAAATTGGTCTATAGGTTAAAACAATCATTGTAATGTTTGAAGCAATTGCCTTAGATGTGGTGTCAAAAGTTTGATGCTTTTGCATTCAAGTTGGATTTTTTTAGAAGATAAGAAGATCATTGTGTTTACATTAAATGTATTGATGATCATATTATAATTATTTTCTTGTAAGTTGATGACATATTGTTTATTGGTAATAGCAAGGCAATGATTAAGTAGCTTAAAACTAAGCTTCCTAATGCATTTGACATGGACTTACGAGTAGGAAAAAATATCTTAGAAATAGAAAATAATAAGGACTAAGTTCATAGAAATATTAGTTTGGCTCAGTCAGAGTAAGTATGTTGACCCTATTTTGTAGTGGTTTTTTTATGCATGATTGTAAACCAATGAGTATTCCTTTACATATAGGCACAAATATTTCATTGGATATGTGTCCTAAGTCAAATGAGAATTTTGAGGATATGTATAATGTGCCTCATGCTAGTGTCGTTGGTAGGCTAATTTGTATGCAATGGCTTATATTAGACCAAATATTGCCCAAGTGGTGGGAGTTCTTAGCAACTTTATGTTTAACCTTGGTAAATACCATTAGACTTGTGTTAAGAGGGTATTTAAGTATATGCGATAAACTTCTAATTATTATGTATGTTATCATGGTTCTAATGGTTTGGGCAAGTTATTGGACATACAAGGCTTTATTGATGTAGATTAGGTAGATGACTTGGATAGTCAGAGGTCCACTAGTGGCTATGTGTTTTGTCTATTTGGCAGTATTATCAATTGGACGAATAAGAGGAATCCCATGGTTTCTTTATCCACTATCAAAGAAAAGTATATAGATGCTACACATGCTTGTAAAGAGAAAATTTGGTTACAAAGACTATGTTTAGTCTGAGTTAGTTTTGATTGCAAGGTGGTTCAAATTAGATGTGATAACCAGAGTGCTATACACTTGGCCAAGAATTCCATGTACCATGCTTGTATGAAGAATATTGATGTTCAATATCATTCTATTTATGAGATGGTGGAGAGTGGTAAGGTCATGATTTAAAAAGTTGTCACTTTAGTTAATGATACAGATTCACTTACAAACTACTAAGCATAGATAAGTTCTCTTAGTGTAGGGAGGCCATGGGCCTTGTATTCTATACTTGATTTATTTCATGTTTCTTATTTATGTCATTGCAATGTATGATATCAAGTGGAAGAATGTTTGAATAGTGTGATATTAAATTACAATCCCAATGTATAATGTCAGGTCTTCAACTTTCATAAAATGAGTTTAACTTGGACACCCATGATGAGTTGAGTGATATTATTTTATTATTATTCTCCAAATTATGGGAGATATTATTTAATGGCATTAAAAAAGGGGATTTACAAAAGAGGTCAAAGATTGGGAGCTTTGGAACATTTTTCTCAAGATAAGCAATGACAATACAAATTAATGCACTAATGGAGTACCTAAAAAAGGGAAGGTGTGCTTAACATCATCTCATGATGGAATCTATGACACATCAGTGTGTAAGAGAAGTTCCTTTCTATTTTAGAGACCACTCTCATGTAGTGGGTCATGAGAATTTTTACCATGGTATTTTGAGACCATGTTTAGGCCCATGGTATTGTTTTATGGTGGTTTTCTAAGCCTCCTTAAGTCTATATATTGAGGCTTTGGTATGGTGGAGATATAATTATTTGTAGGTACTCTCACTCTATTGGAATGCTATCAGATTGAAGAAGATTGTATGAGTTGTATTGATGTACTTGTTTCTACTTGATTAATACAAGCTCAATATCTCTTTAATGGTCTAGTTTTTCCAAAAGGGTTTCTCCACATATATCTAGTGTCATATGTGTTTGTTAATTTTAATTTGTTGTCTGAATTCCTACATGTTTTTGGTATTGATAAGCTACAAACATGGGTGTAGATCCCGATAACAAAAAGCCAAACAGGCAGTAAAACAGGTCCACGACCACGAACAACACAAAAATAGCTGACTAGCAGCAGACAATTAAAACAATATTATAACCAAGTCCATAGCAAAAAACATAGGAAACACTAAATAAAGATTTCTTTCTAGTCATCCTTTAGCAGCTTGATCAAGACCTCCTTGTTCTCATTCATGGTGTCCATGCCAGTAGTAGAGTGATCCTCCTGCAGAATAGAAAAGGTAGAGGCCGCCTTGTGAAAGACTTTCATGCAAACCTTCATCAGCAACTTAACTTTATTCTCTATAGCAGAAAGACGGGATTTAACATCCTCCAATTCCTAAGCAAGCTTCCTATTGGGATCATCAGTTCTGGTACTCACCACCTCCTTGTCTGGTGTCTCAAGGATTTCAACATCATTAGGTTCACTATCATAGAACGAGTTATTCATTGAGTCAAAATGACTCGCACCTTCCTATTCTTGCACTGGCATTGTCTTGACTTCCTTGATTTCCATTTCATAATTGAGGTCATCATGCTTTGAATTCGAAGAGTAGTCCACGATCTTGAGTACCTGGGGCTTCCCTCCCGCCAACCTAGAAGACCTTCTAATGCTCAGCCTTCTTTTAGAGCAGTCTTTACCCACCATCTTTCCCTTGTCCATAGCAATATCCTCCAAATTTTGAAACTAAGAAATGTATTGCTTATTCACATTCTCCGGCTCCTCAATCCTCAGACTCACATCTCCATTTTTAGCTTTCTTCTTTCCTCCTTTGGCAGGGCTAGGTTGTTTACGTTTTTTGCTACCTTGAGGAGGTGGGCTATTTTTTAAACCATAAAGGCCTTCCGCCACTTCTCGCAGGAATGGCCATGGGACCTATTCTTTGGTTACACAACACGCCCCATTTTGCCTTGACAAAATAGGGACCCAACTTTTCTTTCTACTTTGGCTTGTTTGTTTTCTGCTTTGGGCGGTTTGGTAAAATCAGTCATGCATGTAGCCTTGTAATGGGGTGGACTTGTTACTGTGATGAGGTCAGTTGTCAAAGTTAGTAATTCCCATTATTAACCTCATGGTTGGAAAATACACAAAATTCCAAGCAGGTTTGCCTTTTAGATCACCCCAAAATTGTCTAAGGGAAGAGAGTTATGTTGAGTCAAAGTTTGGTCAAACCTGATATCCTGCGTAGAGGGGGTCATATTTCAAACATCAGTCATATTTGATAAGATCACCCTGATATAGGATTATCACCTGATAATCACCCAGTGTGTAATGTGTGGACATCAAATTTAAATAAGAGCCGATATCAACCTGTTGAAAGGCTTTAGTTATCTCATGGGGGGTCATGTTTTTAACATCAGTCATCTTACGAATATCACCCTCTTCACAAATATTACCATATGTCAATATGATGGTGATGTCATCCAATTCCGATGAATGAAGGAAATCACGCTGATGATGATGTCATCGTTCCATTTAAACCACGAGGGGGGGTATGTATCTGATGTCCGTCATATTCCTTAATATGACGATGACGTCATTAAAACATAATAATTAAACAATGTCACTGACATAATGATGTCACCCTGATCTTTTCTGAAGGGGGTCACTTTATCTGGTGGATCATATTTTGAATATCCCCTAATCTTAGTTTCGTGACCCGATATACACATGGTCAAACGTTGACCATATCACACTGATCCTTTGCATTCAGTTATTCCGCTCAAAAGTGGGGGGTCATATTTTGAATATCCCCTGATCTTTCAAAGATCCCCCCCCTTTGACATTAAATGCAATTAAATGTGGTAGATGAATTCCCACCAATTACAAATACAAATTGAACACTTGGCCACATCTACGGATTCCCTGCAGATGATCAACGGATTTGATCAAGACAATGCATTTTTACCGTAATCTATCCTATTGATCTGCTTTAAAGGTAAAATTTGAAGGTCATTTTCATTTACCTTGCAATAAATCAAGAAATTACAGAGCTCTGAAGTCAAACCCTCAAACAGCTACCTGTCAACAGATTGGATCCTTCAACGTAATGGAACGGGTGATCTTAGGTGTTTATAGTCCTTCTCCGTAATCAATCATCTAATTCAAAAGAAAGCATTGTCAAGTAAGTAACTGTAAACCCTCCTGTTGTCATTTTCTATAATTTCAAGTAGAGTAGTTTTTACTGGGGTTTGGCTTTGTGATAATACGTATAATGGTAAAATGGGGAATAATATACAGAGTATACATGATATAAGTACATGATGTTGTAGAAATGCATGTGGACACTATAGGGTAAAATATATCATGTTTATTGTAGGAATCCATGACAGATCTCAAAAGAAATAGGTCTGAGGTGGAGTTCCTCAAGCCCATGTTTGTCCACCCTGAGGGGGTGCAGTTCAAGTATGGAGTTATTGGTGATACACACCAAGGAGATACAAACCTGGTGGCATGGTCAACCAGATTGGATCATGATAAGGATAATTCCATTCTGGATGTGGTGTTTGTCTCAGGTATGTGGCATGCAGTTGGTTTTCCGTATGCTATGGATGCTCCAGAGCTGGTAGTAGAGTGCGCAAGAAATTACAACCCTGAAACCAGACGGGTAGAGAAACATGGGAGGATATACGCAGACTTCTTAGTCAAGGGCATTACCACCACTTTCAATTTTCTAGTTGGGAAGAAGGTAGTGAGTGTGGACCTGCATAAATTAGAAATAGAGTATAACAATAACAAGAAAAATGCAAGGAAGAGGATATACCAATGGAGATCAAAGAGTAGTACATATGCCACCTCAACCAAACTACCTATGCATCTGTACAAGTTTGATTTTGATGATGAGTACCAATATATGATTGCTCTACTGAGCAGGATGACTAGTAGGCCCCATGATGGAAATTTTGAGAACTGGATGTTTAGGATCATCCAGATGGTCTTATATGTAGACAACTGGCCCCTATGAACTAAGATCGTCAGTGACTCATTGGATGAGGGAATGAGGAGCCTGGGAGGACAAACATGTTTATTTTACATGACTTCATATGTGGTGTACTTTTGTGCATATAAAGGGACTTTTGATGCTTTGAAGACAGTGGGTAAGGTTGGTGGTGATGCTGATGATGCACACATATGGGATCATTATCCCCAATTGTAAAGGAGGACATACCTCCTAGACTACAAACTGGTAAATGATGCATTCTCCATGCATCTGGTCAGAACTATGGAGGAGGATAGGACTAAAAGGTTGAGCATGGAAGCTCAAGAAATTATTTATCGACATGGGGCCTGGTTTATCCAGTTTGCCACTTTCTCATATATTAGGATCAATGGATTTGAGGGACAACCTCTTATGTTGCCAAGATACCCCATTAATGGGGTCATCTTGATGGAATTTGTCAGGCAGGTGTCTACAATAGTTGAAGCCTACAAGGCACAGAAGAAGATACCTCCAGTGTTATTTCTAGTATCCATGGACTGGTTCATGTGCCCAGATTCAGAGAGTATAAAGCATGTCATCGGGGGATTGAAACTGATGTATTTACAACCATTTCTCCTGGCCATATCATATGATCCTTATGGCAGGATGCAGAAGATATTAGGAAAACCAATACATCAAAAGCATCTAGAAGACTTTTGGACTAATTGTGATGATGAGGCTGAGGTGAGAAGAAGGAAATACAACGACTCACCTTGAATCAAATCAAAACCTTTGATTGCATACCGATGCCAGCACAACTACGTAAGGATGATGGGAAAATCATGTCCAATGAATATGAGGACAAAAAGGTGTATAATGACACCATATCAGCCCTAGATCTTACACAACAGGAAGATATATCCTTAGATCAGCTAACAAATGGGGTGATCCAGCTAACCCAGGCTTGGGTGGATGCAGAGATATCCAAACTAAAGAAAAGGGGTGTCACCCTTACAGTTAATACTAAGAAGAAGAGGCAGGAGGTGTTTGATGAGGAATATGATGATTTCCTCACTGAAAAGAGAAAATCTAATGGGGAAAGATTGCCTACAGAAAGACAAAGGAGAATTCCCCTTAAAGGTAAGAAAGGTGAAGATGAACCAAAGGGGGTGATAATAGAGAGGATTGCCACTATAGCTGCAGGTGCATCTACATCGGCTTTGACATCTACATCATCTGCATAGCCTCTAATTGAAAAACCAAAAACCAAAAGAATTTTGAAGCCTGTTGTTGAAATTACAGAGGTATAGGTGGAAGGCCAGATCCTGCAACATGAGGTAGAAAAAGGAGACCCTTCAGAAGAGGAACAATTAAATAAGGAACCTAAAGATGATGACTTGTCGGTGGCCAGCAAGAAGAGGATGGGGATGTCACTGATGTCACCACCTAAGAAACAAAGAACGGCCATGAGGGGGGATATCCGTGCTGACTTGATCATTTTGAGAGGAGTTGGTGGTCAAGTTTTCAAGAAGGAACTGCAACATGATGTTCCTCTTCCCACCATAATTAAATTCAAAACTAAAGAAAGCAAAAGAGTAAATGAGAGAAATGTTTAGAACAAGTCAGGGTGTTCCTTTCTCTCTAAATGATACAGTAGACTTATCTGATGATGAGGTGGTTCAGAATGTGGCCTCTCAGCAAATGGAAACTCTGGTTTCCAACACCTGAATGACTCCTCATGGGACTCCATTAGCACAGATGGTAGTGTTGGAGGAAGTAAAGAAAATACAGGAAATGAAACAAGGTAGTCCAGAGAGGGCAGTCCAACAGATAGGGCTCGACAATTTGGTTGAGCAGGTGACTAGCCCTGCAACCATAGACTTAATGTATAGGAGTGATATAAGCCCAAACAGGGAAGAAGGTGCACCTAAAGAACCAAAGAAGACTGGAGTAGCGGAGCATGCAGAAAAGGATAGTGCTGCTCTTGATCAAAGTCAGCAACAACATGGGACACTCATAGAACCAAAAATATCAAAAGTCCAACAGAAGAGTGGGGATAATCAGGATATATCAGACACTGGTGTTTCTCAGACTCAGGGAGATTCGGGAGAAGTCCCAAGAACAGAAGACAAATCAGATCAGGAGGACCCTAAGACACAAGATATCAGTGCACCAAGTGGAGAACAGGAAATGACCCATGATCAGGGTGATCCTCAAGGGCAAAATACATAGGCCTCCAAAGAGGTCAATATGCCACAAGATAAGAAAAATAATAAAGAAGATGAAAATCCAAAGGAGGGAGCACAGGATCAAGCACAAGATTAGAATGTGGAAATTCCACAGGATCCTCCTTTACAGAAGGCAATGTTAGTTGTTGTTGCACCAAAAGATTGACCTATTAATGCTCGATACAACCACTTGACTTAACAAACACGGGAGGCAGTTAAGCCCTTGTCACAAACCACCGCAGCGCAGCGCTGAACAAGAAGACCAAGGGTCACACCTTGCAACAATCCCCCCAGTGCAAGCGCGGGGTTTGAACCCGTGACCTCAGCTCTGATACCAACTGTTAGTTGCCATTGCACCAAAAGATCGACCTATTAATGCCTGATACAACCACTTGACTTAACAAGCATGGGAGGCGGTTAAGCCCTTGTCACAAACCACCGTAGCACAATGCTGAACAAGAAGACCAAGGGTCACACCTTGCAACAAGCAACCCCTCAACACGTAGAACTCCAACAAGATTCCCCTCATGAGGAAATACATGAGGAAGAAATTAAGAAGGGGCCTTCTCCACCAAGGATAGAAATAGAAACTAGAGAGCAGGGCATACATGATAGTAACAAAGGCCACCAAGAATCTGGGGGTGATGTACCTCACTGGCTAGAAAAGGAAATAGGTATGGAACAAGTGTTAGAAATTCAAGAGTTTGATGTTTTTACCTTGTTTGTTGAGAAAATGATGAAACCAAGGAGGAAGGCTAGATTAACATCTGCCATGAAAAGAGATCCTACCACAGCCAGAAGAACTGTACAGATAGAACTTCCCATAGTTGAAAAGGAAAAAGGCAAAATTAGCCTGGAGGAATTCCAAATCACAAGTGTTGATCTGGGATTTGCTAATGAAGACCAGGAAGGTCAAGAAGGGAAAGATATTATTGATTCTTTAACCCAAAGGGCGAAGAAGGAAAAAGAGAAGAATAAAGTACATAAGGAGCATATTGCTCAATTGAATTCTTTCATAAAAGGGTTAATTAACCCTGATAATGCACCAGTTGATCCTGCAGTCCCATTGACTGTCATATCACAGGAAGAGGTCACCAAATTGGACCTGATGAAACATGAGGCAATGGTGATGGAAAAATGGATGTTTTTAGCTCTCACTAGGTCTGAAGATGTATTGAGAACCTCTCTACAGAGGTGGAATTCTTTAAGTGGCCTCTAGAGGAAGGTAGACAAAAAGCAGAATGATACAAGAAAACGGTCATTTTAATTGGAAAAAGACCTGACTACTCTAAGCGAGATGAAGAGAATTGACTCACAGATTTTGATAAGCAATAAGATATTAGATAATAATACTGCCCTGCTGACAAGTATATGGTATGAGGATATCAGGTTTAAGTGTGATGTCTTGAAGAAGTGCAGTGGCAAACTCAGGGATATTAGTGTTAAATTACATAGCATGATGGCATATGAAGCAGAAATCTTGGAGGCCTTGGAAGGGAAAATAGAGGGTAAAATTGAGAATCAGGTTGCAAACTTTGCTATTAAGGCTCTGCATGATAATTTTAAGTCAGTAGCGGATGACCCTCTCACCCACTTGACAGAAGAGGTAATGAATAAATTATGAGAATAAAGGTTAAAGTAGAGACATACAATGAGACATTAAATAGCAAGAAAGGTAAGCTGGAAGCTCTTAAGGCTAAATTCAATCTCATAAACATGCAATAAAAAAAGCTAGAATCTAGGACGAGGGAGAGGTTGATAGAATAGTGCAAGCATATGAACATGTTAGGACGACAGTAAAGGTCCACATACAAGAGGATGTGTATCAGAGTGATAGTAATGATGAAAGTGATGAAGATGAAAAGAATGATGAGCAAGAAGAAAATGAAGAAGAAGAACCTGAAGAGTGAATGAAGATGCATCACTAAGTGGATATATGCATGAGGTACTCATAGATAGTAAGTCATACAAATGGTTGCCAGCTAGCAACCTGTGCCATGAGAGAAAATTGACTAAGTCATAGGAGAGTTGTTAGTCATTGATTTGAATTGATAAATCTGGACCGTTGGTCAAATGTAACTGCCTCCTCACCTTATTCTATAAAAGGTGCAGGGGTGCAATCTTTTAGTCATTCAAAACTTAATTGAAATATGATTGCTAAAGAATTCAAGACTCATTTAAAAGTTATTGTGAATATACATGTTTTGCATACTTAATGAAAGAGAAATTATTTTGATTACAAATCATTGTAAATCTTGAGTAATCTGTGATTGAAATCTAGATAAATGCATTGATTAGCTACATCCCTTGGAGTGCTTTTCAGCCTGCATGTATTGTTTTCATTCCTAGTTCCTTTGAAGTTAGCATCAACCATATCTAGCTGTGGAATGACCTGGTGACCTATGGTTTGATTTCTTCTCTCCATGAATGTATCTTGTGTGTATGTGATTCAATAACTAAAGGTTCACTAAAAGTATAAGTATTCTTTTAATTTTCTTTGAATTTCATTACAGATCATCTCCATAATTGCAAATAATGCACAATCAAAAGCAAATAGAACATAAAATATGCAAATATCTCGTAGACAACTAAAAATACAGAGCATATTTTGAGTGAAAGCATGTCAAATTGATAAATGTCATGCAAATTCAGATAAATATCCATGAAATACACATAAATATCCACTTATAGACACATCATTTAAATAAATATGCAGTGTAGAAGAAGGAGTAAGTTCATAATGATCAATGATTAGAAGAATTGATCAAATTTACAAATATCTCAATAATCTTTGAAAATAGAGTAGAATTGACCTTCTATGGAGTGAATTTATAGAATACAATGCAATACCGATCACCTAAACGAATGTAAGACCCCTTGAAATGGAAAACAACATGTCACATCAACCTCTGAGTAACGTCAGACGATCATGACCTGGTCAACAGAGACTTGGAGTCATCAACTCATCCTAAGCTAATCGTACTTTACAAGATAATAAAGGTTTGTTGTGCAAATTTTTATGCATGTTGTTATGACTAACAATCATCATCAACAAGACCCATCCGCCCCACCAGAAACAGAGAATGCAGTGTCCCTACCCGGGAGCTAAGCCTTAGGAGTAGAAATGCCTTTCAAGGTGGGGCTAGAACACTAGATAGAAGGGGACTTAGGGAGGGGGTCCGCAGGGTTCCTACATGTTTCTCTAAGTTATATTTTAGATTTAAATGGTTTATCACGTGTTCTAAATTAGATTTGTACACTTAATTAATATACTATCATTGTATTTGTTCATGTGTTTATCAACAACTACCACCCTAATAACTCATACCAAAACCAAACCAAACCAATACCATTTTCCAAATTCCCTTGGCATCTACAACTTCTTCCATAATCATACACAAATAAATCACACACTTTAGGAATCTTGATTATTGTTAGAGTTTGTGAAGCTTTTAATTTATTTTCTAAGCACAAATTACACTAGGCATAAAACACACACATTCCATTTCTTCTATAAACTAAAGTAGGATTGAAACAAACCAAATAGAGGATTGATTGATGCAAGCTCCTAAGCATTCCCAAATAATTTTCTTGTCCTAGCTATAGGTTCACATTGAATATCTCATCATCAACACACTATATAAAACCTACAAATATATTGAAGTCCAACATAACATTGCATAGCTTCTCCCAAAAGAGTATATGATCAAAGGTCATTATTGCATTACCAACATTGGCACCACAAATCAAATGCCTCCACAAACATCCAAATCTTGTTCCTACATTGGTTTCTAGCAATTCTAAACACTTCCATTTTTTTGTACTAGGTCAACACCACAAATTTATCATAGTACGTTTTGAACTAGTCTATGCATCTTTAGCAAGCTTCTTCTACCTTGATCTTTTAACTAGGAACACTTGCTTCACCATCTCTTTGTTATTTAAGTGCATTTCTTTTTTAATAGTTACAATTTTCTATGTCTAAAACCCAACTCCTAGTATATTTGTTTAAAAATGAACATAGTATTCCTAGACAAATATACACAATAGTCGTAGTTAAAAGCTATCTTTATCTCCCTCTTATGAAGGTTAGATTTCTATTATGTACTTCTTTCATATCATTAAGATGCTTAAAATATCCATTATATTTATGGGCTATAGAAGATCATTGACTTCCTTGATAGCAATCAACCCCTATTGACAATATATAAGGATAAAAACATGCCAAGTAGAGACACAAAGGTTGATGGAATTGGGAATGATTATAGACTAAGGCTAATGTAATTATGACTAAAATACCATAAATGTAAATGCAAGAAGCTAATAATTGATTATTGTAAATGACTTGGGATGACATTCTTAAATATAAATCCTAGACATATAACTTGAGACATTTGGCATATGGGCTAACTTGTTAGCATTTGCAGTCTAAGAAAGATGAGCTACAAAACATGAGATTTGAAATTTAAATTTGCAAAACTAGGCCACATGCATGACCTAGTCCAAGAGACATAAGCATGGTTGCTGCCTATTTAAAAAGGCAAAAATCTTATGGATAAAGTACATATATGTGATATGTTTAAGGATATGGTTTTTTAGTGTGTCAAATGAGACAAATTGAATGTTAAGACAGTATGACATTTATGACATTCATACAAAGTAATGTAAAATGAAAAGTTTAAAAGAGTAAAAATGCAAGATATACACTTTTATCTCTTACCATAATAAAAAATTAGAAAAAAATCATTCTTAAATTATTGAATTTTAAAGACTTAATTTAATAAATTCATTTAAAAACCTTTAAAAAAAAATTATAAACTATATTTACAATCACAATTTAGTTTATAAATACTAATTAAGACAAGCCAACACTGTTTGGAATTATTTAATAAATCTATCTTCCTATCAAATTGAACATCTACACAAAACAAGACTTTGGCTTTTCAATTTTTCTTTGGATAACTAAGGTGTTAAAAACTATTCATTATTCATTTAAAATTACCCAATTTTAATTTAGTGATTGTTAACTTTGTAATTAATACTTAACTATTCTTGATTTCATGTATTTGCAGGTTTGATCATGTAGCATGCATTAGTCATTATTTGTTTAGATATCCTTTAGTATCATGCTTGGAATCATTTGTTTACCAATATCAATGTGAACTATTTTTTTTAAAATGCAAACACTAATATTCCATGGAATTCTTGGAGTAGAAATCGTCTGCATAGCCATAGTCCAAGTAATATTTTATCATCTTCTAAGAATTTTATTTCCAGAATTCTACACAGAAAATTTCCATATAATTATAGCTCTCATGAATTTAAAAAGGATTAGACAATACAGAGGATTCAGAAAAAATTACAATCACATAACAGATATATATATATATATACCCACAAACTTTTGCTTCTGCAGACATAGAGAGGTGGGAAAAAGAACTTAGATTTACATTGAAAAGCATATGCAGTTAGAGAGGAGACCAAACCCTCAGAAGTATTCACCCCTTCCCTTAAAACCAATTTGTCCAAAAGTGAGGCACACAAATAATCCAAAGTGCCAGCAGATCAGCCACAACCTGCTCATCAAGCAAAATTTATTTTAGTTTAATGTCACTTTAATAAACTAAATGCCACAATAGTGATGATTATGCTATACATGAGATAGAGTGGGTTAATCACCAGAAAGAAGATGTGAGTGCAGGACCAGTAGGCCAGTGGGCAAGCTCATTGCCAATGCTCTGAAAGAAAAGCCCTGTCAAGCTTTCCCCCTTTATGACTGGAATGCTTGAAGGAGCCAGCCACCCAATCAGACCAAATCCTATTACAGAGAAATCTCTCCTCAGCCAGTCTCTCTGAAAGCTGCAATAATCCCATACTCAGTACTTCATTTTTATCTAAATGAAGTAATATTACTAATAAAAACCATATTAAGTTGTCAACCATGTAATTGTTGAAGCTGCACGGGTTTTTTGCTTCCTTAGAGGATTTCCCAGCCTCATGGAGGATCCTGCAAACTCTGCATAAGAAATGAACCCAAAGTTAAGGCCAACAACCCAATAAAAAAAAAAAATTAAAATTAAAATTTTGTGGATAAATTCATACCAGAGGCCTGATGAAGCATGCATCGAGGAGATCTACCCTGAGAAAGGGTGGATGATGTGGCAAGACCTGCTGGAGATGCAAGAGTTGCTGCTGCCATTGTTGCCATTGAAGATGAAGATGACAGAGAGAATGGATGAATGAATGAGAGATGGTGTTTACAGCAGACGATGCCTACCAAATTGTGCTTGTCAAGAAACCCTGAGGATGAGTGGATAAGGAGAGGAGCCAATAGGGGCATTACATTTTAGATGATGCGGATAAGGTTGGGTATGATCCCCTTTGGCGCATGGTCTTCTTTAACCAAAGTACGCACACTAGGGTATCTTCATTTATAGAGCATTTATAATTATAGGTAAAATGATCTATTCACAACCTGAGAGTAATCTCTAATGCTTGAGGTGGTTGTAGATGTTGAAGGAGATAGCAAGTGATAGCCTTAAACATTGCTTGTTTGGTCATCATGGATTTTGGTCATCATGGATTGTAATGATTGTAATGTTCTTTTGAGATAAATAGCCTTATATTACTCTTTAGATAGATTTTCAATGACTTGTGTAGTTTTGTTATATAGGATATCATACTCATAGAAAATATGTATTTAGATATGTACGAGAGATATAAAGTATCATATATATAGATTTTCAATGACTTGTGTAGTTTTGTTATATAGGATATCATACTCATAGAAAATATGTATTTAGATATGTACGAGAGATATAAAGTATCATATATATAGATTTTCAATGACTTGTTTAGTTTTGTTATATAGGATATCATACTTATAGAAAATATGTATTTAGATATGTACGAGAGATATAAAGTATCATATGATGCAATATTGGATTCTAATGAATACAATATATGATATTATGTTATAGTTTAAGTAATTATGTTATGTGTAAATTCTTAATTTCCTAATTAGCATTGGTCAAGTATGAAGGAAATTATTAGTTGTTATTATGTATGGAAGTATATGGAAACCTATTGCATATATTAGGTATGAGCAACCTTTGTTTTAATATGTTAAAATGAGGAAGTGTTCTACATGTGACTATAATCTAATCTACATGCATGATAAACAGCTAAGAAAAAGTGTCATGGAAATCCATCACTCCCACAATGCATATATCCTATCAAATTGACATAATAAATTCTACACCTATTATTCCCATCTAGCTAAAGAAATCAACAATATTTATCCATATGTGGCATTGATATTGCAATGTACAATTCATGAATATGAATCTTATATTCATTACATTGTTTCTCTCTATTTTGATGCTTCAATTGAGCAACATGGAAATCTCACTATGACTAATTCATTAACTTAATACTTCCATTAAATGACAGAAAGAATATTCACATTACACATAAACACTTGTAGTAGTTAGCAACTTGTAACAATATAGGATGAAGCAAGTAAATGAGAACCGCGACACAAGGAAAAGACAACACAAGATATTTGCCCTTAAGAAAACCAATTTGAGAAAAATATCAAACAAAGAGCCTAGACTATAAATTTATCCTAGGGCCACTAAGAATACCAACATACCATCCTCTCACTTGCATTTGATTTAGTGAACTTGAATGGCTACATACAATCATACAATCTCGAGAAAAAAAAAAGCTATGGAATTCCACCTTTAGTTGTCAATAACCCTAAGACTAGTATGACTAGAATGAACTTATGAAGAGAAATTTATCTCTCCATTCTTTCCTTTCTCTCTTGGTGAAGGAATTATCTAGAATAAACCTCAATGAGTTTATTTTTGTTTAAGGGATGGGTACATGAATTGACCAAGAGTTAGTGGAACATCTCCCATGTGAAAAGTTAGAAGAACCATTTAAATTAGATTTGCATGAGTCTTTAGTTATTTTGTTTTATCCTATATAGGACAAACTCATCCACATCCAAATCCTTTAGCTACATCCTTGTTGGCCTCATATTTATTTGTAGAATATATTTTTTAACTAGAGTACCAATTTTGTAATATTATAGGTATTTTGATTTTAAAATCCATGCACATTGCACCTAGACTTTATAAGAGGTTGTAGATTTAGGTGGATCTAGTTAACTATAGACAAGAAAGGTTCATGCACCTCTAGGTAGGGAATAGTTTTTTTTTTTTTAAATAATGTCATTTCTTAACAGGATTAAATCAAAGACATGAAAGCAATTAGTGGAATAATTTAAATACAACAAAGGATTGTTTATTTGTGATTGGAATAATTGCAATATTGGTACATGAATTAAATATATTCATGCTTATTCTTTTATTGAATATATCCACTAGTTGTGTGTGGGTTCCCTCAAGTCTTATGGTCTCACACATATTCATGCCTCTATCTAGGATCAATCATTTTCTTATTACCTTGGTTCTTTTAGGTTCTTACCAATTATTTCTTACTACCCAAGGTATTTATCTTTAATCCTACATTAATTTTTAATGTGTTTTATCATATGCTTGTGACTTTGACTTTGTTCTTGAGCATGGATTCTTTATTCCTCCATTTGGTATCCACGATTTTGAATTATGTTTTCTTCTACATATTTTATCTATTGAGACTAGTTTTCCCACTATTGAGATAGCTCCTCCTTGTTCACTCAATTTCTTGTATCTATCTCCATGTACCACTACTTGATAGTGATCTATACTAATGGAGGGATTTGGGGAAATATAGGGTTTACAGTAATGGTTTAGACAATACTAAGTTTCATGAGGTGATGATATTCTAAATGTTAGTTAATAGCTATCTAGAAAGAAACACAATCGAGTGGATTACATTGCTACTATTGATACATTATCAAATTCATTTAAGATTGAAGTTTTCAATGTGTAATTATATATTGATGCATTATTTATTTTCTCCATCCCAATGAGGTTTGGAGTATCCAATATTCCAATATTTTCTCCCTTTTCTTGAGTCTCATGGTTTGATTTTCCACTTTGTTTCCTTTTGACTATCCCATATTGCCCAATCTTATAATTCTAGGGTAAAAGTTGTGGTCAATGAGATTCTAGGCCACCTTAGTCCCTAGAATTGTCCTAATTTTAGATACTACATGGTCTTGGAGTTATATTTGGTGCTTTAGATGGATCGTGGATATTGTACCCTTCAAAGTGTGGCCATTATAAATTTGGTCACCTTTTGAATATTCATTTTTTCTCTATGTACTTATGCTTGTTTCTCCATAGAATTGTAGTAATCACACCATGGGGAAATGTCATGAACTAGCTTATGTAGATGTATTCTAAACTTTAATAATTTAAATTCTATTTTTCAAGAGTTTTCTCTACTTTTCAATTATCCTTCCCTTTCACAACTATTAACCCACATTATATGAAGACCATAAATGGTGTCAACACTACTATTTTTCTAACAATGATGTTTCCTTCTAGGGTATGTCTCTCCTTTTCTAGAATGTTATAGTAACACTAATTGTAGCCTTCTTTGTGTTATTAGGTATACTTAATAACCAGTTTCCTTAGATCTTGGCTATCTTTGTTGGCATTGTTTTTTTCATTGATGTCAAAGGTATTCAGGTCATTATCTTGCTACAAAATGATCCATTGGTGCTTGTCAAGATGGATTTATACCTTATGTGCATTAAGGTTGCTTCTACAAACATAAGGGTGTTTTTATGTTGTCCTTACAACATAAGGATGTTTTTTGCTATACAACTTATCTTAAAGTCATTCTCCACATGAGTATGTAAGTTGCAAGTCTCTGCAAACCTATTTTTTTGTTTGAGTTATTGAGCAAACTGTCAGATATCAAATTCATGTGTCTAGGGTTGCTTGTTTCAAGAGCAAAGTTCTTGATTGCTTCAAGATCAAAGGAGTTCTATGTTATATCAACTTCATTGGTTTATCCTCTATGACAAAGGTTGTTTGCAGAAGAGAAGGATCATTTTTTCTTTGATGGCATATTAGGGTTTGTTTTTGAAGACCTAAATCCTAAAGTGCTAAAACCCTAATGACCTCCTAAAACACAAAGAACCTAAAAGCAATGTTGATTTAGTGATGGGCTCCCTTTATATTCTAATTTGACTTTTTATCACTGGTCACTTGTCACCTAAGTGGCAACATTGAGTCTTTGTGCTCATTAGTGACCAACCCCTTGACCTAGTCGGGACCAGCTTCTCCCATTAATACTTTGTGAAAATGTGGGAAGACAATAATCAACGGTGAAGGTTTAATATTTTGTGGGTCTAAAGGATCCTATCAATGGTGTTCATTCAAATTTTTAATGGCTATCTCCCAGAGTTTGATGTTTGATGGGCAGCTACCTGTATGTTTTGTTTGACAGCAGTTTGGGTAGTTCTATTAACTACTTTCTCATTTGATGGTTAGGTAGTTTCAAAACTAAATTTAGCTTTGTGTCTTGGGGATCTGTGTGGTTAAGTGAGATTATAAATCAATCTTTTTTCTATGTTGTTTTTGATGATGGAATTTTGAAGAAATATTCTCTGAATAAGTTTGTAAAAGAAAGGGGTTATTGATGTATGCATACAATTCAAAAAGAGCAGAGTGGTGAGTGAGTGTTTATAATTGCAAAAGCTCCATTTAGATCTTTGATTTCAGTGTAAACAGAGTAGTACTGCATATTTTTGCCTCCTTTTGTGATTAGAGTTGGTGCTCCTAAGTGACTTGGAGTTGGTGCTCCTAATATGGCAAGGAATTGGCACTCCTAAACAAATTGTAATCAATGAGATTTGGTCAGTGAGACCTAATGGTGATTTTCTTGTGAAGCTAGATTGGTTAAGCAAACCCAACCAACTCTTCACACAGTGGTTTTTTTCCCTTTTTAGGGTTTTCCACATACATATATGTGTCATGGTGCAATTTGTGTGATGCCATTATTTTGATGTGTTTGAATTATTGGATGAACTAGTTTTTATTGTACCACTGATTCACCCCCCCTCTCAATGGTCTAGTGTATTCCAACAATTGGTACTAGAGCAGCAGGTTCCTTGTAGAAGTTTAATAAACTTAGGTTAATCTTGGTAGTGGAATACTATGGCTAATCAAGAAGGATCTTCTACTTCTAAATCGCCTCTCTTTGATGGCACAACTTTTTCTTTTTGGTGTATGAGGATGGAGTCTTACTTATCCTCTTTAGGATTTGATGTGTGGGCAGTAGTAGACAAAGGGTATACTGTATCTTCTCAACCACCTACTACTGCAGATGAAAAAAGAGCCTATGAGTGCAATGCCAAGGCTAAGAATTCCATTCTTTGTGGTTTGACAAATGAAATCCTAGTTAAGGTTATGCATTGTAAAACTACAAAGGAAGTTTGGGACAAATTAGTTAGTATATATCAAGGTGATGTCAAAATTAAAGAAGCTAAGTTGCAAACTTTTAGATCAAAATTTGAAGGATTAAAAATGAATGAAGAAGAGAAGATTGCAGATTATCTTTTAAGGGTAGATGAGACAGTTAATGCCATTAGGGGTCTTGGTGAGGAGGTGGAAGATTCAGTAGTAGTCAAAAAGGTCTTAAGATCATTGCCTTCTAGATATGATTCTGAGGTGTTTGTAGTTGAAGAGGCAAGAGACTTGAACAAGCTTACTTTAGATGAGTTACATGGTACATTCACTGCCTATGAAATGAGAACACACAATGAAGAATCCACAAACAGAGAAGCTTCCTTTAAGACTATGAAGAAGAGAAAGGAAATAGATTCTAAGTCTGATGACATAGATGTAAAAGAATCAAACTTTGTTAGAAAATTGAAGGGATCAGGGAAGTACAAAGGAAAACTTCCTTTCAAATGCTTCAATTGTAGCAAAATAGGACATTTTGCTACCAAGTGTCCTTATGGTGAACCTAAAAGTGATGTAGAGGATGATGGAAAGCAAGGCAAAAAGAAGCAATATAACTTTAGAAGAAAAGTCTCTTTATCAAAGATGCTGATGTGACTGATAGCAACTCTAAAGACACCATTGATGAAGAAGGAGAGACCTTATTTATGACTGTTGTAAGTTCAAATGAAGATCAAAGAGATAAACATGACAATGAATCTAATAAGAATGAGCAAACTAAAGTTGATGAACTTGACCTTGAAGGTGAACTGATTTGTACCCTAAGAGAAATAAAAAGATTGAAAAAGGAGGGCTCTATACAAAAAGATCAGACTTTAAAAGATAGTGAAAAACTGATCAACACTATCAAAGAATTAGATCAACTGATTATCAGTCTAAAAATAAAACTTGAGGAAAGTAAAAGAGTTGAAGAGATGACCAAGACAGAGTTAGAAGTCAAGGTAAGAGATTGTCAAAGTTTGAAGGCAGAAATTGTTTCTTTGAGGAAGAAGTTAGAAAGATATGACACTACTAGTAGATTGGAAGACCTTTTGGGTAAGCAAAAGAGGTACAAAGATATGACTAGTTTGGGGTATGAGATAGGCCAAAATTCAAAGACTTGTAATCTTCAAAAGAAAGAAGTTGAACAAAGCAATCAAAATGCTTCAAAAGCTAAACACAACAATCCAATCAAGAGTGTTGATGTAGATGGTTTTACAAAAGTCAGAAATAAGAAGTTCAGGAGACCACCTATTGCAAGAAGAAGCACTCCATTCAGGTTCAATTCATATTTTTATGGTTATCATTTTTATTGTAATCAATATGGCCATAAAGTTAGTGATTATAGGGTTGTTCTTAGAAAAAGATCTAACTTTGTTAGTAGAAATCCTTTTGATATCTTGAACAATCTAAGATGCTATAATTGTAATAGTTTTGGTCATATAGTCAAGTATTGTAGACCTAATCTTGATGAACAAGAAAAGAAAGGTGATGCTCATCCCATGGAGAATATGAATCTTACAAATCTTGATAAGAAGAAGAACAAATCAAAAATAGTATGGAAGCAAAAAGAAAAAGACATGAAAGTTGAAAACTCAATGTTAGTACAAATTGTCTTGCATGCTAAAAAGAAAGATCTATGGGTCATAGATAGTGGATGCTCAAATCACATGACTGGTCATAAGAGAAAATTCACCAAACTTGAAGACTATACTGGAGGCTTTGTCAAACTTGGAGACAATACTTCCATTCAAATCAGAGGCAAGGGAACTTTGTTTTTAGATGACAAAACACATGTTCATGATGCCTACTATGTAGGTCTAAAACACTCTCTATTGAGTGTTAGTCAGATTTGTGACAATGGTTACCACATTGTATTTAATGCTCAAGGCTGTGAGATAAAGAAAAAATTAGGAAAAATAGTGGCAGAGGGTATGAGAACAAAAGGTAATGTATACAGTCTTAAAGGGACTAAAAATAGAGATGGATATGGAAGAATCTACCTTATGGGATAGGTGGAGGAGAGTTGGTTATGGCATAGAAGGTTTGGGCACCTAAATTTTGATAATTTAGTCAAGGTTAGCAAAAATCAGAATGTTAGAGACATGCCTCACATCACCAAACCTATCAACAGCACATGCAAAGAGTGTCAACAGGGAAAACAAACCAAAATTAGTGTCAAGTCAAAAGAACACTCATCCACAAGACCATTGTCGTTAGTACATATAGACTTGTGTGGTCCTACAAGGACAAAAGCTCTAAGTGGAGAAAGATATTTCATGTTATCCATTTATGACTACTCAAGGATGACTTGGGTAACATTTTTAAAACATAAATTAGAGGCATTTGAAATATTCAAGATTTTTAGAAAGTTGGTTGAAAAGGAATCAGAACAAAAAATCAAATGATTAAGGTATAATAAAGGTGGAGAATATACTTCAAGAGAGTTTGAAGACTATTCTGAGCAAGATGGCATCAAAAGGCATTATTCAGCCTCAAGGACACCTCAACAAAATGGTGTGGTAGAAAGAAAAAATTGGACAGTCAAGGAGATGGCTATGACAATGCTAAATGAAGCCAATTTGTCATATATCTATTGGAAAGATGTAGTTCATACAGCTGTATACATCCTAAACAAAGTCCAATTGAGGGAAAAATCCAAGAAAACTCCATATGAGCTTTGGTATGGTAAGTCAGCTACTATTAGTTATTTTAGAATATTTGGTAGCAAATGTTATATTAAGAGGGATGAAGAAGGCTTGGGTAGCTTTGAGTCTAGGTGTGATGAAGTAATATTCCTTGGATATTCCACACATAGCAAAGCATACAAATGTTTCAATAAGAGGCTGAAAAGAATTGTTGAAAGTACTAATATCAAAGTTGTTGAATAGTGGCAACTTGACAAACAACAGTTAGAAGATGTTGAAGAGGAATTTGAATTAGAAAAAGAAATAGAAGTTCCAAAAGAAGAGTTGACACCTAAACAACCTATTGAAACTATGGTAAAGACTCCCTCAAGAACTATACAAAGAGATCATCCTGAAGAGCAGATTATTGGGAACAAAGATGCAGTAGTACAAACTAGAAGAAGACTTGCCAAATCAAATGACCAAGCTAATATTTATTTGTTATCAGCAATAGAGCCAAAAAATTACACTAAGGCTAGCAAAGATGAGTTTTGAATCAAGGCCATGGAGGAAGAACTAAGTCAAATTGAGAACAAAACTTGGGAACTAGTTCCTAGGCCTAAAGACAAGAATATCATTGGAGCCAAATGGGTGTTTAGGAACAAATTAGATGAAAATGGTAAGGTTGTTAGAAACAAAGCAACACTCATTTGTAAAGGATGCTCTCGGTTGAGGGTATTGACTTTGAAGAGGCATTTGCACCTCTGGCTAGACTTGAGGCCATAAGTATGTTTTTATCCTTCTCTGTCTATAAGAACTTTATAGTGTACCAGATGGATGTGAAATCATCCTTTTTGAATGGGAACCTGGAAGAAGAAGTCTACATGGAGAAACCTAAAGGTTTTCAGTGTGAAGGAGGACATCATTTTGTTTATAGATTAAAAAAGGAAGAAACTAAAGGAACTCGGCAAGAGTCTCACCGATGTTCCCCATGAACAAAAGACATAAGAAAACATTATCAGCGAAACTTGATATATCGAAGGGACATTCTGTTCTCTCAACGATGATGATTGTCAACCCGATGACTATAAGATAACCACTACTCGTCAGGAAAACACTTGTCGATGTCCAAAAGCAACTTTGACAGTCAGAACCACCTTGATATCGAGGTGAAATTAATAAAGTCTTCCCAAAATGTTAAAAATAGAAAAAGGCAAGTAATGTGGACCTAAGAAAGATCGATGAGAGTCTCTCCAATAAAGATCAAAGAACTAAAGGAACATCTCCCATCAAAGAGACATAAAGCTAGTCCTGGTGATCGACCGAAAACATATAAACAAAAGATGGTGCCAAAACAAACATACAAATTGGCATGAGATTAAAATAGTCTTCCCGATGTAATTCATTAATCAATTTGACACTTTTGAAGCCCGAGAAGCCTGCTGCATTCAATTCCAATGGCCAACATTAATGGCTGCCTAAGCGTAATCTCATACAAATTGTTCTGGTTCATAATGAATTAAAAATAAAAAAAAATTTCCAAGAGTTATAGTGGAAGAGCGGGGGATTCACCGAGAGACTGAGAAATTCACAACGCTGAGCACCTACAAGTAAGCATTGCAAACCTTCCTGTTGCTAATTAATTATAAGGTTAAATCCAGTATTTAGCATAGAGATAGAATGGAGGGTCCTTCCAAAACAAAAAGAAAGCAGTAGATTGAAACTAGCCAAACCAAGGGCAAAATGCAGAAGGTTGAGATAGGGAAAGGGGAAAAGACACAAGAAAGAAAACTTAATCAAGACCTTATAGACCAATTACCTGGTTTAGGCCCTAAGGCTAGAAGAACTGCACAATTGAGAGTAGATGTGGAAAAATTAGAAGATAAATATAAATAGGTAGGGAACATATGGACCCCTATCAGGGGATATGAGTTGTTTATGTTTCACTACTGTAGAAGGAATAGATTGGAACCCGTCTGTAACCCATGGAATTTCAACCTAAGCAAGCTAGTTGTCACAGATGTTTTTGTGAACATAGATCTTGTAAAACTCCTAGCTTATCATTACAACCTTGACCTAAAATTCATCTGCAACCTGCAAGGGGAGCCATTTATTCATGTATCCAAGAATGCAGTATGTGAAGTTTTTGTCCTCGATGAAACCTACAATACTCCTATAATATATGAAGATTTAGAAAAAGAGTACTTGAGAATGGATACCACTTACAAGGGTTGGAGATTGTCATTGCATAGACCCAGAGAAGAAGGGAATTTGGTGCCACTCGAGGAAGGTGATGGACCTCCTTTTCATGTAGATATGTTTGAACCTTATATGAAATACACATATTATTCAGTGGGACAAGTACTAGGAACAGAGGTCCCTGAATTCATGTTCATAGCACCCGTGGTCATCTCTGCAGATATCCAGTGCCACCATGCCAGAGCTTTTGATTATGCCTCCCACCTCTCTAAGGGGATTGATTCAGGACTGATGGCCATTAAAAATGGTGCTCCAACAATAAGTTTTAAGCATTACTCTGCTCTTATGCATATGGTTTTATACTATGGACAAGAATTAACAATGTGGCCACAACAACTAAAAATTGCACAATTTGATAAGAATGGTCAACTGTTACCCATATAATTATGGACTTCCATATGGGATAGTAGGTTTGTGAATTCTAGTTATGCACATTTTGAAGAATTCTTTGTTAAAACACTGTACAGATGCTATGGTTATCCATGTAGGTATTCTTTGTTAGATGAGATTAAAAGGTTTTTAAGGCCTAAGGATTTTGGTGGACCACCAATTGTCAATCACAACTGGGGTGATTGGTATTGTTTTCTAGATTCCACAATGATCAGGGTATATGGGTTTGAAGATATGCCATTCTTATTGCCTAAAACAGTACCAGACATAATCGCATACATGGAAATCGTCAAGCAATTAGATTACTCAAATGTTATGAACTTAAGTGCCTATGATAAACAATCTTTTATGTCAAGTACATTATGTTTTGGGGACTTTACTGTGTTGTCCAAGGAAGGATACGACCTCATTCATGACAAACTATTGCACTTTAATTTAAGAAAGGCAATGTCAAGAAAAGGATTTGACCTTGAAGGGTTTATTGATTCTGCAAGAAGAAAACAAAATCTAAGTGGATATACTCATATTCCATTCCCACATGATGATGTTATTAGGAATTTGGAAGATGCAGAGGTTGAATTTTCCATTGATGAGTATAATCAAGAAGTGGAAAGGAGGAGGAGAGAGGCACAAGAGGTAGAGGTGTTATCCTCTGATAGTGAAGGATCCCATGATGAAAGACCCCATGCCCACTCCGATATAATTCCTAAACTCTGAATTAAAGAATATGAGCCTTCAAATAAAGAATTGGAAATTGAGGAAACACCTAATATAGATGCCAAGCTACTGGCTTACAATTCTTTTGTTTTAGATGATTAGTTTATTTAGTCCCTAGAATTTAAATCTTTCTCGTATAGACATAAAGGCAAAGCAGTCAGAGAATCTATTTCAAATATCACACTAGATAATGAAAAACAACTATTGAATACTCTGAGAATAGATTTTGAAAATGAAATAAAAAAATATGACTCCAGAGAAAGGGAGGAAACTCCTAGAAGAAGCTGGTCTGATGATTTTTCTGGGCTTGGATTTGAAGTCTTCTTTGTTTTTTGATAGTTTTCTGCACAATAATGATGCCAAACATAAACTCAACTTAGAAGGTGTGACAGAAGTGTACACTGGATCGCGATATAATCTTGATGAAGAATCACTTATGATATGGGCCATGTACCCTCCACACCAAAAGCTTGCTATTATTGACACAGAGAAGGCATTCGGCCATGTGATGACACTGAAAGTAGGAGAAATAGATCCTGTGGTCACTGCGGATATTGGTATTAATGTTGCTAAGTTAAATAAAGCACAGATTCAAATGCTGATTCAAGAAAGGGATATGTACAAACTGCATTGTGAAAGAATGCGCAAAGAAAATGATTTCTTGAAAGATTATGCCCCAACTAGGATGCTAACCCAAGGGGAGAGTTCCCAGGCAAAAGACAAAGATGAAATTTAGATAGCTCAGGCCAGATTCAATGCACTTTCCACCATATTCAAGAGGAGACATGCTAACATGATGGTATGGATGGATAAGTTTTGGGTGACCTATTCTAAGAATCAAAATGCTCTCCAAGAACACAAGAGCTTGGCTAATAGACTCCAGGAAAAATTCCAAGAAATATGTGACAGAGGCACTCTTGATGATGAAGCCATTACCAATGCAAAAGAATTAATCAGGGCACATACAGTTTGTCATGAGGAACTTCAAGAAGAAGCTAATAAATTTATTAATGTCTCTCAAAGAGGTGTACCTACATTGGTTAATAATGGAAAAAATCTAAGAAGTTAGCAAGACTGGATAAAGGAATGCCAAATGATCCTGCATGAAGCATTGGAAGCAGTGAAAGATGAAGACCCAGCATTGGAAGGGGCCTGTGCCTGCATGGAGAAAATTGGTTGCCATGGAATTTGTTACAAAGACCACTGTGGAATGTTTAGATACTCACCTAAGCCAAAAATACTTAGATCATATTACCAAAATCCATTTATGACTTATTAAAGCCTAATGAAAATTTATAATTATTAGTCAAAAGTTTCAAAAGACACTTATGAAGAGGCATGCCTCTTCTAAATATGGTTATATAAACATATAGTGGTAGGAGGTTAGAGGATCATCACCAATTAGGAGAAGAATAGAAGTCTTTATTAGCTTTTCATCAATTCATCTGTTATCAAATTTCAGACTTATGCAAGTAATATCCATATTTTCAAGATAAATATAAATGGAGAAGGTGTTTGCATAAATATTGGTTTACTTTCAAGTGTTCAACAATTGTGTGGATACATTATACTTATATGTTATCTAATTGTCTCCAAAGTGGCTACTTATGTTATTCAAATTGAGTGTGAAAATACATTTGATTTGTCAATACACATTTGTTGTACTTGTGTGGTGTTGTTGATTGCTTTATGTGTGCAGTAGGATTAAAATTACCTTTTGAGTAGTCTACTTTGATTGGTTCCTGACTGGATTAAAATCCTTTCAAATAAATTGTCTTAATTGGTTTCTCCTCACATATGAATTAAAATCCCTTTACAAATTCACAATAACATAAGAGTATATCACTGGGATCATTAAGAAGAGTCTAGGTAACTGATATACTTGCACGTCTGCATAAGGTGCAGACATATAAAAGTGACCAACTATTAGAGTTAAGTTGTGAAGTGAATCTACACATCTTATAAAACCCTATCTCCAGTATCACAATCCACTCATCAACTTTATTTACCCAATAAATTAGGCATGGGTCAATCTAAGAGCATTTCATACAAGTATAGCTCACATTCTTTATATTTCAAGCATTCTTGTTAGAAATTAGTTAACAAACCCTACAAATATCTCATGTTTGTGTGCCATTAGTGAGTAAAATTTCCCAACCAGAATCCATCCATATTTCCAAATCTACCTTATTGATTAGGTACACCCACCTAGGCCTGGCAGTGTCAAAAGAGTAGGGGGTTTTGTTGTATAAACCCTATCTTGTTGACCAAAAACCTATCAAAGGATTGGCACCCTCTTGTGGTCTAAAAACCTACGTTTTTGAGAACCACACATAAATTGGCCACTCTGTAATTTTATGATCAATACAAATTGTGAAAATTTATGTGACAAGATCCATCTTAGCCTAAAATTTGTGTAACAAGATCTATATTATAACCTTTGTTAAATCCCATCAATCTGACCTTGATAAACATTTCCATGATCATAGTAAAGAAAACCTTAATTTCATCCTCATCGGCAAGACCTTGGGCATATCTTTCAAGATCCTAAAGTCATAATCTTATAAAAAGTATTTTATCCATGGTCGGGGAGAAACAAGTAAACTCTCAGCGATAAGAGGTCCATAGACATCAAGAATAAATGATCAGCAAGATGTCACTTAACATTTCACCGATGAATATTCATCAGCAAAAACAAGATAGTTGAAACAAGATCTCCAAGTTATACCGATCTTGTGCCTCATACCGATGGATGTGTATTCGGGAGAGATTTACACACTCACACTGATAGAGAAAAATAGTTTAACAATTGTGTCGGGGAAACATATATAATTGGAGCAAGCTCCCTAGGTCTCTTTGACTGCATGGGTCACTCCATTGATAAACACCACAAAGTTTTGATAAGAGTCTTGCCAACTTGTCCCATCACATTGAATAACAAAGGATGCACATTTGAGGGACATATACAATTGGAGTGAATTCATTTGATCTCGCCAACTATGTGGGTTATGCTGATAGTGAAAATTGCAAGGATATTTCAGGAAGAGTCCTACCGCTGAATAAAGTAATGGAGAAACATGATGGGAAGACCCAAAGCATCGGAATGGCATGTGAATCTCATAGCGATGGTTTAAGTTACACTGATGATGGTATGAATCATTCCTCCAACTAGTACATTGGGTAAGCTTTACAATGTCTCCCCAAAAAGATAAGAATTAAGGGTAAAAGACAAGCACATGGACCAGAAAACTAAGAAGTCCTCCCAATAGAATAAAATTGCCAAATGGTACATCTTATCGAAGAGATATTCAGTTGGTCTTGGTGATCATATTGAATACACATAAATAATGATAATGCCTAAAGAAATACACATATCAGCCTAAGATTACAAAAGATGCACCGATGCAATAAAAATACATCACTCTAACATTTCAAAATTTGAAAACATGCTGCATTCGATTCCAATGGCAGACATTAATGGCTACATGAACAAACCTTAATGAATACTTCTAATCAAAAAACATTGAACTAGAGGGAATTTTCAAGAATTGTAGTAGAATGCGGGAGACTGGGCGAAAGTTAAGGAGCCCATCACGCTTGAAAACATACAAGTAAGTGCACAAAATCTCCTGCAACTTATAAATTGTAGTCCAATTCTCTTGCCTGGTAGAAAAATAGAATGGATGGTCCTAAGAAAACAAAATGTAAAAGAACCCAGAGTGAAACCAGTCACTCCAAAGGAAAAAAATAGAAAACTGACACAAGGAGAGAAACTAAACACAAGAAAGAAAATTGAATCAGGATCTCACTGATCAATTGCCTGGTTCGGGACTAAAAGCAAGAAGGTCTACACAATTAAGGGCAGATGTAGAAAAATTAGAGGACAAATGCAAAAATATTGGGAATGTGTGGACCCCCATTAGGGGATATGAACTATTCATGTTTCATTATCACAGGAGAGATAGATTTGTACCAGTCAGTAACCCCTGGAGTCTCAATTTGGGAAAGTTGGTCGTTCCTGATGTCTTTGTAAACATAGACTTGGTAAAACTACTAGCCAAACAATACAACCCGAACCTGAAGGCCATTTACAATCCACAAGGAGAGCCTTTCATTCACATATCTAAGAATGTACTGTGTGAAGTATTCAGCCTGGATGATATGTGTACTATGCCTATAGTGCATGAGGAGTTGGAAAAGGAGTATTGGAGAATGGATACTACATACAAGGGTTGGAGATTTCCATTGCACAGGCCCAAAGAAGAAGGAAACTTGGTGCCACTGGAGGATAGTGATGGACCTCCATTTCATATTGATTTATTTTAATTTTATTTAAAGTATACATACTATTCAGTGGGACAAGTATTGGGAACAGAGGTCCCTGAATTCATGGCTATAGGACCAATGGTAATAACTGCAGATGTACAATGTCACAATGCAAGGCCATTTGATTATGCCTCCCACATTTTCAGGGGAATTGATTCAGGATTGATGGCTATTAAAAATAATTATCCTTCACTGCACTTCAAACATTATTCTTCTCTCATGCATATGGTATTATACTATGGATAAGAGTTGGGGATGTGGCCAGAAGAATTGAGAATCACAAAATCAGACAAGGAGGGTCAACCACTACCAATACAGTTGTGGACCTCAATTTGGGATAGCAAATTTGCTAAATCAAATTATGTTTATTTCAAAATGACTAAGGAAAATGGTTTTCTAAAGGATGCATTTGGAGGATCTACCAGAAGATTGACTCAGGGAGAGGGTTCACAAGCAAAAAACAAAGGCAAAGAATTACAGTTGGATGATTAGGTATCTCAAGTCAGGATTGACACACTTTCTATGGTACTTCAAAAGAGGTATACAAACATGATGGTTTGGATGAGAAGGTTTTGGGATACACATGCCAAAAATTGCAATATCATTCAAGAGCATAACAGGGTAAACGATAGGTTCCATGAGAAACTTCGTGAAAAATAGAACAGAGAAGCTCCTGATATTGAAGCAATCACCACTATTGAAGACTTAATTAAGAAACATAAAAGGTATCATGAAAAACTTCAAGTAGAGGGTGAAGAATTCATAGAGGCTTCAAAAGAAGGAGTTCCTACATTGTTCAGTGATAAGAAAGATTGGAAGAGTGGACAAAGGAATGCCAATTGATATTACAGGGAGCTTTGGAGGCAGCCAAAGACAAGGATCCAGCTTTAGGAGAAGCCTATCGACATTTGGAGAAGATGATATCAATGGAGATAGAAGCAAGGAAAGTTGTAGAGTATATTGATAAACACCTAAGCCAAAAGTACTTAGATCATATGTCCCAGATCCATTTGTGGCTAACTAGAGCTTAAAGTGTTGTTTATTATTGTTAAGTTGTTATTAAGTTCCAAAAGACACTTATGAAGAGGCACATCCTCTTCAAAATATTGTTATATAAGTCAGTCATTTTATGATAGAGAAAGGAGGCAATAGTAGGAAGTAGAAGCATATTTAGTAAATTACTTTTCATCCATTATCTCTCATACTTTCAGAAGACTTATGCAAATTGATATATATATATATATATATATATATACTTTAAAGAAAATATAATGGGGTAGAATATTCTCAGATGGTGATCTATTTTAGTGTTTGATTGTTGTGTTATTTTTTATGCTTACATGTTGATGTGTTGTCTCGAGAGTGGTTCTTTTAAATTATTCAAATTCATATAATTTGTCAGGACACATTTGTTGTTCATGTGTGGTTATCTGATTGGTTTCTGGTTGAAGTTGATTTAAGTCCATCTGAATGATTTATATCTATTGGTCTTTGCCTTGAGTTAAAATCCTTTAAACTAGATCATTTGGTTGGTTTCCTTCAAAATAGAACTAAAAATTCTTTCATGAAATCATAGTAATGTCAGACACCCCTGCTCCTCAGGCAGCCAGCATCAATGTACAAACATCACATTTTGCAGAAGCAGCAACACTCAAACTACAGAAAGAGTACAATGAATTATTGGAGAAGTACACAGAAGCAATGGCCGGGCTTAATACTTATGAGAGTCAACCTCAGTTGGAAGCTGGCACATCTCAAACCCCTCCAATTATACAGATTTCAAATTCATTACCAGTGGACACACAATCTCTGCTTCAAGAAATAAAGGAACTGAAAGAGGAAAATAAGGAGCTGAAGGAAGAAATAGAAAGTAAAGTGGAGGATGTAGCCACATATTTGATCAAGTATAGGATCAACAGGATATTGGCCAAGTTGGAGGAGACCCATAGGTCCTACTCCCAATTAAGGATAGCACTTGAGAAACATGAATCAAATAAACAGAGGTTGTCAACCAAGAAGACCAGGTGGCTACCAAGAACTGGAAAAATTAGATATTTTCTCAGGTGCTCTAAATATGATCTAAATGCCCCTCCTGAGATAGAGTTAGTAGCAGGTATGCTAGGGAAATTTGAGGATGTGGCTACTCATCAATTGAAATTGGATACAATATTGAAGGATAAAATGCAAGCAATTGAGAAGCAGGACACAAAGTGGTTACCCCACATTCTAGAAGCTGATGGGACAATAAAAGATATGAACAAGTGGAAGCAAGAAATCATTGATAATGGAAATCAGTTAATTCCAGCTTGTTGTGATAAGGGAGACCCAGCTTTGCATGTGTTAAGTTGGATGCTTGATAGGTTGCATGTTGTGGACATTACATTCGAATTATTTAATGAAAATGTCAAAAGTATCCTAGATGCGAAATATGTCAGCCACAATGGTAAGATAACAGAAATCATTTCATTCCCTTGGCCGGCTGAAAGTACATTCGGTAAGTTGCAGGACAAGTATGGATCTCCTGGATGACAACTCAACCACTATCTCCCAACCACAATAATGCAGATCCCCAGGCAGCTTCGCGTGCTTCTCAAGGCCAACCACATCTTCTCTTTTCCTTCAGTGCAATTAATGTTTCTTCAACACCATTTGGCACCTATCTGTATCCATTGTATTTGAAAGACAATGTATTAAATGTTGAGGGTACACATTCCTGTTATGTAATGGAACTGTATTACTCATTTTATGGTTGTTAAAGAATTAGAAATTTTGGAGAAGTAATGAAAATATAGAGCTTTCTGGGTTGTTCTATCTCTTGTGTGTAAGTTTATGAGTTATATGCTGAATGTATGTTTGCATATATGTTTTTAGTTTCATGTTGATGTTAAATGAGTAATGCTTCATTGCATGTATTCAACTATCTGTCTCCATGTTGTGTGTGTTTTTCTTTTGAATCTGAATAGCTAAGGGTTATTTGAGGTTTTGGGATATGGGTTTTTCTGTATTAAATGTTTAATCTTTTACTTCTACTCAAGGAGCAGATTAAATGTTTTAGGTTAAATATTGGGAAGAACATATTGCAATAAGGATATTCATAAGCAGAGATAATTGAGTACTAAATCTTGGGTGGTGTTTGTAAGGCAAATACTAATTTATCCCCATGAAACTTGAATGTCAGCTAAGCTTATGCAAATCATTCACATATATACATCAATCAAATTTGAATAATTAACATTATTGCTCAAATTCATAAAGGTTTGATATAAGTATTTGTGTAGTAAGATTCATGTCTTACCTATCCATATGTACAACATGTGCATCATGATGAAAAACACCTTCCCCATTAAAATATGTTGTAGTCATCAAATCCTCAATCATAACTTCCTCACAATGAATCGAGGCCATTGTAGAGTTAAGCCTAAGGTTTCTTCTTAGTGCAAAATGAGGATTAGGTTGAGACCTTGACATTAAAGCAAAATATAAAGCAATGAAAAGGAAATTGCATCCAAGTAATCCTAATTTTTTCTGCCAACAATTCATACCAAAGATTGAATAATTTAAGGATATTGCAACATGTAATTTGTATGGACACAAATAATATTATTGAAGCATTACAAAGTTTAGGCCATAAGAATCATCCTTTTTAAACATGGATTGCAAATAATTCTAAAAATTTAATAATTCTGAAAATTTAGAAGTCTTGGTCATTAACATTATTGTCTGCTACAATGCCATCAAGTGTATCATTGTCAATGTTCATATGTTCTTTCAAATATTTAATATTATCATCATCCTCATCTTGACCTGCATCATCTTGATCATCATTGAAATTTGACTGTAGACCATCTATATTGTTACTAGATGTATTTGGATCATCGTTTTTTATACCATCCATATTGTTGCCTTCCATAACATCATCTAACTCTGGATTGTTGTCTTCTTGTGCCTTAACATAACCATCTTCAACATCATCATGGATGTCAATTTCTTCGATGTTCTCTAATCCCTCTCTCATTTTGTTGGCCATCATTGTTTTGCTCAGTATCCACTAATGCATTGCCAAATACATGCCTTAATCTTGGATCATAATGTATGACAAATATCCATTTCGGGTCCAAAATATCTTCATAGAAAAATACATGTACATGAACGACATACATATATTAGACATATGGTATAATAATTTTATTGATTAATAAACACATGTATATATTTGCAATAAACTATGAATTAATAGATTAATTATCACTACCGCTTCTTGTTTGAGTTAATGAAATACCTGCTCACAATGAATTGGTAGAACATAAGGCTCCTTATCCTCCAATAGGAAACATGAGGAATCTATAGAAAACAATCCACTATGGGTATCATGTCTTCGTGTCCTCTCAAATGCTTCATACCATCTACACTTAAAAACACAACATTTAAAAGAGCAGTAATCCAACTCAATAATTTCTTGTATTTTCCCAACATATTGTAGATTCCCTTCAATTATATTCTTATCTTTTGAGCTTGATCGACTGGATTGCTTGAAGTCAACCATGATGCCACAATCAAAGGATCATCTCTTTACATCTACACTTTCTACATGATAATGTTGACCATATGACCACAGTGCTAGATATTTCCTCACCTGTGAAAGACCATTTATTTCAGTGAAAACAAATATAATGACGAATATTAAAATAGTTAATAGTGTCAAAACTATAAGGAAACAACATTTTGTAAAATTCCAACTATACCTTTCTTTCACATCCTCTAGACATGTTGATTTCGTCTTCTGCTATGTTTGAATCTATACATGCATCTTCTATTTGATTTTGAATTTGTTCAGTAACCCATTCTAGTATGCAATCTTTGTCCCATTCCCCAAGCAGATCAGTGGGAAGTGGAGTATTCCTTGGGTTCGATCTCTTAAACTGTCTTCTTGCTTCTAACACTTCTCTCTTTTTATCATACAGATCGATCCATTTGTTCATAAAGTCCATGTGGTAAAGAATGAACTTGTTGAGTATAGCACTTTCGTCTACACCTATTACATGTCAACATGTTTATTTCAAACTCTAAATGTCATGCTGTTAATTTCACAAATAAATTATAGAGTAAATTAATGATTGCAAGAAAAACAACCACACTGATCATGAATTTACTTACTAATTTCTACTTGAACACCATTCGATTGTGGTTTTTCTCCATCAATAATATCTGATGCACATTCTTCACCCCAGAAGTGTGGCCCATCTTCAAAATCCTTACCAATTAATTCACACAAGAAGAAAAATACTTCATTCAATACATACCCTTCATCCATGCAACCCTCTAGATGTGCCTTTTGTCGGACATATCTTTTTAGAGTTTTCATATACCTCTCAAAGAAAAACATCAACCTCGTTGATACGACACCCACCAATTCAATGTCATCGACTAGGTGTATAAGTAAATGGACTTGTAGGTCCATGAAACTTGTAGGGAGCTCCTTCTCAAATTGGTGCAGGAGCAACAAGAGATTCAACAAGATTCATGTGAATTTTTTCTTGGTTTTCATGTTGTAATAAGGTCCTTGAGACCATTCTTATCCATCTCATTTCATCTTAGCATATAGGACAATCTTGTCTTGTAATTGAGGACAGTTATGGCAGTCTTGTGAACAATCATCGCATGATGATGTGTTGTAGGCCTTCTCAAAGGCTCTTTCTCTTATAACAATGAGTTTTGAACATTTGGTTACACTCCTTAATCATGTAAACACACATATAGTTGCAGATAGAGACAAAAGAAGGCAGTTCGGTGGTTGCAGGGTAGTTTGTGGCCTCCCACCGATCCAAACTACCTCTCCATTCAGTTGTATGGTCAAGCATATGTTGAAGAGGACCTTGCACACATTGATTGCATTGTAGAATGAAGTTTGGAAGAGAAATAAACAATAAATCTCAGTTTTCTGCCCATTTTCCTGTGTAGTTCGCTGTTCTAAGTCGTACCCTATTCCTGTATGGATGAATTATAGAAAGACATGGTGTTGGCAAGTTAGTAGGGTGAGTTAAGATTCTAATGAACCTTGTTTGAGTTCTTGAAACATTTGTATAGCATAGATATCTGCATCTTTCTGAAACCAATATGATAAACCCTACTTTAGGGTTTTGATAGCGAATTGTATATTTCTTCCCATTCCAGTGATGTAAGACCATCTAGATCAGTGGAATGGACTACCTTGAGTTTATTTCAATGTATTATGTGAGATTCTTGGGTAGAGCAGTGGATTTGATGAAGTTTATTTGAAGAGACCTAGCAAACCCATGTGCTAGGTGCATCCTAAGGGGAACAACATAGTCCAGTTTTGCCATAGTCGACTGTGAGGCCTTAAAACCCATGAAATCCTTAGTTTTGCCATGTCATTGAGGTGTTCAAGTAGGTCTGAAAGTACTGTGAATCCATTACATGGTACTTTCTTTGTATTTTTGGGCTAATTGAGGCTCTTTGTAGTAGGACAGCCTTATTGAAAGTGGCACATGTTGCAAAACAACCCATAGTGAGTCTTTGACATGTTGTAAGGCATCCTGAAGGGTATCTCAAACAAGGATTTTCCTTCCTTGAAAGTGTCTAAACTGCAAGAAATCCTCTGTCAGACCCTAAAACAGGGCTACAAGGATTAGGACAGCAAATGTGGGAAGTGGTGTTTCCAAAGAAGTCAAGACTTGTTGGTTGGTTTGGGGGTGTTCTCCAAGGTGTTAAATGTCCCTCTAGATCCCTTCCTTGAGAGGATTAGGTGTTTAGTGCCATGTTCCATATGTGCTCTTTGATAGGAACTAGAAACATTGTCTCTCATAAAAATAGTCCTACCTTATTGGATACCTTGTCACCTATCAAAGTTGTGTTGATCTCCATTGGCCTCTGCATCATAGGGGTATCAGAGACATAAAAGGTTCTGTCAATTGATTGTGTGTAAGACCTGGTATATGTCAGCAAAGGAGAGTGAAGGAGAGGCTAGCAACATGCCTCCAAAAGGGATGACCACTGAGGTGGTTAAGAAGTTCAAAGAGATGGAAGAGAAGATTAAGAGTGGAGTCAAGGAAGCACTCCAAGATGAGTTGAAGGCACTGAGGATAGGGAAGAGGATAGATGAAGGTTCTGATGGAGAGGAAGAAAAAGAGGAGGAAGAAGAAGAAAATCAAGAAGAGACAGAGATACCTGCAGATCAGAAACATTTCCTTGAATCCATCAAGGCAATTGGCAAAGATTCTTCAGAGGCTCGAATGGAGATTCCAATGGAGTGGATTGAGGCCCTAAATAACTACTTTGAATACAAGGAAGTACCTGAGAACAAGAGGGTGAAGTTTGCCAAAACAAAACTCAAAGGTGCTGCCCTTACCTAGTGGAATTAGACCCAAGGTGAGAGGGTGAAGAGTGGGAAGAGTATGATCTCTTCATGGAGCAGAATGTTGGAGAGGATCAAGTCCCAATTCCTTCCATTAGACTATGAGGTGCAGATCTACAAGAAGATGCAAAATTTGAAACAAAGAGATTTGGATGTGGCCACTTACACTGAGGAGTTTCACAAGTTATCCCTTCATTGTGGACATGTGGAGGATGAAAAAGGTAAAGTGGCAAGGTATCTAAATGGTTTGAAGTTTAGTATACAAGATGAAATCAGTATACTAACCCCTAAAATAGTGGACAAATGCTTTCAAATGGCATTGAGGGCTGAAGAGAAGTTGAAGAGGAAAGGTGAGCAGTAAAATAGAGGAAGAGGAGGTAGAAATTTCAGAGGTAGGGGTAGTTTTGGGGACAAAAATCATTCCCAAAGAAGTCAAGGGGAATCTAGTTCCCAAGAACAAAGTGGAGAATCAGGTTCTAGAGGAGGCTTTAGAGGTAGATTTGGTGGACCAGGGAGAGGTCCTAATGTCTTCACATGGAGGTGCTACAATTGCAACCAAGTGGGACATCCAGCCTTCAAATGCCCTGAGAAACAAGCTTCAAGCTCTCATGGAGGAGAGAGAAGGAACTAGTTGATCCAAGAGGAAGATTGCCAAAGTGTTAACTCTCTAATTGGAAGTGCAGCCCCAGTCCATGATGGAGAAAGCTTGATGATGAGGATAACCATGTTGAAGGTACCTCAAACACAAGAACCCCCTCAGAAGAAGACATTGTTTAGGACAACATGCAAGGCCTATGGTAAGATATGTAAGGTAATTGTTGATTTAGATTCAACTAAAAATTTAGTTTCCATTGAGATGGTAGACAAGTTGAAATTGAAAAGACTTCCTCATGTTAGTCCTTATAAAGTGTCATGGTTGAATAAGGGGCAACAAGTTTTGGTAGATGAACAAACTTGGGTAGAGTTTGAGATAGGGGAATATAAGGACAAGATTTTGTGTGATATAATCCCCATGGATGCTTGTCATTTGCTATTAGGATGACCATGGCAATAATATGTTCAAGCCCAACATGATGGGAAGTTAAACTCTTTTTTCATAACCAAGAATGGTAGGAAGTATAAAATGGATCCTTTGCCGGATGAAAGTGTGGAGAAGAATTAGGGTCAAGTGTCATGTTGGTGAGTGGTAAAGAGTTTCTTAACACCCTTATGGAGGAAGGAACCCAAGGGTATGCTCTGATTTTGTGTGATATAATCCCCATGGATGCTTGTCATTTGCTATTAGGATGACCATGGCAATATGATGTTCAAGCCCAACATGATGGGAAGTTAAACTCTTTTTTCATAACCAAGAATGGTAGGAAGTATAAAATGGATCCTTTGCCGGATGAAAGTGTGGAGAAGAATTAGGGTCAAGTGTCATGTTGGTGAGTGGTAAAGAGTTTCTTAACACCCTTATGGAGGAAGGAACCCAAGGGTATGCTCTGATTTTGAAGCCTAAAAATAGTCCTAATTTGCATGGTCCTAGTGAGGAAGAGGTTCCCAAGGAGGTGCAGCAATTGTTAGAGAAATACAAGGGTATCATGGTAGAGGAGATGCCTAATGAATTACCAACTATTAGGGACATAAGCCATCAGATTGACCTCATACCAGGGTCTACTTTACCAAACAAAGTAGCCTACAAGATGACACCATCACAAAATGAAGAGATTGCTAAGCAAGTACAAGAGTTGTTGGATAAGGGTTTAGTGAGAAAGAGTCTTAGCCCATGTGCTGTCCCAACAGTCCTAGCCCCTAAAAAGGATGGTAAATGGAGGTTGTGTATGGATTATAAGGCCATTAAAAAGATTAATATAAGATATAGGTTCCCTATGCCAAGGATTGAGGACCTCATGGACTGTTTGGGAGGGGCTAGATACTTTTCCAAGATTAATCTTAAGAGTGGGTATCATCAAATTAGGATAAAGCAAGGGGATGAATGGAAGACAGCCTTCAAAATAATTGAGGATCTTTATGAGTGGTTGGTGATGCCATTTGGCCTGTCCAATGCCCCAAGTACTTTTATGCGCCTTATGAATGAGGTGTTGCAAGATATGATTGGCACATTTGTTGTGGTGTACCTTGATGACATTCTTGTATTAAGCAAGACCAAGGAAGAACATTTGCAGCACTTGAATCAGGTTTTGAAGAAGTTGCATGATGAGCAATTCATGATTGACATGGAGAAGAGTGTCTTTATGAAGGAAGAACTCACCTACCTTGGTTTTGTCATCTCCCAAGGTAATTTGAAGATGGATCTAGCAAAGGTAGAGGCTATTTTGTCATGGCCAACCCCTAAAACAGTAGGTGTAGTAAAAAGTTTTCATGGTTTGGCAACATTCTATAGGAAGTTTATAATGGGTTTTAGTCATATTTGTGCACCTATTTTGGATACCATTAAAGGGGCGTAGAAATGTAGATTTTCTTGGACAAAGGCAGCCAATGATTCTTTTGAAATTCTGAAACAAAAGGTGGAACAACAGCCCATTCTTGTTTTGCCTAATTTTAATAAGTTGTTTGTGGTGGAATGTGATGCTAGTAACCTTTCTATAGGGGTTGTCTTGAGTTAGGAGGGCAAACCAATTGCCTTCTTTAGTGAAAAACTAAATGATGCTAACAAAAAGTATTCTACTTATGACTTAGAGTTGTATGCCATGGTGCAAGCCTTGAAGAAATGGAGGCAATATCTCTTGCCTAAAGAATTCATTGTTTATACTGACAACCATGTACTTAATTTTCTAAATTCACAAGAGAAACTTAGTCACAGGCATATCAAATGGGTTGAGCAACTCCAAGCATACACCTTTTCCATCAAACACAAGAAGGGGCGGGCCAATAAAGTGGCAGATGCATTAAGTAGAAGGGTGTGTATGGTGCAAGAAATTTAGTTACAAAGTGTGGGGATTGATGCTCTCAAACATATGTATAAAGATGATGAAGATTTCAAGGAAGTATATGAAGTTTTCTCTCAATTTTTGGATGCATCTCATTCTAATTTTTCTGAGTTTTTGTTGCAGTAGGGGTTGTTGTTCAAAGGCAGCCAATTGTGTGTTCCTAGGTGTTCCATGAGGGAGAACATCATAAAGGAAAAGCATTTTGGTGGTCTAGGAGGTCACTTTGGGATGGATAAAACATTGGATCAGGTGAAAAGATTTTATTTTTGGCCAAAAATGCAATCAGACATCAGAAAATTTGTTGAGGGTTGTAGTATATGTCAAAGGGCAAAAGGTACTTCATCTAATGCTGGTCTATATCAGCCACTTCCTATTCCTCATAGGCCATGGGAGACTATCAGTATGGATTTTGTCTTGGGTCTTCCTAGGACTCAAAGAGGTTTTGATAGCATATTTGTTGTGGTGGATAGGTTCAGTAAGATGGCTCATTTCTTGCCATGTAAATGCACTAATGATGCTTCACACATTGTTGGTTTGTTCTTCAAAGAAATTGTTAGAATCCATGGTTTACCTCTTAACATTGTGACTAACAGGGATCCTAAGTTTGTGGGCCACTTTTGGCATCCTTTGTGGAAGAAATTGGGCACTCAATTGTCATTCACTTCAGCCTATCACCCTAAGACTGATGGCCAAATTGAGGTAGTGAATAGGTCATTGGGAAATCTCCTTAGATGTCCTATAAAGCAGCATGGAGAAGCATGGAATATGATCATCCCTCAAGCTGAATTTGCCTACAATGACTCCACCAATAGAAGCACAGGAAGGAGTCCATTTCAGATTGTCTATGGGGCTCACCCAAGAGGCATTCTTGAATTGAGGGATCTACATGGTTTGGAAAGGAAGAGTGCTCAAGGTGAAGACTTTGCATTAGCCATGAAGGACATCCATGATAATGTAAGAAAAACTCTCCTAAGAAACAATGGGAAATACAAGGAGAAAGCCAATGAGAGAAGGAGAGATGTGCAATACAAGGTTGGGGATTTGGTCATGGAACATTTGAAGAAGGAAAGACTTCCAAAGGGCCATCCAACCAAACTCCTCATGAAGAAGATAGGTCCTTGCTGGACTGTGCACAAATTTGGGCCTAATGCCTATGAGATTGAGCTTCCTCAAGGCTTGGCCATATCTCCTATCTTTAATGTCTCAAATTTGTTTCCTTACAGGGGTGATGATGATGCAAATTCAGAGGTAGATGTGACAACAACAGAAAATGAGGAATGGGTTAAGGGTTTCCCACCCAATCAACCCTTGAAATTGGAATGCATCTTGGACACCAAGGTCTTGAAGAGGACTAGAAGGAGGACTTACAAGGAGTACCTTGTCAAATGGAGTGGCCTACTTGTTGAAGATGCCACTTAGATGAGTGAAGAGGACATAATCAAACATGGTACTACTATTGTTGATCTAATTTCTCAAGGGACTTGAGTTCTCTTCCACCCCCGGGAGTATGGTACAAGAGCACCAAGAGATTCAAGGAGATTCATGTGAATTTTGTCTTGTTGTTCATGTTGTAATAAGGTCCTTGAGACCATTCTTATCCATATAGGACAGTCTTAGCATTTAGGACAGTCTTGTCTTGTAATTGAGGACAGTTATCGTAGTCTTGTGAACAATCATCGCATGATGATGTATTGTAGGCCTTGTGAAAGGCTCTTTCTCTTGTAACAAGGAGCTTTGAACATTTGGTTACACTCCTTAATCATGTAAACACACATATAGTTGTAGATAGAGATAAAAGAAGGTAGTTTGATGGTTGCAAGGTAGTTTGTGGCCTCCCACCAATCCAAACTACCTCTCCATTCAGTTGTATGGTTGAGCCTATGTTGAATATGACCTTGCACATGTTGATTGCATTGTAGAATGAAGTTTGGAAGAGAAATAAACAAGAAATCTCAGTTTTCTGCCCATTTTCCTGTGTAGTTCGTTGTTCTAAGTCGTACCCTATTCTTGTACGGATGAATTATAGAAAGACATGGTGTTGGCAAGTTAGTAGGGTGAGTTAAGCTTCTAATTCACCTTGTTTGAGTTCTTGAAACATTTGTATAGCATAGATATTTGCATCTTTCTGAAACTGATTTGATAAACCCTACTTTAGGGTTTTGACAGCAAATTGTATATTTCTTCCCATTCCACTGATGTAAGACCATCTAGATCAGTGGAATGGACTACCTTGAGTTTGTTTAAATGTATTATGTGATATTCTTGGGCAGAGCAGTGGATTTGATGAAGTCTATTTGAAGAGACCTAGCAAACCCATGTGCTAGGTGCATCCTAAGGGGAACAACATAGTCCAGTTTTGCCACAGTCAACTGTGAGGCCTTAAAACCCATGAAATCCTTAGTTTTTCCATGTCATTAAGGTGTTCAAGTAGGTCAGAAAGTACTGTGACTCCATTAGATGGTACTTTCTTTGTATTTTTGGGCTAATTGGGGCTCTTTGTAGTAGGACAACCTTATTGAAAGTGGCACATGTTGCAAAACAACCCATAATGAGTCTTTGACATGTTGTAAGGCATCCTAAAGGGTATCCCAAACAAGGATGTTCTTGCCTTGAAAGTGTCTAAATTGCAAGAAATCCTCTATCAGACCCTAAAACAGGGCTACAAGGATTAGGACAGCAAATGTGGGAAGTGGTGTTTCCAAAGAAGTCAAGATTTGTTGGTTGGTTTGGGGGTGTTCTCCAAGGTGTTAAATGTCCCTCTAGATCCCTACCTCGAGAGGATTAGGTGTTTAGTGTCATGTTCCATATGTGCTCTTTGATATGAACTAGAAACATTGTCTCTCATAAAAATAGTCCTACCTTATTGGATACCTTGTCACCTATCAAAGTTGTGTTGATCTCCATTGGCCTCTGCATCACAAATACACATACAATTTCTGCAATTTCCTTCTTCCATTTTGGCACTTCACATTCGTGAATCTCCTTGGAGGTCACCCACCTAATATAAGAATAGTAAATTAGTATGAACCTTTAGTCAAAAATTAAAATGCAATATAGTATCTCTATGTCTCTCACACATGAACATTTCATATAACCACATACCTTGTAAATGCTAACAATTGACTTATGGCATTCCTTAAGTCAACTGTAAGACATGAATCTCCCCTAATTGCCAATGGCATGATATGCTATTAAACACATTTATGAAAAGGTCATTAGTAATTTTTTCTCACACAACAAAATATCAAAATATATTTCGTACTTAATCAATGTTACCAGTAAATGTTAAATGATGATATATAATACCTTCATAAAATTATGAAAATCATGTGATATGTCCATCAACTGTAAAAGCTTAAGCCAATGATGACCCATAGCCAATAGGTGTCCTTATTGAACGGATGACATTTTTTAGTTGGTCTAGCTCTTTTTTTTTATAATCCATGGAGCTTCTGCATATGTTTCATTTTCCCTATTTGGCCGCAAATGTTTTCTATCAATTTTGGTACGCAAAAGAGTAATATCTCTCGTCGAAGACAAGGTGTCCTTCTCTTTGCCTGATATATGTCAAAATATAGAATCTAGGACATTTTTGAAGATGTGCATAGGATCTAATAGGTGAGATATTAATAGATCCTTCCAGTAAGGGAGCTCATAAAATATGGATTTCCTTTTCATTCCTTCTAGCATATTAACTACAACTTGTTCTAGTTCTTCAATTGAATCACCCTGATCAAAAAAATCCTCCCAAGCTTTCAATTCAACATCTTCATACTTCTTAAGCCAATCACCTGGACCCATAATCATGGGAGGGCCTCTATTTTCAACTTTTCCATCAAATTGATTCTTCAGGCGATTTCTAAACTTATGATCTAGTGGTAGAAAAACCATGTTGTTTGTGTAAATAAATTTATGTAGATCTTTAGAATACCGCCCTTGAAATTGTTCTACACATCTTGGACATGCAAAGACCCCCTTTGTTTGAAGCCCTATAATTCAATAAGTAATGTTAATAACATCAAAAAATAGTATAAAACTAAGTATGAAAGTTGGGATGGAAATAAATTACGAGTGTAAATACATAAATATTTTATCTTACCAGAACAAACACCAAGTCCTAGGAAATCATGAATAGTCCAACATAGCACACCATACAACATGAAGGACCTATTTGATGGGGGACGTGATATGTCATACATTCTTATGCCTTTCCATAGCAGTTGCATCTCATCAATAAAAGGCGCAAGATAAACATCCACGTTTTTAACTTGATGTTTTCCTGGAATAATGAGAGTCAGCATAAGGTGCTCCTTTCTAACACTCATCCATGGGGGAATATTGTATACTATCAATCTGACTAGCCAAACACTATAATTTGAGCTTAGGAAAGAGAATGGGCACACTCCATCAATTGCAAAACCAAACCTGATACTACGGGGTTCATCTTTGAATTTTCTTGGCCATTTTTCCTCTATGTGTTTCATTACTTTAGAGACAACCAGAATTCACATGAATCCATCTTTACTCCTATTCTTTGCATGATAGTCCATCAATTGTGCAAGTGACTTGCAACGAAACATTCATTGAAGTCTAGGTATAATTGGCATGTGATGTAAAACCTTCTTTGGAACTGTAGGACCTTGTACATCTGTATGATATCTCTTCTCTTTGCATATAGGGTATTCTACCTTGTTTTCATATTCGTCTCTATATAAAATGCAATCATTTTTACATGAATAAATTTGCTTATATTCAATCCCCAACTCAACCAACAATAGACACGCCTCTCTGCAAGTTGATGGCAACACATTCTCTTCAAGGAATATTTTAGTTTTTAGTGCCCTGTAAGATTGCCAGAGATTAAATCAATTGAATGTTTGACTTATGATGAACATGTTTGATATGTCAATCTATACTAGGACTGTTTATATACAATATATGGTTTTAAATTCCCCTTAAAGAAATATAAATGAAGTTGATGAATGTTTACAAATTATGTACACCAATTGATAATGCAAAGTAAGAAATGGATTTCAACTCACTTTAGTAGGGTAGTGAATCCTTTGTCTGACCAACCAAATAGTGACTTGATTTCTAATAATATTAATGTGCATGCCAGTTTTGAAGTTCTACTTGCACCCAATTTGAACATGGGTGTTTTCGCTGCTTGTTTGATGGAGTCTTTCAGGTTGTTATCATCAACATTACGTTGGTGGTAATTACCCCTGCTATCATCATTACTATCAACCATATGATCATTATTGTCATCATTGTTTCCATCCCCAAATAAACCTATAAGAATTTCATTCAATCCTTCTTCATGCACTACATTTTCACTATCATGATCATCATCGTTAAGGCTAGCTGGCATGTCATCAGTGTATGCGGATCTCATCAGCAGTTCAAATTTCTCAGCTGGTAGTATTCTCTTCAATGTTGCTCTTTTCTGTCTGGTATGTTTTAAAGGATGGTTTGGATCATCCCATCCAAACCTTAATAACCCAGTTGGATCTTGGGTATTAGTATGTGTTTCATCAACATCTTCTACCTATCAACAAATGCAAGCATTATTTAATGTTTGGCAACAATTGCACTAAATTCAAAATGTATCAATTTCAAAGAAATATAATCAAATATGGCTTAAAAAATATAAATATAAATTGTATGAACATATATACATCAATTGAATAATGGAACATTATTTTATAGACTACCTTTTTTATACAATAATTTAAAGAAAACATAATTTTGACAACATAGTTTATAAAACATCAGTCCACACTCATTTATTATTCTTTGGTTTTCTGCCCTTAAGAACATCCTTAGGGAGACCTTGTTCTTCCCTTTTATTTCATGTAGGAGTGTGTTTTAAGAAGGGGTAATCAATCAATAACTCATCCCCAATGGTAAGGTCCATAATAGCCTCAACCATTATCAATCTATCAACCTCTCTTTCCATATCTCCATCTTTATCATTTATAACCTCAACAAATTGACAATTCGGTCTTACAGTAGGGTCCCTTCCCTTACTACTATTTATAAATCCTGCAATATTTTTGTGTGTGTATGCATGTCCATCTATATACATAAGATGACCTCTATTCATTTCTTTTCCACTTTCCAATTGGAGACGATGTGTATACATATTCGAATTTAGACCATATGCTAACATGCTAGGCTTATATTATGCTAGCCTTCTCAATTCACCAATATAATATGATGGACCATATTATGGCATTAATCTCCTAGTGGTTTGTTCTGAATTGTTTCTATGTTTAGATCCCACATGTACATTTTGGATGATAAAGAGGCCTAGATTTTCTCCATGAATATTGGAGGGTCGTATCATGTAGTTGTATCCCCAAAATTGAAACACCTTGTACACTCTAGGTAGTTGTTGATCACTAGGCCAAGCGCAATATAGTCGATGATCAAATGTCTCTTTGTAAATTGATCTCAAACTCAGGGGCAAGTCATCATCTCTATCACATTCATTCTCATAGGCTATGTAGTCCACCTTCCCCTTGTCTTTAAGCAAATTATGCATCTTTAAACCAGTTCTTGTTTTGTTACTTGTTTTCATCAATTCCTCATCTTCGGAGCTGGTATATTGACACATATTTTTGTTAGATTTATCATCTAATGAATGATCATTGCCCTCTAGGCTATAAGTTGGTGATCTAGGAAACTTTAAACCAAGAACTTTATCCTACAAGTATCCATTAAGAAAAAAATTAGTTATTTAAATAATATAAAACAATGTTTAAACGAAGTATACATGTTATTTATATCAAATTAGAAAATTCCTTACCACAATTCCTATTGGATTTGAATTGATTGTAGGAGGCATACTACCGATTGGAAGCTCATCATATATGTAATGTCTTTGTACAATCACTCATTTGAATTGCTTCTTTCCATGACACATAGAACATCCACAAACAACAATTTTCTCAAAGTATTCATCCCATGTACTATAGTCCTGACCAACCTCTTGTTCAGTGCAATCATTTGTTGTGTCTGTAGGATCCATTGCCATATCCTCTTCCACCCACTATCATCTACGTCTACCCTAGATGATCTTGAGCAATCTCACTCTGAAGTCAACAACCTGAGGGAAAGACTCCAACAAGCTGATGATTTCATAAGTGAACTCAAAGAAAAACTAAGTATCTCAATAAAGAAAAGAAAGGAACTACTTCAACAATTAGCAAGTCAAAGTGAAGCCAATGATACTAATGAAGATCTGAATGAGAAAACCAAGCTATGTGAGAAGTTATCAAAAGAAGTCATTATGGTAAGACATGAAATGGAATCAGGAGTTATGAAATTCACCCAAGAAATTAAAGAGAAAAGAAAAAGTGAAGATGATCTAAAACAATCTCTCAAGGAGAAGTCAGAAGACTGCCACAAAATGGATAGAATATTCAGACATCTGGAATCTGATCTTGAAGAAGCTAGAGACAATGAAAAACAACTTGAGAATCAGATAGACACTCTTAAAAGGGATCTTCAAACAACAAATGAATACAAAGAGAAATTCAAGATAAGCTCTGCTCAACTTGAAGTTCTTCTTGAAAGCCAAAAGAGGGTAGATGACAAGCAAGGCTTGGGTATGAGAAAGGGGAAAGCTCTGGATCCAGTTAAAAGAACTCTGGATCAAGAAATCCAAGGAACAGGCCTAGAAGACCACCGGTAAGGCAACCAAATGCTCAAAGATATCCATCCTTCAATGGATACTGCCACAATTGCAATAACTTTGGTCATAAAGCAAATCAGTGTAGAAGAAGAATGAATCAGACTAATTCATCCTTCTCCGGACAGTGTTTTAACTGCAAAAGGTATGGTCACAAATCTCAAGAATGTAGAAATATGCAAATGAATAATTCATTCAATGGTAGATGCTTTGCATGCAATAGAATGGGACATATGGCTAATCAATGCAGATCAAGAGGATATCAGTCAAATTTGTAAAGAAATGTTGTTTGCTACAATTGCGATAGATCTGGTCATATTACCAAATTTTGCAGAAGTAAGAATTAGGATAAAAGGGGTCTGGTGCATCATAATCAAAATCAAGACAAAGGAAAAGGAAAAGTGAATGCAGATGAAATTCAAAGGGAGATGAACAAGATTTGGGTGAAGAGGAGTACATAAAATGTTGAGGATGGATCCACACCAGAATCTGGTGCTGATATTCCTTCCAAAAACTAAATAGATGAGCTCTAGCTCAGGGGGAGTCACAAAAGAAAACAAGTTCCCCCAGCCAGTCATTTGGTGCTTGAAATTGGCGCATGGAAAGTTACAGATTAAAGGGTTCTCAGAGAAACATCTAAATAAGCCTTACTAAAGATATGGAAGATCTGCAAGAAATTTAGAAGAGATTAATCTTCCAAGATTGATCCGATTTAATAGTCATTCGGTAAGAAGTAGGATTTACACAGTTAGATCTGGTATGATTCAAAATTGAGGAATCTTGATCTGCGGATAGATGAAATGAGTGAAGAAAGGAAGATAGATTGTTAATAATCACCGAGAATATCTCCAAGTGCATCTTAGTGATCCGGAAAAGATCTTTCTCAAAACAAGGAGAACAAGGCAACCAGAATGACTTAAGTTGTGCATTTATTAAAAAATGGAATTAGGGTTTGCACAGAAATATAAGGGTTCTCTTATTAAACATTTGCACATTCACATTTGAGAAAAAGAGAAAAGGAGCTCTGCAACAAAATTGTTTCAAGCCTTTCAAAGATCAACCGCAGAAGTCGATTCTTCTAGCAATCCGATCTGGCTCATATCGTGAACCCTAGAAGCGTAAAAGGTATTTTCTGCTCTTGAAAACCTCTCTCTGAATCTTTTGAAAGATGGCTACTCTGAATGTTGTGAAGATCATTGATAGGCCACGTCCTAAATTCAAGAAACATCCCTACAAATCCCTAGAAGTTGATCCCCTAGGTGCCTTTTCAAGCATTCCGCATGGGGTTTTGCATGTAGAAGATGTTAGGGCATATATTCATGCAAACATTGAGGAATTTGGGGAATCCAAGCTAATGGATATCTATCACAATCAGTTAATAGATGATTATTTTGAACTCAAACCTCAGTACAAGGCTATTCGAGACAAGCATTTTGGACAATGCATTCATTTCCCCTGTTTTGTAGAAGATGAATGGGTCTGGTATGTTCTGAGTAGAATGCATGACAATTTTATGTGGTTGATGAGGCCATTCAAGATAACCAAGGATGCCATTAGGGCAGTTACCAGATCTCACTCATCCGGTGGGTTACCTGCTCTCAAATCTGTCAAGAATCAGACTGTGAGTGAGGCAACATGATCGAAATTTGACAAGAGAGCAATGACAATTGAAGATATCACTGATCTGGATATCAAGTTTGCATCCATGATAATTGGCTATAAGATATATCACTCCAGCAGGGAGAATTCTATATCCAGAACTACAATCTATGATGCTTATTAGATGTTAAGGGAGAATGTAGATTATGATCTTTGTGAGCTTCTTCTAAGCCAACTATTGGAAAACCTACAAAAGATCAAGAAGGACAAGAAAAACTCATTCAAGTATGGTGGGATAATACTGCGTTTGTTCTTCTACTTTATGAATGAGCTTCCTGGATCCAGTGGTTGGATATGGCAAAATAACAGACCAGTAGCCATACAAATTAGAGATTATTTGCATGGAATTGGTGATGCCAAGGCACAAAATACAGCACTCCGGGGCTACTTCAAGAACTTTCAGAGTATGATGCAAGCCAGAGAGAGAATCCCCTAATCTCTAGTTGAAAAGTATAAGGATATAGTATGCTTTTTGGTAGAAACTGATCAATGCCTAATGGAGGCAGTGGAGCCAAGGACAGTCTAGATCATGCTAATGGGGTATGAAGTAGATGAGAAAATTGTAGAGCTACATGTTCAACACATGATAAGTCAACCCAAGGATCCTAAGGCAGAAAGGTTTGGAACCTTTCAAGAACTGAGTGTAAAAGTTCATGTTGAACTAAGACAGCCTAAGATCAAGAGAAAAGTAAGGAGGGAAGTAGAAGAATTCACCAAGAGGAATGGAATTTCAAAAGAGGCACTTGATGCAAACAAAGAGAAGATGGAAAGGGCAGAAAAAGAAAGGCAAGAAACAGAAAAAGAAAGTGCCCCGGTGCAAGCCCCCTCCCAGACTAGATCCTCCAAGAGCTCTGCACCTACCACCTCTAAGAGCCAAAAGACATCAAAACTGGAAGATAGGACATCCAGAAAGGGAGAGAAGAGAACTAAGACAAAGGCCAAAAGGTCTTACATCAGTCAAAAGGATGACGAAGAGACAGAATCTGATGAGGAGATCAAGAAAATGAAGAAGAAGAAGAAGAAATCTGGTGAACCCTCTACTGGTCATAATAAGGAAGCAGAGGCAGAAGAGTTTGTTGAAAGGCCTACTCTGTCCATTGATGATGTAGTCAAATCAGTCATTGTGGATGGGAACCTAAAACTAATGACTGAGTTCTATGATGAATATAATGAAGCTGACTAGAAGATCTTGCAAGAAGCTATAGTCAAGTATCTGAATATCTATAATAAGGCATTCATTGAAATCATATCTCTAATTCCCAAGAGCCTAGAGAAGGAACTAGAAATAAGGAAGAACAATGCTAAGGCAAAGGACCTTGAGATCCAGGAACAGATAGCTATGCTCTATCCCTTAATCACTCTGAAACAAATGAATATGATCTTCAAAGATTGCAAGGATGAGTTCTGGAGCAAAGCCAGAGTGAATAAGCTTATGCTCGGAGAGACTGATCAGGTGGCTAAAGAGACTAAAGAGATCCTCCGGAATGCCTATAAATAATTCAATATTCCTATTATAGAGGACTTAGATGATGAACCCTTTGCCATGGATGACAAAGGAGAATCTACTGAGACAGTTGCAGAAGAGACAAAGGAGACTAAGGACTTAGATTCCTCTATTCTAGAAGAGGAAGTTCATGAAGAAGCAGACACCTCTCTTCTGGATCCCCCTGCTGACTCTGGAACTGAAGGAGAAGAAAGAAAAGATGAGAAACCTAATCAAGAAGAAGAAGTCAAGGAAGGAGAGAAAGATCAAACAAAGAAGGTCTTTGTTGACACCTCTGAGGCCACAGAAGGAAAGGAAACTCTGTCTCTGGCAAGAGACACTGTAGAAGCTGTTAAGGACTTCCTGACAAAAGAAATGATGGAATTGGATGAACCAGAGCTACTCCAAGGACCATTCAATTTTGATTCCCTCTCCCTGGTTCAAACCATGAAGATAGCATCCTTTGCTCAAGCAAAGGCAAAAGAAAAACTTCTGAAGTCTCACATGGAAGACTGTGAGCTGGTAGAAATACATCCAGTGTATTGGAGAAGATCATGCCATCCTTCCAGAAGGATCTCTCGGCCTCCTCATCTGGTAATCTAAAATCTCTTGTAAATTCTGTTAATACACATTTTGATTCCTTAGAGAAGTCAGCTGAAGAAAAGGTCTGAAAGGAGTTTTTGGGAAAAAGATTCTCCGAAGTACAAGGGCTAATAACAAATGATAGGAGAAATTTGGATATTGGAATAAAGAGCCTAGAGAATGCTCTTAAAGATGGTGGAAATCTATACAAATTTTGTCTATCTTGGTCCACCATAATAGTAGACATCTCCAAGAAGGTGGAAGAACAAGAGAGCAAACTATCAAGTTTATGTCAAAATTTTGATCCTCTCACCTCTTTCTTAATAAATCAAGAGTGTCAGACTATTGCAGTCATAAATGAAGTAAAGAAGCTTGAGAAGGAGAAGAAAAATAGAATAAGCAGGTTAAGTGAGATTAGAGGGATCATTATCCCTAAATTAGAGGCCATGCATGAGGCTCTAACTGATGCTCAGACCACAGCCCGGACCAGTGATCCGACATATCTAAAAAGGGCAGAGGCTTTTGCATTCCTGTTGAGTGGTCACATCTCAATTTTGGACAAGATGAAACAGAGTTGGGCGACAGAAGTTGTACAGTTGAAGAATACTTTTGTAGATATACTTAAGTATATGTAAGTATAACTTGTATATATATTTATGCAGATATGTATAGTTTTTTTTTTTTAGAAATTTTGGCGTATAGATTCTACCCTTTGCCATTGATGTCAAAGGGGGAGTGAAGAATAGTGAAAAATATGAAATCCAGCTAAGGGGGAGCTCTGGTAAAGTGTACATTAGAATAGAGCATCAGCCAAGGGGGAGTGTAGTGTGACACTTAGTCATTTTTCACTAAGTGTTGCCATCAATGCCAAAGGGGGATATTGTTGGCAAGAGACACTATGTGGCTTCATGAGTGTTGTCATTGATGGCAACAAAGTCCATCCCACACATCCGTAGGACATGGTGTTTCTTTACTGGAAGTCAGATTGAAGAGTATTTTGGTCCGGTGACCAAGAACAGAGCATGCAGCAAGGTCCGACAATCAGGTCCGGATCTCTCAGAGGAAGTATCTCAGTAAAGTATGGACTTGGAGAAGTCAAGAGGAGTACCTTGACTGATAGATTCTAGGGATTGAGTATCTGGTGATGAAAGAGTGAAGAGATATGAGCACCTAAGTATTAGATTCCTGTTTGGCAGAGTAGAATGAGGAAGAACTATCCGGTAGAGCATCAGACCTTAATCCAGATGAGATATTGATGGTGATCAAGCTTCTTAAGGGATCATTCATGATTGGCTAACATGATTGATGACTTCTATAAGCATCTCTTTGATACGCATCACTTGGTAAGGAAGGATTCAGCCGACAGACTAGGGATTGGGAAAATATTGAGTATTCCGGATGCTGACTAGAAAGATGTTGAAATCCTTTGTGCAGATATATATACCAGATGGATTTTGATGAGAAGGTGTGTGTGGTGTGTTGTGAAGTGTGAAGAAAAGTAGAGAGCACTGTGGAAGTAATAATATAGGTCCAGTATGTGAGAGGATAGCAGCACCAAAGAAGAGGAAGAATGAAGTGTAGTAGATCAGTGTATTGAGCCTAACCGGAACTGAACCTCAGCATGTGTGGATGCTTCTCATCAGTTCAAGTATCTTGTTACTTTCTTTGTACCTTGTAGATAGTGAGTCTCTTGTAGGCAGTGAGCCTCTTGTGAGCAGTGTGCTCGGGCAGTGAGCCCTAATTGACAAGTGCCATTTTGTACTTCTATTCTTTTAACTGAGAATACAATCTTGGGTTAGTCACCTCGTGGTTTTTCCCTTAATAGGGTTTTCCATGTCAAAATCATTGTGTTATGTGTATTGATTTTGTTTTTGCTTTCATGGTTATGGATGCTTATTTGTTTTGATGCTACACTAGTTATTAAATAAGAACAGAAAGTTAAATTAATTAAGATAACTGATTCACCCCCCTCTCAGTTATCAACACATTCAGATTGGTTGTGATAGCCAGAGTGCTATCTGTTTGGCCAAGAATCCCATGTATCATGCTCGAACTAAGCATGTTGATGTTCAGTATCACTTTGTTCGAGAGTTGGTTGCAAATGTAGAGATTGAGCTGAAGAAGATAGACACTTAGGAGAATGTTGTAGATTCATTGACCAAACCTATGGGCATAGAGAAGTTCGTATGGTGTAGAGAGGCCATGGGCCTTGTTTCTAGTGTCTGATTATTTTTCATTTGATTTCCTATGGGTTCATTTACAATGTATAATGTCAAGTGGGAGAATGTTGGGATAAGGTGCCATTAACCTTGTAAATCCCAATATTATATTTATTCCATTTATTATTTGTAATTTGTAATTACCCATAAGGGATGTTCAAGTTTCACTGACAGAAGTAAAAATTATTTACTGTCCACGGTAATTACGGAGTTATTGCATAGTAAGTCCCAAAGTTACCGGCAGTAGTTACGGGATGTCATTTACTATGGTAAATGGTAATTGGTCAAAGTGGGGTGCACATGTGGAGGAATAATCTATTTTTAGTGTTATGACGCATGTCATAGATGTTGTAAGAAGGTGTAAGAGATTTTATGACAACTGTAAGTTGTCATAAGAATCTATGACACTAATAATAGCATATGACACATCATAAGATGCTATAAGTGGCTATTTTTTCCCCAAGGCATTCAAGCTTGCATGGGCACATTTTTCTAAGTGTAGGATGTATGTATGACAGCATTTATGACCCCGTAAGAGCCTATTCTTGGCCATAGACCCCTAAGGTTGTATTGTTGACTCTTGACAAGTGTTATGGGCTTGTAAGAAGTCATTTAATGTCTTGAGGTTGTGTAAATTCTATATAAACCATAGCATAGTAGATAAGATGCATATAAAACGTATATAGGTACCCAAGTTCTGTCGGAGTGAAGATTGAAGGATAGAGGAAGTGAATATATTTGTAATCTCCTTTTGTGAAGATAATACAACTTGGCCTCTTTTCTTGGTGGAGTTTTTTCCCACAAGGGTTTTCTCCACGTTAAACACTTGTGTTATGTGCTTCATTCTACTTCTGGTATATTTATGTATTGTTACAATCTCCATTGTTAATAGCACACAGTTAAATATTGCTGAAATTTATCTCGAATGAGATTTCCATTGAAGTAGTGTTTCTTTCATTTCTAACAATCAAATGGTATTGTTATGGAAACCCTCCATATTTTCCTTGATTTGCTTTGTAATTGTTTTGTTGGATCTCCATACATATGGTGAAATTTTAGGTAACTCTTGTAAAAAATAAAGGGCCAAGCATACTATCAATGGGTTGTACCAAAATTTATGGTGACTAGATTTTCCAATAATTGCCCCCTTAGGGTTTCACAAAGGTCATACTCTCTATGGTTATTTACCATCTCGTATGTCACATGCATGTATATATAACTAGGCTAGAGTCTTCCCTTCTAAGATAGAATATTTTAAATGTGATACATTTGGTGGCATACTTGACACTAAGATTTATAATTTTACTAACACTGAGAAATCACCCATTGAATGTGGCACCAATGAGAATGGTGATAGAATTATTATCCACCTTCTTGGGTCTTTACCCTTTATTCTCTAGTTATGTGAATTTGTGGATTGCTTCCTTGGTAATCATGAAGGGTTTGTCCAAATATATGAATTCACTATGAATGTGGATAAAAACCAACCTAATCCATTTACATAATTATTGTAAAAATTTAGAAAACCTTCCCAAATGTCCAATTTTAGCTTACCAATGTTAGTGTATTGAGATAGAAGTTTCCTAGTAGCTCGATCTCTTAGGGTTTTGCTTTCTTCTACAAAGCTACTATGATATAATTCTATCAATTTTGTGTGAATATATTTGCAATATCTTTTGCATAAATGGTTCCATTAGGGATATTTGAAAAAGCACTGTCTAAGTTGATTTCCATAGTCTTCCATGGATAGGGTTTATATATTGGTCATTTGATGTCCTTTGTCTTATTGAATTTTGGGGTGGATATGCTTAGCATTGTTCTCCCTTTCTTCTCTCTTCCTTTTTTCTCTTCTCCTCTAGATAACTTATTGCTTACTCTTTACATGAGGATTTATTAATTGGCATTGTGCATTTGATCTTACCCCTAACCTACTTTTATAGAGTTTTTTCCCTTGATGTTGATGTGATTATTTTGACATGTTTGACTGTTGACCTCGTGGCTTGTGTTTTTACATGGGAACTTATGTTTTTCCTAAGTGTGTTTTATAGTACATTTATAATACATAGTATACATTATATTTTGATTCTTTGGTTTACTACGGTTTGTAATAATGTTCTATCCATGAACCATTGACATATCCTTCAAGAATTTCATTATTTAGTGTTTTAAGTTGTATTGCACCAATTGGATATATATTATTTATGTGGTAGGGTCCTAGCCACCTTATCTTTATCTTACCTAGTTTCTTAAAATTTTCTATCATATATAAATACTAATATTATAGTTGAAACTATTTTCTTCTATTGGAGTAAATATGGTTTTACATATTTACCTTAGGCTTAAGCTTTACTTAGGCATCATAATGCATTAATTAGGTACATATTAGTTTATTATTTAGTAGTTGTCAGTTATATTTTTACGGGCTTTCTCCTTGCATTTATAAGCAAGGCAATGTACATTATTTTTGCATCTCAATAATATTTTTCATCATTATGGTGAAATAGCTTTGCTTCTCTCATATTGTGAAGGTTTATCTTGCAAGTTGTGCTCCTGGGAGGTGCTTGACACCAACATGGTATCAGAGTCGACTATTTGCGTTTCCTTCCATTGAAAGTTTTCATCAGTGAATTGGTGAGATCGTTATTATTTGACTGTAATGTTTTTTGGTGGAATGATATTTTATTTGGTGTTTGTTGTTTTTTTAATTTCTATTTTGCCTATTATTTCATTGGAGATTTCATGGGTTTTCACTTGCCTGCATCACAAAGGAGGTTGAATTTATTTGTGCAAAGACATTGGAGAATTCGTGTATTTGCACCAACACAGCAATCTGGGATGAAGTGGAGTGGTGAGTTTATGTTGTGGGTGTGGAAGTAGAAGGGATGAACCAGGTTGATCTTGACTAGGAAGGGAGACCATTTGTAGTAGAGAGGAGAATCCTGGTGGATCCCCCAGTTCATGGCAACACAAGCCCCATTCAGCCTCTCATCTGTGGGCCACATTCATCATGTTCCTTGCAAGCGAGGTTGAAATACCTCCTCCATGGGCCATATTCCTTGCAGGCATTTCCTTGTAGATGTAATCACCTGTGAGTGCACAACAAACCATAGAGAGGCATATGGAAAGGCATATATGCAGGGAGAAGGGTGTGTTATTATTTGCAGAGAGATGATTGGAGGCATTTCATAGCCTTTCATTGATTGACGGATTCAACATATTTTGGTGCAGACTTTATACCTTTATAAAGTTGTAGCAAAATATTTCATTTAGGGTTTCTTCATTGCTGTGCATGAGGCAATGAAGGTGGACCTGTCTGTAGATTGAATGGGCACTTCTTTGAAGTGAGCAAGGGAATTTAGTCCCACATTGCCTGAGTAACATGGTTTTTGGCTATTAAAATAGCCTTTTACTCCCACTTTATTACCGTGAGCAATGTTCACGAGGCTTAGTTTTCATTTTTTCTCGTGCGTGCTCCTTGGTGACTTGTTTTCTCAGCTTGTGCAAGTGGTGATTTGGCCTGGTTGACTTGGCTATCATGTGGCGAGGGAACTTGCCACATATTTCAAATATCGAGATTCACTCAGCCCTAAAGGCCCAAATTTTTGCCTCCACTGAAGGACGTGGTCACATGGGTGACCAAAATTGAGCCCTTAGGTGCTTGCTGGTGCTTTGAAAGTGCCTTTATAGGCCTTTTTTTAATTTTTGCATAACTTTTGCAAATGGAGGCTGATTTTCGTAAACCAAATATCGAAGGAAAGGTATTTTTGTAAACTTCGCAATGGATAAGGTAATTTTCAAATATTTTTCTATTCGATGCTCATTTTTTCCCATCAAAGTATGATCTTAGTTTTGCTCTATTTCTTGTGAACAAAGGAGTTAGTTGTGTATATTGTGAATAATAATTGATGCATTCTCTTGTTTCATCATGGATTTTCCTAAAGTAGAACTTTTAACTACAATAAATTATCTTATGTGGAAATTTGATATGGAGATTTTGTTGTTAAAACTGAAATTGCAAAGGATTACTTTTGGCCAAGATCCTGAACCCACTAGTGTTGTAGAAAAAAGGAAATGGTTTGATTGAAGAGATGAAGATCTTGGTACTCTCATTATGTCCATTTGTCCTAATTTGAGATATCATGTGTTATCTTGTAAGCATCCTAATGATATTTGGACTACCTTAGAGAATCTTTTTGGTAAGCTAGATAAGATGAGGAAATTTCATTTGGAGAATGAACTATTGAATCTAGATCCTAGACATTTTGATAATATCTAGGTCTTTTTCACCAAGCTTAATTCTCTCAGATTGTAGTTGTCTAAATGTGGGGTTAAAAAGGATGATGAGTAGTTGATTCTATCTACTCTCTCTAAGTTAGGTTCTGATTATTCTGTATTTTTTTCTACATTTTATGCTACCATGGATGCTCTAGGTAGTGTAGACAAAATGCCTTCTCTTGATGGTTTTGCAACACAACTCACAAGGGAACAAGCAAAGTTGGCACAAATGGGCACATTGACACTTCCAAAGGCTGAAGCACTTCTTGTAAAAGATCCTAAGGCTTCAAGTGGCAAGGACAAGAAGAAGAATAAGGATTCTAAGTCTAAAGAGGAAGTTAAGGATCCTCCTTCACAGCCTACTTCTGAGACCAAGACCTCTTCTAAAGAGGAACCATCACAAAGAAGAAGATCAAATGTGATTATTGCAAGATATTCAGACATGATGAGCATAGGTGTTATACTAAGAAGATTGATGATCTTACTCACCCTCTTCAGAAGAACATCCCTCTGCCCTCATCAGAGTCTTCTTCTCCTTCTTCTGCATCACATTTGGTAGCATCTTCATCTACACAGTCAGGGAATGCAGGATTTGCTAATGGGATGAAAGGTAAAGCACTCTTGGCTTCCACTATTCCTAAAAATGGGAGATGGCTTCTTGATTCAAAAGCATCTCATCATATGGCATCTTCTATGGATATGTTCTCTTCTTTTGAGCCTTGTAGTTCCTCTAATATTTTGATGGGTAACAATACATACATGATGGTTTGTGGGAAATGTTCTATTGATATGGGTGAGGGAGGTTTTAATGATGTTCTTTGTGCACCCTCCTTGACCACTAATCTCCTTTCAGTTTATCAAATTACTCATGGTGAACAAGGTAAGATAGTTGAGTTCACTCCTGATCATGTATACATTTGGGACATAGAGACTAGAGAAATCATTTCTACTGAGGTTGTGGATCATGCATCTCACTTGTATTCTGTTTCTCATTTTGCTCCTGATGATGATATTCCTTTGACTAATGTTCATACCCTTCTAGCAAGGGTGAATCATGTTTGTGAGGAGAAGTTTGATCATTTGAATCTTGGTGTTCTTGAGACTAGTGTTGAACTTCCTCCTCCTTCACCTCTTGCTTCTTTAGGTTTGGGTCCTACTCTTGAGTAGGTTGATCATAGTGTTCCAGATCTTGCTTTGTGCGATGAGTATTTGGCAGGTATTTCAGATTTGGGAGACATATTTGAGGGGATTTCTCTCCTCTTTGATGACAGTTCCAGCATGGTTATTGATATATCTACATCTTCTTTGGAGATTGACATTGATGAGTTCTCTCTTTCACTTGATTTATCACATTTCTTGGTTGTTTTTTAATCATGATTATGTGGTGGATTCTTTATGCTTGGAGACTCCTACTCAGTCTTCAAAGACTTCTATTTAGAGACTTCCTTTCTCCTTCTTTCAGTTGGACATGGAGTGGCTTCTACATCATTTGGTGGACTTGTTTCTTCCTAAGGGGAGAGGTGTTGCTTGTAGGCATTGGATCATCTTTTGTTTCTAGGCATACTTCATCAGCACTGGAGTTTCTTCATTGTGGGGGGGATATAATGTCTCTCTTTTTCCTTCCTATGGGGGGATCATTGATTGTATATACATGATGTATGTAGTCCTTGGGGGATACTAGTGAGTCCTCCATTCATCATTTTGTTTTCTTTCTCTCTGTTGGAGAGGACTTTTGTCCCACTAGATTTTCTCCTTTTCTACGCTTGTGAGAGATTGCATTTTATTGCATTTGCATTGTAAATGGGTACCTAACATGGTTGTGTAGCTGGGACCCATATTGCATCTTTCTCATATTGCATAATAATCTCCCTAAGTTGCACTTAAGGGGGGTGTTGGAGTAAATATGGTTTTACATATTTACCTTAGGCTTAAGTTTTACTTTGGCATCATAATGCATTAATTAGGTGCATATTAGTTTAGTATTCGGTAGTTGATGATTATATTTTTGCTGGCTTTCTCCTTGCATTTATAAGCAAGGCAATGTACATTATTTTTGTGTCTCATTAATATTTTTCATCATTCTGGTGAAATAGCTTTGCTTCTCTTATATTGTGAAGGTTTATCCTATATGTTGTGCTCTTGGGAGGTGCTTGACACCAACAATTTCTTATGTTTCAATCATGCCATAGCTATTGTTTGTGTTTTTCTTGTGTTTGGTTGTAGGCTACAAGTAGTTAGTTTTCACTCAAATTTTCCAACTCCACTAACTAGTGCTTAAGAGAGTCTTCATCATTGAATCTTATAGTAATTAAAGTTCATAAATTATGCACTCTACGTTGAACCAATAATGCTATGTCTAATCCATAGATTAATTGGAATGGGTAGTACTTTGTTAACTACTTACACATTGTACAGTACATCTAGAGCATTGTTGGTATCTTTGTGTCCTAGTCTAATATGTCTTAATTAAAAACTTTTGGGTAATTGCACAAAGATGAGGGACCAAAATGAGGTCTTAAGTTGCCACTTTTTTTCTGAAATCAGGAAACATTGATGTTGAATGAGAAATTGAATATAGCTACACTCAAAATTTGAAGATGGAATGAAAACAAGAGTTGTAGTGCTCCGAATCTAGTTTCTAAACTACTAATTTTTTCCAAAAATGGTTGAGATTAAGGGCTTCAAAAAGGAGGAGCACACAAATTGGTTCTGTTTTTCTCAAAAAAACATAACATAGCGTCTGGTGTGCTCCCCCTAAAATGTTAACCTTTTTCTAGTATTTCAATAATCAATCCAGTGAGAAATTAGGTGACACCATCTAGTTTATCCCTAATTTTTTTGATAATTTTTTAATGAATAATTGATTTTTTAGTAATTTTTAAAGTGGACACATCTTGAAAAATATAAATTTGAGCGTGCTCACCCCTAATATGTTTGAAAACTAATCGAAAATCAATTTTTTTTTAAGTCATGTAGAATGGAGTCTAGTTCTAAAAATATAACTTATTTCAATTTTCGATGAACGGTTAAAAAAAAGTCAAAAGTACTAGACACTGGTTTTTGACAAAAACTAGACACACAAAAGAAATTCAAGATGAAACACTAAACATACTCAAAATGTGAAAAAAAAATATGGTTAGATAGCTAACAGAGAGCTTAAGATTATGGTGGTATTTTTTTTGAGTTTTCATTGAAAAAAGTGCCATCCTAATGGGGAGCACGCTCCAGATTATCTCCAGATTTTGCTAAAAATTGATAAAAACACGTCAAACATAGTTGACAATAATGCAAGCGTGTTATAACGTGCTCGCATTATGTGATTTCACATAACGTGAGCGCATTATAATGCACTCACATTATGATGAGCATAACTGACAATACACATGCCAATTGCATTTGTTTGAAAGTTTCTAAAGCCTTTTCAACAAATCCATTTTTTGCATATCTTGCAATCATTGCATTCCATTATAGAACATCTCTTTGAGGTGTTACGTCATACAATTGACATGCCTTGTCTATGCTTCCACACTTTAAATACATGTCTACAAGGGCGGCTGCACTTCCTATCATCTCTCTCACTCTATTTCTCTCCCCTCTCTATGTCCTACCCTTTCTCTGAGTCTCTACTTCCCTCCCCTCTCTACCTCCCACCTTCTCTCTCACTCTCTTCTTCCCTCCCTTATCTACCTTCTACCCTCTCTCTCACTCTCTACTTCCCTCCCCTATCTACCTCCTACCCTCTTTCTGAGTCTTTTCTTCCCTCGCCTCTCTACCTCCTACCTTCTCTCTCACTCTCTTCTCCCCCTTCCCTCTCTACCTCTTACCCTCTCTCACTTTCTACTTCCCTCCCCTGTCTACCTCCTACCCTCTCTCTTAGTCTTTGTTTAGAGTTTAGGGGTTAGGAGTTTAGAGAGGGAGAGATAGGGAGATAGAGGGTGATGGACATGGATAAAGACATATGCAGAGAGATTGAGAGGTAGAGAGATGATAGAGACAAGGAGATAAGGGTTTAGGGTTTATGGTTGGTATATATGATGTATAGAATGGTTTAAACGACTAAAATATTGGCGCTTATGATGTTCTAATGGCTCCTATGGCTGGCAGAGGGTAGAATGACACCTGTGACTGGCTAGGTGTATAATGATGTTTGTGATTGATAGGTAGGTGCTACTAAGGAGCATATGGCACATATGATATACAAAATGGTGCAAATGACTAACAGATTGGCACTATGATCTTCTAATGGCTCCTGGTGAGGTATTTGTTTGATTTTGATTATTTTTGGGATCATTTGAGATGGAGCTTAGATTGATTTGGGATGGAGTTGGGATGAAATGGATTTGTTTAGGGATGATGAGAGGTGAAAAGGACTAGATTAGGAATGATTAGAATAGTTTTAGGGATGGTTTGAAGTGGTTTACTGATGATTAGGGAATGATTAGAATGATTTAGGAATAGTTTAGGGATGGTATTTGAGATGAAATCCAGGTTGATTTGAAAATGATTACGGATGAAGTTAAATTGATTTGGATGTGATTTTGGATGGTGTGAAGTGGTTTAGGGCTGATTAGAAGTGGTTTAGGGATGATTAGAGATGAAATTGAATGGATTAGCGATGATTTAGGATTGATTAGGAATGAACTTGGTTGTAATGGAAGCTTAATGTTTTCATGAACTTTCACGTTATAGAGATTGGGAGAGATAGGGAGATAGAGGTTTAGGGTTGCTTCCAGGTTTTATGGTTTAGGGATTAGGGGTTTAGGGGTTAGGGGTTAGGGTTTAGGGGCATTATTATGGTTTAGGGTTTATAGTTTAGGGGTTAGGGGTTAAGGTTTAGAGGTTTAGGTTTATGGTTTAGGTAAAGAGGCAAATAGGGAGATATAGAGGAGACCGAGCCTAGGAGAGATATCTTTGTCTCCTCTATCCTTCTTTCTAACTATACCTACCTCTCTATCTCTCTCTCTCTCTCCCTGTCTCTCTATCTTGCTAGACCGCTTTCGATCCCCTCTCTCTAACTCTACCTTTGTATCTCTTCCTCCTTCACTATTTTAGGTTTACATGAGTTTGGGGTTGCTCAAGTAAATAGGGTTTAGGGTTTTGGGTAAGGGTTTAGGGGAATTATTAAGGCTTTACAGGTTTAGGGATGCTCAAGTTTAGGGTTTACGAGTTAGGGGTTTAGGGTTGCTTGAGTTTAGGGTTTAGGGGTTTAGGGGTTTACGGTTGCTCAATATTAGGGTTTAGGGGAATTATTTAGGGTTTAGGGTTTATGGATTAGAGGTTTAGGTTTATGGCTTAGGTAGAGGGGAGAATAGGGATCCCTATCTCTCTCTGGACATACAGATCCCTATCTCTTAATCTATCCCTCGCTACCTCTCTCTCTCCTCCTCTTTATCTCTCTCCCCATCCCTCTACCTTTTGAAATCTCTCTCCCTATGTCTCTAGACATCTCTTGATCTCTTTCCCTATCAAGCTATTTATACTCATAACCCCATCTCTTAATATACCTCTCTCTACCTCTCTCTGTATTTCCCTATCTATCTCTCCCTTGCTAGATCTATCTCCCTATATCTCCCCTCTCTATATATATGTATCTCTATCTTTCTCCCTCTATAGACCCCTTTATCTCAATCCCCATCTCTCCCTCTCACCATCTCTATCTCACCTATCCTCTCTATCTCCATGTCCCTCTCTATCTCTCCATGTCTCTCGATCCCTCTCTATATATAGAATAGAGAAATGAAGAGAGAGAGAGAGAGAGAGAGAGAGAGAGAGAGTCTCCCATGCAGATACAAGGTTACCTATCATGCTTCCTAGAACACGCTCGCATTATAATGCGAGCACATTCTGGGAAGCATGGAAAATGGTAAAAAAGCATGTGGGATCCATGTTTCAGACCCCACATGACTGTTATTCCTACTTTTCATGAATATATCAGAGAAAAGAATGCTTTTCATGTTGTTTGACTAATTGAGAATCATTTTTATATGAATCCACCATCTTTTTTTGTTTTTTCAATGTAGAAGAAGTGATTTTCATGTTTTTGGAGAAAATTTGATTATTTAAACTGAAAGTTTCATGTTTCATGTGTGATTTTGTTTCAAAGCTAATTACCATTGATATATAGATTGAATTTGATGATATATGTTTGTTTTTTCCATAAATTGCACTAATCCTATTCTAGAATTATATAGAATTCATAATCAAACTTGCGAAAAACAAGAATTTGATGATTTTGAAGCCATCTTTTGGAGAATTGGTCAACTGCAATATTGAATTCTAAGGTATGTTCAATTTAAATGTCCATTTTAATTCACATATATATGTTCTTATGTTCTTTATGTTTTTTATGTTCTTTATGTTATAAGATATATATGTGTCTAGGTATATCAGTTAGTTTAGTCAAAGAGACTCCATATTCCTTATGTTTCCACCTTGTTTCGGCCCTTCATGCCTTCATTTAACCTATTTTCAGCTATACAAGAGAAAAACATTATCAAATACTTCATAAAATAATTTTAGTGGGCAATTGTTTGTCATACTCATATTCGAGCGTATACATGGAGCCAAAATTGATTTTGGAAGACTCTTAATTTTTTCCTTAAGATGATATAGAAGGATTTATTCCTTAATACATGTATAATTCAATTCATTTAATAGAACCATGCATGAAATGATAGTTTTCTTACAAAAATGGAGGAAATGAGCACCACAACCTATTTGACAAATTGTTACAACTCACTTTGATACCACTCAATCCATAAAAAATATTATGGAGATTATGTATTTAGTTAATCAACATAACAAAATTTTAGAGAAGAGAGTTATATACAAATATGTACGGACATACAAGAATCATGACACAAGATGATACAAAGGGAGTTACAAGGAGATAAAACACTAAACAGGAGGTTTTCATGACTGTAGTACAGTCACAAGTCTATATAATAGTCCACTATCATAGTCATGACCATCATGAAGTTGTTTTTAATTTATGCATTACTTAAGATGACTATGATCTTTTGTCACGAGTATCCAGAAGGTTATCTTCAATGGTTAATGTTCTTTTAACTATCACAAAGTTTTTGGACTAGTTTAAGACTATTAGGATAGTTAATTTATGTTGATTCAGTCCCCTTCGATGGCATTCATTTTGTCATCCTTCAAAATCACCTGGACATACAACTCATATATGTAAAAAATTAACCATACAATTCATGATTTCCAAACCTAAAATAGTGATTTAATACTCATATAAGAGTCCAAACAATGGCCTTCAAGGGGCAAGACAGTCAAAAGCAGTCAAGGTGATGTTCTTAAGAGTTGATACGGTCACAGGGAGGCTTAGTATTAGAGATACACCTTTACATAGCACAATCTCTCAACACCTTATGGTCTCCACAAACTCTTGCAACAAAAAAGTTTCACAAACTTGTGTTCTATATTGGCTTCACAAACTCTCGCAATGACCCTTCAATGAATTAGATCTCCAAGGTCTACAACTTGCACTCAAGGATTCAAACCTTCACATGGGCTTGATGAGGCATCTAACAAGATTAAGTTCACCAACCTAACACAACCAAACCTAATTTCCTTATATGGTTTCAAACCCAAAACTTAATCAATGTTTTGAACACCCATTATCAAGTTACATCACATATCTCAAAATCAACCTTGACTTCTTTGGACTATGTGCCTCAAAAATGACCTTTTTTTTTGTTGTCCTAAAAGGGCTAATTAGGCCTATATTACAAAGGAACTATCCTTTAAACTTTCCATAGACCCCTAAACTTGTTGTGGAAGCATTCTTCATGTGTCCAAACCCTCAAAAGAATAATTTTTTTAGGAGAAACATTCACCTACATGCCAAACCACAAAACCCTTAGTTTGGGCAAAATTAAGGAGGGTTTATTGAAAATAATGGTTCCTGACACTTTCTCCTTAGACCACTACTTCAAACACCTTAGAATACACCTACACATTCTCACCAAACCATAAGACAAACATTTTCTTTTGATATTTTTTCAAATACCCTCTTTGGTTCCTCTTTCCCACATGAAAACAGTCTTTAAAACCCTAGGGCATCACACTAAAACCACACCAACTGATCTTCTCTGCGTACCAAATCATGAGAACACTTAGATTACTCTTTGAAGATTCATTCCACTGAGATACAAGTCATGACAGTAGGTGGAATGACTAAAACATTGTTTAAACCCCAACCAGAGCCCTCATTGGCCTTATACAAGCAATTTTAGAAATTTGGTTAAATCTCCCTCTAAACCTAATGAAAACCTCTCAAACTTGATTCAAAAGAAAGTTAACATAGACCCTTAACACATCAAATGAATTTTAAGTCTAGACAATACTGTATAGGGCTGTAGTACGGTCTGAAATAGAGAAAATGCAGAGAAAAACATGGTTATAGCAGAACAACAGAGTAAATGTTGTTCTTTCTTCATCAAAATTCGTGTCTTCTTCCTTGTGTCTTCATTTGGAGACTTATTACATCATTTTTCTTATTATTCATGCTTGTAGAAATCATCATCATGCCAAGGAAATGAGCAAAGACTCTAACACCAAAAGAGCGTGAAGTTGAGAATGAGAGGAAAAGAGAATGAATGAGGCGAATTCGGGAAAGTAGGAAATTGTCAACCATACAAGAAGACATTCCACCATTGCCAGTTGAAGAGGAACGTGACACGTCTAATGAAGCTAAGAGAGAGATGGAATTGGTGGCACAAAGGAAACGAATGCAAAACCTTCGTGCAATGAGAAAAGTGAATCTCCAAGTTGGAGGCACTCCATCGTCCACAGGTCAAGTTGAAGGAACACCATCATTAGCTTCTCTAATTGGAGACACTCCATCTTTCACAGGTGAAGTAGAAGGCACATCTGCATTTTCTTCTCAAGTTGGTGACACGCCATCATTCACACCTCAAGTTGAAGGTACTTCATTTTTAACCTTTTCACCTCCAATTGAAGGTACGTCATCTATCCCATCTCAAGTAAATATTAAAGAAACTCCCAATGTTCAGTCTACTTTACCAAATAAAATGCCTCCTAGAATTTTGCATAGGAGGCCTAAGTTTCTAATTGATATTGATGAGAATGTATTGGAGCCCATGCAGGATAAGATTCCCATGCGCACTTGCCAAAGATATGGAAATTATTCTTTGAGAATTTAAATGAAATCGGAAGATGTCAACTCTTTGTTGAACTAATGAGAAATCTGAAATTTAGGCCCACTATGAAGATTCTTGGCCTAAGAACATCGAATGCATCAAGTGAAAAACAATTGTCAAGAATCTAATGAGTGCGTATGAGAGTGTGGGTTCCACCTCACACACCAAGGATAGTAATGTCACATGACGTGTCATTACATCGACAATTGTAATCCAACAAATAAAAAAAGCTTGCCTCATTAGAAAGACAAGTCAAGCATTGAAAATAAATACAAAAACTCTAATGAGAGTCATTGGAAGATGTCAAAGAGTTGAGGATCCTAACATTAATGAATTGTGGGCATTGTCTAGGAGACTCCCACAGAAAGACAAAGTTGTTGTCGAAGCTTTAAGATCCCTAATTGAAGACTTTTGGAAGAATTGTACAAGGGTATCTCTGAATCAAAGGGATGTGGTAAGAAGGAGAATTGGTAGTCGAAACCATGAGCCACATCCAAAGCTTTTTTTGGATATGACTCAAACATAGTTTTTTGGTAAATTTCTAGAGAAGTATCCTCAAATTAAAATTTCTCAAAGATATTTTGAAATGCTAAAACCTTTCTTTGTCAAAATAAATCACACACACACTACTTGTTGTTGTAGATTACATATTGGATTTTCTAACCATTTTGATGTTTATTGGTCTATATGTTTAGATTTGCATACTAACAATGTTTTGCAGGATTGTGGCATACGTGCCCCACCAACTACCTCAAGAGACTTCATATCAATGACTTTATGTGATAGCGAGGAAGGTCAAATACTCTACAAGAAATTATGCTTGGATGGTACATGTCAGCATTGTGGTGGCTTGAAACGTATGCCAATATGTGAACATATGGAAAGAACACATGTGGTTGGAAATGAACTAGTAGAGTACGACAAGTATAAAACAGTGGCATACAATACAAGAGATGGTAAAGAAGCAAAGAGGTGTGAACATGTTATTTAGAAGATTCCAGTGTATTAGTTTATGCCTATATTTCATGACAAAATAGTGTATGAGTATGTAAGACATGCCCATAGAGCTCGATGGTTGGAATTGCAATTCAAGTTATCAAGGACACATTTCCAGTTGGTAGCATTGTTTCAGTTGTTGAATTTGTAGAGAACTACAGTCTACAGCCACAGTGTGAGGTGCAATCCCAATATTATAACTTGACACAGGTTTCTATATTTGTGCACATTGCATTCATTCATGCAAATGATAGTATAGAGGATGACAAAAAGATCAAAAGTGAGTATCATTTTTATATAAGCGATGATCGTACGCATTCCATGGAGTTCATGCAAGGTTGTTTTCAGGTGTTCTACAATGATCTGGCTAGGAGAGACATATCATTCAATCAGCATATCATATGGTTGAATAACTGTGCATCACAATTCATGAACTCGCAGAATTTCTATTGGCTGAGCAGGAGGCATATTATTACAGGTGTTTAGCATATGTGGAACTTTTGTGAGGCCTAACATGGAAAGGGGGAGCATGATGGTGCATGAGCGTGTATCAAATGAGCCATAGCACAAGAACAATTAAAGTATAAAGACAATGCAAAGTTGACAGATGTAAAATCAATCATCGAGTGGTGTAATGCTTTGATGGGTATAGGTAATGAAGGTAAGTCTTTAGTTCATAGATTTTTTTGGATGATAGATGATACTAACATCACACCATATGAGGACTGTTGTACACTGGTAGGATCAAGTGAGCTACACTCTCTCAGAAGTTTAATTTCAGGTTCATAGAGTATACATACATGGAAGATGGCGTGCTTTTGTTCTCAATGTACAATTCAAGCCTGGAATGAGTGTGAGTCACATGAGTGGGTTGACTAATGGCAGTTCAGTTATGCTAGCCCACTTGACATGTATTGACCCCCGACGACACTGGAATTAACAGAGATGGAATCGTTAGTTAACTTTGACCACATATCAGATCTAGTTCAACCAGGTAATATATCTACTTGCATCATTAAATTTGAAATTCCTAATGTTATCTTAAACTTTGTAGTATTTTTGTAATGTTGACTAATTTCATCTAATTTGCTACACATATCATTGTAGGGCATGTTTATGTAGTTATTGTAGATGAAGATAATGAAGAGGGAACAAATTATTACTTGTGTCATTGTGTTGAGGCCAAAAAGAAATTGAAGGCCCCAGTTACAGATGGAGAAAATATCAAATACCCTATAGGCTCAGTGGTTGTTACTGGAACATGGCTTAGAAGGTACCCACATAAGAGTGTTAATGTTTAGTTGTTTGAGGACTTTGACATGCATCAGAAGATTCTTCATTACTCCAACCTTGTCATGGAAACCAATGTTTATTTGATACAATATCGAGGTAGACCTTTGAACAAGACTTTGTGGAAGGTGTGTGACTTTGACCATGATGCAATACTTGACACAATAAAGAGTAGAGAAGACCCAGATGGTTCGTTGGATTAATTTGTAAGTATGCATAAAAATTTCCTAGATGGTTACTTGTACTTTGTTTTGTATATAAATAGTAGTATGAATTGCTTCCCTCCAGTATATTTATGTTTAGTCAATTTTGCTTTATGATGGTTCTCACAGGAGGTCACAACTCCAGTCCATCCAACTACAGACAAAGAAGCTTGACAAAAGATGATGGAGAGTGATCATCAAATGGCGGTAAGTGATCGATTACATAAGTGATGTTATATATTTCATGTACATTTTGTTATAGTAATGTGCATATTGTTTGATTGTATTAACAAGTGGAGCTGCATGAGCTTGAACTGTCGAAGAGGTCTACTCGACGATAGAGAGAGGATCAGTCATGGATATTTTTGTATATATGCCTGTATGGCTTTGTTTGGACATGCCTATATGGTTTTGTATGTAAACTAGATGTTATGTTCATGACATTATGTATACGACAGTTTATATTAAATATTAAATATAATGATAAATTATCCTTGAGCAGTGGTATGAACTGTGGGTAGTGAAGGCCTCATGTTTCATTTGATTTGTTTTCTATGGTATACATTTGATGTTTGCATCATCATCATGTTATGCTTCATGGGGTTAGATCTAAGTAATGGATGAAGTTGATCCTAATTGGTCTTAATCTTGTTCACTCATGTTTCACTCATGTCATATCTATATTCATGTCACAGGGTTTGGATGTTAGTTCATAATATTCATGTTTATCATGTTACAATAGTAGGACATAGTTGCTTATGTTATTGGTTCATGCCATTGGATCATTGGATTTAGTTGTGGTTCTTCATCATAACATGTCATGCTTTCAAGAGTTAGATTGGGTTATGGTTCTTCCTCATGCCAAGAGTTTGTTCATGTCTTCATGCTTCTTTCTCCTCCACGTCTTTAGTGTTCTCAGTGTCTTCATGTGTCAAGGATTTCTTCAAATGTATTCTTACAAAATGCTTCAGTTTCATGCAGTGGAAAGGTGCTAGGAGTGACATTTTGCATTCCATAGGTAGCCCAGAATGACTGAGACACTTGGTGCACGAAACGAGACCTCCCCTAGCATTTACCCACCCACCCCGATGTGTTGGTGTAGTCTATTTGGCCCCACAATGAGTAAAACAAAAAATATGGCACCTGTCAACCTTTCCATTGCATGAAACTGAAGCATTTTGTAAGAATGCGTTTGATTCTGGCACGGTCAAATAGATAGGAGTTGAACGAAACTGAGAGAGGTTATTGTAGATGAAATTCACATGCACCTCTAGATCTAAACAAAACATTCCCAGCTACCACAAATTCCAAGAACTGTCTCGTCAAAGTTTGGCATTTTTTTTGTCTTAGGGAGCTTAAGGGACTTTACCGGTAGCTTGCTGCCCCGAATGATTGCGATGCTCAGCACAGGAAACGAGACCTCCCCTAGCATTTGCCTACCCATGTTGACTCGTTGGTGAAGTCCATTCGGCCCCACGAGCTATGGAATGCAAAATTTCACTCCTAGCACCTTTCCACTACATGAAACTAAAGCATTTTACAAGAATGCATTTGATTTTGGCATGGTCAAATGGACATGATTTGAACGAAACCGAGAGAGGTTATTGTGGAAAGACCCCACTTGCACCTATAAGTCCAAATGGAACATTCCTAGCTACCACAAATTATAAGAACTATGTCGTCAAAGTTTGGCAGTTTTTTCATCTTAGGGAGCTTAAGGGACTTTGCCAGTAGCCTGCTGCCCTGAATGACTGCGATGCTTGGCACATGAAACAAGACCTCCCCTAGCATTTACCCACCCACCCTGATGCGTTGGCGAAGTTCGTTCAGCCCCACGAGCTATGGAATGCAAAATGTCACTCCTAGCACCTTTCCACTACATAAAACTAAAGTATTTGGCAAGAATGCATTTGATTCTGGCACAGTCAAATGGACAAGATTTGAACAAAACTAAGAGAGGTTATTGTGGACAAACCCCACTTGCACCTGTAGGTCCAAATGGAACATTCCCAGCTATCATGAATTCTAAGAACTATCCCATCAAAGTTTGGTATTTTTTTTGTCTTAGGGAGCTTAAGGGACTTTGTCGGTAGCCTGCTACCTTGAATGACTACAATGCTTGGCACATGAAATGAGACCTATTTACCCACCCACCCTGATGTGTTGGTGAAGTCCATTCAGCCCCATGAGCTATGGAATGTAAAATGTCACTCCTAGCACCTTTCCACTGCATGAAACTGAAGCATTTTGCAAGAATGTGTTTGATTCTGGCACGGTCAAATGGACAAGATGTGAATGAAACCGAGAGAGGTTATTGTGGATGGACCCCAGCTACCACGAATTCTAAGAACTATCACGTCAAAGTTTGGCAGTTTTTTTGTCTTAGGGATCTTAAGGGACTTTGTCGATAGCCTGCTGCCCCGAATGACTGCAGCGCTTGGCACACAAAATGAGACCTCCCCTGTCATTTACCCACCCATCCTAACGCGTTGGCGAAGTCCGTTCAGCCCCACGAGCTATGGAATGCAAAATGTCACTCCTAGCACCTTTCCACTACATGAACCCGAAGCATTTTGCAAGAATGTGTTTGATTCTGGCATCGTCAAACGGACATGAGTTGAACAAAACCAAGAGAGGTTATTGTAGACAGATTCCACATGCACCTGTAGGTCCAAACAAAATGTTCCTAGCTGCCATGAATTCAGAGAACTGTCCCATCAAAGTTTTGCAATTTTTTCATCTTAGGGAGCTTAAGGGACTTTGTCGGTAGCCTACTACCCTGAACGACTGCGACGCTTGGCTCATAAAATGAGACCTCCCTTGGCATTTACCCACCCATCCCAATGTGTTGGCAAAGTTCGTTCAGCCCCACGAGCTATGGAATGCAAAATGTCACTCCTAGCACCTTTCCACTGCATGAAACTAAAGCATTTTGCAAGAATTCATTTGATTTCAGCACGATCAAACATACTGGAGTTGACCAAAACTGAGAGAGGTTATTGTGGACAGATCCTACGTGCACCTGTAAATCCAAATGAAACATTCCTAAATGCCACAACTTCCAAGAACTGCTCCGTCAAAGTTGGGTAGTTTTTTCATCTTAGGGATCTTAACAGACTTTGCCGGTACCCTGCTGCCTTGAACGACTACGGTGCTTGGCACATGAAATGAGACCTCCCCTAGCATTTACCCACCCACCCCGACATGTTGGTGAATTCCATTCGCCCCCACAAGCTATGGAATGCAAAATGTCACTCCTAGCACCTTTCCATTGTTTACATGTTGACAACTTTTGTAAAATGAAGTCAAAATAACTCTATTGACCTTGCACATGGTCTATTATGACTTTATTAGACCAAAAAAAACTCAATTACATGTGAATCAAACAACCTTCAAAGTGCCTAGTCTCAACCTTCATACTTTTCATGTTTCAATCGGGCCTAATCTAGTAGGAAAATAGACCCTATTTTTGGGGTTTTTCTCTCAAACTTTCCAAAAGACCTCCCAAAATAAATACATATTTAGATACTCATTTCCAAGTTACATAACATATCTCAAAACCAATAGTGACTCCTTTGGACCATGTACCTCAAAAATGGCATTTTTTGCTGTCTAAAATACGCTAATTAGGCCTAGTTTGTGAAGAAACATACCTTTAAACATCCAACAACCCCCTAGAATTGATGGGGGAGCATCTCCCATGTGTCCAAACTCTCAAAAACACAATTAGTTTCAAGAGAAACCCTCACTAACATACCAAACCCCAAAAAACCTCAATCTAGGCCAATTTGAGGAGGGTTTATTGAAACTCTAGCTTCTATACACTCTCAGACTTTGCCAACACTTGGAACAGTTCAAAAATGGTCTTCATATGCTTTAAGAACCATATCCCAGTACTTTCCAACCTTCTTTTAACAAACCCTAGCCTAAAACCACCCTTTCTTGCTTGGAAACAAGGCAAAACTTGCCTAGGACAACACCATAGTTTGGTCAAACTCCATCTCCTACTTCCCTGACTTCATGGGCATCTAAAACACATCCAAACCAAACCATTACACTAAGTTATAGGGTCATATAGCAAGGAGAATGGTCTGAAACATCCCTTTACACACTCAAACCCTTGTTTTGAGGTTTACAAAGGCAGTTTCAGAAAAATGAAGATATCTCACTCAAAACTCAATGGTTTCTCCTCAAACCATGTGCATTTGAAAGTTAAGACATACCATTACCACTTCCAATAGATTTTAGCACATGGCTGGGCCATACAGGGTCATGGTACAACCTGGAACAACATTTTTGTAGAAAAAAAAAACTAAAATTTTATTTAAATTTTGTAATACAAAACTCATCTCCCTTCTCTCCTCGGGGTATGTGAGGGCTTTAATACATGTTTTAAATAGTTTCAGATGATCTACAACTACCACAACCAACCACATGGTCATTTTCCAACTCTCCAATACATGTATACATTGCATTTTCAAAACAACCCTTAGAAACATTTGCATTACATGAATTTTATTTGACTAAACATGACTCAACATGACTCCAAAATAAAGAAAATTGGTCATATTGACCTTATTACATGTATCATGGTCTACAATGACCTTATTTGATGTAAAAAGACTCAAATTACTTCAAGACATCCTAGACTCAACCTGTTAAGACCTTCAAATGACCCAATTTTGTAAAAGATGGTGTTGGTGCTCCTGCACCAAAAGCCAAATTCCAAAACCTTCGAAATGGTATCTTTGGAACACAATATAGATATCCATTAAATTTTAGGAAAAGTAGTAGAAAACTCAGTTTTATTCAACTTTGCCCTTCAAAACCTTCTTCACCAACCCCTCCTCGGTGTGTGTGAAGGTTTTTATACATGTTTACAACAGTTCCAATCGATCATAACTGACTTTCAACCTATTTGATCATTGGGTAACCTCCTTATTACATGATTTGTTAAGTTGACAAAGCAACTTCTTACCACTACTTGCATTATTAGACTTTTTGTTTGACAACATAAAACATGACTCGCTTGTAGAATTAACTTCTAGAGGAAAGACTACACCTCAAGATTAGTCTTTGTAATTGCTTGCAAAATTTTTATGTCATTTGGATTAAAAAATGACAAGTTGTGGGATGGGACATCAGGCGGGAAAGGTGTTTTTGAAAAATGGTGATGGCAGTAATGGTGGGAAGGTAGTAGTAGGTGCAGGCGCAATGTTGGTGGTTGGCAGTTTGGCTGATGGAAACCTGACTATTGGTGACAGTGTAATGGACAGAGAAGGTTTGGAGGAGGGCCCAGTTGACAATGTTTCCATTGGCACTTTTAGGAGTCGTCCAACCTCCTCGGAAGTAGAGTTTAGACTACTTGACCCAAGTGGATCCAAGGTAGTGGGATCCCCCAAGAAGCCTAAGGAGGATCCCAAGAATCCTTCACAGAAGGCAAACTCTAACCCATGGAAATCTCTTTTTTGCTCTTCGGATCCAGGTTCAAGTAAGTTTTCTTTATTAGTCCCTGACAGTGTGGTGGAGAATGACATTTCTCATATGGATCTATCTTTGGTGGGTAAATTCTTAGGCCCCAGACCTAATATAGAAGTTGTTAGGTCTTGGGCTTCTTTTCATTTTCTTTCTCTTATGAAGAAGATTTACTGAGTACCTTCGCTGGTGGACCATGGGTTATCGGGAACTCTACTTTGGCCTTGTATAAATGGGAGCCCAACTTTGATGCAATGAAAACCACTTTCAACGTAGCCCCTGTGTGGGTTAGATTCCCTGGACTATCGATGGAATTCTGGGATGAAGAGGTCTTCAAGGGATTAGCAAGTACTTTTGGTAGCCTGCTTATGGTGGATCCGGTCATTGTATCTAGGAAGAGACTTGTGTATGCCAGGGTATGTGTTTTGGTTAACCAATCTATGGACCTGCCCTCTTCCATTAAGATTAACTCTAAATTCGGTGTATGGGAACAGGCTATAGAGTTTGAATCTATTCCTTTTGCATGTTTTTTTATGTAAAAAGATAGGTCATTGGGTGAAACACTGCCCCTCTAAGAAAAGTAGACCTAATCACAAGGTTTGGAAAGAGAAACAAGAAAGCTAGAAGGAGGAATCCAATATCCAGCAAAAGGAGGTTTCTCAGAAAGAACCTCAAGCCAAAGAAGCAGAGATGGAGATGATCCCGTTTGCCCCCAGGAGCAAAGAGCCTTTAGCTCTAGATTTGGATTCTCTGAAGGGAACCATGACCATTTCTCTAGTAGAAGATCTAGATGAGGATACAATTATGGTTATGGGTTCCCCAGAGGGAGCTAAGATTAGTTCTTTCAATGAATGTCCCCTTACTCCCAAGGGTGAAGACGAGGCACCTTGCTCTCCCAAACAGATCATGGAGTCTGTTGAAGAGAGTTTGATAGAAGAAGTGCCCTTTGTAGAGGTTAAGGGTAGAAAGAAGAAAAAAGGAGCTACACCACCCCTTAATGGGGTAGCTACCAGGAGCTCCTACAAAGCGAATGTAGGAATGGAAAAGAGAAGACCTAGAAGACCATCAGCAAGTGCTATTAGGGAAAGGGATAGCATGAAGGAAATAGCAAGAGGGATGCAAAAGACCCTCATGGAGCTATGCTCAAAGAGTACAAAACAAGGGTTATCATGAAGATCCTATCCTGAAATATCAGGGGGTTAAATAACAGTCATAAGCATGACCTCCTGTCTAACCTAATCTAGGATATCAAGCTAGATATTTTGTTGATTCAAGAAATGAAGATGCAGATTGAAAAACTAGACCTCATTAAGAATAGATTTTTTTCTAAGGTGGACTACATGGAAGTAGCTTTAAGGGCGCTTCTAGAGGAGTAGCTACTCTTTGGAATCCTAAAATTGTCATTGGCTCCCCTATTCTTGCGGATTCTAACCAAGTTGTCACCAAGTTTGTCCATAAAAAAGATGAAACGGCCTGGGTTATCTCTAACATCTATGCTCCTAACAATAAGAATGCAAGGATAGTCCTCTAGCATAGACTTAGTTATAGCAAAAGCTTAAGCCCTAATTCTAAATGGCTTGTCATGGGAGATTTTAACTCTGTGCTCAAAGAAGATGAGAAAAAGGGTGGGGCCCTAGCTCCTCTAGACTCCAGAATGGACTTAATGGACTTCATTAACAAGGAAGCACTGTTAGATATGGATCTCAAGGGGGCGAGGTTTACTTGGTCCAATCAAAGAACTGGGGAGAACCTCATCCAAGTTCGGTTAGACAGAGCGCTTGTTTCGTTGGAATGGCTTGACTCTTATTTCTACAATTTAACGGCTCTCACTAGGCTTGGTTCAGACCACTTTTCGATTGTTCTTTGTGCTGATTAAAAAGGTAAGAGGAAGAGATTCCCCTTTAGATTTGAGAAGATGTGGTTGTGTCATCTAGAGTTAAAAGATGAAATTAGAAGTTGGTGGGACATTCAGGTTGAGGGATCGGTGATGTACAGATTGGTTAAGAAATTATAGAATTTTAAGAGTAATGTGCAAAAATGGAACAAATCTTCCTTCGGTCAAATATTTTAGGAGAAAGAGAAGGTGAAAGAAGAGTTGGATAAACTTCAAACTAAAATACAAAATGATGGTATGAATGCTGAAACTAGAGAGGTTGAGATTGATCTCCTCAACTCACTCCATAAGATTGTTTCTAGAGAGGAAGATTTCTGGAAACAGAGACTAGGGCACTGTGGCTGAAAAGTGGAGATCGTAATACCAAATTTTTCCGCTTAATGACTATGAAGAATAGATCTACTAATAGGATCAAAAGTATATCTAAGAAGGACAATATCTTAATGGAGGAAGCTGAAATTCAGAAGGAAGCTAAGGTATTCTTCTCCTCTCTTCTCAATATTGAAGGTCCCTTGGATTAGGATATGGAAGCATCTATGCTACAGGTTATTCCCAATGTCCTGGAAGATGCAGACAACAAGATGATGACCAAAGTCCCTTCAGAAGATGAAGTTAAAAGAGCTATCTTCTCCTTTGAAGGTAATAAGGCCCTTGGACCAGATGGGTTCCCTCATTTCTTCTTCCAAACTTTCTGGGACATTGTAGCTAAAGATACTTGTGATGCCACTAAAGAATTTTTTGGCAGCAAGAGGTTACTGAAAGAATTTAATTTCATGTTTCTTGTGCTCATTTTGAAGAAGAATGGAGCTAACACCTTTTCTGATTTTCATCCCATTAGTCTATGTAATTCCTTTTTCAAGATTATCTCTAAAGTTGTTGCTTGCAGAATCCAACTCCTTCTCCCGCATCTCATTTCGGTGCAACAAAGTGGGTTTGTTTTAGGTAGACAAATCCTTGACTCAATCATCACAGTTTAGGAAAACATACTCTCTAGGGGTGAAGAAGAAGGAGGGCTTCTTGCTTAAACTTGATCTCATGAAAGCATATGACAGAGTGGGTTGGAACTTTCTTTCCAATGTTCTTTGCAAGTTTGGTTTTAATAAGAAATCCATTCAACTTATCCAGCAACTTTTCTAGACTCTAAAATTCTCGGTCCTAGTTAATGGAACTCTGACCTTTTTTTTTATTAGCTCGAGAGGCCTGAGACAAGGCAACCCTATCTCACCTTTCTCGTTTGTCATCATGGTGGAAGTCCTGGGTAGAAACATTCAAAAGGGGATTCTTCAAGGGAGTTTCAAAGGTCTTCGTCCATCCTCACTAGGACCTTCTTGTTCTCATCAATAGTTTGTTGATGATACTATTATAATGGGAAATGCTACTGTCAAGGAAGCTCAAACTGTGAGAAGCATTCTACTTAATTATGAAAAGGCTTCAGGTCAAAAAATCAATTTACCCAAAAGTTTGATTTTTTTCTTTAACACTCTGGAACCCGAACAGAAAAAGATAGCCCGAATATTGCAATGCAAAGTGGAATCCCTAACTTCCATATATCTGGGGTTACCTCTCTATGAGAAGCATGTCCTTGATTCATTCTAGCAGAGTATGGTTGATAAGTTGCACTCAAAGTTGGTGGGATGGAAAGGTGCTACCTTGAGCCAGGCCAGTAAAATTCTGTTGATTAAAGCCTCTCTCCAAAATCTCCTAGTTTATTCCATGTCACTATTCAAAATGCCTACCAAAATCAGAGAACGGATTGAGCAAATCCGGAAAATGTTTCTGTGGTCTGGTACTGAGGAGAAAAAATGTATCCCATTAGTGGCATGGGAGTCAGTTTGTAGACCTAAAAGGTTAGGTGGTCTAAGCCTGAGAAAACTAAAGGAATTTAACTCAGCCCTCCTTGCTACCAATGCTTGGCGCCTTATGACGGAGAAGAAAGAATGGATAGAAATTGTGAATAACAAATACCTGAGAGGGATCAATAATTTTAGTGAAATGTTGGAATGTCTTACTTTGCCTGAAGGATCTAAAATATGGAAAAATATCTCCCAGTCTGAGCAAATCATCAAAATGGGCTCTTTGTGGAAGATTGGTGATGGTAGTGTTGTGTGGTTACACAACACGCCCCATTTTGCCTTAGCAAAACAGGGATCCAACTTTTCTTTCTTCTTGTTGCTTGTTTGTTTCTTGTTTTGGGCGGTTTAGTAAAATCAGTCATGCATGTAATCTTTTGAGAAGGTGGATGTGCCACTAGATGAGGTCAGTTGTCAAAGTCAGTAGTTGCTATTATTAACCTCATGGTTGGAAAGTATTCAAAATTCTAAGCAAGTTTGTCTTTTGGATCACCCCAAAATTATCTAAGGGAAGAAAGTTATGTGCAGTCAAAGTTTGGTCAAACCTAACATTACCAAGGTGGGGGGTCATATTTCTAATATCAATCATATTTGATAAGATCACCCAAACCTAGAATCATCACCTGACAACCACTAGGGGCGCGATATGTGAACGTCAAAATTAGATAAGAGCTGGTGTCTACCCGTCAACGAACCTCACATACTATCCCGGGGGGTCATATTTTCTAACATTAGTCACCTTACAAATATCACCCCTTCGTAGATATCACCCTACGCCAATATGAGAATGACGTCATTTAATTCAAATGAATGAAAGAAATCACCCTGATGATGACATCATCATCCCATCTGAAATACGGGGGGGTCATATATCTAATATCTGTCATATCTCTTAATATGACGATGACGTCACTAAAACATGATAACTAAACAACATCAAAGACATGATGATGTCATCACGATCTTTTTCCAAAGAGGGGGGGTCATATTTTAAATTACCGCTGATTTTAATTCCATGACCCAATATGCATCATAGTCAAGGTTGACCATATCACTCGATTCTTTTGCACATAGTTATCCCGCGCAAGGAGGGGGGGTCATATTATCCAAGGGTGGTCATATTTTTGAATATCCCTGATCTTTTGAAGATCACCCCCTTTAACATTAAATGCAATTAAAGTTGAACTCCCGCCAATTAAAAATACGAATCTAACACTTGGCGACATCTACAAATTCCCTGCAAATGATCGACAGATTTAATCAAGATAGCACATTTACCCTAATTCATCTTATTGATCTATTTAAAGGTAAATTTCAAAGGTCATTTTCATTTCCCTTGTGATAAATCGAAAGTTACAGAGCTCCAAAGTCAAACCCTCATCAGCTACCGGTCAACAGATTAGATCCTTCAATGTAACAAAATGGAATGGGTGATCTTGTACGTTTACAGTCTTTTCCCATAATCACTCATCTAATCCAAAGGAAAGTGTTATTAGGTAAGTAACTGCAAAACCTCCCCGTTGTCATTTTCTGCAACTCTAGGTAGAGTATTTGTCTTTACTAGGGTAAACTCCTATGATGATGCATAGATAAATTAGATAAAGGGGTAATAAACAAAAATACATGATATTGTTTAGGGAAATACATATGCCTATCATAGGGTAAAGTATACCATGTCTATTACAAGAATTAATGGCCAACTTAAGGAGAAACAGGTCTGAGGCTGAGTTTTTGAAGCCCATGTTTGTGCAACTAGAAGGGGTACAATTCATGTACGGGGTGATTGGTGATACACATCAAGGGGATACAGATTTGGATGTATGGTCAACAAGATTGGACAATGACATAGATAATCCTATTCTGGATAGGGTGTTTACCTTTGGTATGTGGCACGCGACTGGTTTTCCCTATGCCATGATGCCCTAGAATTGGTAGTGGAGTGTGCAAGAAATTATAACATGGAAACTAGGCGGGTGGAAAAACATGGAAGGATATAGGCTGACTTTTCGATCAAGGGCATCACTGCCACTTTCAACTTACCAGTAGGGAATAAGGTGGTTAATGTGGACCTTCGTAAACTGGAGGCAGAATATAACAATAACAAGAAGAATGCCAGGAAGAAGATGTATCAATGGAGGTCGAAGAATAGCACTTATACAACTTTAGCCAACCTACCAATATACTTGTACAAGTTCAACTTTGATGATGAGTACCAATATATAATTGCCCTACTAAGCAAGATGACCAGTAGACCTAATGCTGGTAGTTTTGAGAATTAGATGTTTGGGATCATCTAGATGGTCTTATACTCAGATAATAAACCCCTATGGGCCAAAATCATCAGTGACTCACTGGATGAGGGGATGAGGAGCTTGGGAGGACAGACATGTTTATTTTACATGACCTCATATGTGGTGTATTCTTGCACATTCAAAGGGACATTTGATGCCCTAAGAATAGTAGGCAAGGTTTGCAGTGATGTGGATGATGTGCATATATGGGATCATTATCCCCAGTTATAGGGAAAAGTATACCTCCAGGACTACAAATTGGTAAATGATGCATTCTCAATGCACCTGGTAAGAACCATGGAGGAAGACAGGAATTAAAGACTGAGCATGGAAGCTCAAGAGGTCATTTATAAACATGGAGTATGGTTTATCCAATTTTCTACCTTCTCATATATCAGGGTTGAGGGATTTGAAGGACAACCTTTTATGCTGCCAAGATACCCTACTAATAGGGTCGTCCTGATGGAGTTTGTTAGACAGATATCTACAGCGGTGGAGGCCTATAAGGCATAGAGGAAGATTCCTCTGGTTTTATTCCCAGTATCTATGGGATGGTACATGTGTTTAGATTCAGAGAGCATAAAGCATGCTATTAGGGGATTAAAATTGATGTAGTTATAGCCATTTCCTCTTGCCAAATCATATGATCCTTATGGCAGGATGCAGAAGCTATTAGGAAAGAAAATACATCAAAAGCATCTAGATGATTTTTGGACGGATTGTGATGATGAGGCTGAGGTGAGGAGAAGGAAGTATCAAAGGCTCACATTGAACCAAATCAAAACTTTTGACTGCATCCTAGTGCTAGCACAGTTGCATAAAGATGATGGGAAGGTAATGTCAGATGAGTATGAAAGTAAGAAGGTGTACAATGACACCATATCAACTCCTGATCTCATACAACAAGAAGATATATCCTTAGATTAGATGATGCAGGGGCTGATCTAGCTGACCCAAGCTTGGGTAGATGCAGAAATAGCCAAATTGAAGAAAAGAGGCATGGCCCTTACTATTGATAACAAGAAAAAGAGACAAGAATTGTCTAATGAGGAATATGATGATTTCCTTACGGAGAAGAGAAAATCTAATGGGGAGAGATTACCCACTGAAAAATAAAAGAAGATACCTTCCAAAGGTAAGAAGGGTGACAATGAACCAAGGGGAGTGATCATAGAAAGGGTTGCCATTAAGGATGGGGGGGCATCCACATTAGTTCATGCATCCACATTAGCTCATGTCTCCTTAGTGTCACAGCCTCCACTAGCAAAACCAAAGACCAAGAGAATTTTGAGGCCTACTGATGAGAGTACAGAAATGCAAGTGGAAGGGTAGACCCTACAACATGACTTAGAGGAAGATAACCCCTTGGGAGAAGAACAATTGAGCAAAGAACCCAAAGATGATGACTTGTTTATAGCAAGCAAGAAGATGAATGGGATGTCACTGATGTCACCACCCAAGAAACAAAGAACATCTATGAGAGGAGAGGTCCACACTAACCCCATCATGTTGAGAGGAATGGGTGGTGAGGTTTTTAGGAAAGAGCTTCAGCATGATGTCCCCCTTCCTATAATAATTAAATTTAAAACTGAGAAGGTTGAAGAGCAAACAAGAGAAACACTCATGGAGAGTAAGGAGCTCCCTTTCTCCTTAGATGATACAGTAGAGTTATCATATGATGAGGTAGTCTAGGATGTGGCTACTCAACATATGGAAGCCCTAGTTGCTAACACCAGGATGACTCCTCATGGGACTCCATTAGCCCAGATGAGGGTGTTAGAAGAAGAAAAATAGATGGAAGAAATGAAATAGGATAGTCCTGAAAAGGTGGCTAAATATATAGGGCTAGACAAGTTGGTTGATCAGGTTACAAGCCTTGTAGCCATAGACATAGCATATAGGGGTGATGTAAGCCCAAGAAAAGAAAACAATCCACCCATAGAATCTAAAAGGATTGAAGAGACAGAGCATACAAAGAAGCATAGTGCTACTCTTAATCAAGATCAAAAACAACATAAGACACCCACTAAATCAAAAACATTAGAAACCCAACAACAAAGTGGGGGTGATCAGAGCATATCAGACATCGGTATTGTTCAGGCCCAAAGCAGTTCATCATTGTCTCAGGATAAGGCTGATCAAGAGATGCTCCACCAAGATGCTCAGAAGGAACATGGCATATCTCCACCACACATTGAGTAGGGAGACCCACAAAATGCACCAAGGACTAAAGAAAAATTAGGTCAAGAAGGGCTTAAGTCAGAAAACATTAGTACACCAAAAGAAGGAGAGCAAAAAATAACCCATGACCGGGGTACTGATGCAGAAATAAAGAATGTGACTGAGGGTGATCAGGATCATCTCCAAGGTCAAAATGTACAAGCCTTTCAGGAGGTTAATGTATCACTAGGTGAGAAAGACAAGGAGGGTGATGGAGTTCCAAAGGAGAGCTCACAAAATGAAGCACAAGATCAAAATGTGGATATTCCACAAGATCCTCCTTTACAAAAGGCAGTCCCTCAACAAGAAGAACCCTAGTAAGATCCCCCTCATGATGAACTGCATGAGGAAGAAATCAAGAAGGTTCCTTCGCCACCAAGGATAGAAGATGATACAGGAGGGTAGGATACCTATGACACAGAAAAGGGTCACCAAGAATTTGGAGGTGATATACCTCATTGGCTGAGAAAAGAAATAGATGTAGAACAAGTGGAAGAAGTTCAAGATTTTGATGTGTCTACCCTATTTGCTAAAAGCATGATGAAGCTGAGGAGAAAGGCCATGCTAACATCCACAATAAAAAGAGATCCTACTATAGGTAGGAGGACCGCACAAGAAGCCCTCCCTATAATTGAGAAGGAGAAAGGTAAAATAAGCCTAGAGGAGTTTCAAATCACTAATGTTGATCTAGGTTTTGCTAATGAGGACCAAGAAGGTCAAGAGGGAAAAGATATTATTGATTCTCTAACCCAAAGGGTAAAGAGAGAGAAGGAGAAGAATAAGGTACTTAAAGAGCACATTGCTCAATTGCATTCTTTTATAAAAGGGTTAATTAACCCTGATCATGCACCTACTAATTTGGCAGTCCCATTGGCTATTATATCATCAGAGGAGGTTACCAAATTGGACTTAATGAAGCATGAGGAAATGGTGATGGAGAAATGGATGTTCTCAACATTGGTAGGAGCTGAAGATGTGGTAAGGACTTCTCTACAGAGATGGAATTCTTTGAGCACCTTAAAGAGAAAGGTAGACAAGATGTAAAATGAAACAGGCAGGAGGTCATTCCAATTGGAAAAGGACCTGGCTGCTCTAAGTGAGATGAGAAGAATTGATTTACAAATTCTAATAAGTAACAAGGTATTAGATAATAACACTGCCCTACTAATTGGAATTTGGCATGAAGATATCAGGTTCGAATGTGATGTATTGAAGAAATATAGTGGTAAGCTTAGGGACATTAGTGTCAAACTGTACAGTATGATGGCATATGAGGCAGAGACCCTAGAAGATTTAGAAGGGAAAATAGAAGGTAAAATTGAGAATTAGGATGCAAATTTTGCTGTTAAGGCTCTACATGATAATTTCAAGTCAGTAGTAGATGACCCCCTGAACCACTTGATAGAGGAAGTGATGAATAGAATCATGAGGATAAAGGTCAAAGTGGAAGAATATAATGAGACATTAAATAGTAGGAAAGGCAAGATGGAAGCTCTCAAAGATAAATTTCATTCCCATAAACATGCAATAGTGAAAGCTAAAATTCAAGATGGGGGAGAGGTTCACAAAATAGTGCAGGCATATGAGTCAATCAAGACAATAGTGAAGGTCCATATAGGAGAGAATGTTTACCAAAGTAATAGTGATAGCGAAAGTGTTGAATTTGAAGAGGACAATGAACAAGAAGAAAGTGAAGAAGAAAGACATGAAGAATAAGTATAGATGCATTACCAGGTGAACATATGCATGGGACACTTATAAGTGGCAAGCAATATAGGTGGTTGCTAGCTGGCAATCTGTGCCACGAATGAGGATGTTGACTCAGTCAATGGAAAATTGTTAGCCGTTGATCTAAATTGATGAATCTTGACTGTTGGTTAGTTGTAACCACCTCCTCCCCTTATTCTATAAAAGGTGTAGGAGTACAATCTTTAATTCATTCGAAACTTAATTGAAATCTGATTGCTAAAGAATTTAGGACATATTTCAAAGTTATTGTGAATGTACATGTTTTGCATACTTAATGAAAGAGAAGCTGTTTTGATTACAAATCATTGTAAATCCTGAGTAATCTGTGAGTAGAATCTGGATATATGCATTGATTAGTTATGTCCCTTGGAGTGCTTTTCAGTCTACATATGTTGTTTTCATTCTTTGTTCCTTTGAAGTTAGCATCAACCATACCTAGCCGTGGAACAACATGGTGAATGATGGTTTGATTTCTTCTCTTCATGAATGTATCTTGTGTGTATGTGATTCAATAACTAAAGGTTCACTAAAATTAGAGTATTTATTTAAATTTATTTGAATTTCATTACAAATCACCTCCATAATTGTAAATAACACACAATCAAAAACAAATAAACATGAAATATGCAGATATCTCATAGACAATTGAAAATACAAAGCATATTTTGAATGGAAGCATGTCAACTTGATAAATATCATGCAAAGACAGATAAATATCTATAATAAACACATGAATATCTACTTTTAGACACATCATTTAAATAAATATGCAGTGTAGAAGAATGTGTAAGTTCATGATGATCAATGATCAAAAGAATTGATCAAACTTACAAATATCACAGCGATATTTGGAAATAGAGTAGAATTAACCTCTCTGTGAAGTGAATTTACAGAATACAGTTGCAATATTGATCATCTAAGCAAACGTAAGACCCCTTGAAATGGAAAATAGCATGTCACATCAACCTCTGAGTAATGTCAGATGATCATGACCTGATCAACGGAGCCTTGGAGTCATCAACTCATCTTAAGTTGATCATACTTTACAAGATAATAAAGGTTTGTTGTGTAAATTTTTATGCATGTTGTTATGACTAACAATCATCATCAACATAAATTGGTGCTAGAAGGAGGGTCTCTTCACTACCTAGTAGGTGATTCAGTAACACATGTATATTTTCCTGTGTCAAAAGTGAGGTAAAGTCCTTACAAACTCAACTTCAAATATTTTGCATAGATTTGTTGTTTTTGAGTCTTTTCATGATTGTCCATCGTAAATATTTCAAAATCAAGCATAAATATCTTAATCTTTATAGTCAAATTTTGTGATCCTTGAAAGATAAGTTGTCATTCAGGTCTTCTTACTAAATCTTTGATGTGATTCGCTTATGATACCTGATATATTAATGCCTGTGTCTAAAAGTTTCAAATAACCTCATATTTGCATCATTTTTGCAAATATTGCATAAATATCTAGTCAGTTTTGGATTCTGGTTGTAAATACTTCCTTTACATGAGTGTTTTAACTAATCTTTACAATAAAATAACCCAAATTTTCATAAATTTTAGAAATTTTGGCTCTCAGACCAAATACCAGGTCTAGATCCAGTGGACTCTTTGAGGAATTGCCTATCCGTGGACTCAGACCTAGAACAATAGATATTCATCACACTCCTAGTTCTAGTACATCAGAGGCTTCACCAGAACACACTCCAATAACTCCCATCGGATTGCAAACACCTACAGGACCACCTGTAACACCTCTAGTACAACCTCCACCAGTCACAATGTAATTATTTGCTACAGAATCACCTTTAACTTTCACTGCATATCATCCTTTACCTAAAAATCTTGACAAGATTTGTCCTAAATATCATCCATATCAAGATGCTCATGATCACATCAAAACATTCAAGGAAGCTTGTTGTAGAGCAAGAATTGAACATCAGGATGTAGTATGCAGATTATTCCATTTTCCTTAGGAGAAGAAGCATATAATTGGTATATTAGTCTTGGTCAAGGTTCAGTTGGTTCATGAGCTACCTTGGAGAAAGATTTTAAGGATAGATTCAGAATACCTATAGATCCTTCAATGAATTACCATCTATTTGCCACAATTAAGAGATTTGAAGGAGAACCTATTGCTAACTTCAATGCAAGATTCCAAAAGATGCTCTCAAAGCTAGTTGCTCCTTATACTATAGAAGATGAAGCAACTAGGAGTATATACTACTCAGCATTAGATCCCCTAATTTCTATGTTTATCAGGAGAACACATCCTGGTATCATAACTTTGGCAGGAGCTTTTGAGGAAGCCATAAAAGTCAATCAGTAGTTGATTCCTGCTCCAACACCTAATGTAGCATTTCCTACATTTCTAGCATATACTGCATATCCTGCTCAACAGCAGACTAATGGAGCTATGATGCCTCTAGCTGTAATGTCGAGTCCTTTACAGGTACCTCCACTTAGCATCATGTCGCCTCCAAATGGAAATGGTCAAATGGTGCAATATCTAGGACATACACAAGTACCTCATGGTGCAGAACAGAATAATAACAATAATAATGGTTCTTCCTTTTCAAACCTCAAATAGAGAACGTAGTGGCCAAAATTTAGGAAGAAAAAGAAGAAATTAAAGAGATGTTAGCACAATTGAGGAAACTAACAACTGAAATCACTCATCTAAGAAGTCAGAATTTCTATTCTCAACCAAATCAGAACAGAGGATATAATAATGACGGGTCTGGATATCCTGATAGGGGATATAATAACAATAATAATAACAACAGTGGTAACAATAATCCCCCTAGATAGCCTAGAGTGTGGAACACTAGGCCAAACAATGGTTCTCTACCATCACCCTTAGATAATCAGCCTCCTAGTGAACCTAAGCAAACCACTAGAGTGAACTTGGCAGAAGCAACCCTTACAAATTGGTGTAGGATACATAACACCAATGCTCATGTAGAGCTAGATTGTCCTTAGTTTAGGATAGCAGCTAGTATATTCCAATCTAAAGTATCTAATACTGTAGGTAATCCACCTTATGTTCAAGGGAATGAAATTGTCCCCTGCGGATATGATCCTGCTCTTGTATTGGAAAGTTTCACTAATCATCCCCATCAGCAGATAACCTCATCTCATGAGAATTACACCTTAGCATGTGAAGAGTCAGCTATGGATTTTGAAACTGATTATGTTTTTCCCTTTGAAGATGAGAATGAGCCATCGACTGAGCATGAGGAGGTGCATGCTTATCAACAACAATATCAGGGTAGACATAACTATAACGGAAGGAATAACTCCAACAGACCTACTGGTCCTTTGACTATGTCCTTGCCTCCAAATAATTTTAACACTCCTCTTGATCCTAAGGCAAGTAATAACCATGGATTTCCCAAAGTTAATGCTCAATACTTAGCACCACAAAATGCAGTGCCAAGAACTAGTAATTTGTCTCTTGAATCTGACAAATTGGTCACATACTTAGCAGATGAAATGAAAAAGATCAAAATTAGTTTGTCATTGTCAGAACTACTCAAAACCCCAACCATTAAAAAGGCATTCATGAAATCTTTAGATGATCTTGCTCCAAAAGAGGACAGTCATCCCTCAAATCAGACTTTGAATAAAGATCATGTAGCTAAGGATACTAATGTCAAACACAAAATTTCAGCCACTGTCCAAGCTGTAGAAACTTCACACGACTCTTTATAGAGATAAGACTGAGTCACCTCCATTTCTCCTTACCATAAGGATGTTTAGTAAGAATTTGCATAATTGCCTAGTAGATTCAGGTGCATCTACCAATGTAATGCCTTTGTCCATATGCAATGCCTTAGGGTTACATCTTGCCAAGTCACTGAAGAAGGTAACACAGTTAGATAAAACAAAAGTGAGTGTTGTAGGAGAATTAACTCATATCCATATGCAGTTAGCATCAGATCTGAGAATTCAATACCACATTGATATTCAAGTAGTAGATATACCTGACACATATGGAATGTTACTCAGCAAGGATTGGTCAAAAACACTTAATGGATACATGTCCACTGATTTTAGTCACATGTGGCTACCTTGGAAGGGAATTCCCAACCAAATTAGGATAGATGTTGAACCCTGTATGAAACATATGATCACTGAGTACAATAAAACCAATGAGATTATGTATGTAGATGTTGAACCTGGAGTTTACACCATTAGGCCTCAAACCATTAAGATAGAAGAGATCCTCATGTATAATGTTCATGTTCATAATGATAATCTTGAGGATGATAGAATAATTATAGAATTTGATCAAAGTTCAAATGATGATAATGAAACAGATCATTTTGGGAATTTTGAAATGTACTTATCTAGAGAAATGCAACGTTGCCAATTGCTAAATAACTCTAATGAAGATGTTTTGATGGAGGGATGGTGCAGGTTACATGATGAGGCACATTCTGAGAGAACATGTGATGCTTTCTTATACATGATGGAACTGGAACAAGCATGCAGTGAGAGAGGATCATCATCATCCATGGTAAGTCTTACAGATAGTTGTAGTGATACTGATTCTTGTTTGTCATCTATAGGTATAGAAGAAAGCACATATCATGATGAAAGTTATGTTCATAAGATAGAGGAGATCTTGGTGTACATTGAGAATAATTCTAAGAGTAACAAGAATATCACCCCAGGGGTCGATTGTTTAGTTGAATCAGATTATGAAGTATCTGATGAAGATAGAGACAATAATTTGACCAAGTTTGAAGAATTTTTATCAAAGCAAGTTCAGAAAATGTTGCTACAGCACACTTCTCCACATGATGTTTTGATTGAAGGATAGTGCAGGTTACATGAGGCATGACATTCAAAGACTACTTGCTCATTATGTTTGCATATTTTGGAAAAGCAAATGATGCTTTGTTCAAAAGATGACTCTTCAGATGATAAAGAAGAAAATAAAATGTCAGCTTCACATCAGTCAGATAAGGTGAAGTTTGAGAAGAGTGAATCACCAAAATTGAAATGGATATCAGGTGGTGTAGCTGCCAGAGCTAAAAAGAAAAGAGAAGGTCTAGATAAGCCTTTAACTAATGATAAGCCATGGATCCTTAGATTTGATGGATCTAAGTCAAAACAAGGGGCTGGGGTAGGAATAGACCTTATTGATCCAGCTAGTAAATCTTACTTGGCAGCATATAGATTACAATTCCCATGCACAAATAATGTGACAGAATATGAAGCTCTGATTCATGGGCTATTGTTTGCACTTAAAAATAATGTAAGGATTCTGCATGTCTATGGAGACTCAAAATTAGTAGTAAGACAAGTAAGAGGCATATACTCTTGTAATTACAAGAGGTTGTCTAACTATAGACATAGGGTATGGGATTTGATAGAAGACTTTGATGCATTTAACATCACCCATGTGCCTAGAGAACAAAATCATAGAGTAGATGCCTTAGCCCAAGTTGTGAGTACTTTGGAACCATCATCCATATCTGGTCTAAAGAGGTTCTCAGTCAAACTAGTATCAGTACCCTCTGTACCAGATAATGTCATCAATCTTCAAGTGTTTGATGATGACCAACACATTTTAGACTGCATATCAAACATAGATGTGTTTGATGCGCAAATCATAGATGAAAGAAATGTGGAAGATCATACCTGGGAAGAAGAAGAGATCATGGATTTACCTAGTAACAAGATTCCCAAAGGGATGATAGAACTAGAAAGAGCATTTGATTTAGATAATATGTTGAAATAGAAATATCTCCCTAAAGCAGATGGAGGAGATTATTCACCAGTCAACATAGGACAAAATGAAGAAAAAAGGAATGTCTTGATTGGTAAGGTGTGTATAGAAAAAGAAATGACAGGGATAACTCAAGCACTTAAAAGATTATATCCATGTTATTGCCTAGACATATGATGAGTTGAAAACTTACTATACCTCTATCATTACTCATACTATACCATTGAAGCCATATGCCAAGCCCTTTAGACAAAAATAGAGGCATGTTAATGCTTTATTAGAACCCATCATTTTTGAAGAAGTAAAGAAATTGCTTAATACCAGAATTATATTTCCTGTGAGGCATTCTACATGGGTGGCCAACTTGGTCCCTGTGAGGAAGAAGAATGGTGACATCAGGTTATGTGTAGACTTTAGAAATTTAAATAGAGCTTCTGAAAAGGATAATTATCCTTTGCCTTCATTAGATGACGTCTTGCAGATAGTAAATGGTGCAAAGATGATGTCATTTTTGGACGGTTTTTCAGGTTACAACCAAGTGATGGTGGATAAAATAGACAGATTGAAAACTGCATTCACCACCAGGTGGAGTATATTCGCCTACAGGTGCATGCCCTTTGGCTTGATAAATGTTGGGGCCACTTTTCAATGAGCAATGGATATAGCCTTTAGGGGGTTAATTGGTAAATGCATAGTCATATACATGGATGACTTGGCAGTTTTCTCTAAAGAGAGAGGAAATCATGTAGAAGACCTCAAGAAGGTACTTAAGAAATGTGAACATTATGGAATATCCTTGAACCCAAAGAAATGCATATTTGGGGTAACTACAGGAAAGTTATTAGGTCATCTGATAACAGATAATGGGATCATTATTGACCCTACAAGAGTAGAATCAATCATGAAGATACAACTTCATAGAAGTAAGAAAGAGCTCAAATCTTATTTTGGTAAGATCAATTTCATTAGAAAATTCATTACTGGTTTTATAGAGATTGTCAGACCATTGAATGAAATGCTCAAGAAGGATGCTAAAATTGAGTGGACACCTAAAGCCAAAGCAACTTTTGAAGATATCAAGAAAGTTATATCGAATGCTCCTGTTTTGATTAGTCTAGACTATACAAAAGATTTTTACATATACTCATTTGCTTCAGAGCATACGTCTGCAGTAGTATTAACACAAAGAAATGAGGCTAAAGAAGAAAATCCTATAGCTTTCATGAGTTGCCCTTTTAGAGATGTAGAGATCAGATATATGGATGTTGAAAGATAGGCTCTTGCTCTAGTCCATGCAGTCAAGAAGTTTAGACATTACATCTTGAGAAGTAAGGTAATTGTTGTAGTACTAGATGCAGTAGTAAAGATGCTCCTAATGTAAAGTGAACCAGGTGAGAAGAGAGCTAAATGGATAACAGCTCTCCAAGAATATGATATGGATATAACACCCATGAAGTTGGTAAGAGGACAAGCCCTGAGCCAAATGATATCAGAAATTGATCCTAATATCATGAGCCAACAATATGTCATAAATACAAAGGAAACTGGAGAATGGTATTCAGATATCAGGCACATCTTGATTACTGGAAGATGTTCTTCAAAATTGTAGGCTTCACAGAGGAGAGCCTTGAAGATAAGATCACAAAAATACATGATAAAAGGAGGAATCCTTTTCAAAAGGAACTATGAAGGAATATATCTTAGATGCCTAGAAAGGCAAGAAGCAGATAAGGTGTTAACAGAATTGCATGATAAGTTTGGAACTACACATGGATCACACTTAGCCACTACTCATGCCATCCTCAGGGCATGATACTACTGGCCCACTATTTTTAAGGATACTATTGAAAACATCAAATGGTCTCATATATGTCAGGTTGCTGCAAATAGAGGAAAATATGCCACTCATCCTTTGCAACCAGTGATGGAGATGCGCCCATTCGCTCAATGGGGCATGGATTTCATAGGACCCATCAATCCTCCATCATCCTCAGGCTATAGGTATGTGTTGACTATTACTGATTATTGTACTAGGTGGACTGAAGCTATTAGCAGTAAGACATGTAATGCTGAGGATGTGATCAAGTTCTTGGAAAGCAACATAGTAACTAGGTATGGAGTTCCTTATGTTTTAGTATGTGACAATGGACCTACCTTTGCATCATTAAAGTTATCAAGTTGGGCTTTTCATCATGGAATCATTTTGAAGTTTTCTTCAAATTATTATCCTCAAGGGAACAGACTAGCAGAGTCTACAAATAAGAACTTGTTGACTATCATAAAGAAACTGATAGAGAAAAACCCTAGGGAGTGGAACACCCTATTAAAATATGCATTGTGGGTAGATAGAACCAGGATGAAGGCTGCATTGGGAAATTCTCCTTATCAACTAGTATATGGGGTGGATCATATCCTCCTTGTTAACCTAAAGATCCCCACATTGTAGTTTGTACAAAAGTATCTAAGTATAGATAATAAACAAGAAGTCAGGTTACTTCAGCCAATACATCTAGAAGAAAAAAGAAATAGAGCAATTGATCAGTTTGCTAAACATCAGGCTATTGTCAAACACTGGTTTGATAAAAGAGCTAGAGTTAAGGCTTTCAGAATTTTAGATTTAGTCCTTATGTGGGATAAAGCACATGAAAAGAAAGGGAATCATGGTAAATTTGATAAACTTTGGATAGGTCCTTTTCAAATTTTGGAAATCCTAGGAGACAGTACCTATAGACTTAAGAATTTAACCGACGAGGATGTCCCATTACCAGTTAATGGACAGTTCCTCAAGCATTGTTTCCAAGCCTGAAACAGGGTCATGTGAGTCAAATGTATCATAATGTGCATATTGTATAGTTGTTTGTACAACTTTGTTTTGTTTGTTTGCTTGTCTGTTGGGTTTTGTTTTGGTTAGTCAAGATGATGTAACTTATCACCCTAAGAAACCAAACCAAATTGTTAGGATTCAAGTGATGAGAGCAAATTCATGTATAGGTTATGACTCATTTTAAGGAGTATCTATGATCACGTTTGTGATATCCTTTTCATCATGGTGCCTTTTCTTAACTAAGGTAATTTTCACAATGACTCACCTAAGAGCCTTGGGTTTGTGAAACACATAAGTATAGGTGTTAAGTGAAAAATCCAGAGGGACTCCCTTGCTACCAATACAATCTCCAACCTAAATCAACAAGTGACCATACCTTGCATATTGAGCTTACATGATGATATCATATGAACAAAGAAATAAATATTGAAAATCCAAAAGGAATAAAATTAGGCCATCTAAGTAACTCTATTGGGGCTATAGACACCTACTAGTAGTGGGGCTCTACTTAGGGGGATTGTATAGATAACCTTGTCAGGGCTATGGATGCCTGTTGGCAGCAAGGCTCTATCCAAGTTGGCTATGAGGGATGATCCCAAAACATGTAGCTTAACATCAGTTACTCATGTTTTCAACTCACTTTCAAGATGAGGATAATTAATCATTTGCACACACCTGACCCTTTGCTAGCATTATTGCAATGATGAAAATCATATCATTCAGAAAGATCATAATACTTATACTTAAAAGAGTTAAAATGCCATGTTAGAATGTGATCACATCACTTGGATCATTGGAATTTGGTTATTTTATTTGGTGGCAAGTTGGCACTAGAAGGAGGGCAGGATACCTATGACACAGAAAAGGGCCACCAAGAATCTAGAGGTGATATACCTCATTGGCTGAGAAAAGAAATACATGTAGAACAAGTGGAAGAAGTTCAAGATTTTGATGTGTCTACCCTATTTGCTGAAAGCATGATGAAGCCAAGGAGAAAGGCCAGGTTGACATCCACAATAAAAGAGATCCTACTATAGGTAGGAGGACCGCACAAGTAGCCCTCCCTATAATTGAGAAGGAGAAAGGCAAAATAAGCCTAGAGGAGTTTCAGATCACTAATGTTGATCTAGGTTTTGCTAATGAGGACCAAGAAGGTCAAGAGGGAAAAGATATTATTGATTCTCTAATCCAAAGGGTAAAGAGAGAGAAGGAGAAGAATAAGGTACATAAAGAGCACATTGCTCAATTGCATTCTTTTATAAAAGGGTTAATTAACCCTGATCATGCACCTACTGATCTGGCAATCCCATTGGCTATTATATCACAAGAGGAGGTTACAAAATTGGACCTAATGAAGCATGAGGCAATGGTGATGGAGAAATGGATGTTCTCAGCATTGGCAGGAGCTGAAGATGTGGTAAGGACTTCTCTGCAAAGATGGAATTCTTTGAGCACCTTAAAGAGAAAGGTAGACAAGATGTAGAATGAAACAGGAAGGAGGTCATTCCAATTGGAAAAGGACCTGGCTGCTCTAAGTGAGATGAGAAGACTTGATTCACAAATTCTAATAAGTAACAAGGTATTAGATAACAACACTGCCTGGCTAATGGGAATATGGCATGAAGATATTAGGTTTGAATGTGATGTATTGAAGAAATGCAGTGGCAAACTTAGGGACATCAATGTCAAACTGTACAACATGATGGCATATGAGGTAGAGACCCTAGAAGCTTTAGAAGGGAAAATAGAAGGTAAAGTTGAGAATCAGGATGTAGATTTTGCTGTTAAGGCTCTACATGATAATTTCAAGTCAGTAGCAGATGATCCCCTGAACCACTTGACAGAGGAAGTGATAAATAGAATCATGAAGATAAAGGTCAAAGTGGAAGCGTATAATGAGACATTAAATAGCAGGAAAGGCAAGATGGAAGCTCTCAAAGATAAATTTAATTCCCATAAACATGCAATAGTGAAAGCTAAAATTCAAGATGGGGGGAGAGGATGACAAAATAGTGCAGGCATATGAGTCAATCAGGACAACAGTGAAGGTCCATATAGGAGAGAATGTTTACCAAAGTGATAGTGATAGCGAAAGTGCTGAAAGTGAAGACGGAAATGAACAAGAAGAAAGTGAAGAAGAAAGACATGAAGAATAAGTATAGATGCATTACCAGGTGAACATATGCATGGGACACTTATAAGTGGCAAGCCATACAGGTGGTTGCCAGCTGGCAATCTGTGCCCCAAATGAGGATGTTGACTCAGTCAATGGAAAACTATTAGCTGTTGATCTAAATTGATGAATCTTGACCATTGGTCAGTTGTAACCGCCTCCTCCCCTTATTCTATAAAAGGTGTAGGAGTGCAATCTTTTATTCATTTGAAACTTAATTGAAATCTAATTGCTAAAGAATTTAGTACTTATTTCAAAGTTATTGTGAATGTACATGTTTTGCATACTTAATGAAAGAGAAGCTATTTTGATTACAAATCATTGTAAATCTTGAGTAATCTGAGTGGAATATGGATATATGCATTGATTAGTTGCGTCCCTTGGAGTGCTTTTCAGTCTGTATATGTTATTTTCATTCTTTGTTCCTTTGAAGTTAGCATCAACCATACCTAGCTGTGAAACAACCTAGTGAATTACGGTTTGATTTCTTCTCTTCATGAATGTATCTTGTGTGTATGTGATTCAATAACTAAAGGTTCACTAAAATTAGAAGTATTTCTTTAAAAAATTTTGAATTTAATTACAAATCACCTCCATAATTGCAAATAACACACAATCAAAAGAAAATAAACATGAAATATGCAGATATCTTGTAGACAATTGAAAATACAGAGCATATTTTGAATGGAAGCATGTCAACTTGATAAATATCATGCAAATACAGATAAATATCTACAATAAACACATGAATATATACTTGTAGACACATTATTTAAATAAATATGCAGTGTAGAAGAATGTGTAAGTTCATGATGATCAATGATCAGAAGAATTGATCAAACTTACAAATATCATAGCGATCTTTGGAAATACAGTAGAATTAACCTCTCTATGAAGTGAATTTACAGAATACAGTTGCAATATTGATCATCTGAGCAAACGTAAGACCCCTTGAAATGGAAAACAACATGTCACATCAACCTCTGAGTAACGTCAGATGATCATGACTTGATCAACGGAGTCTTGGAGTCATCAACTCGTCTTAAGTTGATCGTACTTTACAAGATAATAAAGGTTTGTTGTGCAAATTTTTATGCATGTTATTATGACTAACAATCATCATCAATAGGTAAAAAAGTGGATTTTTGGAATGATAGGTGGTTTTGGAATTTCCCTCTAATCAAACTTGCTAGGGCAAGCCCCTTTAAAGAGCTTTTCTCCTCTAGTGGGTTGAAGGTGAGAGATTATATTTTAGAGGGAAAATGGAAGAACTACTCAACTGACAGACACCTGATAGACTTCCAGATTAGGCTTAATGTGTTTCATATTCCCTAGGGAAGGTGCGAAGACCATTTGATTTGGCAGGCCACCTCGTCAGGAAATTATTCGGTAGCTTCGGGGTTCAGACAACTTTTTCCTAAGGTGGAGGATCCCCCCTTTTGGGTTAGCTTATGGAATGATAAACTTATCCCTAAAATCAATATTTTCTTCTAGTTTCTTACTCAGGACAGAGTGCTAACATTTGACAACCTGTGCAAAAGAGGCTTCAAGATCGTCAACAGGTGCCCTTTATGTATGTCTAATGCTGAAGATTCTTTCCATTTGGTCCTCTCTTGTCCCTATTCCTTGGAATTGTGGAACAAGATTCTTTCCCTTTGGAATCTTAGTTAGATCTTCCCCAACTCAACTATGGATCTAGTCTCTCAATGGATTTGCTCAGTTTCTAATCCCTCTCAGATTCCATTGGTCCTTGTCAGCACCTCACATAACCTAGAGCCTGTGGAAGGAGAGGAACAACCGTATCTTCAGAGACACATGTTTATCTTCTGACAACCTATTTTTCAAAGTGATCAGGAACATTAAGGAGAATTTCTCTGCCAGGCTTCAAGAAATGCTCTCCGATGAAAAAAGAGTTGAGGTTACTCCTTTGGAGAGCAGTATATCTAACAACTAGAATATCAGAGATGACATATCTTTTTCCTTCAAAAGAATGAAACAATTAAGAGGGGAAGTGAAGTGGATGTTACCTCCTAAAGGATGGACTAAAATCAATTTTGATGGGGTACCTAAAGGTAATCCCGGAGCTACAGGTAGTGGGGGGGTGATTAGAGATAATCATGGTAGGTTTATATCGGCAGTGGCACTCCTTCTGGGTATACAGACAAACCACTATGCTGAAGCTGCAGCTGCCTATCATTCTATTGCTGTAGCTCAGGCTATGGGTCATAGAAAAGTATGGATTGAAGGTGATTCTATGAATATCATTAATTGTCTCAAGGGAAGCACTAAACCTAGCTGGTCCATAGAGACCTTCATAGTTGATGCTATTAAGTTATTAAATACCTTTGAGGCCTTTTTTATTTCTCACATTTTTTTTGAGGGGAACAAGGTGGCAAATGTATTCGCTAACCTAGGGGTTTTAAGTGAAGCTAAGTTTATATGGGATGAATGGAATTCGATCCCTAATAATTCTAAGAACCTGATTTATAATGATAGTCACAATGGTACGACTACCGAGAAGCTCTAAAGAGATCATCATGATCTCAAGTGGATTGCAGAACCCTCCCATCCAGACTATTCCTCCCACATGGATTATGGGTGCCAATTTAATAAAATTTTCTCTACTTGTCTATTTCATTTCCTTCAGTATCATTTGTAGAGAGAATACCTGCAGAGTGTGTAGAATTTTAAGTATGGGGGGTGATAGGAACGGGGTTGAACCTTCGTCTTGTGAAGGTTTTAGGCAAAATCACAAGGTTTGGAACATCCTTGAGGGTGGAGGGTTAATGCCTTACATGGAAAAGCTTCACAATGTGGATTCCAGTGTCACAGCCATGTTTGTGAAGGGGTATAAGAACAGGAAAGTGACAGTATATGGCTGGGAGATGGCTATCACTGAGGATTTAATAGCCATGGTGTCGGGGCTCACTACCAATGGCAATAAATTCTTTAGGGAAAGAAAGCAGAGTGAGGAAGCTCTCAATTGCTTCTTCAAAGGGAGTGAAAGGGAGAAGTTGGTGAAATTCTAGATGGGAGGATACAATTGCCTTTCCATTAAACCTATCTGGGTGGAGGTTGCCGAATCCATCATGCATTATGTAACCCTTGATGGAAGGTATGTTGCTATTTATTCCTACCACTTCAATTTACTGAATCATTTCAGGCATGGATTGTTGGTGTCCTTTCCTTTCTACTTGTTTTCTTCATTGGAGTTTAGTTTGAAAGAGCACAATAGAAACCCTAGCCTCCCTATTCTTCATGAGAGTCTCATTCTTCTCATTATGGAACATATGAAAATAAACACCCCTAAGAAATCTCTAAAGCATAAACCCACTTCCAAGAAGAAGGGTAAGATGGTTTCTAGTGAGGAGGATTCTGATTCCGAGGATGGGGACTAGCATATGGAGGAAGAGGATGAGGAAACTAAGGAGGAAACCTCAAAAAAGAAGAAAAAAACTCAGAAGAGGGAGGTTTCTATTTCCTAGTTGGAAGGGTTTGAAACTAGTAATGATACTGACACCTCTGTTAAAGAAATTTCTGGAAAAGTTTTGAAATTTCAAAAAAGGAAAACCCCTGCATCTAAGAAGAGAGACAAAAAATCTATGGAACAAGAGGAGGGGTGTGAATAGAATGTTGGTGGCTCTTCTTAGAAAGTGGGGCCTAAGCAAGGTAAAAAACCTAAGATTGTTGAGAAAAACTAGGAAGAGGAAGTGAGGAAAATTGCAAGTAGTGCGGTCAAAAAATAGGGCAGCAAGCTGGTGTAGGGGATTAAGATGATGCAGACTGAGAAGGACAATTTTGGGGTAGACTCTTCTTCCAAATCTTTCCTGGAGCCTTCTATGGGTGGCAAGTTTCCTAAGATCAAAGACCCCTCCATTGACCTTCCTAAAGACTTTGAGAATTTGCTTGCCCAGGCGAAGAATAGAGATCAAGTTGAGGAAGCTTGTGAGATGGTGAAGAATGTGGTCAATTCTTAGCATAGAATGACCAAATGGTTCTTTTTGGAGATTAGCAGAATTAATATTAAATTTTAGGTGCTTCAGGAAACTTTGGGTTTTGGAATCCACTCTACTGCTGAACAAGATAAGATGAGTTTCAAAAACTGGGATGCTATCCCAAAAATGGAGGATATGGACAAGGAAATTAGTAGGATGAGGGAAGAATTCAATACAAGGATACAATATCTTGAGGAAAAAATCATTGAGGTGAACAATAACTTGGAAAATCTATGCAATATCAGCAGGCTCACTATCCAGAACAACCTGAATGGGATGCAGGTGCTGACAGAGAAATTGAAAGAGCTCAGATAGGACCAGTTTAAAGACTTCATAGCTGTGGATTAGGATAATCAGGTTAAGGGTGATGAGAACAAAAGTAGCATAGGTAAATAGGTGGTTGATGATGATACAAGTGGGCCTTCAACTCACACTAGAGACAAGAACAAGAAACAATTTGAAGCAGAGAAAAAAGAGCTTCTCGATTTCGCAAAGATGCATGAGGCTTTCTACCAACAGGAAATAGAATCTGCTAAAACTCTTTAAAAGTTGAACTAAAATCTTGTTTTAGTTTTTATGAACTCTTGTAGCTACTATATTATTCTTATGTTCTGGTTGTAGCTTCTGGTTGGCTTTCATCTTTTTGTTAGCATCTTTTTGTGAAGGCTTTCGGGGACCCTTTTAAAACCTGTTTGACATTTAATCAAAAACATAAAACACGACTCCAAACACAAATGACATTGGTCATTTGACCTTATTACATGCAAAATGATGACACAAGACCATCAACATGTCTTATGATGTCCTAGGACCTTGTTATGACATGCTCCTAGCCAAGATTGGCTATGGCTAAGGTGCTCCTGCACCATGAAATATGTTTCCATGGTGTTGAGTCATCCTCCTTACCTACCGTATCACCCTTGTAGACATGTATGCAATGTGTGGAAGCATAGACAAGGCACGTGAACTGTTTGGCATGATGCCCCAAAGAAATGTCACCTCGTTGAATGCAATGATTGCAAGATATGAACAAAATAGATTTTTTGATAAGGCATTATAAACTTTCAAGCAAATGCGATTGGCGGGTGTAAAGAAAAATTCCACAACCTTAGCCAGTATCCTCCTTGCCTATGCCAAAATGGACATCCATCAAAAGGATAAAACATATGGGAATTTTGTTAGATGTTGTAGTTGCAACTGCCCTTAGAGGCATGTATGCAAAGTGTGGAAGCATAGACAAGGCACGTGAACTATTTGGCATGATGCCTCAAAGAAATGTTGCCTCATGGAATACAATGATTGCAAGATATGAACAAAATGGATTTACTAACAAGCCTTTAGAAAGTTCCAAGAAAATGCAATTGGCAAGTGTAAAGCCAAATTCCAAAACCTTACAAATGGTATGTTGGGAGCATGGTATAGACATCCATCAAAGCATAAAGGATATAGGAATTTTGTTGAATGTCATAGTTGTAAGTACCCTACAAAACATGTATGCAACTTGTGTGGAAGCATATATAATAAACATGAACTATTTGACACGATGCCTCAAAGAAATATTGTCTCATGGAATGCAATGATTGCAAGATATGCACAAAATGGATTTTTCATAAGGCTTTAAAAACTCTCAAGCAAATGCACAAAAATAAATTTCAACCATTTACACAAATTTTGGCACATCTAAAACTAAATTGCACAACCTTAACCAACTTCCTCCTTGCCTATGCTATAATGAGATCTAGAGAACATGGTGTGGACAACCATCAAAGCATAAATGATATAGGAATTTTGTCACATGTATTGTATTTACAAAGTTGCCCTTGTAGACATGTATGGAAAGTATGGAAGCATAGACAAAGCATGTGAACTATTTGAAATGATGCCTCAAAGAAATGCACAGTCCCATAGAATTCAATGATTGCAAGATATGCACAAAATGGATTATTTAAAAATGATTTATAAACTTTCGAGCAAATGCAATTGGCACTTGTAAAACCAAATTCCTGTAACGATAATTGATTATCATATTAAATATTTAATATAAACTGTCATATACATAATGTCATGAACATAACATCTAGTTTATATAAAAAGCCATATAGGCGTGTCCAAACAAAGCCATACAGGCAAATATACAAAAATATACATCGGATTAACATACAAAAGTATGTGTACAAAGCCATCTAGGCATACAAAAAAGTTCCCAAAAACTAGTTTCCTATGGACTTTTAGGAAATAATCGGCAACCCTTCTTTGACTGTGAAGATGGAGAGCTAGTCAGTGACACATCCTCTCTCTGCCATCGAGTAGACCTCTTTGAATAAAGTTCATCCAGCTACAACTATTAATACAAACAAACAATATGTACATTAGTATAGAAAATGTATGAAATATATAACATCACATATGTAATTGATCACTTACTGCCAATCGATGATCACTCTCCATCATCTTGTCTCTCTCTTCGTCTGTAGTTGGACGACTTGGAGTTGTGACCTCTTGTGAGAAGCATCAAGAAGCAAATCTGACTAAACATAAATATCATTTATGTACATCAAATGACATGAGATAAAAAAAGAAATACAAAATTATGATATTTTCATGTTATTGGCTCATATCTCAGTCAAAGGATTTACAGACATCATGGTTGCATCAATGCCTATCTGCGTTGACTCACAAAGATGAGGAGGAGTCTCCATCGTATTCAGCATTTGAAAATCAAGTTCAAGATTATTCAAAAAAAAAAAAACATAAAATTATTTTAAAAATGCATAATGATTAGAAATGGTTAATTTTACCTTTGTAAAAGTGGTGGTTTGGCGTCCAGGGGACCAAGGAAACCGTGGAGGTGTTGGTGACTGTTGAAATCATCAAATTGTCACAAAACAATATTACCATTGACATATATATAGTAATTAAGAATATGTGATAAATTACATACCTGCTGACTTGACCTCCTCTCGTAACTTGCCAATGGATAGCTAACGAAGGTAGGATGAAGATTCTGACCCTGGAATTTCATTGCACAAACAATTACATACATTATTTTTGACTTATAATATAGATAATCATATAAAATTAATTACAAATTTCAAATAACAATATACTAAATCAAGATGAAACTTGTAACAAATTACTTGATAGTCAATACCAAATGTATGTTGTAAGAGATCGTCACTGAGAACAAGATCATCCAATACGTCCTTCCCCTGTGTTGCATCATGCTACCCCTATGTCACAGCATGCTGCCCCTATGTCGCAGAGTCTTGTTCTGCATCCTGCGTCCCATAATCACATAGGTTCCCACATTTACTATACAAATGTGGGGACACATGATGCCTACTACTCTCACCCTCATTGCCCTGGGTAAAATCATCTGCATGCTATGATAGAGTTTGGGTGAGAGTAGTTAGTGAATGTAAAGTCTTGAGCTCAACACTCTCCTTCAAAGCCAAAGGGAGTGACCTACGTTCTGGCCTCACTCGGGGTATAGGAACATGCTATTCATCTTGCTGAGCCCTGGCTCTATCTTGGGCAGAGCCACCACCTCTACCCTGGAACTCACGAATGTCAAAATAATTCAGAATCTTGTTGAGGACGAACTCGTAATAGAGTTTCCTCAAAAAATATTGTGGTACCTCATCATTGTTGCATGGCCGCTCATCAAAGACCATGTACCATCTATCCCAAAAGTTTCAAGATATGTCATCATTCCTATACCAATGTATAGGAAACTGCTTGCAACTTTCCTCTAATGTTTGGCTGGTTTTGGGATTAATAAATTGTGCACATAATTGAGATTTTGTAATTTTTTCCTTCTTAACTTGTTCATATGACAACTTGTGAGCATAATATTGTTGACTCTTCTCCTTATAGTCTTGGAATTTGGTGATTTGTTTCATCACCAAATCTGTGTGGGAAACAATCTCCTGTAGTGATTTTGCAAGTGCCCTCCTATGCTTAGTGGTTCCACTTGGATTGTTTAGGATTTGAATAATAGTTTCAAGATGTTTCTTGTTTTCTTCTATTATCCTTAAGTAGTGTTCTTGATTATCCCTTTCATGAAAAGGAGGTGAAGGTGGGTTTTGAGGGTTTGGAGGGTTTGGAGGGTTTTGGGGGTTGTTTTCACCCTCCTCAACTAGATTTTGGTTTTCTACTTCTCCAATAACTGTAAATGCAATATAAAAACAAATCAAACATTGCAAAACTAAAAAATTGTTCTAAAACTAACAAAATTAGACAAACCTTACCTTATTCCTGTGCTGGAGCCTCCAAATTTGCACGGCGATGTCTTTGGCGGCAAGATGGCATTGTGAATTTCTTGTTTTCTCAGGTGCACTTGATTCAATGTCCTCTTTTCAACGTGATCACATTTTTGCTTGGTTTCTTTGCTGCTATGAGGAGAAACGCCGCGCGGTGAATGAGCAGAAAATGGTTTTTTTTTGCTTTCATTAAAAGCAAAATGCGAGCGTGTTATAATGTGCTTGCGTTTTGTTTTAATTTTGGAGATGGTGGTGACTTTTTGGTCCCCCATCTCCTTGCATTTACCCTTTTGTTAGTGCTTTCACCAAAATATTATTAAATAATTCACTCACCCCATTGGCTTGTAAGTGGTATGGTGTGCTTATGTTGTGACTTATCATGTAGGTCTCCAAGAGTTCCAGAATTTTTTGATTGATAAAATGCTTCCCTTGATTGCTGGTAATGTTTAAAGGGTACCCAAATATTGTAATGATGTTTTCATAAATGAATTTATCTATTATCTTCATAGTACAATCTCTTGTTAGTTCTATTTCTACCCATCTTGTTAAATATTCTATACTAGTTATGATGAATTGTGACTTAGTCTTATGAGCAGGGGGATTTATAAGCTTGATGAAATAAATAGCCTACTTTTGAATGGTGCCATGGCTAGTAATAGTTTCAGTGGCATTTCATCTCTTATGATTGGTCTACCTATTTGTTGACAAATATCTCATGTGCAATAATAGGTGTTTGAATCTTTAATAGTATTGGCCACCAAAGTCCAGCCAATTATACTTTTTAATTTTAGTTCTTGAATTGTGTCCTCCAAATATACCTTCATGTGCTTCTTTTAGAATTTGATCTCATTCATCCTCTATGAATTCTCTTTGGAGTACTTCATCTTTCCCTAAAACATAAAGTTCTCCACTAATGGTTGTATAGGGAAGATCTTTTGTAGTTAATCTTTTTCTATCTTCTTTAATACAGTTCTCAAGGAAGGTACTGGTAGACAGTGATTGAGTAATAGCTTTTATATTTTTTAGGTACTATAGTTATTTTGAAAAGGTGTGTGCTAGGGAAATCATCTTCAACCTGGTCTCCTTCAACATTATCAATTCTAGAAAGGTAATCTGGTCCTTGATTTGTGGTGCAGGAGCACCTAAGGGAACATATTGGAACAAGGAGACACCAATGACCAAGAGAGGAGCCCATGAAGCAAGTCAAGTCAATTGGAACATCCTAAAACTAGTTATGGCAAGTTGTAATGGTCAAGATGATGTAAGGGTTAAATGTCCTAAGGGTCCTGGCAAGGAACCTAGGACCAAAAATGATGTAAGTTGGACCAATAGTGCCTCTAGAGTCAAATATGGGTGTCTAAGATTAGGAATAAGGTATAATGATCCTAAGAAGATCAAACATGATGGTTTGGTAGGGTAGAAATCCATTAAAACAAAGTTTAAAATTCAAATTTTTGAAACAAGCATTTAGGTGGGAAAAGCCATTTTGAACTATTTTGATGGTTTAACCAACTGCAACCGATGGGAATTGGTTGTGGAAGTTGGGGCAGAGGTTATGTAACACTGTCCAAGGCATGAGATGCATGTGTGGAATCATTTGAGGCCTGGGTTGTACGGTCTGACAGAAATAAACAAAGGTTTTCATCTAGTTCTTGTCTTTTTCTTGTATTTTTGATGGTCTTTTGATTTGTGGTGGTATGGTAGTTGCCTTAAATCTTCATTGAACAGTGTTAGACCTTATTTAATGTTTTGAGAAGGTTTCTAGATTAGTTTTGTTTCTGTTCATTTGACTAATACAAAGAACAGCAAATTGTCCTGTGTGTTTTGAGAGGTGACAATGCATTTTTGGACCTTTCCATGAATGTAAGACCCTGATTCTCATGGAATAGGTCCTTTATAACATGTACAATATGATTTCTAACTTTGACAAACTAGGAGGAGTGTAGATTTGGAGGTGATCACCGTTGGAAGGCAAGATTGCATGTGGAAGAGCATTGGTATGATGGCACAGGTTTAACAACAGAAGATCTACCTTAACAAGGTAACTTTTTTGTGATTGATGCTGTCTAGTATGAGCACTGAGATGGTGTTAGACCTTTGAATGAGGTCTAGAAGTGATTGGAAGTGGGAGTTCTAGCAAACCCTAGGTTTTGGGTCCTAGAGATGGGGGTTTAGTGTTTAAACAATTGAATGAGTAAATCACTGCCTGAAACCTTGAAAATCCTCTATTTTGGGTCCTTCCCTAAGACTGTTTGGGGGTTTGGAGTGTGGAGGTCAAGTTTGTTATAAGGTTCCTTTGAAAAGTGGGCAAATTAGACCTTGTAGGAAGGTTATAGGGTGTCAAGACATTCAGTTTGGTCCAAAACAACAATACATGATTTTGGGATATGATATAGAACTCTATAAAGGGTATTTGGAATAGTCATTTGTTTTAGAAGTTCTTTGGGAAAGATTGGAGGAAAGTGTAGATTAATCGCTGAACAGGGCAATTAGGATTAGGCCTAGTTAAGAAGAGTTGTCAATGAACCAGTCCAAATGGTGTGTGAGACCTTTTGAATCTTGTTCAATAGGGTATGTTGAGACCCTAGAAGGTGTAAGATTGCATCTTAGAAGTTGGAACCAAATTTGAGCCCATTGGTGGAGTTTAGGGCAAGAAGAAGACTAGTGAATCTTATTGGTGGAAGCCCACAATTGATTTAAACCTTTTGATCTTGCTAAATTGCCTCTAGAGACCTATCACCTCTGCATCATAGTGGTATCAGAGCAACAAGTAGGTCCTTGAGGGAGTAGTAGGATCTTGTGAAAGAGTTAAGGGTTGGTGAAAGTTGTGAAGATGCCCCCTAAAAATTAGATGGCTAGGGAGAATAATGAATTGAGAGAAACCTTAGAGGCTAGAGAAAGAGAGTTGAGGGAGAGAAGAGAATGGGATGCTGAAAGAGAAAGAGAGTTAAGACAAGTGAGAAGAGAGAATGCATCAATCTTGGCAAGGTTGGAAGCATTGGAGAAGAATCCTAGAAGGGATGAACAAGATGATCAAGAAGGAGATGATGAGGGACATGAGAAGGCAGATGAGAACTCTCCTGAGGATGAGTTGGATCCTGAAGAAAAGAGATTTTTGAGATTACTTAAGGCAGTTCAATGTAGTGGAACAAAGGCAAGTGTAGAGTTACCTATCTATCAAGGGAAGATGGATAGTGAAGAGGTATTAGGGTGGATAGATGCCCTTGAAAATTTCTTTGAGTATGAGGAAGTAAGTGATGAGAAGAAGGTTAAATTTGCAAAGACAAAGTTGAGAGGGACAACACTTACATGGTGGAGTAGTGTACAAACAGAAAGAGTGGCTAGAGGTGGAACAAAAATCACTTCTTGGGGTCAGATGAAGGATATGATGAAGAATCAATTTCTTCCATCTGATTATTCTATTCAAACAAAGAGGATGAGGCAGAATTTGAAGTAAAAGGACATGGATGTTATGTCCTATACTGAGCAATTTCATAAGCTTAGATTAGAGGAGGACTGGAAGATGAGGAAGAGAAAGTGGCAAGATACCTTAATGGGCTTAGGTACAACTTACAAGATGAAATTGGTTTGACCATACCAAAATCACTTGGAGAATGTTTTCAGTTGGCCATAAGGATTGAAGAGAGGGTGAAGAGGAAGCAAGAAAGACAAGGAGGTAGTGGTAGAGGATCTAGAGGTAGGGGCAGACCTACTAATGAAGGATAGAGCAGCAATGAGAAAGGAAAAGAGTTTTCTGTAGATCAGAGAGGTGGATATAAAGGTGGAGGTAGTTTTGGATCAGATAGAGGAGTATTCGCAGGAAGATGTTATCATTGCAATGAAGTTGGACATGTATCTTTCAAATGTCCTAAGAGGGATGATGTTGATAAGAGCAAGGATAGAAGAGTTCACTTAGCACAAGAAGAGGAAAAGAGAGAAGACCAAGAACCAACAGTAGCCTACCCAGAAACAAATGGAGAATTTCTCATGGTGGAAAAAGGCAAAATGCAGCAAGCACCACAGGTATCCATTTTTAAAACTACTTGTTCAAGCCATGGAAAAATGTGTAAGTTGATCATAGATTTAGGTTCACATGACAATTTAGTTTCCTGGGATATGGTACATGAATTGGGATTGAAGACATTTGATCATCCTAGTCCTTACAATGTCACTTGGGTAAGTCAAGAGCAACAAGTAAGGGTTAGTCAGAGGGCATATGTTGATTTTTCAATTGGTCCATATCATGATTATGTTTGGTGTGATGTCATTTCAATGACATGTGGACATATAATTTTGGGTAGACCATGGCAACATTTAAGAAGGACAATTCATGATGGCTATACTAATAACTATTTGGTGCACAAAGATGGTAAAAAGTTTAAACTATTACCTTTACCTTGTGGAGACAAGAAGGATCATGCTACTACTTATTTTGGAGAAAAATTGCAGTTGAATGTGCAGGTTAAGGATGGTTGGAAATAGCAGGAACAGTTGCAGCAGAGGAAGGTGTATGATAGTCCTAAGGAACAACAAGTTTGGGACTTAAGTCATATCAAGATTGGGGACATTGATTGCCTTATAAGGAGGCAGGAAAGGGAAGGCAGACAATAGACATTCCAGAGAAGAACAAATCAGAACCTTAAGATGAAGAGAGCAGAAGCATTACAATAGCAAGGTCCTAGGCAAGGACACCAAAACATGTTTTGTGATACTAACACTTTTTGTATGAGCCATGCAGGTTGGAGAAGGAGGAGGATAACCCTTGGAGAGTTCATGTTCACTATTAAAAATTAGAGGAACCCTTCAAAAAGATTGCAGGAGGTTTGGAGTAGATCACATAACTCTTGGGACAAGAGTTTTCTTCATGCTAGGGAGTATGGTGCAGGAGCACCTAAGGGAATCTTGGAACAAGGAGACACCAATGACCAAGAGAGGAGCCCATGGAGCAAGTCAAGTCAATTGGAACATCCTAAAACTAGTTAAGGCAAGTTGTAATGGTCAAGATGATGTAAGGGTCAAATGTCCTGAGGGTCCTGGCAAGGAACCTAGGACCAAAAATGATGTAAGTTGGGCCAATAGTGCCTCTAGAGTCAAATATGGGTGTCTAAGATTAGGAATAAGGTATAATGATCCTAAGAAGATCAAACCTGATGGTTTGGTAGGGTAGAAATCCATTAAAACAAAGTTTAAAATTCAAATTTTTGAAACAAGCATTTAGGCGGGAAAAGCCATTTTGAACTGTTTTGATGGTTTAACCAACTCCAACCGATGGGAATTGGTTGTGGAAGTTGGGGCAGAGGTTATGTAAGCCTGTCCAAGGCATGAGATGCACGTTTGGAATCATTTGAGGCCTGGGTTGTACGGTCTGACAGAAATAAACAAAGGTTTTCATCTAGTTCTTGTCTTTTTCTTGTATTTTTGATGGTCTTTTGATTTGTGGTGGCATGGTAGTTGCCTTAAATCTTCATTGAATGGTGTTAGACCTTATTTAATGTTCTAAGAAGGTTTCTAGATTAGTTTTGTTTCTGTTCATTTGACTGATACAAAGAACAACAAACTGTCATGTGTGTTTTGAGAGGTGACAATGCATTTTTGGACCTTTCCATGAATGTAAGACCCTGATTCTCATGGAATAGGTCCTTGATAACATGTACAATATGATTTCTAACTTTGACAAAGTAGGAGGAGTGCAGATTTGGAGGTGATCACTGTTGGAAGGCAAGATTGCATGTGGAAGAGCATTGGTATGATGGCACAAGTTTAACAATAGAAGATCTACCTTAACAAGGTAACTTTTTTGTGATTGATGCTATCTAGTATGAGCATTGAGATTGTGTTAGACCTTTGAATGAGGTTTGGAAGTGATTGGAAGTGGGAGTTTTAGCAAACCCTAGGTTTTGGGTCCTAGAGATGGGGGTTTGGTGTTTAAACAATTGAATGAGTAAATCACTACTTGAAACTTTGAAAATCCTTTGTTTTGGGTCCTTCCCTAAGACTATTTGAGGGTTTGGAGTGTGGAGGTCAAGTTTGTTATAAGGTTCCTTTGAAAAGTGGGCGAATTAGACCTTGTAGGAAGGTTGCAGGGTGTCAAGACAATCAGTTTGGTCCAAAACAACAATACATGAGTCTAGGACATGATATAGAACTCTGTAAAGGGTATTTAGAACAGTCATTTATTTTAGAAGTTCTTTGGGAAAGATTGGAGGAAAGTGTAGATTAATCGCTGAACAGGGCTACTAGGATTAGGCACATTTAAGAAGAGTTGTCAATGAACTAGTCCAAATGGTGTGTGAGACCTTTTGAATCTTGTTGATTAGGGTATGTTGAGACCCTAGAAGGTGTAAGATTGCATCTTAGAAGTTGGAACCAAATTTGAGCCCATTGGTGGAGTTTAGGGCAAGAAGAAGACTAGTGAATCTTATTGGTGGAAGCCCACAATTGATTTAAACCTTTTGATCTTGCTAAATTGCCTCTAGAGACCCGTCACCTCTGCATCAATTTGTCTTCCCTAGTTTAAGCATAAATTTAAAATCAAATTCTTGAAACAACATCAACCATCTACACATCCTTCCATGTATCACTAGTTTGTGCATGAGGTATCTTAACAATTCATTATTTGTGTAAAAAATAAATGGAGTTTCTAGAAGATAATGTCTAAACTTGTGTAGAGTGAACACCATGGATAAGGCCTCTCTCTCCATAGTTGTATAATTTTTCTCAGCTATCAAAAATTTTCTACTAGCAAATGCAACTAGATGATTCTTCCTTCCTTTAGGTTGTGTGAGTTTTGTGTTGATTGCAATATGAGATTCATCGACATGAACATGAAAAGGTTGTGTCCAATCTGGAAAGATTAAGATTGGAGCCTCTACTATCTTTTTTTTATTATATCAAATTATTTTTGGCATTGAGGTGTCCATTCAAAATTTTTGTTATTCATTTTCTTCAATAATTCCTTAATCAATCCTGAGATTTTAACATAGTTTTTGATGAAATTTTTGGTGGTAATTGGTATAACCCAAGAATTCCTTTGTATTTCTTATGATCTTTGGGGGTGCTAGATTTAAGATAATGGCTATTTTAAGTCGATCTACCATCATTCCTTCTTTACAGATGATATGTCTTGGCAAAGTGCCAAATGGAGTTGCAAAAATGCATTTCTTTAGATCTAATGGAATTCTAACATTGTGATATCTCTTAAACATTAGCCTTAGTGACTAGATATGGTTTATAAGAATTCTGTATATGTTCCAATTATCAAGATAAACTTTAAGGAAATCATGTATACAATCTCTGAAAGCGTTCACCATGATTCAAGTAAAGATTATGGGTTTTTTTAATTTGAATGGCATAATTGTGTACATATATGATCCCCATTCTACTGCAAAAGTAGTTTTAGATTAATCTCCTTCACTTATCTTAATCTGATGGTAATCAAAAAAACCATTCATAAATGAATAAACTTCTCTTCTAGAAACATTTTCTAATATTTCTTTTGTAAATGGTGATAAGAAAGGATTATGTTCACAAGCCTTGTTAAGTTCTCTAAAATTTACACATATCCTTAGGTCCCCTATTTTTTTTTATCATGTATTACCATGGGTCTTACCTAATCTAAATTTACTAATAGCTCAATTTTACTAGCAACCAACATTTTATCTATCTTAGTTTTTACCTTAACTTTCAAATTTGGATTCAACTGATAAGATTGTTGTTTGTGTGGTTTTTCATTCTGTTTCAATTGGATCTTAATTACTCCCACTTCTTCTTTTATCCCTTTTAATTCTATGAAAGTGCTTGGGAAGAGATCTTCATATTCTTTTAGTATCTCTACAACTTTTTCTAATAAATGAAGTTGCTAGAAGATAACGTCTAAGCTTGTGTAGAGTCAACACCATGGATAAGGCCTCTCACTCCATGGTTGTATAATTTTTCTTAGCTATCAATGATTTTCTACTAGTAAATGCAACTAGATGATTCTTCCTTCCTTTAGGTTGTGTGAGTATTTCATTGATTGTTAGACATAGAGCTATCATTGTTAGACATACTCTTTCCCCCTCCATGGCAACTCCTTACATCCCGAGGCATTAAAATGCCTAAGGTCTTATTTTATGCCTTAGTTCATACATCTAGAGGTGCTATTGGCATGCACACTCTCCCTTGATGGCCAAGCATTGATTTGAATTTGGAGAATTTGGTACTACACAAAGGTTTGATGCTATAATGCATATATAATATTTTATGATTATTGGGAGCCTAGTCCATATCTTCTTAACTGTAGTATATCTACCATTTGATAATAAGTCTTACAGAATTGAAGAATAATATTAGGATGGAAGGATTTTCCTTTGAAGGTAGTGCTCATGAACTTCAAATGTGCTTTATTTATGGAAATAGGAGTCTTGAGTAATAGAAAATAGCTTTATTATATAATAAAGTGGAACTTGTAATAGTACCTAGATGGAAAAACATTTCCAATAATCTCCTAAGCACATTGATTCTTTTGTAGTGACTTTTGTAGTCAACTTTTGATTAAGGAGCTATAGAAGATGGCCGTTTAAATATTACTCCACCCATGTGATAGAATCTACACCATATTTTGAAGACATAGATAAGGTATATGTCCTACCAATAAGGTTGCCAACATAGTTAGATAATAATAATCAATAAAATTTATTTTTGGTGCAAAAATAATAAAAGCCCATAATTAAATAAGTCAACATATAATATGCTATGACAATACTTAAAAATGATCTAACGATCTTATTAAGGAGTTCATAAAAGTATGTATAATTTGCCATGTTTCTACAAGGAAAAGAAAGTCATTAAACATATAGTAATGATCCATAAAAAATTAAAGCAACGGGTGAGCTATCCTTTCCAAGCTTGCTCCTTGGACAGTGTATAAGGGCGACAACCACCCATTACAAGTAGGTGTTTTTATAACCAATAATATTAAAGGATATGAAGTTAATAAAAATGTTAGATGCATGCAAAAATAACCATTTTTGGTGGATATGAAGAACATGTAAATAATTTTACACTAATCAAATGTTGAAACTAATAATTTTGGCATTAGAAAATGATATTACAATGTCCATTTGTCTAGGCCTTAGTAATATCAAATTCATTATTCCAAATAAATGTAATAGAAAAGGAGGTGATAATAATATAATGTACAAAGTAAAATACCATTTATGCACTCTTATCCATACATCCATACCTTTTCAAGAAGGAATTAAATGTGGACTATTTGTTGATTTTAATATAATGAGAATGAGAAGTCTTGGAGAGTAATACTAGTTACCTCCTTAGATGGTTGTCAAAATCACCTATGTGCTTTATCAATGTCATCCCCTTGGATCTCTTTATCCATTTGGACATACCTTTTTAACTTGCAATATTTGTACTTATTGATTATGTTAGTTGTAATATAAGTTATTAATAGCCATGCAAAACTCATTCAAGGTTCTTATCAACTTATTTCAGATACAAGGTAGTTATCTAGACATGTGATAAGGTTTTTGAATGCAAATTATATGTTCTCTTACTTTAGAGGTGATGATTCTCTTTAACATCAAAATAATAATATGGTTATGTTTTTAGGAGGTGATGATGAATTAGATGGAGGGGATCTCTAATTTTTAGCCTTTTTAATGATATTTTCTAGAAGGTTGGCCAATAGGCTCTATCTTCAATGGACAAGGGGATCCCATTAAGTCAGAACTCCAATAATCAATTTACCTCTAAATATCAGTGTCCATAGCAAGAATTGAAATGTAAATTGAAGAGAGAAATATAGAAACTTGTTTCAGGTTTTTTTCCTCAAGAGAGGAGATCCCAATATGGTACACATATGAATTGTTTTGATATTAAAAATTATTGAAAAAGTGAGTTAGTTGGGGTTGACAAAAAGTATTTGATTTCAACTTTGAGCTATATAAGCATGTGAAATGATGTGGGGCATAATGAAGAGCACTCATAAGAGTGTTTTCTAGGTTTAACTCCCCCTTAAGGCATGAATATGAAACGAGAGGTGATTAAATGATATGTTGAAAAGTAATCCTTAGAACTTGAGAATGATGAAGCTAAATCTATGCCACATGAATTACCAACCAAAAAAATTAAACATATATAGTAGAATAGAATAGAATATGATTGTAAAGCTTTCATAAATTATGTCATAGTATGAACAATCTTGGTACGTAGGATACTTAGTAGAGGGTGATATCTTGAGATGACAACTTTCATTGCCTTGTTAATTAGTTGACACATCTCGCTACCTTTCTCTCACCCTCATCCCAAGGATGGTTGGTGCAAATTCATTTTCTAGTATAATAAATAGCTCTCTATTTTTCACAACTTATACCACAGCCCTCTATATTGAAATTTAATTTCAGAGTCAAAGAGCATAGAGAATTATTCTATGTTTATAACCTAGAAATGTTGGCTTTTATTTATACTCTTTTAAATAAAGTAATATGGTAAAATCTTATACAAATACCCACCAACACTGAAAATTATTTGTCGAGAAGGATTTGAACATGTCATTAAGCATCATGATAGGGAGAGAATTGGCTCTTTAGTTTTGGCATGTACTTTATGTTATAAAACCGTATTGACTAGCTAACTCAAGTCGTCAATCAATTAAGTTTTAATGTGCATTGAAGAAATGACTAGATTTAACATGAATAATAAAGTATCATGACTAATGTTTCAACTACAAGTAGACATATAGTAATGATAACGATATGAGATGGGTTAGACCAAGTAACACTATGCATATGGATATATAGAAGGTAGTCATTATGAATTGATTCTATGCATTCAATTCTCACCATTGTTCCCACCTATCGAACATGTGCCTACATTGCAGCCTTTGTAAGGCCCATCCATTTGTTGAAATGGGTAGAATCTATTTTAGATTGTTTAATGTATTTGTGCCTCCTTGTTCTTCTAAAACACATCTTATAAATGACCATTTCAAAATTTCAATAATTTTAAAATAAAATATTATTTTCCTAAATCTTACATTTTGAAACAGAGATACTTGCATTAATAATAAGAAATCTATGATCCGCTACTTCTTAAAAAAATAGGATCCACTAATTTTTTAAAAATAAACCATAAAAAAAGGAAAAAATAATTTTATTACCTATATTTTTATTAGCCCTATCTTCCTACCCTCTAGTAAAAGATATATCTCTTTATAAATAATATGAATTACTCTTAAAAAATGAAAGTATTCTTTAAAAAAAATATTTAATAAAGGATATGAATCTTTAGAAATAATATAACTTACTCTAAAAAAAAGATAACCACATTTTAAAGAAAGGTAACGATACTTTAAAGAAAACCACCCTATTTAGAAATTTATGATTTCCTTATATAATAGGTAAGGATGTGACTCCTTAGAGAGGCACATCCTAGGCATATTAGGATGTATTTTTATTTTTTATTTTTTATTTTTAAAGAGGCAACTCATATGCGAATGTCTTTTAAGCCATTTGCAAGAAAGGTTTCTAACATATTTATTTTCCTTTAATTATTTTAAAATGTTTTTTCAAATTTTATAAGGATTTAATCTATTAGAATTTTACAAGGATTTTTTTATAAGAACTTATCTTATTAAGGATTTATTGTAGTAGAAATTTATAAGGAATTAGTTCAATAAAAATTTCTTTTGTATAAAGATATTAAATTGAACTAAAGACATGATAACACAACAATTGATATTAGGAAAAATATCCATCATTTAATAATCAAACAGTTGGCAATCACAATTCTAAGCTATAAGAAAATGTTAAAAAAAAGACATTAGTTTAAAAATTCTCTTAGATATCACCTATAAAAAAATTAAAATTTCTTAACTTGCTTTTAATGAATTGATTTTAAAACAATAGAATAGGCAAACTAGATGTCTTGCATAAGTGTTGATTGAACATAAGGAGATTTCCCGTCAAGTTCTACATGTCTTCTAGTATAACCTGTAAAAATAATTAGTATAGCCTAACCTGCTCTGATACCATGTTAGAAATTAGGATCTTAGGATACTAATCATTATATATAGAATATAAAATAAATATAAAAGAGAATTGTACAAGCATAGATTTAACACATTACACAAGATATACATGGGGAAAACCCTTGCAGATAAAAAAATCCATAAAGCATCATTTTATTAAAACACTTACAAATATAGTCTATTAATAAATAGATTGAACCTGGGGATATACTCCTCTACATACTTTCACATGGCCAATAATACCTTATGTGCATAATCATATAATTCACTATAACACTCCAAATTCACCCACTCTCAAATGAGAGAGAACCTCCTTAAATAAAGGAGAAGGGGTGGCATAATACCTAAAGGGGTATTAGTCACACCCATTCAAACCAACCATTTGTAAATAATTAATAATCTAATAGTTATTAAATTATTAATTATTAAATGGTATATGCTTTATAACATAAAGTTTTATAACCTTAAATATTAGAACATTATATAAATGTTATAAGGGATGACCCCTAATAACATTATGTTCTAACAATTATGGTATGAGATTCATTGACATGAACATGAAAAGGTCATGTCTATTCCAGAAAGATTAAGATTGGAGCCTCTACTATTTTTTTTATTATATCAAATGATATTTGGCATTGAAGTGTCCATTCAAACTTTTTGTTATTCTTTTTCTTTAATAATTCCTTAATCAACCTTGAGATTTTGACATAGTTTTGATGGATTTCTAGTGGTAATTGGTGTAACCCAAGAATGCCTTTTGTCTTTTTTATGATCTTTGGGGCTGGTAGTTTTTAAGATAATGGCTATTTTAAGTGGGTTGGTAGTTTTAAGATAATGGCTATTTTAAGTGGGTCTACCATCATTCCTTTGTACAGATGATATGTCATAGCAAAGTGCCAAATGAAGTTGCAAAAATGCATTTCTTTAGATCCAATAGAGTTCTAAGGTTGTGATATCTCTTAAACATTAGACTTAGTGACTAGATATGGTCTTTGAGAATTTCATATATGGTCTAATCATTGAGATAAACTTTAAGGAAATATGTATTAAATCTCTGAAAGCGTTCACCATGATTTGGCTAAAGATTGTGGTTGTATTTTTTAATCTGAATGGCATAATTATGTACTATATGATCCCCATTATATTGCAAAATAGTTTTAGATTAATATCTTCACTTATCTTAATTTGATGGTGTAGACACCTAAAAATGTCTCGACCACCAAACTGACTCCCGACATCCCTAAACATACCAATTTCCTTTCCAACCAATTAATTAAATTTCTATTTAATTAATTAACCCTTTCATCATCTAAATCCACACCATTTTATCCCCAAAATTGAATTAATTTTATTAATTCAATAGTCCAAACCTTAGCCAATTGATTTAATAAATATGTAAAATTTATTAAATCAATTCCCCCATTTTCCCTAAACCCAATTAATTAGTTAAAACCATGTTAACTAATTAATCCAGCCTACTAATTAGCCTATCCCTACCCTAGACAATTAAATAGCTATTATTTAATTGCCTACTCTAGCCTACCTCATCCTAGCCTTAGGATTAATTAATTAAATCACTAATTAATTACTCTTATCCCCCTCTAATCCCTCTACTAATTTATTCCAGCCACATTAATTAGGTTAATCACCCTAATTAAGTGAGTCAAACCCTCATTAGCACTTCTCTCCACATTCCCCAAATTTAAAATTCAAATAAATCACACATCACATTTACTCCTCTTACACATGTCATAACTCATAAATATCCACTCTTCCCCAAATAAATTTTTAATTCATTTTACCCTTCCCCATGTGAATTTTTAATTCACAAATAATCCATCTCACCCAACCTCATTTATTCACCCCTTTCTCAAAAATGAATAAAAGATTTACTTTTATTCCTAGCCCTCCATCTTCCAAGATCAAATCTAGGCCCTCCACATCACTTTCATCCTCCACCATTGATCTCTCCATTCAATCTCCACCCTTGGATCAAAATCTCCCCAAAAAGTCTATAAATACAACCTCTCACAAGTCATTTTCATCATCCAATTCCATGCAAAGTTACCATGCCAAAATCATCTTTGAATAGCTAGTGAGTTGCACAATTGAAGAGCACTTCACATTTGAATCCATAGTCTAGGGATAATCTTGGTCTTGGAGCTTCTTTTGGGTGCAAAGGCTCCTTCTTCCCTTGATGGGATTAGGTGGTGTTTTGTAAGGTATAATCATGTGTTTTATTTGCATTTGATTTAGTGTTTTGCCTTATTGCATTACTTAATCTACAGATGGTAACCAAATAACATCCATAAATGAATAAACTTCTCATCTGGCAACATTTTCTAATATTTCTTTTGTAAATGGTGACAAGAAACGATTATATTCACAAGCCTTGTTAAGTTCTTTAAAACTCACACATATCCTTATGTCCCTTATTTTTTTAATCTTGTATTACCATGGGTCTCACCTAATCTAAATTTTCTAATAGCTTAATTATACTAGCAACCAACGTTTTATTTATCTTAATTTTTACCTTAACTTTCAAATTTGGATTCAATTGGTAAGGTTGTTTTTGTGTGGTTTTTCATTTTATTTGAGTTGGATCTTCATTACTCCCACTTCTTCTTTTATCCCTTTTTCTTTTATCCCTTTTAATTCTATGAAAGTCCTTAGGAAGATATCTTCATATTATTTCAGTATCTCTATAACTTTTGCTACTATTTCTTCTTTCCAATATTCAACGATTTTAGCCATCTTAAGCTCGCCATTATGAGCTATGTGCTTTTCTTTGATTTTTAGTGGTTGGTAGTAATATTCACTTCTATCTCTAATTTTTTGTTTTATTTCTCATTGTTAGCTTTATATGTTTTATGAAAAAATTTAACAAAACCATCACCAAAATGTCAAACTATTTCTCATCTTTCTAGTCATATATTTTTTTAGTATTTTGAATAAACTAAGGTATTTATTTTATTTTCTTTTAAAAATGTTTTCATATTTCTCAAATACAAATGTATTTCCTTTTCTTTATATTTTTTGACCTGCTTATCCAAATTTGAAAAAATTATATAGGCTTGTTCTATGCTTCATTATATACAAATTCAAAAATATCGCATTTTCAATTATTTTAGTAGAATTTATGTGACATGCATGCTCAATGGTGTAATTTTTAGAATGCAGCCACTTCAAAAAATCACAAAAAATATTTAATAAAATATACAACTTATAGTGCTCACTCTTAGCTATATTTATATTGACTGATTTTGAAAAATACTTAACATAGCAAAAAAAAATTAGGGGTGCACACAAGATATTATGTTATATTTTAGTGATAAAAATATAAACACTTATATGTGCACTCAATATTTCACCTTCTTAATCTTACCATTTTTGGAAGTATTACTAGATTAGAAATTAGATTCAGAATACTACAATTCTTGCTTTTGTCATATCTTTAAATTTTGAGTGTAAGCATCTTGAATTACTCATCAAAGTTTAAATTTAGTTGATTTCAAAAAAATGTGGCCAATTTTAACCTTTTTTGTCCCCTATTTCCATGTACTTACCCAGGTACTAAGAAAATTCAACCCAAAAGATCTCCCCCTTTGGAGCTTAAACAACTTGTATACTAGAGCCAATTATTCTAGACCTGCACATCCACATCATTTTCCATCCTAAATATCTAGGTTACAATACTGTAGATGTCTATAGTATCATTCTTGAATTAATTTATTTTCATGGGAAATGTGAATGGTGGCTTCACTAGCTCTTTTGGGCATAAAGCCTTTAGGAAAAAATTATCTAGGATATTTTAACTTTAGATGGTTTGGAGAATTTCCTATGAGAGGTGGAGAGAAACCAACAGAATGACTAACATATTTTTTATCATCTCCGCACTCAACATTGGAAATGATTATTTCTCCCACTTCCTTTTACTATCTAGTAGCTTAGGTCATAATGTTTGGCATAGCGACTAATGATCTTAGGACTTGGGTGGATAGTAAGTGAGACACCTAAAATTCATAACATATAAAATAATTAATTAATTTTATTTATTTACTAATTAATCCATTTACATCATTAATCCACATCACTAATTATCTAAAATAAATTAAGTAAATAAATTTCCATATAGTTATCTCAAATAAATAAATCAAATCCAATTTCACCCCATCATTAATTAAATATATTTCCACCCCATTATTAAATAAATAAATATAATTCATTTTCATCTCATTATTAGATTAAATCCACTCCCATCCACTTAAAATAAATAAATAAAAACTTAAATAAAGTTATCCCTTCAAAATTCAAATAAATAGGTCCATATCATCCATCCAAAATAATTAAATTAAATTAAAAAAGGGCCTCTTGCACATGATCCAATGACCCAAGTGCTTCTTTAACATCCATCCATTATTTAATCTCAACCATTCACATCCTCATGCAAGAACCTATAAATGCAACCCTCAGTAATTCATCTCTCATCCTCCACACCTCATGCGTTCACACTCATAAGACACAAGAATCAACACAAGGAGATCACAAGAAAGCATATGCAAGCATAAGAAAGAAAGCATTGCAAACACATCATTCAACAAGTACATTCTACCAAGATCTTGAAGACTCCAAGAGCAATTGCATCACTCATATCTATGAGAAAATCCACTTAACAAAGGAAATCTCTTGCTTGGTAAGTGAAGGTAAGAATTATTTGTTTTGATCTTATTTATGCTCAATCCAAATGTATTTTTCTTGATTAATATGATTTTAATCACTTGCATTATGTTCTAGATTTAGCATCATAGATTTTGGTATGCTCAGTGAGAGCCCTCAGTCCTTAAATTTTTTTAGTTTTGTAGGATCTTTTGAGATTGATTTTGTAGATCTTTCCCTTTTCAATTTTGGAGATGTCTTGCCAAGAAATTTTGTTGGGTGCATCCTAGAGAAAATCCAACCTCACCGTTGAGTATAGAAGGCCTAAAAACCTATAAATCAATATGAAACTTAATAGGTTTTGGTGTTACAAAAGAATTGAGCATTTTTTTGGGTTTCATGGAATCTTCATCATACCAATCTATATAGTCTACAAAGTTTTTATAGTTACAAATTCCATATAGTTGTACCATCTTTGCATCAATCATCATATAGGGGGTTAGGCCCATGGTCACACCAATCCCATCAAGGGCTAAAGCCAATGCCACCCCATTAGTATCACCAATAGCTTGCACTACCCATGCATCACCACCACCAACTAACCATTGAAGTGCCACCTAAATAGTCAAGGGCTTGACTTTTTTAGTTTCCTAAAGGAGCAGATTTTTTTTGGGAGCCATAACTTTTGCATATGGAGTCAATTTTTTGCATTATTATAGGCATTGGAAAGTTGTTTCTAAGAACTTCATAGAAATATAGGTAATTTTCATATATTCTACCCTAGGTATCAGAAATTTCAATTTGAAGCCCATCTTTTGCATGTTTTTTGCAATAGGCAAACTTTTGCATACGAAGTCAAATTTTGGCAATTTTTTTAAAAAATTATTAGAAAATCACAATGAATATGTTGGTGATCTCTATTTTTCTATTTGATAAGGTTATTTATATATGGATTGTGGTTTATTTCTAATTCTCTTTGAGTGCATCTTTCATGAGTCCAAGGCTAAGGAATCTTAAACTACTAATGCTTTTGCTTTGTAGGTTCATTGATCAAAGATTTAATTTCAAGAACTATTTACATCTAAATCTTAAGCAAGGAATCAATCTTTATTTTTTCTTTGAGCACATATGCTTGTGTGATATAGTTGTGTCTGCTCTTCTCTTGTGCCATAGTGTGATCCTAAGAATCAAAAGTGGATTATTCACTTGTGTTATCCAAGGATACTTTGTGTATGCTCTTCTCTTATAATTTGTGTGATATTGAGAGTCAAAAGAAGCTATTCCTTTTTTTATTTTTTTAGGAGTCTAGTGCATTGCACTAAGCATTATCCAAAGCCTATGTTCCAATGGGCTATATAAATTCCATTGGAGGACATGTCATTCTAGGTTAAGAGGGATTCCCTATATAGGTTTCTAGTGAAAGAGATGAAAGGTTGCCTTCTCAAGCCAAGCCATTAGACAACACCCTTGTATCACAGACTTGGGCCTCACATACCACAAGGTATATTGAAGAATCCCTTAGTTAAGCCTTGTTTAAACCTAGATTAAGAGATTATCACTCATTTATAACTTGTGATGCATCAGTAAGCAGTTAGCCCTAGGAAGTTACTCACCATGTGTCATTAGAAATAAAATATTGGTATACAAGTATGATCCTAATCCTTTATAGTTAGTACTTTGAGATATTGGGTTGACACTATTTACATCCATGTTTGAAATATTGGTGGGCTCATAAGCCAAACACACCCACTTGAATAATATAGGTTGTTATTATCTTCTTTGTCTTTACCTTTGTGCTAAACTCATGCTAAATCAAAATCAAAGCAAAGATAGAAAAAAGTTTATGCCACCCATAACTAGACATCAAACCAAAATTAACATAGAATTCAATGAAGAGAACCCTTTGTACTCCAAGAACCTCCATGTGCCCAAAATAATTATTATGTTGTAAGCTCCTCTCAAAATCTACATGAAAACTAGGATCATAGTGATAGTGATCGCGATGGTGCTAATCAAAGTGAATATTCCCATGGCTCTCATGATTTCATAGACTCTAAATTAGGATGTGTCATGATAGAGAAATACATATGTCAAAACAAAGGTAGGGTCAAAAATATACTAAGTGAGGAATCCCCAAAGAAAGATCATGTCACCACTAATGACAATGTTGACCACAACAATGGTGACCAAAACAAAAACAAGAAGAATATCTCACTTGATTATCAAACTCAAAGGAAAACAAGTCCCCCATCACCCAAAATTTTATGACAAACCTATCGAAAAAATCAAAACAATCCAAACAACCAAAGCTATAAACAACATCAAAATGATCCAAACAAGCAAAACTATCAAAGATATCAACAACATCAAATAAATCAAACCTTTTAACAAAATAAAAATAATCAAACCTATCAACAATATCAAACCAAACCAAACAACCAAACTTATTAACAACATCAACCCAATTTTATTGTACTAATGTCACCCCATGGCACTCCTTTTGACCAAGAGTTGCAAGCCATAAAAGACAAAATAAAATACCTACAAATAGGGACCCAAAATCTAAACAAAGGATTCTAGTTTGAAGGGTTATGTCCTTATCACTTCGATAGATGAATTTCACAAATACCTTTTCCTCCATATTTTGAAATACCCAAATTTTATAAGTATAAGGGGAAGGGAGATCTATGAGACCATGTGAAAGATTTCTATATGGTATGTCAAAAGGTTTCTTATGATGACATATGTTGGCAAGAAAAGTAGATTCATAGATCAAAGTTCTGAGTCCAAGAATCTTGCATGTTGTATTTATACCCCAGTGATCAGGTGATTTGTGGTAGGATTTATCATACCGCGGTATATTAATAGAGCAGAGAACTCATAACATAGAAATTAAACATACATGCACAAAATCTGGACTCCATAGTATTCTTTATATTTATATATTCTTCATGGATTACAATATCAAATATTCAATCTCTTACTTATCATTGTTCTACTTGTCTTATCCTTCTATCTCTAGTCTTCTATATACATAGTATTACATTAGGAACATGTCCCTTACAATTATAACTCATTTTCCTATTTGTTGTAGTTGGCCTAGTGCTCTACATTCCTTTTTGTGGCCAACTATAGTGGATCCTAGATGATGTTGTTTCCATTCTCTTTCTTCTGCCAACATCATCCCCCCTTTGAAACCATGTCTTGTTCTCAAGACATGAAAATTGGTTTTTTTGCAAGTAGAATATTCTTGTATGTTTATTTGAGTTGTTGGAATGTTATATCCCATAGACTCTTAGCTTGTTATAGCACTTGAAATTGGTTGTGAACTTGAGTGAGTATTTTCTACCTCTATTGTGGTGGCTGGTATCTGGAGTTGTAGAAATATCTTCTTTGAATCTTTGAGTAATCTAGTAATGTGATAAAGTTAAAGGCAAATCACCTCCTAGAGATGTATGATCTGTGCTTTGATCACCTCTCTTTGATCCTACAACTATTGGAGTTGAGTGTGCATGGACTCTATTTGTGCTCTTATTGTACCATCCACATCTTGCATTGCATCATATGTACTAGCTACTTGCAATATTTGAATTTCCATTTGGTCCATTTAGTTCTTCAACACATTTTTTAATATAGGCTACTATAAACAAAATTGGTACAATGTATTGATGTCATTGGTAGTGTTGTGAAGAATATTGATGTGAGTCTCTAGATGTGTATGAGTTGTCACACATTTCTTCCTTATTTCATCCATGCAGTTCTTCTCTACTTCTACTAATATTTTGTTTTTGATAGATGATTCTTGATTATCCATCTATGATATCATACTATCTAAGAGCTACTTCAATTGTTGTCCCAATGGCATGGTTTTTTCTCTTTGGACTTGAGGTTTTTTACTTTGAATTGTATTAAGTGCAGTCTCCAGTTGTTTTGTGTTTTCTACATGTTTCTTCAAAATATCCTCCCTTGTGTTGTGGAATATATCCCCAAGTTGAAACATTTGTCAGGGCGATATGCTTAATAAATCCACCTGTGTGCCCATTAGTGGTAATTGCAGTAACTGTGGTGTTTCCAAGGGTTGGATTTGCTTTTGTTGAGCCAAAAAATCTATTATGTGCTACATGGGGGATGTGGTGGTGGAATATGTTTCCCTTTCTGGAGATGTGGGTGGCACTTTTTGTTCACCCTGATCCTTTGATTGCTCTTCTTATTTATGGGGTCCTATAGATTCTCTTTTTCTCTCCTCTCGATCCTTTCTCTCCTCTTCTAGTAATACCGCATAAGCTTGTTTTGTGACCGCAATGGTCTCCTAGTGGATTTTTTTCCTTAACTTCCACATTTAGTGCCATTAATTTGTCCACCCTTTGTTCGGATCTTATCTCTTTTGCTTGCAATTGTGTGAGTTTTTTCCTTCTACTCGATGGATAGGGTTGGGTTGAATTCTTCTAGTGCTTGTTTCCTCATTTCTTCTTCTATATGTACTTATTTTTCACTTTTATGTATAATAGATGAGGCAAGCTAATCTGGAAAGTTCTCAATTATGTTTTCCAAGGTGTCTGTAGACACCTTGATTTGTCTAATTATTGCTTGATTTTCTGAGCCCACATGGGTGTACATTTTTGTTGTTTTCTTTAGCATCCCTTTGTGTTTTAGCACACTTTTTAGGAGGTCTACATTCATGATGTCTTCTTTTCTGACTTCTTGTTCCTCCATTACTTGTGCTTCAAGTGATGTTTGTTTACTTTTTCTTGTCATTCTTCTTTGTGGCTCTTTCTTTTCTTGTTGTTGTGTTTCCTATTCTTCTTTCTTATGTTCTATACTTGACATCTGAATTATTTTTCTTTTTACTCCTTGCCTTTGTCTAGGTTTTTTCTTTTCTTATCTTAGTTGTATCAATTCTTTTGTAGCCTCCTGAATTGATGACTCTACTTGTGCTTGCGGTGGTGGAGTTATTGTTGTTGTTCCTGTTGTTTTCTCCATGGTACTTTGTTCTTCCTTCATTTTTTATTCAGGGGATCCCAAATTCAATCTATCTGACCTTTGCACTTGTGGTGTAGAGGTGCTTCCTTTTGGTTTTTTAGGCTTTGGAATGCCCCATTTTTAATGTAACTTTTCTTTGTGCTCATTCTACATGTTCTTCTACACTCTTTTTGCTCTGTTTATCTATAAACTCCTATGTGCCAAATCTTTTTGCATTGTTATTCTTTGTTTGTTTTAACACATTCTTGGCATATGATTCTATGAGATCATCACTTATTTCATAGGGGAGTTGAGGGATCCATGAAACCCTAGGTTCTGTTGACGTTTCTTCTGAATCAGCATTAGGGTTTGCCACTTCTAATGCACAGGCAGATTCAGGCCAACTGAATACAGGAGGTTGCGTGAGCTCCTCCCCTTCACTTCTGGTTCTGCCGCACCAAGGGGGGTATCCCTATAACTTAAGATGTAACCTTGACTAGCTCAAAGATAGAAAGATCTAACTTGACAACAACAGGCAGAATACTCTCATGTATGGACCAAGATCTGCATGATAGATCACAAGGCTGGCAACATTCTTGGACATGATGTCTGGTTGGGTATGAGAGTATGCAGGGGGTTCCTAATCCTACTCCTACAACTAACAGGTGGAGGTATGAAATGGTTTGATATGAATTTGGATGCAAAGCTGGACATGGTGTATAACACAAGAACACAGCATGATTGGTGCCTATCCAGGGCTTGGAGTCGGTAGACATACACCTGTGAATGATCAGCATAAATAGCTAAAACTGGATTTCAGGGGGATACACATGATATCTGCCTTACAGATATCTCCCAATGAAGAATGTTGAGCTATCTCTACTTATGGCATCCCTACTGCAGTATACCCTTCCCAATGTTCAACCTGAAAACAGTTTAATCTGCCCCTTGAGCAGAGGTTAAAAGATCAGACATTCAACATATGAATTCTATGCTCTAGAATCTAAACATAAGCAAACATCCAGATCCAGAAGAAGGATACATGCAATACTGGAGACAGAATTAACACAACACATGCTAAGACAGCATTACTCATATAAGGTCAACCATGAAATCAGTGGATCCATGCCAAGTCCTGCAACTGGAGATACATAAACTCACAAGACAAACTGTACAGAGCAACCAGATCAGCTGGTTATGGATTACAGAGCCAAAAATCTACAACTTTCAACAACCTTGAATGAATGACACCATCTGCATTATATAGCAGGAAGGTGCTTTCAGCATTAACTACCAGGTTGACCAAAAATCCCGCCAGATATACAGTATCATAGAAATGGCGCTCAAACATTAATGCAGCAGGTAGGGGAGGAGACAGGAAGATTTTTCGAGCCCTGCGCCACTGCCTCGGGATCCAGATCTTCAATCAGGTACTACATCCGTCCACGCCATCGCCCATACCTCTGCAACAATTGCCATTGATGGCGCACCAACCCGCGGCCTTGGGAAGATCATCAAACAGTTAATCGCAACCACTTCCCGCCGAGATTCATCATCATGATATTTCAAAAATGCAGGATAACACTATCCCACATGCACCCCGCAGCAACCTCATTAACACTTTATATACTAGGTCATGAGCATATATCATGTTGGTGCTTTTGCTCCTGACGACACTAGTATAGACCTCATCATCATCATCCTCCAGCAGCATGATATCCCGTTGCCCGAAATATCACCCTGACGTCATCATGATATTTGAAATATACCCTTCATGATAATCGGCACAACCTGATCCATCGGAGGAACATCCTCCTGCTGAACTTATTCCAAAAGTCTGGCCGATGAACATCCTGATGACGTCATCATCATATCCTTCTGACGTCATCATCATATCTGCCTACTGTGCACCTCCTCATATCCGGATGACGTCATCATCATGTTTGCAAATATCGGGAGATCTCCTCAAGATGATCAGTGTTAGAAATATGACCCCCCCGGGACCTTGATGACGTCATCATCATATTAACATCATCATGATATTCGGAAGACAACCGGATATTTGGAAATATCCTCCTGATGTGCAAATATCAGGTTGCACTGTAGCTCCTCTGTAAGATCGGGGCGATAACTGAATATGATGATGCTGCTTGAAAAGATCACCCCCAGTAGATAGCGCACGAAGCCGGCAGGCGGATATCTCCTTGATATCAGCATCATCATGATGCTCGAACAAACATATATCCGGGTGATATGAAAATATCACCCCCTCCTTCGCAATATCATGATGCAGATAGGCAGATAAAAAGATATCACCCTGATATAAGGATGACGTCAGCATCATCAGGATGACAAAACAATCGAACAAGAAGTGATACAACATCATCAGGATGATATTGACCAAGATCATCCTGACGTTCAAAATATGATGACCGTAGTGAATATCGGGTCGCACTAAGAATTCTTCAACAACGTCATCAGGATGATCCTAACCAAGATCACCCGATGATAGAAATATCACCCCGGCGAAATATCATGAAGGCAGAAAATATGATGACCTCCGCAAGCAGCAGGATGATAACTGGAAATATGATGATGATGACGACCCTTAGGAAAAAGCAAGTCAGGTCGAACAACTTAGAGAATAACCCCTTCAGAATAACGGGGCAACATCATCATCATGTTTGCGCAAGGTGATAAATGGAAGATCACTGGATACTTGAGAAATCACCCCCGCAAACAAACCAAAGCACACTGTAGCTCGTCAGCATCATCAGGATAAAACCCAAACATCACCCGACAGCGAAATATGATGATGACGATGAGAAACCGGCCGACGGAGAACATGATGATGCTGACCTACATGGAAACAAACATGATGATGATGACCTCCTCCTCGAGAAAATATGATGATGCAGCTTGAAAAATACTGAGGAGGTCCAACACTTAGAGCATTTTTTGGATACTTAGGGAGAGTGCCTGAATGAAAATTGCTCAAAAAACTACCAATCAATTCAGGCACTAACAGGTTCTACCACATCCATCAGGGTGTAATCCTTGTCCACTAGGAATACAATGTCATTTGCATACTTGTAGACCATATCATAGGAGATCTTGTCTCTATTCTACATTTGTTGTTGAAGATATTTAAAGAAACCCTAGTATGTAGTAGTGTATATTGTGAACTAGTGGACATGGCTATTGACTTGAGTTATGACTATCTAGTTGTTTTTCCATATTTTGCTAGGGAATGATGGTAATGTATACATAAAATAGAAATCTAACCAGATGATTAGGGTACCATACCAAAATTGATAGTGCGTATTCTTTGTGCATTGGAGATTTTCAAGAAAATGCTCCTGAAGGATTTTGCACAAATCAATATCTTTACCTTCCATGACCATCTGGTATGTTGTATGAATTGAGGTGTCGGTCATTGAGTCTTCCCTATTTGTATAGTAGATCTTATATGCAATCCCCATTATGGCATAGCATATAGTTGGGTTTGTTATTTTTGTGAGATCTAGGCTTCTCCCATCATAGGTTTCTCCCATTAGCTATGTTACTTTGTCATTTTTTATGGCTTTCCTAGAGGGTAGCTCCTATGGTGTGCTCAACCTTGTTACAACTCAAGGATGGTTTACTTTTTTATCTAGTAGGGTTTGTCCAGATACATGTATTCATTGTGGATGCATCTTAAAATGATTTTTATCCAACCATGTTCTATTAAGAGGTATGATAAATCCTTCCTGTTATGTCATAAAATGTCCCCATAGGACTTTTTACCTCCTAGTTTAGCTCCTAGGTCCCCTTAGTGTAATCATGCATGTGTAAAGCCTATCCCAGAGCAAAATCCCCCAAAACCCATGTCAAATGAGGCTTAGGGGTCCACTCTAATGATAAATCATGACTAAAAATAGGCCTCTAGACTTGGGCACCCATGCCCTAGTCCAGACCTATTTTACTGAGACCCAAATTTAAAAGTGTTGGTTTATGACCATTAAAAGGTTTCCCTTTGTTGGCCTTTTCAATTTGAATTATGAATGTTAGTAGGAATGCATATATAAACATGTTTAAGGCTTCATTTTACACCTAGATGGATAAGGCGAACTTGTGATATTGAGCTAAGGGATTCCAAAGCATTCATTGTGTTGTAGAGCAGACTTGTGTTGATATTGTGTTTTTTTGTTGCAAATTTGGCTTCATCAATCCATCTCCTCATGGTATGAAAGAGATTCATTCTTCCGTGAGGGTTTCACCTCTGAGGTGACATCTATTTGTGTTTCAATCAATCTATCTTATCATTTGATTTTGCCTATGTCCACCAAGGACATGCACTCTATCTAACAATAGTGTTGGAAGGCTTGAATGCCATTCTGGGACTTGACTGAGGCAAGCTTCTAAACACCACAACCCCCAACCCCTCTCTTGTGATTGCAGGTTACAAGTACAAAATCTTGTGAAGAGAAGTTATAGGAGATCAGAGAAGAGGATAAAGATTTGGGATCTGAAGAAAACATTAGAGAATATTCCCTTCTAGACAAGGGCGCCCACCCCTGTGTCCTCCTGATTATCATTGTTGGAAACTCTGAAACAAATAATAGTCTTCATCATCTTACAGTTCTAGATCTACAAAAAAAGTGACATGTTGGACTAGGATGACCACCCTAGTGTCCCTGAAGTTTCTACTTTCTAGAATCTGAATCCTAGTATGTTTCTAATCTACTTTTAGTGCCTTCTTGTGTGATCATTTGTCATATCTTGTTCGTTTGCATCCAAAATCATATAATTAGGGTTTAAGGCTTAATTGAACTAGGGTTTGACATATATAACAATCTAATCAATCTTTCCATATCATTCCTAAGTGACATCAACCTATATCTGAGTCCTCTCCATCTATAGTGACTTAGCTTGATTGTTGTCCTTTGAATGTTATTGGTGAAAGGTGGATTTGATTGAATTTACCTTAACTACACTTCAACCTCATCCCCCTTTTTCCACTTAAAATTTTGGTGAACCTATGTTTTTACTAAACTTGCATCTTGTTGAGTGTTGTAATCAGATTTACATTCATTCATATCATATTCATCATCATTCATTCAAAAATCTTGCATAAATTTGAATTTTTTTAAAAAATAAGCATTTTTTTGCTTGCATTAAGGCATAGTTTGCACTATTTTCCTTGCATATCATTGAAAGCATTTAATTTTATGATATTCACATTAGATCTGAGATAAATTACAGCATTTCATATTTTTATGATCATTTACCTTGCATTTGCATATCTCATTTGCCAAGGTTTTACTAGAAATTTTGCATTTTTTCATATAACCTAGTAATTTCAAAAGATAGGGTTTGTAATTAAAATCTTGTTTTAGATTTTATTACTCATTTAAACACTCTTTCAAATCTGATTTTTAACTGTAGTGTTGCTGCATTGTATGTCTTTGCATTTACATTTGCATTATTACCACATTTACATTGAAAAGAGTGAAAAAAATGAGCATTTTAGGTGCATAAGCAAGCATAGTTTTGCTTTGTTTCATTGCATTTGCCATAAATATCTTTCATTTCAGATCTTTCATTCATCTTAAACATATTTTCATTGCTCATTTAAAAAATCTGGCATCATTCTACACTCTTGCTTGAAAATTTGCATGGCTTTAATTACACATTGTGTATTTCAACATTAAGGGTTTATACACTTTCTACAAATTTCTTTAATCAATATTTCATACCATTCATCTTGCCTTGTTGTGTAGAACTATTTCCATCTTATTCACTTTGTTTGTTGTGAACTTTGTGTGTCTTTTAGAACCCGTTTTCCTCAAGCAAGTGCTTTGGTGCGAAATAATCTCACATACATGGCTTCTCATCACAAAAGCACTATGTTCCCTCCTAGGGTTTATATGAAGAGAAAACTTCCTAAACCTGAATTAGTCTTTACATCACATGATAGAACAATTGGTAGTGTTGAAGGACCTCTTTACATTGCAGTGAAAGTAATGGACAAATCCACAAGAAGAGCCCTTATTGATCCCAACTATACGACTAATGTGGCTACAAAGGAGTTCCTTTATATATTTGATTTGATGCAAGAAACTTATGAACCTACCGACATGATGATTAAAACACGTACTGGAGCTTTCATCCAGCCATAGCGAAGATTACTCTATTGATCAGGGTATTTGAGAAAGCTTTGGAACAATCATTCGATATCATACCTACATTTGACCTCTTCCGTATAAAATTAGGCCATCCATGGCTCAAGACCATGAAAGCCGTCCCCTCAACAATTCATAAATGTGTAAAATTTCCTCTCAATCGAAGAGTTCATACTATTCATCATATCAAGTGGCAACCTATGGTTACTTGAAAGAACTTCAATCTTGATTACTTTTGGCCACGACCTACTGAACCTCCTAAACCATGACAAGATCAAATGTTCTTGGCATACCAATGATACAAAGAAAAATTGATAACAAAATTGGTCAGACCTCCTCCCAAATAAATCATAAGTGAAGAGCCACCTGAATCAAAAGAACCCCCTTGACCAAAAGGTAAGGGAGTCTATGCTGAGGTTCCTCCTCCATCATCCTTACAAGGATCAGGAGATACTTGTGAAGATCAAAACAATTCATCACAAAAGATTAATCTAGCACAACCTTCCTCCTCTAAAATGTCAAAGACTATGGAAAATAATGACAATACTTTTGCAAACATCACCAACAAAACAATAAGGAATATATATAAGCAAGAGAATGGAGGAAGAGATGACAAGATTTAGCTTGAAAACTAACTCCTCAACAAGAAAACATTCCACCGCCTGACATTGAACAAACTAAAGAAGAGCTTAATATTGAAGAACAAAATGATGACGATCTAAGTCAGACAAGTGTAACCTATGTACCTCTTTCCTCTTGCATTTGAAATTGGGAGGAAGATGATTTGTTTGACGACAACTGCTAAGTTTAGTTGTGTACACATGTAAGTATTTCTAACCTTGTTGGTCACCTTTGTCATTGCATACCTTTTCTTGCTTACATGACCTCCTCTTACGTGTTGTGTTCCCCCGTGATGTGTTATGTGTTGTTTAGGCCTCCTTGGATGACCCATGATACTCTTGTAAGGTCAAGGATACTGAGAGACCACCTCTGTTGTGACCATTCTTCTATTTGGTTCATCATTCTTCTATCTTGGCTCTCCTCTATTTTATTGTTGTGTGTCGTGCCTTAGGGGCATAGCATTGCAGAGGGTGTTTTAGGGGCATCCTCCTATGTGGTGTTCCTAAGGCACTTGTTCTCCTCTCTCATTTTTATTATTTACCTTCTTTAGTGATTCTACCTTGTAGGCAGATGACAAAAATGAACAAATACTAATATGGACTGTGTGTCCCTTCAGCGAGTAAGCAAAAATGGACCTAGTCCATATATGAAGATGGGGTTGATATACATATATCTGATGCTTGACTAGTAGAATCACTTCATGTGATGCATCATGTTGTCTTATCTCTTCTAACAAACCTCTACAATACAGCTACTCCGTGCACTTTGGATTGTTTTTCATCTCACCTTGTTGTTACACTCAGTCCTGAGATACCTGCATTATAAGCCCAACGGCTATACTCGGATCTAAACCCGTCAGTGTAACCTTGGTTTCTTGAATGTGATCTAATACATGCATATCTTTTATAATGTGATTTCCTAATCTTAGTATATCTTATCAATGTGTTTGTGGGAACATTCAGTGATCATGGCACGTGTCACCTTGGGGGCATCGGCTTTGTGAGAGCTCTTGTTCCCTTGCATGTTTTCTCTCTACCTTAATGTGGTTGATATCGGTAAGTGACATCAACCACCTTAAGGTGGGGGCATATATAATGGTATCTATTTGATGATTTTGGCACTAATGAAGGGTGTTTGTAAGCCCTCTCTATGAGGCAGGATGTTGTATCTCTTGAGCTAGTGCACCATCATCGTTATTTAAAATTGCAAGCAAAAATCCCTCTCCATGAGGTGGGATAGCGTATCTCTTGAGCTAGTGTGTATGCTTTGATAAAAAGCCCTTCTGCAGAAGGCGGGATGGTGTATCTCTTGAGCTAGTGCACATCCTTTTATACAAATTCCTCATCGAGAGGTAGGGTTAGATCTTGAGCTATCCTCCCATAAGCATGTCTTTGGCAATTGTTGTAGCATAAGCTCAACCATCAAGTGTGTCTGCAACATGTTTTAGATGGTGGGACTTAGCAATAAGCTCCTTCTATCACTCATGTTTGCCATGTGTAAGACATATAGTATGTCTATGGCATGTTATATGGTGATCACGTATTCCATGTGTCTTCTTTATGTGTCTTCCCTCATGTGTGGTATCAAGGGCATAGCGATGAGCTCCCCCCACACTCGGGTTTTGTTTGGCGTGTTTTCCTCCTTGGTGTAGTATCAAGGGCATAGCAATGAGCTTCCCCTACATTTTGGGTTTTGTATTGCATGCTTTTTGCAATTTCAAGGGTGTAGCGATGACCTCCCCCCACCCCTTTGTTAGGATTGTATTTCATATATGAAAATGTTATATCAATGTATTCATCATGTTTTGTGTGACTGCTCTCATGTCTTCATCATGTTTTAAGTGCTTTCACTGTCTTCTTTGTGTTTTGTGTGCTTCTTACTATCTTCATTATGTCTTGTGTGTCTTCAATGTGTTCTAGTGCTTCCTGAGACTGGGGGCTAGAAATAGTTCCTCAATCTTTGTGTATGCCTTAGCTTCTTGTGCTTTGCGTTTTTTATGTGTTTTCGACCATACTTTAATACATGTATGGGTCGTAAGATCATACATACATTAAAGTGTCAGCTAAATGTTATGTTGTAAAATGTCCCCCTAGGACTTTTTACCTCCTAGTTTAGCTCTTAGGTCCCCTTAGTGTAATCATGCATGAGTAAAACTTATCCCGAAGCAAAATCCCCCGAAACCCATGTCAAATGGAGCTTAGGGGTCCACTCTAATAATCAATCATGACTAAAATAGGCCTCTAGATTTGGGTGCCTGCGCCCTAGTCTAGACCTATTTTGCTAGGACCTAAATTTAAAAGTGTTGGTTTATGACCGTTAAAAGGTTTCCCTTTGTCGGCCTTTTCAATTTGAATTACGAATGTTAGTGGGAATGGATACATAAACATGTTTAAGGCTTCATTTTACACCTAGATGGATAAGGTGAACTTGTGATATTGAGCTAAGGGATTCTAAAGCATTCATTGTGTTGCAGAGAAAACTTGTGTTGATATTGTGTTTGTTTGTTGCAGATTTGGCTTCATCAATCCATCTCCTCATGGCATGAAAGAGCTTCATTCTTCTGTGAGGGTTTCACCTCCAAGGTAACATCTATTTGTGTTTCAATCAATCTATCTTATCATTTGATTTTGCCTCTGTCCACCAAGGACACACACTCTATCTAACAACCGTGTTGGAAGGCTTGAATGCCATTTTGGGGCTTGACTGAGGCAAGCTCCTAAACACCACAACCCCCAACCCCTCTCTTGTGATTACTTATAGGTGCAGGATCTTGTGAAGAGGAGTTATAGAAGATCAGAGTAGAGGATAAAGATTTAAGATCTAAAGAAAACATTTGAGAATATTCCCTTTTGGACAAAGGAGCCTGCCCCTGTGTCCTCCCGATTGTCATTGTTGGAAACTCTAAAACAGATTATAATGTTCATCATCTTATAGTTCCAGATCTATAGAAAAGTGACCTATTGGACTAGGGCGCTTGCCCCAGTGTCCCTGAAGTTTCTACTTTCTGAAATATGAATCCTGGTATGTTTCTAATATGCATTTAGTGCCTTTCTGTGCAATCATTTATCGTATCTTGTTCATTTGCATCTGGAATCATATAATTAAGGTTTAAGGATTAATTGAACTAGGGTTTGACATATCTAGCAATCTAATCAATCTTTCCATATCATTCCTAAGTGACATCAACCTGTAGCTGAGTCCTTGTTAGATTCAAGATAGACAACTGAGAGGGGGGTGAATCAATTGTCTCAAAACTTTCTTCCTATTAATCACTTAAATCCTCTTTGTAATTCAACAGCATAATAATAAATCAATCACGGAAACATAATGCAACAATTCAAGAGCAGAAACACATTAACACATATGACACCAAGATTTTAACGTGGAAAACCTGGTTAAGAGAAAAACCACAGGGTGACTATATTCTCTATTAAAAGAATAAGAAGAGCAAAATGGCACATGCTAATTAGGGCTCACTGCCCGAGCACACTGCTCACAAGAGGCCCACTGCCTACAGGAGACACACTATCTACAGAATGATAAATATTACATACTTGAACTGAAGAATAGCATCTTCACCATGCTTGAGTCAGTTCCATTTAAGCCCAATACTTCTGATATGCCTTTCGCTTTCCTCCTCTCTACCACACTCTCATCTCCACCAAGATACTTTTGAAATGACTTCACAACTTCCTATTTATACAAAACATCGACTTAGGGATAATCATCCAAGTTGGCACACTTTATAGAGCAAATACAACTTGACTAATTACAAAATACTTCATGCGGATCATCACACTATCGGCCACACAGATCTGGGACTTCAATCTTCTTTTAGGAACCCACCATGCTTCATAGAACATCTTCAAGATCATCTGAGGATGTGTAACTCATTCAGTCAGCTAGACTTAGGAAGAACATCATCATTTGGAAGTAATTCTTCAATTACGAGCCCAATTTTCAATGCGTACCACCAACACGAATTGGACACAATCCAAAGACCTCCACAAGCTTGCCTGAAGCACCAAGAACATCCACACTACTTCTGCCTACTGAATCATTCTCTTCTTCATCTGGAACCTCAAGAACACAGTTTGTCATCACTATCATATTTGAATAGATCCTTGTGGACCTCCAGACCACTAACCAATTGAGTTGTCAATTCACATTGACTTCCTAAACACTCCACCAAATCTGCAAAATAAGATATTGCATTTCCAGATCTCACCGGACCTATCTATGTCACTCTATCACCTCTGAGCATCTGTCAGAACCAGTTTTACTCAAGTGGCCATAACTTCTTTAGATCTTCATGCGGACCTCTCAAATCTTTACTGGATCATCTCAAGACACATATCTACAAACCCTTTGATGCGCATCCTCTGATCTTCATCCTAGCTAGGATCTTTACCTTACTATCTTTATTGTTCTTCTCTGTTCCTGATAGGACTAATTTTCTCAATATCCTCAGCATACAACTCATCCAATCCTTATTATCAATGCAACAAGAGTATGTTGACATCAATGACAACACCGGTTAGGCTCATACTTTCAACAATCTCCCCCTTTGTCATTGATGGCAACATATGATGTGAAAAACTATTTTAGCCATCAAGATAAGAAATTCTCCTAATTGATATAACTCCCCCTATCAACAACAACCATTCACATGTCTTATCTTCCTTTACTGCTCCCCCTTTGATCATCAACCACTTTTTATTTTTCACATGTCTTCTCTCCTCCTTTGACATCAATGGTAAAGGGCACATACTTGCATCACTTCAAAATCATACCAGTTGCTCCCCCTAAGTAGCAGCTTCTCATCATCAATCTAGACCACAAGATATGACTGTGAGATCCACTGGACTGATGCACATCAGTGCACCTTAATTCAGAACTGGGGGGGTAATAACCCCTAACTTCTCCCTGAGATACTCAAAAGAGTCCTTAGGTAGAGGTTTAGTAAAAATATCTACAATCTGATCCTTGGAAGGCACAAACTCCATTCTGACTTCATTCTTGTTCACTTTGTAGTTAGGGTAAAATTGTAAATCAGGGCAAATGAATAAATGGCAATGATAAAAACCCTAGCAATGCACAATGAAGCACAAGACAACATGAAAATCAAAATAAAAAATGTAAATGCAAACTGATCTCCACGCTATGCTCGATTTATCTCCATTGCTCTTCTCCACCTCGCATGAGCATGCAAGATTTTGAAAGATTATTGTTGGAAGAATGTTGGGTGCTCACTTCTGCAGCATAACATTAAGATGAAGATGCTAGAATGAATGATAGATGAAGGATGCAAAGGCTCTAATGATATTTTGACAGCATGTGGATACTTGAGGATCAATGCATTATAGAAAATTTGGTAGAATAATGGTACTTGAAGCTCAATGCCTTCCTAATGGCTTGTGAGGGGTTTGAATTATAGGCTTGGCTTAGTTCAAATGGATGGCTAGGATCAATTAGGGCTTTAGATGAAATGGATGGATAGGATTAAGTTAGGTTTCCTTGCACATCAAGAAATTGTAGTCAATTGACATGTGGCAAGGGAAGATAAGTCTTAGGTGTGCTTGTGTAGATAAACACTAAAATTAGGTCCCAATAGTTGTGCATGTGAAAGATTTGAATGAAAGTTGTATTACAACACATGATTGACTGGACAAGTGTTGGAATGTGATAAAAGATGAGTGTTTAATTCAAATAAAATATTTGAATTAATTGTGATATGAGTTGGATATTAATAAAATTTATTTAATTAATAGGATAAATAAATAGGATGGGATAAGATATGATGTGGAAATTAAATAAATAAATAAAATTTATTTAATTAATTGGGATGGAGATAAGATAAATGGGATTATGCATGTGAAATTAATTAAATAAATAAATTTATTTAATTAATTGGCTAAGTAGGATAAAGATGGGGATTTTAATTAAATAAATAAAATTTATTTAATTAATTGGCTTAATGGATAAATGGGATTAAGAGTGGGATTTAGGACAAAAATAGCTTATGATGTTTAGGATAATGTTTTAACAAGGTGTTGCAAGACATACACAAACTTGGGACAATTTTGGGTGTCTACATTTTGCCCCTCTTTGAGATGATGTTCGAGATGATGAGCTTTGTGTCGAGTAACATCATTTCAAAGAAGTTAAGGTATGGATAATTGATAGGGATGTTGACGATGACGATGATGATGATGATAGAAAGGATAGGTTGGTGATGCCCCCTCGAGAGGATAGGTGGGTTGGACAAACACGAGTATGCTCTCGAAAAGAAATGGCTTGGCTACAAAAGAAAGATAAGGGAATGGATAGAAGAAATGGATGATGCATTATGCTGCAATAGAAAGTGAGCAACCATGATGTTTGATATAGCACTAGACGTTATGCACCAAGGTATAAGGACCAGGGTGACGATGTGTCTTGTGCCCTAGCGTAATACAACCTTGTCTAATGTATGAGGAAGAAAACTTAGAGCATTGAAGTCCTAATGCACAAAAGGTATGATATGGCCTCAGATGCAAAGGATAGTGCAAAAAGCTATTCCAACATACACAAGATATGAATATTAGCTAGAAATGATATCGATATGATACAAATGCAAGATAAAATGATAACACATACAAGCAAGCAAGCAAGCATGCGCAAATGATACAAAAACAAACAAGGTATTGCCCCTGTCAAGCTGTAAACCAAAGATTAATTGCTGATTGTTTTGTTGATGATAGTTGAGAGTGTTGTCATTGTGGGGAAAGCTATATCCCTAGATCAACACAAGGTTGTTTGCTGAGTTGGTTGGCTGATTGGTTGACTGATTGATTTAGCTTACAACAAGGCTAGGATCAAGACCATGGATTGCGTTTGGATAACTTGGTTTGATTGATTAACTTGATTGGTATGGATTAAGAATGGGCTTGCAGCTGGATCTTTGTTTGGAATGATTTTGAGGATGATGAAATGATGGATGAAGATTGATTTGATGAAATGTTAATGATGGAATGATATGTGGTGGATTGAGCTGCTTTGGATTTGTTGGAGTGATTGGATGTGTTCCGATTGGAGTTGGATGTGATTGAGTTGATTTGTTTTGGTGTTGATGCTGATGATTGATAGGATTTATTTTGATGGTTGGATTGATGTGCTTTGAGTTGATTTTCTTTGGTGTTAATGCTGATGATTGATAGGATTTGTTGTGATGGTTGCTATTGCTGGGTTGATTGTTTTGATGATTGGATTTGTTTAGAATGATGATAGTGATGGTGTGATGATGAGAGTGTCCACTCAATCTAAGTATAAGCAAGTGTTCTTAGTGTGCACAAAGGATGTAAAATAAACAAGGTATTGCCCTTGTCAAGTCATAAACCAATGATTGATTATTTCATTGATAAAGATAGATAGTGTTGTCATTGTGGGGAAAGCTATATCCCTAGATCAACACAAGGATGTGGCAACGCTATATCCCATTGATGATGATTGATGATGATTGATTAGGCTCATGACAAGATTAGGATCAAAACCTGTTGATTTGATTGGATAATGTTCCTTGATTCATTAGCTTGCTTGATATGGATTAGTGTGACATGGATTTAAGATCATTGCTTAGATTGATTTGATTGATATGACTGGAAGAAGTGATTGATTGAAATGGATGAATGAATTTTATTGATAAGAAGAATTGATGATGATGATTTTGATTTTGATTGATTTTGATGGAGTGGATTGTTTTGGATGATGATTGAATTGATCTTATTGCTTGGATTTTTTGTTGGATATTTGATTTTTTTAGATTTTTTGACATATTTAATTTTTTTTGTAGTTTTTGAAATGTTTTGGGATGTCAATGGATTTACAATTTAGGTAGCTATTGTGCTAGATACCAATGACAAGGGAAAACCAAGTCTAGGTGCAAAGATGGATGAATGGGATTGGATGGATAAAAGGATGGGCAACAATGGATGGAAGGCTCATGATATATGGATGGATAAAAAGATAGGCCATAAAAGGGATGGATGCCTAAATGATAAACAAATAGGTAGGCTATAGTGAAAAGCTCATGATAAATGGATGGAGATAAGCTATAAGATGGAAAGCTTATGATAAGGATATGCCATAGTGGATGGATCATAAGGGAGCTAGGATGTGATCTTCAAAGGCTATGTTGCATAGGAAGAACTTGCCCCCATTCTAGGTGGTAATGCTTAGGATTTTTACATGACAAAGTTCATGACCATGGGATGACATGATAGGTTTTACATGACAAGGTGTATGATAGGTGGATAATGATAATATGGATTGATGAGGAAGGTATGAGGTATACCAAGAGATATCCAAAGCATGTTTCAAGATTTTGCCCCTATGTCTTCATCAAAATCAAAAGGCAGAAGGATGGATGAATGGATAAATGGGTTCAATAGGATAGGCTTGTTTATGTAATGGCTAAGGATGGTAGGATGGTAAATGATATAATGGGATAGATAGTTTGGAAATGGATAGGTTGGATGAGACAATGTGCCCCCAAGTGTAAGTGACATAGAAGATCAACCTACACATGATGCTTATTTGCCAGGTTTTCATCATGGTACTTATCCAAGGCGCCTGTTTACCAGGTTTTCACCGTTGGACGAAGGAATTTCTCTTTACTTTTTTGATTTTTTGATTTTTGATTTTTTTCTTTTTTTTTTTCTTTTTTTTTTTGGATGGAATGACAATTACACATGGCACCTGTTTGCCAGGTTTTCACCATGGTAATGGATAGGAGGGAGTCAAGTGTTTAGTGCTATGAGAGATGATATTGTCCCTTTAGAGATGGATGTCGTCTTTGCATGGACCATGTTGTTATGCTCATAGATGTTGGTAAGGGAGATATGGATGGGAGATGGATTAGGTAGATAGTGGATTATGAAGGGAATGATGGTAGGGTAGGCTAGTCACTTATGATGTGGATTTATATAGGCTTATGGAATGAAGATGGATGAAAAGTTTATGCCAAAGCATGGACCATAGGGATTGCATGGGGGAGATATGTAGGATAATGGAGGGAAGATGAGGAGATGTAGTTATGTGGCGGTGTTGCGGAGTGGAAGGGAACCATGACTAACAGCTGCACACACCGTGATAAACATTGAAGCTTTTGATGAGATGGTGGTGTAGAAAGCAATGGGGATGTTTGCTTAGGAGATGGTTGATGAAGTGATTTAAGAACCCACATAGATTTAGTATTTTTAGTGCTTTTGTTTTGCTTGTGGGATTTTTGAAAGGAATGGAAGTTTTGGATGGAAATAGGCTTTTGGATGGAGGTAGGTGATTGGGATTCTTGAGATGTGGAGGAGGATGCCTCATTTGACTTGCTAGCTATTTGCTTAGGAACCCAAACCATTTTGCTTTTGGGCTTTGCTTTTGGAGGTAAGGGTCTGGATGGTTGCTTAGATGTGGATGAGGATGCCTCATTCACTTTGCTAGTTGTTTGCTTAGGAACCCAAACCATTTTGCTTTTGCGCTTTGCTTTTGGAGGTATGGGCTTGGATAGCTTTTTGGATTGCTTTGCTTTGGTTCTTTGCATTGATTTTTCATGTTTGTGCCCTAAGGCATGATAGTTCTTTGGATTTTTGGTAGGACTTTTAGCTTTATAGGTAGAGGCATCAAAATTTTTGCTTTTGAATCCCATGGCATGGGTGGAGTGGATGAAATGATTGGAAGCTTTATGCTTAGGCGATGTGTGCTTTTGTTGGTCATGATTAGGGATGTAAGGATACTTATGAATGATATGTATGTTAGGTGTTGGAAGCAATGGTGGCAAGGTGGATGGAGGGATATTTGGAGTTGGTAAAAGTGGAGGCAAGGTGGATGGCGGAAGGTGTATGGTCACATGCTTTTGACATTTATAGGATGATGGAGATGGAATGGCTACATATGTTTTGGGTATATGATGGGGGGTGTGATGGAAAGTGGTAGGTTTAGGATGCATGAAAGGATTACCAACATCTTGGCCTTGTTTACCTTGGGGTGTGTATCCAAGGCCATATGAGCATGGAGGAACTTTGACATGGTTTGGCTCCAAAATACTTTGTTCATAAAGGCCTAGACCTTTGCCTTGGTAGTTCATGTTTTGGAGGATGCGATTAACTATGGGACTAGATGTGTTTTGGGAAATAGACTTGAGTTCTTTATTGGATGGAGAAGATGAAATGGAGGACAATGGTTGTTGTTGTCCTAAGGAAGAACATTCATGGAGGAAGGTCGTAAGACCACTAGGACATGATGGTGGACTTGAAATGGGATCGATGGTAGATATGGAGGGAGGATCATTAGCATTGTGTTCACTAAGATCCAAGTTATTTGTTTGATCTTCTATGCTTATGTGTTCTTGAGAGGCACATGTCTCATTATGACAAGTGGATGTTTGCTCATTATGGATAGGGCTAGATGGAGGATGACTAGGAGCAATTTGGATATCTCGCTCATGGATGGTTATGGGATTATGGATAAGATCAAGGTACTTTTTAATAGGTTCTTCATCATAGATATCATCTTGATCATGAGATAGATAAAGCTTTGCCAAATGGATCATCATAGTTTTCATGATCTTAGCTAGAACCTTGATCATAACTATGAGAAAAAATAGGATTAAGTGGGCTATAAAAGGGATAAATTTGCTCATGAATGAGGTCATGGTGATGGCTAACAGCTTGAGGGCAACCCATAAGTAGGTCATGGATAGGTTGAATGTAGAGGTGCTTTGATCTTGATTAAGATTAAGGTTCAATATTTCCACATGTTTAAGATTATGCTCTTGACATACCTCTTGACTTTGGATGGAAGTGGAAGGTTCTTGGGTGGACTTGATAGGCTCTTGATAGTTATCAACATGAAGGCATGATGGCTCTTCACTTAGGCTTGTGGTTGGAGACTCTTGAATAGACTTGTTGGCTTGTAGGTCACATGATGGGCTTAAAGGGCTAGGTATGTTAATGGAAGGCTCTTGAAGAGGCTCAAGGATATGTGAACCACATGATGAGAGTATAGGATTGGACATGACCTTTGGAAGTTCATTGGTAGGCTCATGAATTGGTGTTTGACATGGGGGTAGTTTATTCCTATCTAGTAGCCAATGGATCACATCCTTTGCAAGTGTATGGGTGGATGGGAAATATAATGGATGGATGATAATGGTAGATGGTGTTGGATTAGGATTAGGATGAGGATTAGGTTGAGAGCTAATTGGATTGGATGGATTAGGATTTGAACTAGATGGGGATGATGTGGCACGATTTCCCATTATAGGTGGGTACACCTTGTAAACAATTGAGAGAAATATTAGGCATTGATTTGTATTATGGCCTTTGGTCCTATGGTATGCACAATAATCATGTTCATCATATGGACTTTCTTCACATGGTTTGACTTTAGGAAGTTCAATGAGTTTTTCTTCAAGCATCCTTTGTAAAACTCTCTCAGCCGCATCCTTTGGTGAACGATTAGAATGACATGGTGAGGAAGGTAATGAAGGGCTTGGTGGTTTGGAAGGTAAAGGGATCAATGGACTATGATTGGGATCACATGGTGGTGTTAAGATAGGACTTGTTGGTTCATGTGATGGCATGTGATTGGATGGTGGTGGCCACTCTAGATTGGTATCTCCCTTATCAAAGGTTATTGGATCTTGCATATGATAACTTGGGCTTGTTTGATTTATGTACAAGGGGCCATTGGGATTTGGATATGATTCTTTTTGGAAAGGTGGATTTAGATCTATCAATGGTGCTTGGTGGTCTTGTTGAAAAGGTGTATTTGGACTTACTTGATTTATGTACAAAGAGCCATTGGGACTTGGCTGTTGTTCTTGTAATATCACTTGATGGCTTTGTGGATGGGCTTGGTAGTGCATTGGAATGGTGGTATGAGGGATTGGATAAGCTTGAGGTGGATGTTCATAGGTTGATGTGGTATTGACTTGGTGGATAGGTAGATTAGGTTGATAGGAAGTGGATGGATATGACATGCGGCTATAAGGTGGATTAGGTTGGTATGGAGTGGCTAAGGATTGTTGTACTTGTCGAGCTTGACTAGTGATGCAGAGTGGAACGCAACGGAGGCAACCTAACAGGAAGGAGCTGCCAACAAAACAAACAGCATGATATTCTTCTCTAACGGCTGAACCTCATCATCATATTTCCCAATAACACCAACTGCATCATCATATTTCAACATCATCATCATCATCATGATAATCAGCGGCGTAAATATCCTCCGGTTGCACTGTTCATCAGGTGCCAAATACAAACGGCATCATCATGATATTCGATATCACCTTCGTCAGCAGGATATCCAAATATCCGGTTGTCCAAATATCCTGATGACGTTCTACTTCAACAACTTGCCTTCGATGCTTCACTGCCCGACGATACAAGCAACAGCATCATGATATTAAACATCCGGTTCTTCGAAACCTCCTGATGATGCTAATACAACTTCCTGCCTACGCCGATACCTTTCCACTTAGCGACAACAGGATAAACCCGCATAGAGGGATTTCTGAATATCCTGATGATGATGACGTCATATCATGATGACGATGACGTCACACTTCATCCTGATGAACTCTTCAACACTTAGCCAAAAACTCAACTTTCACACCCGCATCCGTTAGCGATATGCGGATGATGATCTCCCCCGAGAGATGATCCTGACTGCGATATATACACTGAGTATATATCCAACTCAAAACATCATGATGCACCTGCAACATGCAAATTTCACCCACTTCATGACCCGATCCTGATGGCGATGGATTCGCAGATGCTGTTGCGGCTCGTTCCGACTAGAAACGCACATGCAGACTCCGGGTATCCTTCCACTGCATGAAAACACTCACGACCGCATAATTTCACCAAGATCATGTGACGACCGGGCCGGATCACCTCCAAACCAAAATCTAACAGTCTATCTTCTAGACCTAGCACATGAGGATGCTAGGCTGACTTACAGCATGCTCCTAACTGATCTCCTGAACAATACAATGCATAAACAGAAAACACAAATGCAATCTAGGCTATGATACAGGACCATTCCACCGATTTGCAGGATCAACCGGTGGAAGGGTTGAAATTAGTCATTAGCTTGCAAAACGGAAATGAAATCAACACAGATGCAAACAGATGATGCAACAGACGAGATCTTATTCAATTGCAATTCAATGTCCTGAATACAGCTTCACAATGTCTGAACTGCTCTTCCTGAATCTCAACTCAACACCAGTACATCAAATCAAAAACTATATCACAACTATATCTAAACCCTACAGATCGAGGGTATATATAACAAATCCTTCGAGTACTACTAACATCACTTCCCAGCGGCTGGGAGCTTCCAAGCGGCTGGGAGAGAGGACAGCTCAGACTCTCTTATCCCGATCCCTAACTACCTCTAACTGCCTACACATACTCCTATGCTGAATTATTACATAGCATCGGTCACAGTGGACCTTATTACATGATAAGTCAAACATACTAAAAATAGATTATCCCGTCAGCATGATGATAACTATCCTACATCCTAATCATGTATGTCATCATGCGGACCTATATCCTGATCATGCGGACCTATATCCTGATCATGTGTGGGTGCTCCTGCACCATACTCCCCAAAAGAAGAAATCTCAAGTCCACTTGAGATGAGAGTATCAAGGTCGGCACCATGTTTCTGTAGCTGTTCCGCAGTCATCCATACTGCTTCAGAAGTCGGCTGTCCCTTCCAAGAGACGAGGTACTCCAAGTACTTCTTGTTTCTGGTCTGTTTGATCACCCTAGTGTCCAAAATCTGCTGTATCTGTGGAGGATCATGTGGAGGAATGTCTTCAGCAACTGTATCCTGTAGGATAGCCTGATCATCATCTGGATTAGCCTTGTATGGAGTCAAGTCACATATATTGAAGATAGGAGATAAACCAAGATCAGGTGGTAGTTGGAGCTTATAAGCATTTTGTCCATGTTTTTGCAAAATCTGACATGGTCCAACTTTCTTTTGCATGAGCTTAGTATACTTCCCCTTAGGGAGCCGGTCTTTCTTCAAGTGAACCCAAACCAAATCTCCAACAGCAAATTGAACATCCTTCTTCTTCTTGTCAGCATACTCCTTATACTTTAAGGTTGTTTGCTGGAGTTGGGTCTTAACCTGATCATGAACTTCTTTGATTGCTTCAGCAAAAGCTTCTCCATCTGCACTAACAGGATCGGCTGTAGGTAGTTCTCGCAACTCTAAAATACCTCTGGGATGCATTCCATATACTACCTGAAAAGGCGATTTTCCTGTGCTCCTGTTGACAGTATCATTATATGAAAACTCAGCTTGAGACAGAATATTGTCCCACTTCTCTCCATGCTGTTTTGTCAAGCATCTAAGTAGATTCCCTAAGGAACGGTTCACAACCTCAGTTTGTCCATCCGTTTGAGGATGATATGCAGAGGAAAATGATAAATTGGTTCCCAGCTTCCTCCAGAGGGTTCTCCAGAAATGACCTACAAACTTCACATCTCTGTCTGAAACTATGCTCATAGGCAACCCATGAATTCTGACAACTTCCCTGAAGAATAAATCTGCAATATATGAGGCATCTGCAGTGGTTTTGCATGGCAAGAAATGTGCCATCTTGCTGAACCTGTCCACTACAACAAAGACACTGTCAAATCCTCTCCGGGTCCTTGGTAAACCTAAAACAAAATCCATACTGATACTTTCCCATGGTCTGGAAGGTATGGGTAAGGGCTGATATAACCCTGCATTAGTTGACCTGCCTTTAGCCTTCTGACAAATTACACAGGTTTCTACAAATTTCCTGACATCTGACTGCAACTTAGGCCAGAAATAATGCCTCCTGACCAGATCAAGAGTCTTGTCTAGACCAAAATGACCTGCCATTGCTCCACAATGTTTCTCCTTGATTATATTCAACCTCATAGAACATCTGGGAATACACAACTGTCCACCTTTGAACAGCAATCCATCTTGGATCAGGTATTCAGAGAACTCAGCATGGTATTTCTCCCCAAAAGAAGTACAGACCTGATATATTTCTCCAAAATCTTCATCAGACTCATACATGGTCTGGAGTGAGTCAATGCCAACACTCTCTAGCTGAATCTGATTTACTGTGAGAACTCTCCTGCTTAAAGCATCTGCAACTTTGTTCTTAACCCCTTTCTTGTGCTTCAAGGTAAAAGTGAAAGCCTGTAGTGTTTCTACCCACTTCATATGTCTGTGGTTCAGCTTCTCCTGACTATTGATGAAACTCAAAGCTTGATTATCTGTGAAGACTATGAACTCCTTTGGCATCAGGTAATGCCTCCATTTCTTTAGGGACTGAACTAAAGCATACATTTCCAGATCATATGATGAATACCTTTTCTTAGCATCATTGAGCTTTTCACTGAAGAATGCAATTGGTCTACCCTCTTGACTGAGTACTGCTCCAATGGCCATGTGACTGGCATCACACTCTACCTGAAAGATCTTATTGAAATCTGGAAGTGCAAGGACTGGTTGCTGTGCCACCTTCCTCTTCAATGCCTCAAAGGAATCATCTGCTCCTTGAGTCCAAACAAACCTGCACTTTTGTCCTCCTTTGATGGTATCCAACATGGGTGCACAAATATGACTGAACCCTCTGATGAACTTTCTGTAGAAGGTTGCTAACCCATGGAAACTTCTGACTTCATTCATGGTCTGTGGAGTTGGCCAATTCAAAATGGCACTCACCTTCTCCTTATCCATCTGCAGCTTGCCTTGTGAGATGACAAAACCTAAGTAGGTGATCTCCTGTTTCATGAACAAACACTTGTCCAAGTTTATCATCAGCTTTTCTTCATGTAGCCTCTTGAGAACCAGCTCTATATGCCTGAGATGTTCTTCTCTGGTGTTACTGAAAATCAGAATGTCATCTAAATAGACTATGACAAACTTACCAATGAATTCCTTCAGAACCTCATTCATCAGCCTCATGAAAGTACTAGGGGCATTAGACAAACCAAATGGCATAACCTTCCATTCATACAAACCTTCATTTGTTTTGAATGCTGTCTTCCACTCATCACCTGGTCTAATCCTGATCTGATGGTACCCACTCTTCAAATCTATTTTAGTGAAATACTTGGCATTTCCCAAACAATCAAGTAAATCCTCAATTCTGGGGATTGGAAACCTATACCTGATTGTGATCTTGTTGATGGCTCTGGAATCAGTGCAAAGTCTCCAAGTGCCTTCCTTCTTAGGTGCTAGTACAGCTGGTACTGCACATGGGCTCAAACTCTTTCCAATCAGACCTGAATTCATCAATTCTTCAATCTGCCTGGCTACTTCTGCATTCTGCTCTGGGGTAAGCTTATAAGCTGCTTTATTTGGAAGTATAGACCCTGGAATCAAGTCTATGCAATGACTGATATCTCTGATAGGTGGTAGGGATCTTGGCATTCCCTCTGAGATAACACCTTTGTACTTATCCAATAACTCTTGGACAGCTGGGTCTATCAACCTGGGCTTCTTCTCTGTCTTACCTGCCTGCTGTTGTTCCTTATTCACACTCATACAGGGGATCAGGGCATATGCAACTGCATCTTCGGCTGCTACTTCTTTCATAAACTGTTTGCCTTCCATCAGCATGACCTTCACTTCTTTGCCTTTAGACTTCTCCTCTTTCTCCTTCAATGGGAGTAGTATTACATCTTTACCATCTTTAGTGATCTTATAGGTGTTTTTGACACCATCATGCTGTGCCTTCAGATCATATTGCCATGGTCTACCAAACAAAAGGTTGCAAGCATCCATCTTGGTGATATCAAACAACAACTTATCTTTATATCCACCAATCTGAAACTCTACCCAAGCCTGCTCTTCTACAGTTGTCTGCTGACCTTGAGTAAGCCATGAGACCTTATATGGAGATGGATGAGGCAATCTCCTAAGCTTCAGCTTCACCACCATTTCTTCAGACACAAAGTTCTCAATAGAACCAGAATCAATCAAAACCTTACAAGCCTTACCTCCTGCTTTGCAAGTGGTTCTGAAAAGGGACTTCCTCTGAGGGGCTTCTTTATCAGGTACCTTCATGGTAGTTACTGTTCTCCTCATCATCAGGGACTCTCCACTTTCTGGATATCCATAATTCTCAGGACCATTTACACTCTGAAAATCATTAGAACTTGTCCTACTCTGATTATCAGGTTCATTGACCAGATTTGTCCTCCTTTCTCCTGCTGAGCTTGTGGCTTTGTCTGGACATCTGCTGGCTATATGGCCTTCTTTGTTACAGTTGTAACACCTGATGGATCCTCTGCCCCGGGATCTTCCTCTGTAAGGTCTTCTACCTCTGAAGTTTCCTTGCTGACTGAAATTCTCTCTCTGACTCTGACTATTGTTGCCCTTGCTATTGTCTTGACTAGACTCTCCTTGATATCCCTGTCCTTGTCCTCTGCCTCTGAAAGGACTTCTTCCACCTCTTTGTTGTCTTCCTCTTCCTCTGTTGTTCTAATCTTGCTTTCTCTTCAACTTTTCTTCCACCTTCAGTGCCAACTGAAAACTTTTCTGCACTGTATCTGGGTTATGCAGACTCAGATCTTCCTGAATATTAAACCTCAGTCCATTAAGGTATCTGGCTACCTTTTCTTCTTCACTTTCTTTCACCTTGGTCTTCATACAGAGTTTCATGAACTCTTCTGTATATGAGCTGACATCTAGCTCCTTCTGCTTCAGGTTCTGTTTCCTCTTGTGTAACTGGATACTGTAATCCAAAGGGATATAAGCCTCCTTTACCAATTCCATCATCTTCTTCCATGTGGCAACTCTACGTTTGCCCTCCTGCACTCTATCATCCTGAACAAAGTTCCACCATGTCAAGGCAGCTTCTTTCATCTTTGACTGTGCTATCTTCACTCTCTGCTGTTCTGGTATCTCCTCTGTCACAAAGAAATTGTTCAGACAGTCTATCCATTCCATTACCGAATCAGGGTCCATCTTACCTGTAAACACTGGCAAGTCCAGCTTCACATCCATGGTTCTCCTCTCCATGGCCTTGAGGGCGTTCAACAGCGGTCTCTGGTCTGCAGGAACGACCTCCTCGCTCCAATTAGGGACATCCTCTTCTTCCCTATCATCGTCTCTACCAGAACCTACTTTGCTCCTCAACTTTGCTAATTCATCTTTCAACTCCTGATTCTGAGCCTTCACGGCCCTGCTTTCTGCAATCTGCTTCTTCACCAGAACTGCCAACTCAGCGTTGGTCATCTTTGTTGGGAACTCAGATGTTCCTTCTTCGTCTGACATCCTGCTTATGTTTTCCAAAAGATCCTAAACCTTTGCTCTGATACCACTATGATGCAGAGTGGAACGCAACGGAGGCAACCTAACAGGAAGGAGCTGCCAACAAAACAAACAGCATGATATTCTTCTCTAACGGCTGAACCTCATCATCATATTTCCCAATAACACCAACTGCATCATCATATTTCAACATCATCATCATCATCATGATAATCAGCGGCGTAAATATCCTCCGGTTGCACTGTTCATCGGGTGCCAAATACAAACGGCATCATCATGATATTCGATATCACCTTCGTCAGCAGGATATCCAAATATCCGGTTGTCCAAATATCCTGATGACGTTCTACTTCAACAACTTGCCTTCGATGCTTCACTGCCCGACGATACAAGCAACAGCATCATGATATTAAACATCCGGTTCTTCGAAACCTCCTGATGATGCTAATACAACTTCCTGCCTACGCCGATACCTTTCCACTTAGCGACAACAGGTAAACCCGCATAGAGGGATTTCTGAATATCCTGATGACGATGACGTCATATCATGATGACGATGACGTCACACTTCATCCTGATGAACTCTTCAACACTTAGCCAAAAACTCAACTTTCACACCCGCATCCGTTAGCGATATGCGGATGATGATCTCCCCCGAGAGATGATCTTGACTGCGATATATACACTGAGTATATATCCAACTCAAAACATCATGATGCACCTGCAACATGCAAATTTCACCCACTTCATGACCCGATCCTGATGGCGATGGATTCGCAGATGCTGTTGCGGCTCGTTCCGACTAGAAACGCACATGCAGACTCCGGGTATCCTTCCACTGCATGAAAACACTCACGACCGCATAATTTCACCAAGATCATGTGACGACCGGGCCGGATCACCTCCAAACCAAAATCTAACAGTCTATCTTCTAGACCTAGCACATGAGGATGCTAGGCTGACTTACAGCATGCTCCTAACTGATCTCCTGAACAATACAATGCATAAACAGAAAACACAAATGCAATCTAGGCTATGATACAGGACCATTCCACCGATTTGCAGGATCAACCGGTGGAAGGGTTGAAATTAGTCATTAGCTTGCAAAAAGGAAATGAAATCAACACAGATGCAAACAGATGATGCAACAGACGAGATCTTATTCAATTGCAATTCAATGTCCTGAATACAGCTTCACAATGTCTGAACTGCTCTTCCTGAATCTCAACTCAACACCAGTACATCAAATCAAAAACTATATCACAACTATATCTAAACCCTACAGATCGAGGGTATATATAACAAATCCTTCGAGTACTACTAACATCACTTCCCAGCGGCTGGGAGCTTCCAAGCGGCTGGGAGAGAGGACAGCTCAGACTCTCTTATCCCGATCCCTAACTACCTCTAACTGCCTACACATACTCCTATGCTGAATTATTACATAGCATCGGTCACAGTGGACCTTATTACATGATAAGTCAAACATACTAAAAATAGATTATCCCGTCAGCATGATGATAACTATCCTACATCCTGATCATGTATGTCATCATGCGGACCTATATCCTGATCATGCGGACCTATATCCTGATCATGTGTGGGTGCTCCTGCACCAACTAGTGGCTAAAAGGTGTTGGACTTGGGATATGGAGTGTTGTAGTTGAGGTGATTGGCTTGCATGGGGTTGAGCTTTTTAGATGAAGAATTGTAATATTTCAATGGCATCTTGGTTTAGGGGTTGTAATCCTTGATAAATATTTTGGAGGAATCTTTGGAATTTGATTGTTGGGTCTTCTAGCGTAGACATGTTGTCACCAAGTGTTTGTCTTAAGTCCTTTTAACAAGTGCTTGCTTAGGGATTTGGATGATGATGTGGAATGTTTAGATGATGTGTTTAGATTGATTTATTTATGTGTTTGGGTGTTTAGAGCTTGATATGACAATATTCAAACAAATGATTATGCATATACACACATGAATCACTCACGTAAGACACATAAGCAAGTTGTTGACTTTGAAAATGAAATGTGATGATTATGCAAGCACACATGGAAGACACATCAACAAGCTTAATGTGTAGTCAAGTGGGTATAGCCAATTAGGTCTTAGGCTATCTATTGCACAAGGTTGACTATGGAATTGAAAGTGAAATCCTGCCACACAGCTAGGAGAAAGGGGTAACCCACCCTTCACCTTCACTTCCCAAAGGTATAAAGTTCTTTGGGGCTTAGCCAAGAGTGACAAGATTTCAACTCCCAATGAGGGTGTCTTTCGATTCAGCCTCGATTGAGGTCGGCCCTTGGAGTGGTGTGTCTCCAAGCAGGCCTCCTAAGAAGGGTATGACAAAAGCAAACCAAGTGAGCTGTCACTTGATTCACACTCGCATTTGTTAATTTCCCTTTAAAAAATTGAAATGTGTAACAAACAGTTCAAGCACTTGTTCTTTTTAGATCCCAAGTCCAAAATGTGATGGAAGGCACTTGTTCATTTTAGCCCAACTTCAATATGTGATAGCAAACAAATCTTCATTTCAAAGCCCAAATCCAAGTGTGATGACAAACAAGTTGTTTGTTTTATGCCCAAAATCTAAATGTGTGATCAAATAATGATTAGAGATGAGAGATTAAAATGAGTGTACCTCATAAAAATTACTTTCTATGTTGCTATTATGATTGATCCAAATGTTGCTCCAGCTCCTTTGATTCACCTACAGGTCATTGCAAAAAATAAAATGTGATTTGGTTCACTAGATTGGAAGATATGATTTTTTTTCTAAAAGTCACGCGTCAAAAATTTCTGAAAAATTAGAATCGCAGGGTCAACTTCAAATCACCATAACTCTTTGAATACTGAGCCAAATCTTTAATGTAACCACTTTTTGGAAAGCTCTCAAAGTCCTCTTTCCAACGAATCTAAGATTTCTTTTTTCCAGGCCCTGTATAAAACAAAAAACCCTCTGCAACAGATCTGGTCATAAATTTAAAAAAATCAGCAAAAAGTTGCGCGTCAAATTTTTTTGAAAAATTAGAATCGCAGGGTCAACTTCAAATCATCATAACTCTTTGAATACTGAGCCAAATCTTTAATGTAACCACTTTTCAGAAAGCTCTCGAAGTCCTCTTTCTAACGAATCTAAGATCTCCTTTTTGCAGGACCTGTGTAAAACAAAAAACCCTTTGCAACAAATCTGGTCCTAAATAAAAAAAATTAGCAATATAAAATATCTTCAACCTACAAATCAAAGTGCATAAACCTGTAAAAATGAATGATTGACGCTCCAACAGATCTGATCTTCACAAAAACAACTCAAACAAGAGGGTTGATCAGGGACGTGAGTCGCACCGGGCGTGCCAAATGTAGTTAGGGTAAAATTGTAAATCAGGGCAAATGAATAAATGGCAATGATAAAAACTTTAGCAATGCACAATGAAGCACAAGACAACATGAAAATCAAAATAAAAAATGTAAATGCAAACCGATCTCCACGCTATGCTCGATTTATCTCCATTGCTCTTCTCCACCTCGCATGAGCATGCAAGATTTTGAAGGATTATTGTTGAAAGAATGTTGGGTGCTCACTTCTGCAGCATAACATTAAGATGAAGATGTTAGAATGAATGATAGATGAAGGATGCAAAGGCTCTAATGATATTTTGACAGCATGTGGATACTTGAGGATCAATGCATTATAGAAAATTTGGCAGAATAATGGTACTTGAAGCTCAATGCCTTCCTAATGGCTTGTGAGGGGTTTGAATTATAGGCTTGGCTTAGTTCAAATGGATGGCTAGGATCAATTAGGACTTTAGATGAAATGGATGGATAGGATTAAGTTAGGTTTCCTTACACATCAAGAAATTGTAGTCAATTGACATGTGGCAAGGGAAGATAAGTCTTAGGTGTGCTTGTGTAGATAAATACTAAAATTAGGTTCCAATAGTTGTGCATGTGAAGGATTTGAATGAAAGTTGTATTACAACACATGATTGACTGGACAAGTGTTGGAATGTGGTAAAAGATGAGTGTTTAATTCAAATAAAATATTTGAATTAGTTGTGATATGAGTTAGATATTAATAAAATTTATTTAATTAATAGGATAAATGAATAGGATGGGATAAGATATGATGTGGAAATTAATTAAATAAATAAAATTTATTTAATTTATTGGGATGGAGATAAGATAAATGGGATTATGCATGTGAAATTAATTAAATAAATAAATTTATTTAATTAATTAGCTAAGTAGGATAAAGATGGGGATTTTAATTAAATAAATAAAATTTATTTAATTAATTGGCTTAATGGATAAATGGGATTAAGAGTGGGATTTAGGACAAAAATAGCTTATGATGTTTAGGATAATGTTTTAACAAGGTGTTGCAAGACATACACAAACTTGGGACAATTTTGGGTGTCTACACACTTGTTCTCTCAAAAAGTGAAACTTGATGGATATATGTTTTCTCTTTGAATGCAACACCAGATTTTTTGATATATTTATTGCACTTGAATTGTCATAGAAGATTGTGAAAGGTTCCTCATACTCCACTCTGATGTCTCTTAGCATTTGCTTCATCCACAATACTTGAGTGCAACTACCTACTGCTGCAATATATTCTGCTTCTGTAGTGGACAGAGATATTGCCTCCTTTTTCTTGCTCAGCTAAGAAACCAATCTTTTCCTTAGAAAGAATACTCCACCATTGGTACTCTTCCGGTCATCCACATCTCCTGCCCAATCCGCATCTGTATATGCATGAAGTGAGAAATCATGATCTCTAGGATACCATAAACCATACTCAACTGTCCCTTTTAGATATCTGAGAATCCTCTTGATTGCCATGACATGAAATTCTCTAGGATCATCTTGGAATCTAGCAACAAGACCAACAACATTCATATGTCAGGTCTAGTTTGAGTAAGATACAATAGTCCTCCAATCATTGACCTGTACTTTTTCTGACCAGCCTTAGGAGAGTCATCATCTTTTCTCAATTTGCATCCAGTTGCCATAGGAGTATTCATTGGTTTTGAGTCTTCCATCCCAAATTTTTTCAACAATTCTTTCACATATTTAGTCTCTGAAATGAAGGTTCCTTTCTTTGTTTGAATGATTTGTAGACCCAAGAATAAATTCATTTCCCCAAACATGGACATCTCAAATTCACTTTTCATTTGATTTGCAAAAGTTTTGCACATACTATCTCTTCCTCCAAAAATGATATCATCAACAAACACTTCAACAATTAAGATATTTTCATGATCAATTTTGAAGTACAAGTTATTGTCAGCAGTACCTTTGTCGAAACTAATCTTCAAAAGATGCTTATCCAGTCTTTCATACCAGGCTCTTGGGGCTTGTTTGAGTCCATACAATGCTTTCTTCAACTTGCAGACCATATCACAATGATCAGACAATTGGAATCGATCCGGTTGCTCAATGTAAACTTCTTCTTCCAAGTCACCATTCAGGAAGGTAGACTTGACTCCATCTGATATACCTTGAAATCCTTGAAGGCAGCAAAGGCAAGAAATAATCTGACTGCTTCAATTCTTGCCACCAGAGCAAAAGTTTCTTCAAAATTAACTCCTTCTACTTGGGAATAACCCTTGTAGACCAATCTAGCTTTGTTTCTGATTGCTTCACCATCTTCATTTAGTTTATTCCGGAAGACCCATTTGGTTCCAATAACATTTTTGTTTCTAGGTCTGGGAACAAGATCTCAAGTGTGATTTTTCTCAATTTGCATCAGCTCTTCCTTCATTGCTTTAGTCTAGCTTTCATCATTGCATGCTTCATTCATTGTCTTTGGTTCAATCTTTGAAATCAGACAATACTCTTCTAAGTCTTGAGCAATTTTTCTTCTTGTTTGAACACCTTTTCTTTTATCACCTATGATCTGATCTTTAGAGTGATTCAGTCTTACATACCTGGGAATTTTGGGACTTTCCTGCACTTCTATTTCTTGAACAGGTTCATTCAAACTTATCTCTTCTTCTCGATTCTCCAGATCAATCTGGATCTGAATTCCAGAAGGGGCTTGGACTTCTTGGACCAAAACATCATTTTGATCATCTTCATCATATTCATAAAACCTTGAGGGTTTTTCAATACATTCATCAACCTTCACATTTGTACTTTCTATAATCTTTCTCAATCTCTTGTTATAGCACCGGTATGCTTTGCTTTGAGTAGAATAGACCAAGAATATTCCTTCATCGCTTCTAGCATCAAATTTGCCAAGGTCTTCATCTCTTTTAATATAGCATTTGCTACCAAATACTCTGAAATACTTCACAATGGAAGTGATGTCAAACCAGAGTTCATAAGGGGTCTTACCGGTATTGCTTCTGATTTGTACTTAATTAAGAGTATAGACTGTAGTGCTTACAACTTCTCTCTAGTAGATCTGAGGAATATTTGCTTCCATCATCATGGTTCTAGATGCTTCTTGGATGGTCCGGTTCTTTCTCTCCACTACTCCATTCTACTGCGGAGTCCTTGGAGCAGACAACTTTCTTTTTATCCCATGTTTCTCACAGAATTCTATGAACTCACCAGATGTGAATTCTCCACCTCTATCAGACCTCACCTTGCAAACTCCTGATTCTTGCCGGACCACATAGATCAGTATGTACCAAGTCCAATAGTCCGATAGAAGACTGTTCCTTACTTTTGAATGTGACTCTGCTCTGCTTACCCAACTAAAATTCTTTTCACAAACTGTTAGTAGATTTCACCAGTCTTGGAAGATCTCTTATAGCCTGAGTGTTGCTTATCTTGATGGTATTATCAAAATTCACATGACACATTCTCCTATGCCACAACCAACTCTGATTAATTTGAACAAATAAACAACTTTTACCAGTACCAACCAAGTGGAAGATATTACCTTTTGTTTGAGTACCAGATGCAATCTTTGTTCCAGAATTTTCAAAGATCTTACATTTTCCATTTTTGAATCGGAGATCATAGCCTTTGTCCACCAACTATCCAACACTAAGAAGATTGTGCTTCAAACCTTCAACATATAGTACATTACTGGTTTTGTTCTTTCCATCAAAAGAAATAGTTCCTCTACCTCTGATCTTGCCAGCAAAATTATCACCAAATTTTACCACTCCTCATTCATATCTTTCCAAATCTATGAACTTATTTTTGTCACCTGTCATATGGTGGGAGCATCCACTGTCAATGAACCAATCATCCTTTTCTTCAACTTGGGCAGCCAGAGCTCTTTCTATCATTTTATGATTGACAGATTCAGAGGGCATTGGATCTTCTTCCTTGATGGCAATAAACACCCAGTCACTTCCAGATTTGTTTCCTGTCTCTGATTCATCATCTATTACTCCATCATCATCATCTTCATGAATATAGTAACATTTCTATTGGAATCTTGATATGTTAGGATTTGGCCTTGAAAATCTTTCCAGATAGCTTGAGGCAAAATGACCAATCTTATTGTAGTTAAAACATTTAAAAGGCAATTTCCCTTCATACTTACCAGATCCTCTTGGCAGTCTTTTTGTAATAAGGGCTTCAAGTTGAGTAGCTTCTGCTTCATCTTCTTCCAGATCTTTTCTTGCTTTTTCATACCATGATAGTTTCTTTGAAGAGTTCTCTGTCAGATCAAACTTTTGTTTTCCTTTTATAGAGGCACTAGCTTTGAATGCAGATTCATTCTTGGGGGGTGCATCTCCAAACTTAGCCAATTCAAATGCAACTAATTTTCCAACCAATTAATCTATTGTGATATTTGAAACAGATCTGAATTCTTCAATAGCAGCAACCTTGTATTTGTAAGAATTAGGAAGGGATCTAAGAACTTTGGCAACAATCTCATCTTCATCCAAGATTCCTCTAGCACATCTAATGCCACAAACAAGCTCATTTACTCTTGCCATAAATGTAGTGATATTTTCATCGTCTCTCATCTTCAGGTTTTCAAATTTTCCTTTCAGACTCTGTAGCTTAGCACATTTAACATACTTGTCTCCTGCATGCAGAAGTTCCAATTTTTCCCAAATCTCATATGCAATTTTTAGATCAATAACTGTTGGGTGAATATTTTGTCGTTAACTCGCTAATGGCAAAATGGGTATATCAGCCACAGCTATGATGAGACAAAGTCTCTCCTCTCAGCAAGGGGAGGTTCCCTCTAATTACTTAACTTTTGCAAATCAAACAACTTATCAAATTTATGTACACTAATAACTATGTTTGTGGTGGTTCCATCTCATCTCATTCTCTTTTTTCAGAATAGATGTTTATATTTCAAACTCTTGATATAAGACTTGTAGATTATCACAATATCACAGAAACACAAAGTTTTCTGTCACCTTACTTACTACTTGTAAACGGAGCTATTTGAAGTAGAATGCAGCCCAAAGTCTTCACTCCTCTTCAAGATGATAAAAGTAAATCAAATATAACAACTTGCAACACAAAGTCTCCAAACTATTGTATTCTCACAAACATGAACATATAACCCACAACCGATTTGATAACACAAAGTTTACCAGAATCAAATTAAGAGCGCTCTTCAATCACTTGTAACAAACTCCACACTTCAATTATTATCAAATAAGATTATGATAGCAAGATGTAAGAACAAAACTATCACAACACAAATAATCCCAAGATAAAGATTGGAATTGAACTTGCTTTCTTGTATTGATAAATATTTGAATATTGATTTTCACAAAAAGCACAAAGTCTTGATTTGCTTCTCAATTCGCCAGAGTTTTCTTGCAAGACAAAAGATAGATATTTACAAAAGAGGTCCCCTTTATTTATAGGGAAAGACCTTGAGAAAATCTAGGAAATCTACAACTAATTTGACTTATTCAACAAGAGAGTCCTATTTGACTTATGACTTCTCTTGTTTCACATGTAATTACATTTTGGAAAATTACATGTGTAGATGTCCAAAACAAAATTCCATTTACATAATATCTAAGAAAAATAAGCTAAGGCATTAGCTTCCTCCATCCTTTTTCCTTAGGAAGTTCTGATACATGGTTTGAACAACTGACATCTCGCATGCATCTGGTTTTGCTGTGTTTTCAGAGATGGTGCGAGCTCGGAGGATTGAATCTTTCACTGCCTTTATTGCCTTTTCATGCTTTTCTAAATTATCCTTTAGGTTCTCCAGAGTCAAATGTTGATCATACAGGTTGTCCATTGAGAGCACAGAGGGAGCTTCCTCTTCAAATTTCTTCTATACCATTTCTTCAAAAGAACTTATCATTTCCTATGCCATGAGGAAGCTATGATCTTCCCTTGTCAAGGTGCAAGGAAGTTCTTCCAGCCGATGTAGGAGTGTGACATCACTATCTTCGCTGGCTTCTCGAGCTTGGCACAGATCTTCAAGTAGACTCTTTATTATGAAAATACAATGAGCTAGAGTCTCCTTGGTCTTGAGATATGATTCCATGTTGGTGACGACCCCAACGGTGATCAAATTCTTTATCTTGATCTTCTTCATATCTGTCCACTCTTCTAGACTCTCTTCTTGATCTTGCAACTCTTGTGAAAGTAATCCACCAGATTATCTAGCTCATCTTTAGCTTTGTCCATTTTCTCCTTTCTTTCCATAGCGGTCTTCAACAAAACTCATCCTTGTGCCAACAACCGCTCCACCACATCCCCCACAATCTTGCCTCTAGCTTGGGCTTTTTCAACCTTCTATATCAGGGGATCTTCCACTGTCACTGCTATTGGTTCTACTATCTCTGATGACTTTACTATTTTCTGAAGGACAGCAGCCAGTTGTTCTGCTTTTGCTTTGTATTGCTCTTTTTCCCTTTTGGCTTCATCATACTTTTCAAGTAGAGTAGTGGCAGTGGTTTGGAAATCTGCTTTGACACCCTCATGAGTCACTTTACCAAGTTCAACCCTTGAAATGACATAACTGCTCATGTCAAAAGTATCAACTGTGGCATCTTCAGGAGGTTTGGCAATTTCGGCGTATTTGATTCCCTTTTTAGTGACTAGCCTAGAAACAGTCTTAGGCTTCTTCTTTTGGTTCTTAGCTTTTACGGGCAATAGCTTTTCAATGTCAATCTCATCAGGTGAGATGGCTTGTTTCTTCCTCTTTGGAGTATAGGCAGATAACCATGGAGGAAGTATAGATGCATCGACAGCTAGAGGGGGATCCAATACTTGCTTGGTTGGCTCTGTGCTTATACCTGTGATGGTGACAATTGGACTTGTGTTGCTAAACACAACACCTGTATCAATAACCTTTTGTGAAGCATCAAGAAGGTTCTCCAGAACAGTCTGTTCCCCGATATCAAAAGAAGGGGAAGATAAGCTTGGAATGGAACCAGAAGAATAAAAAATGGTTCCAAGACTAGCCCTCATGGATTGAGGAGTATTGTCAGAAGAAACAACAAAATGGGGAGAAAGAGAAACATTTGAAATTACTGGCAAACCATCAAAAAATGAAACATGAGGAGGAGGTGTAAGAACTTGTGTATCAGAAGGAAGGTCTTTCACAGGAGTCTGCGGGGAACCATCAAGTCGCTCTACCTCTGTATCTTCATCTTCACCTTGTTCAGCTTCATTAGATACCTTAGTTTTAGACCTTTGAACATTTTGTTCTTCAGTCTCAACATCCTCAATTTCCATATGGTCATCATTGATGTCTTCAACATCTGACTTAGTGGCATCAGAAGCCTCTGTGGTTTCCTTCTTCTTTCCTCCCTTGGATACAAATTTGATCTTTGGTTTGTGTACCTTGGAGGAAGAAGGGGTATCACTCTTATTCTTGGTTTGGTTCTCAACCTTCTTACCTATTTGCCCCTGTGTCCCCTCTTCGGACCCTGTAAGGAACTCTTTCAACTTGATCCCTTTACTTTCCAACCACAAATTGGTGTTTGCCAATATAGGTTGGAATCTTTTCCTGATGGATGTCTCCTCCTTGACTGACCATTTCACCTCTGGGAGAGGTGAAGCTTCAACATTCTTTGCCTCATACTCATGATCTAGGACATCTCCATCATCCTCCATTCCATCTGGAATATCAGCTAGTCCTAGTTCTTCAATTTGGCTTAGATGAAGCCTACAAAAATCCAATTTTTTGATCTCATTTTGGGTCTTGAGATCTGCCCATATGTCTTCGACCATTGGCTCATGAAAATTTGACTTCCTCTTGATTTTATCTTGAACCCTTCTGAAGTTGAAATGATTTCTCTTCTTGTAGGTCTTCATGGTGACTAACTGCAACTCGGAGTCAATTATTTTAGCTTTGTTGGCAGACTAAACTGAATACCTCCCAATTTCAATGGGAAACTTTATTCCTGACTTCTTAAGCTCCATCTGTTTGTTATGAACCACAATCAATTGTCTGCAAAGCTCCATAAGAACAATGCGATCACTGGGATACCGTGGCAGCATGTAAGGGTAACCAGGATAGTATCCTACCCAAAGATACGTGAAGGTGGGGAATTGTAGGAACAAACAATCAAAAGAATTTACAACCTGCCATGCTTCATCAGAAACTCTTCTCTGAACCAGTTCACCATTCCACAAGCACATGAAAACTGAGAAGAAAGCATCATTGACTCTTCTGAAATGATGAATCGACCCCTTCAGAGTGATTTGGGGGTAGTATTCATATACTAGGACCAATCTCCTGTCCCCTACTTGGGTCAAACCTAGAAAGTTCCTCATACTTGCAGCAGCTTAGACAAGGTAAGAGGTCATGTAAAATTTGAAGGTAGTATTGACCCTTACCAGTTGCTCATGCAAAGCATTACTGATCTGTTCACCCCAGAATATCTTCTGGTTACCCCAAAGAATTACCTTGATGTAAGTGTACATCCAGTCTTGGAATTTAGAAGCAGAAGGGAGTCCTCTGATGCGACTCAAGAGTGTAATCGAGTCACACACTTCCTCCACAAAATCACTCCTGTGAAGATCCTTTGGCCACCTGATCAAAGTTGCCCTAGGAATTTTCAACCATTTGTTGTTTATGTGTCTTCTAGCAGCTTCCAAATCATTGTCATAGTCTTGTTGACCCTGAGCAAAATCAATCTACCCGACATTTTCAATTAGTGGACACATGAAGATTTTGTCCATGAACTCAGTGTCCAATCTCATGATAACATTTCCCTGTGAGTCTGTGACAGCTCTAGTGTCCCTATTGTAGTGGTTGGCCACTTGTAGAACAAATTCAGGATTATGTACACTGACAGGAAATGATGCAACCAAATGAATATTGCTGTCAATGATTTTCTGCATATGCCGGGAGGGATTTGCTTGTTTAGTTCTATCTACGAATTCAGCCATATCTACGTGTCCAATTTCAGTGTCTCTGATTTCATCAACATTTGACTGAACTGCTGTTACCAGAAAGACACCCTGGTACTTGTACTTCATGGCTCTGGACTTTGAAGGAGATGATTCTGACATGAGCCCTGGAGAAAACTGTGAATTCGAACACCACCACGAACGTTGACTGAGAACTGTAAAAGGCCATGATCTCGCAGTTAGGGGAAAATTGGATAAACTGGGTCAACTGCGTTTTGACGATCATGGATGGGAAAGCATGCATTAAAAGGGCTTGAGCGCGCAAATCGAGGCGAGGGTGAAAGCGGGCTTTCGGCTTTAAAAAGTGAATTTTCCAGTGTTAGGGAAAAATCAGGGAAATGTGCTTGGGCGGGTGTATTGACCGCTCTCGCAAGTTGGAAGGACTTCTAGGTGTAAAAGCGGTGAAAAAGGCCGCTCTTACATGCACTTTGGAAGACTTGATTTGTCATGGTCGAGCGGTCGAAATCACCACTTTTACATGTGTAAAAACTTTGAATGTTCAGGCGGGGAATTTGGCCGCTCTTGCGAGTTGGAAGCGATTTTGGGTTTCGGTGTAAGGACGAATGAAAACACCGCTCATGCATTTGGGAGATTCATCAATAATCATGTTCAAGCGGTCGGAATGACCGCTACTACAGGTTAACGGGAAAATGTTTAACTGATGTTCAAGCAGCATGAATCGCCGCTCATGCAAGTGGGAGTGATTGAGTTTTGGTGTCGAGGCAGAAAAACCCGCCGTCTATGCACACAATGGGAGTTGGTAGTTTTGGTGTAAGGATTTAACGGTGAATGTGGCCATTGTTGCATACAATGGGAAGGTTGGTAAATGATGAAGGTCTGACTGACGAAAGACATAAAGTCTTCAAAACAAAAACAAAAACCCTAATCCGAAATACGAATCACAAACAACAGAAAAACCTAACAAAACTTCATAAACTAACAATACTAGCAGTTAATGAGTAACAACGGGAAAGAGAAATGAAAGAAACTTACTCGTAACAACTTGAAACCCTAGGCTCAAACTGCAACGCGAGATCCGTCACAGCTCTAGAGTATACGATCGAGTGGTTGGAGAGAACGTTGGCGGGTCAATTAGGGTTTAGTATAAGAAATGACAACAATGGGAGTGAAAAACACATTTAAAAGGTTTGAGATTGGAGTTTAAATGCCTGGCATGAGTGGCCATTAATGGCACTCGACATCCAAATCCTGAAGATCTCGCGTGAGTGGTGATTTCAGCCGCTACGACACCACAATAGATAAATATGTAAAGTCGGCAAAAAATGCCGCTCAAACATATATGACAGAAAACACATGCGATGGTGGTGAATTTAGCCACCCAAGCACATTAAACTTAAAAACGATGTAATAGCGGCGAAAAAGGCCTCTTCTACATCAAACAAAAACAAGTCTAAAAATAATATGTAGGAGCGGCGTTTTTCGCCACTCTTGCATTTTAAGAGTTGAAAATTTACTAACTCCATAATAAAATTTTTACTAGTTTACGAATTTAAAAGATCCTCGCGAAAACTGAGAAATCAATTCAAGGGAATGTCGCAGACAAGTTTAGAATTTCAAATGACCTCGTACGAGACTAAGAAAATCTTTCCTCGATTTACGATCTTAGAGTGTAGGTTCACGAAACGGACAAGTTTCATGGGGTTGTCTACAAAAACGAGCATAGTTGATTTTGAGCACAATAGCTAGCTCTAATTGGGGAACTTCATTCAATCGAACTTTGAAATGATTGAGGGGAGTAGAATACAGTCTCTAAGTGCCTTCATCCATGCCATTGGGCTATAGAGTCAAGCTAAAAAGAAAAAGACACAAAAGACTAAATGAAAACGTGAATAAAAACATAAAACTATACAAATGTACAATTTAACTTATCTGAAACTTCATGGATTGAAGTGCTTCAGATGTTGTCCACTATGAGGTAACAAGAATGGTGTCCCATCCTGATACTCCAGCAAGAAACTGTTTTGACCACAGAACTAATGAATGGTGAATGGACCTCTCCACAAGGAATCAAATTTCCCATGCATCCCTTTTGGTTCTCTCCTCTTGTCCCATAACAAGACTTGATCTCCAACCTGAAACTCACGAGCCTTTGTCTTCTTGTCGAAGAGTTTCTTTACTTGATTTTGGTGCTCAGCAATACGGTCCACCACAACAGTGTGCTGCTCCTCAAGTTCAGTCAAATACATGATCCTTTTATCAATAGAACTATCAAAAGTTCTAACTTCCAATGCTTTCACCAACTTCAATGCTGGCAATTCCAAGGTAATCGGTATCTCTGCATTCAGACCATATAGAAGGTGAAATGGTGACATGCCTATCGCCCTTTTGGGTGTAATTCTATCTGCCCATAAAGCATCGAACAATGCCTTATGCCAAGTTCTCTGATTCTCATCTGCCAGTTTCCTAATGATAGTGACTAGATTCTTATTGCTTGATTCTGCTTGACCATCCCCTTGCGGATAATAGTCTGAAGAATGGGAAAGAGTGATCCCATGTTCATAGCAAAACTCAGTAATCTCATGAGAGGAAAAACAAGTAGCATTGTCTGCTACAATCTTGTTTGGAACTCCAAACCTAGAAATAATGTTCTCCTTAAGAAAACTGCATACCACCTCTGAAGTAGCGTGCTTGACTGGAATAGCTTCCACCCATTTGGTAAAATAGTCTGTTGCAGTGAGAACATAGTTATGTCCCGTACTCGATGATGGATTCACTGTGCCAATGAAGTCAATACCCTATTGCTGAAAAGGCTCCTCAATCACCACTGGTTTTAGAGGTAAGGCTGCCAATTTTGGTTTCCCAACAAACTGTTGGCATAACTCACACCTACGCACCCAATTGTATGCATCTTGGAATAGTGTGGGCCAATAGTATTGAGCTCGCAGAATCTTGTGAGCCATTATAGGTGCTGAAAAGTGCCCTCCACAAGCCAAATTGTGGAAATACTCCAAAAGTCTACCTTTTTGCGCTTTATCCACGCAACGGAGAAATACACCGTCAAGACTTCTCTTGTACAAACCATTGTCCCAAAGGACGTAGTTAGCAGCTTTTAACTTGACAGTTCTCTTTTCCTTATAAGACAAGAGAGAAGGGCACTCACCATAGGTAAGGAAATGAGCGATATTGGAATACCACTCGTCAGTTGTAGTAACAAAAAGGATAGTTGGCATGTCCATAACTTCTTCTTCTTCGTCCCCTATCTCTTTTGGAACGTTGTCTGCGATCAATTGACACAAACCTTTACCGTGCACAAGCTTGGTAGGCTTGATATCCAGATCAAATTCTTGGATCTTAGTGATCCAATTACCTCTCTTTGTTCTGAACTCTTGTTGAGTTAGGATGGATTTGACTGTTGTATCAGGCACCATGACAACAGTGTGTGAGTTTAGAATATAGAACCTGAAATGCTTAACCGCTTTGACTACGGCATAGGCATGCTTCTCCATATTTGAATACTTCAATTCATGAGTTTTGAGAGGACAACTCATAAATGATATGGGGGATTCAACGCCTTCTTCATTCTGCTGAACCAGAATAGCTGAAAGTGTGTATTCTGAAGCGTAGCTATAGACTACAAAATCCTTAGTGTAGTTGGGACAAACAAGAACTGGAGCATGAGCAATAGCTCTCTTGATATCCTCGAATGCTTCCTTACCATCCACAGTCCAACGTAAAGTGGCCTTACCCTTTATCATATTAACAATGTGACGGGTTTTTTCTGCAAACTCAGGAATGAACCTTCTCAGAAAATTCACCTTTCCAAAGAAAGAGTGAACAGTAGTCTTACTTGCCAGTAGAGTGAGACTTTGAACAGATTTAACCCTCTCCGGGTCAATCTTAGTACCTTCCCTGGATACAATGTGCCCAAGAAGCTTGCCTTCCGTCACCCCAAAAACTGACTTCTTGGGATTGAGGGAGATACCATTTTGCCAGTAGCGTTCCAGCACTTGTCGCAAATGATGCGCATGATCATGACAGTTTTTGGAGAAAACAGTCAAATCATCGAGATACACCACGATAAACTTACCCATTTCATCTCTAAAAGCGAGATCCATCGCTCTCTGAAATGTTGCGCAAGCATTGATTAGACCAAAAGGCATTCTGCGATATGCAAATGTGCCCCGTGGTGTGGTGAAGGCAGTTTTGAACTGATCAGCTTCATTTACCTCCACTTGGTTATACCTCAAAAAACCATCTAACATAGATAACATTTCTGAACCTGTCACTGTCTGCAATACTTGGTCCATGATGGGCAAAGGGTAGTTATCTTTCAAGGAAGACTGGTTGAGATTTCTGAAATCAACACAGATACGGATTTCTCCGTTCTTCTTCCTTATAGGTACTATGTTTGAAACCCATGTGGAATGATGAATTGAAAAAATAATCCTTGCATTCAGCATCTTCTGAATTTTAGAAAGAATTGTACCTGATATCTTTGGATTGTATTGCCTCTGCTTCTATTTGTAAGGCAACGATCCAGCCTTGAGGGGAATTTCGTGTCGAACCTCTTTAGGCCTAAAAGACTTCAGGTCATCATAGGAGTAAGCCAAAACATCAATGTAATGGTGGAGGAGGGTAATGAATTTGAATCTTTCATCAACAGTGCAACATTTTCCAATGTTGACCATCTTAGGATCTATTTCCGTACCCAAATTGACCTGCTCAAATTCCATGGAGGAACTCAAATCTTGTTGTTGTTGCCACTACTTGATATACCTGTCATGTTTATCAAAGAGTTTCTCAAGGGAGACCAAACCTTTTGGGATTTTATTTCCTTTCAATTATAGAAATTCTTCGCCAGTTTGCGAATCTACCTCAGAAACATATTCATGAGGTGGTGATTCACTTCCTTCAAAGTAAAGCTAATCAAAACTATCCATCTTTTCTAGGAAAGCAATGATTTGATTATCGCCATTGAACACCTACCAATGGTCAGCGTTATCAGGTACACTTGGTCGGAAGACTAGCTCAATAGTGTACTTGCTTCCTTTGAAATCCTTGTGAGGCACCATGAGAGTGGCGGAAACAGCCAATGAATCTGCATGATCATTGAACTCTCTAGGCACTACTGAAATATTGAAAGCATCGAAATCTTCAATGCAATCCCATACGCGATTGCGATAGTGTCTCAATCTTTCATTTTTTGTTTGGTACAAATTTCTTACTTGACAAACCACCAATTCAGCATCCCCTTGAGCATGAAGATTCTTAACACCTCTGGCACGTGCCGCTTCCAATCCGAGTAACGAGGACTCGTATTCGGCGGTGTTATTAGTATTGTCAAATTGTAGCTTGTATGAAAAAGGTAAAATATCACCTTGTGGTGATATCAAGACCACTCCCGCTCCAGAACCGGTAGAAGAACAGCTGCCATCAAATTCTAAAATCTAGACTCCATCAGAATTTGATTTCTTGAACTTCCTTTGGTCAGAAGATTCCTCTTCATCGGTGAGGGAAGAATCTGGAATTGCTATACCCTTACCTGAACTTTCATCTGAAAACTCTTCTAAGTCTCCATCTGACATATCGAAGCTATCACTCGATGTAGCCTCATCTGATGAATCAAAACAATCTTCAGTAGCTAGAAAATAGTTACCAATTCCCGAGGACTCAAACAAAATTTGAGCTTTGGGGTTTGATGTTTGAGTAACATTGTATTTCACCTCCCTCTCAGGAAGCAGCTTCTGCATGACACCTTTGACAGGTATCCTAGCTTCAGACAAATCCATGTTCAACTCTCCACCCACATCCTTGCAGAAATTACGTCCAAGAAGAATGTCGTATGAAGCTGGAACGTCAGCTACCAAGACTGTCATCCTGATTCTCTTATCTGGAAAAGCTGCAAATGCAAATTGGACGTCTCTGATTTGACCCAAAAGTGGAACTTGCTTATTCTCCATAGAGAAACACCTCCCAAAAGTTTTAGTTAAGGTGAGGCCAAGGGCATCTGCTACCTTAGCAGGCATAACGTTGTCTGAGGCTCCAGAATCTATTACGCAATTGCTCAATTTATGACCATTTACTAATAGGGAAACATAGAAAGGTTCAATTTTCCCAGAGGCTTCAGGGGGAGTAGTAACAAGATTGTTTTGGGTAGGTTTACTTTTGGAGGAGTCATGAGTGGCTTTGGGAAACTCTTGTCCTGCAGGGACGGCTTTATTTTTGACATATTTAGCTAATCTATCAAATTGTTCAGGATTAGCCTGTAAATATTCAACTTCAGACATTTGTATCTTAGTTCTCCTAGCATGGTCTATTATATCAAACTGCTGAAAAGACATAGATACGGAGGAAGAAAAACCATCATTTTGATTTTTGGTAGAGACAGCACTAGTCTGAGGAGTAGATGTGGAAGGTACAAATTCATTAGAGGCACTTACTTGTTTATTGACCACCGGGTCTTTTGATTGGAAAGGTAGCGGAGTCCCCCGTCTAGTGATTGAAATCACTGGTTGAGATTCTTCTCTCGCTTTCCCTCTATCAGCTTGAAGAGCTGACTGATTTTGAGACCTAGTGAAAACAACATATGCTCCTTCACTCACTTCTCCTTTTTCAGCTTCGTCCTGGTAGTTCAGAAAGCTGATGGTAGAGTCGCCAGCTAACTCTTCTTCTCCTTCTGTGAAGAGATTAGCACCATTCTCATATTCCAACTCAGGTTGGAAAGAAAGTTCATTTTCTGCTTCATAGTTTCCAACAGCAGAGTTGACTGGCACTGCTTCAATAGCAAGCTTCCCCTATGTAGGCGGAAGGCGGTTTTGCTGTCCTTGATTCCTAGCAGCATTGCCTTGATATGAATTATTTGGAAATGTCCTTCTTGGTATATCTTGGTAAGAAGGAGGCGCAGATATACCTTGGGACATTTGTCTCTTGAGAGCTAGCAATTCATTTGCTAGCTTTTGCACCATGGGATCTATGCTGCTTGTGGAAGCGTTCTCAGTAGAAGAGGAACTTTTATTTCTATTAGTGTCCCTTCTTATCTTACCCGCAAGGATAAGATCATCTTCTACCTCAGTTGCCAGAATCTGAGCCGCAGCAAGATCAGTAGGAGCAGCTCGCCTCAATAGGAAACTCACCTCCAGAAGTTGTGTATTGATAAAGAAACATTTGAGGTTCTCCGCTGTGGGCTCAGCGGTGGCGGGAATCCTGTTTCTCAATTTGTTGAACTTAGCGATGAAATCTCGCATTAGTTCATGAGGTTCCTTTTTCATCTGTGTCAGCTGTGCCAACAATGCATGAGCATCTTCCGCAAGTTTAAACCTGGCTTTGAACTTGGTTTTGAGAGCAGCCCAGTTTGTTATGGTCTGAGCTTAGAGGTGGTAGAACCAGTCTGCGGCAGTGCCTTATAGTGTTTCTACAAAGAGTCGTACAGCTACGTCTTCGTGCTCGACACCTATCACACCACAGGCTATACAGAAAGCCGCAATGTGCTCATCAGGATGAACTTTTCCGTCACCATAGAATTTGGGGAAATTCTTTCGTGAACTACGAGGTAGTTCATGCAATGGTGGGGTCAAATTTAGAGGACCAAAGGTATTACCCCAAGGACCTTGGGCTGCCATGACGCACTGATTGAAAGGTGGTATAACAAACCTTGGTGGCGTATGAACAACCAAAACTCTGTTAGCACTGGCAATAGAAACTTCACCTGGTATTGGAGACCTGGTGTTTGTAGGGGGAAAACTCCTGGTGCGCTGAAGACGAGGTCGTGGAGTTAAGAATCCAAAATTATTCTGCTGCATCAATTCAAATGCAGGATCAATAATACCCTGAGCCCTCTTACTTCTAGTGTACCAGGAATCTGCCAAACTGTATTATGCTCAACACAATTTTTGCAAGAAAATGGAAAAGAACTGAAAATGCTTCAACTCAGAGCGTGAGGCTTCAAGTTGCGCGTTCCTTCCCCAGTAGAGTCGCCAAAAAACTGTTGGGTGAATATTTTGTCGTTAACTCGCTAACGAAAAAATGGGTATATCAGCCACAGCTATGATGAGACAAAGTCTCTCCTCTCAGCAAGGGGAGGTTCTCTCTAATTACTTAACTTTTGCAAATCAAACAACTTATCAAATTTATGTACACTAATAACTATGTTTGTGGTGGTTCCATCTCATCTCATTCTCTTTTTTCAGAATAGATGTTTATATTTCAAACTCTTGATATAAGACTTGTAGATTATCACAATATCACAAAAACACAAAGTTTTCTGTCACCTTACTTACTACTTGTAAACGGAGCTATTTGAAGTAGAATGCAGCCCAAAGTCTTCACTCCTCTTCAAGATGATAAAAGTAAATCGAATATAACAACTTGTAGCACAAAGTCTCCAAACTATTGTATTCTCACAAACATGAACATATAACCCACAACCGATTTGATAACACAAAGTTTACCAGAATCAAATTAAGAGCGCTCTTCAATCACTTGTAACAAACTCCACACTTCAATTATTATCAAATAAGATTATGATAGCAAGACGTAAGAACAAAACTATCACAACACAAATAATCCCAAGACAAAGATTGGAATTGAACTTGCTTTCTTGTATTGATAAATATTTGAATATTGATTTTCACATAAAGCACAAAGTCTTGATTTGCTTGTCAATTCGCCAAAGTTTTCTTGCAATAGACAAAAGATAGATATTTACAAAAGAGGTCCCCTTTATTTATAGGGAAAGACCTTGAGAAAATCTAGGAAATCTACAACTAATTTGACTTATGACTTCTCTTGTTTCACATGTAATTACATTTTGGAAAATTACATGTGTAGATGTCCAAAACAAAATTCCATTTACATAATATCTAAGAAAAATAAGCTAATGCATTAGCTTCCTCCATCCTTTTTCCTTAGGAAGTTCTGATACATGGTTTGAACAACTGACATCTCGCATGCATCTGGTTTTGCTGTGTTTTCAGAGATGGTGCGAGCTCGGAGGATTGAATCTTTCACTACCTTTATTGCCTTTTCATGCTTTTCTAAATTATCCTTCAGGTTCTCCAGAGTCGAATGTTGATCATACAGGTTGTCCCTTGAGAGCACAGAGGGAGCTTCCTCTTCAAATTTCTTCTGTACCATTTCTTCAAAAGAACTTATCATTTCCTGTGCCGTGAGGAAGCTATGATCTTCCCTTGTCAAGGTTCAAGGATGTTCTTCCAGCCGATGTAGGAGTGTGACATCACTATCTTCACTGGCTTCTCGAGCTTGGCACAGATCTTCAAGTAGACTCTTTATTATGAAAATACGATGAGCTAGAGTCTCCTTGGTCTTGAGATATGATTCCCTGTTGGTGACGACCCCAATGGTGATCAAATTCTTTATCTTGATCTTCTTCATATCTGTCCACTCTTCTAGACTCTCTTCTTGATCTTGCAACTCTTGTGAAAGTAGATCCACCAGATTATCTAGCTCAGATTTAGCTTTGTCCATTTTCTCCTTTCTTTCCACAGCGGTCTTCAACAGAACTCATCCTTGTGCCAACAACCACTCCACCACATCCCCCACAATCTTGCCTCTAGCTTGGGCTTTTTCAACCTTCTGTATCAGGGGATCTTCCACTGTCACTGCCATTGGTTCTACTATCTCTGATGACTTTACTATTTTCTGAAGGACAGCGGCCAGTTGTTCTACTTTTGCTTTGTATTGCTCTTTTTCCCTTTTGGCTTCATCATACTTTTCAAGTAGAGTAGTGGCAGTGGTTTGGAAATCTGCTTTGACATCCTCATGAGTCACTTTACCAAGTTCAACCCTTGAAATGACATAACTGCTCATGTCAAAAGTATCAACTGTGGCATCTTCAGGAGGTTTGGCAATTTCGGCGTATCTGATTCCCTTTTCGGTGACTAGCCTAGAAATAGTCTTAGGCTTCTTCTTTTGGTTCTTAGCTTTTACGGGCAATAGCTTTTCAATGTCAATCTCATCAGGTGAGATGGCTCGTTTCTTCCTCTTTGGAGTATAGGTAGATAACCATGGAGGAAGTATAGATGCATCGACAGCTGGAGGGGGATCCACTACTTGCTTGGTTGGCTCTGTGCTTATACCCGTGATGGTGACAATTGGACTTGTGTTGGTAAACACAACACCTGTATCAATAACCTTTTGTGAAGCATCAAGAAGGTTCTCCAGAACAGTCTGTTCCCCGATATCAAAAGAAGGGGAAGATAAGCTTGGAATGGAACCAGAAGAATCAAAAATAGTTCCAAGACTAGCCCTCATGGATTGAGGAGTATTGTCAGAAGAAACAACAAAAATGGGAGAAAGAGAAACATTTGAAATTACTGGCAAACCATCAGAAAATGAAACATGAGGAGGAGGTGTAAGAACTTGTGTATCAGAAGGAAGGTCTTTCACAGGAGTCTGCGGGGAACCATCAAGTCGCTCTACCTCTGTATCTTCATCTTCACCTTGTTCAGCTTCATTAGATACCTTAGTTTTAGACCTTTGAACATTTTGTTCTTCAGTCTCAACATCCTCAATTTCCATATGGTCATCATTGATGTCTTCAACATCTGACTTAGTGGCATCAGAAGCCTCTGTGGTTTCCTTCTTCTTTCCTCCCTTGGATACAAATTTGATCTTTGGTTTGTGTACCTTGGAGGAAGAAGGGGTATCACTCTTATCCTTGGTTCGGTTCTCAACCTTCTTACCTGTTTGCTCCTATGTCCCCTCTTCGGACCCTGTAAGGAACTCTTTCAACTTGATCCCTTTACTTTCCAACCACAAATTGGTGTTTGCCAATATAGGTTGGAATCTTTTCCTGATGGATGTCTCCTCCTTGACTGACCATTTCACCTCTGGGAGAGGTGAAGCTTCAACATTCTTTGCCTCATACTCATGATCTAGGACATCTCCATCATCCTCCATTCCATCTGGAATATCAGCTAGTCCTAGTTCTTCAATTTGGCTCAGATGAAGCCTACAGAAATCCAGTTTTCTGATCTCATTTTGGGTCCTAAGATCTGCCCATATGTCTTCGACCATTGGCTCATGAAAATTTGACTTCCTCTTGATTTTATCTTGAACCCTTCTGAAGTCGAAATGATTTCTCTTCTTGTAGGTCTTCATGCTGACTAACTGCAACTCGGAGTCAATTATTTTAGCTTTGTTTGTAGATTGAACTGAATACCTCCCAATTTCAATGGGAAACTTTATTCCTGACTTCTTAAGCTCCATCTATTTGTTATGAACCACAATCAGTTGTCTGCAAAGCTCCATAAGAACAATGCGATCACTGGGATACCATGGCAGCATGTAAGGGTAACCAGGATAGTATCCTACCTAAAGATACGTGAAGGTGGGGAATTGTAGGAACAAACAATCAAAAGAATTTACAACCTGCCATGCTTCATCAGAAACTCTTCTCTGAACTAGTTCACCATTCCACAAGCACATGAAAACTGAGAAGAAAGCATCATTGACTCTTCTGAAATGATGAATCGACCCCTTCAGAGTGATTTGGGGGTAGTATTCATATACTAGGACCAATCTCCTGTCCCCTACTTGGGTCAAACCTGGAAAGTTCCTCATACTTGCAGCAGCTTAGACAAGGTAAGAGGTCATGTAAAATTTGAAGGTAGTATTGACCCTTACCAGTTGCTCGTGCAAAGCATTACTGATCTGTTCACCCTAGAATATCTTCTGGTTACCCCAAAGAATTACCTTGATGTAAGTGTACATCCAGTCTTGGAATTTAGAAGCAGAAGGGAGTCCTCTGATGCGACTCAAGAGTGTAATCAAGTCACACACTTCCTCCACAAAATCACTCCTGTGAAGATCCTTTGGCCACCTAGTCAAAGTTGCCCTAGGAATTTTCAACCATTTGCTGTTTATGTGTCTTCTAGCAGCTTCCAAATCATTGTCGTAGTCTTGTTGACCCTAAGCAAAATCAATCTGCCCGACATTTTCAATTGGTGGACACATGAGGATTTTGTCCATGAACTCAGCGTCCAATCTCATGATAACATTTCCCTGTGAGTCTGTGACGGCTCTAGTGTCCCTATTGTAGTGGTTGGCCACTTGTAGAACAAATTCAGGATTATGTGCACTGACAGGAAATGATGCAACCAAATGAATATTGCTGTCAATGATTTTCTGCATATGCCGGGAGGGATTTGCTTGTTTAGTTCTATCTATGACTTCAACCATATCTACGTGTCCAATTTCAGTGTCTCTGATTTCATCAACATTTGACTGAACTTCTGTTACCGGAAAGACACCCTGGTACTTGTACTTCATGGCTCTGGACTTTGAAGGAGATGATTCTGACATGAGCCCTGGAGAAAACTGTGAATTCGAACACCACCACGAACACTGACTGAGAACTGTAAAAGGCCATGATCTCGCAGTTAGGGGAAAATTGGATAAACTGGGTCAACTGCGTTTTGACGATCATGGATGGGAAAGCATGCGTTAAAAGGGCTTGAGCGCGCAAATCGAGGTGAGTGTGAAAGTGGGCTTTCAGCTTTGAAAAGTGAATTTTCCAGTGTTAGGGAAAAATCAGGGAAATGTGCTTGGGCGGGTGTATTGACCGCTCTCGCAAGTTGAAAGGACTTCTAGGTGTAAAAGCGGTGAAGAAGGCCGCTCTTACATGCACTTTGGAAGACTTGATTTGTCATGGTCGAGCGGTCGAAATCACCTCTTTTACATGTGTAAAAACTCTGAATGTTCAGGCGGGGAATTTGGCCGCTCTTGCGAGTTGGAAGCGATTTTGGGTTTCGGTGTAAGTATGGATGAAAACACCGCTCATGCATTTGGGAGATTCATCGATAATCATGTTCGAGTGGTCGGAATGACCGCTACTACAGGTTAACAGGAAAATGTTTAACCGATGTTCGAGCGGCATGAATCGCCGCTCATGCAAGTGGGAGTGATTGAGTTTTGGTGTCGAGGCAGAAAAACCCGCCGTCTTTGCACACAATGGGAGTTGGTAGTTTTGGTGTAAGGATTTAACGGTGAATGTGGCCGTTGTTGCATACAATGGGAAGGTTGGTAAATGATGAAGGTCTGACTGACGAAAGACATAAAGTCTTCAAAACAAAAACAAAAACCCTAATCTGAAATACGAATCACAAACAACAGAAAAACCTAACAAAACTTCATAAACTAACAATACTAGCAGTTAATGAGTAACAACGGGAAAGAGAAATGAAAGAAACTTACCCGTAACAACTTGAAACCCTAGGCTCAAACTGCAACGCGAGATCCATCACGGCTTTGGAGTATACGATCGAGTGGTCGGAGAGAACGTTGGCGGGTCAATTAGGGTTTAGTATAAGAAATGACAACAATGGGAGTGAAAAACACATTTAAAAGGTTTGAGATTGGAGTTTAAATGCCTGGCACGAGTGGCCATTAATGGCACTCGACATCCAAATCCCGAAGATCTCACATGAGTGGTGATTTCGGCCGCTACGACACCACAATAGATAAATATGTAAAGTCGGCGAAAAATGCCGCTCAAACATATATGACAGAAAACACATGCGATGGTCGCGAATTTAGCCGCCCAAGCGCATTCAACTTAAAAACGATGCAATAGCGGCGAAAAAGGCCGCTTCTACATCAAACAAAAACAAGTCTAAAAATAATATGTAGGAGCGGCGTTTTTCGCCGCTCTTGCATTTTAAGAGTTGAAAATTTACTAACTCCAAAATAACATTTTTACTAGTTTACGAATTTAAAAGATCCTCGCGAAAACTGAGAAATCAATTCAAGGGAATGTCGCAGACAAGTTTAGAATGTCAAATGACCTCGCACGAGACTAAGAAAATCTTTCCTTGATTTACGATCTTAGAGTGTAGGTTCACGAAACGAACAAGTTTCATGGGGTTGTCTACAAAAAGGAGCGTAGTTGATTTTGAGCACAATAGCTGGCTCTAACTGGGGAACTTCCTTCAATCAAACTTTGAAACGATTGAGGGGAGTAGAATCCAGTCTCTAAGTGCCTTCATCCATGCCATTAGGCTATAGAGTCAAGCTAAAAAGAAAAAGACACAAAAGACTAAACGAAAATGTGAATAAAAACATAAAACTATACAAATGTACAATTTAACTTATCTGAAACTTCATGGATTGAAGTGCTTCAGATGTTGTCCACTATGAGGTAACAAGAATGGTGTCCCATCTTGATACTCCAGCAAGAAACTGTTTTCACCACAGAACTAATGAATGGTGAATGGATCTCTCCACAAGGAATCAAATTTCCCATGCATCCCTTTTGGTTCTCTCCTCTTGTCCCATAACAAGACTTGATCTCCAACCTGAAACTCAGAAGCCTTTGTCTTCTTGTCGAAGAGTTTCTTTACTTGATTTTGGTGCTCAGCAATACGGTCCACCACAACAGTGCGCTGCTCCTCAAGTTCAGTCAAATACATGATCCTTTTATCAATAGAACTATCAAAAGTTCTATCTTCCAATGCTTTCACCAACTTCAATGCTGGCAATTCCAAGGTAATCGGTATCTCTGCATTCAGACCATATAGAAGCTAAAATGGCGACATGCCTATCGCCCTTTTGGGTGTAATTCTATCTGCCCATAAAGCATCGAACAATGCCTTATGCCAAGTTCTCTGATTCTCATCTACCAGTTTCCTGATGATAGTGACTAGATTCTTATTGCTTGATTCTGCTTGACCATTCCCTTGCGGATAATAGTCTGAAGAATGGGAAAGAGTGATCCCATGTTCATAGCAAAACTTAGTAATCTCATGAGAGGAAAAACAAGTAGCATTGTTTGCTACAATCTTGTTTGGAACTCCAAACCTGGAAATAATGTTCTCCTTAAGAAAACTGCATACCACCTCTGAAGTAGCGTGCTTGACTGGAATAGCTTCCACCCATTTGGTAAAATAGTCTGTTGCAGTGAGAACATAGTTATGTCCCGCACTCGATGATGGATTCACTGTGCCAATGAAGTCAATACCCCATTGCTGAAAAGGCTCCTCAATCACCACTGGTTTTAGAGTTAAGGCTGCCAATTTTGGTTTCCCAACAAACTGTTGGCATAACTCACACCTGCGCACCCAATTGTATGCATCTTGGAATAGTGTGGGCCAATAGTATTGAGCTCGTAGAATCTTGTGAGCTGTTACAGGTGCTAAAAAGTGCCCTCCACAAGCCAAATTGTGGAAAGACTCCAAAAGTCTACCTTGTTGCGCTTTATCCACGCAACGGAGAAATACACTGTCAAGACTTCTCTTGTACAAACCATTGTCCCAAAGGACGTAGTTAGCAGCTTTTAACTTGACATTTCTCTTTTCCTTATAAGACAAGTGAGAAGGGCACTCACCATAGGTAAGGAAATGAGTGATATTGGAATACCACTCGTCAGTTGTAGTAACAAAAAGGATAGTTGGCGTGTCCACAACTTCTTCTTCTTCATCCCCTATCTCTTTTGGAACGTTGTCTGCGATCAATTGACACAAACCTTTACCGTGCACAAGCTTGGTAGGCTTGATATCCAGATCAAATTCTTGGATCTTAGCGATCCAATTACCTCTCTTTGTTCTGAACTCTTGTTGAGTTAGGATGGATTTGACTGTTGTATCAGGCACCATGACAACAGTGTGTGAGTTTAAAATATAGAACCTGAAATGCTTAACCGCTTTGACTATGGCATAGGCATGCTTCTCCATATTCGAATACTTCAATTCATGAGTTTTGAGAGGACAACTCATAAATGATATAGGGGATTCAACGCCTTCTTCATTCTGCTGGACCAGAATAGCTGAAAGTGTGTATTCTGAAGTGTAGCTATAGACTACAAAATCCTTAGTGTAGTCGGGACAAACAAGAACTAGAGCATGAGCAATAGCTCTCTTGATATCCTTGAATGCTTCCTTACCTTTCGCGGTCCAACGGAAAGTGGCCTTACCCTTCATCATATTAACAATGTGACGGGTTTTTTCTGCAAACTCAGGAATGAACCTTCACAGAAAATTCACCTTTCCAAAGAAAGAGTGAACAACAGTCTTACTTGCTAGCAGAGTGAGACTTTGAATAGATTTAACCCTCTCCGGGTCAATCTTAGTACCTTCCCGGGATACAATGTGCCCGAGAAGCTTGCCTTCCGTCACCCCAAAAACTGACTTCTTGGGATTGAGGGAGATACCATTTTGCTGACAGCGTTCCAGCACTTGTCGCAAAAGATGCGCATGATCATGACGGTTTTTGGAGAAAACAGTCAAATCATCAAGATACACCACAATAAACTTACCCATTTCATCTCTAAAAGCAAGATCCATTACTCTCTGAAATGTTGTGCCAGCATTGATTAGACCAAAAGGCATTCTGTGATATGCAAATGTGCCCCGTGGTGTGGTGAAGGCAGTTTTGAACTGATCAGCTTCATTTATCTCCACTTGGTTATACCTCGAAAAACCATCTAACATAGATAACATTTCTGAACCTGTCACTGTGTGCAATACTTGGTCCATGATGGGCAAAGGGTAGTTATCTTTCAAGGAAGACTGGTTGAGATTTCTAAAATCAACACAGATACAGATTTCTCCATTCTTCTTCCCTATAGGTACTATGTTTGAAACCCATGTGGAATGATGAATTGGAAAAATAATCCTTGCATTCAGCATCTTCTGAATTTTAGAAAGAATTGTACCTGATATCTTTGGATTGTATTGCCTCTGCTTCTATTTGTAAGGCAACGATCCAGCCTTGAGGGGAATTTCGTGTCGAACCTCTTTAGGCCTGAAAGACTTCAGGTCATCATAGGAGTAAGCCAAAACATCAATGTAATGGCGGAGGAGGGTAATGAATTTGAATCTTTCATCAACAATGCAACATTTTCCAATGTTGACCATCTTAGGATCTGTTTCTGTACCCAAATTGACCTGCTCAAATTCCATGGAGGAACTCAAATCCTGTTGTTGTTGCCACTGCTTGATATACCTATCATGTTTATCAAAGAGTTTCTCAAGGGAGACCAAACCTTTTGGGATTTTATTTCCTTTCAATTGTAGAAATTCTTCGCCAGTTTGCGAATCTACCTTAGAAACATATTCACGAGGTGGTGATTCACTTCCTTCAAAGTAAAGCTCATCAAAACTATCCATCTTTTCTAGGAAAGCAATGATTTGATTATCGCCATTGAACACCTGCCAATGGTCAGCGTTATCAGGTACACTTGGTCGAAAGACCAGCTCAATAGTGTACTTGTTTCCTTTGAAATCCTTGTGAGGCACCATGAGAGTGGCAGAAACAGCCAATGAATCTGCACGATCATTGAACTCTCTAGGCACTGCTGAAATATTGAAAGCATCGAAATCTTCAATGCAATCCCATACGCGATTGCGATAGTGTCTCAATCTTTCATTTTTTGTTTGGTACAAATTTCTTACTTGACAAACCACCAATTCGGTGTCCCCTTGAGCATGAAGATTCTTAACACATCTGGCACGTGCCGCTTCCAATCCGAGTAACAAGGACTCATATTCGGCGGTGTTATTGGTATTGTCAAATTGTAGCTTGTATGAAAAAGGTAAAATATCACCTTGTGGTGATATCAAGACCACTCCGGCTCCAAAACCGGTAGAAGAACAACTGCGATCAAATTCTAAAATCCAGACTCCATCAGAATTTGATTTCTTGAACTTCCTTTGGTCAGAAGATTCCTCTTCATCGGTGAGGGAAGAATCTGGAATTGCTATACCCTTACCTAAACTTTCATCTGAAAACTCTTCTAAGTCTCCATCTGACATATCGAAGCTATCACTCGATGTAGCCTCATCTGATGAATCAGAACAATCTTCAGTAGCTAGAAAATAGTTACCCATTCCCGAGGACTCAAACAAAATTTGAGCTTTGGGGTTTGATGTTTGAGTAATAATGTATTTCACCTCCCTCTCAGGAAGCAGCTTCTGCATGACACCTTTGGCAGGTATCCTAGCTTCAGACAAATCCATGTTCAACTCTCCACCCACATCCTTGCAGAAATTACGTCCAAGAAGAATGCCGTATGAAGCTGGAACGTCAGCTACCAAGACTGTCATCTTGATTCTCTTATCTGGAAAAGTTGCAAATGCTAATTGGGCGTCTTTGATTTGACCCAAAAGTGGAACTTGCTTATTCTCCATAGAGAAACACCTCCCAAAAGTTTTAGTTAAGGTGAGGCCAAGGGCATCTGCTACCTTAGCAGGCATAACGTTGTCTGAGGCTCCAGAATCTATTACGCAATTGCTCAATTTATGACCATTTACTAATAGGGAAACATAGAAAGGTTCAATTTTCCCAGAGGCTTCAGGGGGAGTAGTAACAAGATTGTTTTGGGTAGGTTTACTTTTGGAGGAGTCATGAGTGGCTTTGGGAAACTCTTGTCCTGCAGGGACGGCTTTATTTTTGACATATTTAGCTAATCTATCAAATTGGTCAGGATTAGCCTGTAAATATTCAACTTTAGACATTTGTATCTTAGTTCTCCTAGCATGGTCTATTATATCAAACTGCTGAAAAGAATTAGATACGGAGGAAGAAAAACCATCATTTTGATTTTTGGTAGAGACAGCACTAGTCTGAGGAGTAGATGTGGAAGGTACAAATTCATTAGAGGCACTTACTTGTTTATTGACCACCGGGTCTTTTGATTGGAAAGGTAGCGGAGTCCCCCGTTTAGCGATTGAAATCACTGGTTGAGATTCTTCTCTCGCTTTCCCTTTATCAGCTTGAAGAGCTGACTGATTTTGAGACCTAGTGAAAACAGCATATGCTCCTTCACTCACTTCTCCTTTTTCAGCTTCATCCTGGTAGTTCAGAAAGCTGATGGTAGAGTCGCCAGCTAACTCTTCTTCTCCTTCTGTGAAGAGATTAGCACCATTTTCATATTCCAACTCAAGTTGGAAAGAAAGTTCATTTTCTGCTTCATAGTAGCCAACAGCAGAGTTGACTGGCACTGCTTTAATAGCAAGCTTCCCCTGTGTAGGCGGAAGGCAGTTTTGCTGTCCTTGATTCCTAGCAGCATTGCCTTGATATGAATTATTTGGAAATGTCCTCCTTGGTATATCTTGGTAAGAAGGAGGTGCAGATATACCTTGGGACATTTGTCTCTTGAGAGCTAGCAATTCATTTGCTAGCTTTTGCACCATGGGATCTGTGCTGCTTGTGGAAGCATTCTCAGTAGAAGAGGAACTTTTATTTCTATTAGTGTCCCTTCTTATCTTACCCGCAAGGATAAGATCATCTTCTACCTCAGTTGCCAGAATCTGAGCTGCAGCAAGATCAGTAGGAGCAGCTCACCTCAATAGGAAACTCACCTCCAGAAGCTATGTATTGATAAAGAAACATTTGAGGTTCTCCGCTGTGGGCTCAGCGGTGGCGGGAATCCTGTTTCTCAATTTGTTGAACTTAGCGATGAAATCTCGCATTAGTTCATGAGGTTCCTTTTTCATCTGTGTCAGCTGTGCCAACAATGCATGAGCATCTTCCACAGGTTTAAACCTGGCTTCGAACTTGGTTTTGAGAGTAGCCCAGTTTCTTATGGTCTGAGCTTGGACGTGGTAGAACCAGTCTGCGGCAGTGCCTTGTAGTGTTTCTACAAAGAGTCGTACAGCTACGTCTTCGTGCTCGACACCTATCACACCACAGGCTATACAGAAACCCATAATGTGCTCATCAGGATGAACTTTTCCGTCACCATAGAATTTGGGGAAATTCTTTCGTGAACTACGTGGTAGTTCATGCAATGGTGGGGTCAACTTTAGAGGACCAAAGGTATTACCCCAAGGACCTTGGGTTGCCATGACGCGCTGATTGAAAGGTGGTATAACAAACCTTGGTGGCGTATGAACAACCAAAACTCTGTTAGCACTGGCAATAGAAACTTCACCTGGTATTGGAGACCTGGTGTTTGTAGGGGGAAAACTCCTGGTGCACTGAAGACGAGGTCCTGGAGTTAAGAATCCAAAATTATTCTGCTGCATCAATTCAAATGTAGGATCAATAATACCCTGAGCCCTCTTACTTCTGGTGTACCGGGAATCTGCCAGACTGTATTATGCTCAACACAATTTTTGCAAGAAAATGGAAAAGAACTGAAAATGCTTCAACTCGGAGCGTGAGGCTTCAAGTTGCGCGTTCCTTCCTCAGTAGAGTCGCCAAAAAACTGTTGGGTGAATATTTTGTCGTTAAGTCGCTAACGGCAAAATGGGTATATCAGCCACAGCTATGATGAGACAAAGTCTCTCCTCTCAGGAAGGGGAGGTTCCCTCTAATTACTTAAATTTTGCAAATCAAACAACTTATCAAATTTATGTACACTAATAACTATGTTTGTGGTGGTTCCATCTCATCTAATTCTCTTTTTTCAGAATAGATGTTTATATTTCAAACTCTTGATATAAGACTTGTAGATTATCACAATATCACAGAAACACAAAGTTTTCTGTCACCTTACTTACTACTTGTAAACGGAGCTATTTGAAGTAGAATGCAGCCCAAAGTCTTCACTCCTCTTCAAGATGATAAAAGTAAATCGAATATAACAACTTGCAACACAAAGTCTCCAAACTATTGTATTCTCACAAACATGAACATATAACCCACAACCGATTTGATAACACAAAGTTTACCAGAATCAAATTAAGAGCGCTCTTCAATCACTTGTAACAAACTCCACACTTCAATTATTATCAAATAAGATTATGATAGCAAGACGTAAGAACAAAACTATCACAACACAAATAATCCCAAGATAAAGATTGGAATTGAACTTGCTTTCTTGTATTGATAAATATTTGAATATTGATTTTCACAAAAAGCACAAAGTCTTGATTTGCTTCTCAATTCGCCAGAGTTTTCTTGCAATAGACAAAAGATAGATATTTACAAAAGAGGTCCCCTTTATTTATAGGGAAAGACCTTGAGAAAATCTAGGAAATCTACAACTAATTTGACTTATTCAACAAGAGAGTCCTATTTGACTTATGACTTCTCTTGTTTCACATGTAATTACATTTTAGAAAATTACATGTGTAGATGTCCAAAACAAAATTCCATTTACATAATATCTAAGAAAAATAAGCTAATGCATTAGCTTCCTCCATCCTTTTTCGTTAGGAAGTTCTGATACATGGTTTGAACAACTGACATCTCGCATGCATCTGGTTTTGCTGTGTTTTCAGAGATGGTGCGAGCTCAGAGGATTGAATCTTTCACTGCCTTTATTGCCTTTTCATGCTTTTCTAAATTATCCTTCAGGTTCTCCAGAGTCAAATGTTGATCATACAGGTTGTCCATTGAGAGCACAGAGGGAGCTTCCTCTTCAAATTTCTTCTGTACCATTTCTTCAAAAGAACTTATCATTTCCTGTGCCGTGAGGAAGCTATGATCTTCCCTTGTCAAGGTGCAAGGAAGTTCTTCCAGCCGATGTAGGAGTGTGACATCACTATCTTCGCTAGCTTCTCGAGCTTGGCACAGATCTTCAAGTAGACTCTTTATTATGAAAATACGATGAGCTAGAGTCTCCTTGGTCTTGAGATATGATTCCATGTTGGTGACGACCCCAATGGTGATCAAATTCTTTATCTTGATCTTCTTCATATCTGTCCACTCTTCTAGACTCTCTTCTTGATCTTGCAACTCTTGTGAAAGTAATCCACTAGATTATCTAGCTCATCTTTAGCTTTGTCCATTTTCTCCTTTCTTTCCACAGCGGTCTTCAACAGAACTCGTCCTTGTGCCAACAACCGCTCCACCACATCCCCCACAATCTTGCCTCTAGCTTGGGCTTTTTCAACCTTCTATATCAGGGGATCTTCCACTGTCACTGCCATTGGTTCTACTATCTCTGATGACTTTACTATTTTCTGAAGGACAGCGGCCAGTTGTTCTACTTTTGCTTTGTATTGCTCTTTTTCCCTTTTGGCTTCATCATACTTTTCAAGTAGAGTAGTGGCAGTGGTTTGGAAATCTGCTTTGACACCCTCATGAGTCACTTTACCAAGTTCAACCCTTGAAATGACATAACTGCTCATGTCAAAAGTATCAACTGTGGCATCTTCAGGAGGTTTGGCAATTTCGGCGTATCTGATTCCCTTTTCGGTGACTAGCCTAGAAACAGTCTTAGGCTTCTTCTTTTGGTTCTTAGCTTTTACGGGCAATAGCTTTTCAATGTCAATCTCATCAGGTGAGATGGCTTGTTTCTTCCTCTTTGGAGTATAGGCAGATAACCATGGAGGAAGTATAGATGCATCGACAGCTGGAGGGGGATCCAGTACTTGCTTGGTTGGCTCCGTGCTTATACCCGTGATGGTGACAATTGGACTTGTGTTGGTAAACACAACACCAGTATCAATAACCTTTTGTGAAGCATCAAGAAGGTTCTCCAGAACAGTCTGTTCCCCGATATCAAAAGAAGGGGAAGATAAGCTTGGAATGGAACCAGAAGAATAAAAAACGGTTCCAAGACTAGCCCTCATGGATTGAGGAGTATTGTCAGAAGAAACAACAAAAATGGGAGAAAGAGAAACATTTGAAATTACTGGCAAACCATCAAAAAATGAAACATGAGGATGAGGTGTAAGAACTTGTGTATCAGAAGGAAGGTCTTTCACAGGAGTCTGCGGGGAACCATCAAGTCGCTCTACCTCTGTATCTTCATCTTCACCTTGTTCAGCTTCATCAGATACCTTAGTTTTAGACCTTTGAACATTTTGTTCTTCAGTCTCAACATCCTCAATTTCCATATGGTCATCATTGATGTCTTCAACATCTGACTTAGTGGCATCAGAAGCCTCTGTGGTTTCCTTCTTCTTTCCTCCCTTGGATACAAATTTGATCTTTGGTTTGTGTACCTTGGAGGAAGAAGGGGTATCACTCTTATTCTTGGTTTGGTTCTCAACCTTCTTACCTATTTGCCCCTGTGTCCCCTCTTCAGACCCTGTAAGGAACTCTTTCAACTTGATCCCTTTACTTTCCAACCACAAATTGGTGTTTGCCAATATAGGTTGGAATCTTTTCCTGATGGATGTCTCCTCCTTGACTGACCATTTCACCTTTGGGAGAGGTGAAGCTTCAACATTCTTTGCCTCATACTCATGATCTAGGACATCTCCATCATCCTCCATTCCATCTGGAATATCAGCTAGTCCTAGTTCTTCAATTTGGCTCAGATGAAGCCTACAGAAATCCAGTTTTCTGATCTCATTTTGGGTCCTGAGATCTGCCCATATGTCTTCGACCATTGGCTCATGAAAATTTGACTTCCTCTTGATTTTATCTTGAACCCTTCTGAAGTCGAAATGATTTCTCTTCTTGTAGGTCTTCATGGTGACTAACTGCAACTCGGAGTCAATTATTTTAGCTTTGTTGGCAGACTGAACTGAATACCTCCCAATTTCAATGGGAAACTTTATTCCTGACTTCTTAAGCTCCATCTATTTGTTATGAACCACAATCAGTTGTCTGCAAAGCTCCATAAGAACAATGCGATCACTGGGATACCATGGCAGCATGTAAGGGTAACCAGGATAGTATCCTACCTAAAGATACGTGAAGGTGGGGAATTGTAGGAACAAACAATCAAAAGAATTTACAACCTGCCATGCTTCATCAGAAACTCTTCTCTGAACTAGTTCACCATTCCACAAGCACATGAAAACTGAGAAGAAAGCATCATTGACTCTTCTGAAATGATGAATCGACCCCTTCAGAGTGATTTGGGGGTAGTATTCATATACTAGGACCAATCTCCTGTCCCCTACTTGGGTCAAACCTGGAAAGTTCCTCATACTTGCAGCAGCTTAGACAAGGTAAGAGGTCATGTAAAATTTGAAGGTAGTATTGACCCTTACCAGTTGCTCGTGCAAAGCATTACTGATCTGTTCACCCTAGAATATCTTCTGGTTACCCCAAAGAATTACCTTGATGTAAGTGTACATCCAGTCTTGGAATTTAGAAGCAGAAGGGAGTCCTCTGATGCGACTCAAGAGTGTAATCAAGTCACACACTTCCTCCACAAAATCACTCCTGTGAAGATCCTTTGGCCACATGGTCAAAGTTGCCCTAGGAATTTTCAACCATTTGCTGTTTATGTGTCTTCTAGCAGCTTCCAAATCATTGTCGTAGTCTTGTTGACCCTGAGCAAAATCAATCTGCCCGACATTTTCAATTAGTGGACACATGAAGATTTTGTCCATGAACTCAGTGTCCAATCTCATGATAACATTTCCCTGTGAGTCTGTGACGGCTCTAGTGTCCCTATTGTAGTGGTTGGCCACTTGTAGAACAAATTCAGGATTATGTGCACTGACAGGAAATGATGCAACCAAATGAATATTGCTGTCAATGATTTTCTGCATATGCCGGGAGGGATTTGCTTGTTTAGTTCTATCTACGAATTCAGCCATATCTACGTGTCCAATTTCAGTGTGTCTGATTTCATCAACATTTGACTAAACTGCTGTTACCGGAAAGACACCCTGGTACTTGTACTTCATGGCTCTGGACTTTGAAGGAGATGATTCTGACATGAGCCCTGGAGAAAACTGTGAATTCGAACACCACCACGAACGCTGACTGAGAACTGCAAAAGGCCATGATCTTGCAGTTACGGGAAAATTGGATAAACTGGGTCAACTGCGTTTTGACGATCATGGATGGGAAAGCATGTGTTAAAAGGGCTTGAGCGTGCAAATCGAGGCAAGGGTGAAAGTGGGCTTTCGGCTTTGAAAAGTGAATTTTCCAGTGTTAGGGAAAAATCAGGGAAATGTGCTTGGGCGGGTGTATTGACCGCTCTCGCAAGTTGGAAGGACTTCTAGGTGTAAAAGCGGTGAAAAAGGCCGTTCTTACATGCACTGTGGAAGACTTGATTTGTCATGGTCGAGCGGTCGAAATCACCTCTTTTACATGTGTAAAAACTCGGAATGTTTAGGCGGGGAATTTGGCCGCTCTTGCGAGTTGGAAGCGATTTTGGGTTTCGGTGTAAGGACGGATGAAAACACCGCTCATGCATTTGGGAGATTCATCGATAATCATGTTCGAGCGGTCGGAATGACCGCTACTACAGGTTAACGGGAAAATGTTTAACCGATGTTCGAGTGGCATGAATCGCCACTCATGCAAGTGGGAGTGATTGAGTTTTGGTGTCGAGGCGAAAAAACCCACCGTCTTTGCACAGAACAGGAGTTGGTAGTTTTGGTGTAAGGATTTAATGGCAAATGTGGCCATTGTTGCATACAATGGGAAGGTTGGTAAATGATGAAGGTCTGACTGACGAATGACACAAAGTCTTCAAAATGAATCACAAACAACAGAAAAACCTAACAAAACTTCATAAACTAACAATACTAGCAGTTAATGAGTAACAACGGGAAAGAGAAACGAAAGAAACTTACCCGTAACAAGTTGAAACCCTAGGCTCAAATTGCAACACAAGATCCGTCACGGCTCTGGAGTATATGATCGAGTGGTCAGAGAGAACGTTGGTGGGTCAATTAGGGTTTAGTCTAAGAAATGACAACAATGGGAGTGAAAAACACATTTAAAAGGTTTGAGATTGGAGTTTAAATGCCTGGCACGAGTGGCCATTAATGGCACTCGACATCCAAATCCTGAAGATCTCGCGTGAGCGGCGATTTCGGCCGCTACGACACCACAATAGATAAATATGTAAAGTCGGCAAAAAATGCCGCTCAAACATGTATGACAGAAAACACATGCGATGGCAGCGAATTTAGCCGCCCAAGCGCATTAAACTTAAAAATGATGCAATAGCGGCGAAAAAGGCCACTTCTACATCAAACAAAAACAAGTCTAAAAATAATATGTAGGAGCGGCATTTTTCACCGCTCTTGCATTTTAAGAGTTGAAAATTTACTAACTCCAAAATAACATTTTTACTAGTTTATGACTTTAAAAGATCCTCACGAAAACTGAGAAATCAATTCAAGGGAATGTTGTAGACGAGTTTAGAATGTCAAATGACCTCGCACGAGACTAAGAAAATATTTCCTCGATTTACGATCTTAGAGTGTAGGTTCACGAAATGGACAAGTTTCGTGGGGTTGTCTACAAAAATGAGCATAGCTGATTTTGAGCACAACAATAACATTTGTCAACTCTGAATCAGATAAGCCACTTAGTAGAGCTTCTTTAGCCCGAAGATTGTTTTCAGCATCTCTGATTTCATCTACAGTTCTTAGACCATTCTGTGGAGGAACATACTTCTTTGAAGTTATGATCCAATATTGCATTCCCATACATTGCAAGTGATATTCCATGCAGCTTTTCCAAAGAGTGAAATTGGTTCCGTCAAACCTTGGACTATCCTTCTTGTAGGAAGACATCCTAGATCTTCTCAAGCGGTTAAGCTCTTTTAGAGGAACTTAGCTCTGATACCAATTGTTAGATTCAAGACAGACAACTGAGAGGGGGGGTAAATCAGTTGTCTCAAAACTTTCTTCCTATTAATCACTTAAATCCTCTTTGTAATTCAGTAGCATAATAATAAATCAATCATGGAAACATAATGCAACAATTCAAGAGCAGAAACACATTAACACATCTGACACCAAGATTTTAACGTGGAAAACTTGGTTAAGGGAAAAACCATGGGGTGACTAACCCAATATTGTATTGTCTGTTAAAAGAATAAGAAGAACAAAATGGCACATGCTAATTAGAGCTCACTGCCAGAGCACATTGCTCACAAGAGGCCCACTACCTACAGGAGACACACTATCTACAGAATGATAAATATTACATACTTGAACTGAAGAATAGCATCTTCACCATGCTTGAGTCAGTTCCATTTAAGCCTAATACTTTTGCTCTGCCTTTCGCTTTCCTCCTCTCTACCACACTCTCATATCCACCAAGATTCTTTTGAAATGACTTCACAACTTCCTATTTATACAAAACATTGACTTAGGGATAATCATCCAAGTCGGCACACTTTACAGAGCAAATGCAACTTGACTAATTACAAAAGACTTCACGCGGATCATCACACTGTTAGCCACACAAATCTGGGACTCCAATCTTCTTTTAGGAACCTACCATGCTTCACAGAACATCTTCAAGATCATCCGCAGGATGTGTAACTCATCCGGTTGGCCAGACTTAGGAAGGACATCATCATCTGGAAGTAATTCCTCAATTACGAGCTCAATCTTCAATGCGGACCACCACCACGAACTGGACACAATCCAAAGACCTCCACAAGCTTGTCTGAATCACCAAGAACATCCACACTGCTTCTGCCTACTAAAATCATTCTCTTCTTCATCTGGAACCTCAAGAACACAGTTTGTCATCACTGTCATATTGGAATATATGCTTGCAGACCTCCAAACCACTAACCAATTGAGTTGTCAATTCAAATTGACTTCCTAAACACTCCACCAAATCTACAGAACAAGATATTGCATTTCCGAATGTCACCGGACCTATCTGTGTCACTCTATCACCTCTGAACATCTACCAGAACTAGTTTTACTCAAGTGGCCATAACTTCTTCAGATCTTCATGCGGACCTCTCAAATCTTTACTGGATCATCTCAAGACACATATCTACAAACCCTTTGATGCGTATCCTTTGATCTTCATCTTAGCTGGGATCTTTACCTTACTGTCTTTACTATTCTTCTCTATTCCTGATAGGACTAATTTTCTCAATATTCTCAGCATACAACTCATCCAATCCTTATCATCAATGTAACAAGAGTATGTTGACATCAATGACAACACCGGTTAGGCCCATACTTGCAGTAGTCCTCTCCATCTGCAATGACTTAGCTTGATTGTTGCCCTTTGAATGTTACTGGTGAAAGGAAGATTTGATTGAATTTACCTTAACTACACTTCAATCTCATCCCCCCTTTTCCACTTAACACTTCCATATATCCAACTTCTTCTTTTCAACTTGTTGATATTGGTGCATGTATTATTTTTGGTCTAGTTATAGTAGATACCTTCAAAGTGATTCAAATGTTGTATGGTTGATTTTTGTGAGTGGCACATGAATGTATTTCCTTATATCTTTAATGTATATGACATCATCTAGAACCCTAGAGAAAGCACCATCTGGGTCTACCTCCATCGCCTTGTATGGGAACTTCTTATATTTTGGCCGTAGCTTCTGGGAGATGTCAATCAATGTAGGAGTCTCCATTTTTTTATTAGCTAAGTTCGTCTACTTGTCAAAGCTCACAACTTTTCTTTTTAGTATGCAGTAGTGTTTAGCGGGGGTTTGGGTCTGTTATATAACCTTTAGTAGTGGGATTTTGCATTTAATGCTTTTATTTGTTCCTAGGTTTCGCACATTTATCTAGCCGTTACTTTTTTGTGGCTTATTTTTCTTATATGGTACATGATGGTTTACACTTTATTTGGTACATATAATACAATTTTTTGTCTTTACTAAGTGGCTTGGTGGTAAAGTTTTAACCTTGCCCTGTTAGCATATCCTGCTAACAATTTCCCTTCCAATGTTTTCAGCCTTACTGCACCTTAAGTAGAGATTTCCTCAATATGATATGACCCTAGCCATCTTACTTTTAGTTCCCCCTGCTTCTTGAATTTGCTGTCATAAAGTAGGACTAGGTCAACTTTGTGGAATGTCTTGTGCGTTAGGTTCTTGTCGTGCCAAGCTTTTTGGTGCTTATGCTCTAGATTTTGGTTGTATACCACTAATAGTCTTTCTTCTTCTAATTTGTCTAGATCCTCCAATCTTTGTTTTAAGGAGTCATCTTCATTCAACCATGGAGTAAGTGCGGTGCATAGATTTGGTATAATGAATATCATTGGTAGGGTAGCATCAAGTCCATACACTAACGTGAAGGGAAAAAATTGGTTGATCTTTTATAGGTAGTTTTGTAAGCCCATAATATTGCTAGAAGTTTGACTACCCAATCTAATGTGTTTCCATTACACATTTTTGTTAGTGCAGTGCCTATGATTTTATTCAAGGCTTCACTAGCTCTATTTTCTTGTGGATGGTATGGGGTGCTTCTATAGTGAGTGATCATAAAGTTTCTTAGAAGTTCCACAATTACTTTGTTAACAAAGTGTTTTCCTTGATCACTAATTATACTTAGTGGACACCCAAATCTAGTTATAATGTTTTCATAGATGAACTTTATGATAGTTTTGGAAGTGCAATCCTTAGTTGGTTTAGCCTTGGCCCATTTTGTGAGCTACTCTATCTCGATGATGATAAATCTAGCTTTTATTTTCTTGGTTGGTGGCTCAATTTGTCCAATGAAGTCTATGACCCATTTTTCAAAGGGTACCTAGGCTAGAATTGGCCACAATGACATTTCATCTCTTGCGGTAGGTTTTCCTACCCTTTGAAATATATCACATTGTTTGGTGTATAGGTTGGCATCTTTGAATAATGTAGGCCACCATAGTCCATAAAACATAACTTTATTTGCAATGGATTTCCCTATGTTATGACCTCTGGATAATCCTTCATGTGCTTCTTAGAGAATTTCATGTCTCTCATGCTTAAATACTACCCTATGGATGATCTCATCTCTTCCAATCCTATGTAGTTCTCCTTTAATGAGTGTATAAGGGAGTGAATTTCGTAAGAGCATTTGTTTGTCACTTGGTGGACTATTTTTAGGAAAATGTTCAGTTGAGAGTAGACTTGCCACATCATTAAGTTCTTCTGGTACCACAGTTATTCTATATAAGTTTGCGCTAGGTAAGTCTTCCTCTATGTTTTTTTATGCTTCCCCTATTTCTATTCTTGAGAGATAATTAGGGCCTTGATTTATTTTTCTTGGTTTGACCATGATATTAAATTTAAATTCTTGGAATAGTAGGAGCCATCTACATATTTTGCCCTATGTGACCGGTCTATTGAGTAGGTATTTCAGAGGTTCATGATTTGTATAGAATGAGAATGGAGTGGATAGTATGTAATGTCTAAATTTGTGTAGGTCATATACCATCACTAAAGCTTCTCATTCTATGGTGGTATAGTTCTTTTTTCTTGTGAAAGTTTACGGCTGGTAAAAGCAATTAGATGATCTTTGTTTCCCCTTTGTTGTGATTTTGCGTTGATCCTCCTCCTAGATCTTAACTTGGTGATATCTAGAGAAGCCATCAGTAAATGAATATGCTTCCCTTCTAGTGACAGATTGTAGACTTCTTCTATGAATGGTGTAGGGAAAGGGTCATGGATGCAAGCTTTATTTAACTCTGAAGTCTACACATATTCTAATATCACCATTTTTCTTGTTTTACACTACCATGGGACTAACCCATTTTTTGTCTTCCACTAGTTTGAATATCCCTACTACCAACATCTTATCAATTTCTATTTTAACCATCTTCTTCATATTTTGATTTAGTCTATATGGTCTTTTATTTTGAGCTTTCACCCTTTCTTTGAGTTGTATTTTCATCATTCCCGCTTCCTCCTTAATTCTTTTCAAGTCTATAAATGTGCAGGGAAATAGGTCTTCATATTCTGATAGAATCTCAGCAAATTGCATGACTTCTTTTTCTTCCCAATAATCCCCTATTTTTTCCAATTTAGGGCTACCCTCAATTGCTATGTTTTCTTCCCTTAGAATTAATGGTTGGTTATAGTATTTTCTTTTTGGTTCAATTTGTGATGTTATTCCTCTTTCTCCCTGCTAGATTTCCATATCCCATTTAGGTATTTGCATTTCTTCTTCGTTCTCCATTCCATGTTGTTGTGTAGTCTAACACCTCTTCTCGAAGTACTAGTCCTATTTGTCCATCCATTATATTAGTTTCCATATACCTTCATTCCATGGTAGTGTCGGTATATCTTGTTTGGTATATATTATCTTTAGATTTTCTTCTGTAGGAAAAAATATGATCTCCCTCATTTTTTGAAGTGCATTGTGAATGACCTTGTTGGGGTTGTAGAAGGAAAATGTGTTGTAAAAATCCTTTTGGAGCTCTTCCCAATTTCTTGTTTCTACTCTTTTGGGTCAGTGCAGGATCATGGGGGTCCAAACTAGGCCCCTAAGTGGCAATGAAAATTTAGAAAAACAAAGTTAGGCAACTTGACATAAAAATTTGAAAAGGTTATTAACATAATTTGAAAAATATGTAAGAACAGAATTTGTAGCAAATTGAATGTAGTTTCTAGGCTATTGGTCCTTTTTTGGAAAAAAGTAAATCTATTTTGCAAAAAAATGAAATTTCAATGCAATAGTACTAAATTTTTAGGAAAAGGATAAAAAGTAGGTGTATGTCTAACCAACCTAAGTACAAGAAAAAAGTAATATTTTTTTCTGAAACTTTCAATATAAGTAGAGAACACATGCCTAGATGTGCCACATTTTTTTATAATTTTTTTGCAAGTAAATAATTAGTTATGAATTTTTATTAGAACATTTCAAAATTATTAAAACATGTTTGTTTGACCACCATAACTTGGTCAAAAATTTATGAAATTCAATTTTTTTTATCCTATAGTATGCGAAGCATAGAATGTGATGCATCTTTTAGATTCAAAAAATGTGAAATAGTTTAAAAATTATAGAAGTTTTTCAATCAGCGTATCAATCATGACTTTAGTTGTAAAAAAAATCAATAACAATTATCCTTTAAATTCAAAATAAGGCATATCTTATACTGGTGGAAAGTTGACAATTTATTCAATAAACCCTTTTCGTTTCATCAAAATTGGATAAAAAAAGTCATCAGCCACAAGGGCGAAATTTTGGTCATCACATCACCACTTTTTGGACCCCCATGATCCTGCATAGACCCTTTTCTCTTAGTCAATATACCAAGTTTGCACAATTGGTGTGAGTGTCCAGTAGAACATTTGTATGTATAATCTTGTATCATATTCTCTTCATTTGTCCCATGTAGTTGAGAAGATGTTCAAGTGTTGTTTAGGTGTTATGGTTCCATCATATTTAAGGATTGTCCACACTCCCCTTCTTAAGGTAAATACCTTTCTTGAATGAGAATTCTAAGGGCTTTCCATGTGAGAATTTTATCTTTATGTGTGTTCCGCCATCTTGAGGCACTGCAAATTGAAGTATGTTGTAGTGCATCTAGTCTCAAGTCTTCTTTATCGAATGTTTTTTCCATGTCTTCTAAGAATGCTTTCAAGTCACCTACTCTTGAATATTTGGGTAGCTTGATGTGGGATATGCCATGTGAAATATGATTCAACTTTTGTGAGTTTTGGAAGATAGAGTGATTATGCTTAGTTGATGGGTTTGGTGTTGTTTATGGTAAGATGTGGTTTGTTTCTTTGTACTATGTGTATGGTGCAATTTTTTTTGGCTCCCCTTAACTTCTAGGATTGTAGTTCTGGTTTGTCCATTAGCTAGGTGTTGACTACATCTTCACTGTCTATACTCTCATTACTACTATCAATGTATACTTCTCCTTCTGAGTTTGGTTCATCGAGTAGTTCAGGATTGGAGATTTTTGTTAGGGAATAGAGCATTTTAGATTCGTCTTCATAGTCATCTTGTGCCACTACTTCTACATATGCATTACTCATGTCAGTATCTAGGGTAATATGTACTATCTTGTCATTGTCTATAGAGGACAATTATTCTCTCCTAGAGTCTATAATACCATTAGAATTTACAAACCAGTGTAAACCTAGGAGGGCATTGAAGGTGTCAAATGGTTCCTTCATTTCTATAATTTCAAACTCTATTATCTGTTTAACCCCTAATAAATTGACTTCTACATTTTTCCATGTTCCCATTGTCCCTATAGATGAGCCATCTGCTAAATTGATATTGTATGGAGTTTCATGTAGTTGGGGTTTCCCTAGATATTCCCATACTCTTTTGGGAAGCATGTTAACATCATCCCCTAAATCAACCATGACTTGTTTGATTTATCTATGATTAATGTGTGTGTTTATCATTAGTGGTTTAGGCTGCCATTGCCTTGATGTTTTTGTGAGTTTTCTAGCATGTGGTTTTGACAATGTTTGTTTATTCCAATATTTGGAAGATTGTTTAAGTTTTTCTATTAGGTTTGTTGTTCCACAAAAGAGGCTAGTTATTTTAATGTTAGGGCTTCCTTTTTAGAGAAATTGACTCTATAATACTCTTCTTTTTCTTGTTCCTACAATAAATTCTATATAGTTTCTTCAACTATTTCATCATGTTTGTGTTTAGTGGGATAGAAACCTTCTACTTCTTCATTATCTGATTCATCTATCTCTTGTCTGGCCTTAGTAGTATCCTTCCCTCTTCTAGTAATTACTACAACATTGCTTTTTCCTTTATATTTTGACAGAGATTTTTGCCTTAGTTTTTCCTTTTTCTCAAGGTACTCCTTTTCTAATGTTTTTCTTTGTTTAAAGAATATAGAATTTCTTACATTGTTCAGGTTCTATCTATTTATGGCAACTCCTTGCCCCTTATGGTGGATTTTTGGGAACTTTTAACATTATCTTTGCCCCTCTTGTTTAGGGCTAGATAATTCATCACTCTTGAAGTGTGTTGGATCATTTTTGAAATATGATTGTGCCCTTTCACATGTAAATAGATCATGTTTTGAGTTACCACAGAATCCACATGCTTTCTTCTTATCCTTCTTACATTCATTGGTATAGTGTCCTATCTTATTGCATTTATAGCAAGTAGCTTCTTCTCTTCATCATCTACCCCTGCCTCTACCTCTTGCACCTCTGTAGTTATTGTAATATCCTCTGTCCTCATTTGAGTAAGTAGGATGATGTGCAGGTATTTGGCTCTACAATGGTGTATTTAGGAGTGCATGAATATTTCTTTGATTCCTCCAATTTGATGGTTGGTATCTGTGGTCTAGAGCATAAAGGAGTCTCTTTGCTAGCCTTTTAACATATGCCATCTCATGGTCTATAGATTCTTTGTTGTTGCAGTGGTGGTTGCACCATGGTTTATGCTCTTCTTCTCCATGGACCCTAAAGAGTAATGACAAACAATCATTTGCTTCATGGTCATCCCATTCTTTGCATATGCCACAATAGACTATTTGTGTCTTTCTAGGAGTTATCGTGAGGTTCACCCTAAGTGTGGTAGCTCTCTTGTCTCCTTTTAGGGCTGGACATTCATTTTTGATGTGACCTTCTCTAGAACAGTAGGCACACCATATGTTTGTTCTTTGTATTTGGTGACTAGTTTCTTGTTTAGCCAAGATCTCTTGTTTGATCTTCAATTGTTCTAATTCCAATTTTAATCTCTCTATTTCTTTGTTCTTAATGGCTTTATCTTGTCATCTCCACATTTGGGCCTCCACATAGAAAGCTAATGTTATCGCTTCTGAGTAGGTGTTAAATGTTCTTCCATCTAGTGACATCCTAATTTCTGGTAGTAACCCAGATATGAACCATTCAATACGTTGTTTCTTGGTTAGTGGTTCTTCTAAATTCCTGGAGACCTCCTTGAATCTATGGTCACAATCTTTCATGGATTCACCCTCTTCTTGTATCATGTCTCTCATCTTACTTACACTTTCAGTGGAAATTTCCAGTGATTCAAAGTTGGACAGAAATTTAGCTTTAATTTGTAACCATTCTTTATCATGTTGAGGACATGTTTTTCTATACCAATTCAATGCATCATTCTATAGAGTCCCTACAAGGTCAAAAAAAATTCTTGGTCTCTTGTGGTCCATTTCCTTTTCCATAGTGATTCTAGAACAAATATATATTTGACTTCTTCTATGGTGTCCTTACCAAAGACTGGGAATTTCATTTGTGAGTTCAAGTTGGAAATAAGCTCTTTGTCCCTTATGTAGTGTTTTTTGGTGATTGCACCTTTTTCTTGCAAGTTTTATGTTGTAGTGGTTTCTTATTTCTTCCCTTATATCTAGATAACCATATATCAAAATATTTCCATCCTAATGTTTTGTCGTAGTCTTGCACAAATTGTTGTTGTGATTCTATTGTTTCACTCGAATGTTCAATTATATTTAATGTTATAATTCTTCTTGATTTAGATGACACAAGGGATGACTCTTGGTCTAGGGGTTGTACTTCTTCAAAGTGACATTTCATCTTAGGAGATGCTTTTCTTTTAGTTAGAGACATGTTATTAGGTAATTATGTTTCCCATCCTTCCTTTCTTATTCCAATTGTATTATTAACCACTTTGTTGAACATGTTATTAGTTTCTTCTTGTACCACTTGATATAATCCATCATCTCTTACCTTTTCCACACTTTTGGTAACTATTTGATCTAGATATTCCACATCAAAATGCAAAGGTTGTAATTTTTCTAAGGGTTTTAGGAATCTCTCAAATCTTTCATCAATTATGATTCGAAGATTAGATAAAACTGGTTCAAGATGAGGTGTTTGAGTCAATATAGGAAGTGGTGGAGCCTCCATGCTACTACAACCTTCTTCCCATAATGTTCAAGAGGTCCCATATTCCTTAATACTTCCTACCAAAGTAGTGAGAATTTTTGTTACTTTATCAAGATGTGAAGTTAATTATTTTGGAGTATCACATGATTCTAGCATTTTATCATGTTGTTCAATTGTAGCCCTTGTAGTGCACTCAATTATATCCCTTTCTTCTAAACTTAGTGGATTTTTATCTTCTTCTTCTGCTGCAGCCCCTCTAGCTCATTCTAATTCTTCTTCCATATCCTTCTCAGCTGTAACCCTCTATTGCAAATATGCGCCCAATCGGTGTTGTCATTGATGTCAACATATCCTTGTTGCCATTGGTGTCAACTATATTCTATTTTGTTGCCTGTTTAAGAGACTGGAATGTTGAGGATATTGAGAAAATTAATGAAACTTAATGTATGCAGACCATATGGCTGTGTAGAGGATTGTCTAAAGTAGCTCCAATTAAGATTTGAGAGGTTCGCATGAAGATTTGAAGAAGCTATGGCCATCTGAGTGGAACAGAGTTTTGGTATATTCAGAAGAGACAGAGTGACGATAAATTGGTCTGGATTGCTCTGCATTAAAATATTATGATCTGCGGATCTAGAGGCATGGTTAGAGAGTAAGTGTGTATCATTAACTCAAGTGGTTCATGGTTTGGAGGTCTGTAAGCTATCTTTCTAGTGTGACAGTCATGGCAGATAGTGTTCTTGAGGTTCTGGATGAAGATGCAAGTGATTCTAATGATTTGGAGGAGTGCAGATGTTTTTTGTTGAATTCAATGTGCTTGTGGAGGTCTTTGTATCATGTGACTGCTATGTTGGAGGTCCGCATTGAAGATTGAGCTCGTTGGTGAAGATTTCTTTCTTGGTGTTGTTCTTCCCAGTCTTGGCCGACTGGATGATTCAAGCATGTTGCAGATGATCTAAGAGCAATTCTCTGGAGCATGGCATGTTGTTGGAAGAAGATTCAAGTCTCAGCTATGTTTGGCTGATAGTATAGTGATCTGCGTTAAGTCAAGCTGACCTTGATGCTCATTCCAAGGTTGATGAAGCGTATAAATAATTGTTGATGAGTTGTGGAAAGTTGTCCTTGTGCAAAAATGATAAAATCATAAGAAAGGTATAGAGGCAGAGTAGAGAAGAGGAGAAACAGAAGAACAAGAACAGAGAATGATGAAGATATAGTAAAGAATTGTTTCAAGGACAGAGCAGAAGTTTGTAAGCCTTCATTGGGACTGAACCAGGCATGAAGAAGATGCTATTACTCAGTTCATTATCTCTGTGTTAAACATAAATTCTTGTAGGCAATGAGCCTCTTTTGAGCAGCGAGCTCTGGTAGTGCACCCGAAGGCATGTGCCTTCTCTTTTCTTCTAAGTACTTTTAACAGGGTACAAATCTTGTGGGTTAACCCCCACCATGGTTTTCCCTTAACCAGGTTTCCACGTAAAAATTCTAGTGTTATGTGTGTTTATTTTGTTTCTACTCATGTGTTGATGATTCATGCTTTAATGCTTACATCATTAATCTGTTTTAAGTGGTAAAGAAGGATTAATTGTTGCAAGTGTTAAAGTTTTGGGACAACTGATTCACCCCCCCTCTTAGTTGTCCAGCCTAATTCCAACACCCTCTTAGCATGCTCTAACTCAATCTCCCCATCTTTTTCAATTCTTTTACGGTATCTCTCATGTCTTTCCTGTGTTTGTTTCTATCATATACTGCCACAATAATAGGTTACACTTTTTGGGACATCCTGATTTTTGCTGAAATCACATATTTTTAGAAAATATAATGATTTAAGCCTTGAAAGATTCCATTTAAAGAATTTTAATTGAAGAGAGTTTGATCAAACCCCCTTAGATCAAACACCCTTGGATAGAACCCCACTAGTTTTAAACCATACCTATAATGGAGTCTCCTTTACACCTATCAAGATGATGATAAAAAACCACTTTTGATTTACCTTTTGGGAGATCAAATGAATTCATTTAATTTTTTTTAAGTATGTAGTCCTTATTATAAGTTTCCCAAAAAGTATAATTTAAAATATAATTAATTTGATTATTATATTTATTTTTTATTTCTTGTGAATGTAGGTTTTTCAATGAACACCAAGTTCTTTGTTTCATACATACGAAAAAAATAGGAAAATATAGAAAAAAAATCTAAAAAATACATGTCCTCTAGGTATTGATGTCCTTATTCCAACAAAAAAAAAGAATTTCGATACATACAAAAAAAGTTATGCTCTTTATAGTACACCTATGTCTAAATTGTAATTGGTTTGACTTCAAAACTAAAAAAAATATTTAATAAAACATTACGATTTACCAAATGCATCCTCTAGATATTGTAGTTACAAATCTAAATTTGAAAAAAATAGAATTTTATCCTTCATAGAAAAAAAGTTATGTGGTTTATAGTACACATCACTCTTTAAAAATGGTGTTTACTATTAAAAACTAGTTATTGAAGGAGATGGAAAAAGAAATGCAATTTGATTCCAAAAAATTTTAAAAATATATATTTAGAATCTACAGACAAAATGTCACAAATCACTAGTTTGCATCATCTTCAAATTCCTCACGGTTTAGTAGTTATAGCTGTCTGAAAGTGAAGATTTAGTTCAAAATGTTCATTTCAATGTCAAGTTTGGCCAAAAAGTGTAACCTAGTATTGTGGGATCACCATTCAACTCCATTGTTAATTGGATGCTTTTTTTAATCTCTCTTAATTTCTTATTATCTCCTTTCACCATGGGTGTTAAAGATTTGGAATTCCATTGATCATTTTATTCATCCCATGGTGCTCATGATAGTCCTTCTTCAAGATTGATCACACCCTTTCAGGGATCTCTTCAAGATCCAGGTGAGTGCAAGATCATGATGGGCCAAACACTACCCCTAAGTGGCAATGTAAATGTGAAAAATAGACTTAAGTAACTTCATGTCAAAAATTGAATGAGTTATCTACACAATCTAGAAATAAGGTAGTAATAAAAGTTGTAATAAATTGAATGTAGTTTATGGGCTACTACTTTTTTTAAAAAAATTTAAAAATAGTTTGGTGAAAATTAGATATTTCAATAAAGCACTACTAAAATTTTCAGAAAAACATAAAAAGTAGGAGTCATTCCGACCAACCTAAATATGAGAAAAAGATAATATTTTTCCTCCATGATTTGGATTTAAGTAAAGGACACATGAGCGGATGTGACACATATATTTTTAAATTTTTTAAGTAAATAAATAATTATTTATGAATTTTTTACTGTGACTTTTTTAAAATATTAAAAATTAATTTTCCAGCCAACCTAACTTGGTCAAAAATATATGAAAATCAAAATTTTTAAATTTTAATGTATTACCAATAAATGCAAGAATGTGACACATCTTTTGGATTTAAAAAAGGATTAATATGTTGAAAGTTATGGGTGTTTTTCAATATGCATATCTATTAGGAAATCAGACATAGCGTATGTAGAAAATTAATAATATTATCTATTACAATTATTATGAGGCGTATATTATATTTTTAGAATCTTAATAGATTCCTCTATAAACCCTTTTCATTTGATTGAATTTAGTTACAAAAAAGTTTATCAACTTCAAGGATGAAATTGTGAAAATTTTTAGGATAACACTAAATGGGTATTTTTGCAAGTTTCTTTGGCAAGTTTTGGGACTCCCACTTGCCTAAATATGAGGTAATCCCAAGGAATTTTTGGATGGAATCCATATTTGAGCTAGAAATATTAACACCCTTTCCATCTAAATCTAAATATTAGTCTAAATGTTAGTAGTTTTTCATCTAGCAAGATTTTTCTCCATTGCCACTGTTTGGCCCATCATGATCTTGCACTCACCCATCCCCCCCCTTTTCATTCATCATCCCTTAGGTGCCTGACCCCCTCTCATGAGGCTAAGACCTAAGGGAATCTTCTGCAATTCATAAAAAAATTCTGCCTTATCTATAATACCTTTCTAAATAACTTCCTTTCCACCATAATTAGTATCTTATGATTCGATCTATTCTTTATTGTTTAACTAGGGTCTTGGCAATGAAACCAAATGTTGGCAAAAAAAGATGGATTCATAGACTAAAGTTCTAAGTCCAAGAATCTTGCATGTTGTGATTATACCCTGGTGATTACAATAAGAGAGTGATTAGGTGATTTGCAATAGGATTTATCATACTGTGGTATATTAATAGAGCAAAGAACTCATAACATAGACACGTTTACAAAATCCAAAGCATTTAGTATTATTTATATTTATATATTATTCATGGATTACAACATTAGATATTCAGTCTCTCACTTATCATTGTTCTACTTGTCTTATCCTTCTATCTCTAGTCTTTTATATACATAGTATTACATTAGGGATGTGTCCCTTACAATTCTAATGCCTTTTCCTAATTGCTATAGTTGGCCTAGTTATCCACATCCTTTTTGCAGCCAAATGCGTCGGATCTTGGATGATGTTCTTTCCATTCTCTTTCTTCTGCTAACAACACACACACACACACACACACACACACACACACACACATATATATAGGCACTTTCCTAGAAACCTAGGAGGACAAGCTCTTGAATGGTTCTTACACTTATCTAAAGGCTCTCTTACAACATTTTTGGATTCAATGGAAATATTTGTGAAGCACTTTTCATACAATGTAGAACATGAATTAACCATGATGGATCTATGCAATGCAAGAAAAAAGAATGGGGAAAGCTTCTCTTCTTTCTTCCAACAATGGAGAAACCTAGTAAGTAGATTTCCATGGCCCATTCTTGAAAAACAACTAGTCAAAATTTTCATCACTAACCTAAATCAAGAAATAAAATTTCATTTGCAAGTTCATTATGTCACTACCTTCAATGAGATTATTTAGAAAGGAGTGCAAATTGGAAGATCCCTCATAGCCAAAAGGCTAGTAAAGATCTTTTATAATGACCAACACCAATTAGATAAACCCAAGTTCTTTCACAAAAAACAAAAATGTAGTGTGTGATGGTTTTATATATTCAAAAAACATATAAGCCATGCAAAATCCACACAATGTAACTATTTCAACTAGACAAGCAAAGCAAGAGACAAAACAAAGACAATCACATCTCTAGGAGAACCATTAGAAGCAATGTTTAACAAATTGGTTAATCTAAATATGATAGTCTTTCTTTTTCCTAAACCTTTTGATGAAAGCGGGCCTAAACCAAAATGGTATAGAGAACATGAATATTGTGAATATCACAAGGTCAAAGATCATTCAACCAACAGATGCATAAAATTAAAAAAGTATGTGCAAGATCTAATTGATAACAACAATATTGAGATAGAAGTACATCATCCTCATCATTGAGCAATAATTGGGGATATATCAAGACCCTTTTTTGAAGCATGACCAATCACGTTCATCATCCAATCAAGGTCAAAATGAAAATAACCATGCCAACAATGTTTAGCACCATAAATCCTCTCACACGTATTATGCCATCATCGGTCATATTGACCACCCTAAGAACCAAATAGCTACTATCAAAATCAAATCCTCTAATTATGTGGTTACCATGAGATGTGATAAGATCACTATTCAAGGGCCTCCTCTACCTGCTCCCAAGGGCCAATACAACCTTATCGAACAACTTGAGAAGGCTCTAGTGCAAACCTCAATCATGGAACTTCTCAAACATCTGATGTTCATAAGGACATATTAAATAAGGTCCTAAAGAGTCCCAAACAATATTGGTCTATCACAATTCCAAGTATTCATGGGGCACTTACCCTTAAACCATCAACTCACATTTAGACAACATGGCATTCCTTCTATAGGGCCATCTCATAACCTCCCCCTATATATTGAGGCCTTCATCACTAAACATAAAGTGAAGAGAGTGAACATTTTTACTTTGAGATTGGTACAATATCTTGGTTATTTAGAAAAAGGCTTTGGGTCTACAAACTATTACTATCAAGGCTTATGATAATGCAGAGTGAGAGTCGGTAGGGACAATACATCTACCAATTAAAGTTGGGCCTATTACTTGATCTTGAACTTCCATATAATAAATTTTTGAGTTGCCCCTGGATCCATTCCATGTAAGTTGTTCCTTCCACTTTCTATCAATGCATCAAATTCCCTCATTCAAGAATGGAAATAACTATTTTTGTAGATCCACAACCTTTTCAATATTGAAAAATGTTGGAAGAGCACTATTGTAAAATCAACCATTTTCCCATCATTAAAGAATCTCTAATCCTTGAAGAAAAAAAAAATCATCATCCTATATAGATCCAAATGACCTTTCATCCACATCCACCAATTTGCATCCTAAAACCCATATCAAGATCATTGACAAAGGTTGTGGGAAGTATGAGATCTAAGATGGATTTCATATGGAAAATCTTCTTATTTCTCCTCAATATCTTGGTAGGCCTAACCTAAAGAAGAAGAAAGAAAAAGCCTCAGCACAGTATGGATCAACTACTTTAATTCAACATGGTTTACTCATAGATGAAAAGATTGAAGGTGCAAATGGTTCATGGCTCTATGATAATGAAAAGCTAGCACCTTGCTTCAAAAACAATGAATATTTTGTCACCAACAAAATATGTAAGAGAATGAAATGTAAAGGAAAAGGCCTTGGGCTTCACGAGTATGGAATTCTAGAACCTATACATATTTATGAAAATCCAAGAATTAGGGGCCTAGGATACATGCTTCTTGGTGAGAAATCTGATGATGTTAGTGATAATTCTATGATTTCTAAGAAAGCTTCTTGTGACATTAAAAACATTGAAAAATGGTCTATCCATCTATGAAGATCTTGCTACCACCAACCTCTTTAATCATACCACCACACTTACCATCAGCCTTGACTCCTAATACCTTGAATTGATTGCAACAGACCAACAAGATCACACATCATCGGATTTGTTTCAAAATGATGTAGTTATCATAGGACTCCAAGATAATATCCCACTAAGGGATCATCAAGATGGATTTGAAGTCAATCTAGATGCATTAGCATATGTTGAGGAATGTGAAGAATTTATTAATCAAAATGAAACAAAAGATCAAAATACAACAATAAATCCAAATGAGGCAAATAATCACAACAAATCAAAAAATAAAAAACAAATGAAAATAAAAAATCAAAGCCCCCTAGTGAAAACCTCTTTGAGGTGCTAGTAGGATACAAAGGGAAAAGTAAAGAGGTTAAAGATGAGTCTATTGGTGAAAACCTCTCTAGCTAAGACATTAATAAACAAGGAACTCAATCTTCCTCAACACTGTTATTGTTACTGTGAACATGTTGTTTATCTAGCTAGTTTGACTAGGTCCTATTCACACTACACTTAAGCTTAGTTAGAGAGAATTTTATACTTTTGTCTCACCTCATGTGTCCTCACACTTGTCCCAAGTGAGCCCACATGTGTCACACCTTTGGAGGGGTAGTTAGTCTTTCAAATGTATCTTCTTACCTCTTCATCCTTGCCTTTATATAAGAGCTTCTATGTAATATTTGAAATAATTTGTATGATATTTCCATTATATTGCATATTCTTGTTTGTAATTTGTTTGATCTTGCAAGTTGATCTTGACTACTCCAACATGGTATCAGAGCAAGCTTGCAAATCCATTCACAAATTTCCTTGAATTTACAAAATACGTCTTTATTTCTAAGGGGTTTTGGGCATCTACTTTCATACAATGCATCATGGAGAAAACCAACCTCATGGTTGTTCTTAGAAGGCCCAAAAACCTATATTTTCATGTAAGGCATGATAAGGTTTGGAAACGGAAAATTTTTGGTATTTTTGTGGTTATATAGAAATCAATATAGTCCATACAAATCCATATTGTCATATCGCTACCATATTGTACCTACATCATTTTGTTGTATCATTCCTACATTAGCCTTCATCTCTATCATTTACCCAATGGTCTATTATTTTATCTAGTGGTTTCTTCACTATGTACAATAGTTTTTCCTTTTAATCTAACAGTTTCTAGTTTTGTATGGTGGTCTATGGTTTTGTAAGGAAGTTTCTTTCATTGTAGTGGATTTTTTGTTTACCCAGAGGGTAATGAGTTTGACCAACATGTTTTTCTCATGGTCTGCAGTCCACACCATGGTCATATGGGGGCACTAGCTCTTAGTCCTCTTCAGTTCATGGGGGCTTAACCCATGAGCAATGATTTTCAAGAATACCACCTCTTGTCACTACCATTAGAGTTTGCCACCCACCACTATGACATCCAATGCCTGGCCTTCACCATCTTCCACCACTTGACATCCTGCAAACCATCGCCATTGCCACTACCTCTGACACACTACCCAACCTCAATTGTGTCATCGACACAGCGCCCAAGCATCGCCCAACTCCAAATTGCACCATTGGAATAGTGCCCCAGTGGCACCTATTTTCACAACCACCACTTTTCCTAGGGGAGCACCACCGCTTGTGGCCACCACAGATCCACTAGTGCCTATGCAATGCCTCCTAAAGGGGTCTTTTTTTTCTTTTGTACATAACTTGGGCATATGAAGTCAGATTTTTGACTTCTTATAAGCATTGGAAAGCTATTCTTGAAAATTTGTAATGATATAGTTCTTGTTTCCCCGTATTACTCTATTTTTCTAGGATTTTCCTCTAAACTTTAGTTTTGCACTCTTTTTTTGACAAGGCATAACTTTTTCCCACAATGTCAAAATTTTGCAATTTTTTTTGAAATTTATTAGAAAAATGCAAGGAATGTAAGGGTACATGTAAATTTTTATTTGGAATTATTTATTCCTAGAAATTGTAAAATCACCATGTGTTATAAATGGCTAATTTAGGCTTCCAACTTGCACAATTATACTCATAAACTTGTAAATTTTTTTGGGAGGGCATATTTTATAGTATTATTTGTTTTGGGGGGTTTTATTTTTTAATTTTTGTCATTTTTTTGAGATTTATAAGGCATGTATGAAAATTTCTTATTGTGGTCACCTCATGGCATAAACTAAAATCATCCTTTTTGAACACCTACAAGAACTCTACAACAACACAATTATTTGTAAATACACTAAAATAAAGTGACAAACCTGATTTGTGTTCCTTTTGGGGGATTTTTTCACATCTTCTGTGCCTTTTATACTCGCACTATTTTATAAAGTACCATGGGGGGTTGTGTATGTGCCTTAGTTTTTTCCATCACAACTTTGTCTAGTGAGCATCCCTCCATGACAACATTCTAGAATCATACATGTGTGCCTTATTTTTGCACACCATTTTTAGTTGCTCATACATCATTTTGGACCTGATGTTGCATCTACATCCCTTTACACAACTTCATGCCACGTTTCAGTGGATTTGCCAATACCTCTACCTTGTTAGCATTATGGGGGTATCATCACATGGTTAATGCTTCCTTGGTTTCATTTTGGAGTGAGTTATGTATCTAGTTTTTATTCCTATGTACTAGGTGAATGCATCGACTTGCTACCCATGCATTTTAGTGAGATGAAATGCATACCATATAGACACTCTTGCATTCCTATTTATGAAGGCAACCCTCTACCTTATTTAGTTGATCAATATTTGTGAGACTTTGGTATCTTTATAGAGCACCACTTGCACATATTGTAGTGTAGATAGGGTCACTCATGTAGTTTTTTTGTGTCTCTTTGATCATTGTACCATTTGCATTTTTTACTACATAGATTGTTTTTCACTCATGCCATTTGTGTCATAGATTATTTTTTTCCTTTGTGCCATCTATGCATATATGGTTTATCACATATTTTTTTCCTTTGTTCCATCTATGCATATATGGTTGATTAGTGTAATTGAGGGCACTCATGCAATGTTTTATGCCTCTATTATCCTAATTTACATTCATTGTAAGGTTCTTTGATTCCATTAGACACCAATTCTTCTTTAGCAGAGTTTACAACTTCTACATGCTTCAGGAGTTCTTCATGTTCCTATTTTTTAGGGACAAATTTTGAGGAGGTTTATTAATTCTTCTCATTTTCTCTTTTGGAGAGGAGTTTTTTCCACATGCTTTTCTCCTTTTTCTCCATTTGTGATAGATCTTTTATACATGGGTACCTCATTAGGCCTTGTTGTAAGGACCCATCCATGCATCTTTGTATTTTTTAGTGTTTATCTTTCTCCTTAACTATCACTTAGGGTGATGTTTGTGTTATCATGTTGTTTATTTAGCTAGTGTGACTAGGTCCTATTCATACTACACTTAAGCTCACTTAGAAAGACTTTTGTACTTTTATCTCAACTCATGTATACACAATATGTGTCCTCACATTTGTCCCAAGTGAGCCCACATGTGTCACACCTTTGGAGGGGTAGTGACTCTTTCAGACCTACCTTCTTACCTCCTCATCCTGGCATTTATATGCAAGGGCTTCTATGTACTTTTTGAAACACTTTGTATGATATTTCCATTATCTTGCATATTCTTGTTTATGGATTTTTTGATCTTGCAATTTGATCTTGGTTGCTCAAATAGTTACAAGATGGCGTTGATGTCAACATTGAAGCATAAAAGAGTCCTAAAATCATCAGAAGTGTAGCTACTTTTGTCTCATTAAAAGTAGATTCCAACAAGATGTGTGAGATTGTTGGTCCTCATCCCAAATCCAAATGCAAATCCACCATCCAAAATCTTGAATCTATAATCCAAAAGTTCACAAATCTAAGATCCAAATTTAAAGTTTAGAATCCAAATCCAAATTTAAAAGCCTTTACCCAATGTGCATCTCACTTCACCTACCTTAACGACACTCTATATTGTAGGGGCTACGATAGTACCTTGTCGAGATGTCTAAATTCATATTGATCCACGTTAGGGATCAAAGATGATCATAACAACATCTATAGAGCACACACCAAGGGCATGATCCTAGCAAAGTAATTATTTAGAATAGAGTACCACTCACATATCATGGTAGGAGCATACAAGTTAGCCACACCAAATGGTTAAGAGCTAGAAGAACCTATGAACATTGTGCACCACAAGCATTTTCATATCTAAAGTAGTAGCAAATCCAAAGTTATCAAATAAATAATACAAATAAAAAATCAAGATATAGAAAAAAAAATTAAAATAGAATAAAAAATTAAAAACTAAATAAAAAAAGTAAAGGGGAAAATTTTATCCAATGGTGAAAACAATTTCTATGTTGTCTTGGGAAAGTACCATGATGAAAACTCATTTGTGGGAATCATTTGTAGCACCTAGTATTCATTATCTACAACTACCCTCTACACTTGGGTGTAGGTTTGATCCATATGTTTCATCCATTCCATACTATCCTTCCCATCACCTACCATAGTCATTTTTCATTCATCCACCTCCATCTCTTTTTAACCTTTCTAAGGACTTGGAAAAAGTATTGACTCGTGCTTTAGGAAACAACTTAATTCTCTCTAGTGTGTGATATTGGCATCATGGCATGCACTCTTTTGTAACATAATTCCTAGAAGTCAAAGCACATAATGTTACACAAGCATGACACTTTAATAACATCCAAACAAGTGAAACTCGAAAACATCATTGCATCCAAACTACACACACAAACACATCTCAAATTGGGGCAAACAATCAAACATCACAAATTCAATCAATTGAACCACATAGGTTTCACCCATAGCCTTAGTGAGAGCCTTGTTTAGAGTTAATCAATCATTATATCATCCATCAGGATATATCGTTCCTAGTTGGATATCACTTTATCGAGATATATCATTCCCAATCAAGTATTTCTATCTCTATCATGACACTCAACACCTTGGTTTTCACTTTGGCAAGAGGTAAATTTATTTGTGTCTTTCTCATTTATCTACATATTATTTTCTTGTATGTTGTTATTCTACACGTAGGTTTTCCATCCTACACCATATTCTACCAAGGTCATCATGGTCCATTATATCATGATGTTTCTTGACAATATATTTGATGGGGCATCTTATTGTTTACTCTTCTATATACATTTCACACATATGATCACATTATCATCATGTTTTTTCCATATCATGATGCATCATGTCCTATGCTAAAGAAAACACTAGGTTGCTCAGCACATTTGGAACTTATTAAAGATTACTAGCATGTAGCTGTCATCCATCATATCCATTTGCCTACAAATCCATTCCATTCACATCCATTCATCCCCATGTTCATATTTCAAGAGCCCACCCATGTCCTTCATGCCCACTTGCTCTCTTGAGGGGGCATCCCTATCAACCCCTAATCAAATCCTATGCTTAGGGCATCTTATCTTATTTTTCTTTGAAATGCCATTACTTCTTTTAGTCGCAATGCCATTTCAAAGTGGGGCAAATGTAGACATCTAAAATTCACCACATCTAAATAATTAATTAATTGATATATTTACATCATTAATCCACATCACTAATTATCTAGAATAAATTAATTAAATCCATTTTCATCTAGTTATCTCAAATAAATAAATTAAATCCATTCTCACCCCATCATTAAATTAATTTCCATCCCATTATTAAATAAATTAAAATAAATTAAATCCATTTCCATCTAATTATTAGATTAAATCCACTCCCACCAACTTAAAATAAATAAAGTGTTCTTTCCAAAATGCAAATAAATATGTCCACATCATCCATCCACAATAATTAAATTAAATTTAAAAAGGGCCCCTTACACATGATCTAATGCCCCAAGTGCATCTCCACCATCCATCCATCATTTAATATCAACCATTCACATCCTCATGCAAGAACTTATAAATGCAACCCTCAATCATTCATCTCTCACCCTCCATACCTCATGGCTTCACATTCATAAGAAGAAAGCATGATCAAAAGGAGATCATGAGCTAGCATATCCAAGCATAAAAAAGTAAGCATATCAAGCACATCATTTCATGCAAGTACATCATATTAAAATTTTAAAGACTCCAAGAGAAACTACATCAGTCATATATCCATGAGCAAATCCACTCAACAAAGGAGATCTTTTTCTTGGTAAGTGAAGGTGACAATTACTTTTTTTGATCTTCTTTATGCTCAATTTGAAGGTATTTTTCTTGATTTAGAATAAGGGTTTAATACGGATTTAATCTCTTTCATTATGTTCTAGTTCTAGAGTCATACAGTAGGGACAAGGTATCTAACAAGGAATGAAATCTAGATATGGTCGACATAGCTATCTACAACATCTAAGCGAAGTTTGTGAAATGCATCCTTTCTATAGTTGAAGGTACCTTCTTCAAGAGAAGTTATAATTTAGAGAGGATGGGGTTTCTTATGAAATGAACATCATCTTAAATTACAGGGTATGTGCATGGAAATGGGGAGCCAAAAGGGGGTCAAAGTGGCCACTTTTTTTATTGAAATCAATAAAAATTGATATTTGATGAGAAATTCAAGATACTTATGCTCAAAATTTCTAGATGTGGCAAAAACAAGCCTTAGTAGTGCTCAAAATATAATTTCTAAACTATTAACCTTTTTTAAAAAATGGTGTCTAGATTAAGAGGGTCAAATAGAGGGAGCATACAAAGTGGTCATGTTTTTGTTAGAAAATACAAAATAGTTTCAGATGTGCTTCCCCTAAAATGTTGACTTTTTAAAGCATTTCGCAAATCTCTTCAGTGGAAAGTTAGCTAACATCATGTATTTTATGCTAGATTTATCTACTAATTTTTTTAATGATTATATGTTTTTTAACTAATTTTTTAATGAATTATATGATTTTTGACTATTTTCAAGTGGACACATCCTAAAAAATAGAAAATTGAGCATGCTCCCTTAGTTTTGAGAAAATTAATCAAAAATCAATTGTTTTTAATGTGTATAGAATGGAGTCTAGAATTTAAAAATATAATTTATTTCAAATTTGGATGAGTAGATAAAAAATGACACCAAAAAAGCTATACATAGGTTTATAGAGAAAAATTAAGGCACTAGTAAAATAAATTGAAGATCAAAAGCTTAATGTATTGGACATGTAGAAACAATTACATGGTTAGAAAGGTAAGAGAGATATTGATGTTGTGGGATTTTTTAGAATAATGTCTCAAAATGTGTAAGCTTGATGGAGAACATGCTCAACATTTACTTATTTTTTCATATTTTCTACAAAAAAACACCTTTGGGAACCTTACATGTAGGCCCAACCCTTTGGATCGAATATCCAAGCCAAAGGCTGGGATTCCAAGCAACTTCAAATGAAATCTATGTGTTATAATGTACATGCATCATAAATTCAAAAGAAAGAGTCTTTGTGTGTTTTTAGGAAAATATAATGCAAGTGCATTATAATGTGATTACATTATGGCTTGGGATTTTCAAGCCATCCCAAGCCATAACCATGGCGCATTATGTCATATTTAGATTCAAAAAGGTTTTTGGCCACTTTTTGTCTCCCATCTTAATGTGCATACCCTATGTCCCTCTTAGTTGTATGAGAGAAATGAACATGGTTACCTAGCTTGGTAACTGACTCACTTGGATACATCATCATGAATGATGAATAGATGAGGTGTATCTCAGGAATGGAGAGATTTCCATTCTTATAGGGTGGAACTAGAGGAGGCAAAATAATTGGTCCCTTTCCTTTTCCTTTCTTCATTGTTGTACTTCTAAAATCTTGACCAAGATAGGAACTTGGGGTGGTTGCAAAAGATATGCTAGATGTAGGAAATTTTCATTCTTGAAAATTACACAATTCTTTTATTTCTCTAAAAGATTGATTCTCACACTTGCCAAATGATAAGATGGCCAAGGATTCTTAGATTTATAGATATTTATGATTGATGGTGATGGAGTCCTTGATTAGACCTACATTAACTTAGCCATGGAGGTAGTTGGATTGCACCAAAATTTTAAATTTAAATTTTCTTCTTTTAATTAGCAATTCATGAAGATGTGGCACAACTACATGAGCTTAAGCACTAACATTTCTTCTTTTGGTATTACCTCTTGTGGTGATGACACATGGAAATTGATGTGACATATTGGTTTCTTTTTTCCTTTTGATGGGGCATGAACATTGCTTTTGGAATCAATGCCTCATATTGGTTGCCTACAATTACATCTCATGGTTCATGGGACTTCAAGTTCTAACAATATGAATCTTTTTTAGATTAGTGGTAGTCATCTAATCAATCCATCATGGCATGATTGGATGGCTGACACTCACTTTTAGGCTTAGGATGGAACTTGAGACTTAATTCTTACAAGCAATAGTTCAAATTAAAACATTTGAGGTCCATTAGATAGCTCATGGGGGTTTGAGCTCTACTATCTATAAGAAACTCCTAGGACTAGTGGGAGTTGTTTGATCAAAATGATGTGGTAGGATCTAATGGTTTGCACTTGTTTTAAATATAACACAACATAGAAGGATTATCCTTATATCATAGGACAATAATCTCTTGCACATAATTTCTTGTGTAAGGCTTAGAACATAGAATCACACAATTGGTTTTGTCTTTTGAGATTTTGCATAGGAAATTAAAAATAGAGCATTGGACCAATGCAGGAGATGCAAAACACATAGAAAACAACACACCTATATACATAATGATGGTTTTTTATAGAAATGGGGATACAAGGATGTAGAAAATATGAATGAATACTAGGAAAAATAAAAGAGAAATATATACAAGGGTAATCAAAGGATTATGTATACAACTTTAAGTGGATCTCATTAATTGGCATCAACAATATAGTTTAACTAAGAGTTGATATCTTGAACGAATTGGCATGTTTACAGATATTGATGGCATATGGGCCACTCCATAATGAATAAAACTTGTTGTGCTGACTAGGCTTTACCCTATCCTCATCCCATTTGAGCACATAATTTCCAACTTCAAAGTTATACTCTATTTCCCGTGTGTCAAACCATCATTTGACCATCTATTGATGCTTACTCATTTGGTCTTGAGCCACCTCTACTCCTCTATTTGTAGAAACTCTACTAGCCTTATCGACATTACATGGTTTCCTTGAATTTCCATCTAGTGGACAATTTCAAGTGCTAACAATTATATTGAACTAGGAAATCTTGTCTCTTTACCATAAACTAAAGCATAAGGGGAGATTCCTATAGCCTACTTAGGTGTGATTCTATCTACCCATAGAGATTTCTTTAGGTCCTAATGCCATTGCATTTTGGACTTTGATTTGATTTTCTTGAGGATTCTTATTAAGTTTTTATTTGTTTACTTAATGAGCCCATTTCCTTATGGGTAGTAGTTTGAAGAAGCTTTTAGATATATCTCATATTTTAAGGCAAATTGAGTAATGCTTGCTCTAAAAAATGTGTTGGAATTATCTATGATGATTTTCTTATGTACACCAAATTTGGTTGTGATCCCTTCTAGGAGTTAATGATGACTCTATTAGTTGACTCCTTTAGTGGTATTACTTCAATCCATATAGTAAAGTAGTCAGTAGCTATTAGGATAAATTTGTGAATAGTGTTGACTGGAGGATTGATTATTCCTATGAAATCCAATCCCCACTTATCAGAAGGTTGATAAACAAAGATAGGGCTCATGGGAAGTGGTTCCTTCTTCTTTTTACCTATGTAAAACTAACAATTTTTATAGTTCTTGGCCCATTTTTTTTGCATCTAAAAACATTTTAGACCAATAATATCCATCCCTCATGATCTTAATTATAATTGTTTGTATTGAGTACTATCCTCCTGCAATACCTTGGTGCCCAACTCCTTGAGAATAGATCATACCTTTTCTTCTTGTACACATCTTAGAAACACTTCATCAAAGTTATTTCTGAAAAGGATACCTTTAATCATTCTAAATTGTGTTGCCTATAATTTATATGACTTTCTCTTGGTTAGATTTAGACTAATAGGGTATTGCCCTATTTCTAAGAATTTGATTCTTTCTTCTACCTAGATTACTTCATGATCTATCTAATTGATTAAGTAGGTCTCTTCCTTTTGCTAATGTATAGAGCTTCTAGATCCTTAGGAATAAGGATATCTTCTACCAAATATTGACAAAGAGCCCTCCCTTTAGTCAACATTGTGAGCTTCACATCAATGTCATATTTAAGCATTTTAGTAATCCAATTGGCTCTATTTTTACTAATATTTCCACCTAATATGTATTATCGTATGCTTGGGTGGACTAGCATATCTGTGATTTTATTTGAAAAGATTAGGTGTTTGAATTTCTTCAATTCCTTTACCAAGGCATATGTCTATTTTATATAAAATTATACCTTACCTTGGTGTCTTTCACTGTTTGGTTGAAAAAGAAATGTGTTGCTCATATATGCCAAACTCTCCTTCGTTTTGAGTGAGTGCTACAACTATTCTTGCCTATCCACCATATACATACATGAGAAAATTCTTAGAAAAATTAAAATTAACTAGCATAAAAGCCTTGGAGATGGCCTCTTTAATTTGTTCAAATGCCTCTTTACCATCCCTTATCCATTTGAATTGTTGGTCCTTTTTAACATGAGGGTAATAGGTCACACTATGCCTACAAAATCTAATATAAATTTTCTAACAAATTTGATCTTCTCTAAGAAAGATTGTAGGCCCTTTTATGTTGAGGAAGTTAGAGCTCAAGGATAGCTTGAACCCTCTAAAAATTGATAGCTATACCTTCCTTAGAGACAAATGTAGCAATGACTTTCCTTGTGAAACACCAAAGATACATTTCTTAGGGTTCAAAGATATCCCAAATTGTTGACACCTTCGGAATACTTTCTCCAAATGGTCAAAATAATCTTCTTAAATTTTTGAGAACATAGTTAGGTCATCAAGGTAAATCAAGATGATCATGTTAATCAAATATTTAACCACTTTGAAATGTAGCCCTACATTAGATAGACCAAAAGACATCTTTTGATAGGCAAAGGTGCCCCATTTGGTCAATTCCATCTTATGTTGATCTTCTTTCTTCACTAACATCTGATTGATGTTGGATAAACCATACAACATTAAAAATTTGTTAGATCCTTCTACTATTTATAGGATATGATCCATTGAAGGAAGAGGGTAGTGATCTTTGATAGAAGCTCTATTTAGCCCTCAAATCCACACAAAGCTAGATCTCTCCATTCTTTCTCCTAACATTTCTGCAAGGTTGGAAACCAAGTTAAGTGTTTGGTAAGATAGATTATTTTTTAATTTATCAACTTGGATAGTTCCTCGTTCATCATTGGTTCTAGGCTTTGTATTGATTGGATTTTGCTTCTATCTAACTAGTTTTACCTCAAACTAAAGCTCTATTGTATGTTGCATAATGACCTTATTCTATCCTTTCGACCCTTCATAATCCTATGCCATGACCCAATCATAAGTAGTATAGAGATTAATAAGGCATTCTTTTTCTTTTTTGTGCATATCCTATCCAATTTCACAATTCTACCCAGGGAGATCTCTATGTATCTATAGTCCTTTTTACTCGCCATTATCTTTCTTTTATCTCTACAGGAATCATCTAGATGGTATATGCCCTCTAGAGTTATCATCCCTCTAGACATTTTATTTCCTTTTAGTTGGAGGATTTGATCTTCATATGCCTCTTCAATATTTAGAGCTAATTTTTCTACAAAGTCATTGGATTGTTGGATGAGATGAGCAATTTTCTCATCATTCTAAAATACCACCCAATGACATTCATTGTCTAGTATAGTAGGCATGATTATTAGCTTGACACTATCTTTATTTATTAGCAAGTTAGTTGTTGGATCAAATTATGAGCCAATTAAGGCCATTCTATCTAATTATATATTAATTTTTTGAGGAATAACCTAAAAATTCAAAGCATCAAAGGATTCCAACAAATCCCACATGCATTATTTGTACATGCTTTCATCAAGGAATTCTTTGCTATGCATTGTGATATCACCTTCTTAATTACCAACTTTGAATCACCATAGACTGACAGTCAAAAGGACTATACCTTGATAGTAAACAATGGTTTGCCTATTAAGGTAATAGATCACACTATGCCTTGACAATAAATAATGGAGTTCCTATTAAGGCAATAGGTTGCACTATCCATTGTTTACTCCCAAATGAAAGCATACAAACACATGTGGGATTTGTTGGAATCCTTTGATGCTTTAAATTTTTAGGCTATTCCTTGAAAACATAATGCATGAAAGCAAATAGAATGGCCTTAATTACTCAGAATTTAATTCAGTGACTGACTTGCTGATAAACAAAGATGATGTCAAGCTAATAGTCAGACTTACTATACTAGACAATGAAAGTCAATGGTTGGTAATTTCAAAATTATGAGTAGATTGCTCATTCAATCCAATCATCCAAAGAATTTGTAGAAGAAATAGGCAAAAGCACATAAATAAGTATAAAACTAGCACCTAGAAGTCAAGTGGACTATATTGTTTAGGTAATGTTTGCTTCTTCATAGACCTTTTCATAGTTAAGCTTGTGCTTAATATTAGTTTTTTACCTATCCACATAATATTATTAAGCACAAGTGGACTATACTTTGACATGAACTCCATTGTTTTTATTAGATTTTATAGGCATAGTGTAACCTATTGCTATAGATCTGCAATTAAGTGGACTATACCTTGATAGGAACTCCATTGCTTATGCAAAGATTTGGTTGTATTTCAAAATGATGAGCAGATTGTTCATCTCATCCAACAATCCAATCAATTTGCAAAAGAAGTGCTCTTGATGATCCCTCCCCTGCATCATTGGTATAGATAAATAGTATAGGGAAAGGTCCTAACTTGACACAAAATTATGTCATTTACCAATTTATAAATATTAAGGCACTCTCCTCAAAATAGGAACAAAACTAAATAAGAAATGACATGAGTATATATATTTCACAATTACAATGCAAAAACATCATAACTACCATCATTTTATTAATTAAAGATATTTTCTAAATACTATTAAATATATATACACATAGATGTGCACATTCTCACATGCTCATACACTCATACACAGATACACTCATACACATGTGCATGCACATACATCTCCCCCTTTCTTCATATATATACAACGTTAATCTCTATGTATCTATAGTCCTTTTACTCGCCATTATCTCTACAGGAATCATCTAGATGGAATATGCCCTCTAGAGTTATCATCCCTCTAGACAGTTTATTTCCTTTTAGTTGGAGGATTTGATCTTCATGTGCCCCTTCAATTTTTAGAGCTGATTTTTCTACAAAGTCATTGGATTGTTGGATAAGATGAGCAATTTGATCATCATTCTAAAATACCACCCAATGACATTCATTGTCTAGTAAATGGTAGGCATGATTATTAGCTTGACACTATCTTTATTTATTAGCAAGTTAGTTGTTGGATCAAATTATGAGCCAATTAAGGCCATTCTATCTAATTATATATTAAGTTTTTGAGGAATAGCTTAAAAATTCAAAGCATCAAAGGATTCCAACAAATCCCACATGCATTATTTGTATGGTTTCATCAAGGAATTCTTTGCTATGCATTGTGATCTCACCTTCTTAATTACCAACTTTGAATCACCATAGACCGACAGTCAAAAGGACTATACCTTGATAGTAAACAATGGATTGCCTATTAAGGTAATAGATCACACTTGCCTTGACAAAAAATAATGGAGTTTCTATTATGGTAATAGGTTGCACTATCCATTGTTTACTCCCAAATGAAAGCATACAAACAACACATGTGGGATTTGTTGGAATCCTTTGATTCTTTGAGTTTTTGGGCTATTCCTTGAAAACATAATGCATGAAAGCAAATCGAATGGCCTTAATTATCTCAGAATTTGATTCAGTGACTGACTTGCTGATAAACAAAGATGATTTCAAGCTAATAGTCAGACCTACTATACTAGACAATGAAATTCATTGGTTGGTATTTCAAAATTATGAGTAGATTTCTCTTCCACCCAATAATCCAAAGAATTTGTAGAAGAATTAAGCAAAAGTACATAAATAAGTATAAAACTAGCACCTAGAAGTCAAGTGCACTATACTGTTTAGGTAATGTTTACTTCTTCGTAGACCTTTTCATAGTTAAACTTGTGCTTAATATTAGTTTTTTACTTGTCCACATAATATTATTAAGCACAAGTGGACTATACTTTGACAGGAACTCATTGTTTCTATTAGATTTTATAGGCATAGTGTAACCTATGCTATAGACCTGCAATTAAGTGGACTGTACCTTGATAGGAACTCCATTGCTTATGCAAAGATTTGGCTGTATTTCAAAATGATGAGCAGATTGTTCATCTCATCCAACAATCCAATCAATTTGCAAAAGAAGTGCTCTTGATGATCCCTCCCCCGCATCATTGGTATAGATAAATAGTATAGGGAAAGGACCTAACTTGACACAAAATTATGTCATTTACCAATTTATAAATATTAAGGCACTCTCCTCAAAATAGAAACAAAACTAAATAAGAAATGACATGAGTATATATATTTCACAATTACAATGCAAAAACATCATAACTACCATCATTTTATTAATTAGAGATATTTTCTAAATACCATTATATATATACACATAGATGTGCACATTCTCACATGCTCATACACTCATACACAGATACACTCATACACACATGCATGCACATACATCTCCCCCTTTCTTCGTATATATACAACGTTAATCTCCCGCATGCAACGTTTAGAATACAGTCACAATCGAGATCCCGAACAATAATAGAGAGATCCGAACAACATGAAATGAGTCCCACCACAAGCAAGATCCTACACAAATTAAATTTCCAAAGTCCAAAAACCAACAAAACAATATTTTTTTCCAAATCACACACGCCATGTAGTGCAGGCATCTCCCATTCCGTAATTAATTTGGACAAATGCAATAGTTTTCGTGATCTCTTAGCAATTGGTGAGATGAAAATCATTGTAGCGGAGGGTTTGAACTCAAGAGGTGTGGCTTGAATGTTCTGTCGCTCTCTCTTCTTCAGTGATGACACCACCCTAGCTCTGCAATCTGTTTTTGTTTTTTTTTTGTTTTTCGTTTTTTTCCAATGCCTTTTAACCATCTTTACAAAGCTCTGGCACAGTGATTGTACTTGTGAAATCCAAAATTCCACTATTATGGATGACCATTCTTTTATATAATCAGTGAGGATCTCTGCATAAATAATGGAGTTCCTCTTTTTGCTCATAAACCAAATGAGTTTCCTTTCGCATGGCCGGAATCTTAGTGCACTTTCCTTCCTCCTTGAGCTTTTCATTATGGCCTTGTCGCTGTCTCCACCTTCTTGTTGGTATTCTCACAATCGCAAGGAATAATAAATACCATTGCAAATACACACTCCAATATCCAATTGGAAACTTCCTTCTGCTAGATAATGGTAACAAGTTTAATGGGATTTCCTCTTCGATAAAATCTAAAGTGGTTTTTATCTAAAGTGGTTTTTATAGTTGTTATTCTATTTATGATCATTCTACTTAAATATCACTTTTCAATAGTCAAACAGTTAATAGTAAGTTATACTAGATTCCTTCCAAAAAGTGATAAATAGTTGACTATTAAATTGAGTGTGGTTTAAGAATAATCATCCATGACCAAGAGAATATGCAACATACCTATGGTGTGGCTGCTTGCAACGCAACATGTATTTCTCAGTCTCATACATAATCTAACCCCTCCATATAGAGAATCTCTTAAATTCACTTTCTATATTCTCGTCTCATTACAACTTGGCCACAAAATCAGAAAAGAAACCTAAATAATGATAATCCTTTCATGTGAAAACATACTCTAAATTGAAAAGAATAATGGATGAGTGATTACAACATATTGACTTTTATATTGAACTTGGACTCTATATAAATATGTGGTGCATTGACTATAATGGCTATTCTTAAATATCATTCACTTTAACAGTCAAAGGTCAATTTTAGCCAATAAAAATAAGACAAATGTTTAACACTTTTTATTGTGAATGAGGTGTAAAATTACTATTGATTGTTTGACCATTGAATCGAATAATATTTAAATAGAATGGACTATAACATATGGACAATTTACAATTCTCAAGGATAAGCCTCTATAGTAACCCCAATCTTTTATGTTTTTATTGAGTGAGGGGATAAAAGAGTGTCGGAAGGATCTTAATAATAATTAGAACACTAATTCTCATTCTGTGTACATCAAAAATTATTTTCCTAAGGAAAAAAATAATTGAAAACTTTAGACAACCTGCCACCTGTTTAACAAACTAACGCAGAGTTTTAATCCCACGACCTTAATTTCAGAGCACGGTGACTTGACCAAGTTACTAGTGTCTGCACGCATGGAATTTTTCAACTGTTTGTTTGTTTTATGTCAAATCACATCATACTGACCGTTTAAGTGCTACCCAATCTGAGATCAGAAGAGATGGTAATCCTTCCCATAATTTTAGGCGATCACAAATGGTTGCCGAAAATGGAAATTAATCAACATCAGCATTTGCTAGAATATTAGTCAGACGGTTAAAGTCTGTATAGCAATGTACGAACACTACATTTTCAAATTTTGAACCAGGTTTTAAAACCTCCCTCTTATGCTAACCTTTATTAATGCAATGATCGTCAACATTGAATCCGTTTTCACTATATTGTTCAACTTTTTTCGTCCTTCAGTTTTAGTCCTACTAAAACTATTGTTCCTTTAAAATCGCCATTTAAGTCTGTAAGAATGCATCCTACACCAGCCACCAAATGATTTCTACTCGCTGTACTATGAAATTTTAATTTAACAGCGCCTTGGAGAAGGTGTCTCCCTTGGCAAATACCATCTTCAAGTTTTACTAGATGCGTGTGACTTTCAGAATTATATAGTTGATTTCCTTCCGAATTAATGAAAATTAGAAGCTTGTATAAGAAATATGAGAAAGAAGTGAAGCACTAGCTATTTCTCAGGTCAGCTCATAAGGAAAACAAATATCTGGCCATACCATTAGCAATCATGAACAATCCTATATATACCTTTTACTAGGTAAAAATAGAAGTGAATATATCTGTGTGCGGAAGGGGAAGTAGAAGTAGAAATCCCCATAGATTGCATATTTATGCCTGTAAATATACAAAAGGAAAAGTTCAGGAGTACCTGACTGATTTAATCTTTGTTTTGAATAATCTGAGAAAACAGTTTGGGCTCCTGATTGCAAAACGTATTTGAACTTGAAATAAATCCAGCTGAGAGAGGAAATTAAGCACAAGTTATTATTAGTATATTCAACATTGCAATAATTGATGTTATTTGTGGCCGCGTTGATCATCGCTAATCTTGTCCAGTTGTTGCTGCCGATCATGATAATGATGATGTTGATAGTCTGGGTGATTGAGGGATCTCCATGCACTCATGACTGGGGCAAAGATTCCAATTTGGCCTTCATGGAAGAGATTGTTTTGGTGATGAGATGAAGCTGATACCTGGTGCAGAGAAGGCAGGGGCAGGTAGCCAGAGTGCCCAGTGGTGGGCAGTTCGAATCCCATGCATGCGCCGGACACATTGATTCTCGGCACCGTTTGCGCTTGCTGGGGCGTACTACTCATGCAAGGACTGGAACAAGCTGCAAGATTTCCAGGCCCTGACTGTAATGCCTGAGATTCCTCAGTCTCGCTGTGGCTCTTACTTCTAAATCCCCACGATTGAGGCGCAGATAAATGCCTTGAATTCCCCCAAATGCTGTTTCCCTCAGACGATAATTCCCTCTGCTCGATGAAACCAAGCGAATTAGCCATTTCTGTGGCTTGTTTTCTTCTCCGCAACTCCTGCTGGACGAAACCCTCGCCACTAAACCCCAATTCTCCATCCAGCGCCGCCATTGTTACGGCTGAGCATTGAATCTCGGCGGCGCCGCTGAATGCAGTGTTGGCGGCCAAACCTCCGCGCAGAGCTCCGGCTATGGCCGCCGCCGAGGCAGGAAGAGTTCCTGTGCCGGTGGCCGCAATAATGGAGGGTTCTGCCTGCTGTAACAGCCACTGTATTGTTTCTCCGTCCGATTTGTGGCCGAGTTCTCTGGTGAGCTGAAATATTCTGGCGGCACATGTCGCCGGCATGCGAATTCGCCGTCCTCGTCCTTCCACTTTGGTGTGTCTGTCCTTGCTCGAAGGCCTCTTTACAGCATTCTTCATATTACTGCTTGTCAATGAAGGAATCGCCGGCGTAATGATCTGTGTATTGTTTGCCGAATCTACTCTCACCATTCCTGTGCTCTGGTTCGGCTCTTGTGCTGCTCTAACCACAGCCTGTACATAAGATTTTCCGGCTCCGGACAAGTTTACTCCTTCCATGATAACTCAACCGTGTGAATTAGCCATGGCGGAAATATCAAAGAAGAACTCAGATTGAAAACAGCGTCCAGTGCTACTACCATACACTGCTAATCTTTTCATGCAAGTAAATGATCCAGAGATTAATATTACTACCCTAAAGGATGTGGTGAAAATGGTGGGATAAGAGGCTGAAGGATTTGTATGATTTTCCATCACCAAGCTGCTTAGGTTGCAATATATTTTTGCAGTCGAAATACAAATACAGTACCTTCAAATTCATAGTGCCTCATATTTATTGATGGTACTGTGCTTGGGGTCTGGAATGAATCGGCCCACACGTGGGGTTCTTTCTCTCTGCACAGTCCTTCAAAGGGCCACCTCTGAACCCCACCATGAACACCACATTATGATTTACCAAAACAAAATATAGAAAATTAATGGCTTCCTCTCATTGACAAGATAAGAATAAGATAGGGCAGAAGGATCAATATTCAATGGCGGTGAGGCCGGGAACAGACAAAAGCTCAGCCTTAGATGATGAGCATCAACAGAATTTATGGTGCTGATTTACTTGTATTGCTATTAAACAAATGCTTCTGGACCCACGCTGACGCCTTACTGACGCTGCTTCTTCATTTCCAATCACTATCAGCCACTGTTCATGTATTCCTCCTTAAGTTGCCGTTTTATTCAAGCTTTGCACTGTTGAAGTTTTGGCTTTACTAGCTTTGGAGTTCTTAGGATTTAACTTGCCCTAAAACAAGTCATCACAGTTGGAATTATGAACAATGAAAAAGAAATTTTTAGGATTTAACTTACCCTAAAACAAGTCATCACAGTTGGAATTATGAACAAGGAAAAAAAAATTTCGGATTTAATTTGCCCTAAAACAAGTCATAATAGTTGAAATTATGAGCAAGAAAATGGAAATTTTTAGGATTTAACTTGCCCTAAAACAAGTCATCACAGTTAGAATTATGAACAAGAAAATGGAAGTTTTTAGAATTTAACTTGCCGTAAAACAGGTCACAACAGTTGGAATTATGAACAAGAAAAAAGAAGTGTGATCCCGTTAAAAAACTATACACAGTTAAATCTAGAAGCTATCAAGTTCACTATCATGGACTGTGGAAATCTGATGTCTATTAAAGAACAAAGAAATTTTAAGGATTTAACTTGCCCTAAAACAAGTCATCACAGTTAGAATTATTAACAAGGAAAGAAAAAACAGATTCATTGACGGAATAGTTAGCTGAAACGTTCTTTTCTTTCTACAAATTGATTGCCCTAAAATCTGAAATAAAGACAAAGGTCTCTGGTTACATCGAGAAAGAAACAACACCAAAAATCAAGCAAAATATAATAATGTACTTGGATCACAGGAGGACGGTGTGTGTATATTATGATCTCTACTTACATGCGTCTTGATTTGATGAATGTCGGTTTTGTAAACGATAATATTGGAATTCTGAATGCACGTGAATGAGAGGATGTACAAGGCAGGCGTGCGCAGTTAACAGATTGACCTTTCCACGTGTGTCGCCATTTCTTCACTGCACAGTCAATGCAAACCTCTGCATGAATTCTGTTTTTACTTTTCTTTCCTCTCCAGTTAAAATAGCAAATTACGCCTTAATTTCTTTCCGGTTTGCATTCCCCAGAACAAGATTTCTTCGTCACTAACCCTATAATTTTAGTATTGCCGTCTTCTCCTCTTTTCTGCAACGACACGTCTTTTCCATCTTTGCCGAGAGCTTTAAATGCTTTACAAGATGAAAAATCTACAATCCATCCGCTAACAAACGTTTATCTCTGGAATTGCCTAAAAAGGCTCAATTTTCCTGTCAAATTTCTCTAATTTCTCAAATTTCTAAAAAGGCTATTCTCAAATTTCCTGTCAAATTTCTGTAATTTCTCAAATTTCTAAAAAGGCTGTTCTCAAATTTCCTGTCAGATCTTTTGTACGGGACGGCATCAATGCACTCCAAGCTTCCTGGAACGAATCCACACCTTACACCTCCCGCAATTCAAGCTACTGCCATTGACGGTTCAAAAAAACTCGTTCCTGCTAACATTCTCAGTAGTTAATCGTCTGTAAGGGAAAATAGAAAAATGAAAAAAACATGTTTCAGAGCTCTAATGTCTGTTCCCAGAGCTCAAATTCATTAATAAATGTATCAGCAAGTTTTCTGTGACCATTTTTAAAACACTGTAATAGACCATTAATGTGACAGATACTCTGATACACTGATACTCACAATTCTGCTTACTTCCGTACAGGTAAATTTCGGTTAAGAGACCTTCAATTATTACTTTCGATTCTATCAATGCTGTAAAAGTGTAAATCCTCTCTGATTTTGTAGCTCCTGTTTCTCCATTTCTCACAGACAAAAACAAAATTTACTCCTGAGCTGAAGGATAAAAAAATTAGGGCATTACTTATTTTAATTACTCTACAGGAAAAACAGAAACAGACGAGATATGCCATTGAAAACGCCATGATTATGTTTTGCGCAGTTGCAGGTTCAGGTGCGGGTCCCACATGTAATGGCATCTTTTTTTTTCATGCATCATGTCTTATGTATTTCTGTCTACTCACGCCGACGGGAAATGATTTGCGGTATAATTGAAGCGTAACGGAAAAAAAAAAGGCGGGGGAACTTGGATTAGCAGTTGAGCACTGAGCACATGCCAAGTCATGTGGAATATGTTGTAAGCCGACAAGAAGTGAAAGTAGATTTCGAGGTTTATACAATTTAACGGTCTGATTAGTTTTAACCGTTGAAATCATGCTTGTTTTGTTTTCTAGGGTATGGAGAGTGCGAAAAGGGAGAATCAATAGAGCGTCGCCACGTGTCTTATGAAGAGGCGGCATAAGAACAAAGACAAAGCGACAGGCCCAACCCTTCATTCAGTCCGCAATCAGCGGGAAGCGACCACTCTGACCGACGCGTGTCCGTCGAACAGCTCCTCTTGTTTGGTACGTTGTTTTTTATGACTACTATTATAAGTTGTAACCCAAGGGCTAAGTCGAGAATTACCAATAGGGTATTAGACAGTGTTTAAGAAAAGCTTTAAATGTCGCCATGGGGCTACTTAAGTTGTTTTTCTATTTATATTTTTTTTCCTAAGTAGTGGGAGTGGCCCCATAGAAATTTACAATTATGGGAAAAAGATAATATAGAAACTCTCTCTATTTTTGTGGAGCAGCTTGGAAAAAAATGAGGCCACCCTGTAGTGTTGTTATTATAGTATTTGTTTAGTTGTAATTTTTTTTTATGATTAGCTATTGGTTGTATATAGTAATTGTTTAATTGTAATTTTTTTGTTGATTATATATTGGTTGTATAGACAAATTGTATTCCAATAATTGAAAAATTAATTTTTGAATCTCAAAAATAATCTAATCTGGTAAAAATAAAATAGGACTAAAATATTTCTTTAACTATAAAACTAAACATTACAAAGTCTATTAAATAACATAAATATTTCCTTAAAATGCAATATTTTTGGTGATAATGTAGATTTTTAACTTTTGACTATATAAAATTGAAATCCTAGATTTTTAACTCTTGAGTAAATAAAATCGAAATCCAAAAAAATCTAATTTCATAAAATAAATAGTGTAGAACCCTAACCCTAGTTGGGTGTAGAGAGATTTGAAATATCTGCCTAATATATTAAAATGTAATAATATTGAATACTATTACAATTTAAAATGTATTAAAATATTTAATATTGAATACTATTACAATTTAAAATGCATTAAAATATTGTAAGTTTGAAGAATAATTACACAATATAATAACAATAACATATTCATATTTAGATCACTAAGTATTTTATCTTAGTCACTTAATTTTTTCTTTAAGTAATAATTGTAAGTACTTTTAGAGAGCATGATTTTAATTATTTTAATTAATCTAATATTGTGGTTTAGTAGTATTTTTTTTTAAAGATAAAGAATTGTTTATCATTTCAAATTTGTAACTATTATATTTCAATAACTAAATTTATAAGGAAAATTTTATGTGAACTCGTTTTGAAATGTCTTGGGTAAATAAAATTGAAATCTCAAAATTAATTTAATTTGGTAAAACTTAGCACTAAAATATTTACTTAACTATAAAACTAAACTTTACAAAGCCTATTAAATAATTAAATAACACAAATATTTCCTTAACTATAACACTAAACTTTACAAAGCCTCCTTAGTTGAGTGTATAGAGATTTGAAATGTTAACTTAAGATATTAAAATGTAATAAGATTAATACTATGATAATTTAAAATGCATTAAAATATTGTATATTTGAAGAATAAAATAATAAAATAAAAAATGTAATAACATGGTTTTTTCATGATACTTGTTAAGTTTAGCAATTAGATTAATAGTAAGCAACAAGAAAACACAAATGCACACATAACACAAAGATACCCTTGGAAAACCTCTCTCTTAGAGGTGAAAACCCCAGCAAGAAAATCTCAGATCCGATTAGATTAATGGCAGGGGCAGATTACAACTTTGCCCACCTAGGGCACAAAATCATAGACACCAAGAATACAACTTGTTTGAACTTTAGTTCTGAACTGAACTGATTATAATGTTCAGAATGAAGTTCGCTTGCACATGAGGTGATTGCACAGTAAGCACAGAGGTTCAACAGCCCTGGATAATCCTGAAACAACTTTGCCCATGCAAGATTAGATTCGTTTTACCACGTAGCAGATTCGCTATTGGTTGCAGATGAAAGCGGGATGAACAAATCAATTATCGAACCACTAAACTGGTTGAACCATTGAACTCCTTGAACCATCGAACCCTTTGAACCGTCGAACCCTTTGAACCGTTGAACCTGCTGAACCGTTGAACCTATCGAATGGTTGAACCTGTTGAACCGTTGAGCCTATCAAATGGTTGAGCCTGTTGAACCATTGAACCTATCAAACAGTTGAACTTGTTGAACCTATCGGAAAGGCAACTTACTAATTACAGATAAATATTGTTGGACTTGAAGTAGATCATTGATGGATAGTTTTCTCAGAGCAGAATTCAGTGTGTGTTGCTATGGATTGTGACTACAAGTCACTTTACATTTATAGGAGATCACACAAACAATAACCTTGGTCGGACTTATACAGTTTGGCGCCAAGTTATAATAATTCAAATAATTACATACACGTTACATTGAAATAGGTCTTGACCTATTTGCAATTACAAGATACACATAATGAATTCGCCCAAATAAGGCCTGCCTTAAATCGGATAATACAACTAAGATTCTCAAAATGCTAAGGCCGATAGGCCATTCAGCATTTTATGACTAGGTCGATCTCTAGGAGAGATCTGACCTAGCTACCAAAATCAACAATACTGTAGATTTTTAACTTTTTAGTAAATAAAATTGAAATACTAGATTTTTTAACTCTTGAGTAAATAAAATTGAAATCCCAAAAATAATCTAATTTCATAAATAAAATGTGTAGAACCCTATATTTTTAATAGTATTATTAATATTATAAAATTAAATTCATAAAAACTGATGATTCTTTCCTCTCATAATTATCGCCATCTATTTAGGCATGACTTAACTAGTGGGAGACAAAATTTGTGTTCATAATTTGTTTACTTGCCACATCCTCCCTTCAAACCAAAATTCTCTCAGCATTTATAGCTTTTTGTTGCTTTAGAAAATGACAATACAGATAAATCATTTTTCAATAATTTTTTGTTAAAAATTTATCATGTTAACATAAGAAAAGTACAAATTTAACTTAAATTTTCTCGACAAGAAAAATAATCTTGTCTTTTGATTGGTTTACAATCAATAGATTAATAACTAGATAAATGCGAACTCATTGCAATAGTACTTGCTGAAGGCAGGTACTAATAAAAAAATATATGCATTATGGCTGCATATATTTCCTTTCCTTTTTTTTTTAATTTTCTTCTAAATTAAAATAATTAAGATAATTTGTTTTTTTATATAGTAAAAACTACAAATTAAGATAATTGCTTAAGTTAAGCAAAAAAATAAAATATTCATGGGATCACTAGCTCCACAAATATCTCCTAAAAAAATTGAGCAATGGCTGCTAGCCAAAATAAGCTAAGCAGCAGCATGGGGACATGCCCTTAGTATGTAGGAAAAGAGGTGAAAGTTGTCACACTTGTTTTGTAGAACTTGTCAAGGGGTTTTAAGAAGTAACTTGACCATTACTCTGGCAGGGCTTAAATTTGACAGTCGATTTTACCTGTCATGTAATTTTTTATGACGGTTATCCATTGGAAAGTATCTTTAGTATAAATAAAATTATATATAAACTAAGTATAGATATCAGCATTAATCCTATATAAATTTTGACAATCTATGAATTCAATCTATCAGAAATCTCTCCTTTCATGTAATACAATCTTCTTAAAATTTTAATTGTATTTTATGGCAAAAATGCCCAAATATGGCCATACGACCATCAAATTTATGCCTTGACTCCAAGTTGATTATTGTAATTAGTTTAGTTAAGAACTTAATATTGTTTGATTATTGTATGTTGTTTTGAGAAGGATTAATCTATAATTTAGTTTTTGTGTAAACTGTTATGTTGTTGGCATGAACATTGTTCTACTTGTTTGATCTATAGTCGATGTAGTAAGGTTTGACCACAGAATTGGTGCCATTTATTTTTTAGATTTATATACTTTATTTGATTAGAAGTTGAATGTCATATTGATTGTTGTATATATGTTTGGCCAATAAAATAATTCTTTTTCTAAACATAATCCTAGTTGACTTTCTTAAATGTTGCTATTGTACCACAAATATTATTACACTTGTTTTTCTAAATCCTTAGTTGAGGTAACTTGTGGAAATGAGATATGGTTGAATACTCAGTTGACATAACCTTTGACCATAAGATCTCTAGAGTTAAAATAACTTGTAAGGATTATATATATAATTAAGGCTCAACTAAGGTTGTTTGTGGGCCTTTGATATGGTGATGTGATTTATTTCTTAGTAAAAAGAACCCTATGGGACTACTCAAATCATCATTTGAAGTAGCTCTTGGGGATATTGCTATGGATCTTGGTTGTGAAACTTAAATAGATCAATGTGTTATTGTAATTGTAAGTTTTTGGGCTTAAAATCTAAGTTGGGTTGGAGTCATGAATCAGTGAGCCAAGTATAATAGTTGAAATGGCAATGAATGTCAAAGGATTTGTTCTTTTAAATATGGTTTGGTAATGGTCTTCCTCTACTTAAACTTGTTGGGTGTGATTAATAACCATGTGTATCTTGTTGTTGTGTAGGTATACTAATAGAGTGATCTATAATAATGATATTTTTACCTTTTTTAAATTAAAAACTTCCTTATTTGCTTTCCATTCAAATTATGTTTCTTCAACAAATCTATGAGTGAAGAATCAAGCTTGGTGAATCCTTTCACAAATTACACTTAACAAATGTGTAGGACTAAAATTTATCGTAAAAATTTTCTTCAGTGTTGGCCACTCAAGAATTACTTTTTTTAATTTTCAACTCCACTTTCACACCGTTGAAACTATGTGTCATAAATAGTCCAAGTTTGTGGGTGAGTGCAAGATCATGATGGGCCAAACAATACCCCTAAGTGGCAATGAAAATGCTAAAAATAGACTTAAGTAACTTCATGTCAAAAATTGAATGAGTTATCTATATAATGTGAAAATAAGGTAGTAATATAAGTTGTAGGAAATTGAATTTAGTTTATGGATTACTATTTTTTATGCTAAAAATAGACTTAAGTAACTTCATGTCAAAAATTGAATGAGTTATCTATATAATGTGAAAATAAGGTAGTAATATAAGTTGTAGGAAATTGAATTTAGTTTATGGATTACTATTTTTTTTTTTTTAAATGAAAATTAATTTTGTGAATATTGGATATAGGCACTACTAAAAATTTTAGGAAAAATGTAAAAAGTAAGTGTCATTCCAGCCAATCTAAGTATGATTTTTTTTAATTTTGTAAATAAATAATAATTATTTATGATTTTTTTATTGTGACTTTTAAAATATTAAAAAATAATTTTCTATTCAACCTAACTTGTCAAAAAATATGAAATTTATTTATTTTTCTTTAAATCTATAGCTAATAAATACTAGAATGTGACACATCTTTTGGATTTATAAAAGGATAAATAGTTTGAAAGTTATGAATGTTGTACTGTATGTATATCAATCAGATATAGTGTATGTTAAAAATTAATAATAAATGCATATTAAAATTATAATGAGGCATATACTATAGTTTTAGAATCTTGATAGTTTCCTTTATAAACCCTTTTTTTTAATAAAATTTAATTACAAAAAACTGCCATCTTCAAGGATGAAGTCATGGAAAATTTCAATATAACATTAAATAAGTGTTTTTGCAGGTTTCTTTGGAAAGTTTTGGGACTCCCACTTTCCTACATCTAAGGTAACCCCAAGTCATTTTTTAATAGAATCCATATTTGAGTTAGAAATATTAAAACTTTTTCCATCCAAATATAAATATGTCTAAATGTTGGCACTTTTTCATGTAGTAGGATTTTTTTGACATTGCCACTATTTGGCCCATCATGATCTCACACTCACCCATGTGACAAAAAATGCATAGGGATTTTGGTAAATGGTTGATTAGCCTTCAAAGCCTCTAAATACAAATTTACAAGGATGTGGAAGAATCATCTCCTAGAAGGTAGTTGGGGTGCTGATAAATCCAAAAGGCATGACCACAAATGATTACTTTCATTTATTGTTTTGGAGAAATTCCTTATATATCTTTTTCTCTTGTCGTATTTAATTGTATAGTAGATTCAAATCAACCATTAAAAATTATTTGGTACCTTGTAGTTCCTGTGACAACTTGTAGTAAGTGCATATGTTTAACTTCCTAATCAATGCACATGCAATAGGAACTATGTTTTTTCTTCACTAACACCACCAAAACAATGGGTGAAGTCTTATAAGCCACACTATATGACCTAGACCAATTAATCATTTTGCTATACTTCAATTCCAAATTTTAGTTTTGTTTGTATGTTTGTATACATGTTTCTATTTGTCCTTGTTATCAAACAAATATGTAAAAAATCAATGTGCAGATGTTTAACATTGATCTAAATTTTTTTAAAGAGAATATAGGGGAAAGGAACTTACACTAAAACCTAACTTCCCTATAACAATGAAATGAAGGTGCTTAGTAGGAGTTTGGTTTCGTGCTTCAAGTTAGAAATGAACTTCACAATTTCTACCCTAGCCTAACTACTAATTGTCATCCCGTACTTAATCCCATAGGAGTTGTCCAAGCATTGTTTAAGCTTAATATCTATAAAAATTGAAGTTGTGGCACGTAGGATCTATTATGTTCCTATATTAATCCACAAACCACAAATATTACTCTTCAAGGAGGAACAATAAAGTAATGATAGAACACCATTTTGTGCATATTTAGTCTATAGGCTTTTATATGTGAGCATTATAGTGCTCGGAATTGTCTCACGCCATAAAAAATTTCACGCTGAAATTTTTTCTAAACTCATCGATTGTTCTATCGGCATATTCCTTGAACCTCCTATAAGTGCAAGTGATAATTTATAATCATTGCAATTCATGCTCGACCACACTTTTTGGGGGCATTTTGTCAATCCCTTTCTCACTCCCATTGCATGCCAATGTAATTGGCACACTTAACAAACAAAATGTTCTAATTCAGAAAACTGCCACAATGATGAGAAAGAATGGTCCTTGGGCCTAAACGGTTATAGAACAATCATTTCACTTGCAAACACTCTTGACATTCTCAGTTTGTTCACTCGCATAGCCATGGAAAGAAGATACATGCACTGTTTTGTTTTGGACATGCGTATGAAGATAGTCAGAGTCAAAAATCTGTTGGCCAGATCATGGAAAAAGGCGACATGCCTATGAAGATTACTTAGCAGTGTCTGGAGGGCAGTCAACGATCATTCCATAGCAGTGATCATTGATCTCTTACAATCATTACGTAGTTATAATCATTCTATTTAAATATTATTCATTTCTTAACTTTTGACTGTTGAAGTGGATGATGTTTAAGAATACCGTCATGAATAAGAAGTATTAACAACTAAAGACGTCGAAGACTCCCAATTACAGTCAAATGTTTGCTGGTGCAAATAAGGTCACGCCATTGGTGATGATGAGCAGGTTTCCATACAGAAAAGCGTTGGTGAACGGTTATGAGAAAATGGTTATATCCGCGTGCAATAAAGAAAACTATAATCAAAAGATCTCCCACCGTCAAAGATATAGACGTGGCTGGCACTTTCCACCATAAAAAAATGGCGTAAATACGTGTCTAAGCAGGATTTAATGTCTGGTTATACAACCCCTAACAAGAATTGTCAACTGCTGATTGGGTTGTATATATATATGATGAATAATTATAGATATACTTAAGGAACACCTTCAAAGTGATTATATATATATAATAAAATAGTCAAAGAAAAAAGTAGGTTACAATATGAGTCATAGGGTTGATAATAGTTGGTCGAACCAAAACATAACCAAACTATATTAAGGAAAATTAATAGTAGCATCACTTAGATAAAATATTACAAAGTGGGTGCTTACATTTGCTTAAAATACTATCAATCATAATAATTATATATGTTATTTGAGTTTAAAATAAGATTAAAAAAATATATATTTTTAGAATTATTTTATGTCTATATTTAAGGCGTTCTTTAATTTGCACACCATCACCAAAATATGAGATTGCAAGTGTATCAACAATAGGGTTGATAGTTTGTGGTCGCTGTGAAACAAATAAAGATTGGCATAGATATTACCAAGCATGTCTGCAATAAGAATAGTATTATCAACATTATAAGAAGACACAACATCCATTGGGTCATCATTATCATCATCATTGACACTTTTTTCATCTTCAAACCATCCACCATTTATGACAATGTGAGGCCACCACTCCACGTGGGCAATATTTGACTTATGCAATATTACTTTACTTTAGTCTAGCAATTGATAAAATTTACTTTTATAAATCTTCAACGTTGTAGTAACTTGCAACACAATGGAAGAGAAGGTGAATTCATGCAAAAGTCCATAAGGAACCTTCTTTTGTCATGAAACACCTTGTTATTCCTAGCTCTCTAAAGGTATAATAAAATTCTAGTAGAAATATTTAACCAAAACCAATTAAGTTCTTTGTCAAGACTTTTATCAAATTGAGAAAAAAATTCACCTCATGCAATACCACTCATGTTATTCCACCCCAACTTATTTCTGAAAAACATAGACCGATATTATTGACAAATTAACACTCAAAGAAGAGATAAACAATAGGCTTGTGTCACAATTGCATATAGGACAAACATATGGACAAATTCTATCATCCTTAAGAATAATACCAAAAATAATCTTTTTTAAAATCAAAAGCTATCTCAAGCATAACATTTTAGTCTCCAACCACTTAGACTAAATTGTTGGGAAAAGGTGTCTCAACCTTGCTTTCCTAATGTTCATATTTGATAATTTGTTTGTATTTACTATTTCATCTTTTTTTTCCTCACATGGGGAAGTTGACATCCTATTTTGAGGTGGCACTGTTGTTCATATTTAGTGATTTTGTCCTCACATGAGGAATTAGGTGTCCCGCGTTAAGGAAACACTCTTCGCCTTGTGTCAACATCTAGAAGGTGTGTAAGATCATCTTGACTTATCATGATGGGAGTTACTATGATAGATTCTCATGATACGTAAGAGCATCTAAGAGGGAGGTTATGTTGGAATCTTGATTAACATTTTGACAAGTTTGGACAATTGTTATGAACCATCTTTATGTGGGAGTGGAGACAAATGGGTGCACCCAAGTTTGGGTGGTCAAATATGACATATGACATGTTGTAAGAAATAAGCTAAAAAGAGCCTGGAAGACTAAGACCATGTGGGGCATTGGGATTTTCACCTTGACCATTTGGACACCATAACTTCCTTGGCCTTGTTCATGGTTTTTCAAAACCATGTGATGGTTTCTAGTTTGTTCATCCCCTATATATTGGTGCTTGGGATGGAGTAGATGTATGGTTTTGTTAAGTCTATTTGTACGTACCATTATGTTACTAAAATCACTCTAAATTTATATGTTGGTGATACTTCTGGAAGAAGGATAGCCTTCTCATTACATTATAAACATGGTTGTTGCTAATTAATACTGTGATTGTTCTTTTAGAGTGTGGAGTTTTTCTCCTAAAAGGATTTCCCCACATAAACCCTTGTGTTGTGGTATATTGCTTTATATGTTTTATATGTATTTCTCATTCTTTTAATTGTAAAGATCTTTAATTGCACAATACTCTCCTCTAAGATTAGTGTAGGAAGCATTTTCGCATACCTTGCTTCCTTTCATTTGCTCTCATAGCATGATCACCTCAGATTCTAGGTCTTGGTAGAGACGATTTTATATTAAGCTTCAATTAAGTGGGATCTTGCATTGAAGGAGTTTTGATCTTACTATAGGAAAGGATGGCAAGAACATCTAGAATAACAATGGAGAAGTTCACAGGCACAAATTTTGAGTTGTTGAAGCTTCAAATGGAGGATATGCTGGTAGACTAAGATCTATGGGTTGCAATATCTAGTACAAAGTCTATTGTGATGAAATAAAAAGTTTGAGACTTGATGGATAGAAAGGAAAAGGGTCTTGTTAGACTTCGTTTGGTAATTTAGTGTTGTTGAATGTTCATAAAAAACCACTGCAACAAATATTTGGAAGAAGTTGGGAGAGATTTACCAGGCTAAATCCCTAGTGAATAAACTCTTCTTGAGAAAGAAGCTATATACCCTTAGGATGGAGAATGGTGGATCCATTATTGACCATATGAATTCCTTCAATATGATAGTTACCCAATTGAACTCTATGGGAGTAAAAATGGAGGAGGAGGATCATTGCATGAATTTTCTTTATTCTTTTCCAGATTCATGGGACCACCTTGTTATGGCTAATGGGAGCATTACCACCAAGTTGGAAATGGATGAGGTGGTGGCATCATTATTTTCTAAAGAGATGCAAAGAAAGAATTATGAAACAACCAAGGAGGCCCTAGCTATTCATGGTAGATAGAAAGAGAAACTTGGAAAGAAGAAGGAGAAGAAGCAAGACAAGTCTAGATCTAAATCTCATGAGGGATCCAAATATCTTGGTAAGTTTAAGGCTAAATTTTGGAACTACAACAAGATTGACCATTTCAAAAGAGATTGCAAGGAGGAGAAAAATAAGAAAAGGAAAGATTTTAATGATGAGTCTAAGAACTCCTCCTAGGATGATTGTGATGCCTTTGTCACAACCTTGGCTACACATGCAATGGAAGGTGCATGGTTGATAGACTCTAGTGCCTCTTTCCACATGACCTTGCATTGAGGCTGGTTTACAAAATTTGAAGAATATGATGGTGGGAAGTTGTACGTTGGTGATGACTCACATCTAAAGATTCTTTGTTATGGAAGAGTCTTGATTTGATTCCCTTATGAATGAGTGAAGCATATTAATGATGTACTGCATATTCTTGGTTTGGTTGCAAAACCTACAAGTTCTATAAGTAAATTGAATGATTCAGGTCTACAGGTTGTTTTCTCAAGTGAAGGGTGCAAGATGGTGAGAGGGCTTATGATGCTTGCTAAAGGAGTTCATATTGGAACTCTTTTTTAGTCAAATGCATGTATAATTCAGTGCAATAGTCCTATTTCTACAATGAAGAGATTTATAGAATCTACACCTTCATCATTGGAACTAACAATAAAAAGAATTGTTGCATCCACTTCTAATGGTCATTCTTTCTGGGTACCTAAGGGTGCTCATGCTTTGGTGACTAAGATACTAGTAAATAAAATGATGTTATGGCACTAGAGGATGGGTCACATAGGTGAGAAGGGTCTAAGAACCCTAAAAAATAAAAAAACCTTGTTGAGGGGTTGAATTATTATAACCTTGAATTTGATTTATGTGCCCGTGTTATGTATTTGGAAAATAAAATTATGTATAATTTTATTCTAGGTTATTAGACTTGATACATTTTGATGTTTTTAGTTTTGTAAATGTTCCTTTGATTTCAAAATCTATATATTATGTTTTTGTCATTGATGATTATTGTTGGCAGAAGATATAGCAAGCAACAACTCCTACCATAGGTGGTATGAGGAGGTTAGAGCTGACATACAAAGAGGTATTTTGGGAAAAGACACACTTCTATGTGATAGGATATAGGATATAGGATGTACATGTAAGAAAGTGATAGTAATAGGAATGGAAAGTAGTAGTAGAAGAGTGAGATATGAAAGTAAGAGTATGTAAAAGGGCAGAGACTAAGACCTATCAGTATGAATGTACAATCAACCATTGAATATTTATATATAAAGAAGATATAAGGGTTCTGATATGTTTATGTGTCACCTATGAATGTTTGTATACATGTGACTTATGTATACCACATATTATTATTCCTTAATGTTTATCTAGAATTCTCTCACTATCTGACTGGGGTATAAACTAACTTTAGAGATTTGACTAAGGACCAGATCTCCAGACTGGTTCCTTCCTATTTCTTTCCAACATTTGGGTCTATTGTCGAGATCCTAGAAAAGGACAGTGAAAAATAGAGAGGATAAAATAGTAAAAAGGAAAAGTGCGGAGTAGTGGAAAGAAAGACAACTAAGATAACATATTTTTTTAATGATCTGCGGAGAAGACTGAAATCTCTTAGGTTCCTACCCTTATGAGAGGGGGGCAAGCACTTAAGGGGATGACAAATGGAAAAGGGGGAGGATCTAAAAAGATGTAACTCTTCAAGCTAAGCCAACCATGGGATACATAAGGATTAATGTAATACCAAATTAAAAACACCCATGGCAAAAGGGGATAACAAAAGATTAAGGGAGATCAGTGAGATTATACTAATCAAAATGGAGATGAGTAGGGAAGAGAGAAAGAAAGAGATTTAGGAACGTTAAGAAAGGTACCACAGAAGGATGGAAAAGGTAGGAGAGAGAAGTAGAAAATACACAAGAGGAACCGTGGAAGAAAATAAACAGTTGGAAGAGCATGCTAAGGTGGGTGCTACAAAAGAAAAGAACATAAAAGGAAAAGAGAGAATGGATGAGAGCACCATAGGGGCTGCCTGATGAGGAGCCAAAAAAAACCTAACATTCATTCCCCTTTGTATGTCTGTTTTAATTGCCTATCGGCTAGACATCATACCATTGGTCGACCAAAATGACTTTCCTCCGATCGCATATCTCATACCGACCTCTTCACTATCGGCAAAATAATCACCCCGATACAACACTTATACATACATCGCATGACCTGTGAACACTGGTCTCCTCCATCGTCGCTACCGGTCACCCTATGTACATTAACACAATGTATGTGCGTGATGTATATTCATGATATACAATCAAAAGATGCATTCATAACATGCATTCGACCAACATCTTAACCCAATGTATGTTCTCAACATACAACCAAAAAATATATTACCAACATGCTTCGCCAAATGTACATTTGACCGTTGACCTCCTTTGTATATAAACCTGATGTACATTTGCAATGTACATTCACAACATGCAATTCAGATATGCATTTGATGGGTTTGACCAAATTGTTGACTTATTTGTATGTTGATCAGAAGCTTCAACTTTCTCTCTCCTTTGTATGCCGATACACTTGTACATTTACAATGTACATCCACCACATACAACCGCAACAAACATTTGTGAGATACACACAAACATATGACTATTATATATACACAGAATGTATATCCAACATACAATTGTGATATACACAAAAATTGTATATCTGATGGAACAACGCGAAATTTCACCAATTTGATCTGCTGTAAACCCTGTGATTACACAGATTTGTTTCTCCTACAATCATAAAGATCTTTGCACCCTGCCAACCTAGCACATGACAATGCTAGGATCTGTTAATGCATCTCGTACATGATCCTGCAAGAATGAAATCGAACAAAATAGAAAACAAAATGAAAACACAAATCGATATGTACAACCATTCCATCGATTTTGAAGAAATCTAACCGGTGGAATGGGTTAAGAACCCATCTCGGTCTCAGAACAAAAAATTGATTACACAATGAATTTGAATGCCAGAAAGATGTACAACACAAAATTTTATTATGCCTTTCAGAACATGCACATGCACATGCATAGATGCTCTATTACAACTACAAACACTCTGATCCAATCTAAACTCAACTACAACTGATTACAACTATCTATCATCATCACAATCAATCTGATCTAGGGGTATTTATCTACTTGCCCTCAGTTGTACTGATTGGCTCCAAGCGGCTGGGAGACTAATCCAAGCGGCTAGGAGATCACAACCACCTAACAATCTCTAACTGCCTAACAACTTCCTAACTATCTAACAACCTTGAGATTACAGGTTGAAAAATGTCCTTGGGACCTACAACACAAACCTAGATACAACCTAAATAAACATGCATTGGTCAAGCAAACCTTATTACATTGAATGGTCTACTAGGACCTTATTGGAAACAACAAACATGAACATAAAACAATTAAATGCCTCATGGAGGCCACTGTGGATTGGGTGCTCCTGTACCATACACCCCACCATGAAAAGAACTCATGCCCCATGAGTTAATGCTTGGGTTTATTCCACCTTTACTCTTTGCTGTCTCATGTCTTCCCCATGATCTCTGGACTGCAACCTGCTGCCATGGAATCAAAAACTCATGCCTAGCATTGTAGGCTCTGCTCATGCCATTCTTTCTTATCATCACCTCAGTCTGAACACTTGCATTATAAACCTTAATTAATGCTTCTTGTACTGCTACTATGGCATAATATGTTTGCCTTTCAACTCTTGTTGGTTCTAGAGGATAAACAATTGTCCCTACTATGATAACATCCTTGTCTTTCCAATCAACTGGTGGCTGCTTATAAACCTGCTCCTTGATCTTCTGCTGATCCATCTGATTGCCATCAGTCAAAACTGAAATCACCTTCAAACTTTGATCCTTAGCAACCCTACTCCCTGAGGTATCATCAACTGCTTTTATGCCTTCTATTGTAGGCATCACCACAAACTCTTTCTTTCCCACTAAAATGGCCTTGACTGCCTTCTGTGTTGTAGCATCCTCCTACAATGGTGTCATTACAAAAGTTCTTCCATCCTTCTTGAAGGTGTAGGCGTTAGCATATCCATCATACAATGCTCTCCTATCAAATTGCCATGGCCTACCTAAAAGTAGGTGACAACATTCCATGGGCAATATGTCACACAAAACCCTATCTTGATATTCTCCAATATGAAAATCAACATATGCTTGTTCATATACCAAAAGTGATTGACTATCACTCACCCAAGATGCTTTGTAAGGATTTTGATGAGGAATCCTTTCGAGTTTTAGTTTATCCACCATTTCCTGAGATACCATATTATCTGTTGAACCAGAATATATTACTACCTTGCATACCTTACCTCTACATTTGCATGTAGTCTTGAACAAGTTCCTCCTTTGGCTCAAATCTATCTGCTTAGATGTTTGCAACACTATCCTTTTGATCATTAAACTTTCTCCCATTTCTGATTCCAAATTTACTTCAGGAGATGTCATACTCCCCTCATTCTCTTGCACAATTTGAACTCTCTTGTCACTTCTTCTTTCATTACCACTTGAAGTAGCACCAAACTTTTCAGGACACTTAAAGGATGGATGACCAAACTCACCACAAGTGTAGCACTTTCTTGAAAATGTATTAAAACTTCTGCCACCTCCAAATCTGCCTCTTGTGCCTTTCCATCCACCTCTGAAATCAGACTGCTCCTGTCCTTTACCAGTCTCTTCTTGATTCTCATTGGTTTGTCTTGGTGTAGGGGCTAATCCTCTTCCCCTTATATTTTTGCCTCTTCCTCTCATGGACTTATCTTGTCTCCTTTTCATCTTCTCCTCAATCCTGATTGCCATTTGATAGCAATCTTCTACACTCCTAGGGTTAGCCAAAACTAATTCATCCTATATGTTCAATCTCAAACTAGCCAAGTATCTAGCAACCTTTTCAACCTCATTCTCATGATGATCAGACCTCATACTTAATTTATAAAATTCCTCAGTATATGCCTTCACATCCATTTCCTTTTGTCTTAAAAATTGAAGCTTTTTAAACATTTGAACTTCATAATCCTTGGGTAAAAATTTACCTTTGATCCTTGCAACCATCTTGTCCCATGAAGAAATATTTGACTTACCTTGCTTTCTCCTCTCTAATTGTATGTAATCCCACCATACCAAAGCATGACCTCCCAATTTGGTTTTTGCAATCTTTACTTTCTACTCCTCAGGAACCTCCTCACATTCAAAATGATTATCTAATGCAGCAATCCAATCAAGTAACTCTTCCTCATTCAAACTTCCAGTGTACTTTGGAACATCAATTTTTACCTTAGGTTTGTCATTCTAAACTGCCCTTAACAGTTTTACAAATCTTTGATCTTCAGGATTCAAATCTTCATCTACATCTTCAAATTCTTCACCATCATCTTCTTTTTTCGATTCACTGTCTTCCACTTCTCTCTCTTTGTTTGTCTCCAAGGCTGCAAGCCTGGCTTGAAGGGCTTCCACAAGCTCTTTCATCTTCCTCATCTCTTTAGCATGTTTTTCCTTCATCTCCTACAATTCTCTAGCAGTACCATTACCTTTCGGAGGCATCTTGTCAACCTCTCAATCCTTCTACTTCTGCCTTCTCAGTGACAGAATCAACACACAACATCCCAGACCTTTTGTTGAGCTTTGTTACGAATATGATGAGGAGCCAAAAAAAACCTAGCATTCATTCCCCTTTGTATGTCTATGTTTTACTTGCCTATCGGCTAGACATCATACCATCGGTCGACCAAAATGACTTTCCTCTGATCGCATATCTCATACCAACCTCTTCACTATCGACAAAACAATCACCCCGATACAACACTTATACATGCATCACATGACCTGTGAACATCGGTCTCCTCCACCATCGCTACCAGTCGCCCTATGTACATTAACACAATGTATGTGCACAATGTATATTCACAATATACAATCAAAAGATGCATTCATAACATGCATTTGACCAACATCTTAACCCAATGTATGTTCTCAACATACAACTGGAAAATATATTACCAACATGCTTCGCCAAATGTACATTTGACCATTGACCTCCTTTGTATATAAACCCGATGTACATTTGTGATGTACATTCACAACATGCAATTCAGATATGCATTTGATGGGTTTGAACGAACTGTTGACTTCCTTGTATGCCGATCGAAAGCTTTAACTTTCTCTCTCCTTTGTATGCCGATACACTTGTACATTTACAATGTACATCTGCCACAGACAACTGCAACAAACATTTGTGAGATACACACGAACATATGACTGTGATATATACATAGAATGTATATCTGACATACAATTGTGATATACACACAAATTATATATCTAATGGAACAATGTAGAATTTCACTGATTTGATCTACTGTAAACCCTGATTACATAGATCTATTTCTCCTACAATCATATAGATCTTTGTACCCTACCAACCTAGCACATGACAATGCTAGGATCTGTCAATGCATCCCGTACATGATCATGCAAGCATGAAATTGAACAAAATAGAAAACAAAATGAAAACACAAATCGATATGTACAGCCATTCCACCGATTTCAAAGAAATCTAACAGGTGGAATGGGTTAAGAACCCATCTCGGCCTTAGAATAGAAAATTGATTGCACAATGAATTTGAATCCCAGAAAGATGTACAACACAAAATTTTATTATGCCTTTCAGAACATGCACATGCACAGATGCTCTGTTACAACTACAAACACTCTAATCTGATCTGAACTCAACTACTACTGATTACAACTATCTATCATCATTACAATTGATCTTACCTTGGGGTATTTATCTACTTGCCCCCCGTAGTATTGAATTGGCTCCAAGGCTGGGAGACTAGTCTAAGCGGCTAGGAGATCACAACCGCCTAACAACCTCTAACTGCCTAACAACTTCCTAACAACCTTGAGATTACAGGTCGACAAATGTCCTTGGGACTTACAACACAAACCTAGATACAACCTAAATTAACATGCATTGGTCAAACAGACCTTGTTACATTGAATGGTCTACTAGGACCTTATTGGAAACAACAAACATGAACATAAAACAATTAAATGCCTCATGGAGACCACTGTGGATTGGATGCTCCTACACCACTGCCATAAATTTAATACAAAGGGATATTAATCCTAATCCAATAATAATGCATATTGATAGGGCTACATAAATTCTCAAAAGTATAGGAGGAAGTATTGATTCTTATGACTAGTTAAGAAAAATGTGGAGGGAGGAATATAATCAAACCCTAGCCCTATTGTAAATATGTAAACACCAAAGTTTTAACCTAATTTGATAATATTCAAATTAGAGTTGACAAACAATGGGAAGAATTATTAAATCCTATACGTAACCTCCAACCCTTGAATTTGGATGTAGATTACCTAGACCAACTAGTAAATTGAAGTGTAATGAAGATTAAAGAAAGAGAAGAAGATGCAGTATATAAGGAGATTAGTTTCAAAAGTATAAGACAATTAAGTCAAAAGTCACCTACAAAAGACATGGTGTCGTTAACAAATGAAAAGGTATCCCTGAAAAAAAGATAGATCCTTCCACAAGCATTACCATGTAGGGGCATACACCATCCTACTCCACCTAGAATTGACCCCATTTTATTCCTCCCTACTCCTTGAGGAAAATTTCACCTCAAGTATGTGCACCAAGATTGGGAACCAAAAAGTGGCCAAAAGCTTATTTGAAGCAAAATATGACATAATGTTAGTGCATTATAATGCACTAGCATCATGGCTTGGGATGGCTCATAAATCTTGAGCCATAATGCGAGTGTGTTATAACACACTCACATTATTTTCATTAGAAAAAAGAAAACAATCTCTTTTTTGAATTTATAATGCATGCACATTATAATGCACACTTGTTTCATCTAAACTTGCTTTGGAATCCCACCCTTAAGCTTAGATTTGGCTTGGATATCCAAGCCAAAGGGTTGGGCCTTCTTGTAAGGTGTTCAAAGGTGTTTTGCATAAAAAATGAAAAACTAAGAAACTGTTGAGCATGTTTTGCATCAGGTTTGGACATTTTAATACATTATTCTAAAAAAATGCCACAATAATGTCAAACTCTCTCTTACCTTTCTAACCATGTAATTTTTTCTACATTTTGAATACATTCAAATTTTTATCTTCAATTGCTTTTTCTAGTATCTTCATTTTTATTTAAAAACCTACATATAGCTATTTTGGTGTCATTTTATATCTACTCGTCCAAATTTAAAACAAATTACATTTTTACATTCTAGACTCCAATATATATAGAACTAAAAAATAATTATTTTTTATTAGTTCTCTCAAAATTAAGGGGGGAGCATGCTCAATTTTTTGTTTTTCAAGATGGGTCCACTGTGAAAATTAGTAAAAAATCATATATTCATTAAAAAATAGAAAAACAATATAGCATATAAACTACATGAGGTTAGCTAATTTTTTACTAAAGGGATTTGTAAAATACAAAAAAAGTCAACATCTTAGGGGGAGCACACCTAACACTATGTTATATTTTATATGATAAAAAATGACCATTTTGTGTGCTCCTCCTATTTGAACCACTTAATCTCCATTTTTTTTTAATAGTAGTTTAGAAAATAGATACTAATCTTGAACTTGCCATATCTTGAAATTTTGTGGGTATCTTGAGTTTCTCATCCAAGATTGGTTTTTGCTAATTTTAAGAAAAAATGTGGGCACTTTTGACCCCCTTTTGGTCCCCCATTTTCAAGCACAGACCTCCTCCTCCAACTATTCTTCCATCACATTCTCTTGTATTGTAACTCTCTCAATAAATCTATCACCACATTTCTATAATGGCACATCCATACTTTGCTCACTAGACTCTAATATTTACACACACTATGAGTGTCTATTACTACTCTTGCATTAGTCTACAACATCACTTTCCACCTTCTCATGCTTCTTATGAAATCCTTTTTCACCATCTTTTATTCATTGGAAACTCCTCTAAGCATATGAACTTCTAGATCTCATTTTGCATTCTCCTCTTGTTGTAGTTTTCTATTACCACCTTCAACTTCCTATTGTCACTATTCCAACCTCTATTGGGTCTATGCTTAACATGCACTAACTACAAGGGGTAAGTACATGGAAATGGGGGATAAAAAGGGGGTTAAAAGTGGTCACTTTTTTCCTAAAATAGATAAACGTTGTCACATCTCAGACTTTGAGATTTACTTAATTGGTTAAATTGCATTTGAAACCATTGGATGTTAAATTGAGGATAATTGCTAGAGATATATTATTGGTTATGATTATGTCGCTTCGGCTATATTTTTCAAGACTAACCTATTGACAATGGAATGAGTGCGAATGAATGTAGGTTGTCGAAGGCAAGAACATGTTTCAGGTAGAGGGGTTCTAGCCGCTTGGCAACAATCAATGGGTTCTATCTAGTGTTCTTTTCACACACACACACACACATAGAATTTTACTTTTACATGATGGGCTAGTTGTCTAATGATTTTCTTGATGCATACCTATGTGGTTCTTATTTATTGTTCTTTATTTGATTTTGGCATTCTTCTGCATGCCCCCATGCTTGCTCTTCAAAGCCAGTCTTGTTATTTTGATTGAAATAAATAGAAGGTATTAGTTTTTAATTAAAAAAAATTAAAACATCTATGTAAATATAAATGCCTTAAATACATTACTTTTGAAATGACAATTTCTTTTGGCAATGTTACATATATAAATAAATAAATATTAAATAATATGAAAATAATATTAATAGTAAAATGTGTTTTCAAAAATAAATAAATCTTAAATTCGATAAACTATTAAGGAATAAACATATATCTATATATATTATAAATACATTATATATAGATATATTTACAATTGTAAAGCATATGGTATTTTTTTTCATATCTATGGATTTTTTTTATTTAGGAAAAGATAAGAACGAATGACAGAAAATGCATGCAAAAGAATTTTAATATATAAAAATAAAAATAAAAAAGGGGAAGTTTTACATGGATGGGGGGGGAAGGGGGTGATGATTGACAAAATTAGGATTTGGAACATTGATAAAAATAGAAAAAAAAGGGTAAGCGACACACAGGACAACAAGGAAGGACAACAACCAAAGGAGAAAGGAGAGAGATATCGCAGGAAGAAAATCTAGAGAGAAAGAGAGGCATCTTCTGTCTCTAATATAGGTATTTTTCATGATTTTTATGCTTTTTCCAGTACCTAGTTTGAGCTTTAAAATCTACTGCTTTTTCTTTGTTTAAAAAACTAAAATGTAGGATATAAGATAACATTCTTTTTAGTGGATCAGTATCCTTATTAGGGAATTGGTTTCAAACCTTGCAAATCTGTGTTAGTATCTTAAAACTGGCCTTCTAAATCTTTGAAATTGGCCTGTACTAACTTGATCACTTGCTTCGCATATATTTTTTTTTTAATTTTACCTCATTAAAAATGTTTAATCGACTCTTGCTTATTGATTCGTCATTTCCTATTGGATCAACCTCAACAAGCGCTTGAAATCCTCTAAACATTACTTAGCGGTCCTTGTATTTGAGTTCTTCCTCCATCGACCCCTGAGACTCCTTCCAGGATGGCATTTTAATATTTGATCTTCTCGTTCTGGATGAATCTAATTTTGAATCTACCTCTAAATCCTTGCTATGCTAATCTGATCTGTAACTCATCTTCGAATCGGTAGCTTGTTTTCTTTTAAGACTTCTACAATCCTTTTGTTAGTAGGCTCTTGCTTGCTTTTAATTGACTCTATCTCTTTCGTAATGTATCTACTCAACGAGCTCCATAATTGTATAAATTGACCCCTCTCTAAATGCAATTTGGCCTTTGTTAGACCAAACAACTCCATTTCCATGATTTAGACAATGTCATATTTTACCTATATCCCTTGTGTATTCTTCTTCAGCGATGATTTTGTGTTTTAAAATCTAATTTTCTACAGTGACTACACACCTGATATCTAACCCTGCCAGTTTGGGATAGAATTTCTTTTCATGTCAGCTGCAAGTTCAATGTAATCGGCCTTCCTTATACCTGTGTGCTGATTTAATTTGATTCCTTGGATATTACTTTACCTCTATCATAGGAGTTGGGACACGACCTTCTTGGTAGTTTTGTTGATAGCTCTTTTTTATTCTTGTTTTGAACCATTTTCTCCTTGCTAAAAACAACATTTCCTATACAACTGATAAGATTTTACTATCCTTACGATCTTAATCTTGGTTGTTGTAATTGTTGATTTATCATTATGGTGCCTGGTTTACTCTAACCGCTTTTCTAATTTCTTTTCTTTATGTCCATGATCATCTGGTTATGAAATACGGTCTTGAAACGTCTTTATTATTTTACCCGGGCTGGTTACCCTTTTGATGCAACAAATATACAATTAAGTTATATCTAAGTGAAAATAACATGTAGTATTGTAGTATGAGCTTTATAGATGGATATGTTTCAACTTGTCATTACTGAAAAAAAAAGGGCTCATGCACCCTAAATGTCTCGTAGGTTATAACTCAAAATTTGAAGAGTGGAATTTAATTAGCTGTGGTCCTAGCCTATTTGGCTTATACCTAACTTACTAGTAAGATTTATAATCAAACAAATATTTATGTTAATAGTGAATAAATAAGACGTAATCCATAATACTTGTGAGGAATTAACTTATATGCATGTGATTATTGGATAAATTTTCACTTTCCTAAAGGTATGACATGTGCAATCGGGATAGAGTATTTTCTCTCTTACTCATATGAGATTCTTGAAAATGGGCACATTGGGGTTAGTGTAATTATCTTTCTTATTAAGGATTCTAAATATGGGAACTGAAGTTAGATTTTCTCCTTTTTTTTACATCTGAAATGATTTCCTATCCCTAATTTATTACTTGTATCAAGTAAGTTTTTCTTCTTTTATTTTGAAAAGCATGCATTGAGTGAAAATGGACGGGTTATCTATGTTGGGACAGTTGGCCTTCCAGGACGGGTGTCGAGTATGGGATGACAGGGAAGTAGGTTTTTCTTTTTCAAAACCTACACGTTAAACAATTAATGCTTTGGCCAAAGTGAATGTGATGTTGAAACAAACATATGTACCATCAAGACAGATGGTTTGTTTGCCTAATACTTTTATTTATATTTTCCCTACCATATCCTATTAATGAGATGCTGCATTCATGATAGAAATGCATGTAGGTTAATAGGCACGCACCAAATTCCACCCTGTGGTTATTTTCAGGTTGCTAGGCCCTTCAAGTAGGGTTGGGCATCCTTCAGTTTGAAGGATACCAAGGTAGTGCAAGCTTCGTGGTTGGGCGGAAAAAGCACCTAAACCATGTTCTTGTCCTTCGATGCAGTAGATGGCCACATGGTCGATCGCGGTTAAGGATTGATTTTTGGATTTATTTGATATTGATGACAGTGTACACTTTTATTTAAAGTCAAATGTTATGTAAGGTGAAAAGCCATATCTGAATTGTATCTATTGTTATTGAAAGCTCTGTAATTGAACTCAAAAAGATGCTTTGTATTGTAATTGAATATGAATAGAAATTAATGGATGCAAATCTTGTTTTGTCATATAATGTCAATTATATCTCTTCTACTTGATGTTGTAATAGAAGTTACTTTACTTTACTTGCAGTAATTTAGTTTCACTTTGGATATGTATGAATGTGGAAAAATCATACTTTACATTTGGTATCAGAGCAAAGTTCTACTCTAGGCCTTTTTGGACTGTTATGCTAAAGTTGTAAACTCTTTGCAAATAATTCATCACAAATACTAGAAATTTTGGACTTAGGGGAGCAATCTTAGGATCTGGCAGTGATCTAAATACTGGAAACAATGAAGAAGCCAATGTTGTGAACAATCCTGACACAATGCAGGAAATAATTCCAGAAATAATGAAGGAAATAGAAATGAGGCAAACAATAATAACAATGCTAGATAGAATAATTATGGATAGAATAACCAACTGAATCAAATCCTAGCTCTCTTGAGTCAACAGGGAACTCTCTTGACTCAGCAGGGAACTCGAATGAACAATATGGAACAAGAAATCAGAAGAATAAGAGAAAATTAGAATGAAGAACATAGGGAAGAAGTCTGAGGTCTTGAAGGAGAAGTGAATGGGAACAATCGAAACAAAATTGCTGAGGAGTTAGGAAAGGATCTCAAAAAGGTTACCCCTCCTAAGTTTGATGAAAAGACTATAAGTGAAGGAGTAGAAGCATGGATAATTGATATAGAAAAATATTTTGATCCGTGACTTGTCTGATGAAACTAAAGCTAAATGGGGATCCTACCAGCTTACTGGGGAAGCATCAACTTGGTGGGATAATGAAAAGGCTGAAAAGAAACTGTTACCTAGAGAAGTCACGTGGGACCGCTTCCTTGAGCTCTTTAGGAAGAACCTGTGGTTGCCACAGCTCTATTTTGACAAGAAAATGACAATTCCAAAACCTCACTCAATGAGGTTTGACAGTGACTCAATATTGGGAGAGATTCTCTCACCTGTTGAAGTATGTTCCACAGTATCAGCTTGACGAGAGGTTTAGGATTCGTAAGTTTATCTTGGGATTAAGGCCATAGATTAGGTCAGAGGTGGATATTCATAATCCATTGACCATGGATGAAGTGTTTGAGAAAGCTACTAAATAGGAGCAAAAACTGCAACAGATAGCTAATTACCATAAAAATCAAGATGTGAAGAATGGAAATAAAAGGTTTCAGAATGACAGTCGCAATCAGGGTAGTAATAGAAACCAAGGAAACAACAAATGCCAGATAAGGAATCTTAAAAGAGGCAATAACTACCAGGAAAAGAACAATGGGAACCAAGGAGGAAATAATAATAAGAGAGGTAACTATGGAAACAATGGTAACAACAACAGGAGGGACATGCCAGCTAGACACAGAGGATCCAAAGATGGATGTTACAATTGTGGAGGAGAACATTATGCCAGTGTGTGTCCTCAATAAACAACAAACTAGAGAGATGGGAATCGACAAGGAGCTCCTCAACATCAAATTCATGCAACTGTAGATCATCGTCAAGCTGATTTCCAAGCTACACCCATTCAGATGTCTGATAAGCTCTTTGGTCTTCTAGTTTCTATTTTAATTGATACAGGAGCTACATAATGTTCTGTTGATCCTAATATTGTAGCTAAGTTATCTATAAAACTGGGACACATGGAAAATTCTTGGATGGTGCAGTATGGTAACAATGCAGAGAAAAGAGTAGATTCATGTCTTGTATGTAGTGAATTAGATCTTCTTGCTTTCCAAACATAAGTCAACCTTTATATTGCACCTCTAGGATCATATGATGTAATTCTTGGATTCAAATGGTTGTCTGAACATAAGTCCTTAGTAGATTGTGAAGAGAAAATAGTGAAATGCTTTGATGACTTTGGGAATCGGGTAGAGATTCATGGATCAAGAACACCCCTTAAGCTAAGACACATTTCTGCTATGCAATTGAAAAAGGCTAAAAGAAAGGGTTGTTCCATCTATGCAATGAAGATAAGAGATCTAGATAATCAGGAATCATCTTTTGACAAGTATCCTATTCTTAGAGAGTTCAAAGATGTCTTCCCTGATGAATTGATAGAATTACCGCCTAAAAGAGAATTTGATTTCTCTATAGATCTAATGCCAGGAACATAACCATAGTCTAAAGCACCTTATAGAATGACAGAACTATATGAGCTTAAGGCACAACTAGAAGAATTGTTGAAACAAGGGTTTATTAGACTAAGTGTGTCACCTTGGGGTGCACCAGTCATCTTTGTAAAGAAGAAGGATGGAACATTGAGGTTGTGCATTGATTACAGAATGCTCAACAAAGCAACTATTAAGACCAAATATCCACTCCCAAGGATAGATGAGTTGTTCAACCAGATGAAAGGTACAAAGGTATTCTCCAGAATAGACCTTAGATCCAATTACCATCAGTTACAGATCAAGGATGAGGATATCTCTAAAACAACATTCAGGACATGATATAGTCACTACGAGTTCACAGTAGTACCATTTGGGCTAACTAATGCTCCGGTAGCTTTTATGAACTTGATGAACAGTGTGTTCAGGGATTGTCTAGATGAATTTGTGTTGGTCTATTTAGGTGACATTCTAATTTAGTCAAAGTCAGTAGAGGAACATGAAAGGCACTTGAGAATAGTCTTGTAGTGATTGAGAGGGATTTTTTTTGGCAAGTTATCTAAGTGCACATTCTACCAAAGTAAAGTGCACTATCTTGGCCACGTAATTTCAACAGATGGGATAGCAGTAGATCCTGAAAATATCAAGGCAATAATGGAATGGCCCACACCATAGACTGTGAATGAGGTTAGAAGCTTTATGGGGTTGGTAGGATATTATAGGAAATTTGTAGAAGGATTCTTGACAATTGCAGCACCCATAACCTTGTTATAGAAGAAGGGTAAGAAGTTTGATTGGATAAATAAATGTGAGCAAGCTTTTCAACTTTTGAAGGAAAAACTCACAACACCTATTCTGACCATACCTGATCCAAATGGTCATTTCACAATGATAACAGATGCTTTTGGTGAAGGTGTGGGAGGAGTGTTGATGCAGAATGGGAAAGTGGTGGCATATGAATCTAGAAAGTTAAAGCAGCATGAGTTAAACTATGCACCTCATGATCTTGAATTGGCTGCCATTGTTCACGCACTCCAAATGTGGAGGCACTATCTCTTGGGTAAATCATTTGAGCTTAAGATAGATCATTTGGGGCTCAAATATATCTTCACCCAACTTGATTTCAATGCACGACAGCGAAGATGGTTAGAATTCCTTAGCGAGTATGGCTTTGGGAATTGAATATATAAAGGGAAAGGAGAATAGGGTTGTGGATGCTCTTAGTAGGAGATGACATCTGGCTGCCATGGTGACTACTAGATCAAATCTAAAGCAGTAAGTAATCCAAAACTTACAAGGGGATGAACATTATGAACAGGTTAAACAAGCATTAGAAGTAGATCCCACAGATCATTGATTTGATGGGTATGTGATGGAATCAGATGGGCTTTTGAGATATCAAGGGAGAATGTACTATTCCAGATTTAGGTGAGATGAGGAAATTTGTTCTCGAAGAGGTCCCATAGTGTGCCATATTCTGGACACCCAGGAGTGACCAAGATAATGGAAGGATTGAGACCATTGTACTTTTGGCCTAAGCTTAAGAAGGACGTAACTGAGACTGTCGCTCGATGTTTTAGAGTGTCAACATGTCAAGGTTGAACATGTCCATCCTACAAGACTTCTTTATCCACACAATGTTCTAGAGTACAAATGGCAGGCGATTGTCATGGACTTTATTCATGGGATTGCCCCATGTCAAAGAATAGGCATGATGTCATCTTAGTAGTGGTGGACAAACTGACTAAAGTGGCTCATTTCATTCCTAGAAATCTCTTGGATGGGTCAATTGACCTTAGCAAAAAAGTTGTCCAAGAGATCTTTCAACTACATGGAGTGCTAGAGATGATCATTTTAGAATCGTGACACTCGCATGACCTATAGGTTTTGGACCACACTTAATGCAGCATTGGGGACTAAATTGAACTTTAGCATGGCATATCATCCTCAACAGATGGTCAGATAGAGAGAGTCAACCATGTAGTGGAGGATCTTCTAAGGATGTACTGTATGGACCAATAGTACAAATGGGAGGAATATCTGTCATTGGTAGAGTTTGCATATAATAATTCATACCATGCATCCTTAGGGATGACACCATTTTGAGGCTCTTTATGGGTGCAAGTGTAGGACTCCAATCAGTTGGGACAGGATTGAAGACAGAATAGTAGTTGGACCTGACATGTTAAAAGAAATGGAAGATTAGATAAGGCTAATTAAAGAGAGATTGAAACAAGCCTCAGACAGATAAAAAAGTTATGCAGATAAGAATAGGACTTTTAGGTAATTCTTAGTGGGTGACAAAGTTTTTTTAAAGGTCAAGCCACATAAGAGTTCAATTTTGTTTGGAAAGGCATCCAAACTAGCTCCAAGATTCATAGGACCTTTCGACATTCTAGAAGTGATCAATCTAGTTGCATGTAGACTTGCTCTGCCGCCAGCTCTCACCAAGATCCATAATGCTTTTCATGTGTCATTTCTCAAACCTTATCATCATGATGTATTGCATATTCTTGATTGGCGTGCTCTATAGGTACAGGATCCAAGAGTGGTGCTAGTGGAACCCATTCGAGTCTTGGAGAAGTGCAATGTTAAGTTGCGTAATAGAGACATAGTACAGTATAAGGTCCAATGGGACCACTATTCAGTGGACAGTGCCACTTGGGAGGATACTATAGACATTGATAGATCTTTCCTACATTTGGGGAAATAGAATAGATGCTTTTATTTCATGCACATTTGAGATACTTGATACTTTGTTGATGATACATTTGATGCTATACTTTATTGATTGATAGATGTAATAAGACATCGAGATGATGTCTCTTCCAAATGGGGAAGGATGTCAAGTCTCAGACTTTTAGATTTACTTAATTGGTAAAATTGCATTTGAAAACATTGAATGTTAAATTGAGGATAATTGCTAGAGATATATTATTGGTTACGATTATGTCGCTTCGGCTATATTTTTCAAGACTAACCTATTGATAGTGGAATGAGTGCGAATGAATGTAGGTTGTCGAAGGAAAGAACATGTTTCAGGTAGAGGGGTTCTAGCCACTTGGAAACAATCGACGGGTTCTATATGGTGTTCTTTTCACCACACACACACATGTAGAATTTCATTTTTACATGATGGGCTAGTTGTCTAATGATTTTCTTGATGCATACCTATGTGGTTGTTATTTATTGTTCTTCATTTGATTTTGACGTTCTTCTGCATGTCCCATGCTTGCTCTTCAAAGCTAGTCTTAAATTATTTTGATTGAAATAAATAAAAGGTATTAGTTTTTAATTAAAAACAAAAATTAAAAACATCTATGTAAATATAAATGCCTTAAATACATTACTTTTGAAATGACAATTTCTTTTGGCAATGTTACATATATATAAATAAATAAATATTAAATAATATGAAAATAATATTAATAGTAAAATGTGTTTTCAAAATAAATAAATCTTAAATTCGATAAACTATTAAGGAATAAACCTATATATATATATATATATATATATATATATATATATATATAATTACATTATACATATAGATATATTTACAATTGTAAAGCATACGATATTTTTTTTCATATCTATGGATTTTTTTTATTTAAGAAAAGACAAGAACAAATGGTAGAAAATGCATGAAAAAGAATTTTAATATATAAAAATTAAAATAAAAAAGGGGAAGTTTTGCATGGATGGTGGGGGGGGGGGGGGGGGGTGGGGGTGATGATTGGCAAAATTAGGTTTTGGAACATTGATAAAAAAGGAAAAAAAAGGTAAGCGACACACATGATAACAAGGAAGGATGACAGCCAAAGGAGAAAGGAGAGAGATATCATAGGAAGAAAATCCAAAGAGAAAGAGAGGCGTCTTCTGTCTCTAATATAGGTATTTTTCATGATTTTTATGCTTTTTCCAATACGTAGTCTGAGCTTTAAAATCTACTACTTTTTCTTTGTTTAAAAAACTAAAATGTAGGATATAAGATAACATTCTTTTTAGTGGATCAGTATCCTTCTTAGGGAATTGGTTTTGAACCTTGTAAATCTGTGTTAGTATCTAAAAACTGGCCTTCTAAGTCTTTGAAATTAGCCTGTACTAACTTGATCACTTGCTTCACATATGTTTTTTTTACCTCCTTAAAAATGTTTAATCGACTCTTTCTTGTTGATTCATTATTTCCTGTTGGATCGACCTCAACAAGTGCTTGAAATCCTCTAAACATTACTTAGCTGTCCTTGTATTTGAGTTCTTCCTCCATCGACCCCTGAGACTCCTTCTAGGATAGCATTTTAATATTTGATCTTCTTGTTCTGGATGAATCTAATTTTGGATCTACCTATAAATCCTTTCTATGCCAGTCTGATCTATAACTCATCTTTGAATCGGTAGTCTGTTTTCTTTTAAGACTTCTACAATCCTTTTGTTAGCAGCCTCTTGCTTGCTTTTAATTGACTATCTTTTTTTTAATGGATCCGCTCAATGAGCTCCATAATTGTATAAATTGACTCCTCTCTAAATGCAATTTGGCCTTTGTTAGACCAAATGGCTCCATTTCCATGATTTAGACAATGTCATATTTTACATGTATCCCCTGTGTATTCTTCTTCAGTGATGATTTTGTATTTTAACTAATCTAATTTTCTACGGCGACTACACACCTGATATCCGACCCTACCAGTTTGGGACATAATTTCTTTTTCAGTCAGCTACAAGTTCAATGTAATCAACCTTCCTTATACCTATGTGTTGATTTAATTTGATTCCTTGTATATTACTTTACCTCTATCATGGGAGTTGGGCGGTGGCCTTCTTGGTAGTTCTATTGATAGCTCTCTTTTTTTATTCTTGTTTTGAATTGTTCTCCTTGCTAAAAACAACATTTCCTTTACAACTGATAAGATTTTACTATCTTTACGATCTTAATCTTGGCTGCTATAGTTTTTGATTTGTCATTATGGTGCCTAGTTTACTCTAACCGCTTTTCTGATTTCTTTTCTTTATGTCCATGATCATCTGGTTATGAAATACAGTCTTGAAACGTCTTTATTATTTTACCAGGCTGGTTACCCTTTTGATGCAACACATATACAATTAAGTTATATCTAAGTGAAGATAACATGTAGTATTGTAGTATGAGCTTTATAGATGGATATGTTTCAACTTGTCATTACTAAAAAAAAGGGCTCATGCACCCTAAATATCTCGCATGTTATAACTCAAAATCTGAAGAGTGTGGAATTTAATTAGATCTAGTCCTAGCCTATTTGGCTTATATCTAACTTACTAGTAAGATTTATAATCAAACAAAGACTATGTTAATAGTGAATAAATAAGATGTAATCCATAATACTTGTGAGGAATTAACTTATATGCATGTGATTATTGGATAAATTTTTCACTTTCCTAAAGGTATGACATGTGCAATTGGGATAGAGTATTTTCTCTCTTGCTCATACGAGATTCTTGAAAATAGGTGCATTGGATTAGTGTAATTATCTTGGTTAAGGATTATGAATATGGGAACTGAAGTTAGATTTTCTCTCTTTTTTTACATCTGAAACGATTTCCTATCCCTGATTTATTACTTGTATGAAGTGAGTTTTTCTTCTTTTATTTCAAAAATCATGCATTGAGTGAAAATGGACGTGTTATCTATGTTGGGAAAGTTGGCCTTCTAGGATGGGTGCTGAGTATGGGATAACATGGAAGTAGGTTTTCTTTTTCAAAACCTACACACCGTTAAATGGTTAATGCTTTAGCCAAAGTGAATGTGATGTTGAAACAGACATATGTACCATCAAGACAGATGGTTTGTTTGCCTAGTACTTTTATTTATATTTTCCTTGCCATATCCTATTAATGAGATGCTGCATTCATGATAGAAATGCATGTAGGTTAATAGGCACATAGATTCCACCCTATGATTGTTTTTAGGTTGCTAGGCCCTTCGGGCAGGGCCAGGCATCCTTCAAATTGAAGGATATTGGGGAAGTGTAAGCTTCATGGTTGGGCAAAAAAAGTGTTTGAACCATGTTCTTGTCCTTCGACGCAGCAGATGGCTAGATGGTCGATGGTGGTTGAGGACTGATTTTTAGATTTATTTGATATTGATGACAGTGTACACTTTTATTTAAACTCAAATGTTATGTAAAGCGAAAAGCCATATCTAAATTGTATATATTGTTATTGAAAGCTCTGTAATTGAACTCAGAAAGATGCTTTGTATTGTAATTGAATATGAATAGAAATTAATGGATGCTAATCTTGAGTTGTCATATAATGTCAATTATACCTCTTCTACTTGATGTTGTAATAGAAGCTACTTTACTTTACTTGCAGTAATTTAGTTTCACTTTGGATATGTATGAATGTGGAAAAATCCATACTTTACAAACCTAAACTTGGATGAGTAATTCGAGATGCTTACACTCAAAATTTGAAGAAGTAATAAAACAATAATTGTAGTACTTTTAGTTTCCAAACTACTAAGGTTTTTTAAAAAATGTATAAATGTTGAGCGCACAAAAAAGTTTTCATTTTTTTATCACTAAAGTATAACATAGCATCTACTGTGTGCTCCCCTATTTTTTGTTGCATTAAGTATTTTTCAAAACCAATTAGTAGAAACATAGCTAAGAGTGAGTACTAAAAGTTGTATCTTTTTATATATTTTTGTTGAATTTCTATTTGCAATTTTTTGCAGTCGATGCATCTTGAAAACTACATCACTAAGTTTGCATGTCACATAAATTCCACAAAAATAATTGAAAATGCAAATTTTTTAATGTGTGTAGAGTGAAGTGCAAAACAATCCTATATAATTTTTTTCAGATTTGGATAAGAAGATCAAAAAATATAAAGAAAAATAAATACATATGTATTTGAGGAGTATGAAGGCATTAGTAAAAGTAAATTAAAATATCTTAATTTATTCCAAATAGTGAAAATTTTATATGGTTAGAAAGATAAGAAGTGGACACCATTTTGGTGGTGGTTTCAATAAAATGTGTCATAAAATGAGTAAAGTTGACAAGGATGTCCAGAGTTTAAAATAGATAATTAATGTGTAAAAAATGGTTTAGGGAGCCAAAAAGGGGATCCAACCCTAAGACTTGGATAACCAAAGATATTCCAAGCCTTATAGGTAGGAATCAAAAATTTGAAATATAACATGAGTGCACTATAACATGCTCACATTATTTAAATATTAAAATTCTATGTGGTATTAAGGTAAATACATAGCAATTTTGCTATGTGTGCATAATGTGCATGCATTATAAAATGTGCAAGTTATAACACACTTGTGTTATGGATTAGTCTTACTGAATCACATCTGAGGCATAATGTGAACATATTATAATTCTCTCACATTATGTTTTAGGATGTGAGTGCATTATGTTTAATTCACCTCCAAAATGATTTTGGGCCACTTTTTTGTTCCTCAACTTGGTGCACTCACCCTGGCAAGCTCATGTATCTTTTTCTTTATTAGGCAATACATTATGCACCTTTATGCTTCCCTCTTTAACTTATTTATATCATTCTCACTCTAGTAGGTATGACTTCATATTACATCAACACATACACACATAGAATCTTAGGTTTAGCAAAACCTTCATGAAATTCCACTTCCTCCCTCTACTTTATTTCTTCAACCCAAACAACTTTCTTCAATACCCATACAAGGTACTTGATGCAATATTCTAAATTTCATCCTTCAAGTTTTCCTCAAAACCAATCCATATTGCATCTTTAAAATCAACCATAAATTTTTGTTAGTAGATTCTCAATTCCTCTCATCCCTTCTCTAAATGAATTCTTTATTTCTTTAGCAAGAATCCTTGGGTTCTTTGTAGTTCCTTCTATGCCCTCTATGCTACCACACATGAGTTCAATCTCAACTATCTTCACTTTAGTGTAATTTATATGAATCCACAATGCTTTAGGTCTTCTCCCACTTAGGCTACTCCAAACATCAATCATATAATTGCAAGGAAATAATTTTTTCTTCAAGTGATCCATGTCTAGCTCCACTGAGTAAGTCTTTTCTCAATTGTAATCTATTGTATCAACTTTATACTTGAATCTTCACATTCTAAATTAGTGAATTTACCATCTAAGATCCTCAGTAGATCACCAACACCCATAGAAAATGTCCTAGACACCAAATGGAATGGTGTTCTTCCTTTGACCTATTCTCCTTGATTTTAGTTTCCACTAATTTGTGTAGGTTTATCTCTTAATGTATGCCCAAAATGACATAAGAACTTACTATCTCTTTCCAAAATGGCACACTGCAACTAATCATGTAACATATATACTTCTTTAAAATGAAAATCCACAATCCTAGACTCATCATTCAACTCATGAAAAGAAATAGTATATCTCATTTTAAAAAAACTTCAAAGTTGGAACTATTACCTCTCTAATTTTGCAATAGTCAAAGGACATAAACCTTGGAAATTTCTTCCTTCATCACTACCTATTCTTCTATGGGATCATCTTGGATATCATAATCCTCTAGTGCCTCTCCTTATCTTGGCATTACATCCATCACTTCTATCTCTTAATCCTTGATGTCAAATATGGCCCACTCTTCTTTTTCCCACACATGGCCTCTCTGTATTTATTCATTCCTTAAAACATAGACTTGATGTTTATGAGGAAACTCATCTTCCTTAGCTCCTAATATTCACTATCCCACAACACATCCTCCAAAATACTATGTTATTTCTCTTAGAAATTTTTCTTGGCTTACTACTAATTTTGTTCTTTAGCACTATTCTTCTTACTTTACTCTTGGGTTTTAATCTATCTCTCATAGTATTTAGCTAATCAAGTATTTCTTCAATCTCAATAGTATTTCCAACATCAAGTCTCTCATGATTAGTCAACTGCTATTTCTAGGGTATCTTATCTACAACTCTCCCTAATATTGGTTGCCCTACCACACATCCTCTTTGGCTCTTTGGGCTACAATATCTTGAATTTATATGTCTTGCACCACAACTTTGATCACCCTTGATATTCTTTTGTTCTTGGATACTCTTCTACTAATTCATTATCCTTTCAATTTTGGATACCACATCCTTAAACACATCAATTTTATTTTCCCTTTGGTTCTCCAATGCTCTTTCTAAACTAGGATCTATAACTCTACCTCTAACAATCAATCCTTTGGTCAACATCTTCCTTGTAAGGTGCCCCAGGCTACTTCTTAATTTAGATCATACTTTAAAGAAATTCACTTCTTGCTAAGATTGCCTCAAATTAGTACTTCTATCTACAAAAATTCACAAATTACTCCTTTTTGAAATATTGGATATAATATGAATTGTGTGTTGACTATCTCACTTTTAACACTATTCCAATAACCCTAATCCAAAATTGCGACATTCAAAGACACCTTCTCCTTCTATGAGCCACTTCTATTGTGGATCACTGGTAGTGACACACCACAAGAAGTTTATGTGAACCATCCCTATGATGGATCACCTATAGTACAACACATGAAGAAGGTTTTTGTGAGTCACCTCCCTAATGGATTACCTAAAGTGTGATAGACACCCAAGGTTTTTATGAGGAACCTCCTTAATGGATAACTTGTAGTGTGACCCATGCATAAGGTTTATTGGAACTACCCCTTTGATGGATCACCTATAGTGTAACACATGCAATAGACTTTAGATGTGGATTATTACACACCATAGAAACAACCTAAACTCTAATACCATTTTCTTAGACTAAGATATTACAATAGGATTGAAGATTTAGGCAGGAGGAAAAATCTCAGTGTGAATTCAAATAGTTATGATTAGATGTCTAAAGGTTCAAAAATGAGGATTGGATTATCAATTTTCTTGTCATGTAGGATTTCTTGTGGTTAGCCACCTCGTTGATGGATCACTTGTAGTGTTACACACATATAAGGTTTATGTGATCCACCTCCATAATGGATCACTTGCAATGCAACATATGCACAAGGTTAATATGAACCACCCCTCTAGTGGATCATCTATAATGTCACACACATAGAAGACTTCTAATGTGGGTTATTACAAACTCCAACAATAGCCTAAGATTTAAATACTATTTTCTTGGATTTAGAGACTAGAACATAATTATAGATCTAGGTAGGAGGTTGTATGCAAGTGTGAATCCAAGTAGTTGAGATTAGAAATATGTAGACATATTAGTGAGGATATGAATGTGCATTGTGTTGTTGGTGATACCATTTGATATAGTCATAGTAGGAGGGTCTAATGAAATATTGTACAACCATGTATCCCTAACAAATAGAATTAATCACATAGTGAAAAACTTGAAAATAACAATAAATGCATAGAGAAAATGTTGTCTTTATTCATCCATAATAGTTACACCAAGCCACTAGGCATTAAAATCAGGCCTTAAAGCCTTACAAAAATCATGGACTAAGATGTTTGATAGTTGAATAAAATAAGCTTCACTAGGAACTCATTCCTAGTTCACATGAGTTACAAGTTAATTTTTCAACATGAACACTATCACCAATCTTCATCATTTTTCCTACACCACAAGCAAATATAATTACACATTTAGATTGTCACTAATGAGTCTTTATAATTTTAATCTTAGCTACTTGGAGTCACACTTAGATATAACCTCATCCATTGATCTTCAATTTTAATTTAATCTCTTAGTCCAATCTTTATCCTCTCACTCTCCTCACTACTCTAGTGAGTCTAAAACCTTGGTTTATATAGATTATTCTAGAAGTAAACCCATTACATATTTCGAAGGAATAAATCTCACTATGATCTAATTGCAATGCTATTTTATGATGGACTTATGGAAACATTTATCATTTACAACCTTTTTCATCATTTCCTAGGTAGAAGAAAGACTTAATCAATTGGTTTCACGAAGTAGGTCTTCAATAAGGATCATCATGCCACCAAATTACCAAATGTGTATATTTGTATTTCAAGAATGATCCCAATTAATCCCTTTCTTTCCTAAAAGTCATGAGATGTGTCCCTTGTATCCTCCAAGTATAGAAAATAACTTTGGTCTAGCACACTATAGAGGATAAGGCCTTCTAAATGGGATCTTCTATATCCACCCACCCCTAATTATTAGTTAATTTTCCACTTAATTCCATGGTCAGATACATTAAATAGATAACTAATCTTTGTAGCACTTCATATCATGAAATATAAGAAAAAAAGAGATCAATGTTGTTACTATATAGCTACCAAATGATAAATCTTTCCTTGTGCATTACCACATGCTTAAGACTATTAATTCAACCTCTATCATCATGCAACCAACAAAAATCAACTAATGGTCATGTTCCATTGAAATATATATTCTCATGCTTACTATAGACTAATATTAAAACCACAAATACAAAGGCTAATTAGGACTTAGACTGAATCTACCAAAAGAACAAAAGAGCGCAAGAAAAACAAAACATATTAAATTTTGGTGATTCATGATTTCATGACATCATGAGATGCTCCTACATCATAGGTTTTCTCAAAACAAAGTTTGAGAAATAAAATAAACTACAAAGAATCTCTATGCCATTCCACACACTCCTAAACTACAATGATATTGTTTAGTATATGATGATTTTAATAAAACTTGTTTGGTTAGGATGCACAAATATAAAAAGTAGATGGAAAATGTGAAAAAATAGGGCTAGAATCTTTTATGATACATTCATCAAAGTGATAGGCCTCTAGTTGGCAACCAACTCAAGATAGCCAACCTTGGGTATGAACTTGATATTCCCTTTATTGATGATACCACCCAAAGGTTTATTGCAAAGAGACTCATTGTACATGCAACATGTCTAGACTAGTAAAAAACCAAGTAGCCATGAAGATTTTGTAGAGGAAGCCATCAAGGATAGGAGTCTTCTCATTTGTCATTTGGATAAATGTTGAATGAATATCATCAAGCATGAGAAAAGAATCATAACATTATCCATACATTGTTGAAAGATTGAACAAGATCTACAAAATCATCTTAGACTTGAAAAACTAGTTTATAGTGGTGTAGAAAAGCTTTAGACATTGTTAGGATGGACATGAGTCATACATAGTTAACTTGATATCCTTGATTTTCACTTTGGCCTACTTGAGGTGAAGGTATATGAAGAATTCCTTAATGGCTTTGTCACTACCTTTGAGCTAGTGAATGTAGAATTTGAGGTGAGTGCCCTTAGTACAAAAAAATTCATTAGCTTTTATCTTATGCTTGAGCTAAGGAACTAGAGTTTGAAGATAGAGGTTGAAGGGGTTCCATTATAGCTGAATGGAAAGCCTCATAAACTCTTTAGTAGTGGAGCCATACCCCTACTTGTGGATTTCTACCACATTTTTACCATCATTCCATAAAAGGTAGTTGTGCAAGAAAGCATGTAACATTCCACCACTTGATCTAGATAGCAACAAAATCATCCAATGAGATGGATAGTTCCTCTATGGGAAAGAAGAGATGTGTTTAGATAAAACTACATGTCAATAATTTTTTGAGGTCCACTATCCCACACAAGCTAAAACATGATAGTATAATGGTTAGAAAGGATGATCTTTAGGTGCACTTTCACTAAGCTTCCACCATATGAAATAAGGTATGAAATGTATTGATTAGAAATCATAATGTGATCTAACCACTTATGAATCTTTTCGAGTCTTTTAAGGAAGTTAGACCAAAAAACCAAGGATTTGACATGGTATGGCATTGTAAAAATTTGGGTCTGACAACAATCAATGATTTTTAAAACAAAACCAAGATTCTCACTCATCTACACACCATCTCATTGACAAAGAACCTTCTTTATCCTTTAATAACTCCACCATATTAAGTTCAACATAGATGGGCCAATTAGAAAGGAACATGTTGTCATCCAACCATCTAAATAAGATATTCATTTTGGCCCATCATTAGGTGCAAACATCGATAATGTCGACCAAGTGGATTTGAATGTTAAATGTAATCGACATGAAATGATGGGTCTTCTTTTCTTCTAAAGAAATAATGTAAGAAAATCAATGTTGGGACAGTAAAATGCATGCATTGTCATGACCATCATCATGTAGGGTGGTGAACTATGAAGCATGAGGCCATAATTTCCTTAAAGCCATATGAAGCAAAAAGCAACCAACCTTCACCTCTTTAAGGAAAATAACATCAAAAGATTAGAGCTTGACACACAAGTCTAACTAAAAACTTGTGAGAAGTTTATGTAAGGCCATAAGCATTCCATGAGATTACTCTCATGTTGAGGTATCCTCCATGAAGATCTCTAGCTACTATCATCATTCATTAAAACTAAAAACTTATTACCTAAAAGTAGATAATTAGATGTTGGCTTAGTAAGAGGAGATCATCAAGTGAGACTGAGTTACGTTTGACCCCTAAATATTCCCCTAGAAAGTGAAAGCTATGTGGCCACTTTGAGGGTTTAGTATTCATAGTGAAAATCCTAATGGAAGAGAGATGACCTTGAGCTGGCAAGGCTTCATCATTTACCTAGGAACAATCCCTTTCCAAGAAAGAACTGGATCATCCTTACACTCATATTGCCATAAGAATTGGCAAAATGAGTTGAATCTCTAGGTTTGACATGTTTTGAGGTTGAGGGTTTCTTTAATCCCATAATATTCCAACCAGGGTCTAAATTTGATGGTTGACCATGCTTGTCAAGAAGATTTTTTATAACAATTATCCATTCAAAGGTGCCTTTAAAATATTATGACATGTCTTAATAGAAGTAAAATTATATATAAGTAAAATATATATTATCACAATTCTATATAAATTTTGACAGTCTATCCAAAATCTCTCCTTTCATATCATACAATCTTTGTAAAATTTTGATTGTATTTTATGGTTCAAAAAATTCCTAAATATGGCCATATGGCCATCGAATTTAGGCCATGATTCCAACCATCATCCTTTAGTAGGCAACATCAAAGTTTCAACAAAAGGCTTAGGGGCCAAACATAGCATAAGATGACGATCCCTAATTGTGTGATAAGGGGATTGACACCTAAAGCAAGTATTAGGAAGATTGATGTAGGTCACCTCCTACGAAAAACAAAGTTACTTAGTACAAACCCTCTAGTGGGGATGACTAAAATAGACTATATGCAACTTAGGCCAACTAAAATGCCACAAGACTAGATAGTTTGTTACAAGAAATCCTAGAGATGAATGAGGAGACTTAAAAGTTCACACCAAATGAGGATCTTAAGTGAGATTTTCTCAAAGACATTAACATATTGGGTCAAACAAGACAATAACAAGATGGTGTTTCACTTGAGCTAGGAATTGTAGTGCTTCAAAGACATGTTAACTTAAAGAGGGAAAAAAAAAAAAAAAAATGTTTAGAAAGGTTATAAACTCTAGTAAGCTTGATGCCATAGGGCTCCCATGTGTGCTTAATCTGAGTAGTCAAAGACTGCTTTGAGCCTGGGTTATAGTTAGCATAATAAATAATTAATTTAAAATCCTCATACCATTAACAAACAAAATATATGACATCTATATAAAGGCCAGCATCGGCATGGAATTCAGTATCATTACCTCATTGTAAACCTTAGACTGTACAAATTTCCATGCTTTCTTTGAAGCCCTCTTCTTAACCATTCATAACTAAAGTCTCGTACAATTGAAAAAGAACCATATTGGTAACCTTAATCCACCCTAGAAACAAGATTAAGGTAAAATTAATGCAAAGTCCCATAGATTCACTATAAAGCAGTATGAAAAACCTGAAAGGATTGAATAAGAGGGGAGAGGACCCAGTAGTTGAGCACTCTAACTTCACGCCTCTCAAAATCATACGTGGCAATTTCGAATCATTCTAAAAATTTTACAGCAGCTTATTTGGCGAGGCCCCTTTTTATAACTAAGGTTTTAGTGCCACATCATCAAATATGATGCCACATCAACACACTAATTCCCCAAAACTAGACCATTGAGCTTGCACAACCAATTGGAAGATCATTTTCCCTTTATTTTTATTTTTTGAAATTCCATTAGTTCACCTCTGTCTACGCCCAAAAAAAAAAGGTTTTGCCTAATCTTCCCTCTAATATGGTTTTTGTGTTCAAATCGAAGTTAACATTGAATAAGTTCTTCCTGTAATTCTTTTAAAATTCCCAGCATATCTGCAAGAAGGCTCTAATTCACTCATAAATGTGTCAGCAAGATTCATGTGGTGATTTTAAAGAGACTGTAAAGGTTCATTAAATCTCGACGTACGCTGCTCTGATATCTTCACTGGCCTTCCACACCGTGTTCACTTATTTAATTCCTTTTAAATGAATCACGGTTCGTTGAGATACGAATAGCTATCTGAATTTCAACAGTCTGTCACGCAGAGCACGAACAAAATTTCATGGCTGTAGTTTCTGATCACCTGTATCCTGCTAAGGCTGTACAACTATTGTAATTCTATGCTTCAATTTCACATTGTTTCTTTTTCACCCTGGAGTTGTGTGGCTACACAAAACCAAACACCCAGAAATAAATGCCATGATAATGTCAAGCCAGAGAAGGATCATCATGATTATGTTGAGGCCAAGTGAAGATCCCTATGAATGCCTATAAATTGATGACATGGACCATCATGATTATGTTGAGGCTAACTGTAGACGAATGATATGTGGCAGCAAAATCTCCTAAGCTAATGGGAGAAATTTATGACCGCCGCAAAGGCACTCCCTAAAAATCTAAAATCTAAAGAGTAGGCTCTTATTTACTTGGACAAGATTCTAATTTATCTTGCAGCAAATAAACTGTGATAGAACCCCTGCTCCACAAAAATAATTCCTAAAGCAACTCCATGGGATCCATTCCTAAGTGGACCCACTTGTAAGAAACATGTTAAGTAAAGTTTAAAGTCCAATAAAAAATAGGATTTACAACATGTGGGATCCACTACATAAACTTATGTCCTATCACCTTTATTCATAGGATGCTAAATAAGACCTCTATTTCTATTTTTAATGTATACTTTAATACACGACTTCTTAAAATTTTTATAGAATTCTTGGCAACTCCACTACAAAAATGTATAATACTCTAAGCAATTTTTTTCATATTGAAAATCAAATATTAGGGGAGAGGACCCAGTAGTTGAGCACCCTAACTTCACGCCTCTCAAAGTCATACATGGCAATTTCGAATCACTTCAAAAATTTTACAGCAGCTTAGTTGGAAAGGCCCCTACTTATAACTAAAGTTTCATGTCCACATCATCAAATATGATGCCAAATCAGCATGCTTTTTGTTGAGGTGTCTAATAGTTCCAAAAAAAAGGGTGAACCAATAGTTGTGCATTAAGTCATGTTTTGTTGGTGCGATGATGTGGCATCACATGATTGGTTGTTTTTTAGATCTAAATGACACATTTCATTCAATTATAGGTACTTATAGTCAACACTAACAACCTTAAAGTCACAACTACTAGTGCTAAACTTTTAAAAATATTGGACCTTAAATCCACAAATACTATCACAGCTATTGGAACATGCTCAGCAATTGGGTCCTCTCCCCTAGAGTGGATGGTAATATTTTTCTTGTAGCACTTTATTCCAAGCTTTTGGTGACAATAGAATTGTAGTGTCACTCTCGTAAATCTTAGGAAGCTCTCTCACAACCCCAACCTCCTTCACTTGTGGCTTAGCTAAACGAGATGGTGATAGTTGAATCTTTGTTGTGTGCATTGGGTTCGATCTTGGCATTGGTGCTTCTAGATATAGTGATGCTAGGGACCCTGCATGTGGTTCATTCCTTACAAAAGATGGTGACAACGTCTATGGTAAGGGGGCTTCTATGAGTCCAAGGACATCAACCTCCACTATGCATGATGACCACTATGTTGGTAATGATGCTTCTTTTCTATTAAGTGCTCTCTTTCCCATGATTTTCTTGATCACATGACTTTCAAGGATGCTTTAGCATCATCCTTAGACAAAAGACAAATCAAAAGCAAATATCTATGACACATTCCTGGGGGTGGATCCTAGTGGTAACTCAATGGGGCACTTCACTAGTGGTTCAGATCTCATATCTAATTTTACAAAAAGGGTACATCAATTTCTAGAGGCAAATTTTGATTCACATGAGAATATTGAAACTATTAAAAACTCATCGAAATGCATGGCAATCATCAAAAAACTCATGTCTTGTGGCCCATTTTGAAAGGGCTACATGAATGGGAAACTAAGGAATGGAAGCAACTAGTTAAGGATCAAAATAATCTCTATCCCTATGCTAAGGGTTTCTTCATCATATGGTGCAAATTGGAAGAAGAATACAACACAATTTTGGCTTCTAGTCCACTATTCTAGGATAAATATTTCTTTTATTTGAAATCCTCATATCCCTCTTTTATCTATACATAGATTTATTTTCTATGATCCTAGTATGGGTTTTCCTCCCTTATCTTTTGCTTCAATTTCATAATGATATTAGTTTGTAAGTGATTGGTGACTCAATTGGCAAATTTCTATATGATTCTAAGGACACTAAAGATCATCTCTATACTACCTTTGTTGAAATCTATCAAAATGGACCAAGATAAAGGTTTTCTAGAGACAATTATGTTAAAAATGAATAGATGGAGCTAGGTTCAAGTTCTTGACTATGTTAGCATTCCCTTTAGATATCACAAATATATTATATATGTGCATTCTATTGATTAGTGTCCATGGAGGGCTTCTAATACCTCAAAAAGACATTGCAAGAAGAACACAACTTAGTGGATGAGAATGACTTCCAACATTATTATATTGATCCTATGCTAGTTCAAATGATGTCTTCCTCCCAATTGATTGCAAGACATTTGGTGTCATCTTCCTCTAATGACAAGAATCAAGTGAGTCTCCAACTAGAAAACACTCACAAGGTTGATTTGGGTAAGATGGATCCCACTCAAGTATTTTCTAAGGTTGCTATAGATGATCATGGATCCAAGGAAAAGAATAATTGAGTACTATGCACAAAAAAGAGTCCCTCTAAAATATCAAAGATTCACATTAGTATGGTTCTTCATTCCCATGAAAAATTGGGAGAGGCTGGAGAAAGGATTAGTTTAAGCTCCCATGGAAAAATGGGAAAAATTGGAGAAAGGAAGGATATAGGTTTTGGATAGTTATAAGGTTCCCTATTAATACAAATCAACATTAGAATTTTGTTTTTTGGCCTTTTATGGTAGTTTTAGCCATGTCTCATAGAGCTCTATTCCAACATCTTCATTTTTTTATATTTATCTTTATTTAATAGGTGTGGGTTCTACCCACAATTCATCTATTAAAAATATAATTCTCTTTGAGCCAATTTTTTTGCAATTCAATGACTAAATTTTTTTATTAATAAATAAATAAATTATAGTGATTCAATGTCTAAATTTCCTATCAATATATCATTTTTAAATAGAAATGTTGTAATGGAGTAAGTATAGAAATTTTTTAAAAAGCCCCTAGTAAAATGCTATTGTCCATTTTAAAGAAAAAATTTCTAACTTGAGGCAATTTTGTTTCAAGATTAGGAAAACCTATCAAATATAAGTGAATTGAACACTTCTAAAGAACCTAAAAAATAACGAATCCTAAGGGAGTAAAATCTAGGGATAGAAATGCCAAAAATAGCCACTAAAGTATTTCTTGTCCATTTCTACCTCATAATATTTGATTAATAACACACGCCACAATACGCTTTTCTATTTCTAAATATCCTTATTTTGCCATGTGTGCAAACTACCAATGTTTATGTGACATTTTTATATCCATTTTTATTTCTACCTCTTTTGGAATTGACATTTTTATATCCATTTTTTTTACAATATATTTAGAAATACCTATTTTGAATTCAATTTCAAAATATTTTAAAATGTTATTGACATCTATGAAATACTAAACCCATTACTAGGTAACCGTTCCTCCATGTTCATTCTTGTAAGATAAGAATGTTAATACTTGACTATTATATCAATGCATTGTACCCTTCACCATCCATGAAGAATACCCCCACTATCAAGCCTAATACCTTAATTTATCTACTTGACCCCTTTATAAAGCAATATACCACCTTAAATTTGTAGTGATTATAAACTCCCCTTATGAATGGGTGTGGTATGATACTCATTAGGTAGTGAATCCCCCATGGTTTAGAATTGAGGTAGGCTTTAATGTTTTGAGCCTAAATTTTTATAAATTTTAAGTGCACAATTCCTCTTCACTTTATGGTTAAAACTTACAATTGCATAATACCATAAACAATCATTTTTAGTGTTTTCAACCCTCAAACATTTATAAATATTCTAAGTGCGCCATTCCTCTTAACTTTAGGGTTTAATACATATTTTTTTTATTGATTAAAGTTATTGGGTTTGACCAACCCCAACTAGTGAGGCCATAAAGGGGGGATCTCATCCTTTCCCTTGAAGGGACTTAAATACAACACCATAGGTTCCAAGACTCTAACAATTTGTTGATACACCACATTCCCATGAACAATACTTACAAATTTGTAACTTTTGTTCTCTCTTAATTCAATATTTAATAGGCATTGCATTTAATTTATTTTTATTGATATTTGGAAGAACCTAAAAGATGAACCTTTAATTAGGTAGGTAAGGTTCCTTTTGGGTGTGGTTGTGTGTGCACATAATGTACAGATTAACATTATCTAAGACTATCTCTAACTATTCTAACCTTAATTAGCAACCATGAGAGTTGAGATTGATAACTAGATTGAAATCTTCACAATCTATGCTAATTGGACACATGCAAGACTTGGAAAATAGAGACTTGAGATCTAACAAGGAGCTTGCCAATAGTGTGTCTTAGCTTCTTAGAAGTGCCTACCTATCAATGACAACTAGAGAACTCGTATTTAAAAATAAACTTATAGATACCTATTGAACTTGAATGAAACAAAGCATGGAAATTGGAATGTTGGAGCAGTTTCATGTGAAAATGGACCAATGGAGGTTTGCAACTAGAAGGGATCAACTATGACAATCTAAGGAGGCACCCTTAGAGTTTTTAGGTCTTGATCTATAGTAGAGACATGTGGAAACCATATGAAAACCTAAAATTCATGATTTTGATAAAAAAAGAGATAAATTGATCAAAATGGAACAATACCACCTAGTAAATGTCTTATAACTAAGCATGGATGAGTCTTTGTAGTTGTTATGGACCTCTAGAATCAATTTGGACAAAACAATAACTGATTTAGAGCCTAAAATGAACAAATGGAGGCCTATAGGGTGACCTTTTCCATCTAGGGTAGCCATGTCTATCACAAAAAGAGCTATGCAACTTCTAGAAGGACTATATTAGAAAATTTGAGACTTGGTTTGATTGTCACTTTTTTATATTCTACAAATTTCCCAATAATTGACTTGTAATCATAATTTTGCTAATGGAAACCTTAAAAAAAGGTTAAAGGGGAAGTCCTCCTTAGTCAATCCCCTTGTGATCTTTCAAGCATGGATTTGATGAAAAACTAATAAAAATCAAGTCATAAAATTGATCTATGAAATGAAATATATTTGAATCACTCCATAGCCATTAAAAAACCTACAACTTCATGGTTAAGGGTTCATGGAAAAACACCTAGTCAAGTAGGAGTGGGAGAAAGGTTTTGAAAATAAGACTTGAAAAAAGGAGGCTTGCACTTAGAAAGAATCAATAGAAAACACACCTAAATGATGGAATGACACCCTAATGGAAAAAGGACAATGGTAGAGGAGGGTTTAAATGTCTACAATTTTGAAGCACTAGTGGTATAATGAAGGGTTTGGGAAAAATCACAAGAAAATAACACAACACTATGGTAAGGGCATGCACAAAGGAAATGGGGAGATGGGAAGATTGCAAAAATTACAAGATTTGTCTATGAAGCCACCCAAGAATGCAAATGAGTGAAAGGAAAGCAAAAATAGAAAACTAAAATGATAGAATAAACTATATTCTATTCAATAGGAATGCAAAAGCTACATTACAATGAGATTGCTCATATGAGAGCAAGAGGTAGGTATATATAGGATATTCCACCTAAGAGACTAAAAGCACAACCAATATGGGATAAAGTGAAAAAATCCCTAAGAAAACTTAACTAGGTGTGAAAAGGACCTAAATAGAGAACCGAATAGGTAAGATACCTTGTTCACACCAACACCCCCTATTAAGTGAAACTTAGGGGGAAGAAAAGACATGCAAAGATGGGTCCCAGCTATAAGGCTTGATGAGGTACCCATATACAAAAGATCCCATCAAATAGAAAAGAAGAAGAAAACCTAGTGGGAAAAAACTCCCCCATGAGAGGATGAAGCAAGAAGAGCTAAGTGACCCCCTTGAAGAAATATCCTACACCCCCAAGAGAGACTTAAGATGGGTGTACTTTCTCTTAGTGAAAGGTTTGGTGAATATATCTACAACCTACTTTGCTATCAAACAATAGCAAAAATTAATGACCCATTGAATCATCTCCCTAAGAAAATACATGTAGATCTCAATGCGTTTGGTCCATTGATGATGGACTAGGTACTTTGAGATCTATATCGAGCTTCAGTTGTCATAATAGATGATTGATGGCTTCTAAAAAATGATTCCAAGTTGAGTTAGGATATTATGAAGCCAAATAGCCTTAATTGAAGCATTGATATCCCCCAATACTCAACCTCAATCAAAGAGGGAGAAATGACATGTTGCTTCTTTCTTTGCCAAAAAATTGGATAGAAACCAAGGTGAAAACTATAGCTAGATGTGGACTTGTGATCATCAAGATCACCAAACTAATCATAGTACATGTATCCAATCAAATCTGAACCTGTGCCTACTACATATTGAATCCCATAACTATGACTTCCCTATATGTAGTGAAGAATGTGTTTGACTACCTTCCAATACACCACATGTGGCTCCATTATGAAGCATGAAACCATTCTAATTACAAATGAAATGTCAGGATGAGTATGAGTCAAGTAGATTAGGCTACCAACAAGTTGACTATAAAAGTTGGCATCAACAAGTGGTGTGGAACACTTTACCTCAAGCTTGACTCCAGATAGAAAGGCAGTTAGTGCAGGCTTACAATAAACCATGCAAAATTGAGCTAGGAGATCAAGAGTGTACTTGGAATATGTAAGAGATATCCTATAAGAGGTCTGAGTGATCTCAATCCTAATCTTGACTATGGTGATGATGGATGAGATGCTCCCTGTGATAACCAAGTCATCAACATAGAGAACCAAGAGTAGAAGAGAATCCTCTTGTCTCAAGATGTAGACATTTGAATATTAGTGGCATCTAGAGAACCCAACTAAGAGAAGAAAGGAGTCCATCTTGGCATATCATGTGTTGGTAGCACATTGGGAGCTGAAGTAGTCACTGCATGATGGAACAAAGAACCTACGGAGCACAAGGCTGATAGGGGAAGAAGATAGAAAGGTGTCACATAATGGTACACCCCTATATGATGTATATAGACATGTATGTAACAATGTAGTAAAGTAAGAGAGTTGTGAGGATAAGAGTGATATATCTATAGAGAAGAGACATAGACCTACCTTTTGTACATGACTATATGTTGAATAAATGAGGAGATATAAGGAGTATTAACTGTGATAGTGAATGTGTTATATTGTTTTGTGTATTTACTCGTATGGAAACCTACCACATGTTAATGTCTCTTTTTGTATTTACTTCTCTTTTATCACTGTTACTGATTGGGTATAAATAGACTACATAAGAGTACCTTGGGTATAGATCTCTAGACTGTATCCCAACACCTCTTGCCAACATTTTGGTTTCATTGCTGGTGTACTATCAGAAATTGTGACCTCCCACAATTTCACACTAATTTTAGCACCCTTTTCTATGTGTTTGTGTACTTTCAATGTAGTTGTGTATCTCCATTCATTAAATGCCTGTTTTAGGGCCTGATTAAGAAATAATATTAAAAGAACTAATTGCTAAGTTTTCAGGGGTCAAAATAGTCTAGACCAAGTTGCCCTAGCCCTCAGGTCCAACTTTTTTGCCCCAAACAAAGTTTGAATTTCATGTGTCAGCTTTGCTACATCAGGTGGTACACCTCGTGTCGACTTAACGTGAATTTTTTTTGGATTGAGAATCATGCACCAATTATATTCAAAATAAAGCAAGAGTTACAAACTTGTGATCAAGCAGACCACATCAAAATATTTGTAGCTTACAATAATCCAAAAAACTTATAGTTTCACTAATATATACATAAAATTTTAAGACTTAAAACATAAGTATATATTAGAGAGATACAAAATTCATATGACGGACCCTGAAATCCATGATGTTAAAACTATATTACTATAAGATTCAATAAATCTTATGATCCAAATCACTCTATTCCCTTTCCTCTAATGGAGATCTGCCCTAGTTACCACTGGCTGCATCTATTTCCATGTCATATGCTGCAAATATTTGCTACTGATCCATGGAATCTTCTTCTTGATCTTCAAATTGGTTGTAAAAATCTTGGTTGTCATCCAATTCTAAGTCTTTTGCTCTTGGTCTTTTCATTTCAATCCAAAGGTCTTCTCCTCTATCTCTAAGTTGTGCCCAATCCTGTATCATCTTGTTTCTTAAGTTGTCATAATCCTTATTAGGTGAATTGCCCCCTTGATAAGTACTAGTACTAAAGTTTTGAGACACAATCTCCCACTGTTTATCTAATTCACTTTTTGCTAAGTCCTTTTGTAATTTCTTGCAATATAGTTCTTGAAATTAGTGTACAAGTTATAAAATATCGAATCAAACTTTTTCATTTTCCCTACATAGAAATCTAATTTTTTGATATCTTCAGTGTGAAACATAGCTCCAGTCTCCATTAGTTCTTTGAATTTATCAATTGACATTTCCATTTTTATGACCAAATGCTCAAAAAAGTTGTAATTTGTGAGATTAAATAAAATCCCAGTGAGTTGCCTTTCCCTACCCTGGAAACGTTCCTCATTCCTTTTTCTCTAGATAAACCATAAGATCTCAATAGACAAAATAAGCCAAAAATGAGTTATGAACTTTCTTCAAGGTATCTATATGACCACAAATAATTTCTTTCTTATTTGCATGTATAGAGGGACTCCATTGAGAAATATTACCCATAAAAAATGCTAGACTCTTTTAGCAAACAAACAATCAAAAAAATGTGGGCTATAGACTCCTTAACATTACACATTGGGCACTAGACATCACCAACACCAAGACAAAGTTTATTGAGGATGAGTAGCCATTTAAAAAAATCTTTTTTTGGTTCAAGTATATTAGATGAGTTCCAGTTGAGGTTATTTGATAAGGAATCTAGGCTTAGAATGTCACCCCAGGTCATAGTGATGTGCTGGAAAATTTCCTGCGAGTTAGAGAGCATATTATAAATCAATCTGGGCTTTGTTAACACTAGTTTGTTTCCATCTGACCAATGCATCTTGTCTACATCTTCTTTCTCTTTGATGACCACCCCTGATTGAAACTTACAATGGTTTTGAACAAGGTTGAGAAGGTTCTAAATTGTTTATCACTTATCTGAAACTCCTCTTTAACTTGGGTCCACTTTTTTTGGATATCCATCCTTAAATAGATCAGTGAATTTTGAAATCCCGATTGAGTTGAAGTTCAAGGAAGAGCAACCCTGTAGTAAGGCTAAAGGTTTATTTTTGTGTTTGATGTTCCACCAAATTGATCTTTGACCCCATAAGCAATGGTTATTAAAGTCAATAGCTTCTCTATCTCAGATAAATATCTTGACTTGCTCCCATGCTCTCCAAATGTTTTTGTAGATAGCAGATCCCCCAGGTTTAACATTGAAATTCCCAAAGTGAGTATCATGGAGATGCAAATTTGCCCCAAGATTTCTTTTTCACTGGGACAACATTTAAAATATTTGATCTTATTAACACCTTCCAAGGTTCATCACCTACCATAGAATTGATTATCCATTTGGTTGTTAGGGCAAGACCACGGAGCCTCAAATCTTTAAGCCCCAGACCCCCCATTTCTTTGTTCATGCAACCCCACCTCCACTTAACCAAGTGTTTTTTGTTTTACCCTTTCCATTTGACCACAAAAAACTCCTTAATAAATTATGAATTAAATCAAACTGATAATTGGCAAAAAGCCACATGGAAGAGTAGTAGATTGAATAGGCTGACAGGATTTTTTGACAAACCTGAACTCTGCCAGCTAATGATAGATGCAATCTATTCTAGTTTTTGAGTTTCTTCTCAATTTTTGTAAACAAACAGTCCCACATGAGTTTCAATGAAGGGTTAATAGCAAATAGGATTCCAAGGAATCTAACCATCACCCTAGGACCCCCCTATTGCCATTTCTCAAGATCAAGCCAATCAGGAGCAATAGGGTCCCATGATAGGAGAAACGATTTAGAGGGGGAGATCTTTGCCCCAGAAGCCAAACAGAAGATATCAAGTCTATGTTCCAATCTTTCAAATTCTAGTTTGTTTATATTGGCAAAAAGGGCAGTATCATCTCCAAATTGAACATTGAGCAGTTTCTCACCATTGGGTAAATAGATACCTTGTAAATTTCCTTGAATGCATTCTATTCTCAAGAGAAAATGTAAAGCTTCTGATGCAATTACAAATAATGAGGGAGCAAGGGGGCATCCCTGACGGATTGACCTCCCCATACCAAAAGGAGCAGACAATTCCCCATTAACTTCTAGTTGGGCTGAGGCATCTCTAAACAACATCATGACCATATTGCAAAATTTACTAGGAAATCCTATAGCCTTGAGAATTTTAAATATAAAAGACCATTCAACTTGATCATATGCTTTTTCATAATCCAAAAGAAGAATTCCAACATTTTGATTGGAATACTTAGCCCACTGTAGTGCTTCCCAACTTGTAATGAAGTTCTCAAGAATGTATCTGCTTTTAATAAAACTTGTTTGAGTGGAGCTTATTATCTCTGGCAGAATATCTCTAACTCTTAATGCAAGCACCTTAGCAATCATTTTGTAGGAGACATTTAATAAGGTTATGGCCCTCCAATTTTTGATAAGTGTCCTATCTCCTTCCTTGGGAAGGAGCTTGATAATGCCTTTGTTAATTTCTCCTCCCAAGGAGCCTCTATCAATAGACTCATTATACAACTCAAATAGGTCATCTACTACCCACTCCAAGGATGCCTTATAGAATTCCACCAAGAGGCCATTTGCACTAGGGGATTTCCCATTCTTCATAGATTTAATTGTTGTTTCAATTTCATCTTTTGAGATTGCTTTGTCAAGTTGTCTTTTCATCTCATCATTTACCTTTTCCTTGCAATTTTTTTCACATATCTCTTGAGTCTCTTTGCAAGCATCTTTGGAATCTTCTACTTTGAATAAATTGACAGAAATTTTTAAAGGCATTCAAAATATCTTTTTGGTTGTTAAAGGTGACTCCATTCTCAACAATAACTCCTATGTTCTCTTCGATGTTTTTAGATTTAAGGAGATTTAAAAAGTATTTTTTACCTTTGTTCCCATCTTCTGACCAATTCAGTTTGGCCCTGATCTTTGCACTTTGAGTTTTCCTAATTTGCACCTTTCTTAGTTTGTGTTTGATTTCCCCCAGGATTTTTACTAGATTTTTCTTATTGGGATTAGCTTGGACTAGTTCTTCAATTCTAAGATATTCTTCTTGCAAGAAAAGTTCCTTTTTTTTCCTATCTAGTGCATACTTTTTCCTAACAATTTGAAAAACAACCTTACAAGCATCAACCAATCTATTCCAATATATAGAGGCTTCTTTATTCTTATAGTGTAATTTACAGATATTTCTAAGTGTTTTGATACCATTCAGACTGTCTTGATCATTAAGAAGCTCACAGTTTAGTTTGAAGGAGGTATTCTTCTTATTTTTTTATATTTTCTTCCTAGTTCTTGATTTGTATCACAATTTTGATAGGATGGTGATTTGAGAGAGGATTCAGGATGACTTGCACTTTGTTTGCATCTTTTCTGGGTTGGATCAAGAATGTGTTTTTGTCTAAGTAAAATCTATCCAATCTATAGTGAATTCTTTTGCTTGCTTTTTGACAATTGGACCAAGAGAACCAGATTCCACTGTTGTTCCTCTTTTCACCTTCTAATGGGTCAAACAGGTTTATAGATTTCTTTAGCCTCTGCCAGAAATTTTTTTCATTACTTTTCCACCCCATGGAGTTACCTCCCTATTTATCTTCTAGATGTTTAATCATATTAAAATCTCCCCCAAACACCCAGGGTACCCTTGGTAACTCAGTGGTCATCCATTTCCATAATTCTACTCTGTTTTAATTTTCATTAGGGGCATAGATTGAACAAAGATCAATAGGCATCCCTTTCATATCTAAGGTGATCCAAATACACCTATTGCATGGGGAATGTCCTGAGCCTTAGAGAAGCTTTTCTCATTTCCTATTGAGAAAAATAGCATTACCCCCCCTTCCCCTTGCATGTTTAGTAGTGAAAGACACAACATCTCTCCAAATGAAATGTAAAGTATTTTCCATCATAAAACCTATTTCTTTGACTTCTTGGAGGAATAGGATGTCCATATTTTTGTTTTTATTACAGAAGTCTCTCACTGCATATTTCCTTTTAGAAGACTCTCATCCTCTGACATTCCATCTAAAGCATTGTAAAAAATTCATAGAGGATTAGTGACAGAGGCTATCTTTACCCTTGACCGGAAAAGCCATAGGTTAAGGCCTTTCATCTTTGCCTTTTTTACCCGGTTTAACTGAGCTATTTGTTCTACTCATATTCTTTCTTTTCTTGTTTTCCTCTTCCGAGGACTCAATGTCATGGGCTACTTTCTTCCCTTCATCCAAAGCTTTGTTATGGATTGCATCTTTCATAGACAAGGCAATGCTACTACCCTACTTTTGGAGGTCAATTGCTAACCCTAGGGGATCTACATCTTTAGTCTTGATGAATTCATTCTTAAGCATGTCCAACTTCTTTGTTTGGTCAACCACCTCCCTTATTTTGTCTAGGGCTAACCACTATGCATTTTTCTTCTTTCTTACTGTGATGAATCCATCTTCAAAAGGGATGTCTAGTTTATTAACCTCTGAGGGATTATCTTGATCTTTCATGGGCAGTTCAAGCTCTTCATCTTTTTCTAAATTATTAGAGTTTGTTGTTGGTTGAGTCTCCTCAATTTGGAAGATAAGATCTGGATCTTCATCCATTGAGTCCTTTTCCCCCAACTCATCTATGAAGAAGAGGCTTAGACTTTCATCTTGGGTGCTATTAGAGTCACCAACAACTTGGTGCTCACTGTCGAAAACTACGAAGGGCAACCCTCCACAAATATTCAAATTAAAATAATCAATTTTTTCACTTGATTTCCCCTCTACTTGTTTGGGGATAGGGTCATGTACTGTGTGTGCCCAAGAATTCTCCATGGGGTGGTTCCCAAAGTTTGAAGCCACATTCTCTAGGAATTCATTAGAGTTTTTTTTCTTTAGTGTCAAATGCTAGATTGTCTTTTTTGTATCTCCTATTTATACTAGGACAATCCTTCCTTTGATGGCCATCCATCTTACATAAGAAACAAGAGTTGAGCTCACCTAGCCCAACAAAATTGCATTGCACAGATTTATCTTCCTAGTTTATCTCCAGAATTTCTGGTATTTGAATTTCAATATTAAATGCAACAAGTAATCTTTCATCTAGATGTGGTAACGTAGACCTAGTTCCATCTACTTTTATAATTTTCCCAAAGGGTTTTATAATCTGTGGTAAGAAGCACCAAAATTAAACAAGGAGATTTTTGATAAGCACCCATCTAGGTATAGAAAATAATTAAATCTCATTGTGTGTGGTGCCTGGTGCCCAAGGAAATGCTTTGAAAAGTGTAGGTCCGATGTTCTAATAATCTTTTTCTACCACTTTCTTTTGCATGTTTTGGCTCTTGAAGAAAATAACAATTTTTTTGGTTTGAACCATTCTACAGAATGAAAAATGGATGCCTAATTTATTTCCCCAAATAGATATTAACCAATTATCAAAAAATCTTCTTGAAGGCATTTTTTCAATGTTTATGCATGTAAGAATACGACTATATTATTTAATCTAGATTCTTCATTTTTAACTGCATTGAGCATATCACCATTAGGACACAAGGAGATTTTCCTAGGCTGGACATGGAACTCACCTTGAAGTTGCTCGTCAACCTCGCCTCTTTTAGTTCTCTCCACGGAGAGTCCACTGATGTCTCCGAGTGCATAGTTGATCTCAAAGCCCACATTTTCTAGCGGAGTTTTGACATTTTCTTTTCTCAGAACTTCTCTATATGATTTCGTTTGATTGGGTTGAAAACTATCATCTACCCTAGCCTTGTTTTCCATTGTGCCTTCAATGCCGACATTAACTTCGAAGCACTTCCAAGTACAACCTTCATGAGGAAAAGCACATCAAAGTACCCAGGTGACACCAAGGTGACGAGAGCACCGTGAGGGTAGGGAAAAGGGGGTCACCCAATATGAAAAAATTAAACCAAGATAGGAAAAAGAAAGAAAATTTGATAACTTGTGTTACAAAGGAAAGTAATAAAACATAACGTACCACCTTTAATCCTAAGCCAAGGCCAATAATAGGCTTGAGATACATGCAATTTATATAAGAAAACAAAGAACAAAGAATGTTTCCAATGTAGGGAATGAACCACAAGAAGGATGCACACAGAGGATTTCAAAGAAACCCTCGTGAACCCTCTAGGATTCCTCCACTCTCCCACCACAATATTGTTCTCCTAATGTGAATTCTTTTGGATGTAATTGAGATTCATACATATATATATAGCTCTCTCTCTCTCTCTTATTTGAAGGGATGAATGAATGAATGATACAAAAGTGATTATTTGAATACTTGATATATGCTCTATACACGAAATCTAAAGCTCTCTATCTGTAGAATTATTTCTGCTATCATACTAACCCTTGCATGTATGTGAATAAGCTTTCTTCTTTCTCTAGGATCTCCTAATTTGTGACTAGTATTGCAACATTAAGTCCAATTAGGGTTTTGTGGTGAGTTTATTCCATTTATGTTTGATCAGTATTATTTTATCAGTTATTTGCTTGTGCCTACCTAGGGCACACACTCTCTATCACACTTATATCTATTGTCGTGGAAGTGGGTGTTGGTAATTTTCTCTAAATCGGCAGAGGGTTTGCTAGTTCCAATGCATAGGCAGATTCAGACAATAGAGTATGGGAGGTTGCGTGAGCTGCCTCCCCTTCACTTTTGGTTTTGCCACACCAAGGGGGGGTCCCTATTTGATAAAGATGTAACATTTACTCTCCAAATGATAGAAATATTTAACTTTGTAATAACAGGTAGAATACTCTCATGTGTGGACCAAGACGTGTATGATACATCACAAGGTTGGCAACATTCTTGGACATATGTGTCTAGTTGGGTATGAGAGTCACATAGACGTATACATGAGAATGGCTTGTAACTGTCATTTGAGTTTCAAGGGGTTAGATTGATGCTTGCCTTACAAACATCACCCAAGAATGGGTATTTTAACTGTCTCTGCTTATGGATATCCCAGTTGACATACAATCTCCTCCACACTCAACCTAAAATGATTTAATCCACTCCTTGAATGGAAGTCTAAGATTAAGCATGCAATACATAAATCTGTATTCTAGAATTTGAGAAACCCTTAGCAAACAAATTCAGAAGAAGAAATGCATACAAGTGGAGACAGACAACAAAACACATGCAAGAAGCATTTTTCATATAACATTAACACTGAAATTGAACATATGTGCAAGATACAACTCAGATGCAACACATAAACTCCACAGAGATACAACACATAGGAAACGCTCTGTTTTTCATTATTCACACAAAAAATGCCCAAGTCTTCCACCCCTCAACAACAATTAGGCACACACCTCTAATATACTCAAAATGTGCCCCCAACAGAACCGTACCTGGTCAAATTAAAATTCTACCAATTACAATGCACTAAGAATAGCACCCAAATCAATCAATGCAGTAAGCAAAAGGAATGGCGAGGAGGAGCTAGACTCGAGCTCTACGCTGCCGTTTGAGGACACTCCTCATAAAATTGGTAGCTGGTCCATCACTCAGTCCATCGCGCTTCTACAATTAGCCAATAATGGCCCACCTACCCACGGGATGTAAAAATGAACACATCTGAAGTTCTCCTGCCCAAAACAAGTCTGAGGAAGCAAGGAAGACCAACTCTGCATCTTTAAAACCTGGCCGTTGATTTCGATTCCATTGCTGAGATAATGGGCATCAAAAACTATAAAAAAGTCGAGGGCCAATGATTACGTGCCACGTAGGCACTTCACATTCCTATCGCTGACCTTTAGCCTCCCCATTTTGCCTTTTTTGCCCTTGTATATGCATGAATGAATGCATATACAATCGCCACTGTTCACCTGCCAAAAACCCTTTGTATATGCAAGAGCAAATGCATATACAACTATTTGATATACAAGGCGGACCCCAAACCTATTTAGAACAAATTGAAATTCAATTCAGGTCTAGCTTGTATCCTTTCTTCTTGCATATTTCCTTGTATATGTGCATGTGCATTTGCCTCATACATACAAGGCGGATTTCAAAATTTAATGATGCATGCTGAAGTTGCTTTGAAATCCGGCTTGCATCTTAACCCTTGTATCTTTCGAATGTACATTGGCACATACAAGCACCCAATATACATGCTATGGACCTAAAACATTATTCACTGCATTTGATTTTCAATCAGGTCTGAAATGTATATTTCACCTTTGTATATCCGCGATATACAACTCACACATACATGCAAGCAGCGGACGCCAAGAACCTATAGAACAAAATGAAAGCACCATCAGGTCTGCCTTGCATCCTCTTCCCTTACATATTTTTGAATGTATATCACATGTACATTCTCCTTTGTATATGAGATACAAAGCCCTTTGTATGTGAGGCAAACCCCACCAAATGCATCTCGTGCTGCTTTGTATATTTGCCAAACATACAAGACCATTTGCACTTTCCCATTGTATATTGCCAAATGTACATTTTCTCTTGTACCTTTTCATTGTATATTTGGCGAACATAAAAAGATCACCTGTTCATTGCACTGTATCACATGTATGTGCACCCTCTTGTATATTCGTTTGTATGTTTGAAATGCATGCTGGCGGCATTATATATAGCTCGATATACAAGACCACTTGTACATCGCACTGTAGCAGAAGCATGTCCGCCACCCTTGTACATTTTTCCTTTGTATCTCTACATGCAACCTGATATACAAAGCAAGAATATTCCCAAGAATCTACGAAAGATTCCCCTTTGTATATGCATATTCTAAGCCCAATATGCATTCAAAAATGCATCTAACTCATTTTTTTAAAGGCTGATAGAAATTTCTGACCCGCCAATGCACATTTTGACCTGTATGTATATACAAACACTTTTGTATATACAAAGACACTTTCACCTTAACTGATTTTTTGCATTTTTTAGCATTGCAGAGGTCGAAAGACACAGAATTTTTAGATTTTTTGGGAAGGGGCTTGCATATTTGAATGCTTGAATCTTTAGGAAGGTGCCTAGAGATTTAAGCACTAATAGAGGCTCCATCTGGGAATGCATGCCTCTTGCAAGCATGGTGAGAACCTCAGATCTCTGGGATGCAGACCAGTCCCTTATCCATTGGGCACAGAGTCAAACATTGCACCAACCTACATCACCAATCACACTTGGTGGCCTAAGGCCACCAAGAAAGAAAAAACCTGTGTCTTCCTTTGTCAAATACCTTATTTTCATCTGATATCACTAAATCAGGCCTGAAGAAGCTGCCATGATCTGACCACAAACAAACCTTATCATTTGCATATACAGTTATCTCATTGAGCTTATCCTTGTCAACCTTATGCAAACAACCCTCAACATCAGGCAACATGTGAATGCCATATTTATCAAATAGTGCATATTCAAATGAAATATAACACATGTTATCATCTATGTTAGCATTATGCATTGCAAAATGATCTCCTAGCTGGACTGAAAACTGAAAGCACTCAAAGTCCATCATGCAGCTAGGAACATCCGGGCTCATCTTATCACAAGCTGGCATATCAAAGAAAAAGCTTTCAAATCCATAGTTGTGCACATCACGCACACAACCATCAGCTTGACCAAGCTGGAAAAGATCAGGCTCTGGCACCTCTCTGCAATATTTTTCATGATGTATGGTGGTTTCTCTTTCATCAGGATGAAAAATAGAATCCATATCAACAACAGTGCCCTGATTTTCACCATACTCAAATAGATCCTCATCACTATATATGTCAAAAAAGGTTGATCCAAGTGTTTCAACTTCATCATGGTATGCCGCTAGTTCATGGGCAGCAGAACATGCATCTTCATTATCAGTGAATTCCCTTTGTGAAGGAGTATCAGCCTGTATGGCATGAGCAAAACCATAATCAAATGAAGAATGATCATGCTTAGCAATAGCACCTGTTTCAATCTCTGACTACTCTTCATCATCTCCATGTGTCTGAAAAGAAGGCATTGATTCACACATAGAACTGCTGCTCTGTTTGCTTATTTCTTCTCTATCCTGAGCACAATATTCATAATCATCTCCACAAATCCATTCAAACAGATGTTCATTACTATCCATAACCACATCATTATTTTTAGAATCAGATACCTTAACCTTGCAATGGGAGTCACCACTAATCCTTTCATTGGCATCCTCAACTTGTGAACAATCAAGTTGAGCATTATCATCAATATGTTCAAGTATAGCATTCTCAACTATTATATTTTCATTTTCATTTTTATCTTCACATGATGCCATAATCACTTGGTCATTTGCAGCCTTATAACCATTATTCATACCAAAACCTATGGACAGGGAATTCTGCATGTGCTCATTTCTCATTTTTTCTATATTTTTTAAAAACTTGTATGCCATCTGCATACTTGTTATCTTGAATTCCCTCAACAATGCACTAGAGCCCTCCTCGAAAGATTCAAAATATATGCTAACATAGGTTGAAGTATCAAGTCTGAAGCCTTTAGGGATTTGTGAAAGGGCAACTGCAAATCTATGACTGAAATCAATAGCGGGCTCTTTATCTTGTCTTCTGATTTCTATTAATCTTGCAACAAGATCAGCAGGTTCTCTTGCAAATTCTTTTCTAAAACAGTCAGCAAGTTTATCCCAAAAGGCAAAGAATTTCTTTGGAAAGCTCAAAAACCAATCTCTGGCTCTAGCACCAAAGGATCTAACAAAAAACCTCATCCACATATGCTCATCTCTAAATGAGTTTTTCTCCATGAATTTGTGAAAATTTTGGATATGTGCTCCCCCATCACACACATTGTGTCCATTAAATCTAGGCATCTGATTGTAAATTTTAGCAGGCATACTTTCAACTTGATAATCAACCCATGACAAATCTAATTGGTCATACAGAGGATCAAAAGAGCTTACAAGAGGGTTATCATTTTGACTGGCAGACACAATAGGGTTACTACTATTTAACTGAGCCTGCAGGGCTTCTAAGGATATCAACCTATTCTTTATCTCTTCAATTTTTTTACTCAATACATCATCCCCCTCTTGACTGAGTATGGGTGAATACATACTTGGATTCATATAAACTTCACTCTTAGACATCATATGTCTATCTAAGACTTAAGGCTTCCCCTTGGCATCTAACTTATGCAATAAAACAACAAATATAAATGGAAAGGAGCTAGGTACCTTTTCTCATCCAGATGCTGAAACTTTGAAAAAAATATTTTAGATCTCAATAACATACATCATCCTTTCATGTGCACTAAAACTTTTTTTTTTAGAGTCGCCACCTCTCCAAAGAGGATAAAAATTTCAAACAGCTGAAAGCTCATCAAACATTTTTCTGAGTTCATATCACCAGTAGAGACTTCACATTATTTGACTCTTGTCCCCAGCAGAGTTGCCAATTCTTGTTGGTAATTTTCTCTGAATCAGCAGAGGGTTTGCCAGTTCCAATGCACAGGCATATTCAACCAATAGAGTACGGGAGGTTGCGTGAGCTACCTCCCCTTCACTTATGGTTCTGCTGCACCAAGGGGGGGTCCCTATTTGATAAAGATGTAACATTTACTCTCCAAATGATAGAAAGATTTAACTTTGTAATAACAGGTAGAATACTCTCATGTGTAGACCAAGACGTGTATGATACATCACAAGGCTGGCAACATTCTTGGACATATGTGTCTGGTTGGGTATGAGAGTATGCAAGGGTCCTAATCCTACTCCTACAAACTAACAAGTGGAAGTTATGAAAAGATGCATTTGATGGTTTTGATGCAAGGCAGGGGCTTTGGATCGTAACTACTTCACAAGGGCAGACCGGTGCCTATCTCAGGGCAAGGAGTCACATAGATGTATACATGAGAATGGCTTGTAACTGTCATTCGAGTTTCAAGGGGTTAGATTGATGCTTGCCTTACAAACATCACCCAAGAATAGGTATTTTAACTGTCTTTGCTTATGGATATCCCAACTAACATACAATCTCCTCCACACTCAACCTAAAATGATTTAATCCACTCCTTGAATGGAAGTCTAAGATTAAGCATGCAATACATAAATCTATATTCTAGAATTTGAGAAACCCTTAGCAACTAAATTTAGAAGAAGAAATGCATACAATAAGTGGAGACAGACAGCAAAGCACATGCAAGAAGCATTTTTCATATAACATTAACACTGAAACTGAACATATGTGCAAGATACAACTCAGATGCAACACATAAACTCCATAGAGATACAACACATAGGAAATGCTTTGTTTTTTGTTATTCACACAAAAATACCCAAGTCTTCCACCCCCCAGCAACAATTAGGCACACATCTCTGATATACTCAGAAGGTGCCCCCAACAGAACCGTACCTGGTCAAATCAAAATTCTGCCCATTACAATGCACCAAGAATGGCACCCAAATCAATCAATGCAGTAGGCAGAAGGAATGGCGAGGAGGAGTTGGACTTGAGCTCTACGCCGCCATTCGGGGACATTCCTCATAAAATTGGTAGTTGGCCCATCACTAAGTCCATCGTACCTCTGTAATTAGCCAATAATGGCCCACCTACTTGTGGGATGCAGAAATGAACACATCTGAAGTTCTCCCACCCAAAACAAGTCTAAGGAAGCAAGGAAGACCAACTCTGCATCTTTAAAACCTGGCCGTTGATTTCGATTCCATCGCTGAGATAATCGGCATCAAAAACCACAAAAAAGTTGAGGGCTAATGATTACGTGCCACGTAGGCACTTCACATTCCTATCACTGACCTTTAGCCTCCCCATTTTACCTTTTTCACCCTTGTATATGCATGAATGAATGCATATACAATCGCCACTGTTCACCTGCCAAAAACCCTTTGTATATGCAAGAGCAAATGCATATACAACTGTTCGATATACAAGGCGGACCCCAAACCTATTTAGAACAAATTGAAATTCAATTCAGGTCCGACTTGTATCCTTTTTTCCTACATATTTCCTTGTATATGTGCATGTGCATTTGCCTCATACATACAAGGCAGATTTCAAATTTTAATGAGGCATGCTGAAGTTGCTTTGAAATCTGGCTTGCATCTTAACCCTTGTATCTTTCGAATGTACATTGGCACATACAAGCGCCCAATATACATGCTACGGACCTGAAACATTATTCACTGCATTTGATTTTCAATTGGGTCCGAAATGTATATTTCACCTTTGTATATCCACGATATACAACTCACACATACATGCAAGCAGCAGATGCCAAGAACCTATAGAACAAAATGAAAGCACCATCGGGTCCGCCTTGCATCCTCTTCCCTTACATATTTTCAAATGTATATCACATGTACATTCTCCTTTGTATATGAGATACAAAGCCCTTTGTATGTGAGGTGGACCCCACCAAATGCATCTCCTGCTGCTTTGTATATTTGCCGAACATGCAAGACCATTTGCACTTTCCCATTGTATAATGCCGAATGTACATTTTCTCTTGTACCTTTTCATTGTATATTTGGCGAACATAAAAGATCACCTGTTCATTGCACTATAGCACATGTATGTGCACCCTCTTGTATATTCGTTTATATGTTTGAAATGCATGCTGGCGGCATTGTATGTAGCTCGATATACAAGACCACTTGTACATCGCACTGTAGTAGAAGCATGTCCGCCACCCTTGTACATTTTTCCTTTGTATCTCTACATGCAACCTGATATACAAAGAGGGAATATTCCTAGGAATCTACGAAAGATTCCCCTTTGTATATGCACATTCTAAGCCCAATATGCATTCAAAAATGCATCTAACTCATTTTTCCAAAGGCCGATAGAAATTTCTGACCCACCAATGCACATTTTGACCTGTATGTATATACAAAGACACTTGCACCTTAACTGATTTTTTGCATTTTTTAGCACTACAAAGGCTGAAAGACACAGAATTTTTAGATTTTTTGGGAAGGGGCTTGCATATTTGAATGCTTAAATCTTTAGGAAGGTGCCTGCAAATTTAAGCACTAACACTGGGAACACTTACACGGAGGTTTGACTAAGGCAAGCCTCTATATAGAACCCAAACATCAACCAACAGCTATTCTAAGATCAAGTACATGGCAGAAAGTAAAAGTTTGGGCAATACAAACAAGAAACTACTCTGTCTGCTTTGACTGTAGGAACATACACATAATAGAATTCTAGTGGCTGCAGGAACATTCAATGCTAGATTTAACTAAATGCTTAACAGAAAATGTAACTAAACTAGAGGGTGGAATTCTCACCAAGTGGGTCCCCTTGGATGAGTATTCCCTAAGACAAATGTAAACTCAGAAATGCGAACTTACAACTTCATTTTATTCATTGGAAAAGATGAGTACAACTAAACATTATAATTGTATTACTGAAAATTGGATAATGCAAGTACAATCTATGATTAATCAACAACCCCTCAGAAGGAGCATCAGAGTCTTATTTATAGAAGGAAAACTACAAAACTAGCTACCTAGCAAGGCGGTCAACTCCAACAGAATAGGAGGACGCCCCATTATGGAAAACATAGAAAGTGGAAAGGAGGTTACGCATGTAGGGAATCTAGTCAAGCAAGTTGCTTTAATGCAGATCTAGCATAACAGTAACTCCTAAATTTGCTCAACAAGTATTTAAGATTAGTTACAAGGCAGTTGTCTTTCCTCCATTTGACATTTGAATGATCACCATGTTTGACTTTTTATGGTAAGCGACCAACCAGCAGAATCTTCCTCTACTTTATGGATGTCGATTATATCTGCATAACAATATTAGTACACACAATAATTGCACATCCGTAACTACCTTGGAGTAATATTCATTAACCATATGTAAAATTAACATAGATAGTTCATATAGCATGTCTTTGTCATAAAAGAATATAAGGAATGACCCATGCTCAACAAGTTATAGCTTTGAGGCAATGACATAAAAAGATCAGGATTAAAGTCCCAAAGTCCAAGATAACTACAGCAAGTGGATAATAAAGTTTAACAAAATTGAGTCATAAACTAGACTCATCACTCTCGCCAATCTAAGACTTTGTTGGTCCTCCAATAGAGGAAGGGTTGTTTTTTTGCTTGGTTAATGCCCTGAAATTAGCAATTGCCAATTGTCCTATATCAATTTCTCTGGTGCGTGAGTTAGGATTCCAATAGAACCCTTGCTACCTATCCAGCCTATTCCATCTTTGTCTCTCTTCAGCAATATCATACTGGTAAAATCTATAATTTGACACAAGCCACACTATGATAGGTGGTTGAAAGATTAAGGGAAGCTAGAACTGCCCCTTTGTCCTCTCAATCTGTATATATCTATCCACTCTTTTACATGCTACAGCATAATTTAGCTCATCAAACAAACTATTCCACCTTTGTGTCAAATGTCCCTCCATAGATTCTCCAATAGTGTGTGCAATCTTCTCATATTCTCTGTAAGCTGCTTCTCTCTCAGGCAGGATTCTATTACCATAGCTTGGCCTATAAAGCATCCTATGCCAATCATTGAAAATGCTTCCTAGATTTCCAGATTCAGCTCTAATGGGCAATGGAGTGCTGAATTCTAATTGCTTATAAGCCCTGAACTGTTATCCCCAACTAATCTCATTTTGCACCCAGGACATAAATGCCCTCAATTGAACATCCCCAACATACAACAAGGGGTTCCACTCATGGTCTTGGGACACAGAAAAATTATGTGAATAGATTTCACAAAACAAATTCTTTATTTCTGGAGGAGCAATCCTATAAGCATTGAAAAATTCAAGAGGAGATTCAATGGAAGGGTTCAAACCAGAAACAATCCTTGCTAACTTAAAAGAGAGATATCTTTCCTTTAAATGCAGAGCATCGACTCTTGGGAGAGTCCTGCATTCTAATACCTAAGGCACCAAAGCTGCCATATTATCCACTCTTTCTTTTAAAGTTGCAATTTCTGCATTCTTGTCTTTAATCTCTTCATCCTTCTTTTGAATTTCATCCTTTAATCTATGTCTCTCCTTCTTCCATTCTTCTTCTCTCCTCTGCATCTCATTCCACAAATTCATGGCTACCATGTGCATTGAAAAATTAGGAGGTCTATGTATTCCTACCAAAGGCTTTCCTAGCACAGATGGTTGACCTTCATATAGCATAGGTTGTAGGGTTTTTGATTGCTCAACCAATTCTAACTGTAGGGTGTCTTGCTGCATGAACTCTTGTTTATCTTCATGTTCCTATCTCTCAATATGCTCAGCAGCAGTGGCAAGGTCTGCTAGGGTTACATCTATTGCTTCCTCAATTATGTCTTTTTCTACATCATTCACATGCCCCATTGGGGCCTCTGTATCCTCAACTGTCATTTCTTCAATCCTAGGGCTTGTCTACGTAGACGCATCGGAGGCAGGCTCAGCAGGTCTTGATTTACTAGAAGGACTCTCATGTTTCTTTTTAGCTGTAGGAAGAATAGTGTCAGCCTTCCATTTCCTAGAGCGCATAACCTTCCTTTCTGCGGTTTACTTTTTGGTTTTACCCTTCTTTATTTCTACCCTTCTCCTCTATGACCTAGTTTGAATTAAATTGCTAAGAGGAATATCCTCATCATTAGAATTTGAAGAACTTTATGCTCTGCTTCAGAAGAGCTAATCTCAATAGCTTGTTTTGCTATAGGAGGGTTTGCATTGGAAGTTGAAGTTCCCAAAGTAGCTTCAACAAAACACACCCTTCTCCTAGTTCTATGATGTTGTGGCACAACCACAGGTTGCAAATGGCTTGGTCTTATTTGATCAATATTTAGAAATTCCTCCCAAGTCATATCAGACACATCATGTAGAGACTTTTCAACTAGCAATTTGATCAAACAATGGTGAGAGACAGAATTAGGCCTACCTTTTTGGGTCTCGACGGCCATGATTGAGAGAAGGTGGTGGTGGTGTTCACCTAGGGTTAGGGTTCTGAATTTGAGTCTGCAGTTTCCTATGTTTATTCCTTCGAACCCTTAGTGCCTTAGTTTGAATTGTTCCTTGACCTACATGTGGTGTTTTACTGATTTTTCCTATCGCACTTGAGAAAAATGTTAAGTTTTTGTATGTGCAATTGCAAATGTATGTTGGCAAGCTTGTGAAATCTCTAATCGGCCTCCAAAAAATGATGAAGAATTGAGTTATATACATTTTTTATGCATATCAGGTTGCATATACAAGGGGGAATCTATCATAGATTCCTAGAATATTCCCAATTTGTATATCGGGTTGCATGTGGAGATACAAGGGAAAGGTATACAAGGATGGAAGATACATTGCTCGCATATTCCAAGAAAGATTCCCTGTTTACATGCGAAGGTAAATGTATGTTCGGTGATATACATTGATAATGTATAAAGGTAGAGATGCATTTGATGGGGCCCGCTACTTGTATACAGTGATTGTATGTTCGAACATACAATGAAAGTGCATTCCAAAGATGCAAGGTGGACCCGAAGTTGTTTTCAATTTGTTCTATAGCAGTAGTGATGTCTGCGGCTTGTACATTGCATTTGTATATGCGATGTGTAACGAACTGTGCAAAGGAGAGAGAAAATGGGTCGAGCCTACCAGTTGTATGCAATGGCAGTTGTATGTACACCGATATACATTCAAAACATACAAGTGAAAAGATGCATTCCAGACCCGAATTGAATTCCAAGATGCTTCATACAAGTTTGGGGTCTGCAGCATGTATATTGGGTGTTTGTATGTGCCAATATACATTGCGATGATACAAATAGAGGATACAAGCTAGATTTCAAAGCAACTTCAGCATGCTTTATGAAAATTTGAAATCCGCACCTTATATGTATAAGGTGAATGTATATGCAGATATACATTGCGACAGGTGCAATGAAACGCATGCATTTCAGACCCGATGGGGAAATCAAATGCGGCAGGTTTTTGGGCTGTTTGATCTCAGCGATGGGAAACAATCGACGGCCAGGTTTTAAAGCTGCAGTGTGAGTTTTTCCTGTGCAAGTGCAGCTATTTTGAGCGGGAAAACTTCTGATGTATCCGTTGCTGCATCCCACGGGTAGCTGAGCATTAATGGTAGTTTTGTATAGGCATCGATGGATGAAATGATAGGTCAACCACCTGATTGATAAAGAAAATCCCTGGGCGGCGGTGCAAATCCCGAGCATACCTGCTCTTTCCTCTTTGTCCCTCTACTGCATTGATTATTTTGAGCACCATTTTTCATGCATTGTATCTAGCAATTTTTTGGCTTGCCTTGTAAATTTTGCTGAGTACATGGTCTTGGTATGAAGCCAAACGGTGCTATTCATTTTGTGTGTGGAAAACTGGACAAATTTTGGTGCTGTGACACAATACAACTTCATTGGTGGTCTTGTTCTGGATGTTTTATGAGTTTATGAGTCTCATGTTGTATGTTCCAGGCATAAATTCACTGGTTTCATGCTGTTTTATATGAGAAATACTCTGTTGCATGTGTTTAATCATTTGTCTCCAAGCTGTGGGCATATTTTCTCTTGAATCAAGATAGCTAAGGGTTGTTAAGATTTAGAAATATAGTTTTTTCTATATTGAATGTTTAATCTCCTACCTTTATTCAAGAAACAAATTAAATGTTTCAAGTTAATCATTAAGAAGGTATATTGCAGCATGGATACCATTAAATATGAATGACTAAACACCTAGTTTTGGGGAGTATCTGTAATGCAGGTACTTAACAAACCCCCCTTGAAACCCAATCTTTGGTATATATTTATGCTGAATATTCACATGTGTATGTCTATTGACTCTGAGCCCAGGATAGGCACCAGTCTAGTCTTGTATTGAGGTTACATCCCAGGTCCTAGTTTTGCATCCAAATACCAAAATCAAATTAAAACTTCAAATACAAACCATTAGGACTTTAGAAGTAGTTTTAGGACCGAAATCCTCTGTCTACAACTGAACTTAGGCCCAAGGCTAGCCTCTTTGCACTTATCTCTCAGTTTTGGTCTGCATAAGAGATGATTTATCTGCTTTGTGTCAATATCCCAACTAACTTGTAGATGCATTTCATGAATGTTGAGTAGGGAATACCCCCCTTGGTTTTGCAGAGCCTAAAGAAGAAGAGGAGATATTTATAGAGTCTATCTCTTATACTATTGGCCCCTGGCCCATGAATCCTGTTGATCACTGATGGCTACCTTGTAGGGATAACTACGAATAAGCATCTAGTTTGGGAAACACACCAACAGATTTGGCAACTCTGCTGGGGATTTAGTAAGGACCTTGATAAAACTAATTCCTACTTATAGGTGGCGACTCTGAGTAATCTCCCAACAGATCAAAGTGAAATTTATATGTAGGGGGGAAGATCCCAACGTAACCCTTTGCTTGAAGAATTACCCATAAGAATGATGTATAGGAAAAAGGGGGTTGTTCAGGCTAGTCAAGAGGGTTCTCCCAATCCCAAAAATTGTGGTAATAATCAAAACAATCCAAGATCTTAAGAGAGGACAGAGCCTTATTTTTCAAACACAGAAGCTGAAATCCAAAATGTATATGAGAAACAACAGGGTGGTGCTTTGAGAATGAGGTCAGAAGTGTTTCAAGAACACCCTTTCTTAGATCCTAGTGACATATTTGAAGAGGTTGAATCTCCACAGGATGATGATGATGACCAGAATGGAATGAGACCATCCTCTTCTATGCTTAGAGAGGAAGAATTAGCCAAAGAAATCAAGAGTCTGAGAGTAGAATTAGAATATTTGCAAGCAGTAAAAATTAGAGATGACATGAGACAGAAAGTACAAGCTCTGAGAGTTGCTCAGAATGATTCAATTCCTACCCTTGAAAATGCAAATATGCAGAGAAATCAGCAAAGAAATGAAGTCCAGGATCAGCATAATGATCAAAGATGAAATGCAAATAATGCTAGAATACCATTAAATAATGTAAGAAATCAGAATGTCAATAGAAATGCCAATGTTAATCAATATGGTAGACAACCGATGCAGCTGGACAGATTCAGACTTGTTTTTGATGGCATTCCTGGTTACCCCAATCCTATTGACAAACATGTGAGGCCGTAAGTGCCAAAGTTTTCAGGAAATAATACTGTGTTAGGAGAAGACCACTTAAAAGCTTTTCAGAATATCATGGACAACTTTGAGGTTGAGCATGAAGATGTTTTTATGAAATTATTTATGCAATCCTTAGTTGATGAGGCTAGAGAATGGTACAAGGGTTGCCTGACAGGAGTATTTTATCATGGGATGACTTCAGAAGAATTTTCAAAGAACAATATGGTGACAAAACTAATCCTAGCTTTTTCATAAATGACTTCACTGGAATCACCAAAGGATCGAATGAACAGGTTGCTAATTTCAATGCTAGATTCATGAAGGTACTGAACAAATTGCCACATCACCTGAGGCCTAATGAGCATATGTGCATAATGTTGTACATAAATGCTTTTGATGCTAAAATAGCTTATGGATTAAGAGATAAGGGACCTCACAGCCTCAGGGATGCTTTCAAAATTGCAACAAATATTGAAAATAATAGAAAAGCGTCTGGTAAGACAAATAGAAGAGATGATGTAAAAATTCTCCAAAATCCAAATACCAAAGCGTTCAAGGCAGTGCATCTACTTCTGAGGATAAATTAGATAAATTGACAACTATTGTCAAGGACCTGAGCTATAGAATGGTTAAAAATGAAAAAGGGGTAGGTCCTGACAGGCAAGTTTACCAAAGGCAAGAAAGAAGACCATCAGTACATGATATGCCATATAATACCAATTGGCATAATGGTAAACCCATTCTTCCAAACAGTAACACAAATTCAAAGACTCAAAATGTTAAGGAGACACCTGACCCTTTGAGGAAAGCTGTTAATAGTGTTAATGACACCCCATGGTGCATAATATGTCATATGCCTCACTCACAGTCACAATGTATGATTGCTTAGTCTTTATATAATAATGTTGTTGCCTGTGATGAGTGTAATGAACCACATTACATGGAAGATGACAATGTCAATATGATGTCTACAAACAGGGAGTATCCTTCTCATGATGTTGATGCAAGCACAAATAATGAGATTCAAGTCTACCAGCAGTTTCCCTGTAAGGAAGATGATGAGGATAATTATGCTTATGCTCAGGACTCACACAATTTCTTGAATAATTTGAGGAGACCATCTGATGAAGAAATTAGAGCCTTCACAGCTACAATAGTGGATTAAGTTAAAAGTAGTTACAATCTCAAGGGTAAAACTCAAGTAAGTAACTCGCACCAACCAGAGAATACTTTTGTGAACCAACCAATGCATAGTCATAAAGGGACTGAACCACAAAAGAAACAATGGAGCAACAATAAGCAATTTTTTAAGCAAAAAATAGGTCATGATCCTCAAGGACCAGAAAATAGGATCCCCCAGGTTGAGGATCAAAATAAAAATTTTCAAATCAAGAATGACAGTCAGGGAGCCATAAAGGTTAAAGCTGGATCATCTCAGGATAAAAATAAAACTGTGGAACAGGCTACAACTGCTATTCAAAATTATGCTCCTTTTGACATATCTCAAGTCTTGTCTCAGATAAAAGTTTTTGTTCCATTGATGGAGCTAATGAAAGTTGAAGAGTTCAAAAATAAAACATTGTCCCTAATTTCAGGAGTACCCTGTCAGGCTAATTAGAATATTGAGACTCAGGGTAAGAAACAAGCCATGTGTATTGATGAGGATGAGACTTCTGAAGTTTTTTTGGGGATGACCATGACAAAATGCCCTTCACAAGTTGAGCCATTCTATGTCTCCCTTGTTATAAATGGAAAAGTAATTAAGAATTGTATGCTAGATTCAGAAGCATCAACAAATACCATGCCTTTGACTATCATGTAGCAAGTTGGACTAAAAATAGACAAGGCGTGTGGAAAATTCTATGCCATGGATGCTAGAGAAGTACCAATCATTGGAATTATGAAAGATGTAGATTTCAGATTGGCAGCATATCTAGGAAAAACCTACAAAATGAATATAACAGTTGTTGATATCAAGCCACAATATGACATGTTGTTGTCAAGAAGATGGGCAACATTAATTGGTGGGAGTATGCAATTAGATTTGTCATATGCCATGATCCCAATGAATGACAAGGATGTGAAATTGATCAGAGAAGAAAGGTCATCAGACATAGTTGAGGATCAAGAGTCAAAGGAGCAAATATGTTTTGTGGACACTGACTGTGATAGTTTTAGAGTTGTCTTGGATGTTCAAGGAAACAAAGGGAGAGATGTTTGCATTCAAGAACTAGACCAGCAGGGTCTTTGGACCATGTATTTTGATGGAGCCTATTCAAAGGAAGGCTTTGGTGCTGGAGTTGTGTTTTTATCTCCAACTAGTAAGCTTCTACAATTTTCTTTTTTGTTGAAGTTTTCCTGTACAAATAATATTGCAAAGTATGAAGCCCTATTGTTAGGATTGAATGTAGCTCTGAAGCATGGAATCAAGATGCTCAAAGTATTTGGGGATTCAGAGTTAGTTGTTTCCCAAGTTAGAGATAAGTATGCATCAAAAAATAAGAGATTAAAACAATATAAGCATGATGTTTGGGATACAATTGAATTGTTTGATGCTTTTTCAATAAGCTAGAAGAGAGATTGAAAAATGTCATGGCAGATTTTTTAGCTAATGTAGCCATAAGGCCAGATGATATAACTCTATTAGATATTACAAATGTTGAGGTCAAGCTTAGACCTATAGTGCCAAATAATGTATATAGCTAGCAAGTATTTGATGATGAAAAAGATTTACTAAGATTTCTACATTGCATTGATGAGTATGAGAAACAGAAAGTAGATTTTTAAAACTTTGTGGAGGTTGTAGATGGGAAAGAAACTCTCTTAGGGAAGGAGGTAATTCAACTCAAGACAAATAAAATTCCTAGAGGGCTGGTAGCTTTAGAGAGAGCTTTTGACAATAGGAACCAATTTGTTGCAAAGGCATCTCTAACAAACAAGAATGATTTAGAGGAGATAAACTTGGGGACATATCATGCCCCCAAGAAGGTGTACATGGCAAATAGCTCAAGCCACATATCAAAACTATGATGATTGCATTACTGAGAAAGTATAAGCATGTCTTTGCCTGGTCATATGAGGACCTAAAAACTTATAGAGAGGATTTGTTTCAGCATGAAATTTCTTTGAAGCCTGGAGCTAAACCATTTAGACAAAAATAGAGACCTATCAACCCAACCTTAGCTACTAAAATGCAAATAGAACTTATGAAGCTTAGGGAGGCTAGAATAATCATGCCTATCAGACACTCAACTTGGGTGTCCAACCTTGTCCCAGTCAGAAAGAAAAATGGTGACATAATACTTTGTGTGGACTTTAGAAATCTGAATGTATCTTCTTTGAAGGACAATTATCCATTGCCAAACATGGAAGCCATGTTATAGAAGGTGACTGGCTGTGAACTTCTATCTATGATGGATGGATTTTCAAGGTACAATCAGGTGAAGGTAAAAGAATCTAAACAATATAAACTCCTTTCACCACTCCATGGGGAACCTATGTTTATGTGAGAATGTCATTCAGACTGACAAATGCAGGTGCCACATTTCAGAGGACTATGGATGTTGCTTTCATAGGATTAATTGATTCAATCCTAGTTGTATATCAAGATGATTTGACAGCTTATTCAGAAAAGGAGGAGTAGCACTGTATGCACTTAGAGAAAATCTTTGTTAGAGCATAGGAATATGGCATCTCATTCAACCCAAAGGAGTGTGCTTTTGGGGTAGTGGAAGGAAAATTGCTTGTTCACATTGTTTCCAAGGAAGGATTGATCTTGAAAGGGTGGCTACGATTGACAAAATTTAGATCCCTAGAATAGTGAAAGGTGTTTAGTCTTTCTTTGGGCAAATTAATTTTGTTTGAAGATTTGTGCCTAATTTTGCAGAGACCACAAAAGATATCTCTAAAACGTTGAAGGGTGAGATTATCAAGTGGGAAGATGAAGCAACTAAATCATTTCAAAACATAAAAGAGGCTATAAAAATGGCTCCTATATTAAAATATCTTAATTTTTCTAAGCCATTTCAAGTGTTCTCATTTGCTTCTTTCCATACTATTGCTGCATGTTTACTGCAAAGAAATACAGAAGGTTTTGAACAACCTATAGCTTTCTTTAGTAGGTCATTGCAGGCTACTGAATTAAAGTATGACATCATGGAGAAGCAAGCATATGCATTGGTTAGAGTAATCAAGAGCTTCAAGCCATATTTGGTAGGCTCTCAGATAATTGCATATGTACCTCATGCAACAGTCAAGGATATCTTCACTCAGCAAGAGGTAACTGAAAGAAGATGCAGATGGATAAAAAAATTGTAAGAATTCAACATTGAAATACAAATCACAAAATTGGTAAGAGGGCAAGGTTTGGCAAAACTGATGACACAGTCAAATCTAGAGGCATGCCAAGTGAATGTAGTGCACAATGAAGTTATAAATATGTCAGAGTCTGAATGGTATAAGGACATAGTACATTATCTACAAAATTTGAATTGTCCTTCCCATCTCAGTGATAATCAAAAGAGGACCTTGAAGCTACATGCTGTTAAATACATCATTGTTCAAGGCAAGCTATATTGGAAAATTTTTGATGGTGTGCTACTCAGGTGTGTAGATGAAAATCAGGCTAAGGGTATCCTAAGCAACATGCACAATCGAGTGTGGTGGACACTATGCTGCCCAGACAACGACCCACAAAATTCTTAGAGCAGGCTATTGGTGGCTAACTCTCTTCTCAGATGCACAAAGAATGGTGAGAAAGTGTGATCCTTGCCAAAGGTTCTCAAGAAAGTTAAAGTATGAAGGTGCATTGCCCCTTAGGACTATAACTGTAGAAGCTCCATTTTAGCAATGGGGAATTGAATTTATAGGGGAAATCTCAGAAAAATCAAGTGGAGGACACGGTTGGATTCTTGTTGCCATTGATTACTTCACTAAATGGATTGAGGCCATTCCAACTAAAAAAGCTACAAGAAAGGTGGTGATGGATTTTATTTTAGAAAATATTGTTATCAGATTTGGAGTACTAGCTAAAGTGATCACAGATAATGCAATGTGCTTCAGGTCTGGTGAATTTATTGATTTTTGTAACAATTATGGAATAAATTTTTTACATGCATCACCATATCATACACATGGAAACAGTCAAGTAGAGTCAAGCAACAAAAGCCTCATGAAAATTGTCAAAAGGATGGTAGGCAAAAACAAAAGGGCTTGGGATTCAAAGCTAAAAATGGCATTATGGGCTGACAGAATAATAGTGAAGAAAGCAACTGGAAGGTCACTTTTTGAATTAGTATATGGTGCAACAGCTAAATTGCCTATAAACAACCTCCTATTAGTCTATAAATTCATACAAGAAAATGAAGAGGAGATTGAGGTCTCGATGATTGAAAGAATAAATCAGTTGGTTGCACTAGATGAAATGAGAAGGGAGGCACATAAAATGAACATCAAAAGACAACAAAAGGTAAAATATCTATTTGATAAAAGGGCTACAGAAAGAAAGTTTCAGATTGGTGATTTGGTCCTTGTATGGAATGCAAGGAACCAAGATAAGGGCAAGCATAGTAAATTTGAGCCCTTATGGGTGGGCCCGTACCAAATCAGTGACACTCATGGAGAAGATTCCTATTTTCTCCAGGCCCTAAGCGGTCAATTGTTGGAATTGCCTGTGCATGGTTAGTTCCTAAAGCCCTACTTCTCATAAATGCTTATCTTGCGTTCACAATGTAAATTAGATGTAAATATTATGTACATGCCTTGTGTGGTCAATCATGTTTTGAGTTTTGTGTTTTGTCTAGTCTGCCCCAGAGCAATTTGGTCCTCATGTAGTCTTGCGCCTGCGCGTCCCCAGTCAGAGCCACTGGTGGTGTTCACCTAGGGTTAGGGTTCTGAATTTGAGTCTATAGGTTCCTGTGTTTATTCCTTCGAACACTTAGTGCCTTAGTTTGAATTGTTCCTCGACCTACATGCAGTGTTTTACTGCTTTTTCCTATCGCACTTGAGAAAAATGTTAAGTTTTTGTATGTGCAATTGCAAATGTATGTTGGCGGGCTTGTGAAATCTCTAATTGGCCTCCAAGAAATGATGAAGAATTGAGTTGTATACATTTTTTATGCATATCGGGTTGCATATATAAGGGGGGATCTATCGCAGATTCCCAGAATATTCCTGGTTTGTATATCGGGTTGCATGTGGAGATACAAGGGAAAGGTATACAAGGATGGAAGATACATTGCTAGCATATTCCAGGAAAGATTCCCTATTTGCATGCGAAGGTAAATGTATGTTCGGTGATATACATTGATAATGTACAAAGGCAAAGATGCATTTGATGGGGCCCACTACTTGTATACAGTGATTGTATGCTCGAACATACAATGAAAGTGCATTCCAAAGATGCAAGGCAGACCCGAAGTTGTTTTCAATTTGTTCTATAGCAGTAGTGGCATCCATGGCTTGTATATTGCATTTGTATATGCGATGTACAACAAAATGTGCAAAGGAGAGAGAAAATGGGTCGGGCCCACTAGTTGTATGCAACGACAGTTGTATGTATTCCGACATACATTCAAAACATACAAGTGAAAAGATGCATTCCGAACCCGAATAGAATTCCAAGATGCTTCATACAAGTTTGGGGTCCACAGCATGTATATTGGGCATTTTTATGTGCCAATATACATTGCAATGATACAAATAGAGGATACAAGCCAGATTTCAAAGCAACTTTAGCATGCTTTATGAAAATTTAAAATCCGCACCTTGTATGTAGAAGGTGAATGTATATGCAGATATACATTGCGATAGGTGCAATGAAACATATGCATTTCAGACCCGATGGGGAAATCAAATGTGGTAGGTTTTTGGGTTGTTTGATCTTAGCAATGGGAAACGATCAACGACCAGGTTTTAAAGCTACAGTGTGAGTTTTTCTTGTGTGAGTGTAGCTATTTTGAGCAGGAAAACTTCTGATGTATCCGCTACTGCATCCCGTGGGTAGCTAAGCATTAATGGCGGTTTTGCATAGGCATCGATGGATGAAATGATAGGTCAACCACTTGATTGATGAAGAAAATCCTTGGGCGGCGGTGCAAATTCTGAGCATACCTGCTCTTTCCTCTTTGTCCCTCTGCTGCATTGATTATTTTGAGTGCCATTTTTCATGCATTGTATCTAGCAATTTTTTGGCTTGCCTTGTAAATTTTGCTCAGTACACGGTCTTGGTATAAAGCCAAACGGTGCTATTCATTTTGTGTGTGGAAAACTATACAAATTTTGGTGCTGTGACACAATACAACTTCATTGGTGGTCCTATTCTGGATGTTTTGTGAGTTTATGAGTCTCATGTTGTATGTTTTAGGCATAAATTCACTGGTTTCAGGCTATTTTATATGAGAAATGCTCTGTTGCATGTGTTTAATCATTTGTCTCCAAGTTGTGGGCATATTTTCTTTTGAAGCAAGATAGCTAAGGGTTGTTAAGATTTAGGAATATAGTTTTTTCTGTATTGAATGTTTAATCTCCTACCTTTGTTCAAGGAACAAATTAAATGTTTCAGGTTAATCATTAAGAAGGTATGTTGCAGCATGGATACCATTAAGTATGAATGACTAAACACCTAGTTTTGGGGAGTATCTGTAAGGCAGGTACTAAACAAACCCCCCTTGAAACCCAGTCTTTGGTATATATTTATGTTGAATATTCACATGTGTATGTCTATTGACTCCAAGCCCAGGATAGGCACCAGTCTAGTCTTGTATTGAGGTTACATCCCAAGTCCTAGTTTTGCATCCAAATACCAAAATCAAATTAAAACTTCAAATACAAACCATTAGGACTTTAGAAGTAGTTTTAGGACCGAAATCCTCTGTCTACAACTGAACTTAGGCCCAAGGCTAGCCCCTTTGCACTTATCTCTCAGTTTTGGTTTGCATAAGAGAGGATTTATCTACTTTGTGTCAACATCCTAGCTAACATGTAGATGCATTTCATGGATGTTGAGTAGGGAATACCCCCCTTGGTTCTATAGAGCCTAAAGAAGAGGAGATATTTATAGAGTCTATCTCCTATAATATTGGCCCCTAGCCCAGGAATCCTATTGATCACTCATGGCTACCTTGTAGGGATAACTGGGAATAAGCATCCAGTCTGGGAAAATCACCAATAGGTGGTATAGCACGTTTCGTACATTCATTCTTCTCCCATGCCTCATATGATTCAGCAATTTGAAATGCATAGAATGAAGGTTCAATAGACAACCTTCACAAGTAATGTACTTCACCACATGAACAACTACCTGTTTCCATGGCTCAGGCAGAGAGGTTCTTTTGGCTCCCTGCTTGTCTATAGTCAATTGAGGATCACTAGGGTTTGTAAATTTGGCCCTAGCTAACCTAGCATCTCTGGCAATAGGGTAATCTTTGCCATCAACAGGAAAACCTATAACTTCTACAATTCTTTCCTCAGTAGCCAACACCTCCAACCCTCTTACCATGGCTTTGCCCTCAGACAATGTCTGAGCAAATTCTAATGCAACATTTTCATCAAAACCATTTAGCTTCAAGAAATAGTCCATCCATCCACAATTTCTAAATTCAGCCTGGCTAAGTGCATCCTGCAACAATACATCATGAACTGTGGGTTCATTCTGAATTAATCCTCCTCCCATTGACTTAGTTGCCTGAAAACAATCGCACTGCAAAGTTTTTTTTTTTTTTTCTGTAAAAAGTTTGAACACTAACTTCACCTTCCTATAACCCTATTAAATTTTTAATAACTCATGCTATATGTATTTTCCTTTTTGGCTTCTTTTCTTGGGAAGGCAAGACAAGGGTGGTATAGGCAGTAATGAATGATCGATGAAGGCTTTCATCTCACTCTTGCAAGCTGTCATCTCACTCAGAATTCAAATCATTCAATTTTAAAATTTTACTGACATGCTGGTATAAAGCATATGGATGGACTGACACGTGGACATCATATTAACACTCCCTCCCCAACCTAAATTTGAGCATGTGTCCACACATGCGAAATGGTGATACGTGACAGGACAAGGAAGGGAATAATGACATGCTATGAGAAATATCGATATTAATGTACAATAATTATATGAATGAACCAAAAGATAATTAAGAGAGAATTATTAAAGTGTACACACCTTGATTTGTGGAAGATTGGTTGCAAAAATCATGGAGAAAGTAGTAGTTAATGCTTAAGAATTTATTGAGAAATGAATGAAAGTGGAATGGGATGAAGTGAGATGGGATGAAGTGTGATCAATACACATGATGGAAGAGAGAAGAATGGATATGGGTGGGTGGAAGTCTTTATTATGACAAGTGTCATACCTTGGTTAGCCAGAAGGAGGGACACTAGGTCCACTACCTTTAGCTATAGGAAGTTTAGGAGTTGCATGCTGAGTGAATTGTTGCAGGAATTCTTCTTTGGAGGCTGGCTTGTGATATAACCTATGTCAATGACCATTGACTAATAGCTTAAATCTAACAAGGTCAATAGTAGTAAGTTGAACAACACCATTGGAAAAAACTTTAGCAACCTCATATGGTCCTAGCCACCTTGTCTGTAATTTTCCTGCATTATCTTGATACCTTGAGTCATAAATCAAAGCCCAGTCACTAGGCTGTAATTTCTTATCTTAGATGTATTTGTCATGCCACATTATTCTCTGATTCTGCACCACTTCTGTATGATGTAAATCTACTTTTCTCATCTCATCCAAAGCATTGAGCTGCATGATTCTTTCTTTTTGTACCTTAGATAGATCCATCCCCAAGTCAAGTGTAGTCTGAAGAGTTTTATGTTCAAATTCAATAGGCATCATGGCTATTTTTCCATACAGTAACTCAAAAGGAGTAAAACTAGTAGTTGTTTTCCAAGTTGTCCTATAGGCCCAGACAACTTCTAGTAGCCTATTTGCCCAATCCTTCCTATGGACAGCCATAGTTTTGGTCAAAATGGATTCTATTTCTCTGTTAGTCACCTCAATTTGGCCATTAGCCTGAGGGTGATAAGGAGTAGATTTCTTGTGCCTTATGTTGTATTCATGTACTAGTGCTGCAACTAGAGTTGAGGTGAATTGAGCTCCTTGATCAGTCACTAATTCTTTGGGAACTCCATACCATGTAAAGATTTCCTCATAGAGAAATTTTGCAACCTTACTGTCTCTTACATGCTTCATGGCCTTAACTTCTACCCATTTAGTTACATAATCAGTGCATACTAAGATATAGGATTTACCATTAGATGGAGGATCAATGGGTCCTACAAAATCTAATCCCTACTTATCAAATGGAGTAATCACAAGCTGAGGATAAAGGGGCATCTCATCAGATTTTGTTGGCCATCCCATCCTTTGACAACTATCACATTTCTTGGTATATCTTGCTGCATCCTTGTATAGTGTAGGCCAGTAATAACCTGCATTCAAAATCTTCGTTGTTGTTCTCTTTGCTACAAAATGTCCTCCACAAGGTTCATTGTGATAGGCATGCAAAATGTGATATGTTTCATCTTCTCTCACACATCTCCTCATGACATTTTCTGGTCTAGTGTAGAACAAACATCCAGCAATCCATGAAAAAGGTAAAGATTTTTCAATGAGTACCCTCCTTTCCTTAGGAGACAAGTGAGGAGGGACTCTTCTTGTTACTAGGTAATTGGCTGTGTCAGCATACCAGGGTGTTTGCATAGTGAGTGAAAATAAATGTTCATCAGGAAAAGAGTCATCAATGACTTGGTTATCCTCTGATGTAGTCATTCTTGAAAGAAAGTCTGCAACCACATTGGTCTTCCCTAGCTTATCCACAATAGTGATGTCAAATTCCTGCATTAACAACACCCATCTTGCTAATCGACCAGATATGAGAGGTTTGTTCATGAGATACCTAATGGCTACATGATCTGTGTGCACAAAGATTTGATAACCAATTATGTAGTGCATAAATTTATTAAGTGCATAGATGACTGCTAGCATTTCCTTCTTTGTTACTGTATAGTTGAACTCAACACCCTGTAAGTTTTTGCTAATAAGATAAATAGCATGCTCAATGACTCCTTCTTTCTGGCCTAAAACTACTCCTGTGGCATAATCTAATGCATTAGTATGAATGTGTAAAGGAAGTTCCCAATTGGGGCCTTTAAGTATAGGAGCATGGGTTAAGGCTACCTTTAAATTAGAAAATGCTTTGTCACAGTCTTCATTCCACTGAAATTTAGCATCCTTTGTAAGAAGAGTATATAATGGGGATGCCATTTTACTGAAATCTTTGATGAAACATCTATAATACCCTGCATGACCCAAGAAGCTTATGACATCCCTTTGCTTTGCAAGAATGGGAGATTGATGATGACTTCAATCTTTGTTGGGTCTACCTGTATTCCTTTTGGAGAAATGTAGTGGCCAAGTACTACTCCTTCCTACATCATCATGAAGCACTTTGCACTATTTAAGGATAGGCTGTGGTCTTCACATCTTTCAAACACCTTGCCTAAGTTTGCTAATGCCTCTTCAAAAGTAGCACCATAAGTAGTGAAATCATCCATATAGATTTCCATACAATCATGTGAAATATCAAAAAATATGCTAATGACTGCTCTTTGGAAAGTTGCAGGTGCATTGCATAAGCCAAATGGAAGCACTAAATAGGCATATGTCCCCCAAGGATAGGTAAATGTTGTTTTCTCTTGATCTTCAGGTGCAATCTAAATCTGATTGTAATCGCTGAATCCATCCAAAAAGGAAAAGTACTACTTTCCTGCGAGTGAGTCCAATACTTGGTCTATGAAAGGAAGGGGAAAATGATCCTTTTTGGTGGCAAAATTTAATTCTCTATAATCAATATAGACTCTCCATTTTCCTCCCTTCTTGGGCACAAGAACCAGAGGAGACACCCATTGGCTATCTGAGATTGGGTAGATAAATCCTACATCTAATAGCTTCTACAATTCCTCTTTGACAATTTCCCTTAGTGTAGGTTGATTCTCCTTTGTGGTAGTCTTACTAGTGTACAATCTTCCTTTATGTAAATCCTATGGGTGCATAATGTAGGATCCAATCCTTTCATGTCATGATAATCCCATGCAAAAGCATTTTTATGTTTCTTTAACAAATTTGTCAAGGACAACTGTTGTGCTTGAGTCAAGTTGCTATTAATATTAAGATATCTTTCTTCTAAAATTTCCACTTGAGTTGTGAAGTCAACCATAGTTACTTCATTAATGCTAGGTATCTTAATTTCTTGTGGAAGCAATGTATGTAACATACCTAATGCTGCAGGAAAAATTGGAACAAGTATCCTCGCTGGATCAACAGAATGAGAGGATGATGCTTCCTCTACTTCACAATGATTTTGAATAATATTAGACAACACCCCCTCCTCTCCTTGAAGCTGTAGGAAAGAACTTTTGCCTATCATCATAAGCTGTTCCACAGAATTAGCTTCCTCCACCTCTTCACCAACATGAGGCCAAACAGGATTATCAATATCATGAGATGGCTATGCAGGTGGGTAAAGAACAAGTGTTTTAGTGCTTCTCCCATTAGAGATGGTCATGTCTCCTAACTGGCACCCTAAAAGGAAGCTAGGTGTACGGAAAATGCTTCCTACACTAATCTAATGAGGAGAGGGCTATGCAAATTCAACTTTATCCTAACTATTATAACAATGTTAAACCATTGACATGAGATATTGCAGCAAAACACAAGAACCAGAAAGAAGACAGAAGAAGAGAGACAAGATATATGTGGGGAAAACCCTTACGGGTGAAAAATCCCACACTTCAAAACACAACTCAAATGTATTACGGTAAACAATAATAGATTACAATATAGTTTCAGAGCCAATGCTCTTTCAGGAGTCTTCGAATATCAAATCTGGAGATATTCTGGCAGCATAACAGTACTTGTACAAAAGTTATCTATCTCCCATCCAAGCACCTATTTATATAGAGTTTACAAGGCAAATATGGAAACTTCTAAAGATGGGTGTCCATCTTGGACTCATTCCCCAAAACCCATGCCTAAGGACACTTGTCCAACATCCCATCCCAAAGTGGGTGCCTGGTCCCAAGATAGGTTACGACAGATGCTCTTACACACCTTATAGCTGTAAGAAAATCTATCATACACTGACTAAAAATATCATATTCCTCTTACATGTCATAACCTCGACCCCGTCTTGGGGGCGCTGCCCCCAAACCCCCGTTAATTATTCAAGGGGAAAGCGTGGCTGCCAAAGTCACCAAAATTTATCCTCCTGCATATACACAAGGTGCTGACTATGCCAACTCAACATGGGATAAATAAATACAACATTAGGAATTTGCAAAGGTTGAGACACCTTAATTCCCAACACACCCAATATAAGCATCTATTGTAGCTAACCATGACCTTCCCAAAATGTTGGGGTATCCTCCCAATGTAGCTTTAGGAGAAAGTGTCATGAAATCAGCTGGATATTTTCATGAGTGTAGGGATACCACAAGATCCTCGACTATCCCATCAGGTTTAATAGTAGAGCTATCAGCAAGCTGCAGGACAGTAGGAGTTGGTCGCATGGTTACAACATTCAGTTGCTGCAGGATATCCTTTGTCATTACATTTATGGCTGCTCCAAGATCAATAAGAGCATTTCTGATTTGGATTCCATTTATAACAACTCCTACCACAGGACTTCCTAGATCATTATATTTGGGAATAGTCACTTTTCCAAGCATGATGTCAGCCAACTGTCCCACCACATGAACCATAGTGGGGCCTTTCCTTTTTTTGCCTGGCTTCTTAAGGCATGCTTCTTTAATTGCTTTGCCATATATATGAACATCTTTTATGGCTTGAAATAGAAGAATCTTGACACATACATGTTTCAACTACTCTAGAATGTCAAAGGTGGGTTCCTCTTCTACTACCTTTTGTTTCATATTTTCTAACCTTTGTGGAAATGGTGGTTCTTGGGGAGTCTGTTTGACTGACATTGGTTCAGGATTTTCAAGTACATTTGATTGAATGGGGGCTTTGTTAGGTTCCATTTCTTCCTCAGAAAGCTCAGTAATAATGTGTCTTGAAGGAGCTGTAAAGGTAGTCCCTGAACGTAGATGTATATCACTTACATTCACAGCATATGCAAGGAATTGATTTGGATCAGCAGAATATACTGGTTGTTTCTATGGTCTATTATTTGGGTTAGGTGAGGGTTGAGCTAGCAACTGAGTAGGTTTAGGTGTATTTGAATTGGAGCTAGTAGGTGGAGGCATTATAGTAGGCTGTTGGGGCTGAGGAGGTGAGTGCATGTAATTAGTGGTTTGACTTGGCCATTGCTATCCTCCTCTCTATTGAGATGTTTGCTACCAATTTCCTGAAGGTGACTACCAATTCCTCGGAGGCTACTGCCACTGGGGTGCAGGATTTTGGTAATTTAGCCAAGTATTTTGAGGGTTGTTCCAAGGCTGAGGTGGATATCCTCCATAACTAGATGGAAATGGCTGTTACCATTGGTTACTAGATGTAGAAGTATTAAAATGTGGTCCAGCATATGATAATGGATCTGGTGACATACCTTTTCTTGGAGCCCATGGCCTCCTTTTTGCAACATAGAACACTTGATCCTCTTCAACTTCTATTGGCTTGAACTTAGGTGGAATTTGCTTGCTGTCAAGGTTAGCTACTAGCTTGCATCCGTAGTCCCTCTTCTTTTGTCTGCAATGAGGACAATATTCAGCCAACATTGCCTCAGCCTCTTCATGCTTCTTCTTTTCCTGGAGTGTGTCCAACTGGGTGGCCATATTATTTATAATATATTGCTTAAAATTAGATAACAAGTGGCTTATCTCCATCCTTGAAACTCAATTGGTAGAGGTTTTGCCCATAAGGGAATGGTAACCTCTTCCTTTCTTCATGGCTGCTCTAGAATAATTCTGGCACAACTTCTTAATATCATCCCAAGACACTTGGGTAATATCTCCTCCTTCCATTAAATCTAAGGCATCCGTGCAATGCTCACTTATTCCCCTGAGGAAGAGCAGTTTCTGAGAGTCCTCAGTGAGTACATGATGGGGAGACTTTTGTAAACAAAACAGGAACCTTGAGATGTAATCCTCCAAACTTTCATCTTCTTTCTGTTGTATTCTGAAAATATCATTTCCTCTCATATCCCCACTCCTACAATAGTCTTTATATTTCTCAAGAAATTTATCTTTCATTTCTTCCCAAGTATTGACAACATCACTACCTAGACTCATAAACCACCTTAATGCAACATCTTTCATGGTAGTAGGAAACAACTTAAGTTTATGACCATCAGTAGTGTAGTCATAGCTTCTACAGAGGATATCAAATTCAAACAAGAAGGTGTCTGGGTCCTCTATTGCAAGTCCACAAAACTTGGGGAGAGCTGAAGCAGGTATGTTCTTGAGATTATCCACTTCATTTTGATGAGCAATCGAAAATGGAAACATTGGTTGATTAGGTACATTTTGGGCAGCCATGACTACTTGACCTATTATCAAGGCAAATGGATTTTCAACTAAGTTTGGGGTATCTCATTCTTCAGATGATATTTTAGAACTATTCAAATCAGGGAATGCATCAAGGAAAGGATTTACTTCTGCTTCTTCTGCTAGGTAAGTTGAATCATTAGGAAGGAATCTCCCTAAAGCATCTCTTCTCCTACCTCTATGCATGCAATATACTCAATATCAGCCACTTCTCACACAAAAAATGTTGATAGGTTGTAGATGGTTTCTTCCTGACTAAAAACACATTTTAAGGGAAAAACTATAAGGAATAATACTAAAGATGACTCCAAAGATCTTCTTAGTTTGACACCATCCCTGACAACGGTGCCAAAAATATTGGTCTCTTACAATGATTTAACAACTAAGCTCTTAAAGCTATAATTTAGAGATTGGACATCTAATCTAAATAGTTATCTTAATCACTATCGAGATGCATTTCACTTGTCAACCCAGGGATGTGAACTTGAAATGGGTCAGCATGGTATGTGCACTAAGAACTTCCAAAGTAGCCATGTTCATTCTATAGCTAAGAAAGACATAATGCTGAGGATAAACTACTAGAAAGGAAATAACAGGAATGTTGAACATCAACCAATAGCTATTCTAAGATCAAGTACATGATAGAAAGTAAAAGTTTGGGCAATACAAACATGAAACTACTCTGTCTACTTTGGCTATAGGAATAGACACATAATAGAATTCTAGTGGCTGCAGGAACATTCAATGCCAGATTTAACTAAATGCTTAACAAAAAATGTAACTAAACTAGAGGGTGGAATTCTCACCAAGTGGGCCCCCTTGGATGAGTATTCCCTAAGACAAATGTAAACTTAGAAATGTGAACTTACAACTTCATTTTATTCATTGGAAAAGATGAGTACAACTAAACATTATAACTGTATTACTAAAAATTGGATAATGCAAGTATAATTTTGATTAATCAACAACCCCTCAGAAGGAGCGTTAGAGTCTTATTTATAGAAAGAAAACTACAAAACTAGCTACCTAGCAAGGCAGTCAACTCCAACAGAATAGGAGGATGCCTCATTATGGAAAACATAGAAAGTGGAAAGGAGGTTACGTATGCGGGGAATCTGGTCAAGTGAGTTGCTTTAACATAGATCTAGCATAACAGTAACTCCTAAATTTGTTCAACAAGTATTAAGATTAGTTACAAGGCAGTTGTCTTCCCTCCATATGATATTTGAACAATCACCATGTTTGACTTTTTATGGTGAGCAACCAACCAGTAGAATCTTCCTCTACTTTATGGATGCTGATTATATCTACATAACAATATTAGTACACACAATAATTGCACATCTGTAACTACCTTGGAGTAATATTCATTAACCATATGTAAAATTAACATAGATAGTTCATATAGCATGTCTTTGTCATAAAAGAATATAAGGAATGACCTATGCTCAACAAGTTATAACTTTGAGGCAATGACATAAAAAGATCAGGATTAAAGTACCAAAGTCCAAGATAACTACAACAAGTGGATAATAAAGTTTAACAAAATTGAGTCATAAACTAGACTCATCAACAAGTTCCTCTTTGTCTTCTCTACTCTGCTATGTTCCTATTTTCTGGTTTATGTTAATGTAGCCTACTCTATTACTTAGTTTTATCATTAGATCTCTTTATTTTCATAGTTTAGTCAACTCCCTTACATCAATCTCTAATCATAGAAATAATAGAACCCCAAGAATCCACCAACACCTGTAACTTGGCTCTTCTCTAGGGACAATAGCCATGTATATAGCCCTTGGTGGCTTGTGAGCATTCTAATGTTATATGTGATGAGAGACTTCAACCTAATTTTTTTTATTGTTGACTAGGATCCTCTTTCCACACCTTAACATTTTGGTGAACCTGATGTGCTTGCACTTTCTTTATATTTGTTGTAGCTTTGTTGTACTTTCTTTAGCTTGGATACACTTTCTCTATTGTTGTGTTTAATTAAGTTGATAAGTTATTTAGACACTTACTTTTACATAGACATAGTTCATTGTCGAGACATATCTCACAATTGCACTTACTGATTTCATTGTTCTGATTTGTATTAGTGTTTGATTAGTTTATAACTTGATTAGACACTTATATTGCATATCTTTTTTTACTTTATGTATGTAGAAAGCAAAAGAAACAATTAAACATCTTTCTTTCCTTTTAAAAACATAAAACAAAAACAACATTCTCTCTTTCTTCTATCCCTTAATCATCATATCCATCTTGTCATCACTCTTTCCTCTAAATCACTTCCTAAGAGTACATGAGCATCGCAAGATTCATAATTTCTTTGTGAGTTTTGTGATCTGATGCTTCGAATACAAACATTCTATGAGAAGAAGTTATTGAATCCTAATGGCCTTTCATCCATTAGCTAGCTCTGGTGTTGCCACATCAGAACTTAAATTAGATAACCTATTCATACTAAGGAATTTTGGAATGCGATCATCTCATTATTACATCTCCACCTTGTTGACGATCTCCAAAGCACAACCTTCTCTTGATGCTCTTGAGAACACTGTAGCCCATGTTTTGGAGGCCCAAATTCAGAAACTAGACAATGAGTTGGCTAGTCTCCAGCAATTCTTGGGCATGAAACACTTGGCTAGGGAGTCCATACCTCTTATAGAGAATCTAAAAAAGTTGTTGCTTGATGATCCACAGGGTGTAGAAGTTCTACGCAGTCTTGCTCACATAGTGGATAACAACATTATGTTGGCAGCAAGCTACACAGATACTCTCAATAACAAGTCTTCTCAACACCAAATGGGGACATAGGTGTTGATACCCATAGTGACATCTCCTATTTCGATATTAACTTCTTTTTTTGTCATCACTACTACACAAATTGGTAATAACGCTAACACTGGTCCTAAGGTGACAAGTGGGAACTAAACTTTTGTCCTACCTTCCTCTAGCTTCTATCTACCTATCAAAACCTTATTCCAACCACTTGCCAATGTCTTTTTAACCAAATCCATCCACAATTCACCTATCAAAATTCCACTCATGTGGTGTCTCAAGCTTTTTTAGTTCATCCCCTTAACATTCCATCCATTCACAAGTTAATTCACTTGCTGACCCTATCATAAACCAACTTTTACAAAATGTCAATTCCTTACAACAACAATTAACAACCATGAGTCAAGGTCAATCATAGCCTACCATTCCATCCTATTACACCCATAGTCCATTATCCCTTGATATCCTTAAAACTCTGATGCCTGATAAGTTTGAAGTTCTCCTTTTGAGAAGTATTATGGAAAAGGAGACCAAATAGCCATGTCTCATCCTTTACCATCTTGTACAATGACTTTCTATTTAAAGATGCTCTTTTGGATAAACTCTTTCCTAGGTCACTAAAAGACATAGCCTTGAATTGGTTTTTCTCTCTACCTAATAATTTAATTGATTCTTTTCAACAACTTATTGATCAATTTCTCCAACAATTTCAAGCCAACATCGAACCTCAAGTAACATTAACCGATTTGGTTCATTGCAAGCAAGGAGTGAAGGAGAAAGTGACTGATTTCATTGGGTGTTATCAAGCCCTCTTTTCTCAAATTTCTTATTCTCTTCCAGAAATTGATGTGCAAAGGGTTTTCATTGGGAACCTATAGCCACAGATCCATGATAAGATTCTCTTAATGCTATATCCTTCTTTTACACATCTTTGCATCACTCTCCATGATTACGAACTATCAATTAGTCAGTATGAGGGCTCTTCCTTGTTGGCTCTCATTGGTCAATTCAAAGCTACTTCTACATATCTTCAATCGTTCAAGAAAAAAGATAAAAGATTTATCAAAATTTCTTCTAATTTTTCAAACAATATTCAATCACATGTTGCAACTACAATGCTATCTATTGCGACCCCTATAAATTCAAACCATGGACCCGACAATTTTACTAGCTTTTGGAATCTCTTAATTCCATCATGTAGTAGCTCCTTAACCATAACCTTATCTGGCTTCCACCGATTCACCCTATTGACACTTCTAAGCCATTGTCTCCTTCTTTCAACCCAAAGGCCTTTTGTCAATATCAACAAACTCTTGAACATGACACTAAGTGATGTATGTGTCTGAAACATGAAATTCAAGACCTCATCAACTCTAATGTTATCCAAGTAGCTAGCAAGAATGACAAAGGGAATAAGTCCATAGCCCCACCAAACCAAAATTTCCAAATTTATACAAATCCACTTCCTAACCATGCTACCAACTTGGTGGAACCATCTGTTGATAGAGTACCTACTTCAATAACTTTTAATCATCAAGACAAGAATTTAGAGAACCTAGTTTCGTTGATAGATGCTTACCCTAAAAAAAATTAGATGAATCTAAGCTTGACATTTCCATTACCCATGTCGATGCATATATTCGTGCACTTGATGGTCCTCTCTATATTACCACCAGGATTAATGACAAACCTACAAGGGGAGTACTCATTGATCTTGTATGACTAGAAAATGTAGTTATGAAGGAGTTCCTCCATGTGCATGAATTATACAAAGATAATTATGAGAGATTAGAAATCTCAGTTAGAGTGCATGAAGGTTCCACTCAACCTACTCTTGATGCCTTGACTCTCCCATCCAGGTTAGTCCAAAACTCCTAGATGTGTCATTTTCCATCATTTCAACCTCAGATCAATTTCATGAGAAGTTAGGTTTTCCATGGCTCACTTGTAGGAAGGTGATCCCTTTCGTAATCCATACATGTCTAAAGTTTCCATTCTAAGGACAAGTGCACATTGTATACCATAGTGGGTTCAAGCCCTTAACTCTTCATGGAATTTTTTTGCTTGATTACTTCTGGCCATAGCTAGTTGAGCCCATTCATCCTCACAATGATTTTTTGTTTGTCTCCTATCAAAAATTCAAAGATAACCTAATTGCTCAATTGTTTACTGATGTCTCCTCATGTGCTATCTTGGTTTCTACCCTTGTAGTTTCTCAATCTCTTATGGCTACGACAGTAGTTCCCCCTATTCTACAAGTGGTGAATGAAGCATAGCCCCAATCTTTCTATGACCCTGAGCATCTGGTATTTATGCCGAGGTACCACCTCCACCATCCTACCAAGAACTAATAGGTAAACACCTTACACAATCTAGACCTCCCTTCCCACCGATGATTGCTTTCATTCCTCCTACTTCAGAACCTAGAGAAAAACAATTTGGGGCATGAGAGCTTTTCCCCACAATTCTAAATCTTTTGTGGCTATCTCAATATCTCATCCTGTCCTACAGGATCTGAGAGAATGACAACATGCCTTGAGAGATCATCCACTCTTTATCTCCCAACCTTCGATGGTTCCTTCTGTTCCTCCTCTTGCTCCTTGAGTAGAGGAAGAAAAGTAGCCTATGTTGGAATACATCTTGATTCCTCCTAAGAATGCTCCAAACCATACAAGATGAAATCAAAATGTGAAACAATGCAAGAGATGACGTCATGCTATGGCTCACCGCTTGCTGTAGGGGTTAAACCTCTTCCCTCTAGTCCTTCTCCTATGCAATTGTCCCTTGACTTGGATCGACCTGTTGACCCATCCATGCCCACCTCTTCGACGACTGGGAAAGTTTAAAAGATCATCTTTGTGGTCCTAGTATCCTTACCTTAATCTACGAAGAGTTCTATCCCATCATCTCTTCCATCTAGCCAACCATTTGCTGAGCATTTAGACCAACCCATAGATAAAGTGTTTCAAGTAATGCTCTATCATAAATGGTTCCATCCCAGCATACTTGACAATAGGTGTTCCCTGATGTCTTGCATCCCACCACCATTTACATTGACATTTTGCCACTTTTGCCCAATGGTAAGTGTGAGCCTTATCCATATCAGCCATATCAAATGCTTAAGAGACCACTGAGTCTATAGGATTCTTCTATTTCTTCTTCTCTTGTGATTGATAGTGGTCATGACACTGCTGCTAGCACTATTACATCACCACTTGTGATCTATTCTTACAGCGATTCAGAACAAATCCTTGAACCACCAAAAAATCTTCTATAATTGTCCTTAGTTTTCACAAAATCAATGGACTTGGCATCTGGGGGCATGCATGATGATCCTTCCCTGGTGATTGATCCATTACGTCATGGACCCAGTGTCACTCCTTGTACTACACTTGTTGTAGTCCCTCTAGCATCTTGTCCACCATCCCTTTATGATGAGAAGGATTGGGAGGAAGATGATTTTATATAGTCTGACTCACAAGAATAGTACCCTTGTGTTATATATGTTATGATTGTATGTGATGTTATCCCTGTATGTGTTGCCTAGCATGTATTTTGTTTTGTTAGTACTCTTTGGATGACCCTCGACACTCTTATTAGCACAAGGATACAAACAAAACAAATTCATTTGACATTCTTTTCTATGCACCTTAATTCTTCTATTTGTCGTAAATGCAGTTTTATGCCTTTTAGGGATGATGCAAAGTAAAGGATGATTTACCATCCTTTCCTTTGTTGACCTAAAGTTTTACTTTCCTTTGGTTGCACGTGACACTTCCTCCTTTGTCTACATCATTCTACTGGATGGAAGGTAGTGAAGGTTCATAAAACAAGTGTCCCTTGATATACAACCATTCATATACTAACTCTAGTCAAGTAGATCCCTTGGTTCTATTGTTTGATGTTACTTTATACTTGAGATTATGCCTAGGGAGCAACCCCTTTCCGTGATGTAGCTTTTGGAAACATATCCTTTTGGGCATGTGATTCAAGAAAGCTCTCATGCCTATTTGTGTGTGTATTTCTCTCTCTACCTTAAAGGCAATTGCTCCCTAATGGCGTTAGCAATTACTTCAAAGTGAGGGCATACACTCGGCCATGCACCTCAATTTGTTCACACACCATGTGGCTAGTTGTGCTATTGTAGCACCCTTTGATCATCTTTGTAGCACTTTACCAGAGTTACCCAAAAAACAACACACTTTTCATGGCCTATAATCTCTGATATTGTTGACATGAATCTCACCTAGTAAATCTATGAATCTTACTAGCTTGAGATGCTTTCATTTTGCTACCTGTTGACATGGAACTCACCTAGTAAATCTACATATCTTACTAGCCTATGATGTTGTCATCTTGCTATACATTCACAACCACTTAGTAAATAATGGATTTTACTAGCCTGTGGCTCATGACATGTGTTTTCAGTCTGATTCCTTGCATAACACAACTTGCTAGTTTGAGAATCAAACCTTGCATGCTCTTGTTTTCCATTTATGATCCATGTATGTTTTGATTTGACTATATTATCTTGCGAACCACAATTATTTTGGCATATAATATTTGTTCTCATCCTGTGTTTATTTTACTAATACATATATATATGTACATGTGTGACCCATGCTATGTGTCTTGCGTGTGTGTAACCTCTTTTTCTAAACATTTGTAGACTTGAGTTTGGGGGCTATTGCACCTCTCAACTCAGTGATATTCTACTTCTTTGATGATTAGCAAAGAGATATGTTTTCTCTATACTTTAGTGCACGTATGGACATAAGCTCATACCCTCACTAGAGTGGGGGCTAAATGTACTATCAAAAATTGTGACCTCCCACAATTTTGCACTAAGTTTAGCACCCTCCTCTATGCGTTTGTGTACTTTCTATGTATTTGTGTACCTCCATTCATGAAATGTCCATTTCAAGGCCTGATTAAGAAATAATATTAAAAGATCTAATTGCTAAGTTTTTGGGGGCCAAAATAGCTAGGACTAAGGCATCCTAGTTCCCAAGTCTAGCCTTTTTGCCCCAAACAAAGTTTGAATATCGTGTGTCAGCCTAATGCAAATTATTTCAGATGCAATTGAGATTCATATATAATTTAAAGGGATGAACGCATGAATGATGAAAAAGTGATTATTTGAATACTTGATATATGCTCTATACATGAAATCTAAATCTCTCTATATGTAGAATTATTGCTGCTAGGTATCTGAAGAAGCTTCCTTCTTTCTCTAAGATCTCCTAATTTGTGACTAGTGTTATGGCATCAAGTCTAATTAGGGTTTTGTGGTGAGTTTGTTCCATTTATGTTTGATCATTATTACTTTATCAATTATTTTCCTTTGCCTACCTAGGGCACACACTCTCTATCACACTTATCTCTGTTGTTGTGGAAGTGGGAACACTTACATGGAGGTTTGACTAAGGCAAGCCTCTATACAACACCCAAACATTTCCCCCCTCCTTGTTTGTGCAAATCTAGAGCGAAAGATCTAGGATATTGATGGATTAAGGATAGATGAGAGTCACAAAGATTTATATCTATACATAGAAGTGACTTTGCCCTAAAACTCTAAGACTAGGGTTCCCCAACACCCTGTCCTATCATTTCTACTTTTGTCATTAGATATCTTCATTTACATAGTTTATTCAACTCCCTTACATCAATCTCTAATCATAGCAACAACAGAACCCAAAGACTCCACCAACGCCTATAACTTGGCTCTTCTCTAGGGATAGTATCCAAGTCTATAGCCTTTGGTGGCTTGTGAGCATTCTAATGTTATATGTGCAGAGAGATTGACTTATTTTTGCTCCATTGTTGATTAGGATGCTCTTTCCACACCTTAACAACCGAGACCCTAGTAAGGATAGTGAAGAAGTAATGAGATTTTTTTTTAAGAGCTATGGTAGAAATCTCTTAAGTCCTACCTTTGTGAGAGAGGGGAAGCCACTTAAGGGATGACAAATGGAATGGGGGAAGGATCTAGAAGATCCTTGAAAAGTTGCACCTCTTCAGGATGAGCCGATCATGAAATATATAAGGATTAATGTAATACCAAATCTAACACATCCATGGGAAAAGGGGGTAACAAGAAACTAAGAGAAGTTAAGGAAATCATTAAAACATGAATGGAAATGAGATAGGAAGAAAGACAAAGACAAACCTGAGAATGACAAGAAAGATACCATAGAATAATGGAGAAAGTAGAGGAATTAGGAAGGAACCACACTAGAAAAGTTATAGAAGGAAAAGTAGATGAGCGCGCCAATGTGGGTGTTGTTGAGTGAGCCAATATGGCTGATGCTAGAGAGAGTAATATAATAAGATAAGAAAGAATGGATGAATGCACCATAAAGGCTTCCACATAACTAATAAACAAAGATGTGGACAATCTAGGACCATTGGACATACATTTGGACAGAGCTTCATAACTACTCAAAGGTTTAGGAGGAAGTATCAATACCCATGATTAGTTAATAAGAGTATGGGAAGAAATGTATAACTAGACTCCAACCCTACTACAAATAGGAAGAAACCCTGAAGTTTAACCTAATATGACCAATGTCTAGATCAGAATAGATAAACAATGGGCACACCTACTTGATCCTATTAAGAACCTCCAACCCCTGAAATTAAATGTGGATGATATAGATCAATTAGTTAATCAAATTATAATGAAGATGAGGGAAAGAGAAGAAAATGTGGTATATAATTAAGTTAGTTCTGGAAGGGTAAGTCAATTTAGAGAAACAAAACCTTTAAGTAATCAAATGTCATTCACAAATGAAAAGACATCCCCTAAGATAAAAAGCCACTTTGAAGAGTTACAACCCCGAGACTAGGAGTCATCCCCTATGCCCTATAAGTCAAGTAGAATTTTAGTAGAGGAAGAAAATAATCAAGTGGATAAGCAAGAGGAAATAATAGAAGAGTTCCGAAGAGATTGTGAGGAAGTTTTGGGAAGAAATTATTTTTATATCAAGTTATAAAGGGATAAGGTAGGGAACATAAAACCCTAGCGTAGTGAACAAATATTAAGAAGAAAAATAAGGAAACTCACCACAGAAAACCACAAGTGTCAGGACAACACCAATGGATACACCAATTAAGTTACCAGTATTTAGAAAGGACACCACTAAGGTAACAAAACATGGTTTTTGTCTTGGAAATCTATTAGTGCTCAATCTGACTAGATGTTTCCCAGTTATCCCTACAAAGTAGCCATCATTGATCAATAAGATTTCTGGGCTAGGGGCCAACAGTACAGGAGATAGACTCTATAAATATCTCTTCTTCTTTAGGCTCTACAGAACCAAGGGGGTATTCCCTTTTCAACATCCATGAAATATGCTTATTAACATGGTGGGATGTTGACACAAAGTAGATAAATCCTCTCATTTGCAGACCAAAACTGTGAAATAAGTGCAAAGGGGCTAGCTTTGGGCCTATGCTCAGTTGTGAATCAGAGGATTTTGGTCCTAAAACTACTTCTAGATGTCCTAAAGGTTTGTATTTTGAAGTATGAATTTAATTTTTGGTTTTTTGGATGCAAAATAAGACCTTGGTTGTAACCTCAATACAAGACTAGATCGGTGCCTATCTTAGGGCTCGAAGTCAATAGACATACACATGCGAATGGTTACCATAAACATGTATCAATGACTAGATTTCAAGGGGATTTATAGTGTCTGCCTTATAGATACTTCCCAAAACTAAGTATTCAGTTATCTCTGCTTACAAATATCCTCACTGTAATATATTGTTCCCAACACTTAACCCAAAACATTTAATCTACTCCTAGAGTAGAAGTAAAAGACCAAGCATTCAACATAGCGAACCCATGTCCTAGAATCTTAAACACCCCTTAGCTATTTAGATTTAGAAGAACAAAACATTTAATTTGGAAACAAATAATAGAATACATGCAATGAAGCATTACTCATATAAAACAACATGAAACCAGAAAATTTATGCATAAAACATATAACATGTGATTCATAAACTCATAAGACACCCAAAACAGAGTCACCAATGAAGTTGTATCTTATCACAGCACCAAAATTTGTCCAATTTTCAACAACAACAAATGAGTAACACAGTTTGCAATTTATAGCAAGGCTGTGCTCTCAGCAATTAATTATAGGGCAAAATTCAAAAACCTGCCAGATACAATCCACTATGAGAATGGCACCTAAATCAATCAATGCAGCCGAGAGAAGAAAGAGGGAGAGTAGGTGAAATCAGGATCTATGCCACCGTCTGGAGATTTTTCATTACTATCTGATGGTTGGCCAGTCAATCCCTCAACCATGCCTCTGCAATCACTACCATTAATGCCTCAGCTACCTGCATTCTCCTCTCGAAATTTGCAGCAATGTGTCTCTAAAGTTTTCCCGCCTGAAAAATAGCTGCAAATGCATACAAATCCCTTGCCTGTTGAAAGTTTAAAAGTCAGCCATCAATTCCCTTCTATCACCAAGATCCATGGCCTCAAAAACTTTGAAAAGTCACCAGCCAATTAGAATGTGCCATGTAAGCACAGTGTGTTTCCATCATTGACTTTTTCGCTTCTCATTTTGCCCTTTTCACCCTTGTATATGCAAAGGAACATGCATATACAATCAACTGCCTGCATACAAAGCACGGACCCCAAATTTTATAAAGCATATTGAAATCACCATCAGGTCTGGCTAGCATCTTGATTCTTGCATCTTCACAATGTATATCGGCACATACAAGCACCCAATATACATGCTGCAGACCTGAAACCTTATGCACTGCACTTGATTTCTCCTTCAGGTCTGGGTTGTATATTTTTCCTTTGTATATCGGCTTGTATATCACATATGCATATGCAAACATACAAGCAAAAGCATACATTCACCCGGACTCCTGCCTTTATGAATTAGATTGTACACCTTTCTAGGTCTGGCCAATGCATCTCGGGAATGTATATCACATTTTCATATTTCGATATACATTATGTTTTGTATGCCGAACACATACAAACCTCTTTGTATGTTAGTGGGCCCCACCTATTGTATATCGGCCTTGTACATCTTTTTCCTTTGCATATAGCATATGTATATTGCATATACATTCTGCTTTGTATGTGAGGTGGACCCCACCAAATGTATCTTTTGCTTTAAATGTTGCCGAATATACAAGCCCCCTTGTATAATTTTTCAATGTATATGCATCGGTCGTAGGGCAAACTTTGAAGTTGACTGTCAATGCATCCTGTCTTGTTGATGACCCTCTATTACTATAGCAAATGCATGTCGAGTTTCTTTGTATATTTTTCATTGTATAAACCCAATGCATATTTTCTTTGCATGTTTTCCTTTGTATCTAGCCATTGTATGTCTAAACATACAACACAAATATACATGCAAACCTTCCCATACAAGCAGGGAATATTCCCATAATCTGCGACAGATTCCTCATTGCATATAAACCTGATATGCATTTAAAATGCATACAACCACATTTCTTCATTTTTTGAAAGTCAACTTGAACAATTTGGGCTCGCCATTATACATCTGGACTTGTACATACAAAGACACAAACATGCAAGAGATTTCACCACCGCACAAAATAATTTTAGACTTAGCACCCTTTTCACAAGCACGACGGGAAGAGGCGGTAAAGAAACTCATGAGGGCCAGTTAACCAATGAGAGCCTAAGCATGAAAATACAACTTAATCAACTGGGAACCCATTATAGAAAGTCAACTCAAAATTAGAAGATAAAGCGCAAGACCTCATAACTCAAAAATTTTAGGGTTTGAATGTGAAAACCTGCAAATGCAGAAACTTAAAAACCCTAATCCTAGTTGGGCACCAACATAGGCTCCAACCAGGGACATGTAGACATAAGGCTATAGCAAGAACCAAATCACTATGGGACAGACCAGATAAAACACAAAAAGGAAAAACACCACCGACTATACAAGGTACCTACAGACCACTCACATCTAATTTACAATGTGCACATAAGATATTTCATTTATGAGAAAAAAACTTTAAGGATTTTACTGTGCATGGGCAATTCCAATAGTTCACCATTTAGGGCCTAGAGAAAGTAGGAATCATCTTCATGAGTGTTGCTGATTTGATATGGGCCAACCCATGAGGGCTCAAATTTACCATGCTTGCCCCTATCTTGATTCTTTGCATTCGAAACAAGGACTAAATCACCTATCTAAAACTTCCTTTCCATAGTCCTTTTGTCAAACAAATACTTCACTCTCTTTTATTTCTTGATGTTTGTCTTATGTGCCTCTCTTCTGGTTTCATCCAATGCAACCAGTTGATTTATCCTTTCAGTCATTGAGTCTTCAACCTCCTTATCATTTTCTTGTACAAACCTATAGACTGGCAAGAGATTGTTCATAGGTAACATAGCTGTTGCACCATATACTAACTCAAAAGGGGACCTTCCAATTGATTTCTTCACTATTACTCTGTCAGCCCACAATGCCAACTTTAACTTTGAATCCCATGCCCTCTTGTTTTTGTCTACCATTCATTTGATGATTTTCATGAGGCTTCTATTACTTGACTCTGCCTGACCATTTCCTTGTGGATGATATGGTGATGTATGTGACAAACTAACCCCATAGTTGTTGCAGAAATCAACAAAATCACCTGATCTAAAACACATGGCATTATCTGTGACCAATTTGACTGGCACTCCAAATCTGATAATAATGTGCTCCAAAATAAAATCCATCACCACTTTTCTTGTGCCTCTCTTAGTTGGAATGGCTTCAATCCACTTAGTAAAATAATCAATAGCAACCAAAATCCAACTATGTCCTCCACTTGATTTTTCTGAAATTTCCCCTATAAAGTCAATTCCCCATTGCTGAAATGGAGCCTCCACTGTTATAGTTCTAAGGGGTTGTGCACCTTCATATCTAATCTTTCCTAAGAACCTTTGACATGGATCACATTTTCTTATCATCTTTTGTGCATCTAAGAAAAGGGTAGGCCACCAATAGCTTGCTCTAAGAATTTTGTGGGCTATTGTCTTGGTAGTGTAATGTCCACCACACACTCCTTTGTGCATGTTATTTAGAATATTTTCATCTTGATTTTTATCTACACACCTAAGTAATACACCATCAGGACTTTTCCAATACAACTCTCCTTGAAGGATTATGTATTTGATTGCATGTAGTTTCAAGGTCCTTTTTTGACTATCACTAATGTGGGAAGGACAATTCAAATTTTGCAAGTACTATATAATGTCCTTGTACCACTCAAATTCTGACACATTAACAGTTTCATTCTGAACTACATTCACTTGGCATGCTTCTAGATTTGACTATGTCATTATCTTAGCCAAACCTTGTCCCCTTACTAGTTTTGTGACTTGTATCTCTATGTTGAACTCTTGCAACTTGTTTATCCACCTGCATCTTCTTCCTATCACCTCTTGTTGAGTAAAAATGTCTTTAACTACTGCATGGGGCACCTACACAACTATCTGAGAGGCTACTAAATATGGCCTGAAGCTCTTGCCTGCCCTAACTAATGCATATGCCTACTTTTCCATGACATCATATTTTAACTCAGTTGCCTGCAATGACATACTAAAAAAGGCAATAGGCTGCTCAAAACCATCTTCATTCTTTTGTAATAAACATGTAGCAATAGTGTGAAAAGAAGCAAATGAGAACAACTGAAATGGCTTAGAAAAATTAGGAGATTTCAATATAGGAGTTATCTTTATAGCCTCTTTGATGTTCTGAAATGATTTAGTTGCTTCACTTTCCGATTTGACAGTTGCACCTTTCTTCAACATTTTAGAAATATCTTTTGTAGTTTCTGCAAAGTTAGGAACAAATCTTCTAACAAAATTAATCTGCCCAAAGAAAGACTGAATGCCTTTCACTGTTTTAGGGATCTGAATTCTATCAATTGCAGCAACCTGTTCAGGATCAATCCTAACCCCATCTTTGGAAACAATGTGTCCCAATAATTTTCCTTCCACTACCCCAAAAGCACATTTCTTTGGGTTAAGTGAAATGCCATATTCCAATGCTCTAATAAAAATTTGTTCAAGATGCATGCAATGTTGCTCCTCTCTTTTTGAATAAGCAGTTAGGTCATCCTGATACACAGCCAGAATTGAGTCAATCAATCCTACAAAAGCAACATCCATAGCTCTTTGAAATGTAGCACCTGCATTTGTTAGTACATATATATAGGTTCCCCATGGAGTGGTAAAGGCAGTCTTGTATTGTTTAGATTCCTTTACTTTCACTTGATTGTATCCTAAGAATCCATCCATCATGGATAAAAGCTCACAACCAGTTATTTTCTGCAGCATAGCCTCCATGTTGGGCAGTGGATAATTATCTTTCAAAGAAGATACATTCAAATTTCTAAAGTCCACACAGAGTCATATCACCATTCTTTTTTCTAACTGGGACAAGATTAGACACCCAAGTTGAATGTCTAATAGGTACAATTATTCCAGCCTCCCTAAGCTTTACAAGTTCTTGCTGCATTTTTGGAGCCAGAGTTGGGTTAATAGGTCATTGTTTTTGTCTAAATGGCTTGGCTCTAGGCTTCAAAGGAATCTCATGCTAGAATAAATCTTCTCTATAGGCTTTTAGGTCCTCATACGACCATGCAAAGGCATGCTTATATTTCTTCAATAATGCTATCAACATACTTCTGATGTGTGGTCTAAGCTGTTTGCCAATATATACCTTTTGGGGGGCTTGGTGTGTCCCCAAGTTTATCTCCTCCAAGTCATCCTTGTTAGTAGGAAATGCCTTTGTAACAAATTGGTCTCTATTGTCAAATGCTCTTTCTAAAGCAACCAGCCCTCTGGGGATTTTATTTGTTTTGAGTTGAATTACCTCTTTCCCCAAAAGAGTTTCTTTTCCATTCACAACTTCCACAAAATTTTGAAAGTCAATCTCCTGGTTCTCATATTCATCTATGCAATGAAGGAACCTCAATAGGTCTTTATCATCATCAAATACTTGCCAACTACATATATTTTTAGGCACTGCAGGTCTAATTTTAACCTCAACATTTGTAACATCAAACAGAGTCATATCATTTGGCCTTATGGCCACATTTGCTAAAAAATCTGCCATGACATTTTTTGATCTTTCTATCCACTTTATTGAAAATGCATCAAACAATTCAATTGTATCCCACACAGCATGCTTATACTATTTTAACCTTTTATTTTTTGAAGCATACTTATCTCTAACCTAGGAAACAATTAACTCTGAATCTCCAAATACATTTATCATCTTAATTCCATGTTTTAGAGAAACATTCAATCCTAGCAATAGAGCTTCATATTCTGCAATATTATTTGTGCAAGCAAACCTTAACAAGAAAGAAAGTTTTAGAAGCTTACCAGCTGGAGATAAAAACACAACTCCAGCACCAAAGCCTTCCTTTGAACAAGCTCCATAAAAGTACATGGTCCAGAGACCCTGTTGGTCAAGTTCTTGAATGTGAATATCTTTCTCCTTGTTTCCTCCTTGATCATCTGAGACAACTCTAAAATTTTCATAGTCAGTGTCCACAAAATAAACATGCTCTTCTAGATCTTGATCTTCCACTATTTCTAAGGATCTTTCTTCTCTGACCAGTTTGACATCTTTGCCATTCATTGGAATCATGGCATATGATAGGTTTAGCTGCATACTTCCACCAATCAATGCTACCCATCTTCTTGACAACAACATACCATATTGTGGCTTTATATCAACCACTATTATATTCATTCTATATGTTTTTTCTGGATATGCTGCTAACATGAAATCCACATCCTTCATGATTCCAATAACTGGTACCTCCCTAGCATCCATTGCATAGCATTTTCCACATGCCTTATCTATCTTTAATCCAGCTTGTTGCATGATAGCCAAAGGCATGATATTTGTCGATGCTTTTGAATCAAGCATACAATTCGTGATTGTTTTTCCATTAATAACAAGGGAGACATAAAATGGCTCAACTTGTGAAGGGCATTTTGTCATGGTCACCCCTAGATAAACCTCAAGAACTTCATCCTCTTCAATACACAAGGCCTGTTTCTTACCTTGACCCTCAACATTTTGCTCAGCCTGACAAGCTACTCCTGAAATTAAGGACAATTCCTTATTCCTGATTTCTTCAACCTTCATCAGTTCCATCAACAGAACAAAGATCTTCACCTAGGATAAAACTTGAGTTATGTCAAAGGGAGCATAATTTTGTATAATAGTTGTAGCTTGATCCGTGGTTTTACTTTTATCCTGAGCTAATCCAGCTTTAATTTTAGCGGCCCTTTGACTATTATCTAGGACCTGAGAATCCCTATTTTGATCGTCACTTTGGGGAGTTTTATTTTTTGGTCCCTAAGAATCATGACCTATTTTTTGCTTAAAGTTCTTGTTACTGTTCCACTACGTCTTTTGCGGTCCAGCCATTTTATGATTTTGCGTTGGTTGGTTCACGAAAGTGTTCTCTGGTTGACGTGGATCACCAACCTGAGCTTTACCCCTAAGGTTATAGTTGCTTTTGACCTGGGCCACTGCTGCAGCTATGACAGCTCTAATTTCTTCATCAGAAGGCCTTCTCAAATTATTCAGAAAAATGTGTGAGTCCTGAGCATAAGCATAGTTGTCTTCATCATCTTCATCACAGGGAAACTGCTAGCAAACCTGAGTCCCACAACTTGTATTTTCATCTGCATCATAGGAAGAATATTCCCTATTTGTGGACAACATATTTACATTATCATCCTCCATACAATGTGGCTCATTGCATACATCACAATCAACAACATTATTACACAGAGACTGAGCAATCATACATTACGATTGTGAATGAGGCATTTGACATATTATGCACCATGGGGTGTCATCAACAATATTTATAGCCTTCTTCAAAGGATCAGGAGTTTCCCTTGCATTCTAGGCTCTTTGATTGGTGTTGTTATGTGGGAGAATGGGTTTACCATTATGCCAATTAGTGTTATATGGCATATCATGCAATGATGGTCTCTTTTCTTGTCTCTAGTAAACCTACCTGTTAGGACCTATTCCCTTTTCATTTTTAGCAAGTCTATAACTTAAGTCCTTAACAATAGTTGCTAATTTATCTAATTTATCCTTAGAAGTAGATGCATTACCTTGAGTACTTTGAGGCTTATTTAGATTTTGCAGAATCTTCACATCATCCCTTCTATTTGTCTTACCAGATGCTTTCCTATTATTTTCAATATTTGTTGCAATCTTGAAAGCATCCTTGAGGCTATTAGGACCTTTATCTATTAATCCATAGGCTGTTTTGGCATCAAAAGCATTTATGTACAGCACCATGCACATTGGTTCATTAGGTCTCATATGAGGTGGCAATTTGTTTAACACCTTAGTGAACCTAGCGTTAAAATCTCTAACCTACTCATTTGACCCTTTAGTGATGCTAGTGAATTCATTTACAAAAAAGCTTGGGTCAATTTTGTCACCATACTATTCTTTAAAAATCCTCCTGAAGTCATCCCATGATGAGCTACCTTGGTCAAGTAGACCCTTATACCATTCTCTAGCTTCATCAACTAAGGATTGCATCAACAACTTCATAAAAACATCCTCATGCTCAACCTCAAAGTTGTCCATGACATTCTAAAAGGCTTTTAAATGATCTTCCCCTGACACAGTATTATTTCCTAAAAACTTTGGCACCTGCGGCCTCACATGTTTGTCAATGGGATTAGGGTAGCCAGGAATACCATAAAAAACAAGCTACCTGAATCTATCCAGCTACATAGGCTATCTACCAAACTAATTAACATCGGCATTCCTATTTGCATTCTGATTTCTCACATTATTTAATGGTACCTTAACATTGTTTATATTCTATCTCTGATCATTCTGTTGATACTAGATTTCATTTCTATGTTGGTTTCTCAAGACATTTGCATTATCAAGGGTGGGGACTGCATCATGTTGAGCAGTTCTTAGAGCTTGCATTTTTTGTCTCATATCATCTCTAATCTTCATAGCTTGTAAATATTCTATTTCAGCTCTTAAGCTTTTGATTTCTTCAGCTAATTGTTCATCTTTGGGCATAGAAGAGGATGGTCCCTTTCCATATTGGTCATCACCATCATCCCTTGGGGACTCAGTCTCTTCAAATCTATCAGAGGGATCTAAGAAAGGGTGTTCCTAAAACACCTCTGATCTCACTCTCAAATTAACATCTTGTTGTCTTTCATATACATTCTGGATTTCAGCCTCAGTGTTTGAAAAATAAGGTATTGTTTGCTCTGAAGATCCTGGATTGTCTTGAATATTATCATTACTTCTAGGAGAACCCTCTTGACTAGCTTGAACAGTCTCTTTTTTCCTGTACATCATTTTTCTAGGTAATTCTTTAGATAGAGGATTACGCAAGGATCTTCTCCCTTGCATACAAATTTTTACTTTACCGGTTGGAAGATTGTTCAGAGTCACCACCTACTATTAGGAATTATTTTCTTTTAAACCAGGGTTCTTACACAAATTCCCCAGTGGAGTCGCCAAATCTGTTAGTGCTCAATCTGACTAGATGTTTCCCAGTTATCCCTACAAAGTAGCCATCATTGATCAATAGGATTTCCAAGCCAAGGGCCAACAGTATAGGAGATAGACTCTATAAATATCTCCTCTTCTTCTTTAGGCTTTGCAGAACCAAGGGGGGTATTCCCTATTCAACATCCATGAAATATGCTTATTAACATGGTGGGATGTTGACACAAAGTAGATAAATCCTCTCATATGCAGACCAAAATTGTGAAATAAGTGCAAAGGGGCTAGCTTTGGGCCTATGCTTAGTTGTGAATCAAAGGATTTTGGTCCTAAAACTACTTCTAAATCTCCTAAAGGTTTGTATTTTGAAGTATGAATTTAATTTTTGGTTTTTTGGATGCAAAACTAAGACCTTGGTTGTAACCTCAATACAAGACTGGATCGGTGCCTATCTCAGGGCTCGGAGTCAATAGACATACACATGTGAATAGTTACCATAAACATGTATCAATGACTAGATTTCAAGGGGATTTATAGTGTCTGCTTTACAGATACTTCCTAAAACTGAGTATTCAGTTATCTCTGCTTACAAACATTCTCACTGCAATATATTCTTCCCAACACTTAACCCAAAACATTTAATCTACTCCTAGAGTAGAAGTAAAAGACCAAGCATTCAACATAGTGAACCCATGTCCTAGAATCTTAAACACCCCTTAGCTATTTAGATTTAGAAGAAGAAAACATTTAATTTGGAGACAAATAACAGAATACATGCAATGAAGCATTACTCATATAAAACAACATGTAATCAGAAAATTTATGCATAAAACATATAACATGTGATTCATAAACTCACAAGACACCCAAAACAGAGCCACCAACGAAGTTGTATCTTACCACAGCACCAAAATTTGTCCAGTTTTCAACAACAACAAATGAGTGACACAGTTTGCAATTTATAGCAAGGTTGTGCTCTCAGCAATTAATTACAGGGCAAAATTCAAAAATCCACCAGATACAGTGCACTATGAGAATGGCACCTAAATCAATCAATGCAACCGAGAGAAGAAAGAGGGAGAGCAAGTGAAATCAGGATCTGTGCCGCCATTTGGAGATTTTTCATTACAATCTGGTGGTTGGCCAGTCAATCCCTTGACCATGCCTCTGCAATCTCTACCATTAATGCCTGAGCTACCCGCATTCTCCTCTCAAAATTTACTGCAGCGTATCTTTGAAGTTTTCCCACCTAAAAATAGTTGCAAATGCATACAAATCCCTCACCTGCTGAAAGTTTAAAAGTCGGCCATCAATTCCCTTCTATCGCCAAGATCCACGGCCTCAAAAACTTTGAAAAGTCACCATCCAATTAGAATGTGCCACGTAAGCACATTGTGCTTCAATTGCTGACTTTTCCACTTCTCATTTTGCCCTTTTCGCCCTTGTATATGCAAAGGAACATGCATATACAATCAACTGCCTGCATACAAAGCACGGACCCCAAATTTTATAAAGCATATTGAAATCACCATCAGGTCCGGCTAGCATCTTGATTCTTGCATCTTCGCAATGTATATTAGCACATACAAGCACCCAATATACATGCTACGGACCTGAAACCTTATGCACTGCACTTGATTTCTCCTTCAGGTCCAGGTTGTATATTTTTCCTTTGTATATTGACTTGTATATCGCATATGCATATGCAAACATACAAGAAAAAGCATACATTCACCCAAACTCCTGCCTTTATGAATTATATTGCACACCTTTCTAGGTCCGGCCAATGCATCTCAAGAATGTATAATGCATTTGCATATTTCGATATACATTCTGCTTTGTATGTCGAACACATACAAACCTCTTTGTATGTCAGTGGGCCCCACCTATTGTATATCGGCCTTATACATCTTTTTCCTTTGCATATAGCGTATGTATATTGCATATACATTCTGCTTTGTATGTGAGGTAGACCCCACCAAATGTATCTTTTGCTTTAAATGTTGCTGAATATACAAGCCCCCTTGTATAATTTTTCAATGTATATGCATCGGCCATTGGGCAAACTTTGAAGTTGACTGCCGATGCATCCTGTCTTGCTGATGACCCTCTATTACTGTAGCAAATGCATGTCAAGTTTCTTTGTATATTTTTCATTGTATAAACCCAATGCATATTTTCTTTGCATGTTTTCCTTTGTATTTGGCCATTGTATGTCTAAACATACAACACAAATATACATGCAAACCTTCCCATACAAGCAGGGAATATTCCTAGAATCTACGACAGATTCCTCATTGCATATACAAACCTGATATGCATTTAAAATGCATACAACCACATTTCTTCATTTTTTGAAAGTTGACTTGAACAATTTGGGCCCACCATTGTACATCTGGACTTGTACATACAAAGACACAAACATGTAACAGATTTGACCGCCGCACAAAATAATTTTAGACTTAGCACCCTTTTCACAAGCATGATGGGAAGAGGTAGTAAAGAAACTCATGAGGGCTGGTCAACCGATGAGAGCCTAATCATGAAAATACAACTTAAGCAACCGAGAACCCATTACAGAAAGTCAACTCAAAATTAGAAGATAAAGCGCAAGACCTCATGACTCAGAAATTTCAGGATTTGAATGTGAAAACCTACAAATGCTCAAACTTAAAAACCCTAATCCTAGTTGGGCACCAATAGAATCCATCTTGAATAAGAACATAATAAGAGATCAAACAATCTATTTGACTTTGTTGGAACACTCTAGAATGATGCCATAACATGGTATAGGAAGGCCTGCCCCAACCATGAAAAAACATGGGATGTGATAAAATAGGCATTCTTAGATAACTTTGGTTCACCAGAGGTTCCGATGGAAGGTATGAGAAAGATGCACAACATGGTGATGAAGGAAGAGGAACCCATTAAGAATTGTGATAGAAGGTTTAAGGATATCACTCAAAAATTAGAACCTCTAACTGAGAAGCAGAAAATTAAGTGGTTTATCTTAGGATTATGCCCTGAGATCATGACATCATTAGAGGGAAGGGACTACAATACATACTCAGAAGTAGTTACCTTGGCATGCTGCATAGAAACGTGAACCTGGAGGAGACAAGACAAGACTAAAGAGAACACAGAGATGGAAAAACTAAGATTAGAATTGGAACAACTAAAAGTGCACCAAGAAATATTAGCAAAAGAAGGAGAAAATCAACAAAATTAAAGACCTAACATTTGGTGTTCATATTGCATGAAGGAATGACATAGGCAGAATGAATTTCCTATGATAAAAGGAAAAAATAAGGCTTTTGCAATGAAGGTAGACATCAAAATAGTGCCAACGAGAAATAATGCAATCCATTGTGAATAATGCAGAGAGTGGATGACCATGAAGTAGAGGATTATCCTACACAGTGTTTTAGATTGAGAGAGAATGATGATGAACATCCTTGGTGCAATACTCACTACAAAAACAAGGAAGATAATGCAAACATGGCATATGTGAAAGGGCTTGTAGAAAGACCCCTATATATTCAAGATCATGGGTATAAACAACCTACTTAGGATAACCAAAGAAATGTTAACACTCTACAAAATGTAAACAACAACCCTCTGCCTTACATGAATAATTACAATAATGATGAAAGATGACAATACACAGGCTATAGAGGAGTAAGAGGCAGAGGCGAAGGTAGAAGGAGGATGGATGATGTGACTTTTTTTTAGTGCAGGAAGCATGGACACTACACAAATGAATGTTAGGGAGATAAGAAGAAATCATGTGGATTTTGTAGTATTACTAAGCATGATATATTCAATTGCGACAAAGTGTAAACATACTACAAGAATGGTGCACCACAATTGAAGAGTGATGAACTCCAAGGTTTTAAAGGAGCATGCCTTATGCAGAGAATACCAAAAGACCCACCGTAAAACTCAAGGAAATGTCAAAAAGTAGAGATTTATGAATCAGATTGTAAAGGGTAAAATTTGGATAGTTGAGTTTTTGGTAGTTTTGTATGTGTATCCTCCTTTCACTCTTTCATTCAAGGACCTAGGGTCGAGTTGCAATGTACTATCCTACCCTAGGTCACTATGAGATGTAGGGAAACTTGGATTTTTCTGATTTGAGTGCTAATTATCTTCTCCTATGCTCAATTATACCTTAAAACCCTAATTATGCAAATACGACAGCAAATAGATGAATATTAGAAAATGTTGCTACAGAAAGATGTAAAATGACAAATAACTGTGCACCTATTTTTGGGGTTCGGAAGAGGAATAGTCAAGGACTAAAGAGAGGGCGCCCAAGTCCAATACCTTGCTTTTTGTCAGGATCTACAAACAAGACTTGCAACCTATTCCTTTTGTACTAGAGATTTTCCCATCATGAAAATTTGAGGACTAATGAGTGGGTGCCCTAGTCTAGGGAGCTATTTTCTTCTCTGATCTACAATTCTAACACTTTGTTGTACCCTCCTACAACTTCACTCTGTCTGTAGCTTCAACTTGTAACTTGCAATCATGAAAACTTTGGGAGGGGGTTGTGGTGTTTAGAGGCTTGCCTCAGTCAAGCCCCAGAGAGACATTCAAGCCTTCCGAACACTGTTCTTAGCTAGAGAGTGCATGCCCTTGGGAGGCAGAGGCAAAAACCAAATAATAAATGCTTACAAACACAAATGAATTCATCCTTGATCTATATTGATTAGCCATGTGTCCAAATCTATTGCAAGCAAAACACTTTCCATTGAATGTGAGTATTCCTTGCATTGTAAAACCCATTTCTTACCAAACTTCTGCATTCATTTGATCTATGACCAATTTTCTTACAATTGAAACATTGACCAGAGAAAGATGGAACATTTTGATTTATTCTACTCCTACACTGAGTAGCCTTGTGACCAAACCTTTTGCAATTAAAACAATGACCATTGAAAGATTGGTACCTTTGAGCATTTGGCTGTCTGACCAGAGATCTTCTAGGTCTTCTTCTTTGATTCTTGAACTAGTTGCCTTTGTTTTGCTTCAATTGAAGGTTTTCTTGACCTGATTTTGAACTTTCTTCTTTCTCAAATCCCAACCTTGCTTGTCATCAGAACTCTTTTGACTAGCAATCATCTCATCAAGTTTTACAGAACTTATCTTGAACTTTTCTTCATAGCTCTTAGCTTTTTCCAAGTCTGATTTTAGTCTCACAACCTCTTTCTCAAGTTTAGCACATTCTTCTAACTTGCTTTTTACCAACATATTTAGATCATCTTCTACTTTAGCTCTGTCTACAACTTCCACTTTCAAATCATCTAGGGTTTCATTGGCTGATATCAATTGTTCACTAACCTATTTGTATTTTTCTTTCAACTTCTTGACATGTTCTTTTAGCTTAAGAATGCATTCATCAGCTTCTTGAATGTTATCTTTCAGATCCCTAATTTCTACTTCAGATTTTTCAAGATCAATAAGAGTTGCTTCTAGTTCAACATTGTTTGAGAAGTTTCCAAATCTCCTGGCTGCCATGAATGAATTCTCCCATAGTTTCCTCAAGCTATTAGGGTTCTTCCAAGGAACTAGGCTCTAATACCAGTTGTTGAATATAAGGAATACTGAGAAGGGGGGTGAATCAGTATTCCACAAAACTACTTCTTAACAAGTTTATTAATCCAATTTCCAAAATTAATAACATGAAAGCAGAACAAGCATAAGAATAGCAACCATAAAGACATAACACATGGACACTAGGATTTTTATGTGGAAAACCCCAAAAAGAAAAAAACCATAGTGAGTGTTAGCTCACAATATATTATGATAGCTCAATACCAAATTACAAGAAGGCTCACTGCCCTATGAAGAAGTGCTCATTGCACAAAGGGTCATTGCTAAGAGAGAAAAAGATAGAAGGATTGGCTCACTACCAGAAGATGAACTACTATAAATGCATCTACCATATGTTGGATCACAGTTCCATTAAAGGCTCAATATATAGAGTCAAAGGTCTTCATCTATTCTACCCTACTTCTCAACTTAACTGCATGTACTTTGTTTTTCTTTCTCTGCTCTGCATTCTGCTCATAATCCTCCTCACTTCTAATTTGCACACCACAGACACTTTGCATGCCTCAATACCTTAATCCATCAAGTATTTATATCTGCAACAAGGTTCACCTCCTAATTAGGTCGGCAAGCCAAACATGAAGCATGTATACAATGTATTCTACATTGTCTGCTTGATCAAGTGTACAAATAGTAATGCAGACCCAAACAATCATTGAATAATCTTCATACAAGTCGGTACCAAACATACAACCACTTAGATTTATTATTCAAACAATATACCTTCTCCGCATAAAGATCTAACTGCGTGTCATCTTGTCTGTTAAGAACATGCTTGACCCAATTCATCTGTTATATCAAAAATCTCATTGAGTACCACAAGAGACTCAAGGATTCATAACCAACATTCATTCTTGACCTTTTAGCATACCTCTAGAACCACAAGACAAAATATGAAACTGGAGAGAAATGTGGACCCTTTTTCTCAGGCACTGTACACTATTCCTATCTTAGGTCTGATCACCAGACTTAGACATTTTATAGTATGACTTCTGAAGGAAGTCAAGTCTTGATCATTGGAAAATAACATCATCAAATAGCTATGAACAACATACCTAAACTGCATAAAATGATCTTCTACTGCGGAGGCATACTGACCCAATCTCTGTCATTTACTCTGTATACTATCCATACTTAGTCATTTTAGCCTTTTGGACCAGAATACTTGTGCCTTGTTGTCAAAACAAGTTGGTCTTCCAGAGTAATGTCTATTTATCATGTTAGTGGAATCCCTTTTCCTTGTTTCCATCAATAACAACATGCAATCCTTCATCAGAGTAGTGTCTCTTGCCAACAAAGACTTCTTCCACAAACAAGCAGGATTTAGAGGAAATAAACTTGGCTACAAATAATGCTCCAAAGAAAGTCTATATTGGGAGCCAATTTAAACCACACATAAGGGCAATGTTGATTGCCGTATTGAGGAAATATAAGCATGTCTTTGCTTGGTCATATGAGGTTCTAAAGGCCTATAGAGAAGACCTATTTCAACATGAGATTCCTTTGAAGCTTGGAGCTAAGCCATATAGGCAGAAGCAGAGGCCCATCAATCCTACTCTGGCTCCAAATATGCAAGAGGAACTTATGAAGCTTAGGGATGGTGGAATCATAAAACCTATAAGACACTCTACTTGGGTGTCAAACTTGGTCCCAGTCAGAAAGAAAAATGGAGATATTAGACTATGTGTAGATTTTAGAAACTTGAATCTATCATCTTTGAAGGACAATTATCCACTGCCCAATATGGAGGCTATGCTCTAGAAGGTAATATGAAGTGAACTCTTATCCATGATGTATGGGTTCTTTGGCTACAATCAGGTGAAGGTGAAGGAATCAGAGCAGTACAAGACTGCCTTCACAACCCCATAGGGAACATATGTGTATGTGAGGATGCCATTTGGATTGACAAATGTTGGGGCAACATTCCAGAGAGCCAAGGATGTTACATTTACATGATTGATTGATTCAATATTGGTTGTTTACTAGGATGATTTGACTTCTTACTCTAAGGAGGACCAACATTGTATGCACTTTGAAAAGATTTTTGTCAAAGCATTGGAATATGGCATTTTACTGAACCCTAAAGAATGTGCTTTTGGGGTAACTGAGGGAAAGCTCTTAGGGCATATAGTGTCCAAAGATGGAGTCAAAATTGATCCAAAAAGGGTTGCTGCCATTGATAGAATCCAAATGCCCAAGAATGTGAAAGGTATTCAGTCATTTTTTGGGCAGATTAACTTTGTCAGAAGATTTGTTACCAATTTTGTAGAAATTACCAAAGCAATATCCAAGATGCTGAAAAAGGGTGAGTCTGTAACATGGGGAAATAAGGCAATTCAATCATTTCAAAATATAAAGGAAGCTATCAAAATAGCCCTTGTTCTAAAGTCTCATCATTTCTCTAATCCATTTCAATTATTTTCTTTTGCTTCTTTTCATTAAATTGATGCATGCCTATTACAAAAGAATGATGATGGATATGAGCAACCTATTGCTTTCTTTAGTAAATCTTTACAGGCTGCAAAACTAAATATGATATAATGGAAAAATAATCTTATGCTTTGGTTAGGGTAGTGAAGAATTTTAGACCCTATTTGGTCGAAGCTCAGATTGTAGCATATGTACCTCACTCTGTAGTAAAGGATATATTCACACAACAAGAGGTAATAGGGAGATGATGTAGATGGATCAACAAGATATAGGAGTTTAATATTGACATCTAGATCACCAAGCTAGTAAGAGGATAAGGCTTGGCAAAGCTGATGGTAGAGGCAAATCTAGAATCTTATCAAGTGAATGTAGTTTAAGTTAGATGCATGATAAAACATGCAGTGTACAACAATATGAGTGGTACAGAGATATCGTTCAGTACTTGCAAAACATGAGTTACCCTGCTAATTTTAATGACAATCCGAAGAGGACATTGAAGCTGCAATGTCATTGTTTAAGGTGAGTTATATTGGAAAAACCATGATGGTGTGTTTCTTAGATCTGTAGATCAAGATCAAGCTACAAAGATATTGACTGATATGCATAAGGGGGTATGTGGAGGACATTACATAGCTAAAACCACTACACACAACATCCTTAGATCAGGTTATTGGTGGCCAACACTCTTTTCTGATGTATACAAAGTGGTGAGGATGTGTGATTCTTGTCAGAGATTTTTTGGGAAGTTAAAGTATGTTGGTGCATTGCCACTTAAAACTGTGATAGTAGATGCTTCATTTCAATAGTGGGGAATTGATTTTATTGGAGAAATAACAGAAAAATCAAGTGGTGGACATAGTTGGATACTTGTTGCTACTGATTATTTCACTAAATGGATTGAAGCCATTCCAACTAAGAAAGCCACAAGCAAAGTTGTGCTAGATTTTGTCTTGGAGCATATAATTATTAGATTTGGGGTACCAGCTAAGTTGGTGATAGAGAATGCGATGTGCTTCAGGTCAGGAGAGTTTGTTGATTTCTATAATGATTATGGTATTAATCTATCCTATGCATCATCATATCATCCTCAAGGTAATGGTTAGGCTGAGTCTAGCAACATGAGTTTGATGAAGATAATCAAGAGGATAATTATTAAAAACAAGAGGGCATGGGACTCCAAGTTGAAGCTGGCATTGTGGGCTAATAGAGTGACTGTTAAAAAGGCTACTGGTAAGTCTCCTTTTGAGTTAGTGTATGGACTAGAAGCAAAATTGCCAATAAATAATTTTTTGCCAGTATACAAACTCATACAGGAAAATGATGAGGACATGGAGGATCCAATGGCAGGAAGGTTAAATCAATTGATTGCATTGGATGAGACAAGGAGAGAAGCACAAAGAACCGATATAAAAAGATAATAAAAGGGATTCAGAGAGGAAGTTCTAGGTTAATGATATGGTTCTTGTATGTAATGCCAAATGTCAAGTTAAAGGCAAGCATGGAAAATTTGAGCCTTTGTGGATTGGCACATACTTGATAAGTAATACTCATGGAGAAGATTCATATTTTCTCCAAGATTTTGATGGTGAATTTCAAGAATTGCATGTGTACGGACAATTTCTGAAACCCTACTTTTCATAAGTAGGCTATTTTTTTGTTCACATTGTAAATATGTTGTATATAGTGTATATTTTTGTACAATTGTTACTTTTGTTATGTGTGTGTTTTTGTTCTGGTCTACTCCAGGAGTTTTCTGGTCCTCACTACAATTCTACAAATTGCACGTCCCCAACTAGAGCCAATGGTGGTACCTGCCTAGGTTCTAGGTGTTAGGAATTGCATGTAGAAGATATAAATTAAATGCAGATAAAGATTAAATAGAGGAATGAAAATACATAAAAATAATAATAGTGAGAGACAATTTTTAACGTGGTTCACCTAAACTTGGGCTACATCCACCAACAGAGAGTCCAATATTATTATCTAGCAAATAGAAGCAATTACAACCAGTAATCCCTGCAACTTAATACCACTACAAATGCTACAATACAATATCAACAAAAACCCTAACCCTTAGCCATCTTTTATCAAGACTTATGTTGGTTACAAAATAGGGCTTTTTATGTCAGCTAATAGAAATTATAACTCCCGATGCCTTTATAAAATAATAAAAGTCATTTGAGGTTTTGGGGGCACTGCCCCTGAGCCTTTGCAGGGGTGCTGACCCTTGACCTCGTCTTGGGGTTGCTACCCCCAAACCCTCATTAAATAATTAGGGGGGAAACTACACTGATAAAAGTGTGGAAAATTTAACAACAATCTCACTTGGAGACTGATCAGACTCCACAACATATCATCTCCCACTTGGAGACTGATCATAACACTATTGACTCTGTAGCTCCCACTAGAAATAAGCATCCTAAACCCTATTGTTTTGATTTTATTATTTTTAGTCTTGAAGACCAACCGAAGTTGAAGAGGAGCTCAGCTTTTCCCTTATCATTGCCTTTGTAAACATATCCATTAGATTTTCATCTGTATGTATCTTTTCCAGCTGTAACTGCCCATCATCCAACACTGATAGGATGAAGTGATACCTTAGCTATATGTGTTTGGTATTTGAATGCATGGCAGAATTCTTTGCAAGATGTATGGCACTCTGACTGTCTATAAACAAATAACTATTAACCTATTGTTTGCCCAATTCTTCCATGAAAGATTGTGGCCATATCATCTCCTTGCTTGCCTCTGTTGTAGCTACATACTCTACCTCTGTGGTGGATAAAGCAACCACCTTTTGCAACCTAGAGATCCAATTCACTATTGTCCCACCTACAGTAAAGACATAACATGTAGTACTTTGCCTGGTAACAATAACCCCTACCAAATCTAAGTCCACATAACCCGCTAAATCAGTATTAGAGGCCCCAAAACATAAATGTTTAGTAGATGTACCTCTCAAATATCTGAGAATCTATTTTACTGCATTCCAATACTCCAATCCGTGATTACTCATATACCTTCTTATGACTCCTACAACATGTGCATTATCCGGTCTTGTGCATACCATGGCATACATTAAACTTTCTACAGCTGAAGCATATGGTACCTTGGACATTTTTTCTTCCTCCTCTTGTGTCTTAAGACACATCTCCTTAGTCAATTTCAAATGACTAGGCAAAGATGTGCTGACAACTTTTGCATTCTCCATATGGAATCTCTGCAACACCTTTTTAACATAATCAACCTGAGAGTCAATTTTTTGTTCTTCCTATCTCTACAAATTTTCATACCAAGGATTTGTTTTGCTACCCCCAAATCCTTCATAGCAAATGATTGTGCTATCTGTTGTTTTGACTCTCTTATGTGATCCATGTTAGACCCTGCTACAAGGATGTCATCAACATATAAACATAAAATAATGTAGCTTTCATTATCCAACCTCTTAAAATAAACACAATGGTCAGAATTACACTGGTTGTAGCCTTGCTCAGCCATAAAATTATCAAATTTCAAATACCATTGCCAAGGTGCTTGTTTCAAGCCATATAAAGTCTTCGTCAATCTGCACACCAATTTCTTCTTACCTTTGACCTCAAATCCCTGTGGTTGTTCCATATATATCTCCTCCTCCAAATCACCATGGAGAAAGGCAATTTTCACATCTAGTTGTTTGAAATGCAAATCTTCAGAAGCCACAATACTTAAAATAGTACGAATAGAAGTCATCTTAACAACCGGAGAAAAAATCTCATCAAAATCAATACCTTTTTTCTGTGCAAATCTTTTTACAACTAACTTGGCTTTAAATCTTTTCTTACCTCCATCTTCCTCTTTTAGCCTATAAACTCATTTGTTTGGTAAAGACTTTTTAGCTGTAGGCAACTTACATAATTCCCAAGTCTAATTTTTCAGCAAGGAGTCTATTTCTTCTTTCATTTCAAGCTCCCACTAAACCTTTGTATCCACCTACATAGCTTCATCATACCCTTCTGGTGCACCAACATATTTTAATAAAATAGAATACAAAGAGGGAGAAAACCTTTAAGGAGGTCTACTTAGCATTATTGACCATTTAACATTCACTAGAGTTTGTGGTATTTCTTGTTGCTATTATGGAGCATGAGGAACCATTGAAACATCATTATCTAGAGTATCATCCAACACCACATAATCCTTTTCTTTCTTCTCATGTTGCTACAACTAATCTTTGTACAACACCTTCTCATTGAATACAACATCCCTGCTTCTCACAATTTTTAGATTTTCAACATCCCAAAGCCTATAACCAAATTCATCAATGCCATATCCAACGAAGATACACTTTTTTGATTTTGCATCCAGCTTGGTTCTATTTTCAGAATCTGCATGTGCAAATGCTTCACATCCGAAGGTTTTGAGAAAAGAATAACTCACCTTCTTACCTGTCCATGCTTCCTCTAGAATATCACAACCCAAAGCAACTAAAGGACCTCTATTAATTAAATATACAGTGGTATTGATAGCCTCTGCCCACATGTTTAAAGACAGCCCAGTATGCAATCTCATGCTCCTTGCACGCTCCATTATTGTCCTATTCATGCGCTTAGCCACTCCATTTTCTTGTGGAGTCCTTGGAACCATTTTCTGCCTACAAATTCCATTAAATGAACAATAATCCTCAAATTCTTTGCTGCAATACTCACCACCATTATCAAATCTAAGACATTTTAATATTTTACCCTTCTCATTCTCAACCAAGCTTCTCCATTTCTTAAATATTTCAAATACATCAGAGTCTTACCTATGGAAATATTTCCAAACCTTCCTAGTTGCATCATCTATGAATGTAACATAATACTAAGAGCCACTGTGTGAAGATACTTGAGCCGGTCCCCATACATCTGTATGCACAAGTTCCAACTTTTCATCTTACTTTTGCTTCCCATCTTTGAGAAAACTAACTCTTTTTTGTTTGCCATACACACAACTTTCTCAGAAATCCATATTAATACATTTTAGACTTGGTAAAACTTTCTTAGAATGAAGTACCTTCATACCTTTTTCACTCATATGCCCAAGTCTGTTATACCATAGTGTTGTCTCAGAACTTGCATCAATTGTTTCGGTCTCTTCCTACGAACCTGCAACAACTATTCCTAAACCTGTTTGTTTTTTCTCTATAATAGCTAAAGTAGAAGGAACAGTATGACCTGTACAAAGATATAAGGTGCCTACTTTCACACCTTTTTCTACTATTAAGGCACCTCTTGAAACCTTCCATTTTTTATCATTAAAAGTAACTGTGCAACCTTCATCACCTAGCTGCATTGCTGAAATTAAATTCCTACTTAGCCTTGGAACGTGCCTTAACTCTTGTAGTAGCCAATGATCCCCATTCTGCAACTTAATCTTAATTCTTCTCTTTCCAACAATCTGACAAGGTTCATTATCTCCCAAATAAACTAGCCTAAAATCCCATGGACATAATCAAGAAAATAACTTCTATGGGGTGTAGCATGAAATGAGGTCCCTAAATCTAAAACCCATGAATCATCAACATTATCTAGGGAAAGAATCAAAGCATCATCTTTAGATTTATCACTTACCACATTTGCCTCCTTATTGCCTTCTTGTTCGTCTCCTTCTTTATTATTTCGAGACCAACAATCTTTCTTCAGATGACCTAGTTTCCCATAGTACTAGCAATCCTTATGTCCTTTGGATTGGGACCTCTTGTCCTTTGATTTTTGATGAAAAGGAAAGGGAGGATCCTCAAAACACCTAAAAAGATTCATGAGGAATCCATTGACTGACTGTCCTAAGATGACAGGGTTCTTCTTCTACTAGCATGCTTATCAATGATTGAGAAATGCACCAATGAGGGTCTTATGAGTTCACCCTCTTACTGAACTCTTACCACACCTTGACCTACTTTATTTTTCTAGACTAGGACCATGAAAGGTCTCCAAGAACTATGAAACCATACCCTTCTAGACATTCCCTTGAAATTAGTCCTAATTGCTTGTAGCCCTTGGAATAGGGTTTTTGGGGCCTAACTTGTAGACTTCATGGCAAACCCATGAAAAAATTAGCTTTTTGGATACCCATTAGTCTTCTACACAACATAGCAAACATGCAACACAAGTTTCTTTGGAACATGTGCCTCAAAAACTGATTGTTACTGATGTGCTAGGCCTAATTAGGCCTCTTTTACAAAACAAAGGTATGACAAACTTGACCCAAACTATCCTACTCTAGGGCATGAATGGGGTTATAAAAGGACAAAATATGTTAGTTTTAGGGATCTTCAGTCATCCCAAGTCAAATTTTCACCAACTCACTAATCCACCAAAGATAGAAAACCTAATACATGAAGATATTAGGCATAAGTGGATTCAAACTTCACTCTTTTCCAATCCCCTTCTCTTGCAATGACATGAATAAGGAAACACAACACATCTAACTCCATTCCACTCATATTGGAGGTACTTGTTTGCCCAAAATCCTTAAAATGCTAGGGTTTAAGACTCATTCTCAGAAAAATAGTTATAAAATGCTTCAACAATAGTGAAATACCTCCTAACTGGATTAAAATGAAAGGTTACTCAGCCCACTCCATGATTTCATGCATTTGAGTTCATGACTATACCATACAGAATAGTACCAGGACATTTTCAGCATAAAAACACAAAAAAATTGTAGAAATAAGAAAACTCTTTGTTATTTCTTCACTTAAAAGTCTTGTTCTTCTTTCCCTGAGGTGTCTCTAGTTTCATCACCATGAATAAATTGAAAAAATGTTTAATTCATAATGCCTATGTGCATTTACAAGCCAAAAAGAGGCTAAAAATAGCCTTCCCACTAACAAAACTAAAAAATAGACTAACTAAAATTATTCAAATACTTAAGACTCTGACCCTAGGTGACCTCCACTACCTCTAAATGTCTTAAATAGAATTTATTACATCAATGATGGAGAAACATTTCCACCTAGGCTCTTATTGAGAGCAAAAATTCAAAAAAATTGCCATGTGCCCCTGCACCATACAATTGGGCTTGAAATTTTTCCAAGTCTCTTGGAAATACTATTGTAACTTGTTCATCACTGATCATTCCATGCCTCTAACCTTCTTGAGTTCTTGCATCAGGCATACCTTGCCTCTGGTTCACTTTGTGTAAGGCATTCTTGCTCTTATCACCACTTGAAACATGCTCCATTTTTACACATTGATCTATGGAGTATCCTCTATCATTTCGACAATCACATAGTGATGTTGTACCCACTTTCACATCTACACATAAATCCTTATCAACTACCCTCACTTCCATTTTTGCTTCATACTTAGACCTCTTCCAAGTACTTTTCTTGACTTGATTTTTTTCTCTATCCAACCTGCAAACTTCTGCACCATCAATCTTAGGAGCCTCTATCCTCAAAAGTACTGTCCCATCAGTCCTTGTTTTGTCATAACATGACTGTCCTTTCACCTCTTTTTCTGTTAATGGATATTTGACTATCTTCATCTTCACTCTTGGAACAAACACAAACTCAACTCTTTGTCTTTGCTTTTCATCTTGCAACTACTTCTTCTTTGCAAACTGATCTGCTATCTGTTGGATCTAGGGCATACAACTGAGAGGGGGGGGGGGGTGAATCAGTTGTATAAAACTTCTTCTTCTTTCAAACACTTGATTCTTTATTGTTAGTTAGCAGCATATCAAATAATCATCCATGGAAGCATAATACATAAACACAAGAGCAGATAAGCATCAACACATTGAACACCAAGATTTTGACGTGGAAAACCCGGTTAAGGGAAAAACCACGGGGTGATTAACCCAAGAATTATTCTCTGTTAGAAGAATAAAGAAAAATGAATGGCACATGCCAATAAGGGCTCACTGCCCGAGCACACTGCTCACAAAGAGGCCCACTGCCTACAAGGAGACACACTGTCTACAAAGTGATAAAAATCACAGTCTTGAACTAGAGAATGACATCTCTACCATGTCTGGATCAGTTCCAATTAAGCCCAAAAATCTCTGCTCTGCCTTTCACACATTTCTTCGCTATGCCACACTCATCCACACACCACACACACTTTGAAATGAACTCACAAACCGTTATTTATACAAGACATCGACTTAGGAACAAACATCTAAGTCGGCAAACAACCATAGGAGTATCCGCAAGATGAATAACACATCCGGTCGGCCATCACAAGAACATTCGCAGGATGAACAACTCATCCGGTCGGCTAAACAGAGCAAGAACTTCATCCGGAAGAATAACTTCAATTCCGGGCTCTACCATCAATGCGGACCAACAACACAACCTAAACATGATCCAAGAACCTTCACAAGCCTGTCTGAATGTCCGGATGCATCCGCACTTCCTCTACTTACTGGGATCTCTTGTCTTCCTCATCCGGAACTTCAAGAACACAGTCTGTTGCCACTGTCATAATGCAAGAGGTACTTCCGGACCTCCAAATCATACACAAATCAGGATGACACATCACAAGGACATCCCAAACACTCTGTCCAATCCGCAGATTAGGATAATACAATTCCGGACCTCACCGGACCTTTTTGTGATCCTCTGTCACCTCTGGATACTTGCCGGAACCGGTTCTATACCGACAGCCACAACTCCTTCAGATCTTCATGCGGACCTCTGAAATCTTAACTGAAGCATCTCAAGACTCATATCTACTAACCCTTTAATCCGCATCCTCCGGTTCTCATCCTATACAGTACATTTACCTTCTTCTCATCACTGTTCTTCACTATTCCTGACTGAGGCTAATTTTCTCAATATCCTCAGCACACAGCTCATCAAATCCTTCTTGTCAATGCAATATGAGTATGTTGACATCAATGACAATACTGGCTCACCTCATACTTGCAACACTATCTACCTCTTATCCTTTCTCTCATCAAATCTTGATGATGAACTTGTCTTTACACCTGCAAATAAACATTGAGCTATTGCTCCATAAACTCTTTCCTTCACCACATCCATTGTATGCGTGAATCCATCTACTTGCTCTTGCCAAACACACCCATTCACTTCACTCTTTGTTCTCACAACCACTTTCAAGTTCTCTACTCTTAGAACCCCTGTGCAATTAGGTTTTGAAACCACTATCATGGAAGCATATGACTACCTACCAACCTCTCTTTGCTTTGAAGGACATAGTATTGTCCCAAGCACACTATCCTCACACTTCTCCACTTCATTTGGAGTCTTTACAACCATTCTATCCTTCTCTTGGCCTATCACATCCTTGGTCTCTTCCATCACTAAGACCTTCAAACTCATTGTTTTAACCTCTTCACCACTTAGGGTGACTGTAACTTTCATCTCAACTCTCTGTGTGTGCTCAAATCTAGCCACACTTCCTTGTATCTTACCTTCCATCTCTTTACCTTGACTTCCCACTCTTTGCATTTGATACTCTGCCTCAATGACCTCTATCCTACTAGGTTTATTAACATTTATGCTAACAAAATCTAATTGTCCATCATCCTCTTTGGATACCACGTTCTCAACTTGCTTCTCTTCAACCTCAACCATATTAAACTCTTTCACTTTCTATTTTCCTTGGCTCACTGCACTTTCTATCTTCTTGTCTTGCACTAGACTTTCTACCTTTTCCATCACTGTGTTCTCAGATTCATTAACTACTATATTTGCAGACCTAGTAACCTTTTCGTTGACAATGCTTGACTATCCATTGTCTCCTTTTGTCGTCAATGGACACAACACTGCCCCCACCATGATCTCTTTATTCTTCACAAGCCTATCTTGGCTTTCCACAGTCACTACACTCTTATTCACTTCCTCTTTACCTATTATCATTGTCATTAGGGTCTTTGCCTCAACAATCCTTATGTCAACAGACTTATCCACCACCGTGTTGATAGTATCTGACTGCCCTTTAACTCCTCTTGCTTTCAATAGGTAAAACTCTATCCTTATCATGACTTCATCATGCTTTTTAGGCTTATCTTGAGCCTTCAAGATCAATTCATCCTTGTCCTTCTCTGTTTTAGTCTTCATCACCAACTCATCATCTTTTTTTTTCTAGACTTGCTGTCTTGACATCTTTTGCCTTTGTAGTGGCTGTATATTCTTCATTTTTGTCTTCCTCAAACTTCATATACTCCCTCTTTCCAAACATGATTACTCTTGCTTCTTTGGTTTGTTCCTTAGCATTCTCCTGTAGTGGTGTTAGTTTAAAAGTGGTTCCATCCCTTTCTATAGTGTAAGTATTATACCTCCCATCATATATGGCATGTCTATCATACTGCCATGGTCTTCCAAATAACAAATGACAACAACTCATAGGTACCACATCACAAAGAATTTTATCCTTATAGCCACCAATATTAAATTCAACAAAATCTTGTTCACTTACCAAAATTGACTGATTATCATTCAACCAAGATGCTTTATATGGTCCTTCATGAGGAATCCTCTATAAATTTAGTTTATCTACCATTTCTATGGAAACCATGTTGTCAGTAGAACCAGAATCTATCACAACTTTACATACCTTTTCTTTGCATTTGTAGGTTGTTCTAAATAGTGATCTCCTTTGAGTCAGCTCCTTTAACTTAGTATACCTTTCTTTCAACTCTCTGATTTCTTTTGGCATGGTATCTTCTGGATGCATCTTGTCTCTTCAAATTCCAAATGTCAATGATCTACTGCCTGAGCTCTAATACCACTTGATACAGAGGTAGGGGAGCCTCCTCAAAACACCTAAAAAGATTTGTGAGGAATCCATTGACTGACTGTCCTAAGATGACATGCTTCTTCTTCTACTAGCATGCTTATCAATGATTGAGAAATGCACCAATGAGGGTCTTATGAGTTCACCCTCTTACTAAACTCTTGCCATACCTTGACCTACTCTATTTTGGTAGATTAAGACCATTAAAGGTCTCCAAGAACTATGAAAGCATACCCTTCTAGGCATTCCCTTGAAATTAGTCCTAATTGCTTGTAGCCCTTAGAATAGGGTTTTTGGGGCATAGCTTGTAGAATTCATGGAAAACCCATGAACAAATTATCTTTTTGGATACCCATTAGGCTTCTACACAATATGTCAAACATGTAACGCAAGTTTCTTTGGAACATGTGCCTCAAAAACTGACTGTTACTGCTGTTCTAAGCCTAATTAGGCCTCTTTTACAAAACAAAGGTATGACAAACTTGACCCAAACTCCCAAATCCTACTCTAGGGTATGAATGGACTTGCAAAAGGATAGAATATGTCAATTTTAGGGATCTTGAGTCATCCCAAGTCAAATTTTCACCAACTCACTAATCCACCAAAGCTAGAAAACCTAATACATGAAGATATTAGGCATAAGTGGATTCAAACTTCACTCTTTTCCAATTGCCTACTCCTACAATGACATGAATAAGTAAACACAAAACATCTAACTCCATTCCACTCATGTTGGAGGTACAACACAAGTGTAATGGGTCAAAACCCCATCATTTGCCCAAAACCCTTAAAATGCTAGGGTTAAGGACCTGTTCTCAGAAAAATAGTTATAAAATGCTTCAACGATAGTGAAATACCTCCTAACTAGATTCAAATGAAAGGTTACTTAGTCCACTCCAATATTTCATGCATTTGAGTTCATGAATGTACCATACAAAATAGCACTAGGATGTTTTCAACAGAAAAACATAGAAAAATTGCAGAAACAAGAAAAATCTTTGTTATTTCTTCACTTAAAACTTCTATTCTTCCTTCCTCAAGGTGTCTCTGGTTTCATCACCATGCATATATTGAAAAAAAATTCATTCATAATGCCTATGGGCGTTTACAAGCCAAAAAGAGGCTAAAAATAGCCTTCCCACTAACAAAACTAAAAAATAGACTAACTAAAGTTATGCAAATACTTAAGACTCTGACCCTAGGTGACCTCCACTACCTCTAAATGTCTTAAATACAATTTATTACTTCAATGATGGAGAAACATTTCCACCTAGGCTCTTATTGAGAGCAAAAATTTAAAAAAATTGCCATGTGCCCCTACACCAATTTTCCTCGTCTCTCCTTTGATTTGCCCCTGTTTTCTTCATTCAAAACACTACCTAATGTGGACCCTCCTAAGCTTTTTCATTGCATTTGCTCACTAAGGATAATAACAACATCATCATCAAATTTCAAAGTATTTGAACCAGAGACAAAGTTACTTACAACCATTACCAAGCTATTCCAACTTTCTGGCAAATAACATAAAACCAAGAGAGTCCTCACCTCTTCATCAAATTTCACTTTTACAGAAGTTAACTAATTGGTAATCATATTAAACTCAATTAAATGATCTGTCACAAATCCACCTTCAATCATTTTCAGATTAAACAAATGCTTCATGAGAAATACCTTATTTGAGGCTGAGGGTTTTACATACAATTTAGCCAAATCTTTCATCAGTTCATTTGTTGTCTTCCCTTTTGTTATATTGAAAGCCACAGATGGTTCAAGACACAACTGAATGGTTCCCAGTGCCTTTTTGTCCAAAAGTTCCCAATCCTCATCAATCATTGTTGTCAGTTTGTTGGCTATTCGTTACAACGGCCTCCATAAATCCTTCTGATAGAGATAATCCTCCATCTGTATCTTCAATAACTAATAGTTCTACCCATTGAATTTATCTACCTTCAATTTACCCTCATCCGCCATTTCTTCCACTTAACCGTGAGACTCCTCAACCATGAGAGCTTCCTACAGACGATAATCGAACACAACTCGCTCTGATACAACTTGTAAGGAATTGCATGTAGAAGATATCAATTAAATGTAGATAAAGATTAAATAGAGGAATGAAAATATACAGAAATAATAATAGTGAGAGACAATTTTTAACATGGTTCACCCAAACTTGGGCTACATCCACCAACAAAGAGTCCAATATTATTATCCAGCAAATCAAACTGATTACAACCAGCAATCCTTGCAACTCAATACTATTGTAAATGCTACAATACAATATCAATGGAAACCCTAACCCTTAGCCATTTTTTATCAAGACTTAGGTCAGTTAGAAAATAGGGTTTTTTTATGTCATCCAATAGAAAAAATAACTCACGACATCTTTATAAATAATGAAATTTGTTTGAGGTCTTAGGGGCGCTACCCTTGAGCCCTCGCGGGGGTGCTGCCCCTTGACCCCGTCTTGGGGTGCTGCCCCCAAACCCTCGTTAAATAATTTGGGGGAACCCATGCCGATAAAAGTGGGGAAAAATTAACCTTTGAGTTTGATTAGGCTCCATATAACAATAATCTCCCACTTGGAGACTGATCAGACTTCACAACATATCATCTCCCACTTGGAGACTGATCATAACACCATTGACCCTGTAGCTCCCATTGGAAATAAACACCCTGGACCCTGTTGTTTTAATTTTATTGTTTTCAGTCTTGAAGATCAACTGAAGCTGAAGAGGAGCTCAGCTTCTCCCTTGTCACTGCCTTCGTAAACATATCCATTGGATTCTCATCTATATGTATCTTTTATAGCCTTAACTATCCATCATCCAACACCAACTAGATGAAGTGATACCTTAGCTGTATGTGTTTAGTCTTTGAATGCAAGGAAAAATTCTTTGCAAGATGTATGTCACTCTGACTATGTGTAAACAAATAATTGCTAGCCTATTGTTTGCCCAATTCTTCCATGAAAGATTGTAGCCATATCATCACCTTGCTTGCCTCTGTTGCAGCTACATACTCTGCCTCCATGGTGGATAAAGCAACCACCTTTTGCAACTTAGAGATCCAACTCACCGTTGTCCCACCTACAGTAAAGACATAACCTATAGTACTCCACCTGGTATCAATATCCACTACCAAATTTGAGTCCACATAGCCCGTTAAATCAGTAATAGAGCCCCCAAAACATAAATTTTTAGTGGATGTACCTCTCAAATATCTGAGAATCCATTTTACTACATTCCAAAGCTCCAATCTGGGATTACTCATATACCTACTTATGACTCCTACAACATGTGCAATATCTGGTCTCATGCATACCATGGCGTACATTAAACTTCTTACAACTGAAGCATATGGTACCTTGGACATTTTTTCTTCCTCCCCTTGTTTCTTAGGATACATCTCCTTAGTCAATTTCATATGAATAGGCAAAGGTGTGCTGGAAGCTTTTGCATTCTCCATATGGAATCTCTGCAACACCTTTTCAACATAATCAACTTGAGATAGAGTCAATTTTCTATTCTTCCTATCTCTACAAATTTTCATACCAAGGATTTATTTTACTACCCCCAAATCCTTCATAGCAAATGATTGTGCTAACTGTTGTTTTAACTCTCTTATGTGATCCATGTTAGACCCTGCTACAAGCATGTCATCAACATATAAACATAAAATAATGTAGTTGTCATTATCTAACCTCTTAAATAAACCTAATGGTCAGAATTACACCGGATGTAGCCTTGCTCAACCATAAAACTATCAAATTTCAAATACCATTGCTGAGGTGCTTATTTCAAGCCATATAAACACTTCATCAATCTGCACACCAATTTCTCCTTACCTTTGACCTCAAATCCCTATGGTTGTTCCATATCTATCTCCTCCAAATCACCATGGAGAAAGGTAGTTTTCACATCTAGCTATTCCAAATGCAAATCTTCAGTAGCCACAATACTTAAAACAATACGAATAGAAGTCATCTTAACAACCAGAGAAAAAATCTCATGAAAATCAATACCTTTTTTCTGTGCAAATCCTTTTACAACTAACCTGGCTTTAAATCTTTCCTTACCTCCATCTTCCTCTTTCAGCCTATCAACCCATTTGTTTGGTAAATCCTTTTTACCTGAAAGCAACTTATATTCCCACTGAACCTTTGTATCCACCTGCATAGCTTCATCATACCCTTCCGGTGCACCAGTATCTATTAACAAAATAGAATACAAAGATGAAGAAAACCTTTCAGGAGGTCTACTTAGGCTTGTTGACCATTTAACATTCACTGGAGTTGTTGGTATTTCTTATTGCTATTGCGGAGTATGAGGAACCACTAGAACATCATTATTTGGAGTATCATCCAGCACCACATAATCCTTTTCTTTCTTCTCATGCTACTACAACTGATATTTGTACAACACCTTCTCATTGACTACAACATCCCAAATCCTATAACCAAATTCATAAATGCTATATCCAACAAAGATAGACTTTTTTTTAATTTTGCGTCTAGCTTGGTTCTATTTTCAGAATCTACATGTGCAAATGCTTCACATCCGAAGGTTTTGACAAAAGAATAACTCACCTTCTTACCTGTCCATGCTTCCTTTGGAATACCATAGCCCAAAGGAACTAAAGGACCTCTATTAATTAAATATATAGCGGCATTGACAGCCTCTGTGCACATGTTTAAAGGCAGCCCAACATGCAATCTCATGCTCCTTGCAGGCTCCATTATTATCCTATTCATGCACTCAACCACTCCATTTTCTTGTGGAGTCCTTGGAACCATTTTCTACCTATGAAATCCATTAAAGGAACAATAATCCTCAAATTCTTTGCTGCAATACTCACCACCATTATCAAATCTAAGAAATTTTAATCTTTTACCTGTCTCATTCTCAACCAAGCTTCTCCATTTCTTAAATGTTTCAAATACATCAGATTTCTACCTAAGGAAATAAATCCAAACCTTCTTAGTTGCATCATCTATGAATGTAACATAATACCGAGAGCCATCGAGAGAAGATACCTAAGCTGGTCCCCATACATTTGTATGCACAAGCTCCAACTTTTCATCTTTCTTTTTCTTCCCATCCTTGAGAAAACTCTCTTTTATTTACCATACACACAACTTTCACAGAAATCCATATTAATACATTTCTGACCTGGTAAAACTTTCTTAGAATGAAGTACCTTCATACATTTTTCTCTCATATGTCCAAGTCTGTTATGCCACAGTGTTGTCTTAGAACCTGTACAAAGATATAAGGTGCCTACTTTCACACCTTTTGCTACTATGAAGACACCTCTTGAAACCTTCCATTTTTTATCATTAAAACTAACTATGCAACCTTCATCACCTAGCTACCCTACTGAAATTAAATTCCTACTTATCCTTGGAACGTGCCTTACCTCTTGTAGTAGCCAATGATTCCCATTCTGTAACTTAATCTTAATTCTGCCCTTTCCAACAATCTGACAGGGTTCATTATCTCCCAAATAAACTAGCCCAAAATCCCCTTGCACATAATCAAGAAAATAACTTCTATGGGGGTGTAGCATGAAATGAGGCCCCTAAATCTAAAACCCATAAATCATCAACATTATCTAGGGAAAAAATTAAAGCATCATCTTCAGATTTATCACTTACCATATTTGCCTCCTTATTGCCTTCTTGTTTGTCTCCTTCTTCATTCTTCTGAGACCAACAATCTTTCTTCAGATGACCTGGTTTCCCACAGTACCAACAATCCTTCTATCCTCTGGATTGGGACCTCTTATCCTTTGATTTTCCTTGTGATTTCCCATGACCTCCAGAACCTTTTTCTCTCTTCTTTGATCTATCCCTACTTTCTCCATTCAAAACACTACCTGATGTGGACCCTCCTGAGCTTTTACATCGCATTTCCTGGATAAGAATAACACTAACATCATCAAATTTCAAAGTATTTGAACCAGAGATTGAGTTACTTACAACCATTACCAAGCTATTCCATCTTTTTGGCAAAGAACATAAAATCAAGAGAGCCCTCACCTCTTCATCAAATTTCACTTTTACAGAAGTTAACTAACTGGTAATCATATTAAACTCATTTAAATGATTTGTCATAGATCCACCTTCAATCATTTTCAGATTAAACAAATGCTTCATGAGAAATACCTTATTTGAGGCTGAGGGTTTTTCATACAATTTAGCCAAGGCTTTCATTAGTTCATTTGTTTTCTTCACTTCTGTTATATTGAATACCACAGATGGTGCTAGGCATAACCGAATGGTTCCCAGTGCCTTTCTATCCAGAAGTTCCCAATCCTCATCAGTCATTGCTGCTAGTTTCTTGGCTATTCCTTCTAATGACCTCCATAAATCCTTCTGATAGAGATAATCCTCCATTTGCATCTTCCACAACTGATAGTTCTACCCATTGAATTTATCTACCTTTAATTTACCCTCGTCAGCCATTTCTCCCACTTAACCATGAGACTCCCACTCAACCATGAGACCTTCCTACAGATGATAATTGAACACAACCCACTCTAATACCACTTGTTAGGAATTACATGCAGAAGATATCAATTAAATACAGATAAAGATTAAATAGAGGAATGAAAATACACATAAATAATAACAGTGAGAGACACTTTTTAACATGGTTCACCCAAACTCAGGCTACATCCACCAATAGAGACTCTAATATTATTATCCAACAAATTGAACCGATTACAACCAACAATCCTTACAACTCAATACCGCTAATGCTACAATATAATATCAACAAAAACCCTAACCCTTAGCCATTTTTTATCAAGACTTATGTCGGTTACAAAATAGGGTTTTTTTATGTCAGCTAATAGAAAAAATAACTCCCGATGCCTTTATAAACTAATAAAAGTCATTTGAGGTTTCAAGGGCATTGCCTCTCGATCCCACCTTGTATCACAATAGGGAGCGTACCAAGGGTGCTACCACTAGACCCCACAAGGGGCGCTGCTGCTAGACCCCACAAAGGGCACTTCCCCTTGAACTTGTCTTAGGGGCGCTACCCCAAATGCCTGTTAAATAATTTGGGGGGAAACTGCACCGAAAAAAGTGGGAAAAATTTAACCTCTGATTCTGATTAGGCTCCATATAACAACACTAGGGTTTTGAGTCAGTTTCATAAGTGTCTTCCTTATTTTCCTTAAAACCCTAAGTCTTATGGTCAAGACTTTACGTTATGTTCTATTTTGTTGTTGACCACTTAGCCTAGGTTCCCAGTTAGTTAAGCTGCAAACTTATGTCTTTTATGTTGTGTACTAACTGGCACTGAGTCTAGAGTTACCTTTATAACCCATCAAATCATATGCATCATAAGGTTCCACCTTTATGTCGTTGAAGGGGTCTGAAGGTGCCACTTGGCTAAATATCGCAAGCCCGCACATCGTTGAAGCTGACATCATATTTAGACTGTGGGGCTACGAGATGAAGACATGTGTTAATCGTATTGTGGCTTGCAACCATAATATCAACAATGCTTTTGGATGAAGAAGATAGTGCTAGGTGTTGAAGGATTGAATGAAGTAGTGGGGCTATAGGTATTAAAGATCAGATGGTAGCACATCATCACAGAAGAATCTTGTCAGCAAGAAAGATTCTCTATGCTACTGTGAGATGGTGACACTTAGCTAGTTCCTGGAGGAAAGAAGAAGGCTTACAGAGTGGAGATCCATGTGGAATCTTTAGAGCACAAATGTGGAGCTAAAGGGAGATGGCCTACTTTCTATTGCGTGACCACAGTATAACACCACGTGGCCATGTAAGACGTGAAATTGAAGAGTTAGCAAAAAGGGCACATCTAAGATGTAATAATTTGATTGGTTGGTGACTTTTCATGCAAAAGGCTTATATTTTCAAATCTAGCAGTTAATCTAGGATTGTTGATCTCACAATATGAAGTTTTCATCAATGGCCAAAATTTGAATTCTCTTTGCAGTCATTGGAAGGCACCCCTACATCACGAATTTGTAGTTATGGTCGAAAAGACGCGCATTTATATAGCCATCCCTAGTTTGCAATTCAACTAAAATCAAAAGTTAAGGTTTTCTTGGCATTTTCATGGGCACGAGAAAGAATTCATGCATGCGGCAAGCAACTAGACGAGAAGATATTGTGATTTTGAGAACTGCAACCAAAACTAGTAAGTTGTTCATGCCTGATGTATTTGTTTGAGTTGAATTACTACCTTGTTGAGAGAATTTTGAGCATTCTTAGAAGAGAAAACCCTAGTTTGGTAAAGTATTGTTCCAAAGATGAGTCAGGCAAGTCAACCTTTGACTTCTAAGAGGAGTCTGGATGAAGATTTAATGATTTAGTTGCCTAGGTCTTCAAGGAGGCCAGTGAATGTATATGGTCCAAGTGGGCCAAATGATAGACTGTTGGACTTGTGTTCTGGATGTTGGGATGCTTTATTGCCTGTGTTAGGATGGAATTTGTTTAACACTGGTATGATAGAAGGGATTACAAAGCCCCTATGTGTAGTGCATGGGGTTTGGATTTGGTGAAGTTGGCATGCCCTAATGTATTCAGAAACCATGATCTTGTAAGGGCCATTGTACAAAAGATATGATCCTGCCACCAGGGCTGTTAGGGCAGGGAATAATGAAATAATGATCAGGATGACAAAGGCATTTTATCACAAAGGTGTTTGGCCTAAACCCTGCTGCCAACAAGAAGATTGATTTTGCCATTCCAAAGGATGAATACAAGAAGGCCTAGTGTGCATACAGAGCCTTCAAATTACGTAAGCACAAAGAAAGGGGGATTGATGGAAAATTGATCAGAATTTTAGATAGTGAGGAGGAACCTTTTGATATCTCTCAATTCATGTGTTATTTTGCAAAAACTTACCACACTCTGTGCCAAGTATTGTGGAAAGACTCATTATTTTAAATTCTAGTTCCTATGATGGTATTGACTGTAGACATACAAGACATTTCCACAATTGTGGGATTTGACTATGCCACCTATGTATCAAACAAGATGCATGATCAATTACTGAAGATTAAGCAGAACCTTGGTGTTATAGATGCAAAGGTAGAATTTAGGTGGTATTCTATTTTGTCTCATATGTTTTTGTATGTTGGAATAGGGTTGTGGCATCAGGCTCTGCATGTGAGAGAACAAGAATATGATGGTACTCTTCTCCCTATCCAATTATGGACCCATTTGATGGATATGCAGTATGAGAGTGCAGATTATGTGATATTTGAAGAGCATTTTGTAAGAAGGCTATTGAATTTTTTGGAGCTTGAAGTTGAAAGAGTTCCAAGGGATGTGTTGGTTTTTCTAAGAGCATTTGATAAAACCCCTGAGTTGGGAATTCAACATAATTGGGGAGATTGGTTCCTCCACATCCATACTACTTGTATTAGGTTTTATGGGAGAAAAATTTCCCCACATATATTGCCAAAATATGTGCCTAGGAGGATTGCATACTTGGAAATTATCTAGCAGTTGAATGAGTCATGTAAGGAGAACCTGAGACTGTAGAAGAAAGGGTCATTTTTCCCTACTACCACCAAGTTCTGTGATTTATGGACTATGAAGAAGGATGCTCTAGATCAGATTGATTCAATATTGAAATTTTACAAGATGGGGTTGGAAGACCCAAGGACATTTGATCTAAAAGGTTTTATCAACCATGTAAGACTTAGTATCAAGAGGCCACATTTCCACCATCAAGTTGTGTTTGATGAGGATGTGGTAAGAAGCTGTTCCACCATGGATGAGATTCATTTACTAAGGAAGAGGTGACAAACGGTGATGGAAGGGGAGAGAATGAGAACAAATCTAAATCCTACATATCCTAGGGATTTTTCAAAAGAGAGAGACCAAATAATAAGAATTTAGAAAATTTTAGCCAATGCATAGACTTTGATTGAAGGGGCCCCTGCAAGTGAAGAGAAACCTATTGGCAAGAGACACTGCAAGGCATGTCATGTGTTGTCATTGATGGAAAATAAGTCCATTCCACACATCCACAGTGCAATATCAGATCATACCAGAAGTCAGTTCCAAGATTTGTCCAGTCCAAATAGATAGGAACAGGGTATATGATAGAGTTCAATATTTTGGTCAGCAGATCTCTCCAGTTAATTATTGCATATTGCAAATCTGAGGGAGTATAGAGGAATGTCAGAACAATCTAAATCCAAGATTTCAGCCTCCGGTAACAAAGGGATTAAAAGTTATGAGCATCTGAGTACCAGGTCCTAATATGATATAATAGTTTAGTGAAGAACATGCCAACTTGTGTTAGATCCTTGTACAGATCCAATAGAAGTGTTTTGGTGAGTTGTGTATGATATATAATGTTAATGGCTGAAATGAATGGTGATTTGCAAGTGTTATTTTTGGTACGTATCAATATCGATGTATAGATTTAGCCTACAGAACAGAGTACTTGTATTGTTTGTTAAGTTCCTCATAAGGCTGACAGATAAGTGATTGAGTTTATTGATGCGGATATATATAACTAATGGATTCAAGTATTGTGAATGTGAAAGTGATATGAATATGGAGTAAGTACAAAAAAGGTAGATAGAAGTGCGAAAGAGAAGATATCTGAGGTCTAGATTATGGCAGAGTAGTAAATAGGGCAGAATAAAGATGAAGTGTGTAAAATCAGTATTCTGTGCTTAACTGGAATTGAATTCTTGCATTGGTAGATGCTACTTATCAGCTCAAACAATCTATAATCCTTTTGTAATCATTCTTGTAGGCAGTGAGCCCGAAGGCATGTGCTTTCCCCTTTGTAATACTTTTAATAGAGTATAATCTTTGTGTGTTAGCCCCCATTGTGGTTTTTCCCTTAACTGAGTTTCCACATTAAAATCTTGGTGTCAAGTGTGTTATTTATGTTTCTAATCATGTTTTATTAATTCTTGCTTTTCATGATTATGTCATTAATCTGTTAAGAAGTGGTAAACAAGAATTAGCTGTAGCAAGATTTAAAAGTTTTAAGACAACTGATTCACCCCCCCTTTCAGTTGTCAGCCCTAATTCCAACAATTGGTATCAGAGCAAGGTTCCTTTGAAAAGTTTAACAGCTTGAGGAAGATCTAGGAAGGTAGTAAAATGGATGAATACAACCTCCAAGGATAACTTAAAATCACATTAGAAGATCTTGAGTAGTCAAGAGTAGTAGCCCAAGAGCTACAAGACGACCTTAAAAATGTTGAAGACTTCATTGAGACTTTAAAAGCAAAATTGAGCAAATCCAATGAAAAGAGGAAGGAGCAACCTCCTCAACTGGGAGATCATTATGAAGACAATGACAAGGATAAGGCTCTAAAAGAGAAAACAAAGAAATGTGAGAAGTTAGCTGAAGAAGTTGTCCTAAAACATGAGATGGAATCTGGGGTGATGAAGCTAACCAAGGAAATTGAAGATAGGAAGAAAACTAAAGAAGACTTGAATCAAAATCTAAAAGAAAGAACTGAAGAATGTTGTAGATTGGATGGAAAAGTTGGCCTCCTAGAATCTAATCTACAAGAAAGTAGAGACAATGAGAAAGAACTTGAGAGGCAAATTGTCATTCTCAAACATGACCTAGAAGTTGTAAATGAATACAAGGAGAAGTTCAAGATAAGCTTAACTAAACTTGAAGCACTGCTTGAAAGTCAAAAAATGGGTAATGACAAGCATGGTCTTGGATATAAGAAAGGTGAAAGCTCTGGATCCAAACAAAGAAATTTTTAACCAAGAAATGGGAGAAATAGACCTAGAAGACCTCTGGTAAGACAACCTAATACTCAAAGATATCCATCCTTCAATGGAAATTGCTTCAAATACAATAAATTTGGTCATAAAACTACTCAGTGTAGAAGTAGAGTAAATCAAAATGGTCCATCCTTCTCCAGTCCATGCTTCAAGTGTAAGAGGTATGGTCATAGATCAAATGAATGCAAAAGTATGATAATGAATAACTCTAGAGGAAATGGCAACTCTTTCAATGGTTACTGCTTTACTTGCAATGGATTTGGACACATGGCTAATCAATGCAAATCAAGAGGAAATCAATTATATAACAAAGAAATGTTGTGTGCTTTAATTCCAATAGATCTGGTCATATTGCAAGATTCTGCAGAAGTAGGAATAATGAAAGAAGAGGTCTGGTAAATAGAAAATTGGATGAGCAAAGACAAGACAAAGGCAAAGGTAAAATTGATGTGAATGAGATCCAGAATGAAATGAGCAAGACATGGGTTAAGAAAAGTGTTGTGAATAATAGTAATGGATCCGCACTGGAATCCGGTGCTGATAATTCCTCTAGGAATTGAATTAGGATCTCTGGCTTAGGGGGAGTTGTAAAAAAATCTAAATTCCCCCAGCTAGTAAGTGGGTGCCTGAATTTGGCACAATGAGAGAAACTAAGTTGGATTATTATACATCATTTGAAAGGATTTCTGGAAGATAAAAAGTGGATATTATGATTTGCGGAGCAATTGAAGATCAACTATATGCAGAAACAGTGTAACTGGATCTGTTAGGGTAGAGCATTTATTACAAAGGCAAATTAGGTTTTGTGGAGCATAAAAAGGTCATTCATTCCTCATTTGAATCACTTTGCACCTGAAGAAAGCAAGAAGAATAGTGTCTGAGCTAAGCTTACAAAGAATTGAATTACGACCAGCAAATTTATCTGTCAACCATAATTTCATGAAAAAGGTATTTATCTACGAAGCTTTGAACTTGTAATCTTGTTGCAATGGCTACACCTTTGGTTGTGGATATTACTAAAAGGCCTCAACCAAAATTTAAAAAGCATCCACACAAGTCAATAGAAGTCAACCCATTAGGTGCATTTTCAAGTGTTCCATATGCTGTGCTGCATACTGAAGATATTAGGGTTTATATTCATGCGAACATAGATGAATTTGGGGACTCAAGGTATGTGGATTTGTTTGAGAGTCATTTGAGGGATGAAAATCACAATCTTAAACTTGAATATAAGGCACTGCATGATAAACATTTCATTCAGATTATGGGGTTTCCAACATTTGATGAAGATGAATGGGTCTTGTATGTTTTAAGACAAATGCATGATGAGTTTTTGTGGCTAATGAAACCATTCAAAATTACAAAGGATGCTATCAAAATTGTGATTGGGTTGAATTCAACTGGTGGTTTACCCATGCTAAAATATGTGAAAAACCAGACTGTTACTGATGCAACTAGTGCTAAGTTTGACAAAAGGGCAATGACTATTAATGACATTATTGAACCGGATGTTAAGTTTGCATCTATGGTAATTGGTTACAAGATTTATCACTCCAGTAGGGAGAATTTTGTCTCAGGAACTACCATATATGCAACATACAAAATGTTAAAAGAAAATACAGATTATGACCTGTGTGAATTATTTCAGAACCAACTAATTAAGAACTTGAACAAAATCAAGAAAGATAAGAAAAACACCTTTAAATATGGTACATTGGTTCTATGTCTATTTTTCTACTTTATGAATGAAGTGCCTGGAGTGAAGGGTATGCACTAGACTAATGATGAGCCCATTGCTATTTAGATCAAAGATCACCTACATAGCATTAGTGACTATAAAACATAGAAAATTGCAATATGGGGATACTTCAAGAACTTTCAGAGTATGATGCATTCAAGGAAAAGAATCCCTAAGTCGATTGTTGAGAAGTACAAGAATGAAATATGTTTCATGGTGGACACTGATCAATGCTTAATGGAAGTAGTAGAACCCAAAACCGTTTGGATCATGCCTATGGGATATGAAGTAGATGAGAAAATATTGAATATGTATGCTCAAGACCTTTTGAGCAAGCCAAAAGACACAATAGTTGAAAGAATTGGAACATATGAAGAACTAAGTGTAAAACTACATGATGAGTTTAGAGAACCTGAAACCAAAAGGAAAGTAAGAAAAGCAGTTGAGCAATTGGCTAAGAATCTAGGCCTCTAAAGGAAGCTATGAGATAATTCAGGGAAAGAACTAAAAAGGTAGAGAAGTAGAAACAAGATAAGAAACAAGGAAGTGCTCTAGTAGAATCCTCCTCCACTCTAAGGACTACTAGGAGCTCTACCGCTATCCCTATTCCCCTAAAGTCTGCCAATCCTGAGAAACTAGAAGACATATCATTCGGTAAAGGAACAAAAAGAAAGAAAACAAAGGCCACAAGAATGTATATGAGCACAAAAGATGATGAGGAGATGGAGATAGATGAAGAAATTAAAGAAATAAGATCTAAGAGAGCCAAGACTTCAAAGGCTTCTAAGGACTAGTCTTCTGGAAGCAAAAAGGTAAGTAAAAAGAAAGAAATTGGTAAGGTTGCTATGACAGTTGATGAAATTGTAAAAACAATTATTGTTCATGGAAATCTAAGCCCTATAAGAGAATATTATGATAATTTTGATAAAGCAAATAAGAAAATCTTGGAGGATGCCACCATCTTGTACTTGAATAATTTCAATAGAGCTCTACTGGAAATTTTGCAAGAAATTCCTAAAAGTTTAAGGAATATACTAGAGATGAGGAAGGAAGCTGCCAATGCTAAAGACCTAGAATTCAGAGAACATGTCCTCTCCACCTTGTGTCCAGTAATGACCAGAAGGGAAGAAAATAAAATCCTCAAGGAAGTAAAGGAGGAATTCAGAAGTAAGATCCGAATGAAAAAGCTAATGCTTGGTAAAACTGAGGAAGTTGTAAAAGAAATAGAGGAAATTTTGAGGAAGGCCCTAGACAAAGATAAATATTACATTGTTTCAGAGGAACAAGTTGAGGAAGGCAATCCTTCACTTCTAGAACAAGGAACTTCAAAAGAAGAGACTGGAAAGGGAAATGATCCTCTGGAACAAACCTACATGGAGACACTAAGTCCTACTCAAGATGACTCTAAGAAGAACAAGGATCACAAGTTAGAAGAGGCTGAAGGCAAAAAGGATACCCAGAATCAAATAGATGGAGTTAACATAGAAGTAAACATGGAAACAAAAATTCCCTCTGAAGTTGGCTCACTACAAAAGGAAGAAGAAGAAGTCAAGGGTAAGGAAGATAAAGTAGAAGAAGATGGTGCAATATTGATGCACCCAAACAAAATAGTCTTGATACTAAAACTGAGAAAACTCAAGGAAAGGAAGATGGCCCTGAAATTGTGGCAAGAAACACTACAGATGCAGTGAAGAGTTTCCTTAGTAAAGAGATCCTAGAGTTTGATGAACTAGAACTAATTCAAGGACCAATCAACCTAGATACTCTCTCCGGTCCAAATGATGAAGATGGCATCTTTCACACAAGCTAAGGCAAGTGAAAAGATATTGAAATCCCACACAGAGGACAATGAGCTGTTAGGCCTTGCATCCGGTATATTGGAGAAGATAATGTCAAATTTCTAGAAGAATCCATCTAATTCTCCCTCTAAAAATCTAAAGAGCCTTGTAAATTCTGTAAGTACACACTTTGAGTCCTTTGAGAAGTCTGCAGAGATTAAAATTGGGAATGAATTTTTGGATAAGAGATTTAGTGAGCTAAAGGGCCTAATAGGGAATGATAAAAGGATGCTTGATATTAGTATAAAGAGTATTCAAAATGCTCTCAATGATGGAGGTGATGTATACAAATTTTGTCTATCTTGGCCCAAAGTTATTGAGGATATTAAGAAGATAAAGGAGCGGGAACAAAGATTGTTAAATCTATCTCAAAATTTTGATCCTCTAACAGTTTCTTCAGTAAGTCAGGGGGGTCAAGAAATCAACTTGACTGATGAAATAAATAAGCTTGCTAAAGAAAAGAGCAATATTGTGGAGAGAATGTGTGAGCTCTAGGGATTGATTGTCCCCAAGTTAGAAATAATGTTTACTACTTTATCAGAAGCTCAAGTTGTGGTCCAGATCGGTGATCCTTCAGATCTAAAGAAAGCAGAAACACAGGCATTCCTACTAAGAGAACACAACTCAATTTTGGATGGCATGAAAAGTAGTTGGGCCTCTAAACTTGTGTAGTTGAAAAATAGTTTTGCAAATATCCTCAAGTTCATGTAAATATAATGCATGGATTATTTGTACATATACGACCTTACATACATATTTCTTGTGAAAATTTTGGTTTGCAGATCCCACCCTTTACCATCGATGTCAAAGGGGGAGTGAGTGATAGTGAAAAATGAAAGAAAATAAAGAATCCATCAAAGGGGGAGCAATGAAATAGTATATAAGTGTACACAGTAGGGGGAGTCAGTCGGAGTCAGTCATGACACTTAGTCATTTTTCACTAAGTGTTGCCATCAATGCCAAAGGGGGAGATTGTTGGAAAGAGACACTGCAAGGCATGTCATGTGTTTTCATTGATGGCAACTAAGTCCATTCTACACATCCATAGTGTAGTATCAGATCATACTAGAAGTCAGTTCCAAGATTTGTCCAATCTGGATAGACAGGAACATGGTATATGGCAATGTTTAGTATTTTAGTCAGCAGATCTCTCCAATTAATTATTGCATGTTGCAAATTTGAGGGAGTGTAGAGGAATCTTAGAACAATCTAAATCCAATATTTTATCCTTTGGTAATAAAGGGATTAAAAGTTATGAGCATTTGAGTACCGGGTCCTAATATGACAGAACAGTTCAGTGAAGAACAGACCGACTTGTGTTAGATCCTTGTTCGGATCCAGTAGAAGTGTTTTGGTGAGTTGTGTATGAGATATAAGGTTAGTGGCCAACATGAATGGTGACCTACAAGTGTTATTTCTAGTATGCATCAATATTGATGTATGGATTCAGCCGACAGAACAGAGTACTTGTATTGTTTGTTAAGTTCCTCATAAGGCTGACAGATAAGTGATTGAGTTTGTTGATGCGGATATATATAACTGATGGATTTGAGTATTGTGAATGTGAAAGTGATATGAATATAGAGTAAGTGCAAAAAAGGTAGATAGAAGTACGAAAGAGAAGAGATCTAAGGTTCAGATTATGGCAGAGCAGTAAACAGGGCAAAATAAAGATGAAGTGTGTAAAATCAGTATTTTGTGCTTAACCTAAATTGAATTCTTACATTGGCAGACGCTACTTATTAGTTCAAACAATTTGTAATCCTTTTGTAATCATTCTTGTAGGTAGTGAGCCTCTCTTGAGCAGTGAGCTTTGGGCAGTGAGCCTGAAGGCATGTGCTTTCCCCTTTGTAATACTTTTAACAGAGTATAATCTTAGTGGGTTAACCCCCACCATGGTTTTTCCCTTAACTAGGTTTCCATGTCAAAATCTTGGTGTCAAGTGTGTTATTTATGTTTCTGATCATGTTTTATTAATACTTTCTTTTCATGATTATGTCATTAATCTGTTAAGAAGTGGTAAAGAAGAATTAGCTGTAGCAAGCTTTAAAAGTTTTAAGACAACTGATTCACCCCCTCTCAGTTGTCAACCCTAATTCCAAAAAAAGCAACATATAGAAGAGACTCAAGGACTCTAATCAAGCCATACAAGAGAGAAAATGAGTCTCCTAAGTCACCTCTAGCTAAAAAATTAAAAGTTATTGATTTGGAGCAAGAAGGAAGAAATTCAAGTTGTGGACTTTGAGGAGGAGACTAATGAGGGTGGAGTTGGAGAAGAACAAGAAAATTTTCAGCAAGTGAATTCACCTAAGAGAATATGACCTTCTAACTTTCCAGAAAATAGGTTGGGAAGGTCACTTTCTGGTGACCAAGTTGATACAAAGGACATCAGAGTGCTTACCTGTGCACAATTTTTGAAGGATGATGCCTTTGTCAATACCCCTAAATTTAAGGGGTATATGCTAAAATTAAGAAATGAAGAATTCTAGAGGAAGGTGGAAGAAGCAAAGATAGGAGCTAATCTTGAGAAGTATGAAGAGATAACACAAAACGTGCTTAGTGAAGTGAGTTGGGATATCAACAAAATTACCCCTGATGAATGGAGAGTCTTGGTGGAAAAGAGTGGTTTGATGCTACTCCCTCATTGGACTTCGGCAAATACAATTGCATTTGATACTATCATAAGGATGGGCACATATATTTTAGATGATTAGGTAGATAAAGAACTCTCTGGTGCAGGGTTCAACCCCAAATTTGAGACCTTGGCAATATGGGAATTGGCCCCAAATAATAACAATCCAAGGGTGGGCTTAAATGAATTGATAGGGGAAGTGATAATAAAAAGAGTATCAGATACTCTAGCTCCTCAAGCTGCAAGCTTGAGTGTTCACACAACTCAATTTGCTTAAGTTGTCACAAATAAATTATAGAAGGATTATGATGATCTTCTGTTGAGATATGGATAGGCAATGTTAGAATTGAATAAGTATAAGGGGTAGATGTTGTTGTCTCTAGTTACCTCAACTCAGAGTGGTTCAGCTCCAGTGGATACTGTAGAATCTTTTCCAATAGATAGAGAGACATTTCTCTCAGCGATCAGAGAATTGAAGGAAGAAATAAAAGTGTAAAGGATGAGAAGAAGACCATTGTCAAGGACATGGTTACAAATTTGATTAACCATAGGTTATCCAGGGTTGATGATACATAGAAGTCCTATTCAAGTTTTAGGATAGCCCAAGACAAACATGAGAAGGATAAGAAGAGCTTGAAGGACATGATTAGGGTATGGCTACCTAGAACTAGAGAAATAAGGGAAATTCATAGATATTTAAGGTTTGCCCCTGATGCTCCAACATAGATAGAATTAACCCTTGACATGTTTCTTCTATTAGAAGTAGTGGATTTCCAAGTAAAATTGGATTAAGTTTTGATGGAGAAAAGACAATTAATTGAGGGGATGGATAAAAAGGTCATGCCAAGCATATTAGATGATGATGGACAAATAAAAGGTTTGGAAAGATGGAAGGGTGATTTTGAAAATATAGTCAACCAGCTTATATCCTCGAGTTGTGTAGATGGTGATCCAAATATGAAGATTTTGAGTTCTACACTTGACAAGTTGTATGCCTTGGAATTGAGTTTTGAAACATTTTGTAAGGAGCCAAAGATCCTATTGGATGCTAGGTACACAGGGCATAATGATAAAATACCAAAATTAATTCATTTCCAATGGCCTTCAAGGAAATCATGTGCAACTTAGGTAGAGAAATATGGATAATTGTGTCCAGGGTGAATGAAGATCCAATCATATGATAGGTCATCTTCATCATTGGGATAAAAGCATCTCCAATAGTTTTTGACATCTCCAAGATTAATTGTATTTTTGTCTTTTTCTCTTTTATTTGTAATCTAGATTAATTTCCACATGCCTATGGTGGTGGCTTCTAATGCAAGATTTTGTAACCAACAATTGGTAACGAGTTTTAGGGCAATATGTTCTTGTGTCTATAAGAGAACATGTTGTTCCACTTTGTAAAAGATTGGAAAAAGGATTGGGAAACTTTGACAGTGAAATATAAAGCAATTTTGAGAGGTTGATCATATTCTAAGTTGTAGGTTTCAATTTCTTGCATGTTGAATATGTTATCTCTATAAGCACTTCTATCAGTTTCAGATTGCAATATTTGAAAAATGCAATTAAGCATGTGTTTCCATCAATTGTCTCCTATATTATTTGCATTTATTTTTTTGAATAAGGATACCAAGGGTTTCTGAGTTCTTGAATATACATTTGCTATATTGCATGTTTGGTTTGTTGCTTCTATTCAAGGAATAGATTAAAATGATTTGAGTCAGATATGGGGAGATGTGTTTTGCAATAGGGATATTTATAAGAAGAGTTGTTGGAAATACCCATTCTTGGATTGTATCCTATAAGGCAGGAACAAAATAAATCCTCTGAACCTGAATGTTTGTTTTGTTTATGAGAAGTAATTTGTATGTAAGGGATTGACTCCAAACCCTAGGATTGGCACTAATCAGAAGTTGGGCTTCTTTTCACAAATTAAATTTCAATCAAACAATCATCTTATTAGTTTTTAGGAGTAGGGTTTAGTTTTATGTTCTTTGAGCCATCTAACAAAGTAATTTCCAAAGCTAGCCTACTTTGAATCAATTATACAGTTTTGGTCTATATCTAAGAGAACATATCTACTTTAAATGTCAATATCTAGTTGAAATAAGGGTTTTTCATATTGATATTGAAGTAAGGGAATACCCCCTAGGTTTAGCAGAGCCTGAAGTGCAGAGGAGAACAAGCAATTGTCTCTAGTTTGTTGGTCACTGACCTAAGAATCCTGAACATAAAAGATGGCAACTTTTCAAGGAAACTCAGACCATCAGTTGGGAACACCATCAACATGGACAAGTGCATACTATTCGACATAATACATATCAACCTTTGGTAATGGACAACAATTTTACTCTTGATTACTTTTGGCCGCAACCTGATAGAGACCCTAAGCCACAAAGAGACCACTCTTTCCTCCACATTAGAAGAACTTCCTAGAGTAAAAGGAAAAGGACCCTATGCCGAGGTTCCTCCTCCATCATCCTTACAAGGATCAGGAGGCATTTGTCGAGAACAATGCACTTCATCAAGACAAATGAGATTTAAACAAGATATCTCTTCTAACACAAAAAGACCAATAGAAAAACATGACAATATTTTTGAAGATATAAGTAATAGGAAATTATCTTAGAGAAATCTTTCTAACCTCTCTTCTTGCAAGAAATTATGTGTTTGTGGCAACATTCGGTGATTGTGAAGCACATGTCACCTCTGGGGGCATGGGCTTTGCGAAAGCTCTTGTTCCCTTGTGTGTTTTCTCTCTACCTTAATGTGCTTGATATTGGTACATGACATCAACCACCTTAAGGTGGGGGCATATAAGGTAAGTTGTCTGATGATTTTGATACTAACAAAGTGTGTTTGTAAGCCCTCTGTGGAGGCGGGATGTTGTATCTCTATGCGAGTGCACATCTTTATTTTATATTGCAATGAGAAATCCCTATGTAGAGGTGGGATATCATGCATATCCTTTTATTTTAAGCCCTCTGCGGAGGCAGGGATGGTGTATCTCTTGAGCTAATGCACATCCTTTTTATTCTAAAAGTCCTCTGAGTAGGTGGGGTTGGTGTATCCTCCCTTAAGCGTGTCTTTGGCATTTGTTGTGGCATAAGCCCAACCGTTAGGTGTGCCTATAATGTGCCTGAGATGGTGGGGGTTTAGCTATAAGTTCATTCCATCTCATTGTTTGTTGTGTTTTAGATGTATAGTATGTTTTTGGCATGCTATACTACGATCGTGTTTTCCATGTGTCTTCCGTGTGTTTTCCCCTTATGTAGTCTAAAGCTGTGTGGTGATGAGTCCCTCCCTACACTTGGATTTCTATGGTATGTTTGTCCCAGGTGTAGTCTAAAGCTATGTGGTGATGAGTCCCTCCCTACACCTTGGATTTGTATGGCATGTTTGTCCTAGGTGTAGTCTAAAGCTTGTGGTGATGAGTCCCTCCCTACACCTTAGGTTTTGTATGGCATGTTTGTTCTCAAGCGTAGTCTAAAGCTGTGTGGTGATGAGTCCCTCCTTGCACTCTGAGATTTGTATTGTGTGTCTGTTGCCCCATATGTAGTCCAAAGAGTAGAAAAATGCCCCTCCTACATTCTGGGTTGTGTGTTGCATTTTTACTTTCCATGCATCTATATCTGCATTCATATATATAAGAAAATGAAAAAGAAATAATCACTGCATTCACTATATTCACTATGCTTTGTGTGTCTTCAATGTTGTCTTCTCCATGTCTTGCATGCCTATTACTATCTTCTTCATGTTTGGTGTGCCTAATACTATCTTCACTATGTTTTGCATGTCTATAATGTGTTTTTTCTAATGTCTACATGAGACTGGGGGCTAGAAATAGTTCCTCAATCTTTGTGTATACATTAGCTTCAAGTGCCTCGCGTGTTTGTTGTGTTTTGATTGTACTTTAATGCATGTATGTGCCTTGTGTTCATACATATATTAAAGTGGGGGATAAATGTTATGTCATAAAATGTTCCCCTAGGACTTTTACCTCCTAAGTTTAGCTCTCGGGTCCCTTGTTTTGCATCTTGCATGTTCATTTTAACTCCCGGAAGAAAATGGCCTAAAACCCATGTCACATGGGGCTTGAGGGACATTGTTGCACTTAATCCTACCCTAAAATAGGACCTGAGAAAATAGGTGCTCACACCCTTATCCTTCCCTATTTTAGGTAGGTCCCAAATTTGAATGTCGGTTATGTGACCATTAGAAGGTTCTGTTGCCAGCATCTTAAGTTTGAATTACAAAATTTGTAGTGAGAATGCATATATAAGCATGTTTAGGGTTTCATTTGTAAACTAGAAGATGATTATGAACTTTTGGTGAATTTATGATTTTAGAGCATTCAAGATATTCATTGTTGTAGAGAAAAATATTTTTTGTTGTGTTTGTGATTGTAGATTTAGCTTCATCTTCTCATGTGTTGAAGGATTTTCATCTACATGCGAGATACACCTCTGAGGTGATATCTATTTGTGTTCAAATCATTTATCAATTTATTTTTGCCTCTATCCCACAGGGATACGAACTCTCTAACTGACAATGGTGTGTGGAAGTGTTTAGGGGAAACTTGGATTTGTTAATGTTTTAGTGTTTTGATGTTTAAATCCTCCTCTCCACTATACATTCAAGGATCTAGGGTTGAGTGGTGAGCACTATCACACCCTAGATCACTTGTGAAATGTAGGGAAAATTGGATTAGGGAATTTAATTATCAAATTTCCTTCTCCTATGCTCAATTGACCATTAAAACCCTAATTATGCAAATACGGTAACAAATTGATGAATAACAAAAAAAGCTCTTGTAGACAGGAGTAAAATATTAAATCACAAATTACCTATTTTTAGGGTTCTAAAGCTGAATAGTCGAGGACACTAGAGTGGGCGCCCAAGTCCAAGGTACCAGTTTCTTTGCGAGATCCGAACCTCCTTTTGACACTGATCAACCCTGTAACTTCTATTTCTAGAAATTTATTTATGGAGGACACTAGAGCAAGCATCCAAGTCCTAGAAATGCTCTTGTGTCCTTCTTTTCTTTAGATCCCAAATCCTTGATGCCTACCAATCCTTCCTACAACTTCACTTTTCCCAAATGTGACACCTGTAACCTACAATCACAAGATTTGGTTTGGGGGTTGTGGTGTTTAGAGGCTTGCCTCAGTCAAGCCCCAGAGGACACTTAAGTCTCCGAACACCATTGTTAGATAAAGAGTGTGTGCCTTTGGGAGGTAGAGAAAAAAACCAAAGGAATCAATGATGAAAACACAATATAATGTTACCTTGTAGTGAAGCTCTCATGGGACGAAGATATTCTTCATTCAATGAGGAAATTGATACTCAAATCTGCAAATACAAACACACAAGTCTACTCTTGCAACATACTGAAAACCTTGAATCACCTTGAGAACACTTGAACATCATAATTGCCATCTAATTGAAATCTAGTTTACAAATGAATGCCTAAACATGCTTTTATATGCAACTACAAGCACTCCCGCCAAGATTTCAAAAATCAAAACTTACCATGTCGGCAAAAGGACTAAATAATGGTCATAAACCGACACTTAAATTTTGGGCTTGACCCAAAATAGGGCAGGACTAGGGCATGGGCGTCCAAGTCCTCCCCCCCTATTTTGGGTAGGGTTAAGGTCAAGGGGTCCTCCTAGGTCCCATTGGTCATGTTACCTAGGGCTCATTCCATCGGGATGCCAAAATATGAACTAGGATGTCCTAAATGCATGCTTAAGACCTAAGAGCTAAACCTTATGAGGGAAAAGCCCCCAAGGGGACATTTTCTAATGTTACATTTAGCCCCCACTTTAATGTATTTATAAACACAAGGCCAATACATGCATTAATGTAAGGTCACAAACATAGTAAACACACCAAGCATGGAGAAGACATGCCAATCACATAGAAGACAGTAACAGGCACACAAAACATGGAGAAGAAAGTTATAGTCACACAAAACACAGAGAATATAGTCAATTCATAGAAGACACATTAATGCATGGAAGACATAAATGATATCTTTTCTATTCTTTTTCTCATATATATGAAATACAAATGCAAGTACTAGAAAGTAAACAAACCTCCCATAATATAGGATGTACTACCCTAGGGTGCAGGTCTCTGTATATATGGGCCAACACACACTCAAGACATGCAAAACCTCCCAAAATGTAGGAAGCACTACCTGAGGGTGCTGGTCTCTGCATATGGGGCAACAAACACGCCACACAAAATAAGCACACCAAAACACACACCTAAAGACATGGAGAAAACATAGCAGACAAGCGATGGAGTGTACCTATTTCTAGGTCCAACACCATCTTAGGTACATTACAAGCACACACTGATGATTGGGATTCACCACAACAATCACCAAAAACACACTTAAGGGTTGAGTTAGTCACAGAATTGCTCCCTGCCTCCATAGAGGACTTTTGAAAATGATAGGATGATGCAATCTGCTATGAGAAATACACCATCCCCACCTCCGCAAAGGGCTTAAGATAAAAAAGGATATACATGATATCCCACCTCTGCAGAGGGCTTACATGATTGATTGATTAATTGCAAACAAACTCAGGATGCACGATGCACTACCCTGGGGTGCAAGTCTCTACATCTGAGCTCAAACACATCGCTAACATCTATAACAGACAGCTTACCTTACATATAACCCCACCTTAAGGTGGTTGGTATCAATTATCGATATCAAGCATGTTAAGGTAGGAAGAAAACACACAAGGGAACACCAAATTTTGCAAAGCCCATGCCCCCCAGAGGTGACATGTACTTTATGATTGCCAAATGTTCCCACAAATACATCCCTGCAAGAAACATGTTAGTGTCTGTAAGATCATGATAAACAACATCAATGCATATGATTAACCACACAAAGAGCCAAGGTTATACAACAAATTTGGAGTTTGAGGATAACCATGGGGTTACATCATGAAGCTCTCTGAATCAAGTACCACCAAGGCCAGATTCAAAGACAAACAAAGGTGCATAGAGAAGTAGTATTGTTAAGGTTTGTAAATGTGACAGAAACATCATAAAATCACTACACAGAAAGCATGAGTGCTTCCACTAGCCAAGTGTTAGATAAGATATACAACCCCATCATCATATTAGGAACTAAGTCCATTTTTTGATTGCTCTCGAAAGGGACACTAGGTCCACATCAGTATAAATGTTTGTCATCATCTACCCGCTAGATGGAAACACTAGAGGAAGGGAAACAATAAATAAGAGAGGAGAAACAAGTGTCTTAGGGACAGTCATGTAGGAGGGTGCCCCCAGGTCACCAACCATGATGCTATGTCCATAAGACACAACACACAACAATAAAATCAGAGAGAGGCAATTTAGAAGAATGATGATACAAATAGAAGGTCACAACAAAGGTGGTCTCCTGGTATCCCGAACCTTACGGGAGAATCCAAGGTCATCCCAAGAGGCCTAAACAACACATAACACATCACAGGGGAAGCACATCATGAGAGAGATAAAGGGTTAGAGATACTTAACTATAGGGTCTTCATGCTAGAAGTCATCAAAAATCATTCTCTTTCCAATTGCAAACATAAGGTACCATTACCAAGTTTTTGTAATTATTATTTTGTTCATTCTTAAATGCTTCTTGGTTTGACTCAATGTTAGGTGGAATGTTTACTTGTTGAAGTTCATTATTACACATACTCACTATCATCTTAGGTGGTGGGAGGAGCAAATTATTTTGAGTGATATCAACATCCATCCTTGAAGGAGTTAATGTGAGATACTTTTCCTCATCCACTAGTGATACATCCTTAATGATGTCCAAATGACTTGAATAATCAAACAAAGGAGGGACATTAAAGGTCTTCTCTACCTTAGTGAAATTCAAGGTATGTGGAGAATCAACTAAAGGAAGAAGGTTGGTGGGATGATCCATAGAGGTAGGAATTTGATTATTGTTAAATGAATGCTCATATTCTACCCATGGAATCATCTTTGTTAGAGGTAGGTCTTCATTCACTAATGCTTCATCTTGGCCAGGGAGAGCAGTGGAATTACTAAAGCTATCCCTAGTCTTCTCATCTAAGGTTCTTGAATGCTCTATGGAATCATTATCAACATTTTCATGAGTATTCCTAGAGATGAATTTAGTTAAATCTTCTAAGATCAAAGGATATGCTCCTATGAATAGTGTGAATCTATTAAAATCATGTGTATAAGTAATTGTATCTCATATGTAGAACATATAGAAGTATCAATACCACTTGCAGAAGCTATGTGCTCTAGAACATGAGGATTCTCATTAGTGAAATTAGAGAAATTTTCAAAATATAGGATATACTCATGCAAAGATTTCATAGACGAATAATATGAAGATGCCATAATGAGATGAAAAATTGTATTTTAAGAGCTTTTCAAAGTTGGTGCAAAGGATAAGTGCACAACTATAAAAATGACCTTAAATGCTTGATTTTTTATACTTTTTCCAATGCAAATGAATAAACTAGAGGGTGTTGTAAGGATTTCAGTCAATGGAAGCAAGTTATATGTTTGATATTAGTCCAAAAAATCAAATGTATCCTTCTCAACACACCCTTGATGCGATTTCATGTTAATGCCAAGTCAAAATATAGTGAAAATATGTCAAAATAGGAACTTTTTTCACCAAAACTCAATGCAAAAGAGCATAACAAAGGGTGTTGTGAGGAAAATGATGATTGAAAGAAAATAATATCAGTAATAATAGACACTTAGTTCTAAAATATCCAACACAACACACTTTTAGTGCCACTTAAGGTAAAACCCTAGTGAAAATATAGCAAAAATAGGCTATTTTTCACGGTTTTTCAATTCCAAGACCTAGCAAAAGGGGTGTTGTAATGAATTTCATGAGGTACAGAAAATAAAATCAATAATATCAATCACCTCAATCTATAAAATTGATCACAACACACTTGGAGTGCAAACTATGTCAAACCCTAGGGCAAAAACAGTTAAAATATGTAGTTTTTCACCGAATTTTCAATACAAGAGCCCGCTAAAAGGGTGTTGTGAAGATTTTTAGGAGGGGAAGAAAATAATTACCCTAATAAAAGCCAATTAATTCAAAAATACTCTTCACAACATGCCCATGGTGCAAGTTTATAAAGTCAATAATGCCAAATTTAGTGAAAATCATTGTTTTTAAAGCCCTAGGTTTGAGATCTTGGGACAAAATGCTATGCAAATGTTTTGAAGTCTGATTTATGATGGAAATTAAATACTCTTAGATCTTAAAATGATTTTCAAGCCTTTTTATGCAAAATGCCAATGCAAATCTAATGAAAATGCATGAAAATTGCTAGTTTTTGTTGAAATTTTTAATGCAAAAATGCAAATATTTTAAATTTAAATGTAAATTTACACTAAAATGCAAGACTAAAGCCAAATTTTAATTTGAATGAGCCTCTAAAATTAGTAGAAAAATCTGAAAAAAAGATTTTGCCTACTAACCCTAGATTTTGGAATTACTAGGTTATATGAAAATTGTCAAAATTTCTACAAAAACCTAGCAAATTAATAATGAAAATGAAATGCAAATTTCTTAATTTTCAGATTTTTCTGTATTTTATATCAGATTTGATGCAAAAATCATGAATTAGGAAAATTTAGAAAGAACTGATTCAATTTAGTAAGCCAAACAATGCAAAATATTTTTTGTATTTTCAAAAATTTTCAATTTTTTTGAATTTTTCTCAATGCAATAAAATGAATGACTATATGAATGAATGAAATCAATCCAAATCTGAAGATACACACTCAGTAAGTTGAAACTTAAGTCCAAAAATATGGGTTCACCAAAATGTTTAGGGGAAAATTAGATTTGTTAATGTTTTAGTGTTTTGATGTTTAAATCCTCCTCTCCACTATACATTCAAGGATCTCGGGTTGAGTGGCGAGCACTATCACACCCTAGATCACTTGTGAAATGTAGGAAAAATTGGATTAGGGAATTTAATTATCAATTTTCCTTCTATGCTCAATTGACCATTAAAACCCTAATTATGCAAATACGACAACAAATTAAGGAATAATGGAAAAAGCTCTTGTAGACAGGAGTAAAATATTAAATCAGAGAGTACCTATTTTTAGGGTTCTAACACAAAACAGTTGGAGACACTGGAGTGGGTGCCCAAGTCCAAGGTACCAGTTTCTTCATAGGATCCAGACCTCGTTCTGACACTGATCAGCCCTGTAACTTCTATTTATGGAAATTTGTCTATGGAGGACACTAGAGTGAGTGCCCAAGTCCTAGAAATGCTCATGTGTCCTATTTTTCTTCAGATCCCAAATCCTTGATGCCTGCCAATCCTTCCTACAACTTCACTTTTTCCAAATGTGATACCTGTAACCTGTAATCACAAGATTTGGTTTGGGGGTTTTATTGTTTAGAGGCTTGACTCAGTCAAGCCCCGGAGGACACTTAAGTCTCTAAACACCGTTGTCAGATAAAGAGTGAATGCCCTTATGAGGTAGAGGTAAAAACTAAAGGAATCAATGATGAAAACATAATATAATGTCACCTTGTAGTGAAGCTCTCATGGGAGGAAGATTCTCTTCATTCCATGAGGAAATTAATGCTCAAATTTGCAAATACAAACACACAAAACATAAAAGTCTGCTCTTACAACACACTGAAAGCCTTGAATTAGATTAAGAACACCTGAACATCACAATTGCCATCTAATTGAAATCTAGTTTACAAATGAATGCCTAAACATGCTTTTATATGAAACTACAAGCACTCCCGTCAAGATTTCAAAAATTAAAACTTACCGTGTCGGCAAAAGGACCAAATAACGGTCATAAATTGACACTTAAATTTTGGGCCTGACCCAAAATAGGGCAGGACTAAGGCATGGGCACCCAAGTCCTCCCCCTATTTTGGGCAGGGTTCAGGTCAAGGGGTCCTCCTAGGTCCCATTGGTCATGTTACCTAGGGCTCATTCCATCGAGATGCCAAAATATGAACTAGGATGTCCTAAATGCATGCTAATGACCCAGGAGCTAAACCTTATGAGGGAAAAGCCCCCAAGGGGACATTTTCTGATGTTACAAGAAGACTTGAATGTCCTTCCAGGGCTTGATTGAGGCAAGCTCCTAAACACCACACTCCTTGTGATTGCAGGTTATAGGTGTCATATCTGATGGAGTGGAGTTGCAGGGAATAGTAATAAAGTGTGCAGATTCCAGATCTCTGAAGAAAGACACTACTTGGACTTGAGTGCTAGTGCTAGTGTCCTCTAAGGTTACAAACATAGAAATATTTGTGACAATGATAATTAGCATCTGAAGAAGTCCCAACATCTTGAAGAATATTACCTTGGACTCTGGTGCGAGTGTTAGTGTCCTCTGCATCTTCCATGATAAAAATAGACAGAATAGTGATCATCAATGTCGTAAGGAGTTCTAAAATCCCTAAAGAAAACATTACATTGGACTAGGGCGTGAGTGCCAGTGTCCCCGAGTATTCTGCATCACAAACTTCAAAAAATGGTCAGTAACTAATCTCTATCTACTATCTTGGTCTACAAGCATTAGTCATACTTTATCAATTTGTTTCTGATTTTGCATAATTAGGGTTTTAAGCATATTTGAGCATTCAGTTAATACATTAATTGATAATTTTTGAGTTTCCACAATGTTACAAGTGACACCCAACATGTAGGTGAATCCTCTTGCAAAATGTATGATTCAACTCGGTTGAAATGTCCTTGAATGTTTGTAGTGAAAGGAGGATCTAGCTATTTAACCCATTTACCCAATTTTCCCTTTTTCCTATTAAATAGGGATAATGAATATGGATTGGGATTTTGGAATGAAGTGATTAATAAGTGGATAGAGTATGACCAAAGATTAAATATCAAAATGATGTTTATCTAAGGTCAAATGGGATGGGGTAAATGGAGTTGGCCAAAGGTTGGACTAGATTTGGGAATGAAAATGTGGACAAAGGTTGGTTTAGACAAATGATTGGTGATTTGAGATGAATGGACTATAATCAAGGGTCCAATAATCAAAATGATTTTCTCTAAGGTCAAAATTAAAGGATGTGGGTGGATTTGGACAAAAGGTTATGGATTATGATCAAGGGTGGATTTTGGTTTTGACAAGGTAACCATAGATTTTGACGGTTGCACAGACACGTGTAGGGTGTGACCTGTAAATGGTGCCAATATCTAGGACTAAGGTACCAAAATAGAGGGTAATGGCATCAAAAAGGAGATAGATGGAGCTGATGGATAGGTTTATGGCACCACAAAAAATGGTGCCATAGATGAATTTTAAGGTGTTAAACAGAGAGATTTTGGTGCTAAAGTAATACAATCTCTGGGATTTCAACTAGGGTTTTGGCAATTTTTGTCATATTTTGGATTTTGCAAGGGCAAAATGCTTTGATTTTAAGGTTCCAATATTTGATTTCTAAATAGGTCAAATGTTTAATGGTTTGATTTTTCAAAGGTTCAAGTGGTTTTGCACAATGTTGATAAGATTTGTTGGCAAGTAGATACAAATCAAACAATCAAACACAATGGCTTTTGACTCAATGTATCAAAATATCTTTTTCTTTCATGGGGTATAACATGAAGACACTCCAAGCACATTAACATCCTAGAAATTATTCAAGTAGGAGTATATGAGACCATAAGCCCACTTCATTGCCTTTATATAGGCATTACATGCAAGTCCCATGAGGAGGAAACTAACTGCTTTTGATCACCCAAGATTGCTCATTACATCATGAGTGGAGAGAATACACAACATGCATGCTCGTTTCTAAAGGGCATTTGCACTTGGTGATAAATCAAATGTGGCTTGTGTAGTGAGTAACTTCATGGGCCTAACTGGTATCCATTGCATTACAATCTCATACGGCTGAAAGGTCTTAAGCTAGGGTAATTACAAGCTTCTAGGAGAATCCTCTAGCATACACAAGCTACTTGAGGCCTAAGTCCATGAATGGGGGAATCCCAATCGACTGACGCTCAACCACTCAAGTCTTGGTAGACCAAGGGTCTTGGAGGTCTATTGCTTGGAGGTGAGAGGGTCCTTCCATTAAAGTTATCTTTTGAATCGTAATGCTTATATACCACACTAGAACATGTGGTTGAGATTGTCCCTTGGGGTGATTAAATCCCCAAGAAAGCCTCCTAAGAAGAAACTACCCTCTTGTTTTTAATCCCCAAGATCACACTAGGCACGAGGGGAGAGCATACACAAGAAAAGTAACCCCTTTGGGTAACACTTAAAAGCATGAAAAATGTTCACAAGTAGACTTTTGATCCCCAAGGCCACCCTAAGGTGCAAGGGGAGAGCATACGTCTACAAGTGAACCAAACAAAGCACACAAGTTCATTAACCTTCTAACTAATTTAGTGTGACTACACTAGTGAGAAAACAAAAGTCTTCTACTAACGAAACCTGTAACAAATCAGTTAGTAGTTTCAAAATTTGCCTTTGACTAGCATTCTTTTACCTACATAAATGTGTCAGTACTCTGGAGTCTACATAGGTCCCAAAAATTTGTTAAACAGATAGTGCCAAAATAGAGTTAAATAGCGCTAAAAAATAGGAAGATGGCATTGAAAATAGAGAAAATGGCGCTACAATTTCCAATTTCAAAAATTAAGCAAACAACAACCATTAAAATAAATAGAGTGCTAAAAATTAGGAAGATTGCGCTAAATTCTAGCATGGAGCTAATATATCATGAAATGACATTAAAATTTTTGAAGATGGCACTGAAATAAATATTACCTATCTTACCTATTGCTGCCTGGTTCAGTGGCACCGTTTTATGTGTATATGGTGCTAAGCTACATGGTTTCCCTAAAACCTGCTAAAAAAGGATGCTAGCGTAAAATGAACAAGTCAAAAGGTAGTTAGAAGGCTTCCTATCCTATCAAAAAACACCATGAACCAGATTAGAGCATAAAACCAATTAGTGGATAGTGAAATAAACTAGGGTCATACAAAAACTTATTATCATTCATTCCTAGTTAAATTTCACCATTAGGACCCCCTGTGTCTGTTACTTTCTGATAAAAACAGAGGTAAGAACACTAAAAATGGTAAAACTTGCCAAAATGACCTAAAATTTCTTTCTAAGCCTATCATGCTAAAATGAGTCATGAGATTATGGTACTAAAACAATGCTAAATGGCACTGAAACAGTCTAAAATGGTGTTATTCCATAGAAATATGGTGCTAAACTGAGAGGTTATAGCGCTGAAACTCCTTTCTCGGGTCATTCAACAAAAATAGTCACAAAGAGGTTAGTTTGGGGACCATGGGGTCCCACTGGGCATGCCAAATGAAGACAAGAAAAGTTAGGTAAGCATAAAAGCATGAAATAAAGAAAACAAACAAGAGATTTATACCTTGTAATGCCTCCTAACTCCTCACTCCTTGATAAGGTGGAGGAACTTGCACCCTTAAGTCCCTAGCTATATCCAAACTAGTATTGCAATGTAAAATGCTCCCTATGTCAATGTAAAATACACTACAACCTAGCTCTAATGGAGAGAATTGGAGAGAAATTTTAGCATAATAGACTTGCTCTAAAATTGGATGATGAAATGGCTTGTGGAGGCTTGTATTTATAGGCAAATTGGAGGGGATTTTGATCCAGCGGTAGAGATTGATTGTTGAGATCAATGGATGAGATTGATTATGAGATGGCGGGCTAGGATTTGATCATCAAAATTGGATGGTGGAGAATAAAAATGAATCTTTTATTCATTTTGAGGATGACTTAGCATTTAATGTGTTCTACATGTGTGAGGAAATTTAAAATTAATTTCCTTGGGATGAGTTGGAATTAAAAATTCTATTTTATGTGGAAGTGTGAGGTCATAGGACACGTGTACATTTTTAGGCTCTTACATTTGTAAACTAAAAATGTGGAAGATGTTTTTATCATGAAAATGGTAAAAATGAGTTGGAGGGTGTATGTATTTTTTGCAATTTTTAATTTGTGGGTGTAGGAGAAGGTGGTAAACATGATTTAACCAAGTTAATAAGGGTGATTAGCTTAGTTAATGTGGCTGGAAAAAATTAGTGGATGGGGTAATCAAGGTTTAGGATTAATTAAATAATGATTTATTTAATTAATATAGGTCTAGGGTAGCTAATTAAATAATAGGTATTTAATCAATTAGGTTAGGGGTAGGCTAATTAGTAAGGCAAATTAATCAGATAAGTATGATTTACCTAATTAATTGGGTTTAGGGAAGTGGACAAATTAACCAAATAAATATTTTGCATATTTATTTAATTAATTGGGATGATGTTAGTAAGGTGTGACTATTGAATTAATTCAATTAATTCATTTTAGGGGTTAATTGATGAAGGACGGATGAGTGGTTCAGGGTGTTGGATAGATTAATTAATCAATTTAATTAATTAATTAGATGGTGTTGAAGGGTGGTCGAAGGGTTGAGATATTTTTAGGTGTCTATAGTTATATCTCAAAATACTGATAGCAGTTGTAGTATTGAGCAAATTCATGGCATAATGCATAAGGACAAAAAGATTGTGGAAAAAAATGAGGGTACATCTTATAGTGATAAATATGAAGGTTGTGATCAAACCATAGGAGAGAGATATATGCAGATGAAAATCACATGCATGATGAAATAAAAGATATATATGAAGTTGTATCTTGCAGCAGTGTTGTTGTAGAAGAATCAAAGGAATACATAGATACTAGGTATGATGGATCAACTTGTGAGTTAAATATTGAGAATGATGCATTCATAAGTGAGTGTGTCCCAGCTGTTCATGATAGTGTATATGAAGAAGAGATGGAGGTTTATGTTTTGTATGAACAAGATATTCATATGGATACAATAGAGATAGCAACTACTTCATATGAGGAAAATGAGGTGGAAGACTCTCTCAAGGTTGGAACTCATGATGAAGATTCAAGCCACAACAACTCTAATTTTATATATCATACCATGGAGGATGTTAAGAAGACACAAGATATGTGTGATGGATGGTTACAAAGGGCTAGGAAGGCAAATTTGTTGGCTACCTAGGCAAGACAACACTTATAAGAGGTCAATGAATGTTGCAATCAACTATTTTATGCAAGGAAACAAAGGGAGCCACACCTTAGATTTCTATTTCTTCCAAGGGATGAATGCATGGAGGTTGAGTAGGGAAAGGAGAAACCTTTTGAGGTAAGAAAGCAAGAAGAATATGCAGATTTGGTTGGACAAGATAATAGGTCTGATTCAGAACATTTTGTTTGTATACCTAATTTGCATCATTAGGTTCATAAGTTACCTCTAGTTGAGAGTCCCTTGAAGACTCAAGTCATAGATGAGGATGGAATAGCTAAGCATGCACTTAGTGGATTAGCCACTAATGTTACATCTACATAATGAAGAAAGAAGACATGATGCAAATGTTGATTACATATCCTTGAACAACTATTCACTCTCTAATTTGAGTCTAACAGTTTAGTTTGGGACATGTTTTCATTAATACATAGTTATGATTCATGTATGCAAAGGGATAGTATCTATGTGGATTTTTTAGTTTTTGTCAACATGGATCATCAAAAGCATGATGAAGGTGACACAGTTAGAAATAGGATGATATGATTCCATGATACTATCAATGAACATAGTGCTTCTAAATTGGATCTGAAACAGTCTGTAAAAAACAAGATATTTGATAGAGGAAAATACTGGTTCTTCATTTTATTGATAGTCAGGAATACTGAGAGGGGAGGTGAACTAGTATTCCACAAAACCACTTCTTAACAAGTTTATTAATCCAAATTCCAAAATTAATAATATGAAAGAAGAATAAGCATAGGAACATCAACCATAAAGACATAACACATGAACACCAATATTTTTAAGTGGAAAACCCAAAAAGGGAAAAACCACGGTGAGTGTTAGCTTACAATATATTATTATAGCACAATACCAGATTACAAGAAGGCTCACTGCCTTAGGGCTCATTGCCTAGAGAAGGAAGGAAGAAAGAAGAATAGCTCACTACCAAGTTGAACTACTTAGATTGCATCTACACATGCATGGTTACAGCTCCAATGAAGTGCATAAATAATGTCTCAAAACTCTTCAACTCTGACTACTCTGTTTCACTGTTCTACTTTTACATGGGAATAAGATCTCTCTTCTTCTATTATTATTGTTTCCACAAAATCACCTTGCTTCACATGTCACACATTCACATTCGCATCACACACATTAAACACCAATTTTGATTCCATTTATATATATCTGCAGCACTTAAAATCTTCATCCTAGGTCGGCCTAATAAGGTGTAGCATGTAGTCATACCTTAAGTAGCTTGTCGGCTAAATTCATTCACCAAAATTCATAGAAAACCTAAATAACATTTGAAACACCTTCTCATATGTTGGCTTCAATTGTAGAGCCACTTAGGATAAAGTTCTAATCAATAGAATTGACCGCATACAAACCAAACTATCATGTCAACCTCAAACATAGACTGATATTGACTCAGCCTATTTGTCAGATCATAAGTTTCACTATAGACCACAAGACTTGCTCAAAATCATATCAAAGACTCCTTAGACATCATAGATCATACCTTCAGAACTATAGAACATAATATCAATATGCGTCAAAATGCAGACTACTGAAATACAGACTATGTCACAGCTAATCACTATCAAACCATGTAGCGATACTCAGTGGTTCATAACTATCTTTCCGGTGTACCTCAAACTCTACAATTATGGACTTAGACACTTCATACAAGTGTTTACAACACCTCAAAACTGTATAACTAAATATCTAACATTGGAGGAATGCGGACTAAAATAAATGTGTGTTCTACTTTGATTGGCACTGTATTCTATTCTACTGAACTTAGGCCATTTGGAGAAATACTTCTAAAACTGATCAAAAGCTGAAACCTTGGATATAAGATCATCTAAGAATTAGGAACATCATACCAAAACCAGAATACTTGGTCTTCAACTGTGGACCAATACCATTCCAAATACTATTTTTCTGTCACTGCCTCTGTACACTACCAACACTTAGCCAAAATGACTAAGTCTTCTTTACCGAACCAAAATCTCTATTCCAACCTTGTTCCTTTTCTTGTTGCCATCAATGAAAACACTCAATTATTTAACAGAGTAGTGTCTCTTGCCAACAATCTCCCCCTTTGGCATTGATGGCAACACTTAGTGAAAAATGCTTGTGTTGCTCCCCCTTACTCTGTACACTCTATTTTTCTACTCTCCTTTAGATGTATTCTTATTTTTCACTAGTTTTACTCTCCCCCTTTGCCATCAATGGCAAAGGTGTGTATACAAGCAAAACTGTATAAAAAATTATCATATTCTGCTACATATATACAAGTACGCATTTCTATCTTAATTTATGATTGAAGGTAGAATATCATTATAGATAGTCTTTATCAGAGCCATCTCTCCATTCCACCTATTCCTTGCACTCTCTAAAATATGGATGTGGCCATTTATCATAAAAACTAACTTCTCTGTCTTCTGCACATCTGAAGGTGTGTCAATTAATGCTTGTGATTTTAAGGCTTCTTCTGTCAGATTAGTCATGGAATCTATTTTTGGACTTATCAGTCCCCTTAGCTAGCACAGCCTATCTTTGACTTCTTCCCTTTTCTTCATCAGATTGCTCAAATCATTGTGAATATTTGCAACCTATGTTTCTTTGGCATTTATTGACTCAACTACCAAATTATATGTCTCAGAGATATTAAGCAGTTTGAGTTCCAAGTCTTTGATTTTATCTTTTAATTCCTTTGTGACTTCTGGCCAAGATAAGCAAAATTTGTATATTTTACATGCTTCTTCAATGGCACTCTATATGCCTTTTATTCCATTTTCTAACAAAATTTTATCTTTTGCTATCATAGTCTTTAACTCAACCAATCTCTTCTCATCAAACTCTTTTCTAACTTTTGCTTATGTAGATTTTTCAAAGATTCAAAATGTGTACTTATAGAGTTTAATAGACCCTTGAGTTGATCAATAGAGGATAATGAGGTATCCTTTTGAAATGTCGACATCAACTTCTCCAAAGTGTTGGATGCATCACTGATCAATTTATTGTCTTGGACATGTAATTTTACCATTTCTTCCTACTCCTTAGCTTGAACAATTGAAACTAGTTTGAATTTCTACACAGGTGACATTGAGGATAGATTAATTGGTCCTTGAAGAAGTTTAGATTCATCTAGATCATGTTGTCCCTTAGAATCAACTGAGACAGCTGCAGTGTCTCTTGCTCTACTAGATATCTCTTCTTGACTTTGTTCCGGAGGATACATGTCTATGTTCTTTTGTTGATCAATGTTTTGTTCCAGTGCAAGGCTCCTTATCTATTCTTTATTCTTTTCAACATTAGCCTATTGTTCTGGAGGAATATTAGTCTCAGATTTACCTTGATTTGTCATATCCAATGTCTCAATGTTAGGGGCTTGATCAATTTTATCCAGTCCTTGGTCCTGGCTTATATCCGGAATAGATGTATCTTCATCATTTGCTTCTTCATTGTCATAAATGGTAGGGAGATTAAATTCCTTCAATGTTTCCAGAGTGATTTCTTTAGTTTCTTTTGCCACCTTTTCAATATCTCCTCCCATAAGAATGGTCATTCTTCTTTTTCTCCCCAAATTTGTTGTGAAGGGCTTTGGAGATTTTCACCTTTTTCTCTAGAGTGATTTCAAGACATAGCTTTATTAATGTGTGTTCTCTAAGCTCAATGTCATTTGCCATAGCTGTTTCTTTTCTTGCGCTCATTGTACTTGCCAGGCTATGTGGAAGATTAGTAATTATTTCAATTAGGGCCTTGTAAATGATTAGGTATTCAACAACATCAAACTCAATGATCCTCTTATCCGAATCATTATACTCATCATACAACTGTGCAATTGGTTTCAAATTACCATCAACTGTTATGGCTTTCAATACATCCTCTAAAGATATAGTTTCTTCTTCAATCTGAGGTACATCTTTCTTTTGCCTTTTCTCAGGATTAACCTGACTGGAAGGTTTCTTTTTGCTGGTTCTGGAGACTTTTGTAGCCTCAGTTTTCATCTTCTTTACTTCATCTAATTCTATTTCTTCTTCATCAACCCTTATATTTTCATGCATCCTTTTGGCTTTGGTTTTCACCCTTTTCTACCTAGGTGCCTTCATACCTGTAGATTGTGTGGGACTGAAGGATGCAGATGCTAAACCTCTTGTCATTCTATTTGATACTTCAAGCTTCTCAAATTTCTTCTTGGACTTTTTTGGAGCCTTGACTGATTCATTTTCTTCTTTCTCTTGTGTAGCCCTTTCAACTTGTGCTTTTTCCCTTGCTTCTTTTACTTGATCTTTTGTGAAGCCTTGTTTCATGACATAATCCTCCACCATCTTCCTAGCCTTTCTTGAAATTTTAGGTTTTCTTGTTTCAACATGCATTTTTATAGTTAATTCTCATAAGTCCCAAATCTTTCTTCATTTGGATCTCTAGGTTTGCTTAACATGTGTTGGGTATAATTTTTCAATATTCCTTCATCTACCTCATATCCCATAGGCATGACCCATACCATTCTTGGCTCAATAGCCTCCATCAAGCATTGATCTTTTGTCACAATATAACAGACAATATCCTTGTATTCTTCAACAACTGCTCTAGGGATTCTTTCCCTAGATGCATTGACTTATAAATTTTTTTGAAATAACCCCATAGAGCTGTATTCTAGGCATCAAGACTACCTATGCCATTTAGATGATTTCTAATTTGTATTATAGTAGGTTTATCACTTGTCTAGAATAGATTCTTCATACCTAGCAACTCTTGCATGAAGTAGAAAAATAAACAGATAATCAACGTACCATACTTGAATGGATATTTTTGCTCTTTGCCCTTCCTTAAATTTTCCATCAGTTGTTGACGGAGTAGTTCACAAAGATCATACTCTACATCTTCTTTAACCATCTCAAATGCTATGTAGATTGTTGTACCAAACGCTAAATTCTCCCAGTTTGAGAAATAAACTTTGTATCCAATAACCATGGATGCGAATCTCACTGCATGGTCTTCAATGTCATTGATTGTTAGTGTCCTTCTGTCAAACTTTGTTCCAGTGGCCACCATTACTGTATCATTCTCACTGCTTTCAACAAGGGTACTAATTTGGCAGAGCTTAATCTAGTTACTTCCCTTATAGAATCTTTTGTGATCTTAAAAGGTCTTTCAAGCCACATGAATTCATCATGAATCCTGCTTAGTACATACCAGACCCATTCATCCTCAGTGAATGTCAGAAAATCAATGTACTAGATGAATTTCTTTGTTTCCAATGCCTTGTATTCATTCTTCAAATCATAATTCTCACCACACAAGTGATTTAGGAATAAATCTATGAGTTTGCTTTTTCCATGATCTTCTAGGGAAACATGAATATAAGCCCTAACATCCTTTGCATGCAAAACTCTGTGTGGAATGTCTAAAAATGCACCCATTTGATTGACTTTAGTTGATTTGAATGGATGTTTCTTAAATTTTGGTCGAGCTCGCTCAGTGATATCCACTACTTGTGGTGTTGCCATTTCTATGAATAATTGAGCAAATTTGTAAAAAGGGTTTCAAGTAGAAAATACCTCTTTGACCAAATTAGGGTTCTTCTTGATCTTGCCTTGAAATGCTTTGGAGAACACTATAGTCACTTTGAATCTTCCTTTAGTTTTCCTTAGACACTTGAGAGATGGAATACACAATGTTCCTCTTTTTTTTTTCTTTCAGATACAACTCCTTTTAACCCTCACTTTCCAAAACCTAAGTGTTATTAATACATTATTTTTCAAAAAGTTGTCAAGCACTTCTCTGACACTCACAGATAATCCAAATTGCTCCACAATTCTTCGCATTGGATCTTCTTCTACTGGAGTTTCTTTTAGTAGTTTTCTCATAAGATTCTTCACAACATACCTTAGTACAGGATTCCAGTACTAACTTTCTGGCTATGGGTTTTGGATTTTCAACATTGCTCCCCCTGATTTAGAGCTCCCAATTTACTTCTCGAAGGAAGTATCTACACCAAATGCTGGTGCGGATCCATCCTTAACTCCAATTAATTCTTTCTTGATCCAGATCTTGTCCATTTCTTTCTTAGTTTCAACCGGATCAACTTTTTCTTTTCCCTTATTATTCATCTACTTTGTTTTCCTTTCTTTAGCATAGTAATTACTTTTCACATTCTTGCTTTTGCAAAATCTTGCAACATGTCCAAATTTATTGTAATTATAGCACATAATGTTTCCTTGTCCTCGATTCCTTCCTCTGAATGAATTCATCCTTGATTTGCATTGATTAGCCATGTGTCCAAATCTATTGCATGCAAAACATCTTCCATTAAATGATTGAGTATTCTTTGAATTTTGAAAGCCATTTCTTACCAGACTTCTGCATTCATTTGCTCTATGACCAATTTTCTTGCAATTGAAACACTGACCATAGAATGATGGAACATTCTAATTTATTCTACTCCTACACTAAGTAGCTTTATGACCAAACTTTTTGCAATTAAAACAATGGCCATTGAAAGATGGGTACCTTTGAGCATTTGGCTGTCTAACTAGAGGTCCTATAGGTCTTCTTCTTTGATTCCTAAACTGGTTGCCTTTGTTTTGCTTCAACTAAAAATTTCCTTGACCTGATTTTGAACTTTCTCCTTTCTCAAATCCTAAGCCTTGCTTATCATTTGAACTCTTTGACTAGCAATCATGTCATCAAGTTTTGTAGAACTTATCTTGAACTTTTCTTCATAGCTCTTGGCTTTGTCCAAGTCTATTTTCAAGCTCACAACTTCTTCTTCCAATTTGACACATTCTTCTGTCTTACTGTTTACCATCAGATTTAGATCTTCTTCTTCTTTAGCTCTTTTAATAACTTCCACTTTTAAGTCATTCAGGGTTTCATTTTCTGATATTAGTTGTTCACTAACATCTCTATATTTTTCTTTGAATTTCTTGACTTGTTCTTTCATTTTAAAAATGCACTCATCAGTTTCTTGAATATTATCCTTCATATCCCTGATTTCTGCTTCCAATTTTTCAAGATCAACAAGAGCTACTTCTAGTTCAACATTGTTTTCATATGAAAAGTTTCCATACCTTATGGATACCATGATTGATTCTTCCTAGATCTTCCTCAAGCAATTATGTTTCTTCCAAGGAACCTTACTCTGATACCAATTGTTGATATTCAGGAATACTAAGAGGAGGGGTAAATCAGTATTCCACAAAACCACTTCTTAATAAGTTTATTAATCTAATTTCCAAAATTAATAATATGAAAGCATAATAAACATAGGAATGACAACCATAAAGAAATAGCACATGAACACCAGTATTTTTACGTGGAAAACCCAAAAAGGGAAAAACCACGGTGTGTGTTAGCTCACAATATATTATTATAGCACAATACCGGATTACAAGAAGGCTCACTGCCCAGAGAAATGCTCACTACAAGAAAGGCTCACTGCCAAAACAGGCTCATTTCCTAGAGAAGGAAGGAAGAAATAAGAATTACTCACTGCCAAGTTGAACTACTCAGATTGCATCTATACAAGCATGGTTACAGTGCCAATGAAGTGCATAAATACTGTCTCAAAACTCTTCATCTCTAACTACTCTGTTTCACTATTCTGCTTTTACATGGGAACAAGATCTCTCTTCTTCTACTCTTATTGTTTCCATAAAAATCACCTTGATTCGCATGTCACACATTCACATTCGCATCACACACAACAAACACCAAGTTTGATTCCATATATATATCTGCAACACTTAAAATCTTCATGTTAGGTTAGCCTAATAAGGTGTAGCATGTAGTCATACCTTAAGTAGCTTGTTGGCCAAATTCATTCACCAAAATTCACAATGGACCTAAATAACATTTGAAAAACCTTCTCATATGTCGGCTTCATCTATAGAACTACTTAGGATAAAGTTCTAATCAATAGAACTTACTGCATACAAACCAAACTATCATATTGACCTCAAACACAGACTGATACTGACTCAGCCTATCTGTCAGATCACAACTTTCACTACAAACCACAAGACTTTCTCAAAATCATATCAAAGACTCCTTAGAAATCACAAATCATACCTTCAACACTGCATAACATAATATCAATATGCGGTAAAATTTGGACTGCTGAAATACAGACTATGTCACAGCCAATCACTATCAAACCATGTAGCAATACTCAGTGGTTCATAACTGTCTTTTCGGTGGACCTCAGAATCTGTAATTCTAGATTTAGACACTTCATACAAGTGTTTACAACACCTCAAAACCACATAACTAAATATCTAGCATTGGAGGAATGTGGACCAAAACAAATGTGTGTTTTGCTTTGATTAGCATTGTATTCTATTCTACTGGACTTAGGCCATTTGAAGATATACTTTCAGAATTGATCAAAAGTTGAAACCTTGGATATAAGATCATATGAGAATTAAGAACATCATACCAGAACCACAATACTTGGTCTTCAACTACTAACCAATGCCATTCCAAATACTATTTTTTTGTCACTGCCTCTATACACTGCCAACACTTAGTTAAAATGACTAAGTCTTCTTTACCGGACCAAAATCTTTGTTCCAACCTTGTTCCTTTTCTTGTTGCCATCAATGACAACACTCAATTATTCAATAGAGCAATGTCTATTGCGAACACATTTTTGGTGGCCTAGGGCCACCACATGAAAATTAAAGGTATGAATTTTGCTGCATGATGGAGCATTTACAAAGTAGCCCAATAGATTTGGCACATGGTCTACACCCCAAAGACATTTAGAATCTCACCATGCCTGCAAGAGGCATGCATCACCGAACAAGAGCCAATGTTAGCACCCAAAATTTTGGCAAATTCTCAGTGCTTGGCAGCATTTCATTTGATGGTTTTAGTTGAGTTTCAGGCCCCATGGCACTTGGCATGCTCCTAACATCCAAGATTAAAATTTATCAATATATGATTCATCAAGAGAAATCCTTTCATGCAAAATTTTTATAGGTTATCAAAAGTATATGTGCCAATTTGCATTATCCTAAGATGTGTTTTAATAGGTTTTTAATTAGGGGTCTAGAGGGTTCCAAAAAAAAGTTCAAATTTCCTAGTTCTGATGACAACTCATCTGTTGATTTGCCTCCATATGTTCCTAGCTTTGTTTTTGTAGTGATCTAAGGTGTCCTTGTCTTAAAACAATTTTTTTTTCAAAACTGGGCCCTCGGAGGCCCAATTTACAAAGGAGGTCCCAAAAATCTTTTGGCGGTGTGAATTTTGAGGAAATGGGTATGTTGTAAATAATTGATTATGGCCCTATGCAATTTTTCATGGCCTCTGAATGTCTCGCATGCCCATAATGAAGTTGCATCATTTGCTAGGAAGGAGAAATTAATTATTTGCCATTTTCCTAAGTTGTAAAATGCAATTTAAAAAAAACATTTTAATCAATTGACAAATATATTAATTGTTTAAGTGGAGAATAATATAAAGTAAACATTATTGATATAATGTTTATATCAAATAAAGGCAAAACAAAAGGAATTTTGGGGCTTAGTACACCAACGCACAACCCACTTCTTCTTCCTTCCTCATGGTTGCGCTAGTGCAATGGACCTTCTATTGGTAATTTTTGGTTAGACTTTCTTCCTGGAATGTAGACTGGGTGTGCCTTCTTCTCCATGGAGGTGTTTCTAGAGCTTTCTTAGTCATATTTGAATGGATATATTATAGAATGGACTCTTCATATTTTTGGCTTTATGACAAATTTTGGGGGTTTTATTTGGTTCAAAATTTCTGCTCCACGGTCTAAAATCATCTACCAACTATTCCTAATGTCTAGAAAGTGATTTTAATCATGTCTAGGATGAATTTTGAATGCTGAAATTGCAAAAAATGACCCAACACAGCTAAAAACTCCTCTTTTTAATCAATTGGCAAATACAATGTTTTGGGTGATAAAAATTATAAAATAAACATTATTAATATAATGTTTATACCTTCTAAACAAAATAAAAGCATTTTGGGGGTTGAACACACCAGCACACAACCCATCTCACCTTCCTCTCCTAGGCATGCGATGGTGCAATAAAGGCTCCATTGGAGTGTTGCTCATGTCTAGAGGCTTTGGGCAGGGATTTAGAGTTGTTTGTGTTCATTTAGTTTCTTAAAACTTGTCTGAATCATTCCAATCCCTAGAGAGTGGTTTAAAATGGTTCTAGTAGTTGCATGAGAAAAATATAGTGAAATACAAGCAGCTGGAGCTTTACAGTTTGATTTTGGAGTCCCAAGGAAGAAACTGAACCAATCAAATGAGTAAATTTCATGATTTTCAAAGAGGGAAACAATTTTCAAAGGCATTATTAATCTTAGTTCATTTCAGTGGACCAGGTTGAGTGTAAAAACATATTACTAGCAGGAGCCAATCAAGATTAGAAATGCAAATTCCCATGGTTGCAAGAATTAAATGTAAAATTAAATCTATAACCAACTATTCATAGTTTGACATTACTCTATTTTTCCTTTATTGGAGAATTGGTAGCATAGAGAAAAGGGATTCTAAGCTTTGGATACAAGAGATCCTCATTATTTGGGGAGTAGTTTTTGTTGCAGAGTAGGTTTATTTTGTTAGGTTTGCAGAGTAGAATGTTGCCTGTAGGTGAAAAAAGTTTTGTATGACATTTTCATTTCAGATTGAATTAATAATGAATGTGTGTGTTTCTTGCAATTGTCTCCTTGAATGTATGCATTTTTTTTTAATGAAGGAATCGAGGATTTTGGAGTTCATCTATGCATAGTTATTGTATTAAATGTATTGTTTACTGCTTCTATTTAAGTAACAGATTAAGCATGCTTTGAGTAAGATATAGGGAGTGATGTAATACATTAGGGATTGTTGAAGAAGAGTTGTGGGAAATAATCTTTCTTGGGTGTGTCATTGCAAGGTAGTGATTCAAGTATACCCTCTGAGTTTTAAGTTTTGATGTTATAAAGGAAACATTTGCATTGTAGCATTTGACTCTGTTACCCTTGATAAAGCATTGATCTGAGAATCTATTTTCCCAAAGGTTTAAAAAGAACACTGAATTTAAAGATAAAACATTTGAACCATTTTATTTTGTTTTGTTTTTCTTTAGTTTAGGTAGGTTTTAGTATATGTTCTCAAAGCCAGCAATGCGAAAATCTCTAAGAACTTTGCCAATTATGGGATAATTATACAAATCTTGGTACAAATCTATGAGAACATATCTACCTAGTTGTAAATGAAAGATACATTTGATGTTATTATAATAAGGGATACCCACCTAGGTTTGGCAAAGCCTGAAGTGTAGGGGAGATAGGTAAAAACAATCTCCCAATCTATTGACCAAGTCTCCCATTGAACTTGATCATAAGAATTGGCAAATCTTTAGAGATTGATGTGTGCAAATTTGGGAACCAACAGGAGGAAATGATACTATTGAAACAAAGAAAGAAGAAATTGAGGAGGAAGATGTATTCTTCCTAGACAAGAGACAACATGATGATATAGTACAAAAAACAAAATAGATTGTGACACAAGAACAAGAGAAATAAAAACTAGATAATCAATTCTTCACAGAAGAAAAAGTTGTCACTCAAACAATTTACATTACAAACACAACATAATCTTACAGAGAAATTTAAGCAATTTACAAAATATTAGAATAAGGAGAAGATACCGTGAAATTAAATCAGGCAATTGGGCACAAATGAAAGACATTAGAAGATAAAACCACTATTGGTGGATGCTCATATTAATCATAAAAACATCAAAAATGTCATGATAGACCTGGGTGTAGACATAAACATGATCAAGAATCTTTGGGAACAACTAAGAAGACCTAGATTGCCTCAAACACCCTACAATATTACTTTTACAGATGGTTCTAGCATGTCAACAATTGGAACATGAAAACAAGTAGAGGTAAACCTGATGGACATCAAGCATGTACTAGACTTTGTGGTTTTTACCATGAAAGAACAAGGATATTCCTTCAATGCACTACTTGGATTGAGATGGTTTGTAGATGCCAATAGCATAGTGGACTCTCGCAAAGAAGAATTATGTTTTGTGGATAATAACAAAAGTGTATACATACCTTTAGGATTACCATGGAAGAAGCCTATATAGAAGAATCCAATCATGCAGAAGAAAATGATGACTACCCTAAGAGCATTTACACAATATCATGATTGGAAACAAATGAAACAGAAGAAGAACCAATTCAGGAGGAGAAATAGAGGCAGAGAATGATAATGCTAGCACTATTAGTCAAGAAGCCCTAGAAGCATGGATCAAAATGAATCAGATCTCAAAACCCAGAGAATGACATGATTTAGGAGGATATGTATGGTTCAAATCAATAAGGAAAACATATCGCAATTCTCTGCATCAAATGAAAATCCACCACAAGAGGTATGCATCATCAATAAAGACCAAAATACAAAAAAGTCTAAGATATGTCACTATATTAATCATATTATAAGAGGAATCTCCCATACCAAACTACCTAAGTTCTGAGGGGTGAAAGACCTACAACCATACTTGAATGAGATGGACATAATCTTTGTTATGTAGAAAAGAGTGATCTAGCCTTAGGAGTTAAAATAGGTCAAACTCTCTTCTACAAATATTGAGACACAAATCGAGCTTGGCTTCTACCCTTAAGGGAGAGCTAAACTATAGGGATTCTTCTTCTTTGTTGTATAAATGAGTGTCAAACCAATTTCAACCAATCTAGCTAGGGCACAAGATCAAACCCTAATTGTGAAAGATTGAGTTACAAATGATTGTCAGAAGTGAAACCAGAGAATCTAAATGAACAATGAAGATGAGTAAATAGATTAGAATAGGAAACTAGAGTCAAAATTATACAGGAACCAGGAGGCTTGGGTACCCTAAGCCTTTTTTAGGGTTTACAGAAACTAAAACTTTCATCGAGTCTATAGCTATAATACCTTTTGTCTCCTAGATTAATATCTCCCAAAACCTGTTTCTTTAATCTGTACACAAGAAAGAAGGGAAAAATGTTGTGGCTATATAGGAGCTTACCTTAGTCAACCTCCAATTTTAGTATTGTTAGGATTAAGGTGACATCAACCTTGTAAATCTTATATAATTAATTACTCCTAATATTGTTTGTAAATCACCCATAAGGGATGAAAGGTTTCACCAACAATGATCTTGTTTTAGCCATATGTTTATATCCAGTACATGACTCTCATTCATCTGTGATGGGTGGTCGTAGGGGGGTTTCCCCTACAAGGGGTCTGGGGGTCATGTGCCCCATGGGGGTTAGGGGGCAGTGCCCTCAAAAACTCATTTTATTTATATTTTATCATTGTGAATCTAGACTATTCGTCATTAGGTCACAGATCTGACGATCAATATTTTGTTAGTTATCTTGCCCTAGAAGGCAACCCCTTTTATAAGGATATTTGTACTACATTTTTATTAGATTGGAGAGTAACAAGCGGTGCTAGATTGAAGACTAAAGGAGAGAGAAGTGCATGTATTGTAAGTTCATATTTGAAGATAATACAACTTGGAGCCTCTTTTCTTGGTGGAGTTTTTTACTCAAAAGGGTTTTCTCCACATTACATACTGTGTTATGTGTTCAGTTCTTAGTGCATGTTATTTTTGTGTGATGGGTTTTGATTTCTGTTGCAATCTCAATTGATTCTACGCTGTTTAGAGGATAATAAGGTTTGAATCAGATTTATGTTGTGTGGTTTGCACATTCATTTCTAAGAAGTATTCCTACCTCACAGATAGCCAAGATTATAACTTGATGTTGTGTGTGCTCAGAAACCCTAAGTTTGAGTAGTAACATGCAAGATCTAATCAAATAATATCAAATCCTAATCCTATATGACTCATAAAATAGGAATGAATATTACAAAAGATGCTTCACTCAAGGAAGCTCACAACTTCACCTTAAGGATGAAGATTTAGGGAAGGTTTGCTAAATAAGAAGGTGATGTAACCATACCCTTGGAGGGTACTCAAGCCAATCTCAAGTTGATGGTTACAACCCTTCTCCCAATCATGTAAATTGCTTCAACCTAGGAACAAATGAGATAGCCTCAAGATCTCATCTCCTAGCCTTCATACAAATATTTCCAAGAGCAAAGTAGAACTCCACTTAATAAAAAACCTACAATAATATAATAGCATAGAGAGAATAACAATAGAGAGTTTTTTCAAATATAGAACACATCTAATCAATCTCTAGTTTCAAATGAAATAAGTCACTTTTATACAAGGACATAGAAAAGAGTAATTTAAATTAAAACGCCAACATAACGCACCAAAATGTAAATTTGAGTTTAGGGTCAGCCTAACCAACACTAAATCCAACTTGTAGAGTTAAATTGCCTCCCTAAAATATGGGAGGGACTAGGGTGCTTGGGTGCCCTAGGCTCTTTGGGAAATTTAAGGCTCAAGCCCACACTTAATGTAGGGCTAACTCCAAATCTCAATTTATTTCTTAGGTTATGACAAAAATTTAATCAAAATCATGATATTTTCTACAAACAAGGCCAAAATAGGGATATAAGGTGCACTTAAAAATGGACTAGGCTTGGGATCATTAAAGGGAGGAGCTAAACATAGTGAAATTGTGCCTACACAACTAGTGTACATAATTTACGATGTAACATTTAGCCCCCACTTTAGTGGTCATATGACACTATGTGCATATGCAAGCTAAAGGATAGGAGGGTAAAATATATTGCAAAAGGATATCAAAAAGGATATTGTAGAGGATACAAATCATCATCAAACAAGAGGGTGAAGCCCCCAATCTGTGATCCTGCAAACCACAGAGTTAGTGCAGTAAAATAATCCTACAACCAACAGATGTATGTGCTAGTCCAAAAACTCTAAAGGGGAAAGGTGATGAGACATGATTATAAAAAAATTTATGGGTAGATATATGCCCCCTATTTTTGCTTGCTACTTCAGGATGTAGAAATGTTTAGGGTGGTGATCTTTCCATTTTGACTTTTTAGAGAGAAGGTTGATGATTATGCTTTGGTATGGTCATTCTAGCAAATAACACCAAGATGAAAAACATATGATTGCAAAGATAGTAGAACCAGGAATCAAATGCAAGAAATGACACTCAAATCTAAGTTTGCTAGCCTAAGTTATCGATATTTAGATGAAGAGAGGTTTAGTGAAATGTGGCCTTCGAGCCTAGATAGTAATCAGGAGTTCTTAGCTTTTTACTATAAATAGTAAAAGAAGTTCTTATATTCTACCATTCTATTGTCATTTCAGTTTTTGAGGAGATAGAGCAAAGAGGAGAGCTACCATGCTGAGCCAAAGGCCATATCAACCACCAAGGCTAGATGCACTATAGAGGCGAATAGCACAAAGATTAGATGAGCATGAGGTAGGTTTCTATCCAATTTGTAATTTCATTTATGTAATTATTTTATTTTTTTTGTTTTTTGAGCCAAAATGGGCCTGTTGGTCCCAAAAATGCAGGTTTTTAGACCACAAGAGGGTGCCAGTCTCTTGATACATTTTTGGTCAACAAGACAAGGTATATGTAGTTGGAAACCCACTACTTTTTAGGTTCTGCTAGACTTAGGTGAGCGTACCTAAATGATAAGGTAGACTTAAAATCTAAGTGGATTCTGATTCAGGCAATTCAACTCACTATGGGACACAGATGTGAGATAATTGCAGAGCTTACTAACTAGTTCCTAATGAGAATGATTTGAAAAATCAAGTAAATAGATAACTATTATATAAGATTATTCTAAAATGACTAGTGCCTACTATATTGGGTGAATGGAGTCAATGATGAATGATGGGTATGGATACAGATGTGTAAGATAGGAAGGTCTATTCAGTAGCTTAACTCTATCCTGTTGGGCACATGAAATGTTTGCACCTTATGCAAATGTGCAGGTTTGTAAGTTACTATACTCTTCTTAATAATCCTAGTGACATTCTCCCATATTACTATGAACAAATGAAAGGAAGTTTTAATTCTGGCAAGAAGGAAACTTGAACAAAATTGTTTCATTGAAAGGGTTTTAACTCTTGGCAGAGACCAATGAATTTAACAACCTGAAAGGAATTAAATCAACTTCTTGTAGAAACCAATCAATAAGAACACACTGAATTAGCAAATGTGACCAGATAAATTAAATATATCCTTAATATGATAATTTTAATAACATAAGAAAACTACTCTAGAGATAACACAGTAGCATATAAGCATGAATATCAACACAACAAGTGAACACTGAAATAGATCACCGTTTAAGAATTTTTTGATCCATAATATTGCTGCAAATAATATGTATTATAACATTTTCTTATATGGAATGGATGGGCGGATGGATGTAATCTGTCTTCTACTGGTGATGATTTTCTAACCTACTGCTTATGATCATTGTTTGATGATTTCATCTGGTATATATACATTACATCTTCTAGGGTTATGACCCTTCATACCCATCCTGTGTGTCTCTTCATTTGCCATGAAAGATAATGATTTTGCAAAATATTTTTGCAAAACATTAGTCTCTTGTTTGTCTTTCTCCTTAATTATTTTCCATCGTCTAGGTAAATAAATTTGCTAATTAGTTATCTTTTGTCCACAAGTTCACTTTGTATTCTCACCCAATCCAGAAAATATAATCTTTGGGTAAGAAAGAATTTACCCCCTCCATGAATTCTTTGGCAAACAAAAATTACCTTTCATTTTACATTCCCGTGTAAAATATTTTGCCCATTCATTTTTACATTCCCTGGGTAAAATAATTACCCACTCCCTGATTTTCTTTGGTAGAAATATTCCACCTCTTGGTGAAAATATTCTACATTATATCACACTCCCAAAATAATAAATTTCTTTTCCCCTGAAAATATTCACCAAAAAAGTATTTCACTTTAATTTTTATTTTTCCTCTCTCTGTGTGTGCAAAAATATTTCATTTTTAACTTTAATATTTTGTGCCCCACATCAAAAATCAAATAAAAACTTTTCATTTTTTCACCTCCTGCACACATTATTTTCTATTCCATAGCACTCCCGCTCACTTCTTCCACATTCACCACAACCACCACACACAAATTTGAGACCCCCTGTAGGTACACGAGAAGGCTCACTGCTTACCCACACGGGCATCAAGGGTTTTTTGCGGGAGTGCAGGAAAAGCCTGCCAAGCCACACATGCTCATACATTCCATAGCAGGAATGTGGGGAAGTTCACCGTACACCTACTCATTCCTACAACACCACACATTGTTTTCTACCTCCTTGTGGTGGATGCGGCAACATGTCGCAGAGCATTTACAACCATAATATGTGACAAAATCATCTTCAACACATCCATTTTGTGAATAGCCTGCAATTTGTGGTGGCAAGAAATGTTTCAGATGTCTTGTGTATGCTTCCAAATTTGCATACATGTCTATCAAGGTTTTGGCAACTACAACATCTGATAAAAATCATCCTTCAATTATGCTTTGATGGATATCCAAACCCTATTTCAAAACTTCCATTTCAACATAGCTAGAAATACATAGGCAAAGATGATGAAATAGTGTAAAAGGCCTGCGAGGATACCCATGCCTTCTACTTGCCACAATCTAACTCCATGAGGCTCCAAATTCATCCTCTCATACTCAACATACATGTAGAGGAATCTCCAGGGAGTATTTATTAAGCAGAATGTGCCGTGCCTCTTTCATAATGCTGTGAGATTGAGATGAATAGTTGCTAGCAATGGCATTTTATTACTATGATTGAAGTGTAGAAAATATGCAGTGTTATTTACAGTGTTGGAGACACATTTTGTGTGCTGTGGGAGTCAGCATGTATTCCAGAGGTTCTTAACAACTATAATAGTTGTTTGTATTTGTTATGGCGGTTGAGAAAAACTTGCCCACAAATGATTGCCTTGAGTCATTTTATTGAATAATTCATTTGCCTTCAACATAGCATTTTGCCTCAAAGAATATTCTGTTGGCAAGAGACACTGTGTGGCTTCATAAGTTGTCATTGATGGCAACAAAGTCTATCCCACACATCCACAGTACATAATATTCCTATACCGGAAGTTAGATTGAAGATTATTTTGGTCTGATGAACAAGAATAGAGTATGTAACAAGGTCTGACAATCAGGTCCAGATCTCTCAAATGGTGTAACTCAGTAAGTTGTAGACTTGGACAAGTAAAGAGGGGTATCATGACTATTGTATTCCAAAGATTTAGCCTCCAGTGACAAAGCATGAAAAAGATATGAGCATTTAAGTGTTGGGTTCCAGTTAGGCAGAGCAGACAGAGGAAGAACTGACTGGCAGAGTATTAGACTTCAATCCATATGTGTAAAAGGTATTGATCAAGCAATTTGTGGCATTATACATTGTTGGCCGACATGATTAATGACTTCTATGCCTAATTTTTTGATGCGCATCACTAATCAAGCATGGATTTAGCCAACTAAACAATAACTTGCAAATATCCTAAGTGATCTTGTTGCCGACTAGAAAGTTGTGGAAAATCCTTGATGTGGATATATATACTTGATGGATTCAAGCTTGTGAGTGTGTGTAAGTGATAGTATGAATGATTAAGTGTGAAGAAAAGTAGAGACAAGTGCGACGGCACTAATTCAAGCTCAGAATGTGACAAGAAAGTAATATTAAGCAGAGAAAGAATGAAATGTCCTAGATCAGTATACTGTGCCTAACTAGAATTGAATTCTTGCATGTATAGATGTTGTTCACTAGTTCAAACACCTTGGTATCATCTGTAAGCATTTGTAGATTGTAAGTCTCTTGTAGGCAGTGGGCCTTTTTTGAGCAGTGTGCTCAGGCAGTGAGCCCTAATTGGTAAGTGCCAAATTTGTAATCTTATTATTTTAATAGAGAATACAATCTTGGGTTAGTCACCCTATAGTTTTTCCCTTAACAGGGTTTCTATGTAAAAATCCTTGTGTTATGTGTTAATTTATTTTCAGTTCTTATGATTTCCTTGTTTTGATATAACACTAAATGATAAGATAATAAAAGAAAGTAAAATAGAAAAGTTATAAGATAACTAATTCACCCCCCCTCTCAGTTATCTTCATTGTTTCTAACAATTGGTATCAGAGCTAATTTCCTCTAAACAAGCCTAACAACTTGAGGAAGATTTGGGAATCTCAATGGATGCATATGGTATGAAAGAGCAACTTCAATCTACCCTAGATGATCTTGAACAATCCCACTCTAAAGTCAACAATTTAAGAGAAATACTCAAGCAAGCTGATGATTTCATAAATGAGTTGAAAGAAAAACTTAGTAATTTTGTGAAAAAGAGAAAGGAATTACTCTAGAAATTAGCAAATCAGAATGAGGTCAATAATGTTGATGAGGATCTGAATGAGAAAAATAAGCTATGTGAGAAGCTGTCAAAAGAAGTCATTATGATAAGGCATGAAATGGAATCAAGGGTTATGAAATTCTCCCAAGAAATTGAAGAAAAGAGAAAGATTGAAGATAATCTAAAACAATCCCTCAAGGAGAAAATAGAGGACTACCACAAAATGGATAGAATAATCAAGCATCTTGAATCTGATCTTGAAGAAGCCAGAGATAATGAAGAACAACTTGAGAACTAGATAGACACTCTTAAAAAAGATCTTCAATCTGCAAATGAATACAAAGAAAAATTCAAGGTAGGCTCAGCCCAACTTGAAGTTCTTCTTGAAAGTCAAAAGAGAGTAGATGGTAAGCGTGGCTTGAGATATGAGAAAGGTGAAAGCTCTGGATCTGGTCAGAAGAACTTTGGATTAGGAAATCAAAGAAATAGACCTAGAAGACCTCTAGTAAGACAACCAAATGCTCAAAGATATCCTTCCTTCAATGGATACTGCTTCAATTGCAACAAGTTTGGTCATAAAGAAATCCAGTGCAGAAACAAAGTGAATCAAATAATCTATCCTTCCCCGGTCAATGTTTCAGTTGCAAAAGGTATGGTCACAAATCTCATGAATGCATAAATATGCAAATGAACAATTCTTTCAATGGTAGATGCTTTGTATGCAATATAATTGGACATAAGGCTAATGAGTGCAGATCAAGAGGATATCATTCAAATAAGCAAAGAAATGTTTTGTGTTACAATTGCAATGGATTTGGTCACATAGCCAGATTCTGCAGAAGCATGAGTCAAAATAGAAAAGGTCCAGTGGATCATGATAAAAAACAAGATAAAGGCAAAGGTAAATTAAATGCAAATGAAGTTCAAAAGGAGATGAGCCAGATTTGGGTAAAGAAGAGTATAATGAATATTGGGGATGGATCCGTACTAGAATCCAGTGTTGATATTCCTTCTGGAAACTAAAAAGTAAGCTCTGGCTCAGGGGGAGCTATAGAGAAGATCCTTTTTCCCCCAGCCAGCTAGTGAGTGCCTGAATTCAGCACATTGAGTCAAAATAAGAGGTTGTGGTTTAAAAGGTTTGAGGAGATTCATTTAAAATTTGTTTAGTTAAAGTTTGACAAATCCATATGCAGATTTGAGGAAGCTATGAGGAGATCCTATATCGGCATCTATCTGATAAAGTAGAATTTCACAGACAGATCCGGTATGATCCAAAATTGAAATGTTTTAGTCTGTGGACCTATGGCATGTTTGAAAAAGGTGAAGATATGTTGTCAACCCTCATAGACAATGATTTTAAGATCCGCACAGTGATTCAAGAAAATCTCTCTTAATACAAGGTAACCGAATGACTTAAGTTGTGTATTTATTACAAAGGAAAATTAGGTTTTTTGGGCAAGGTTAAAAGGTTTCTCATCCATCATTTGCAACACTTTGCACTCACAAAGAAGGGAGAAGATCTCTGAGAAGAAATCCAGCAAAACACTCAAATTTAGTTGAAGATCGAATCCAAGTGCAATCTGTTCCAGTAGTTGCTCCAAACCCTAAGGCATGAAAAGGTATTTCTTTTGTAAATATCTCCAATTTTCATTAATTAGAATGGCTACTCCTATGGTTGTAAATGTTTCCAAGAGACCAAGGCTAGTTTTCAAGAAACATCCTCAGAAATCTATTGAGATTGATCCTTTGGGTGTGTTTTCCCATACCTCGTACAATGTTCTCCATGTAGAAGACATTAGGGTTTATATAATGCAAACATTAAGGACTTTGGAGACTTGAAATTGATGAAACTATACCACAATTAGTTAAGTAGTGAGAACTTTGATTTGAAACCAGAGTTCCAAACCCTAAAAGATAAGCATTTTTCACATTGCATACATTTTCTGTCTTTTGGAGAGTACAAATGGGTCCGGTATATCTTAAGCAGGATCCATGATAACTTCATGTGGTTAATGAGGCTTTTCAAAATAACCAAAGATGCCATCAAAGTTGTAACTGGTTTGCACTCCATTGGTGGGTTGCCTGCTCTTAAGTCTGTGAAGAATCAAACAATATCTGAAGCCACAGGTTCAAAATATGATAAGAGGGCAATGGCCATTGATGACATCATTGATCCGGATGTCATGTTTACCTCAATTGTGATTGGATACAAGATTTACCTTTCAAGTAGAGAAAACTCTGTATCTGGTACTGCCATCTACACTGCATACCAGATGCCAAAAGAGAATGTAAATTGTGATCTGTGTGAACTCCTGTTGAATTAGTTGTTGGAGAACTTGCAAAAGATCAAGAAAGATAAAAGGAACTCTTTCAAATATGGTGATTTGGTGTTATTCTTGTTTTTCTACTTCATGAATGAGTTACCAGGCTCAAAAGGTCTGATCTGGGAAAATGACAAACCGGTTGCTATACAAACCAGGGATTACTTGTATGAACTTGGTGACACTCAAACCCAGAAGACAACTCTCTGGGGTTACTTCAAAACATCTAGAGCATGATGCAAGCAAGAGAAAGAATTCCCAAAAGAATAGTGGAGAAGTACAAAGACATAGTCTGCTTTATGGTAGATACTGATCAGTGCCTAATAGAGGCAGTTGAGCCAAGGATAGTATGGATATTGCCCACGGGCTATGAGGTTGATGGAAACATATTGGAGACTCATATTCAACATTTACTGACTCAACCCAAAGAACCCAAAGCAGAGAGGTTTGGCACTTTTGAAGAATTAAACATAAAATTACATGTTGAACTAAGAAGGCCTGAGATAAAAAGAAAGTTGAGAAAAGAAGTTGAAGAACTGGTTGAGAAATTTGGTATCACTAGAAAAGTTGTTACTGCAAATAGAGAAAGAATAGAGAAAATTGAGAAAGAAAAAGAGGAAGCAAAGAAAGAATAGAATCTGGTAGAAGCCTCCACCCAGACTAGAACTACCAGGAGTTCTACCTCTGGGAACTCTAAAGTTGCAAATTTGGAAGCCCATTCATCTACAAAAGAAAAGAGAAAGAAATTCAAGGCCAAAAGAGCCTATGTAATTCTCAAGGATGATGATTAGACTGAGTCAGATGTAGAGGTTAAAAATTTGAAGAAAGCAAAAGTAAAATCCCCCAAGGTTGATGTGGAGCAGAAGTTAGCAGAGTATGTTGAGAAGCCTACTCTTTCTATTGATGATATCGTCAAGGCAGTTACTATGGATGGGAACCTGTAGCCAATGATAGAGTTCTATGATGAATACAATGATGCTAACAAGATAATTATAGAGGAACCTACTATAAGGTATCTGAATATCTATAACAAAGCATTCATTGAAATAATTTCATTAATTCCAAAGAGCCTAGAAGATGTATTGGAGCAAAGAAAAGAGAATGCAAAGGCAAAAGACTTGAAGATCTGGGAGCAGATAGTAATATAGATATGTCCCTCTATCACTCCAAAACAAATGGACATGGTTTTTAAGGATTGTAAAGATGGATTTCGAAGCAAGTCCCAGATGAATAAACTCATGGTTGGAGAAACCGACCAATTAGCAAATGAAACAAAAGAAATTCTTTAGAATGCCTTGAAGAGATTTAATATTCCCATTATAGAGGAAACAAATGAAGAGCCTTTTAACATGGATGTTGAAGGATTAAAGAAAAATGATGAAGAGTCATCTCAGGCATTAGCTTCCTTTTTTCCGAAAGAGGAAGGACAAAAAGAAGAAACATTTTCTGACAAGGATGTTGAAGGATTAAAGAAAAATGATGAAGAGCCATCTGAGGCATTAGACTCCTCTATTCCAGAAGAGGAAGGATAGGTAGAAGAAACAAATATCAATAAGAAAGTTAGTCCAGATGCCCCCAAAAGGAAAGAAGTAGAGTCGGCAAGAGACACTGTAGAGACAGTGCAGAATTTCCTAGACAAAGAAATAATGGAGCTGGATGAACCTGAGTTAATTCAAGGGCCACTAAAATTCTACTCTCTCTCTAGTTTAGATAATGAAAGTAGCATCTTTTGCTTAGGCCAAAGCAAAAGAGAAACTTCTAAAATCACATATGGAGGATTGTGAGTTGTTGCAGATTGCATCTGGGATGCTAGAGAAGATTATGCCAACCTATCAAAAGGATCCTTCTACCTCTCCATCTGGTAATCTAAAAAACTTAGTCAATTCTGTTAACACTCATTTTGAATCCTTAGAGAATTCAACAGAAGCTAAGGTCTAGAAGGAGTTCTTGAGAAAGAGATTTAGTGTAGTACAAGGGCTAATTGCAAATGATAGAAGAACCTTAGGCATTGGCATAAAGAGGCTTGAAAATGCACTTAAGGATGGTGGGGACATATAAAATTTTTTGTTTAACTTGGCCCAAAGTGGCAGAGGACATTGAGAAGAAAGTGAAAGAACAAGAAGGAAAACTGTCAAGTTTATCTCAAAATTTTGATCCCCTTACTACCTCTCTGGTGAATCATGAATGTCAAGCTATTGCTATAATAAATGAAATTAAAGAACTGGTTAAAGAGAAAAAGAACATAATGGATAGAATGGGTAAGCTCAGAGGGATAATCATCCCAAAGTTAGAGGCAATGCATGATGCCTTGACAGAGGTACAAAATACAGTCCGAACCAGTGATCCAACAGACTTAAAGAGGGCAAAAGCATATGAATTTTTGTTAAGTGGACACATCTCCATCTTGGACAGAATGAAGAGGAGTTGGGCCACATAAATAATATAGTTGAAGACAACCTTTACGAATATACTTAAGTATATGTAAGTATAACATAAGATTTATATATACTTATGTGGCCATGTATATAATAACTTTTTGTAAATTTTGGTATGCGGATTCCACCCTTTGCCATTGATGTCAAAGGGAGAGGGAAGACTAGTGAAAAATAAGGAATCCAGCAAAGGGGGAGCTCTAGTAAAACAGTGCAAGAGACAGAGCACAAGCAAAGGGGGAGTTACTGCAACACTTAGCCATTTTTCACTAAGTGTTGCCATCAATGCCAAAGGGGGAGATTGTTGGCAAGAGACACTGTGCGGCTTCATAAGTGTTGTCATTGATGGCAACAAAGTCTATCCCACACCCACAGTACATAATATGACTATACCGGAAGTCAGATTGAAGATTGTTTTGGTCCGGTGAACAAGTACAGAGTATGTAACAAGGTTTGACAATCAGGCCCGGATCTCTCAGATGATGTAACTTAGTAAGTTGTAGACTTGGACAAGTCAAGAGGGGTATCATGACTATTGTAATCTAGAGATTTAGCCTCTGGTGACAAAGCATGAAAAAGATATGATCATCTGAGTGTTGGGTTCCAATCAGGCAAAGCAGACATAGGAAGAATTAATCGGCAGAGTATCAGACTTCAATCCAGATGTGCAAAAGGTATTGATCAAGCAATTTGTGGCATTATACATTGTTGGCCAACATGATTAATGACTTCTATGCCTAAGTTTTTGATGTGCATCACTAATCAAGCATGGATTCAACTAACTGAATAATAACTTGCAAATATCCTAAGTGTTCTTGTTACCGACTAGAAAGTTGTGGGAAATCCTTGATGCAGATATATATACCCAATGGATTCAAGCTTGTGAGTGTGTGTAAGTGATAGTATAAATGATTAAGTGTGAATAAAAGTAGAGACAAGTGCGAAGGCAGTAATTCAAGCTCGAAATGTGACTAGAAAGTAATATTGAGCAGAGGAAGAATGAAATGTACTAGATCAGTATACTGTGCCTAACTGGAACTGAATTCCTACATGTATAGTTGTTGTTCACGAGTTCAAACACCTTGCTATCATATGTAAGCATTTGTAGATTGTAAGTCTCTTGTAGGCAGTGGGCCTTTTGTGAGTAGTGTGCTCGGGCAGTGAGCCCTAATTGGCAAGTGCCAAATTTGTACTCTTATTCTTTTAATAGAGAATACAATCTTGGGTTAGTCACCCCGTGGTTTTTCCCTTAAAGGGTTTCTATGTAAAAATCCTTGTGTTATGTGTTAATTTCTTTTCAATTCTTATGATTGCCTTGTTTTCATATAACACTAAATAATGAGATAAGAAAAGAAAGTAAAAATAGAAAAGTTATAGGATAACTAATTCAGCCCCCTCTCAGTTATCTACATTGTTTCCAACATATTCAATGTGCCAATTTCTTTGATTTGGTATTCTTGGAGCTTGTGGAATAGTTTCTTGCAATGAAGTTTTAGTTAACGCCAAGGGAGCGCCTTCAGCAAACTCAATACCATTAAAATTTCCATTGAAACCCATACCTAGTTTGTCCAAAAAAATGGCTCTGTTTCAAGTTTCCACATGATCATGTGCCTTCCCAGAGTATTTTTAAATTGAGTTATTACATTTGCCTCATTACCTGATAATCCTATTTCCCAGAGACTTATTGTGATCCACAAGGGATCAAGTACCATCATATCTGAAGGGTTGACTATATGTAGTATAGAAAGACCACTGATCTACTAAATGACATGTTGTGCTTCATTTGCTAGGTCTATGGCTCTTCCAAAATGAAAAGTTGAGATGTACAGAAAGTCAGTACATTTGCTAATATAAGCCTGTGTAGAATCCAAAGAAGTCAGAAGAAAATAGCTGGGGCTAGAGATTTGGAGAGTTTGGAGGCATCGACATAACCTTTCCTTGTTCACCATTTCTCCCTGAGTGTGCATCATTGTAGATTATGTGAGGGAACAAAGAACTTTGTGTGTAGATTGAACCACTATATTTTCCCTTTGCTCCAGAGTAGTGTTTGTGAAATTAGAATGAAATTTGAAAGGGGCTCCATAAGCTTCATCAACAATAATAGGTATACCATAATTATAACAGACATCTACAATCCCTCGCATATCAATTTGCACACATATTGTTGAAAAAACATCGTCAATGCATTGCTCATCCTTGTTCTCTTCTTTCATATGACAACTTTCCCCAGTTTGAATCATAGGATCCTCATCAATGGCATGTCCATCTTCATATTTAGTTTTAGTCTTGCAACAATCCAGGATCCTTTTAAACTAACAATACTTGTGTGACACATGTTGGGTCCTCCTATGGGCCTGACTAAAAAATTTTCATTTTCAAACAAGTTTTTTGTCCTAAATTGTCTTGTGTCCACAACAGAATGCTCATGAAGTGAAAAAATGAAATGGGTTGTCACTAGAATTTGTTTTCTGGCATATTTGTACAGTGACCAAAATAAACTAAGTGGCCTCCAAAATCACCCTGGAAAACTAGTCAAATGATCTCCTAGAGCCATGAAAATGCACAGGCATGTAGACATTTGAACTAAAAATTTAGTGCATCAAATTGTTTGGAAGAGCTCATCCCGATGTGTGAGATATAATTGTTCAAAGTAGCCCACTTGGCCTTTTCTGCAACTGCACCTGTGAAAAACCTTATTAGGGCTCACCAACTTGCAGTTTTGAAAAATCATCAAATCTCTTCCTGGGAAGTTACAGTTGGACGATTTAGTTCATTTAGGTATATTGAGTATGTGTACAAGTGGGTTTCTTGCCAATCATCTTCCTTCTCAAAATATTGAGGGTCAAAGTTGAACTCTCTGGAGGTGAAAACTGTGAAATCGAGGCTAATTGCATTTGCTTTTTATTTTGAAAAAATAGCATACGATGTGCTGGAGCCTTGAAACTGAACACAGAAGTAAATTTTGATAATGTGAATCAGGAACACCAATTAGTTCATCATGAACATTATCCATTTGCTAGATATTAGCCTCCCAAATTGGCCTCCCGAATTGATTTTACATTGTGCAAACATCAAAACTTTTTCAAAACCCTTCAACTTGACTCCTCAAAACTTAGTCAGTTTCATCATAGGAAGCTGAAATCAGACATGTGCACTCACATATGATAGGTAAGAATGCTTGCAAAGTGGTTTTTCATGAAAATGAGTAGGCTCCAAATTATGATCCCTCAAAGAAAGCTCCTCGGGTAGATTGTACAAGTGTATTTCTGAGAGTTATAGTTGATTTTTTTACATGGAAACCTAAATTTTTTTGCAAAAATTGGTATGCAATTTTAGGTTCCAATAGTGGCTCTGTCTGGGGATGTATGCCCCTCGTGGGCATAGCAAGATCCCAGATTTCTGGAGGAGCAGAACAGTGTCTACCCCATTGGGCAATAAAGTCCAAATGTCACCTTTGCCTTAAAATGATATGGTTTGAAAAAACCACACTATTACTGATGGCACAAGGCTATCAGAAAAAATAAAAGCTTCCTTTTGCCTCTGTCATATACCTTATTCTCATTTGACTGCATTGAATCCCATTTAGAAACATCATCAAAATCTGGTTGTATGACACGCTTATTTTTTATTTCTGTGCATTCTTCCTTGTTTTGAATCTGAAGATTGGGAATAGTATGAAAGTTTTCACCATGTGATACACTTTTTACACATGAAAGATACCCTCTTTTAATACAACATTTTTTTATTATTTTTCTCACTGTCACGCCTTGTAAATTGACCTCCCAGCTGATCCAAAAAATGGGAGTGCTCATTGTTCTTTTCATCATCATCACAATAATCAAATGTGCTCATTTCATTATATGAATTCCCTTCATTTATGGACTTATCATCATGTATATATTCTCTTGCCTCATGAGTTGGTACGACACTTTGACTGTCTAAAAATGTTTCATCCTCAAGATAACATGGATTTGAGAACACTAGAAATTTCTTTTCTGGCATGCCTTGGTAAAATGTCATATGATCTTCTTTTACCTCTTTATCACACAATGGGTTTGAAAAAATTTGAAAATCATTTTCAGATATGTGCAATTCTTCTTCCTTAAGCTGTTGATTCAGGTATTGAGGTGGGAGGGCTGGGACAAAAGGAACATCCATATTTTGAAGACTACTCTCATTTTTTGGAATATGTTGGGGCTCCAAGTGTGGTGTGAAAATATACTGCTGCGTATGATATCCATATGGGGGCTAATGGTAAGTATTTTGTTGGATGGGTTGATGAGAGTGCACATTTTGATGAGACATATGCTAGTGATGATATTGTGGGGTATATTACCGTCCTGGTGGTGGATAATGTTGGGGAATGTTACCTGCATTTATAGGTTAGGGCCTTAGTGGTGTAATATTACATTGGATAGGGTTATGGTATGCACTGTGAGGTATACTTGAGGTACATGGAGCATATGTATTCTGAGAGGGCTCAAGTGATTTGATATTACCACCTTGTGGAGGGACATATTTTGGTGGTTTTGATGCCTAGGTGTCTAATTGTGTCAATTGTCTATCTAGTTCTTGGTTTTCTCATATCATCTGTAGTCTCCTGAGCTACTGTTTTTTCCATTCTAGATACACTTCAATCTCTTGGTTAGTCATACTATCAAAATCAATGATAGTGTGATCCACAAACCCCTCCTAATTTTTTTCCATCCATTGTTGGATGATATTTAAATCTTCTCAGAGTCGCCACATACTTTTCATGAGTAGGAAAATGATTGTCTTTCTGGGTCCTTGCCAACAGAGTTACCAAGTTGTATTCAAATTCAAAACTTCAATGACTTAGGATTGATATGATCTTTAACTAGATTCTGGATTACTCCCCAGCAGAGATGCCAATTTGTTAGGTAGACTCGGATGGGGAGTGCAAATTTCACAATTATGAATCGTTGTTTGAAGACCTAATTTGAAAATTTTAATGACTCTATAAGGCAAGATGGCCTGCTACTAGATTTTCTCAAGTTGTCCCTAGTGGAGTCGCTAATTTGTTGGTTCTCAAAAACATAGGTTTTTATATGACAAAGAGGGTGCCAGTCTCTTGATCCATTTTTGGTCAACAAGACAGGGTTTATGTAGTTGGAAACCCCCTACTCTTTAGGTTTTGCTAGACCTAGGCAGGTGTACCTAAATGATAAGGCAGACGTAAAATCTAAGTGGATTCTAATTCAGGCAATTCAACTCACTATGGCACACAGATGTGAGATAATTGTAGATTTTACTCACTAATTCCTAATGAGAATGTTTTGAAAAATCAAGTAAATAGATAAAGTTTATATAGGATTATTCTAAAATGACTAGTGCCCACTATATTGGGTGAATGGAGTCAATGATTAATGATGGGTATGGATACAGATGTGTAAGATAGGCATGTCTACTCAGCAGGTTAACTCTATCCTATTGGGCACATGAAATGTTTGCACCTTATGCAAACATGCAGGTTTGTAAGTTACTATACTCTTCTTAATAATCCCAGTGACATTCTCCCATATTACTGTGAACAACTGAAAGGAAGTTTCAATTCTAGCAAGAAGGCAACCTAAACAAAAATGTTTCGTTGAAAGGGTTTTAACTCCTGGCAGAGACCAATGAACTTAACAACATGAAAGGAATTAAATCAACTTCTTGTAGAAACCAATCAATAAGAATACATTGAATTAGCAAATGTGACTAGATAAATTAAATATATCCTTAATATGATAATTTAAATAACATGAGAAAACCACTCTAGAGACAACACAGTAGAATATAAGTATGAATATCAACACAACAAGTGAACATTGAAATAGATCACCATTTAAGAATTTTCTTCTCCATAATATTGCTTCAAATAATGTGTATTATAACATTTTCTGATATGGAATGGATGGGCGGATGGATGCAATCTGTCTTCTACTGGTGATGATTTTCTAACCTACTGCTTATGATCATTGTTTGATGATTTCATCTGGTATATATACATTACATCTTCTAGGGTTATGACCCTTCATACCCATTCTGTGCATCCCTTCATTTGCCATGAAGGATAATGATTTTGCAAAATATTTTTGAAAAAACATTAGTCTCTTGTTTGTCTTTCTCCTTAATTATTTTCCATCGTCTAGGTAAATAAATTTGCTAATTAGTTATCTTTTGTCCACAAGTTTACTTTGCATTCTCACCCAATCTAGAAAATATAATCTTTAGGTAAGAAAGAATTTAACCCCTCCATGAATTCCTTGGCAATCAAAAATTACCTTTCATTTTACATTCCCGTGCAAAATATTTTGCCCATTCATTTTTACATTACCTGGGTAAAAAAATTACCCACTCCCTGATTTTCTTTGGTAGAAATATTCCACCTCTTGGTGAAAATATTCTACATTATATCACACTCCCAAAATAATAAATTTCTTTTCCCCTGAAAATATTCACCAAAAAAGTATTTCACTTTAATTTTTATTTTTCCGCTCTCTATGTGTGCAAAAATATTTCATTTTTAACTTTAATATTTTGTGCCCCACATCAAAAATCAAATAAAAACTTTTCATGCTTTCACCTCCCGCACACATTATTTTCTATTCCATAGCACTCCCGCTCACTTCTTCCACATTCACCACAACCACTGCACGCAAATTTGAGACCCCCTGCAGGTACACGAGAAGGCTCACTGCTTACCTGCACAGGCATCAAGGGTTTTCTGTGGGAGTGTGGGAAAAGCCTGCCAAGCCGCACATGGTCATACATTCCATAGCAGGAATGTGGGGAAGTTCACCGTACACCTGCACATTCTTGCAACACTGCACATTGTTTTCTAGCTCCTTGCAGTGGCTACGACAACATGTCATAGAGCATTTACAACCATAATATGTGACAAAATCCTCTTCAACACATCCATTTTGTGAATAGCTTGCAATCTGTGGTGGCAAGAAATTTTTCAGATGTTTTGTGTATGCTTCCACCTTTGCATACATGTCTATCGAGGTGCTGGCAACTACAACATCTAAAAAAAATCATCCTTTGATTCTTCTTTGATGGATATCCAAACCCTATTTCAAAAATCCCATTTCGACATAGCTAGAAATACATAGGCAAAGATGATGAAATAGTGTAAAAGGCCCACAAGGATACCCATGCCTTCTACTTGCCACAATCACACCTCTACAGGGAGTATGTATTAAGCAAAATGTGCGGTGCCTCTTTCAATTTGGCCTCTTTACATAATGCTACGAGATTGAGATGAATAGTTTATAGCAATGGCATTCTATTATTATGATTGAAGCGTAGAAAATGTGCATTGTTATTTACAGTGTTGGAGACACATTTTATGCGTTGTGGGAGTCAGCATGTATTCCGGAGGTTCTTAACAACTATAATAGTTGTTTGTATTCGTTATGGCGGCTGAGAAAAACTTGCCCACAAATCATTGCCTTGAGGCATTTTATTGAATAATTCATTTGCCTTCGACAGAGCATTTTGCCTCAAAGAATATTCAATGTGTTGAGTTCTTTGATTTGTTATTCTTAGAGCTTGTGGAACAATTTCTTGCAATGAAGTTTTAGTTAACACCAAGGGAGCACCTTTAGCAAACTCAATACCATTGAAATTTCCATTGAAACCCATACCTAGTTCATCCATAAAAATGGCTCTATTTCAAGTTTCTACCTAATCATGTGTCTTCCCAGAGTATTTTTAAATTGAGTTATTACATCTGCCTCATTGCCTGATGATCCTATTTCCCAGATACTTATTGTGATCCGCAAGGGATCATGTACCATCATACCTAAAGGGTTGACTATATGTAGTATAGAAAGACCACAAATCTACTGAATGGCATCTCATGCTTCATTTGCTAGGTCTATGGCTCTTCTAAATTGAGAAGTTTAGATGTACGAAAAGTCAGTACATTTGCTAATATAATCCTGTGTAGCATCCAAAGAAGCGAGAAGAAAATAGCTGGGGCTAGAGCTTTGGAGTGTTTGGAGGCATCAACATAACCTTTCCGTATTCACCATTTCTCCCTGAGTGTGCATCATTGCAGATCGTGTGAGGGAACAAAGAACTTTGTGTGTGGATTGAACCACTATATCCACCCTTTTCTCTAGAGTAGTGTTTGTGAAATTAAAATGAAATTTGAAATGGGCTCCATAAGATTAATCAACAATAATAGGTATACCATAATTATAACAGACATTTGCAATCAGTCGCATTTCAATTTTCACACATATTGTTGAAAAAACACCATCAATGCATTGCTCATCCTTGTTCTCTTCTCTTCTTTCATATGACAACTTTCCCTAGTTTGAATCATAGCATCCTCATCAATGGCATCTCCATATTCGCATTTAGTTTTAGCCTTGTAACAATCTAGGATCCTTTTGAACTAACAATACTTGTGTGACACATGTCGGGTCCTCCTGTGGGCTCAGCTAAAAAAATTTCTCAGCTAAAAAATTTTCCATTTTGAAACAAGTTTTTTGTCCTAAATTGTTCTATGGCCATAGCAGTATGCTCGTGAAGTGAAAAAATGAAACAGTTTGTGACTAGAATTTGCTTTCTAGCATATTTGTATATTGACCAAAATAAGCCAAGTGGCTTCCAAAATCACCCTAGAAAACTGGTCAAATGATCTCCTGGAGCCATGAAAATGCACAGGCATGTAGACATTTGAACTAAAAATTTAGTGCATCAAACTGTTTGGAAGAGCTCATCCCGATGTGCGAGTTATAATTATTCAAAGTAGCCCACTTGGCCTTTTCTGCAACTGCACCTGTGAAAAACCTTATTAGGGCTCACGTACTTGCAATTTTGAAAAATCATCAAATCTCTTCTTGGGAAGCTGCAGTTGGAGGATTTAGTTCATTTAGGTATAATGAGTATGTGTACAAGTGGGTTTCTCGCCAATCATCTTCCTTCTCAAAATATTAAGGGTCAAAGTTGACCTCTCTGGAGGTGAAAACTGTGAAATCAGGGCTAAGTGCATTTGCTTTTCATTTTGAAAAAATAGTAAACAATGTGCTGGAGTCTTGAAACCGAACACAGAAGTAGATTTTGATAATGTGAATCAGAAACACCAATCAGTTCATCATGAACATTATCTGTCTGCAAGATATTAGCCTCCCAAATTGGCCTCCTGAATTGATTTTACATTGTGCAAACAACAAAACTTTTTCAAAACCCTTCAACTTGACTCCTCAAAACTTAGTCAAATCTCATCATAGGAAGCTGAAATCAGACATGTGAACTCACATATGATAGGTAAGCATGCTGACAAAGTGATTTTGCATGAAAATGAGTAGGCTCTAAATTATGATCCCTCAAAGAAAGCTCCTCGGGTAGATTGCACAAGTGTATTTCTAAGAGTTACAGTTGATTTTTTTACATGGAAACCTAAAATTTTTTGCAAAAATTGGTATGCAATTTTAGGTTCCAACAGGGCCCATGGGACTCTTTTTAGTGTCCACCCAGGGCACCATTGTCCTCTTGGGGTGTCCTAGACCTTTCTAAGCACCCAGATCCTCCCTGAGCATCCTATACTGATCTTGGTGCCCTAGTCTAGGAACAATTCTATTAATGTTTTTTGTGGTCATTGATGAAGTTATTTGGAATTGAAGTCTGATGTACACTTTGTTTTTCATGTTTCAGGATCTCCCAGGGATCTGAGAGTATGTCATCGATCGCCTATCCACATTACTATGTAGTTGATCGGGCACACTTACAAATGCAAATATGGGACATCTGGGAGAAGTTGGATTATGGTGGGTGTACACTATGCCTATGATGACATATCATCGTACAATGTTGATAGCACTCATGGAGTAGTGGAACTTAGATACTTCCATGTTTCTGTTGGAAGCATGCTAGTGTTGTCATGGATGCCAACCTCTATAAGTAGATGGTTCACTTGGTTTCAAAGCACTTTTGAGAAAATTTGATTAAAAAGGTGTGCAGTGTGACAGAGGTATGGTTTGTTTTGTGCTTCATTTCTTCATAATTGAAGATATACTTATGCAGTTTGGAAGTGATGATCAAAGGTGTTTAGAGGTGTTATATCTAGAGTTTCAGGTTATGGATCATGCGGCAGTGGAAGATGAGTTTTGACAGAGTGTTTGCCTATGAAGAAGGTTATCTAGGAGAAATGAGATTGCTTCGCATTTCTCTGCATTAAGGTTTCTTGTCCTGTGGATCTAGGAACGTGCTTATATTGTCTGTATCTACTTTCCCTTGAAGTTTATAGTGTTGGGTTGCTCCGTAAATTCAGTTCTTGTGTTGGAGTTTAGTGGTAGTGCATCCTAATGTGGGGAATGAAGACATTCTGTGGTAGGTAAAAATCAGGTTAATAAGATCAAGCATATAATTGAAAACCTAATCCTACCACCATCAAAGAGTCGAATCCAAGTGAAATCAAAAGCATGCAATTCAAGAACAAAATCACCTAGATTGTATGATTCCTTGTTTATGATGTGGATTGGTTATCAACAATGAACAATTATGAAGATAAAAGCTGCCATGATGGATGGATGATAGTGCTAATATGCTAGATTGATGCTAAAATGCTTAATATGCTCAAGATGATAATGTGGACGCTATATGAAAATGATGGATGGATGATAGTGCTAATATGCTAGATGGATACTAAAATGCTTAATATGCTCAAGATGATAATGTGGACGCTATATGAAAATGATGGATAGATGTAGTATGGAATGAAAGGGTGTTTATATAGACCTCAACCAAAATCAATCAACGGTGGAGATTTGGTGGCTATGTGAACGGCTAAGATGAATTGATAATCGTAGGTGAATGTGTAAATGACAAGTGGAGGGAAGATAAAACTTATGTGTGACCGTGTACATAAAAAGTACTACATGTGAAAGATATTAAATAAAAGATGTAGTACCACACATGTTTTTAAATGAAAGAGGCACATGTTAGCTCATGAAGATAAATGATAAAAGAAATTACTTAATTAAATAAAATTTATTTAATTAATTGGAAAGTGGGCTTATGAAGGGATTTTTAATTAAATAAATAAGATTTATTTAATTTTTTTAATTCATAATAGAGATTTTATATTGAAATTTCTGGCAAAGGAATACAGAGTTTACTGCCTATCCATGACTGGCAAAATGGACCATACAGCAGCCCAAAATAGACTAGGGGGCAATATCTATGACCAGGCAGGGTCACCCCAAATACTATTAACTATGAATATAAGCCTTCTTATAACTATAAAACCTTGCTTCAACTATACAAAAGGAAGTGAAAGGGCCATCCACAACTAATTACTATATTCAAACAGCTTCCTACTGAAGCTTTCAACCCAGTCGAGCACGTCCACCATCACCATGCCAAGAGATTTTTTGATGTAATCCACTGCTATCTCTGCCTGTTCCTTCATCATCACTAGCTCAAAACCTCTGGTGTCCAAAATGAATGGGAACAATTTGATGACCTCACCAGGATTTGTGAGTAGAGGCCAATCTCTTGGCCGAGGGATGCCAACGGCTAGCCTAGCAACCTGTAGGGAGAATTCCAGATCCCCTAAATGTTTAGAGTTGAAGATTCCTTTCATAATCATCACTGCCTCTGCTTTATTTGACCCAATTTCAAGAAGTATGGCCAGCACCCAGGAGGAAATATCTGTATCCACCCTATACCTTTCACTATTGTTCATGAAGGCTTTCCCTAAGAGCATTTTCATAGCCCTGACCATCAGTTTGTCCAAGCGATGGAGCATTCTTTGCAACCTAAGATTGGTGACAACCTCGAGGAAAGCCATCTGTCTTTTTTTATTGGTAAGCCTAACTGGGGTGTCCATTCCCCCACAACAAATGGCTTCTACAGATATTATGACTATGAAATGCGAAGGCATTTGACTGCTTGCAAAGGGAGAAACAAGATGAGATTGCTACCTCCACAGGCTGCTTATCAAGAGGCTTGCCGAAGCTTCTTGAAATCCAACTAGACTCCCAGCTCATGCCAAATCTAGCACTTACCTTAATAAATGCACCATCCCTTCCACTCATGCCTTCTTTCTGCATCTGCGAACCATCATTACCACCTTCTCTGTCTCGGCCTTGCCACCCATCATGGGGTGGCAAGGCTCCCTCCCAACCACCCACAATAAGATTTATTTAATTAAAATAGATAGAAATAGATAATTAAATAATTAAAAATTATTTAATTATAAATTAGAAGAAATAGATAATGAATTAATTAAATAAACATGAATTTATTTAATTAATAGAAGAAATAAGTGATAGGGAAATTGCTTAAGTGTGTTAGACAAATATAGATGATTGCTAATGCAATATTTGATACTAATGATAACTAGGTCAATTTTGGGTGTCTACATTTTGCCCCTCTTTGATACAATGTTCATTAGAATTGTTGTGTCAAAGAAGATACAATGATTCACTCGATAAACAAGGTTATGCCCCAATGTAACTGGCAGGTGATGCCCCCTTGAGAGGTAAGCTAGGCTAACCAGGAAGGGCTAGGTTGGCTCGTGATAAAATGGAAGGCTAGAAACAAGGTTGACATGAAGAAAATGAGGGTTGGGTGGGATGAACTGGGATGGTTTAGAAGAAAATAGGCTTTGGTATAGAAGAATTAGGGTATGGAAAGGGAGTATAAGTAGGTCCCTCAAAGGCAAATAGGCTCATTTGTGCTCATTTGTTTATAGAGATCTAGAGATCCCTAGAGTTTTGGTGCTTTGAGGGTTGGAGAGCTATCAGGATGGTGATTCCACGCAGTGATCATCGTGTTGAGCGAGTGAGGATACATGGGCGACCAGTAGGAGTAGGCTTACCGGTATGTACAATTTTTTTCCTAAATGCGTGATTTTTTAATGTTAAAAGCATAATAAATGCACACACGTCACCAGAAGCGAGAAGTTTTAATATAGAAAGTTTAGGTCGCTTATATACGAAAAGTAGTCGCTTACGGTAAAATGGGTCGCTTATAGGCACGAACTAGTCACTTAAGGTAAAATGAGGTCACTTCTAGTTAGCTAGGTCAAGTAGAGAAGCGAAATGTGCATACGGTAAATGTAGGTCGCTTATAAGCCAAAAGTGAGCGTGTATAGTGTTTTAGGTTGATTTTAATTAGTAGTAGCATGCATAGAGTAAATAAGTTACTTATAAGCAAAAAGTGTGTGCTTGCAGTAAAATGGCTCTCTTATAGTCAAAAGGGTAGTGCATGTAGAAAAGTGGGTCACTTGTAGTAAAGATAGGCAGTGTTTAGCAGTAAAAAATCATTTTTTAGCACAAGAGACTGATATGGTGAGTGAAATGATGTAGGATGTACTACCACCATTGTTCTCACAAGAACCACATCCTAGGGATTTGCGATTGGTCAGAGCATTGGATGCCAAGGAGCAGCTATTTTTAGATATCATTGGTTTAGAGTACGTGTCAAGATTAGAGCTAGTGCAGGCACATTGAGGACTGATGACATTGATGGTTGAGCAGTGGAGGAGTGAGTACAGTTCATTCTTGTTGCTGATGGGAGAGGCTATGATTACACTAGAGGATGTGTTCCAGATTCTGTGCATCCCTATTGATCGAGACAGAGTAGATTATGATCCTTACTTGGGTCTAGCTACATTCAAGCGATTGTTTAGGACTCTAGACATTGGGGTGGAGGGCTTAAAGATTATGATGGCAAGGATGGAGGAGATCTGTGATAGCTTATAGTGGGTAGTAGTAACTATTATCAAATGGCTAGTTGGAGACAGACAGGCAAGAGGATTTCCAGTTGGATGGGGGACTGTGATGGAGGGGATGTTTTCATATGGGATGAGATATGCATGGGCTAAGTGTGTACTAGGATAGTTGTATCATTATTTACATGATTGTGCATATATGTTTGGATCTAGCATGTCTGCGGGAGTCACAGTGTTGCACGTATGGGCTTATGAGCATATTCTAGTGATGAGGCTAGATGGATGGGTGGCTAGGGTAGTGGAAGAGCCATATGTGAGGATCTACAGGGGAGTTCTTACCTATCAACAACGCAAGAGGATAGTATACTAGAGGTGGACATTGGATGAGGTGGATAGATTTATATGGAGACCATGGCTTGGTTGTGAGAGATGGAAAGGGACGCGGCTATATAGCAGGTATAGGTGGTGAGAGCTGAGAGGGATATGGATGTGCAATAGATGCAGGTGATGAGGGCTAAGAGAGAGCCCAGGATGAGGCTGAGTATTATAGAGGCTTGTATCATGGAGTCATGCTGGTAGAGTAGAGGCAGCCTAGCTATAGGAGCAAGTCAGGGGCTTTAGCTTCACGGAGGATAGGAGGATCACGGTCTGTAGCTTCAGTTATGGGGCCTCCTAGAGATGGTAGACCATGTGCAGGACCCAGTAGTGGTGGATAGGGTGAGGGAGCTACCAGTAGTCACTAGGGTTTCCTTGTATATTGTATATTATGATGAGGCCTATGAGCTAATTGTACATACAATTTTGATGGCTCATGGATAGCTCACGTTGTATATGTAGACACTTGTATATTGACTTGTATATATATATATATATATATATATATATATATATGATGGCTTTGATTATCTATGGGATGTTGTAATGATGACGGATACACTTATGTTATGATATTATGAATTTTTTGTATTTTCATGGTATATATGGATGTTTATGCAATGTTATAAATATGCAAATGGTAATAATGGAAATGTATTATGCAAATGGTATTATGATAATAAAAATGCACATAATGGTAATGGATAATAATGAGGTTATGATAATGATATGGACCTATATATGCCTAACACACTTGTTTTGTAGGGTGAAAACAAGGGAAATAATGAAAGCGGACAGGAAAATGAAGGGAAGATGATTGATCTTGGTTGAGGACTATATAGGATGGTAATGAAATGAATAAATGATATGATAACTTTTAAATTAATTGCTCAAAAGTAAAGAAACGCAATCCTTATGTTTGATATAGCATATGGATGTTATGCACCAGGGTATAAAAGACCAAGGTGTCAAGGTATCCAATGCATAACTAGTGTACTACAATCTTGTATAAATGCACAAGGTCAAGATGTTGAACCAACATACACAAGATATGAATAGTAGCTAGTATTCTAAGATGGACTTCGACACTACAAGCAAAGGTTTGAGCTTATCTCCACTACACATACTAACACCTTGTTGGTTATATGTATGGAAATAGTCTTAGCATAGAATAATCTCAATGCATAAGAGACTATTTAGCTTCTCAGATGCAAAAGATATTGATATGCCAGAGGCTAATCCCAACACATACAAGAGACCAATATGCATAGGAAGAGAACAAGATCATCCCCCAGGCACGGCATACGAAAGCAATATGATCATGCCCCATTCTATACTTCATCGCAACATACCAAGATATAGATAGATCAAGGCAGTCTTGATTAGGCCTAGGAAATGGACAAAAGATAAATCAAAAGATAAAAAATAAAAGATACTGTCATCACATTCTCTTGCTAAATTTAGGTGCTCTTAGATGGGTTTAAGTTGGTGCCTTGTTCAGAGCAAAGTTGCATCCTATTGAAAGATAAAGATGTTGATAAAATGCTATAGCAAATGTTGGCTTAAGGCATGCAGACAAATAGCTTTCGACTTATCCCTAATTTGTTAAAGTGCTTGAGCTTTCGCTAGTACACATAGTTTACTTCTTGCTTGAGCTGGTCAAAGAGAAGAAGATGAAGATTGGGTGGATCATCTGTGCTTGCATACTAGATACTTCCTTCGTATTCTAGACTACCTACATACCCCATATCCATGGGATCAAAGCACATTACGATGATGATGAGACATGATGAATATGTAGTTCTGGGTTTATTGATGATGTAAGTGATGAAAGATAGAAGAAAAGGAGATGAATGATGAGAAGAAAGATGAAAGATGGAAAGAGGCTATTGTCTATGCCTGAATCAGAGTGCTTCCTTCGCATATCAAATTGTCTACATACCCTATATCCATAGGATCAAGGATTTGAACTATAGAGATGAGATGTAGTTCTTGCTTATTATGTTGGTGGTTGATGTCAGAGAATCAACTTTATTGCTTGTATTTTTGATGTTTTGATTTTTTTTGGATTTTGCTATGTTTTTGATGTTTTTGGTTGTGTTTTGAAAGTTTGTTGTGCTTTGGTTTGGATGTTTGCTATGTTTGGTTTAGATGTTTTCTGAAATGATATGAGCCAGAGATGTGAGTATCCACTTCCAAGTAAGGTTCAACAAGTGCCCCCAGTGTGGGATAAAGATTGTTAGGAAGACGCTGCGATGAATGTGGTCATGTGAACAATGTGCTAAGGTGCCAAATGATATCTTAACCTCAATGAAGTCCAAACTACGAGAGCTAACATGGTAGAGGTAAGGGTGAAAAGGCTTTTATTATGGATGGATAAGAGATAATGGCTTGTGATGCCTAGATAAAGACAATAGTGGATTATGATATGGATTATGGAGGCAAGATAGTAGATGGATGTCATGGAAAGTTGTGATCAAACAAACTAAGTGAATGATAGAGGCTGGTCTCTACACATAGTGCCTATTTTCTACGTTTTCACTATGGTAATTACCCAAGGCACCTATTTACCAGGTTTTCACTAGAGGACGAATTATTTATCTTGTACTATTTTTTTTGTCATTTTTTTTATGGGATATGCTGAGACTCATGGGTAGAACTTCTTGAGATGAATGCTGTTAACTGGTGCATCCAAAGGAATACCTTCAGGTGTTGAGAGAGTGTATGCTCCTAATCCATAGACTGATGTGATGACAAAAGGGCCAAGCCAATTAGGTTCAAACTTGCCCTATTTCTCACGGTGTTGCTGATTCCTTTGATTTTCTTTAAGGACAATATCTCCAACTTGAAATCTTCAATCTCTGATCTTTTTGTTGTAGCTATGACATAGCTGATTTTGATAGACTTGAATATGCTTGAGTGCTGTAAGACGTCGTTCATCTAATAGTTCAAGATCATGGAGTCTGGATACTCTATATTCTTCATCTGAGATAGCATGTTGTAGGGATAGCTTTAGTGCCATACATAAGAGCATAAGGTGTAGCACCAGTAGGAGTTTTGATACTTGTTCTGTAAGCCCATAATGTAGGATTAAGTTGTAGATGCCAATCACAACTAGCTTCATTGACTATCTTTTTAAGGATCTTGATGATTGTTTTGTTAGAAGCCTCATCTTGGCCATTACTTTTAGGATAGTAAGGTGTAGAGAATCTATGTTGGATATGGAACTTTTTGCAAAGATCTCTAACCTCTTGGTTCTTGAAAGGATGACCATTATCAGTGACAATGGCTTGAGGAACCCCATATTGGCAAATGATATAGTGTAAGATGAACTTGGATATTTGCTTGCCAGTAATATAAGTCATTGGTATTGCTTCCACCCACTTTGTGAAGTACTCAGTGGCGGTAATAATGAGCTTATGACCATTTGACGAAGTAGGATGGATTTTACCTATGAGATCAATTCCCCACTGCGAGAAGGGCCAAGGAATAGTGATAGGCTAAACTTCATGTGCTGCTGCATGTATTAGATCCCCATGCTTCTGACATTGTAGATATCTCTTTACAAATTGTTGTGCATCTTTCTCCATAGTTGGCCAATAGTATTCAGCTCGTAGAAGTTTCTTAGCAAGACTAGGGCCAGTGGAATGCGATCCACAGACACCTTCATGTATTTCACATAAGGCAACCTTTGCTTCCTCAGAATTAAGACATCTAAGAAGGATACCATCAAGACTCTGGTGATATAAGGTGTCTCCTAGGATAGTGTAGCGAGAGGCTCAATGGATAAAGGTTTTTTGTTGGGTATTAGATAGTTGAAATGGAAAGGTTTGATTATGGAGATACTCGTATATGTCCTCGTGCCAAGGAGAATTGGGACCAACAATCTCACATATAAGCTTAGACTGCGGTACTTCAAATGCTAGAATCAGAAGCTGTTCAACTAGAAACTCACACTTATGTGTATTGGACAACATGTCTAGAAGAGATCCAATCAGAGCCATGGCATCTGCTACTTTGTTTTGTATCCTTGGGATATGTTCAAAGGTGATACTGTCAAAATACTTCTTGAAATCATCAACCATTACCTTGTATGGAAGAAGTTTCTCATCTTTTGTTTGATAATCATCTAAGACATGTCTTATGACTAATTAGGAATCACCAAAAACCTATAACTATTTAATAGCCCATTGTACTGCCATGCGTAATCCTATGATTAAAGCTTCATATTGTGCTATGTTGTTGGTACATGGAAATGCAATTCTGTATGACTTCAAGATACAATCTCCTAGAGGGGTGACATAATATTCTGACTCCTGATCCGTGTTGTGTGTAAGATCCATCAAAATATAGTTGCCACACTGGTGGTGAAGTTAGATTGAACAATTCTTCATCAAGGAAATCTGGACATATTAGATGAATATCTGTGATAGGTGTTGCGGCTAACTGATTAGCGATAACTTGTCCTTTTATGGCCTTACGATCTACACATTGTATGTGAAATTCACTTAAGATCATAACCCATTTTGCTAATCTTCCTGTAAGGATTGCTTTGGAAAGAAGATATTTGAGTGGACCCACGTTAAATATGAGCTTTGTTGTTTGGTTTAACATATAATGTCACAACTTTTGGGAAGCAAACACCAATGCTAAACATGCTTTTTCCATAGGTGAATAGTTAAGTTCATATCCCACAAGAGTTTTGCTGATATAGTAAATGGCTTGTTCTTTTCCCAAATCATCATGCTGAGCTAGAAGGGCACCCAATGCTGTTGTTGTTGAAGATATGTAGAGTAATAATGGTCGATCAAGTATAGGAGGTACTAACACAGGAGGTGTTTCTAGATATTATTTTATTTTGTCAAAGGCTTGTTGACATTTTCATCCCACTTAAAAGGTTCACCCTTGCGAAGGAGATGTTCAAAAGGATGACACTTGTCTGCCAGTTGTGAATAAACCTATGAATAGATTGTAACCTTCCTTGAAGACTATGAAGCTACTTCAGATTTGATGGTGGAGGCATTTTCATGATAGATTTTACTTTGTTAGGGTCCACTTCTATTCCTCATTGAGACACAATGTATCCCAACAATTTACTAGATGTTATACCAAATACACATTTCTTTGGGTTCAATCTGACTTGATACTTCTCTAATCGATCAAAGATCTATGCTAGTACCTGTAAATGTTCTTCTCTTGTCTTGGATTTTCCTAGAATATCATCAACATAATCTTCCATGATAGTGTGGAAAAGGTCTGTTGCAAGTATGAGGTTAACCAGTGTTGTCATTGATGTCAACATACTCATATTGCATTGATAAGAAGGATTGGATGAGCTGTGCGCTAAGGTTATTGAGGAAATCAGTCTCAATCAAGAACAATGAAGTATAGTGATGAGAAGAAAGCAAAAGTACTCAATAGGTTGAGGGTTAGAGGATGTGGATTAAAGGGTTTGTAGATATGAGTCTTGAGATGTTCCAGTTAAGATTTCAGAGGTCTGCATGAAGATATGAAGAAGTTGTGATCAATCAAGTAGAACCGGTTCTGGGAGATACTCTGGAGTGACAGAGTGTTACAAAAAGGTCTGGTGAGATCTGGAAGTGCATTGTCTTATTCTACAGATTGGAAGGAGTGTTTGGGATGTGTCATCTCGATTTGTTCATGGTTTGAAGGTCTGGAAGCACCTTTTTCAGTATGACAGTGGCAATAGACTGTGTTCTTGAAGTTCCGGATGAAGAAGAAAAGAGATTCTAGTAAGTAGAGGAAGTGCGGATGTACCTTGTCATTCAGGCAAGCCTGTGAAGGTTCCTGGATCATGTTCAGGTTGTGTTGTTGGTCCGCATTAGTGTTAGAGCCCAGAATTGGAGATATTCTTCCAGATGAAGATGTTCTTGCTGGCCGACTGGATGAGTTCTTCTGGATAAAGATGTTCTTGTTCAGGCTAGCTGACCAGATGAGTTATTCATCTTGCGAATGTTCTTGTGGATGATTGCCAACTTAGATGATTGTTCCTAGGTCAATGCCTTGTATAAATGAAGGTTTGTGAATTCATTTCGAAGTGTGTCATGGAGCGGATGAGTGTGGCATAAGCGAGAGAGCGAAAGGCAGAGCAGGTGTGCCTCGAGCTTAAATGGAACTGATACAGACATGGTGAAGATGTCAATCTCCAGTTCAAGTTTGTAATACTTGTTATCTTGTAGACAGTGTGTCTCTTGTAGGTAGTGTGCCTCCTTGTGAGCAGTGTGCTCGGGTAGTGAGCCCTAACTGGCATGTGCCATCTATTTTTCTTATTCTTCTAACAGAGAATAATCCTTGGGTTAATCACCCCGTGGTTTTTCTCTTAACCGGGTTTTCCACGTCAAAATCTTGGTGTCTAATGTGTTGATGTTTATCTGCTCTAGTGTTCATGCTTTATGCTTTGATGAATGGTTAATTGATATGCTGTTAACTAACAAAGTAGAATCAAGTGTTTGAAGTAGAAGCAAGTTTTTTCACAACTGATTCACCCCCCTCTTAGTTGTGTGCCCTAGATCTAACAATTGGTATCAGAGCTAAGTTCCTCTAAAAGGAGCTTAACCACTTGAGGAGATCTAGGATGTCGTCATACAAAAAGGATAGTCCAAAGTTCGATGGAACCAACTTCTCTCTCTAGAAAAGTTGCATGAAATGTCACTTGGAGTGTATGGGAAAAGCATACTTGTCCATGGTCAAAAAAGCATATGTACCTCCACAGGGTGGTCTGACAACTCTAAATGAAATCATAGATGCTGAAAACAATCTACAGACCAAAGAAGCTCTTCTAAGTGAATTGACTGACTCAGAACTCTCAAATGTTATTGACCTACCAACTGCATATGAGATCTGGGTTAAACTGGAACTTCTACATGAAGGAGATGAGTTTGTTAAGAGTGCAAGGTTGCAAAGTCTCAAAGGGAAATTTGAAAGACTAAAAATGAGAGATGATGAAAATATCACTACCTTTATGCCAAGAGTAAATGAGCTGGTGTGTGGAATCAGGAATGCTGGTGGAGTGCTAGATGAAAATGAGATTGTTTGCAAAATTCTCAGATCCCTTCCTGCTACCTACAAAATCAAGGTTGCTGCCATTGATGAATTCAGAGCCCATACAACTGTCACAAGAGAGCAATTGGCTGGCAAATTGGCTGCATTTGAAATGATCAAGTTTGGAGATGATCACCCCAAGACTAAATCTGCATTCAAAGCTAGTGCCTATGTGAAAGGCAAACAAAGATTTGATCTGGGAGAGAACTCTTCAAGGAAGTTGTCATGGTATGATCAAGCAAGGAAAGACATGGAAGAGGAAGAAGCAGAAATAGCTCAACTTGAAGCCCTCATTGCAAAGAGACTGCCAAGAGGATCCGGTAAGTATGAAGGAAAAATACCCTTCAAGTGCTTCAACTGCAATAAAATTGGTCATTTTGCTTCAAGATGTCCGGAAAGATCTATAAGGTCAAGTTCTAACAGACAAAGGTTCCAAAAGAACTATTATTATGTTCATAAAGAAGATGATAATAAAGGTGTAACAGATGATGAATCAGAAATAGGAAACATATCCAGAAATGAATGGGTGTTTATTGCCATTAAGGAAGAAGATCCAATATCCTTTGAATCTGTCAATCATAAGGTTGTAGAAAGAGCTTTGGCTACCCAAGTTGAAGAAAAGGATGATTAGGTTATTGACAGTGGATGCTCTCACCATATGACAGGTGACAAGAACAAGTTCTTAGATTTGGAAAGGTATGAAGGAGGAATGGTAAAGTTTGGTGATAATTCTGCTGGTAGAATCAGATGTAGGGGAACTATTTCTTTTGATGGAAAGAGAAAAACTGGTAATGTACTGTATGTTGAAGGATTGAAGCACAATCTTCTCAGTGTTGGTCAGTTGGTGGACAAAGGCTTTGATCTCTGGTTCAAGAATGGAAGATGCCGGATCTTTGAAAGCTCCAAAACTGAGATTGCATCTGGTACTCAAACAAAAGGTAATATTTTCCATCTAGTTGGTTCTAATAAAAGTTATTTGTTTGTTCAAGTTGATCAAAGTTGGTTATGGCATAGAAGGATGTGTCATGTGAATTTTGATAACATCATCAAGATAAGCAATACTCAGGCTATAAGAGATCTTCCAAAATTGGTGAAACTTACAAATAGTTTGTGCAAAGAATGTCAGCTAGGTAAACAGAGCAGAGTCTCTTTCAAAAGCAAGGATCAGTCCTCTACCGGATTATTGGAATTAGTTCATACTTATCTATGTGGTCCAACAAGAATCAAGAGTATGCAAGGTGATAGATATTTCATGTTACTGATTGATGACCATTCCTAGATGATGTGGGTTACCTTTCTAAAAGAGAAATTAGAAGCCTTTGAGAAGTTCAAAATCTTCAAAGCTATGGTAGAGAATCAAACCAGATTGAAACTAAAATGTCTAATGTCTGATAGAGGTGGTGAATTCACATCCGGTGAATTCATAGACTTTTGTGAGAAGCATGGTATAAAAAGATAGTTGTCTGCTCCTAGGACTCCATAGCAGAATGGAGTAGTTGAGAGAAAGAACCAGACCATTTAGGAAGCATCCAGGACAATGATGATGGAAGCAAATTTTCCTCAGATGTTTTGGAGAGAAGTTGTCAGCACTGCAGTCTATACTCTCAGTCGAGTTCAAATCAAAAGCAATACCGGTAAGACTCCTTATGAACTTTGGTTTGGTGTAACTCCCACTGTGAGATATTTCAGAGTATTTGGTAGCAAGTGTTACATCAAAAGAGATGAAGATCTAGGAAAGTTTGATGCTAGAAGTGATGAAGGAATTTTCTTGGGTTACTCCACTCAAAGCAAAGCATACTGGTGTTACAATAAGAGATTGAGAAAGATGATAGAAAGTACAAATGTGAAGGTTGATGAAGGAATTGAGAAGCCCTCAAGGTTTTATGAATATGATGAAGATGATTAGAATGATTCTCTAGTGCAAGGAGCTCAATCCTCCTCTGAAATTTAGATTCAAACTGATCCGGTAAATCAGGAAGAAGAGGTTTGTCTGAATGAGCCTGATCAAGAAATAGTAGTGCAAGAAACTCCCAAAGTTCCAAGGTATGTAACTCTAAACCATTCTAAAGATCAAATCATAGGTGACAAAAGCAAAGGGGTACAAACAAGGAGGAGAATTGCTCAAAATTCAAATGAATATTGTCTGATTTCAAAGATTGAACCTAAGACAATTAATGAAGCTTGCAATGATGAAAACTAGACCAAAGCAATGGAGGAAGAGTTGATGCAAATTAAGAAAAATCATACTTGGGATCTTGTTCCCAGACCTAGAAACAAGAATGTGATTGGAACCAAATGGGTCTTCTAGAACAAACTAAATGAAGTTGTTGAAGTAATCAGAAACAAAGCCAGATTGGTCTACAAAGGCTACTCTCAAATAGAAGGAATTGATTTTGAAGAAACCTTTGCTCCAGTGGCAAGAATTGAAGCAGTCAGATTATTTCTTGCATTTGCTGCCTTCAAAGACTTCAAGGTATATTAGATGGATGTCAAGTCTGCCTTCCTAAATGGTGATTTGGAAGAAGTATACATTGAACAACCGAATGGATTTCAATTGTCTGATCATGATGATATGGTCTGCAAGTTGAAGAAAGCACTGTATGGATTGAAGCAAGCCCCAAGAGCATGGTATGAAAGGTTGGATAAGCATCTTGTGCACATTGGTTTCAACAAAGGTACTACTGATAGTAATCTATATTTCCAAATAGATAATGAAAACATCTTGATTGTTGAAGTATTTGTTGATGATATCATCTTTGGAGGAAGAGACAGTTTGTGTAAAACCTTTGCAAATCAAATGAAAAGTGAGTTTGAAATGTCAATGCTTGGTGAAATGAATTTCTTCTTGGGTCTGCAAATTACTCATACAAAGAAAAGCATCTTTATCTCTCAGACCAAATATGTGAAAGAATTGTTGAGGAAATTCGGAATGGAAGATTCAAAGCCAATGAACACTCCTATGGCAACCGGATGTAAGTTGAGCAAAGATGATGACTCTCCTAAGACAGATCAGACCAAGTGTAGATCAATGATTGGAGGACTATTATTACTCACTCAGACTAGACTAGATATAATGCAGGCTGTTGGTCTTGTGGCAAGATTTCAGGCTGATCCCAGAGAATCTCATGTCATGGAAATTAAAAGAATTTTTAGGTACTTAAAAGGAACAATTGAGTATGGCCTATGGTATCCTAAAGATCAGGATTTTTCTCTTCATGCATATACAGATGTAGATTGGGCAGGAGATGTGGATGACCGGAAGAATACAAGTGGAGGAGCATTCTTTTTGGGAAAAAGGTTGGTTTCTTGGCTAAGCAAGAAACAAGAGGCAATATCTCTATCTACAACTGAAGTAGAATACATTGCAGCAGCAGGTAGTTGCACTCAAATCTTATGGATGAAGAAGATGTTAAGAGACATTAAAGTAGAATATGAGGAGCCTATCACAATTTTCTGTGATAATTCAAGTGCAATAAATATTTCTAAGAATCCGATGTTGCATTCTAAGACCAAGCACATATCTATCAAGTTTCACTTTCTGAGAGAGCAAGTGAACAAGGATGAAGTCAGATTGGAGTATGTACCCTCCAAGGATTAGATTGTAGATATTTTCACTAAACCTCTTCCCAAGGACTCTTTTGAGTAGCTCCAGGAGAAGTTAGGGGTCATGGCCCCTCTGGTAATGAACTAGGATGCACTGATGTGCATCAATCTGGTGGATATCATAGACATATCTTGTGATCTGGATTGATGATGGGGAGCTACTACTAAGGGGGAGCAGCTGGTATGATTCTGATTGTTAGAATTGCAAGTATGAGCCCTTTGCCATTAATGTCAAAGGGGGAGAGAAGACATGTGAAAAACAAGTGGTTGATGACCAAAGGGGGAGTAGTAAAGGAAGAGAAGACATGTGAAGAGTTGTTGCTGATAGGGGGAGCTGTGACAGAAAGGAGAAGTTCTTGTCTTGATGGTTTTTCACATCATATGTTGCCATCAATGACAAAGGGGGAGATTGTTGCAAGTATGAGGTTAACCAGTGTTGTCATTGATGTCAACATACTCATATTGCATTGATAAGAAGGATTGGATGAGTTGTGTGCTGAGGTTATTGAGGAAATCAGTCTCAATTAGGAACAATGAAGAACAGTGATGAGAAGAAGGGAAAAGTACTCAATAGGTTGAGGATCAGAGGATGTGGATTAAAGGGTTTGTAGATATGAGTCTTGAGATGTTCCAGTTAAGATTTTAGAGGTCCACATGAAGATATGAAGAAGTTGTGATCAATCAAGTAGAACTAGTTCTGGGAGATGCTCCGTAGTGACAGAGAGTTAAAAAAAGGTCTGGTGAGATCTGAAAGTGCATTGTCTTATTCTGCGGATTGGAAGGAGTGTTTGGGATGTCCTTGTGATGTGTCATCTCGATTTGTTCATGGTTTGAAGGTCCGCACCTTTTTCAGTATGACAGTGGCGATAAACTGTGTTCTTGAAGTTTCAGATGAAGAAGAAAAGAGATTCTAGTAAGTAGAGGAAGTGCGGATGTACCTTATCATTCAGGCAAGCCTGTGAAGGTTCTTGGATCATGTTGAGGTTGTGTTGTTGGTCCGCATTAGTGTTAGAGCCCAGAATTAGAGATATTCTTTCAGATGAAGATGTTCTTGCTGGCCGACCAGATGAGTTCTTTCGGATAAAGATGTTCTTGTTCAGGCTAGCTGACCAGATGAGTTATTCATCTTGCGAATGTTCTTGTGGATGATTGCCGACTTAGATGATTGTTCCTAGGTCGATGCCTTGTATAAATGAAGGTTTGTGAATTCATTTCGAAGTCTGTCATGGAGCGGATGAGTGTGGCATAAGCAAGAGAGTGAAAGGTAGAGCAGGTGTGCCTTAGGCTTAAATGGAACTGATCTAGACATGGTGAAGATGTCAATCTCCAGTTCAAGTTTGTAATACTTGTTATCTTGTAGACAGTGTGTCTCTTGTAGGTAATGTACCTCCTTGTGAGCAGTGTGCTTGGGTAGTGAGCCCTGACTAGCATGTGACATCTATTTTTCTTATTCTTCTAACAGAGAATAATCCTTGGGTTAATCACCCCATGGTTTTTCCCTTAACCGGGTTTTCCACATCAAAATCTTGGTGTCTAATGTGTTGATGTTTATCTGCTTCGGTGTTCATGCTTTATGCTTTGATGAATGGTTAATTGATATGCTGTTAACTAACAAAGTAGAATCAAGTGTTTGAAGTAGAAGCAAGTTTTTGCACAACTAATTCACCCCCCCTCTCAGTTGTGTGCCCTAGATCTAACAAGGTCATGGAAAATAACTGTCATAGCTCATTGATAAGTAGCTCCAGCATTCTTGAGACCAAAAGGCATTACAACCCAGCAATATGTACCCCATGGACAAATGAATGATGTTTTGTCTTGATCTTCCTTTGCTATTCTTATTTGGTTATATCCTGAGAATCCGTCCATCAAAGATAGCATTTCATGTCCAACTATGAGATCTATAATGTTGTCTATGCTTAGTAGTGGAAATTCATCTTTAGGGCATACTTTATTGAGATCTCTAAAATCTGTACAACAACGAACTCATCCATTAGGTTTTGCTACAGGTACCAAGTTTGAAATCCATTCTAGATAATCAATAGGCCTTATGAACTTTGCTTCTAATAGCTTCTGAATCTCTGCCTTAACTAAAAGAGCTATTTGTGGGTGCATTTTGCACAATTTTTGTTTGACAGGTTTTGCATTAGGAGATACCGCTAGATGATGCACCACAAGTGATGGATCTAGATCCAGCATGTCAGCATAAGTCCATGCAAAATTGATAGCTCTCTTTATGAAGAATGCTATGAAATTTCTTCTTTTCTACTCTGATAGTGATGCTACCAAATATGTAATCTTCAGATTCTACTCTATGCCTAAGTTCATGTATTGAGATTTTTCAACTAGCACTATTGAGTTTTCATGATAATTTGTGGTGACTGAAAGATCAAATCCCCCATCCTTAGGCACCTCAGAGAGGTTTTCAGCCTTAGATACGTCCTTTATTTTTGCTTTTGCATGGTCAAGAGGTGCCTTTCAGTTTTCACCTAGTGACCTATCTTTTATTTATTCTATTTATTTCACTTTTGCAACTGAAGGATTTGATACTTCCACCAAAATATGCTAGTTCAAGGAGATCCATCATGAAACCTTCTTTATGACCACCTAATGGAATGCCTTGTTGTAATCCCATGAATTCAGCAATAGCTTCATCATTTTTAAATGTGTCTAATATAGGTTCCCCTTGTTGGTCCCAATCGATGAGGTCAGGATATACGTGTGAAAGGGTAATGGATGAAGGGTTTTGGCTAGAGGAATTGGTAGAGATCATGAAGATGGAGGATTCTTGAAAAAGGTCGGTGATATGGAGGGAAGAGTCGTTGATGGTATCTGAATTAGAAGTCTCTCCTACTGAAGAAGGTCCGGCTTCCACATCAGAAATGCACTTGATGTCTTTGGAAGGTGATATCACCAGCTGAAAGCCAAGGCCTTGCTTATTAAACTTCTTAGACACAACAATGGGTTCAATAGGTCCTTGTTCCTATGATCCCAATCCACCATGTCCTTTGTAGCCCATGTTCTTAATGATGCAGAACCCATTGTTATATCACTCCACTTCAAGTTGTACCTGGTCGTTCTCATCATAGAATATCCAAGAGTTAATGTCATTAATGTCTTCATCATCAAGGAATCCACCTGTTAGGTCTCAGAAATGCAGGTTGCCAATCCTAAGGGGATGCCAAGCTCTATGTTTAGATTGGCAATGTTTCTGAACTAACTTGATGAAATCAAACTTTAAGGTTAGATGATTTCCTTCACTTTAGGTCCTGCTACACCTAGGTGGGTAAACCTTGGAAAATTAAAGCAGATTGAATGTGAATGTGTGGACTAACTAAATCTATCTACAATGGCACAAGATGTAGGATAGATGAAATGCTTGCTGACTGATTTTAGGTTTAATGTCTAATGAGTGATAACTAAGAATTGTATAAGCAATATCAAGGTAAAAGGTTTTAAATAAAATAAGACTAATGCCTTATTGGGTAACAGAGTCAGTTTGAAGGACCAGGACTAATGGTTTCCTAATGGTAATAATTCCAGTTGTTTGGCATAGTTTTAGTTTATAGCTTGTATAAATGTGCAAGTAAATGACTGACAGACTCTTCTTGATAATCCAACCAAATAAAATTAGATATCTTATAATTCACCAGAAGGTACTTTAATCCTTACTTGAAGGAACCAAGTGAAATGAATAGACAAGATTAACAGATAATATTTACTGGAGACAGAATGGCAGTCTAATTGTATGGCCCTACTTAGTAATCCAAGCTTAATACTTCCAGGCTACTGTAATTAAATCAGAAGGGTTTAATTCCTCAAATGGATACCAACCTATTTAATCACATAGATACAGCAAATGTGTATTGACAGATCAAATATATACTTGATATGTTTAATCTGAATATCAAGGAAATGCAGAAATGGAGACAGCCACACAACTGAATAATCTTAACAAACAATACCAAAGCAGAACCACTGAATCAAAGAACTTCAAACTTCTTCTTCAAATAAAACATGCAATATAGTCATTTTGAAACATTGTATATATGATATATCTGAATATATTCTACTGCTGATGCCCTCTCAGCATCGATTGTTTGGACTTATATAGATATTTCTATGAAGAGTCATAACTCTTCAATAAGTCTTTTGGGAGCTTTAACAAACATTAACAATTATAACATAATTATGATTAGGCTCTATTTAGCCACAAGTAGACTTTTGCCAAGTAATCCAAATAATCCTGCTCACGATGAGAATCAGTAAGGTGAACAGCACTTCTGGTAATTATGTCAAGTGTAATCATGCTCTCCAATTGTTTGCAAACTTCTTTAGACGCAGAGGCTTTGTCTTTCAGAGCTCCTGTGGCTTTGTGTAATATACTTTGACAATCCATGATCCATTCTTCCTTGCTCTTCACCTCTCCATTGTCTTTAAATATCCTGGGCACTCCTGCATTTGAGGCATCATTTCCTTCCTTAGCATCAGCTTTAAGTTTGTCATAGTAATTTTGATGTTGTTTGAGAAATGCTTTTGCATCAGAGATATCTGAACTTTCAGCAGTACTTCTATTTTGTATCTCAGTCAATTTTTCTTGTATTCTCTTTTCAAGTCTTTCATGTTCTTGAACTGCTTTATGATTCTCTGAGAAGTTATCCAAAAACTGGTTTAACCATCGCACCATGTTTACATACCTGCTCTGTAGTATTGTAACAAATGCATCCATCTGAATTTGGGTTGCCTGATCAGGGGATAACACTTGAATGCCCTGTGAGCTCTCACCTTGAGTTATTCTTTTTGTGGATTGGCCAAAAGTACTTTTAACAGCATCCTTCAAGTAATCATTTTCTTTTGTCAGTCTTTCACAATTCAATTTGTATGCATCCCTTTCGTTGATCAACATTTGAGCTTGTGCTTTATTCAATTTGGCAACATTGATACCAATGTCTTCTATAATTATAGGGTCAGTTTCCCCTGCTTTGAAAGTCATCACGTGGCCAAAAGTCTTTTCAGTATCAATGATGGCCGTCTTCTTGTGGGGAGGGTATAACGCCCATATCATCAGGGAATTTTCATCATTATTATACTTTGTTCCCATATATACTTCATTAACTCCTTCTGGAGTAAGTTTATACTTATCATCTGTGTTATTTAGAAAACTGTCAAAAACCAAAGCAGAATTTAAATCCAGACCAGGAAAAATCATGACCCCTGCATCTTTAAGTAACTGTCTACCCTTGCTAGGTGTCATGTCTTGCATTTCTTTATCTACTGTTTCCTTCAGTGTGTCTAATAGTTGTTTTTCATTATCAGCAGAGACATCATCTACTAACTCTCTGATTTCTTTCCCTTTGTATTTATACAAAAATGATTTAAATTCCTTTGATTGAATAAACTTATCATCTGAAATGAAAGAATCATAGGCTGTTTAGCGTGGATCCTCATCAACAGACCCCTCCTCATCATGTAGTACGACAGGAGGCTGATATTGTTGCATTTTCCTCTTGGACATCTCTACCTTTTCATCTAGTGGCTGTTCTTGCCCTGTCAGTTCTTCATCTCCAGAGGATACAACCTCAATTGCTGCTAACTGCTTTTTCTTTTCATCTAAATCCCTGTTATATTTTTCTACCACCAATTCGACCTCTGCTTCTTCTAAATTTCTAATGACATCATCATGTGGATAATGTATGTGCATGTATCCACTGAGATTCTGTTTTCTTCTTGTAGAATCAATAAAGTCTTCAGGGTCAAATCCTTTTCTTATCTCAGCAGTCTTCATGTTATAATGCATTAATTTATCCAGAATGAGATTATAACCTTCTTTAGAAACTACAGTAAAATCTCCAAAACATAAGGTACTGGGCATAAATGATTGTTTGTCATGTGAACTCAAATGCATCACATTTGAACAATGCATTTGTCTAATTATCTCCAGATGTGCAAGCCTGTCAGGGACAGTCTTGGGCAATATGAATGGAGCATCTTCAAAACCATAAACTCTAATCATAGTAGCATCCTCAAAGCAATACCAGTCTCCCCAATTATGAGTGACAGTAGGGGGGCCACCAAAATCTTTTGGTCTGAGGAATCTTTTTATTTCAGTTGAAATTGAATATTCACAGGAGTGATTAAAATATCTATACAGTACTTTTACACAATGCTCTTCAAATTGAGCATAGCTGGAATGGGCATATCTGCTTTCCCAAATTCTGGTCCACAGTTGTACAGGTATATTTTCCCCTTTCTTATCTGCAGCAATAACTTGAAACTCAGTTGGCCATAACCCTACCTCCTGGCCATAATATAACACCATGTGCATAAGCATTGAGTAATGCTCAAAAGAGCATGCTGGAGCACTATTTTTTATTGCAGATAGACCAGAGTCCATTCTATTAGCAATATAGGAAGCATAATCAAATTGCCTTGCATTATGACACTGAATGTTAGAGGCTATGACCATCAGAGGAATAGTCATGAACTCAGGGACCTCTGAACCCAGGATTTGGCCTACAGAGTAATAGGTATATTGTATATATGGTTCAAATATGGCTACATGAAAGGGAGGGCCATCATTTTCAGTTAAGGGCATCACTTCTCCTTCAATCCTGGGCCTATGAATGGGCAACCTCCATCCATTGTAAGTTGTGTCCATTCTCCAATACTCCTTATCCAGATCTTCATAAATGATAGGGACAGTGCATAAATCATCTAAATCAAAAACCTCACAAATAGCATTTTTTGACAAATGCACAATTGGTTCTTCTTGTGGGTTACAGATGGCTCTCAGGTTTGAATTATAATGTCTGGCAAGTAACTGAAGGAGTTCCACATTCAGGAATACATTGGGTACAACCAGTTTTCCTAAATTCATGTGCCATGGGTTTGACACAGGAGCATTCCTAAACCTTCTATTGTAGTGGAATCTGAAAAGTTCATATCCCCGAATTGGGGTCTAGATATCTCCCAGGCGTTTGTGTTTATCCTCTAATTTCTCCACTTCTACCCTGAGTTGGGCAGACCTTCTGGGCTTGGGAGTTGACCCAGACAATTGGTCAATTAGGTCCTAGTTCAGTTTTCTTTCTTTTACTTTCTCCTCAGGGGTTTGTTTAGTTTTTTGTTTTTTGGGCTTACTGGTTTCCCCTTGTAACTTTCTGCCTTTTCCCTTCCCCGAAGTTTCCATTTTAAAACTTTGGCAGAGAATTTAAACACAGGCTATACAGTGGTTTGGTATATGTACCTGTCATTTGGTGGCTGGAATTGGAATCCTCTGCTTTCGCCTTAAGAGTTCTTCTGTATTCTCTTCTCGAACGATTTTTTGCAACTATAATGATCATAGAAATTTCGTATCCATTTGTATTTAATCATCTGATCAATTCAATGTTCATCGCTGTGAAATGTCACATCGCCATAACTCCTCTTATCGGCGTGAATTTTGAAATGTTCAGGCGACCTTAATGTTTTTATGGCGCGAACAATCAATCGGCGTGACCCCTTATTTGTATTCCCGACGCTATGAAATGTCATATCTTCAAGTGGGCACGACCATCGGCATGACTTCCTTCATCGCCATATGATTTAGATTTCACTCTGATGTAATGAGTCTTACTGATATGATTTGTTTATCGGGATGATTAATACTATCGGGATAACATAATTATGTTTCCCCGACTCTTGTTGTCCCACTGATAGTCATATTACTTTAGATCGGAATGACTATTTTAATGTCTTTCCGATAGAGCATACCCATCGGAGTGAAACATACTATCGGGATAGCTTTCAAAAGATAACCCGATCCGAATCATCTCACTGATGGTTCTTTCATATTCTTTATCGGGCAGAGTATGTCAAAGTATCACCGATACCTTTTGATCGCTGTGACTTGTGAATCGGTGAGACCTAATTCCCTTGTTCCGATATGTTGAGTCATCCCGACAGATAATAGTATCGCTGTGAGTCTTGCTGAAAGCTCTCTTATCGCCAAGACATTTAGTATCGGAAACTTCCTTGTATCTTATCTCGATAGTTTACTTCTTGCCAATGGTCGTTTGCTTCATTACCTCCGCAGGATGTTCGGTGAGACTCTTGCCGAAATACTTTATCGGTATGATATATACCGTCGGGGCAACTTTTAAAAGGTCATCCGATAGTTGTCTGTCATACCGATCGGTATGACCACTCGCTTTTCTTGCCGATGTAAAGTCATCGGTATCACTTATTCCATCGGTGACTTCTATAAATCGCTTTCCGATCTCTATTCTCATGCCGATGGTTATTTCCAAATGATCCCTTATGTATCGGTGTAAACAACACAACATCTTGCCGATAGATTAGCCTTGATATAATTTAACACTGCTCATCCATAGACACCTTGTGAAAAAAAATTTATTATGATTTTGGGATATTTTTAAGATTATGTTCAAACATGATGGAGTGAGAAAATAGTAAAATTTTAAAATTTTTACTGTCCTAACAGTGGCTCTGTCTGGGATGTATACTCCCTGTGAGTATGACAAGGATCCAGATCTCCTGGGAAAGTAGACCACATGTTTTATTTATTTGGGGGTGATGTTTTTATGAAAATGGGAAAAGGAAAGTAACAAATGATGGGGATCGGGAATGATTCCTAGACTACTGTGCATGGAATAAAATATTTTGAGAATTATTTGAGGGTTGTCCATGCACTGGCAACGCTCAATTCTCTTTGTACATGTTTATGAAAAGAACTGCTTCAAATATTGCCCATGTACAGGCAATTCCTGCTCCTCTCCTGACATATTCTGTACATAGTAAGAATCATCACCTCCCTTGCCAGTGATGACGAAAGGACCCAACCACGAGGCTTCAAATTTTCCATGTTTTCCTTTGTCCTGACATCTTGCATTCCACATCAGTACCATATCATTTATTTCAAACTTCCTATCTTTGGCCTTCTTGTCAAAGAGATATTTTACCTGTGATTGTAGTTTAACATTCTGCCTCTGAGCTATTCTTCTTGTTTCATCAAGCTCTGCCAATTGTTCTAACCTTTCCTCCATTGGTTCAGGAATATTCAAGTCTTCTTGGAGAATGAATTTATACACTAGTATAAGATTGTCCAATGGTAATCTTGCTTGTGTTCCATATACCAACTCATAAGGAGATCTCCCAATTGCCCTTGTTATAGTAATTCTATCAGCCCATACTGCCATTCTCAATTTTGAATCCCAAGCTTTCTTATTTCTATCCAGCATTCTTTTTATGATTTTCAAGAGGCTCTTATTACTTGATTCAGCTTGTCTATTAGCCTGTGGATGGTAGGGAGCATCATAAGAAACAGTGATACCATGTGTACTGCAAAAATCTTTGAATTCATCAGATCTAAAATACATCCCATTATCTGTAATCAATCTTACTGGAGTACCAAATCTGCATATAATATTATCCATTAGAAAATTGATCACAACTTTACTTGTAGCCTGTTTGGTAGGGATTGCTTCCACCCATTTTGTAAAGTAATCAGTAGCCACTAAAATCCATCTGTGCCCTCCACTTGATTTTTCTGAGATTTCACCTATAAAATCAATACCCCATTGATAAAATGGAGCCTCAACCTGCATAAGTTTTAAGGGTAGTACTCCTTGATATTTTAACTTGCCTGAGAACTTCTGGCATGCTTCACACTTTCTAGTGTATTGGTATGAATCATTAAAAACTTTAGGCCAATAATATCCTGCCCTCAGGATTTTGTGGGCTGTAGTTTTCGCTAAGAAATGACCTCCACACATGCCTTCATGCAGCTCCTTCATCATACGTTTTGACTGATATTCATCCAAGCATAATAGTAGAATCCCATCTCTATTTTTCCAATAAAGATCCCACTGATGAGTACATATTTTGAAGCTTGTAGTTTGAGTGTCCTCCTTTTGTTATCATCATATCCTTCAGGACATTTCATATGATTTAGATAATATATTATATCAGTATACCATGGAGTGTGTTCAATACTGGTACTTGCATCAACATTACATATCTGAGAGGCTTCTAGGTTACTTTCAGTCATCAATTTGGCAAGACCCTGTCCCCTTACCAAATTAGTGATTTGGACTTCAATGTTGAATTCCTGAATCCTATTGATCCACCTACATCTCCTGCTGGTGACTTCAATTTGGACCAATACATCCTTCACTGCAGCATTAGGAACATATGCTGTGATTTTAGCTCCCACCAAATATGGTCTAAAATTTTTAACTACTTTTACCAATGCATATGCTTGTTTTTCAATAATGTCATACTTCAACTCTGCATTCTGAAGGGACTTGCTGAAGAATGAGATAGGCTGTTCATATCCATCATTATTTTTCTGTAATAACACTGCTGCTACTGTATGATAGGAAGCAAATGAGAAAAGTTGGAAAGGTTTACTGAAGTCAGGGGACACTAAGACTAGAGCTTGCTTGATTGCCTCCTTAATATTACCAAATGCTTCTAGTGTTTCTATTGTCCATTTTATTTCTGAGTTCTTCTTCAGCATTCTTGATCTAGGACAAACAATTTCTGCAAAATTTGGTATAAATCTTCTGACAAAATTTATCTGGCCAAAAAATGATTGTATGGCTTTTACATTCTTTGGAATAGGGAGTTGATCAATTGCTTTTACCCTTTTAGGATCTATTTTAACTCCTTCCTTCGAGACTATATGGCCAAGCAATTTTCCTTCTGTCACTGCAAAATGGCATTTTTTAGGGTTCAATGATATCCCATATTCTAGGGCTTTGATAAATACTTGTTCTAAATGTGTGCAATGATCTTCGGCCCTTTTAGAATATGCTGTCAAGTCATCTTGATATACTACCATAATCTTATTGATCAATTCAGCAAAAGCTACATCCATCGCTCTCTGGAATGTTGCTCCAGCATTAGTTAATCCAAATGGCATTCTCAAATACACATATGTTCCCCACGGAGTGGTGAATGCAGTCTTAAATTGTTCAGACTCCTTAACCTTTACCTGATTGTAACTGGAGAAACCATCCATCATTGACAATAATTCGCATCCAGTGACTTTCTGCAATATTGCCTCCATATTGGGAAGAGGATAATTATCTTTGAGGGAAGATTTATTCAAGTTTCTGAAATCCACACACAGTCTAATGTCACCATTCTTTTTCCTGACAGGCACCAAGTTTGAAACCCAGGAAGAGTGTCTAATAGGTTTGATTATAGCTCCATCCCTTAACTTTGTAAGTTCCTCTAACATTTTAGGGGCTAGTGTAGGATTAATCGGTCTCTGCTTCTGTTTGAATGGTTTAGCATCTTGCTTCAGTGGTATCTCATGTTGAAATAGATCCTCTCTATATGCTTTTAAGTCATCATATGACCAAGAAAACACATGCTTGTACTTCCTGAGCAGGTTGATAAGTCTGCTTTTGATTTTTGGGTCAAGACTTCTTCCAATATACACATTTTTTGGAGTTGTTTGTGTCCCCAAATTGATTTCTTCAAGGTTACTAGGTACCACTAGTGTGTCTTTCTTTTTATACCTGTCATGGCCATCAAATGTCTTTTCTAATGCAATAAGTCCTTTGGGTATCTTATTCGTTTTCAACTGGACCACTTCTTGGCCAAAAAGGGTTTCCTTCCCATCATGTTCCTCCACAAATGCACTGAAATTAATTTCTTGATTTTCATAATAATCAGCACAATACAAGAAATTGATTATATCAGCATCACTATCAAATACTTGCCAGTTTTGTATATTATCAGGGATGGTAGGTCTAGTTTTAAATTCAACTTCTGTGATTCCTCCCAATGTGACATCATCTCTCTTTAATGCAATGTTTGCTAAAAAGTCTGCCATAATGTTTTTAGACCTATCAACCCAGCTGATTGAAAAGGCATCAAATAATTCAACACTATCCCAAATTGCATTTCTGTACTGTCTTAATCTTTTATTTTTAGATAAGTATTTTTCTCTTATTTGGGAGATGACCAATTCAGAATCACCATAGACAGCCAACTTTTTTATTTTGTGTTTGGTGGCTATGTTTAGGCCAATGAGCAGGGCTTCATACTCAGCTACATTATTTGTACATTCAAATGTCAATAGGAAAGAGTATTTAAAAGTTTTACCTCCTGGCAAAATGAAAATTACTCCAGCCCCATTTCCTATTTTGCTGCATGCACCATCAAAATACATTTTCCACAACTCATTTTCTTCTTTCATAGATTCAGTGTGTATTGGGTCAGTGTTATGCAACTCTGGTGTAGTTTCTCTAACTTTGAAAACTCCCAAATCTGTGTCACAAAAGAAATTCACCTGATGCCGATCCATTCTTTCTATGATATTGTCATACCTTGGCTCTCTGCACAATTTGATTTCCTTGTCACCCACTGGTATGGTTGCATATGATAAATCTAACTGAACATTGCCTCCTGCCATGGCAGCCCATTGCCTTGATAAAAGCATCCCATAATACGGTGGGATGTCAACCACAGTAATGTCAATGTTATAAGTGGCTTCAGGATGTGAGGCAAGTTTTATCTCTACATCCTTCATGATACCAACTACTGGAATAGATCTGTTATCCATTGCATAACACTGGCCATACGTAGTATCAACCCACATTCCCAATTCTTTCATAACTGCTATAGGCATGATATTCATAGCAGCACCTGAATCGATCATGCAATTTCTGACTATCCTATTCTTGATTACTAATGTGGTATAGAATGGGTCTACCTGCGAGGGATTTTTTGTAAGTGTGTCGCCAAGGTATACCTCAGGCATCTTGAAATTTTCCTGATGCACATTATTTGTTGTTTTTTCAAACCCTTTATGTTTTGGATTTGGTGTATCAGAAATCATCTTGACAACTGTACTCCTATATTTATCTATTTTCATCATCTCTAGAAGTGGGAATGATATCTTCACCTGAGACACTGCATGTGCAATATCAAAAGAATGGGCTATGATCTGGTCATTCTTTTCTGTTTTTGTGTTCTCTTTTTCTTGATTTCCTTTCATTTTACTTTTATCCCCCTTTTCTTGTTCTTTAGATGATGATTTTGTGTTATTTCCTTTGTTATTCTGGTCTTTTATAAATACACTTCCAGGAGTTCCTTGCCCAACATTTGTTGTTCTATTCCTTAAGTTATAAGTGTTTCGAGCTTGAGCCACTACAGCCACTGTGAGAGCTTCTCTTTCATCCTCAGTAGGTTTTCTCCATTGACCATATGACTTATTGTTATAACTATCTTCTTGGTCTGAGAATACCTCTTGTTCTCCCATGTTGATATGATACTTCTGGTTCCCTACATCATACTCATATCCTTCTTCTTCTGAAGAAGAATAATCTTCTGTCACCACACATGGTGTATCCTGCATCATATTGATGGTATGATTATCCCTATTATAGTTGTATAGATTTAGCTACCTCACAGTATTCAGGTAAATGCGGTGAATTACATACAAAACACCAAGGCTTATTTTTTGCCATGTATGCCATGTTTCTTTTCAAGGGATCAGGAGTATCTTTTCCATATGGTTGCTTTCTATTGTTATCAATAGGCCTTCCATCCTTCCAGTTTGTATTGTAGGGCATATCATGTAACCTAGGTCTATCATGTCTATGCTGACCCCCTGGTTTAGTTTGTTGAACATTTGGATTCTGAGGATTTCTATGATTATCCCTTTTACTGACCATTCTTGCAGCCTTCCTATTATTTTCAATAGTTATGGCCACTTTCTGTGCTTTGGCCAAGGTTGCAGGACACCTATTTCTAAGTTCATACCCTGTTTTAGGGTCAAATGCTTTCATATAGATACTTAGTGCTGCCTGGTCAGATAACTTAGCCCCATGTGGTACCTTATTATGTAGCTTGGAAAACTTCAAGTTGAAATCAAATACTGACTCATTTTGATACTTCTGTATACTTATTAATTCATGTAGTGCAAACTCAGGAGCATATTGGTTACCATACTGATCCTTGAACTGGTTATGGAAATCAGTTATTGAATTGATTGATGCATCAGGTAGGCTATTAAACCAATCTCTGGCATCTTCAGTGAGGGACATCATAAATAACCTCATTCTAATGTCTTCCCAATCCATACCAATATCCTGTACAAAAGCATTAAAACTTCTGATATGATCTTCCGTAGATATTGCATTATTTCCAGTAAACTTGGGAACCATATTTCTCCAAGTACTATCCATAGGATATGGATACAACTGATATCCAGTTAAATCAAATTGACTGCATATATTTGCAAGGTTTTGGGGTGGGAAATTTAAAGGTGGTGGATTGGGATAATAATTGTATCCACCTAGTGGTTGATGATATGCATATTGTTGATGTTGGTTCATGTGGGGGTTTGTGTGATGATTTTGTGGTCTATAGTATTGTTGACCAGGGGGTGGGTAGGTATTTACTATGTGTTGAGATACATTACGTACGAGAGGTGGTCTAGGGTTTTGGGGAATAGTGTTCTGATGACTTCCGGAAGCATGTGAGTTTTGAGCACCACTTGTATTTTGCTATGTATTTCTTGAAATATTCCCTCTATGCGGGGGTACATATTTTGGGGGAGCTGTTTTGGCTTTATTTTTCCTCTGTTGAATTTCTTGCTGCAACAACTCCCTTTCTTCCTGTATCTTGTACCTTTCAAGTTCCTTTCGGAGCATGAGTATTTTCTGTTGCTCTTCACTCATGTCCTGATTATTTATTTCTTGATGTTCTGGATTATCATTCATTCCTTGATTTGAAAATTCATACCCTATCTCTTCTCCCTAATCAAATGATATCTTGAAATCATGTTCAGCTTGGTTCCTATCAATATCCCTCATGACCTTTGCATCATGATCTCGTTGTGCTTGAGGAGTGGGTCTGTACCTTGCCAAAATATTATCAGTTGCTCCACTGAGGTTCTCGTTTGAATCATGCAGAGGTGTGAATTTGTTGTGAATTGATATATTTTGTTCTGAATCATTGTCTTGGATGTCCAGATTATTATCTTGGTGGGAATGCTTTGGATTCACATTTCTTTTGGAAATGTTTCTAAGTGGTGGAGATGACTGCAAATTTCTACCTTCCATCTTGGATCTCCTACCATCCATTTGAATTCTTTATAATTGTAACTAGAGTCGCCACCTATTAAATAGGAACAGTTTATATTTTATCTGTAGGGTTCCTGTCACCAGCAGAGTTACCAACTTAAATTTGAAATGACTCTATGAAAGAAAGGATTAATTTCTAAGGTCTTTTACTAGTTCCCCAACAGAGTCGCCAATTGTTAGGTCTCAGAAATGCAGGTTGCCAATCCTAAGGGGATGCCAAGCTCTATGTTTAGATTGGCAATGTTTCTGAACTAACTTGATGAAATCAAACTTTAAGGTTAGATGATTTCCTTCACTTTAGGTCCTGCTACACCTAGGTGGGTAAACCTTGGAAAATTAAAGCAGATTGAATGTGAATGCATGGACTAACTAAATCTATCTACAATGGCACAAGATGTAGGATAGATGAAATGCTTGCTGACTGATTTTAGGTTTAATGTCTAATGAGTGATAACTAAGAATTGTATAAGCAATATCAAGGTAAAAGGTTTTAAATAAAATAAGACTACTGCCTTATTAGGTAACAGAGTCAGTTTGAAGGACCAGGACTAATGGTTTCCTAATGGTAATAATTCCAGTTGTTTGGCATAGTTTTAGTTTATAGCTTGTATAAATGTGCAAGTAAATGACTGACAGACTCTTCTTGATAATCCAACCAAATAAAATTAGATATCTTATAATTCACCAGAAGGTACTTTAATCCTTACTTGAAGGAACCAAGTGAAATGAATAGACAAGATTAACAGATAATATTTACTGGAGACAGAATGGCAATCTAATTGTATGGCCCTACTTAGTAATCCAAGCTTAATACTTCCAGGCTACTGTAATTAAATCAGAAGGGTTTAATTCCTCAAATGGATACCAACCTATTTAATCACATAGACAGCAAATGTGTATTGACAGATCAAATATATACTTGATATGTTTAATCTGAATATCAAGGAAATGCAGAAATGGAGACAGCCACACAACTGAATAATCTTAACAAACAATACCAAAGCAGAACCACTGAATCAGAGAACTTCAAACTTCTTCTTCAAATAAAACATGCAATATAGTCATTTTGAAACATTGTATATATGATATATCTGAATATATTCTACTGTTGATGCCCTCTCAGCATCGATTGTTTGGACTTATATAGATATTTCTATGAAGAGTCATAACTCTTCAATAAGTCTTTTGGGAACTTTAACAAACATTAACAATTATAACATAATTATGATTAGGCTCTATTTAGCCACAAGTAGACTTTTGCCAAGTAATCCAAATAATCCTGCTCACGATGAGAATCCATAAGGTGAACAGCACTTCTGGTAATTATGTCAAGTGTAATCATGCTCTCCAATTGTTTGCAAACTTCTTTAGACGCAGAGGCTTTGTCTTTCAGAGCTCCTGTGGCTTTGTGTAATATACTTTGACAATTCATGATCCATTCTTCCTTGCTCTTCACCTCTCCATTGTCTTTAAATATCCTGGGCACTCCTGCATTTGAGGCATCATTTCCTTCCTTAGCATCAGCTTTAAGTTTGTCATAGTAATTTTGATGTTGTTTGAGAAATGCTTTTGCATCAGAGATATGTGTACTTTCAGTAGTACTTCTATTTTGTATCTCAGTCAATTTTTCTCGTATTCTCTTTTCAAGTCTTTCATGTTCTTGAACTGCTTTATGATTCTCTGAGAAGTTATCCAAAAACTGGTTTAACCATCGCACCATGTTTGCATACCTGCTCTGTAGTATTGTAACAAATGCATCCATCTGAATTTGGGTTGCCTGATCAGGGGATAACACTTGAATGCCCTGTGAGCTCTCACCTTGAGTTATTCTTTTTGTGGACTGGCCAAAAGTACTTTTAACAGCATCCTTCAAGTAATCATTTTCTTTTGTCAGTCTTTCACAATTCAATTTGTATGCATCCCTTTCTTTGATCAACATTTGAGCTTGTGCTTTATTCAATTTGGCAACATTGATACCAATGTCTGCTATAATTATAGGGTCAGTTTCCCCTGCTTTCAAAGTCATCACGTGGCCAAAAGTCTTTTCAGTATCAATGATGGCCGTCTTCTTGTGGGGAGGGTATAACGCCCATATCATCAGGGAATTTTCATCATTATTATACCTTGTTCCCATATATACTTCATTAACTCCTTCTGGAGTAAGTTTATACTTATCATCTGTGTTATTTAGAAAACTGTCAAAAACCAAAGCAGAATTTAAATCCAGACCAGGAAAAATCATGACCCCTGCATCTTTAAGTAACTGTCTACCCTTGCTAGGTGTCATGTCTTGCATTTCTTTATCTACTGTTTCCTTCAGTGTGTCTAATAGTTGTTTTTCATTATCAACAGAGACATCATCTACTGACTCTCTGATTTCTTTCCCTTTGTATTTATACAAAAATGATTTAAATTCCTTTGATTGAATAAACTTATCATCTGAAATGAAAGAATCATAGGCTGTTTGGCGTGGATCCTCATCAGCAGACCCCTCCTCATCATGTAGTACAACAGGAGGCTGATATTGTTGCATTTTCCTCTTGGACATCTCTACCTTTTCATCTGGTGGCTGTTCTTGCCCTGTCAGTTCTTCATCTCCAGAGGATACAACCTCAATTGCTGCTAACTGCTTTTTCTTTTCATCTAAATCCCTGTTATATTTTTCTACCACCAATTCAACCTCTGCTTCTTCTAAATTTCTAATGACATCATCATGTGGATAATGTATGTGCATGTATCCATTGAGATTCTATTTTCTTCTTGCAGAATCAATAAAGCCTTCAGGGTCAAATCCTTTTCTTATCTCAGCAGTCTTCATGTTATAATGCATTAATTTATCCAGAATGAGATTATAACCTTCTTTAGAAACTACAGTAAAATCTCCAAAACATAAGGTACTGGGCATAAATGATTGTTTGTCATGTGAACTCAAATGCATCACATTTGAACAATGCATTTGTCTGATTATCTCCAGATATGCAAGCCTGTCAGGGATAGTCTTGGGCAATATGAATGGAGCATCTTCAAAACCATAAACTCTGATCATAGTAGCATCCTCAAAGCAATACCAGTCTCCCCAATTATGAGTGACAGTAGGGGGGCCACCAAAATCTTTTGGTCTAAGGAATCTTTTTATTTCAGTTGAAATTGAATATTCACAGGGGTGATTAAAATATCTATACAGTACTTTTACACAATGCTCTTCAAATTGAGCATAGCTGGAATGGGCATATCTGCTTTCCCAAATTCTGGTCCACAGTTGTACAGGTATATTTTCCCCTTTCTTATTTGCAGCAATAACTTGAAACTCAGTTGGCCATAACCCTACCTCCTGGCCATAATATAACACCATGTGCATAAGCATTGAGTAATTCTCAAAAGAGCATGCTCGAGCACTGTTTTTTATTGCAGATAGACCAGAGTCCATTCTATTAGCAATATAGGAAGCATAATCAAATTGCCTTGCATTATGACACTGAATATCAGAGGCTATGACCATCAGAGGAATAGTCATGAACTCAGGGACCTCTGAATACAGAGTAATAGGTATATTGCATATATGGTTCAAATATGGCTACATGAAAGGGAGGGCCATCATTTTTAGTTAAGGGCATCACTTCTCCTTCAATCCTGGGCCTATGAATGGGCAACCTCCATCCATTGTAAGTTGTGTCCATTCTCCAATACTCCTTATCCAGATCTTCATAAATGATAGGGACAGTGCATAAATCATCTAAATCAAAAACCTCACAAATAGCATTTTTTGACAAATGCACAATTGGTTCTCCCTGTGGGTTGCAGATGGCTCTCAGGTTTGAATTATAATGTCTGGCAAGTAACTGAAGGAGTTCCACATTCAGGAATACATTGGGTACAACCAGTTTTCCTAAATTCATGTGCCATGGGTTTGACACAGGAGCATTCCTAAACCTTCTATTGTAGTGGAATCTGAAAAGTTCATATCCCCGAATTGGGGTCCAGATATCTCCCAGGCGTTTGTGTTTATCCTCTAATTTCTCCACTTCTGCCCTGAGTTGGGCAGACCTTCTGGCCATGGGTGTTGACCTAGGCAATTGGTCAATTAGGTCCTGGTTCAATTTTCTTTCTTTTACTTTCTCCTCAGGGTTTTGTTTAGTTTTTTGTTTTTTGGGCTTACTGGTTTCCCCTTGTAACTTTCTGCCTTTTCCCTTCCCCGGAGTTTCCATTTTAAAACTTTGGCAGAGAATTTAAACACAGGCTATACAGTGGTTTGGTATATGTACCTGTCATTTGGTGGCTGGAATTGGAATCCTCTGCTTTCACCTTAAGAGTTCTTCTATATTCTCTTCTTGGACGGTTTTTTGCAACTATAATGATCATAGAAATTTCGTAGCCGTTTGTATTTAATCATCTGATCGATTCAATGTTCATCGCTGTGAAATGTCACATCACCATAACTCCTCTTATCGGCATGAATTTTAAAATGTCTGGGCGACCTTAATGTTTTTATGGCGCAAACAATCAATCGGCGTGACCCCTTATTTGTATTCCCGATGCTATGAAATGTCATATCTTCAAGTGGGCACGACCATCGGCATGACTTCCTTCATCGCCATATGATTTAGATTTCACTCCGATGTAATGAGTCTTACCGATATGATTTGTTTATCGGGATGATTAATACTATCGGGATAACATAATTATGTTTCCCCGACTCTTGTTGTCCCACCGATAGTCATATTACTTTAGATCGGAATGACTATTTTAATGTCTTGCCGATAGAGCATACCCATCAGAGTGAAACATACTATCGGGATAGCTTTCAAAAGATAACCCAATCCGAATCATCTCACCGATGGTTCTTTCATATTCTTTATCAGGCAGAGTATGTCAAAGTATCACCGATACCTTTTGATCGCTGTGACTTGTGAATCGGCGAGACCTAATTCCCTTGTTCCGATATGTTGAGTCATCCCGACAGATAATAGTATCGCTATGAGTCTTGCCGAAAGCTCTCTTATCGCCAAGACATTTAGTATCGGAAACTTTCTTGTATCTTATCCCGATAGTTTACTTCTTGCCAATGGTCGTTTGCTTCATTACCTCCACAGGATGTTCGGTGAGACTCTTGCCGAAATACTTTATCGGTATGATATATACCATTGGGGCAACTTTTAAAAGGTCATCTGATAGTTGTCTGTCATACCGATCGGTATGACCACTCGCTTTTCTTGCCGATGTAAAGTCATTGGTATCACTTATTCCATCGGTGACTTCTATAAATCTCTTTCCGATCTCTATTCTCATGCCGATGGTTATTTCCAAATGATCCCTTATGTATCGGTGTAAACAACACAACATCTTGCCGATAGATTAGCCTTGATATAATTTAACACTGCTCATCCATAGACACCTTGTGAAAAAAATTTTATTATGATTTTGGGATATTTTTAGGATTATGTTCAAACATGATGGAGTGAGAAAACAGTAAAATTTTAAAATTTTTACTGTCCTAACACCACCTTTGATGAATACTATTGGTGGAGCTTTTATAACAACTGCAAATGAAGATGCCTTGGATGTAGAAGGTTTTCCATGAGATTTGGGATACAAGGGGAGAGTTCCAACACAACAAGATTCTTGGAATGTGTACTCACCCAGACCATGTTCAGTGTAATTGATGTAGAGATTTGGAGTAACTTTGCTAGATGATGGCTTGAGTAGGGCGGATGGGTCTACATAGGATGAAGATGGATATGCTTCGGTGTTGATAGGAATGAGGTTAGGGCTTTGATATTTATCTTGAAAGGCACAATAAAACTCAAATGGATTAGGATCGGCATGGATAGTAACTTCTACACCATTATGTGGAAATTTGAGACATTGATGGTATGTAGAAGGAACTGCTTTGAGGGATGGACCCATGGACGACCAAGGATGATGTTATAGGGAAGCTCAATATCAAGGACTTGACAATGGGTGTTAGTAGTGACAAGACCAACTTGAATAGGCAAATGAATAATTCCTTTAGTATCTCTCTCGACATCATCATATGCTTTGATAGTAATGACCTTGGAAGTGTCAACATCTTTCTCAAAATATCCCAATTGTTTTATTAGTTTTAAAGAACATATATTAAGACCAGCTCCACCATCCACTAAGATTCATTTGATATAGCATTGATTTACAAATACTTCTATGTGGAGGGCTTCACTATGTGATGGGTTGATGGATGGTCGAAGATCTTTGTTAGAGAAAGTAAGATGGCAAGGGGCTGCAATGCTAGCTACCATAGATTGGAATTGTGTAGTATCGATATCATTAGGCACCGAGGATTCTTGTAATGCTTTATCAAGGATAGCTTTGTGGGCAAGGGATATGCAAAGCGAATCAAGGATGGAAATATGTGTGGGTGTTTTGCCTTGGATAGTAATGGTAGAAATGTGGGCTTCGTCAATGCGGCCAATCGTGGATGACTCATAATTGTAATGGATAGCATTCCCAGTATGAGGGTTACTTGGCTTGTCATGAGATGGAAGTGGATTCTTGAAGGCATCTAGATCATAGTTCGATGTTGTTTGATGTGTGGGTTGTGATGTTGGAGGTGTGATTTTAATTAGACCTTGATCGATGCAATCTTGAATGACATGCTTTAAGCGCATACAACCATTTGTTTTATGTCCCTTGACTCTATGGTATTTGCAATATTCATTCTCTTTATACCAAGGAGCTTTGAAGACTGGTTCACCGTTGGGTGGTGCATCTGGTAATGTGATATATCCCGCTTGGACAAGTTTTTGAAAGATTACCTCCATAGGTTCTGCTAAAGGAGTAAATTATCGTCGAAGTGTTGAATTTGTTCTTGGTCGATTTCGTTGAAAATATTGATTTGCTGTAGATGTGGCTTGGATGTTAATAGGATCTTTCACTATTTGTATGTTCTTTGCATCCACAATACCGTAATTAATGACATTCTTGTTCTTGTTCCAAAAGCGAGATTTATCATTGGAATTTTGAGGATTGTCTTTGTTATCTCTAAAAATCTTGATAGTGCCCTTAACAATTAAAGCATGTTCAATGATGGTTCCTTTGGAAACAAGTTCGTCAAAGGTGCTAGCACTTTGCAATTGTAGTTAGAATGAAAGCTTGAGATGAAGATTTTGGATGAAGATATCAAGTTGTTGTTTCTCGGGTATTTGCCATGTTAGTTTGCTACCCATGTTACGCCATCATTGATTAAATGAGGAGAAAGCTTCAACATTGTGTTGTTTGTTGTTGATAAGGTCATTCATGTCCACTTCATGTTCAATGTTAAAAGTGAAATGTGATTGAAATTTATTTCCTAGTTCTGTAAAAGTCTTAATTCCCAGAGGTAGATGAGAGAACCATTCAAGATCTTGTCCTTCTAAGCTTTGGGGGAATAGTCTCAAAAGATATGTATCATCTTGAGCAACATCGAGACATGCAACATAAAATGCTCTAAGATGGTCATTCAGATTTCCTTTCCCTTTGTATTTGTCAAATTGTGGAATTTTAAAGTGTGGCGGAAAAGGTGTCATATGAAGTGACTTGTCAAATGGATAAGCACATATATCTCCCGAGGAAAATGTCTTCTTGATTTGTCCTACTACCTTGTTAATCATTTGTTCAACATCTGCTTGAGATAGGTGCTATTGTTGCAAAGGGGGTTGATGGTTTGGAGGTGAAATGTAATATGGTGTATATTGTGGTTGCTGTTGCGGGATGTATGAGGGCATGACCATTTGTTGAGGTTGTGTGCTCATAGTATATGTCAAAGGATTAGTATGTGACACATATGTGTTTGAGGATTGATGTCCTTGATACACAAGTGGTGGTTGGGTATATTGTGATGGATTAAAGCCAAGGGTTTGCATCACATGGGAAGTAGAGGATGGATTGATGTTGGTCAATGGTTGTGGATTCAGAGTTGGATTTGTAATATGGTAAGTGATGGAAGGATTGGTGGATGTGGAAGAAGGATGGACATTTGGGTTTGTGCTTTGGACAACATGAGGATTGGTATATGTCATGTGTTGGGTGACAATGGGTAATCCTTGGGTTGCATAAGACAGATTGATAGTTTGTGAAGGATTATATGAGGATGGCGAAAGTGATGTAAGTTGATCAACATAAGAGATAGCGGTACTAGGATTGGCTTGTGATAAAATAGGTGGGTCACTCAAGTCAATGAGACTAATATTGGGGTTATATGGTGTGTTGGATGGATTTGTGGAAATCGTGGAGACCATATTAGCGGTGATAGGAATATGAGTGTGAGATGCGGTTTCCACATGTGATGTAATAGGAGTAGGGGATTACAATGGCTATGAGAGTTGTATAGTTTGTGGTGTTTGGATAGCTTGTGAAACTTGTGGAGTTTGCAATATTGGGATAGCTTGTGATGTTTGGGGAATTGGCACTTGTGCAACATGGATAGATTGTGTTACTTGACGTTGAGATACAATCATGGTAGGAGAAGGCATATGTTGTGGAACATGAAAAGGTGGAATGCTCAAATTTTGCAAAAGGAAAGGAAGTACCTTATTGGGAGTTATCAAAGGCCCTAGAGTGTATTCCAAGCGTGGTGGGTTTGATGGGGTAGCAATAGGCAATGAAAGAGATGGGTTGGAAGGTGGATTTTGTAGCATGGACATGGTATGAGATGGTGTGGCTATAGTGGATGGGCCCTTTGCAACAACAATGGGAGTGTTTGGATCGTGTTCTCAAATAGCAGATATGTCAAAGTCACTTGGTAATTTTTCTCCCATACGTGCTAATTGCAAGAAGTAGTGATTAGGATAGATAAAACAAGCTTCTCAACTTGATCCCATACGTGTGTGTCTTGAAATTCTGATAAGTCATCTTAGGATTTCTCTTCATAGGTCTTTGAAAATGTTTGAGGTTGCACTTGTTGTGAAGATGACGATCCAGTGGTGTATCCTTTGGGCACAAACATATAAGAAGGCATGCCGGTTGTGAATTGAGTTGCATCTCTAAGGGGCGTTGATTAGGATTGTTGCATTTTGGCTTCCATCTCAGCTCACAATTTTGCTTCCATTTCATCTCTATATTGGCTCCTAGTTTGAAGCATGATGGTTGATGTTTTGAATTGGACTTAGCTTGTGAAGATTGAGACCCAAAAGGTGATGGTTCACTGATTTTTTGGTGTTAGTTTATTTTGCTAGTTTACTCATTACTTGGTTGTTTGTTGTTGGTTTGTTGTTTAAACTTCCCTAGAGGATATCTCACACACTCAAGAGAAAAGCTGGTTGTTGATGTTGTTTGCTAGTTTTGCTAGGGCTAAGTAAAGCCAAAAGGACAATGTTTGCTGGTTTTACTAGTTGGTTGTTTCTTTGGGGTCTCAAAAAGATGAAAGCTCAAAAAAGTCCAATGGATTGATATGCTCAAGATAGAAGACAATGCTCAGGTTGTTGTAACTAATCAAAGGACTATCTAAAAGCTATTAACAAAGCTAAGAAAGTCTGAACAAGCAACTAATTTGGTTGAGTTGATGCTGATTGCTGATATTTGACCAAAAGTGACAGGGAATAGCTCAAAAGTGATTAAAAGATGCCAGAAGCAATTACTAATAGCTCAAAAGTGATCAGGTTTTGCTACAGGTGATAGGCTATAGTGTTAACAAGAGGTGACTAGGTTTACCAGAGGTGATCAGTTTCAGGCTAAAAGTGACATAGATTTATGCCAAAGTGATGGACTATTGTTTAAAGGTGATGCAAATTCTGTCAGAAGTGAATAACTAATGTTTAAAAGTGATCTAGTTTGTCAGAGGATGTATTTGAATGATATTTTTTTGACAAGAAAACAATAATTTTAGTCACTCACACTCACAATAATCACAAACTTGTACAACCTAGGCTAGGAAAGGACTATATTTGTTGAGTGCCCTTACCATGCCTATTCAAAGCGGATAGCTTCAGGATCTTGGTAGCACCAGCTCCCCTCCATGATACTCACTTCTCATGCATACCAAGATCCAGGTTTCCCAAGGCTTGTGCCCCCACCAAACCTTAGGATTGTCCTTGCTATCTCTACTAAGAACCACGAGAATTATGGTGGCTTCAAAGGTCCCACCTTTTGCGTCAATAAATAGAAGGATTTTGGCTACTACACAAGGTTGCTAGTAAGGCACCCATTCAGGTGGTTATACATGCAACAATACTACTCTCCGTTATGGAGTCTCCTAGCTTTCAAGGGTTACGCCTTGGAGGGTTTGGGGGGAGGTTGGTTGTGGCTTTTGACACAAACATTTTTCTTATATAGCGGTTCAGAAGGACTTGGCTTTAGCCTGTTATCGCTTGGGTCGTACCTCTTCTCACACTGGGAATATAGGCCCTCTAAAGATAATAACAAGTTCTCATGCACCCAAGATCCATTTGATAGGCAAGGGGAGAGGATACTTTTGCTATTAAATTTGGGTTACAAACATGGACAACAAGCAATCCAAAAAAAAGATAAATTAATCATGGAGCAAACAATGATTCTTTTTAAGCACCAAGCCCAAATGTTCCTAAATTAGTGATAAATGCAATGTCTTAGATCGATTAGAGCTACAATAGATATGTTAGTAGTTTCACAACCTCCTTTTCTTGGACAATCGATAAGATGCTACACAAATAACTGATTAGTAGCCAAGAAAACCAAACTGTGAATCATAAAACTGAATGTGGCACACAGTTACCAGAGGCGACTGACTATTGGTCAAAAGCGATCTGTATTTTGCATAAAACAAACTGTTACTAGTCAGAAGCGATGCGTACATACCAAGATGTGAACTATTATTTTTAGAAGTGATGCAAAAACCCTAGATGGGAACTGTTAATGGTCAAAAGCGATACAGAAACCTGCAAAATTCAAATGTTAGCAAAAAACCCTAATTGTATGAAGTGACCTAAATAGTTAGAAGTGATCCATTTCAGATTAAAAGTGATGCAAATTATGATAGACGCAAATAGGATTTGATTAAAGGTGTTGCACATTTGATAGGAAGTGACCACTGTAGGCTTAGAAGTGACCCAAAAAATGCTAAAAGTGACATATTTTAGCTTAAAAGCGATGTGTATGTTCTGTAAACGGCTAGTTTTCACTTAAAAGTGACCGCAATGTGTTGTAAGCACTCGAAAAATCTAATCTTCACAAAAAACTTCAAACAACAAAGTTAATCAAGGACGTGAGTCCCACTGGGTGTGCTAAAATGTGGTAGATAAAAATCAAGTTAATAAGATCAAGCATATAATTGAAAACCTAATGCTACCACCATCAAAGAATTGAATCCAAGTGAAATCAAAAGCATGCAATTCAATAACAAAATCACCTAGATTGTATGATTCCTTGTTTATGATGTGGATTGCTTCTCAACAATGAACAATTATGAAGATAAAAGCTGCCATGATGGATGGATGATAATGCTAATATGCTAGATGGATGCTAAAATGCTTAATATGCTCAAGATGATAATGTGGACGCTATATGAAAATGATGGATAGATGTAGTACGTGTTGGCAAGAGACACTGCTTAGAACTATTAGGTCTTGTCATTGATGGCAACTAAGATTGTTCCACTCATCTACAGTGTAGTATCTGATAATATTGGAAGTCAGAATGATAATCTAATTCCAGGAACTTGAAATGGAGCATATAGCAGAGTCCAGTATTTTGGTCAGTGGATCTCTCCAGATAATCACTATGTGTTGTGGATCTGGAGGAGTATAGAGGGACATCAGGACAATCTAAATCCAAGTTTTTAGCTTCCGGTGATAATGGGATCAAAATTTGTGAGCATTTGAATACCAGGTCCTATTATGATAGAACAATTCAGTGAAGAATAGGTAGACTTATGTTAATCTTTGTGCGGACCCAATAGAAGTTTTTTGATGAACTATGTATGAGATAGAATGTTATTGGCTAACATGCATGATGATCTACATGTGTTATTTTTGGTACGCATCAATATCGGTGTATGGATCTAGTCGACAAAGCAGAGCATTCTTAAATGCTTCTAAGTGTTGTTGTTGTCGACTGATAAATGATTGCAATTCAAGATAAGGATATATATATATAGCCGATGATTGTGGATATTTTGGTGATGCAGATAATGAAGGTGTATATGTGAAAAGAGCGAATGAAGGCAGATCAATAAAGAAAAGCAGAGCAAAGATGAAATGTGTAAGATTAGTTTTTGTACTTAACTGGAACTGAAATTCATGCATAGGCAGATGCTATTAATTAGTTCAAATCTCTGTTGTTCTCTTGTAATATTTTCTTAGACAGTGAGCCTCCATTTGAGCAGTGAGCTCTAGGAAGTGAGCCCAAATGCATGTGCATTCCCACTTGTAAAATAATTTTAACAGAGTATTAATTTTGTGGGTTAACCCCCACCGTGGTTTTTCCCTTAACCGGGTTTCCACGTCAAAATCTTGGTGTCAAGTGTGCTATTCATGTTTCTGCTTATGTGATGCTAAAATATTTATTTCATTAATTTGTTTATAAGTTGATTAAAGAAAGAAAAAGGTTAAATAAGTAACAACTGATTCACCCCCCCCTCTCAGTTGTCCAGACCTAATCCAACAATTGGTATCAGAGAAAGGTTCCTTAGAGAAGCCTAATAGCTTAAGGAAAAGGTCTTGAGAAATTTCAAATGGATTCATTAAGAGATCTTCAGTTAGCCCTAGAAGAGCTTACTCAGTCTAGAACAACAATTAGTAATCTAAGAGGTGACTTAAAGATGCTAATAACACCATTGAAATGTTAAAAGATAAATTAATGAAATCTCTACAAAATAAAAAGGAGCTACTTTTGTAGCTATCCAGTTTACCTGAAGAAAATGGCTTGAATGAATCTTTGAAAGAAAAAACAAAGGAATGTGAGAATCTCTCAAAAGAAGTCGTTGTTCTAAAAATTGAAATGGAATCTGGGGTGATGAGGCAAGACAAAGAAAATGAAGATAGAAAGAAACTTAAAGATTTGAGACAAAAACTAAAAGAAAGATCTAAAGAATGTTGCAAATTGGATGGAATAGCTAGCCATCTAGAGTCTAATCTACAAGAAAGTAGAGACAATGAAAGAGAACTTGAAAGGCAAATAATCATTCTCAGACATGACCTAGATATTGCAAATGAATACAAGGAGAAATTCAAGATAAGTTCAGCAAAACTTGAAGCACTACTTGAAGGACATAAAAGGACTGATGATAAGCATGGTCTTGGATATGAGAAAGGTGAAAGCTCTAGATCCGGACAGAGAAACTTTCAACCTAAGAATGGGAGAAATAGATCTAGAAAACCTCTGGTAAGACAATGAAATGCTCAAAGATATCCATCATTCAATGGAAATTGTTTCAACTACAACAAATTTGGTCATAGAGCTACTCAGTGCAAAAATAAAGTAAATCAAAATGGTTCATCCTTCTCCGGTCAATGCTTCAAGTGTAACAAGTATGGTCATAGATCAAATGAATACAAAAGTATGACAATGAATAATCCCAATAATAGAAGAATTAGTAATTCTTTCAATGGTTACTGCTTTGTTTGCAATGGGTTTGGACATATGGCTAATTAGTGCAGATCAAGAGAAAATTAGAAAAGAAATGTTGTATGCTTTAACTACAATAAATATGGTCATATTGTAAGATTCTGCAGAAGTAAAGACAATGTAAGAAGAGGTTTGGTAAACAGAAAATTGGATGAATAAAGACAAGACAAAGGAAAAGAAAAAATTGAGATGAATGAAACTTAGGATGAATCAAACAAGATATGGGTCAGGAAAACCATTATGAATGACAGTAATGGATCCGCACCGCAATCCGGTGTTGATAATTCCTTCAGGAATTAAGTTGGAAGTCTTGGCTTAGGGGGAGCAACATTACAAATTGAATTCCCCTAGCCAGTAAGTAAGTGCCTAGATCTAGCATAGTAAGAAAAGAGCTCTTGGATTGTTTTAGACCATGTGGAAGGATTTCCAAAAGAAAAGATATGGATATAGCAAATTGCAAAGCAATACATGAAAGACTACTCAAAAAAATAGAGCAACTAGATGCGCTAGGGTAGGGCATTTATTACAAAGGCAAATTAGGTGATGTAAAGATTAAAAGGGTCATTCACTCCTCATTTCAAACACTCTACATCAAAAGAAATCAAAAAGAAAGAAGTGGACAAGTTTAGAGCTGAGAATTCTCAAGAGTTGGAAGCGAGAAAAGGAATTCCAAGCAAAAACTCTAATCTGCGTAGCAAGGTATTTTCTATTTTTTACAAAATCTTTTGAGTTCTTAATTTTTGTAAATGGCTACACCTCTAGTGGTAGATGTTACTAAAAGGTCTCATCCCAAGTTTAAAAAGCATCCATTCAAATCTGTAGAGGTTGAGCTGCTAGGTGCATTTTCTAGAGTACCATATGGGGTTTTACATGTCGAAGATATTAGGGCTTACATTCACTGTAATCTAGAGGAATTTAGAAATCTGAAACTACTAGATCTATTTTAAAACCTCCTAAAGAATGACAATCACCAATTAAAACCAGAATATAAAACCCTAGAGAACAAACACTTCATACAAGTTATTGAATTTCCATCTTTTGATGAAAGCAAATGAGTTAGGTATGTACTGAGTTAGATACATGTTGAGTTTATGTGGTTATTGAAGCTATTCAAGATCACAAAAGATGTAATCCAAATTGTGACTAGACTGAATGCAACTGGTGGGCAACCCATGCTTAAGGCTGTGAAAAATCAAATAGTAACTGATGCAACTGAAGCAAAATTTGATAGAAGAGCTATGACTATCAATGACATCACTGATCTAGATGTCAAGTTTACTTCGATGGTAGTTGGGTATAAGATTTACCACTCCAGTAGGGAGAACTCCATTTCTGGAACAACTATTTATGCCACATATCAAATGATAAAGGAGAATGTGGACTATGACTTGTGCGAGCTACTACAAAGCCAACTAATAGAAAACCTGAATAAAATAAAAAAGGACAAGAAAAATTCCTTCAAATATGGTTCCTTGGTGATATGTATATTCTTATACTTCATGAATGAAGTGCTGGGAGTTTTGGGTATACAATGGACATTAGACAATCCAGTGGCATGGAAAATTAGGGATCATCTACATAGTCTTGGTGATACCCAAACACAAAAGACTGCTCTCTGGGGTTACTTCAAAAACTTCAAGAACTTGATGCATGCAAGGGAAAGAATCCCTAGTTCAGTTGTTGAAAAGTATGAAAATTAAATATGTTTTATGGTAGACACAGATCAATGTTTGATGGAAGCTGTAGAACCAAGGATAGTGTGGATAATGCTAATGGGCTATGAAGTGGATGAGGAAATTCTGGACATGTATGCTCAACATCTCCTAAGCAAACCTAAAGACACCTCTGTTGAAAGGTTCAGAACATACAAGGAACTAAGCTTAAAGTTGCATGTGGAACTTAGATAGCTGGAAACAAAAAGAAAGGTACACAGGCAAGTGGAGATGTATGCATAAAGCATTGGGATTACAAAAGAAGCAGTGAAAGAAAACAAAGGATTGAAAAGATAAACAAGAGCACTGAGCAGGCAAAAAGTGAGCCTATAGCCCCCCAGAAGCCCCAAGGAAGACAAGGAGTTCTGCAACTCCTGTTGAGCCTCTCAAGTCCACTTCCACTAAGAAGTTGGAAGCCACTCCATCCAGTGAAGGAGGGAAAAGAAAGAAAACCAAGGCAACAAGAACCCACAAGAGCACACAAGATGACGAGGAGATAGAAACAGATGAAGAAGTGAAAGAAATGAGATCAAAGAGGGTCAAAAATTCAAAGACTTCTAAAGATCAATCATCCAAAAGCATGAGGGCTAGTAAAAAGGAAGTATCCAGTAAGGTTGCCATGACTATTGATGAAATTATAAAAATAGTCACTGTTCATGGAAATTTAAAACCTATGAGAGTTTACTATGATAACCTCTATCAAGCAACTAAGAAAATTTTAGAAGATGCCATTATCATATATCTGAATGAATTCAATACAACCTTGTTGGAAATCTTACAAGAACCTCCTAAAAGCCTAAGAAAAGTAATGGAAATAAGGAAAGAAGCAGACAAGGAAAAAGATATAGAACTCAGAGAGTATGTTCTCTCCTCTTTGTGCCCTGTAATGACCAGAAAAGAAGCAGATAAAATCCTTGGAGAAGTCAAAGATAAATTTAGAAGCAAAGTCTAGATGAACAAGCTAATACTTGGTGAGACTGAAGAAATTGCAAAGGAAATAGAGGAAATTCTGAGAAAGGCTTTAGACAAAAATAAATACTACATTGTTTCAGAAAAACAAGTTGAAGAAGAGAATCCTTCTGCTCCGGAACAAAAAAGCTCCAGAAGAAGAAACTGACAAGAGAATTAATGACCAAAGTATTACTCTAGACCCTCTAGAACTTGATTCATCAAATCTAAATATTGGAGAAGTTTAGGAAGAGGAACAAGTCAATCAGGAAGACATATAAATGATAGATAGAATAACTGATGCAGTGATAACTCCTCCACTTGATCACTCTGGGAAGGAAAAGACTATTGCTACCACTCAGAGCCCTCTGGATCAAGTAGCAAGTGGTGAGCAAGCAAAAATGAGTTCCTCAGAAGAGAACATAGAGAAGAGTAATACAGAGAAAGAGGAGGAAAAAGGAGAGAAAGACAAAGTAGAAGAAGATGGTGCAAATGTTGAAGCACCTAAAGCAGATGTAGAAAAATCTTATCATAAAAAAGATGGTTTAGAAAATGTAACAAGAGACACTGCAAATGTAGTAAAAGGCCCTCTTGAAAAGGAAGTGATTGATCTTGATGAGCCTGAACTACTCCAAGGACTAACCAATCCGGATGCGCTCTCTCCATTTCAATTGATGAAAATAGCATCTTTCAACCAAGTAAAAGCCAGAGAAAAGATGATAAAATCCCACTTAGAGGACAATGAGCTACTAGGGCTAGCAACCGGAGTTTTAGAGAAATTAATGCCAACATATCAGAAGAATCAAAATGATTCCCCCTCTGGCCATTTGAAAAATCTTGTAATTTCAGTAAACTCACATTTTGAGTCTTTTGAAAAGTCTACAGAGGCAAAGGTTTAGAAAGAATTCTTGAATAAGAAATTCAGTCAAGTTAAAAATCTGATAAGGAGTGATAGATTGATACTAGGCATTAGCATAAAGAGCATTCAGAATGCTCTATGTGATGGAGGAGATATATATAAGTTTTGCCTATCATGGACTAAAGTCAATAAGGATGTTGAGAAGAAGATAAAGGAACAAGAATAGAAAATATCAGTTCTATCTCAAAATTTTGATCATCTAAATACCTCTCCTATAAGCCAGGAATGTCAGGTCATTAGCTTGACAGATGAAATAAAGGAACTTGAAAAAGAGAAAATCAATACTATGAAGAGGATGTGTGAACTCTGGGGATTGATTGCCCCCAAGTTTGAAGTCATGCATAATGCCTTATCTGAAGCCCATAATGCACTTCAGACAAGTGATCCTCTAGATCTGACAAAGGTAGAAGCATATGCATTTCTGCTGAGTGGGCACATCTCACTCTTAGATGGAATGAAGAATACTTGGGCCTTTGAACTTATTCAACTAAAAACTAGTTTTGTAGACAATCTCAAGTTCATGTAAGTAGAATTTGATGATTTATTATACATATGCGGTAGTATTAACAGAACTTTTTTTGAGAATTTTGGCTTGCAAATCCCACCCTTTGCCATTGATGTCAAAGGGGGAGTAAAGGACAATGAAAAAAAGGTATTCAACATAGGGGGAGCACCAGATTAAGTGAAGGGCACAAATGTATAGACCAAGGGGGAGTCGCTCTAAGACACTTAGTCATTTTTCACTAAGTGCTTCCATCAATGCCAAAGGGGGATATTGTTGGCAAGAGGCACTGCTTAGAACTGTTAGGTGTTGTCATTGATGGAAACTAAGATTGTTCCACTCATCCGCAGTGCAATATCTGATCATACTAGAAGTCAGAATGATAATCTATCTAAGTCTAGTAAACTGAAATAGAGCATATAGCAAAGTCCAATATTTTGGTCAGCAGATCTCTCCAGATAATCATTGTGTTGTGGATTTGAAGGAGTATAGAGGGACACTAGGATAATCTAAATCCAAGTTTTTAGCTTCCAGTGATAATGGGATCAAAAGTTATGAGCATCTGAATACCAGGTCCTATTATGACAGAATAGTTCAGTGAAGAATAGGCAGACTTATGTTAATCTTTGTGTGGACCCAATAGAAGTGTTTTGATGAACTATGTATGAGATAGAATGTTATTGGCTAACATGCATGATGATCTACATGTGTTATTTTTGGTACACATCAATATTGGTGTATGGATCTAACCAATAGAGTAGAGCATTCTTAAATGGTTCTAAGTGTTGTTGTTGTTACCGACTGACAAATGATTGCAATTCAAGATAAGGATATATATATAGCTGATGATTGTGGATATTTTGGTGATGCGGATAATGAAGAAGGTGTATATGTGAAAAGAGCAAATGAAGGTAGATCAGTAAAGAAAAGTAGAGAAAAGATGAAATGTGTAAGATCAGTATTTGTACTTAACTAGAACTGAAATTCATGCATAGGCAGATGCTATTAACCAATTCAAATCTCTGTTGTTCTCATGTAATATTTTCTTAGGCAGTGAGCTCGAATGTATGTGCATTCCCACTTGTAAAATAATTTTAACAGAGTATTAATTTTATGGGTTAACCCCCATCGTGGTTTTTCCCTTAATCGGGTTTCCACATCAAAATCTTGGTGTCAAGTGTGCTATTTATGTTTCTGCTTATGTGATGCTAAAATATTTATTTCATTAATTTTTTTATAAGTTGATTAAAGAAAGAAAAAGGTTAAATAAGTAACAACTGATTCACCCCCCTCTCAGTTGTCTAGACCTAATCCAATAGTATGGAATGAAAGGGTGTTAATTTAGACCTCAACCAAAATCAATCAATGGTGGAGATTTGGTGGCTATGTGAATGGCTAAGATGAATTGATAATCATAGGTGAATGTGTAAATGACAAGTGGAGGGAAGATAAAACTTATGTGTGACCGCGTACATAAAAAGTACTACATGTGAAAGATATTAAATAAAAGATGTAGTACCACACATATTTTTAAATGAAAGAGGCACATGTTGGCTCATGAAGATAAATGATAAGAGAAATTAATTAAATAAATAAAATTTATTTAATTAATTAGAAAGTGGGCTTATGAAGGGATTTTTAATTAAATAAATAAGATTTATTTAATTAAAATAGATAGAAATAGATAATTAAATAGTTAAAAATTATTTAATTATAAATTAGAAGAAGAAGAAAAAAATAGAAGAAATAGATAATGAATTAATTAAATAAACGTGAATTTATTTAATTAATAGAAGAAATAAGTGATAGGGAAATTGCTCAAGTGTGTTAGACAAATGCAGATGATAGCTAATACAATATTTGATACTAATGATAACTAGGTCAATTTTGGGTGTCTACACATTCTTTATTTTAGGTGATTGCAACAGTGTTGCAAAAGATTCCGATGATGCTAAAATATTTTGGAAATATGTGTGGATGTTGTGTAATATTTCTTTATGGTCTGCATGATGTTTTTGGCCTTTCTTTTGGGTAGTGAGCCTACTTATATTCGGTGTTTCTATTCATATATATGTGAGCTAATCCTCACCAAGGTTTTTCCCTTCTTGGGTTTTCCACGCAAATCTAGTGTTCTTATGTGTTTGGATGTGTGTGCATTGTTGTTTCATATGTTACATTCTACTAATGCATAATAAGAGTTTGAAATTGTATTGAGGGCTTAATGCTTTAATGTTCAACTGATTCACCCCCCTCTCAATTGTCCTGTGCATACTAACATTTGGTATCAGAGCCAAGCTCCTTGAAGAAGCTTAACTGGTTGAGGTAGATCCAGATGGCACACAGGGAAGGTATTGAGATTCCCTTGTTTGATGGATCAAATTATGTTTTCTAGAAGATTAGGATTTAAAGCTTTCTTGTCTAGTTAGGCTATGGTGTATGGAAGTTAGTTGAGAAAAAATATACTATACCCACTAATGGTCCAAAGGATGATAATGAGATTAAAGACTATGAGAAAAATGGAAAGGCAAGGAGTACTCTTCTGAATAGTATTCCTAGTTTAGAATTAGTGAAGGTAATGAGCTACAAAACTTCTCATGAGATCTGGAAGTAGCTGGAAAGTATCTATGAAGGAGATGACAAGGTCAAGCAAGTAAAGATGTAGAATTTGAAGACCAAGTTTGAAACCCTAAAGATGTCAGAGGATGAAAATATTGAAAGCTACATGTAGAGAGTGGATGAAGTTGTCAATTCCATCAATGGTCTTGGTGGAAAACTAAAGGATGCTAAAGTGGTAAAGAAGGTACTAAGAACCCTTCCAAAATCTTATAGTGCTAAAGTTTTTTCTATGAAGAAGTTCAAAATTTAGATACTTATACTAGAGGGATCAATTGTTTGGTACTTTAACTACTTTTGAATTAAGAGAGTTTGGTCAAGATGATTCAAGAAAAGAGACTACTTTTAAGGTTAGCAAAATAGAAAAGAATGATGAGTCAAATTCAGATGATTTTGATAAAGTAGAAGCAAATTTTGTAAGAAGATTGAAAAAGAGCTTTGGAAAATATAGAGGTAAGTTACCCTTAAAATGTTTCAGTTGTGGAAAGATAGGTCAGTATGCTTCAAAATATCCAATCAAAATTTCAAATGATAAATATAAGGATAACAAAGGTAAATTAGTCAAGAGGAGTTATTATGTTAAAGAAGACACTAGCCTTTTTTATGATGAGTCTGACTATCCAAATGATGAAAGTGATGAATGCTTGTTCATGGATTTGAATCTTGGAACTAATTCTACTCACTCTAAAAGATGTATGAAGGAAATTGCTTCGAAAATAGGACATGATATAAAAGGAGCCTTGGTAACTTCTTTTCATGCAAGAGAAGAGGAAAACTACTGGATAATTGATAGTGGATGTTTAAATCATATGACAAGCGATAAGAATAAGTTTGTTAAGCTTGAGAAATTTGATGGAAGTTTTGTTAAGTTTGGAGATGATGCATCTACTAAGATATGTGGAAAAGGTTCAATTAGTTTTGATAGAAAGCACAATATAGATGATGTTCTCTATGTCAAGGGTCTTCGACATAATCTTCTAAGTGTAGGAAAAATGTGAAGAAGAGGATATAACCTTGTGTTTCAAGATGGTGGCTATGAAATAAGAAAAGAAAGTTTCTAAACTCTAGTTGCTATAGGAACAAGGACTAGAGGAAATGTATATCAGCTCAAAGGTGTTAATGGTATGTGCTTTATGACTCAAATCAATGAAAGTTGGCTATGGCATAGAAGAATGTATCACATCAATTTTGATAGCCTAGTGAGGATCAGCTCTACTCAAGCTATGAGAGATCTACCAAGAATTACAAAGCCTATGAAATCAATTTGTAAGGAATGTCAGATTGGGAAACAAACAATTAAGAATTTTAAAATCAAAGAGTATTCTACCACAAGACCATTGGAGTTGGTACATATAGATCTATGTGGACCCGCAAGAATAGGAATCTTTCAAGGTGACAAGTATTTCATGTTGTTAATTGTGATTATTGTAGAATGACTTGGGTAACCTTTCTCAAAAAAAAAAAGAAGCACTAGATAAGTTTAAAGCATTAAAAGTTATGGTTGAAAATGAAATAGATTTGAAAATCAAGTGCTTGAGGTCTGACAGAGGTGGTGAGTTCACCTCCAATGAGTTTAACTGTTTCTGTGAAGATCATGGAATAAAAAGGCATTTGTCAGCTACTAGTACTCCTCAGCAGAATGGAGTTGTGGAAAGGAAGAATAGGATAGTTCAAGAAATAGCAAGGACAATGTCGAAAGAAGAAAATCTACCAGATATATATTGGAGAGAAGCCATCCACACTACAATCTACATACAAAATAGAGTGCTAGCAAGGGTCAACAATTCAAAGACTCCATATGAACTATGGTATGGAAGAACACCTACTCTAAAATATTTTAGAGTGTTTGGAAGCAATTGCAACATTTGGAGAGATGAAGAAAACTTGGGAAAGTTTGATACAAGATTAGATGAAGGAATCTTCCTTGGATATTCTACAAAAAGCAAGGCTTACAGGTGTTACAATAAGAAGCTAAAGAAGTTAGTTGAAAGTGCAAATGTCAAAGTGGATGAAGAACCACACCAAATCTTAGTGCTGATAAAGGATATGAATTTGATGAGCTCCCTTGCAGAGAAGAAGAAAGAGTATAAGAAAAGAAAAAGGAGATGCAAGTTGATGAAGAAGATGCTCCAAAAAGGATTCCTAAGACTCCCAAGTATGTGCAGAAGAATCATTTTGAAGATCAGATAATTGGAGATAAGAACAAAGGTGTATTAACAAGAAGAAAAATTGCTATGGCAGATGAACAAGTAAATTTGTGCTTATTGTCTAAAATAGAACCCAAAATAGTGACTGAAGCATGAAAAGATGAACATTGGATCAAAGCTATGGAAGAAGAATTGATGCAGATCGAGAAGAATCAGACTTGGGAAATTGTCCCAAGACTAGCAGACAAAAATGTGATAAGAACTAAATTGATGTTCCAGAACAAATTGAATGAGAATGGAGAAGTACTCAGAAATAAGGTTAGACTTGTGTGTAAAGGCTACTCACAAGTGGAAGGAATAGATTTTGAGGAAACATATGCTTTGGTGGTAAGAATGGAGGCCATTAGAATGTTCTTACCTCTTGCATCTCATGAGGACTTCAAATTTTATCAAATAGATGTGGAATCTACAATCTTGAATGGAGAATTGGAAGAAGAGGTATACATTGAACAACTAGAAGGCTTTTAGTTATCAGATGATCCAAATGTTATGTCAGAAAATGTCTCCCTAGACTTTTCCCTCATAGGTTTAGTCCCTAGGTCCCTTGTTTTGCATCTTACATGTTCATTTTGACTCCCAAAAGAAAATGGCATGAAACCCAGGTCACATGGGGCTTGAGGGACATTGTGTGCCTTAGCCCTACCTTGAAATAAGACCTATGGACATGAGCACGCACGCCCTTGTCCTGCCCTATTTTAGGCAAGTCCCAAATTTGAATGTTAGCTTTGTGACCATTAATTAGGTCCCATGCCGACATCTTAAGTTTGAATTATGAAATTCTTAGTGGGAATGTGTTTCGTTGAATATATAAGCATTTTTAGGGTTTCATTTGCAAACTAGAAGATGATGGTGAAATTTTCACAAACTTATGATTTTGGAGCATTCAAGATATTTATTGTTGTAGAGCAGAGCATTGTTATTATGTCTGTGATTGCAGATTTAGCTTCATCCTCTCATGTGTTGAAGAGTCTTCATCTATGTGAGATCTACACCTCTGAGGTGATATCTATTTGTGTTTGAATCATTTATCAATTTGTTTTGCCTCTATCCACAGGGATATGCACTCTTTATCTGACGACAATGTTTGGAAGAATTGAATGTCTCTCCAGGGATTGACTGAGGCAAGCCTCTAAACACCACAACCCCCAACCACTCTCCTTGTGATTGCAGGTTATAGGTGTTGCATCTAAACAAAGTGGAGTTGCAGGGAATAGTAACACAATGTGTAAATTTTGGATCTCTTAAGAAAAGAATTACTTGGACTTGTGCACCAATGCCAGTGTCCTCCGAGGTTGAAAACACAAAAATCATTTGGAGACTGACAATTAGCACCTAAAGAGGCTTTGACATCTTGAAGAACACCCTGCCTTGGACTCAGGCTTGAGTGCCAGTGTTCTCTACATTTCCTGAGACAGAAACTGAAAATACAGTGATCATCAGTGTCAAAAGGAGATCAGGATTCTGTGATGAAATCACCACCTTGGATAGGGGCACTAATGCCAGTGTCCCCTAGTATTCCGCAGCTCAACCTTTGAAAAATGGTTCGTAACTAATCTCTACCTACTACCTTAGTCTGCAAGCATTTGTTGTAATTCATCATTTTACTTATTCTTTTGCATAATTAGGGTTCTAAGGGTATTTGAGCATTAAATTGATCCATTAATTGACAATCTTTGAATTTCCACATCATTCCAAGTGATAGCCTAACCTGTAGGTGAATCCTCTTGTAAAAGTGTAATTCAACTCAGTTGATATGTCCTTGAATGTTTGTTGAGAAAGGAGGATTTAACCCTTTTATCTTGTCCCTCTTTCTCATATTAAACACCAAATATGGTCTGCAAATTGAAGTAGGCATCGTATAGCCTCAAACATGCTCCAAGAGCATAGTATGCAAGATTGGATAGATACCTACTGCAACAAGGATTCAAAAAGGGTAGTGTAGATAGCAATTTGTGTTAGTGTGCACATGACAACTGAGAGGGGAGTGAATTAGTTGCACATTAAAACATTAAACCCTCAATACATTTCAATCTTCAAACTCTTATTATGCATTAGCATAATGTAAACATATGAAGCATTAATGCAAACACATCCAAACACATAAGAACACCAGATTTACATGGAAAATCTAAGAAGGGAAAAACCATGGTGAGGATTAACCCACATATATATGAATAGCAACACCAAAAATAAATAGGCGTACTGCCAATGGTTCACTACCCAGAAGGACTCACTATCTAGAAGAGAGAAGAATAGAAGAGGAATATTACAAAGATATTCACTATCTCAAAGAAATAGGAGAAATCCACCACTGCAACTTCTTGCCATCCGTAACCTTTGGCTCACTACCTCCAGTAACTTCAAGCACACTAAAATGTAGACACCTTCTACTCACTGCATTTAGGAGTCATAATAATTTAAGCTCACACTCGATTCATTACCCTTGATTCACATTCGTATCATCTTCTCTACTTTGCTCCACTCAAATTCATCTTGCATTTATACCATCCATGACCTAAAATAATCTCAATTAGGTCAGTCTTAATGAAACATGTGCACATCAAATGTGCAACACCAAATAGGTTAGCACTAAACACTTCTGCGGTGGAAAGAAGTGAAAGTGGACCACACCAAGGGTTAACTAGGACTCAAATTTGTATCACCATGCTGCTCATCACATCCATAATCCATGAAGTACCTCTACAAATATTGCTAGTAGGTCAGGTCAACCAAACTTGAAATAACACAACAAACAATCACCTCCACACTTCTCCAAGTCCAAAAACATCATGTGGACCACAAAAAAAGACTCTACAACATCTACACACCTTTTCAGAACATTCAACATCATCATAATCTTTTGTAACACTGGCACAACCAAGTGAAACAAAGAATGTCTTCATTCTGCACATCAAGATGCACAATTACTAATCTTCAACATAAGAACTAATCTTGCGGAGCAATCCAACACTCAAAACTATAAGGGAAAGTAGTTATAAAGAATATAAGCATATTCCCATATCCACAAGACAAGAGACCTCAATGCAGAGAAATGTGAAGCAATCTCATTTCTCCCAAACAATCTTTTACATAGGAAAACACTATGTCAAACTATTCTTCCACTGTCACATGCTCTAGAACCTGAATATCTGAATATAATTCCTTTGAATACCTTTGATCAACACTTCCAAACCACACAAGAATATCTTCAACTATGAAGAAATGCAGAGCAAAACACTGAGAACACCTTTGTCACAATGCACACCTTTTTATTCAAATTTTCTCAAAAGCACTTGGAAACCAAGTGAACCATCTATTGGAAGTTGACATCAATGACAACACTAGCAAGTTTCCAACAATTTGTACTTCAAAGTTGAAGAAAATAAAATCTTGGTTGTGGAGGTATATGTTGATGATATAATCTTTGGAGGAAATGAAGGTATGTGCAAGAGATTTGCAGAAGAGATGTAGAAAGAATTTGAAATGTCAATGTGTGGGGAAATGAATTTCTTTCTTGGATTCAAATTAGTCAATCAGAAAAAGGTATTTTCATTTCACAGTGAAAGTATGTTAAAGAAATGTTGAAGAAATTTGGAATGGAGGATTCCAAATCGGTATGTACTCCCATGGTTACTGGTTGCAAGTTAAGCAAAAATGATGAATCTCCTAAGGCTAATCAGAACAAGTAGATATCAATGATTGGTTGACTGTTATACCTTACTGCTACTAGACAAGATATCATGCATGTAGTTTGCCTTGTGGCTAGATTTTAAGCAGATCCCAGAGAATCACATGTTACAGTAGTAAAAAGGATATTTAGATACTTGAAAGGAACTCCAGATTATGGCTTATGGTATCCTAAGGATACTGATTTCTCTTTAAGTGCATATACAAATGTAGATTGGGCAGGTTGTATAGATGATAGAAGAAGAACAAGTGGTGGTGCTTTCTTTCTTGGAAGTAGACTACAAAGGTAGAGTACATTACAACAACATCTTGTTGCACACAGGTGTTGAGGATGAAGAAGACACTGAAGGATATCAAAGTATCATATGATGAACATATTCCTATCTTATGTGATAATACAAGCTCTATCAACATTTCAAAGAATCTAGTAATGTATTCAAGAACAAAGCATTTCTCAATCCGGTATCACTTCCTAAGAGAGAAGGTTGCAGAGAATGAGGTGAAATTGGAATATGTGCCTACTAAGGATCAAGTTGTAGATATTTTAGAAAGGTTCTTCCTAAGGATACTTTTGAGTATCTCCAACAAAAGTTATGGGTTATTGCCCTTCCTTCCTATAATTAGATGCATAAGTGTGTGCATCTATCTAGGAAGCCTTTCAAGATTAATTCTTAGTCTTGGACTGATGTTGAAAGCTACCTCTCAAGAGGTGTAGGTAGTGGTTCTTCTAGTTGGTGCATTCAAATGGGGCATATTTTATGCCCCTAAGGGGGAGAGTGCAGAAAAATGAAAATAGTGGAGTGAAAGTAGGTGCTTGCTAGTGTTGCAAGTGTTTCCTTTACCATTGATGTCAAAGTGAGAAAATTGTTGTTGAATATGAAGGATTGGTTCCCATGTAGCATCCTCTGGTTGCATTCCATGCCATTGAATTAATACCTTTGTGATGGATTGGGAGCAAAGATGACAAATGTACCTATCAAGGATTGCCTTCAACTCCAAAATGATGTATCCTTCATTATCCAATTCTGGTAAAACGGTTTGTGCTCTAATGTTGGTGCCAAGAACTTTCTTTAGACAAGAGACATGAAATGATGAATGAACGTAGGAAGAAGGAGGAAGCTCCAATTTATAAGCAACTAACCCAATCTTCTAAAGAACCATATACAACCCATAGTACTTTGGAGCCAACTTATGATACCCTTTGAGTTTTAGGGATGATTTCTTGTATGACTGTAGATGAAGAAAAACCATATCACCTACTTGAAAAGTGCGCTCAGAATGGTGTTGATCAGCTTGTTGTTTCATTCGATTTCTTGCCATGTGAAGATTGTCCTACAAGATGCAAAGAATCTAATCCCAGGTTTTGAGAACCATGTCAACTGCCTGAACTGGTGAATTGCTGGGGGTGTATGGAAGAAGCACTAGCAATTCTTGACCATAGACTGCTTCATATGGAGTCATTTTAGATGTAGTGTGGTAGGAGGTATTGTACCACCATTCAATGAGAGGGAGCTACTTTGCCCACTGATGCTATTGTTCTAAGGTGAAGCAACAAAGATTAGTTTCCAAACATTTGTTGATAATTTTAGTCTGACCATCTGTTTAAGGGTGATACCTAGAACTCATCTTCAGTTTGGTGCCAGTGTGTCGAAATAATTATGTCCAAAAATGATTGGTGAAAGTTGCATCACGATCTGAGATAATGGAAGAAGGGATGCCATGAAGATAGAAGATTTGGTCCATGAAAATTTGTGTGACTGAGGAGGCAGTATAGGGATGGCTGAGGGCACAAAAATGACTATATTTGGAGAGGCGATCAACCACAACCTAGATCATTATCTTCCCTCTAGATTTAGGGAGCCCCTCAATGAAATCCATAGAAATATCTATCCAAATCCATGTAGGGATGGGCAAGGGTTCAAGCAATCTAGGAAGGAGTGTCATTTCACCTTGTTGTGTTGCCAGGTATCGCATTCAACCACCATCTATTGAATTTCCCTTTTCATTCCCTTCCAAAATAAGTTACATCGTGCCCGCTCATAAGTTTTGAGGAACCCAAAGTGCCCTGCTGATGGAGAAGCATGGAGTTCATAGAAGACAGCCTGCTAAAGATTTGTGCTCTGGGGAAGCACCTGACGACCTTGTATCATAGAGAAGCACCATCCCAAGAGTAATACAGTACAACAGAAGGGTTATTAGCCAACTATTGAATGATTTGAGAATAAAGAAGAGTCATTGACATAGCCCTGCTTGACAGATTCCAACTAATTTGGAACAGGGATAGAAATAGCTGAAAGAGAAGCTTGGTCATCAAATGTGTGAGAAAGAGCATCCGCCATGATATTGTCCTTAACCTTCTTGTATGTGATCTCATAGCCATAACCCATGAGTTTTCTGACCCATTTTTGTTGTGCTGAGGAGGAGACCCATTGTTCTAGGAAATATTTTAGACTCTGGTGATCAGTCCTGATGCAAAAATGATTCCCTAGTAGGTATGGCTACCACTTCTATACTGCATGCAAAATAGCCATCATTTCCTTCTCATATGTAGAGAGTACTAAATTCTTGCTAGAAAGGGCTTTGCTGGTGAATGCAATGGGATGTTCATCTTGAAGGAGAATAGTACCAAGTCCATTGCTGCAAGCATCACTGTCAATAGTGAAGGTCTTGGAAAAATATGGCATAGCTAGAATAGGTGTAGTACACATAGCTTGTTTCATTTTTTCAAATGCACACTGAGCAACATGTGTCTAGGTAAAAGCATCCCTTTTTAACAGAGCTATTAATGGAGCTACAATCTTCCTGTAATCCTTGACAAACTTGCGATAGTAGCCAGTCAGCCCCAAAAAACCATGGAGGCTCTTGAATGTCTGAGGATGTGGCCAATTTTTCATGGCATATATTTTTGCAAGATCCACTCGAACCCCTTGGGCTAAAACAATATGCTCAAGATACTCCACTTCCTCCTAGCCAAAAACACATTTAGACTATTTTGCATAGAGATGATGATTAGAGAGAAGTTGGTGTACGAGATCTAGATGTTGGAGATGCTTAGCCCATGTTTTACTATAGATGAGGATATCATTGAAGAAGACCAAAATAAATTTCCATAGGTAGGGCCAGAATATTTTATTCATCAATGCCTAGAACATTGAAGGAGCATTAGTGAGGCCAGAGGGCATGACCAAAAAATCATAATGGCCATCATGTGTGCAGAAAGCTGTTTTAGGGATATAATCCTCATGAACCTAAATTTGGTGATACCCAGAACAAAGATCCAACTTGGAGAAAAAATGAGCACCATGAAGCTCATCCAGAAGCTCATCAACAACAAGAATCAGAAACTGATCCTTGATTGTGATGTGATTAAGTGCTTGGAAGTCAATATAGAGGTGCCATGACCCATCTTTTTTCTAGACAAGAAGAACTGGTGAAGAAAAGGAACTAGTACTAGTGTGAATAATACCTTGCTTCAGTAAGTCTTGAACAAGCATCTCAATCTCAGTCTTTTGGTGAAATGGGTAATGGTAGGGCCTGATGTTGGGAGGAATGCTTCCAAGAAGGAGCTAAATATGGTGGTCCTCTAGTCGTGAAGGTGGCAATTTCACTAGTTTGACAAAGACACATGCATACCTATCTAAAATTTGTTGTAGATCAGAAGGAGTAGTGGAGACCGCTAATGGCTGCATCTGAATGGAATGGATCTAAGCTATGACACCATGTGAATTATTCTTAAGAAGTTTTTCCATGTGATGTGAACTTATGATGCTAAGAGACCCCAGTTGTAAGCCCTCTAATGTGTGTTTTTTCCCATTGTCTAAAAATTGCATCCAAAGTTCAGCAAAATCCCATAAGATGGGTCCAAGTGTGCATCACTATTGGGTGCCCAAAACCACATCACATCAGCCTAAGGGCAAGGTAAACATGTCAGAGTGCATGTTATAATCTCCAATCAAGATATGTACATTTCAACACTTCCCTTTGCAAGGTAATGTGCCCCCAGTGACAATCATGACTTCAAAGCTAGAGCAAGAATGGACAAAACAATTAGCTTGTTTGGGGATCCGAGGGTCAATGAAGTTATGAGTGCTACTAGAATCAATGAGTATTGTAAGAGGGAGCTTCTTGAAGTAACCCTTGACCCGCATGGTTTGTGGGGTGGTGACTCCTAAAGCATGGAGAGAGATCTCTGGGTGGTCTTCCTGAGAAGAAGGGTCAACAAGCAGCTTTTGAGTTTCAACCTGATCATCTACTGTATCCTGAGCATCTACATAAACTTTAGTTTCAGGTAGAGAATCCACATCTAAGAGATATAGCTTTTGCTCAACACATCTATGTCCCTGAGTGAATTTCTCATCACAATTATAACAAAGCCCTTTCTCCTTGCGTGCCCGCATCTCTACTTCAGTCAAATGCTTGATAGGAGTTGTTCTAGGAGCTGGCATTATTTGAGGTCTTTGGGAAACTATATTTTTGAATGGAACAAAATTTGATTTGGATTGCTATTGAGCTATGATCTTGTCCTCTGCCAACTTAGCCAACCCTAGGGCATCCATCATTGTGTTGGGATGGAACATTTTAACCTCAGATCGAATTGCATCCTTTAGATGGCTGACAAAACAACTCCTAAAGAATTCATCAGACAATCCCTCTATGTGATTGGCTAGTTTTTCAAATTTTGTCTGATATTCTCTCACCGTGCCTGTTTGGTGAAGTTTAGTGAGTACTCTTGTGAAGTCATCAAAAGAACTAGGGCCAAATCATTGCAAAATGAGTTTGCAAAAATCTATCCATTTTGGCTCTTCATAAGCCTTAATGTACCAATGGAACCATTGAAGGGCTTCTTGTTCCAAATGAAAGGATGCAAGTGACACTTTGTTGACATCAAAAGTATTATGTAGACTGAAATATTGTTCTGCCTGATATATCCAGCCAGTCGGATCATCACCATTGAAGCAAGGAAAATCAAGCTTCGGCCCATAAAAATTGTTGGAAGAAGAGAACCCAGTGTCTGCAAAAGACTATGGCTGCCGTCTATTGTTCATGGCTGAATGCTAAAGATTGAGACTAAGAATTTTTTCATCTAGATCTTAGAGTATGGTCTTGAGGGCTGCAAGTTCATCCTCCATGTTTTTTGCTTCTATGCGGGTGACAACCATAACGAGGAGTTTTTTTTGGGGGGAATGGGTAGAAAAACAAAAATGGAAACATTTTTAGTAAAGAAAAATTTGGATTTGGGAAAAATGCTGATGGGTAATTGGGGTTTGACTAGGTTTTGGACACTTTCTGAGGGAAAGGGAAGCATAAAATGGGGATTTCAAAAGCGAGGTGAAAGAATGGGAAAATTTCTCCAAGAGGGACAAAGGAGCAGAAATATGAAATGAACATTGTGGTAAAATTTGAAGGTGATTGGGTGAGAATTGAAGAAGTTATGGCAAACCCTAAAAATAGACAAATGTGGGATTTCTGGCTTCGATAAGTGTAATTTGGGATAGTGTCCTAAGGAAGGAAATATGTAGAATGAAATTTTAGGGGTTCCATTGAATTTTGAGAGGAAACAGAGCTAAAGCAAGGAAGAAATGATTTGCCAACTGCTCTGGATAGATTCAATCTAGGATTTGTTGGTTGTCAATAGATATGGGCCCCAAACTTATGTTTGGTTTCCTAAAGGTTCAGGGGAGTCACTCAGCCACCAATGTTGTCTAATAGCTTGCGTATTGGGGTAGTACCCCTCAATCCATGGCTCAGGTAAAACTAATAACCTCTTTACCACAATTGACAGCTCTTAGTTTCCTCACGAATGGGAACTAGTCAATCAGGTAGGGGTCATTGCCCTTTTTGCTGGCAGGTCCTCTCAATGGGCCAACTACTTTAGGGTTCTTGTGGTACTCCTCACAATGAGTTTTAGGGCTATATGCCCAGGCACTTCCCACAGTTAAGAGGATAGAGATATTCCCTGATCTAAACTTGTAATTGAAATGAACAATACAGATGCAAAAAATTAAGAACTACTACAACAATCACAGTACCTAGAGGCCATTGCGGAAAAAAAATTAGTAGAAATTCCACCCAACGATCCCAAGAAAGCACTCTAATACCAGATGAGAGGAACGTCCTGCAACAATATAATGAAAAATGCATGAAATAATAGAAATAGCAGAAACACAGAAGGAATTTATTGATCGCAGGCCACTTTGAGGGGGTAACCTCCTTTGAGTAAGCTCAATACAATAAATTCATGGATTCCTTCATTGGCCTCAACACGTACTTATATACTAAGTCTAATCTAAACAACTATTACTTCCCATGAGTGTGGGATAATACAATATACTCATGGGATGACTTACAAAGCATATGTGTCCAAATGTAATATACTCACAAGATAAAGAGAAGGGTTAAACATGGGTTCCTAACACAAAGGGGGAGAGAGTTAGTGTGGTTGAAAAGCCATAGTGTAGGAAAGAGTATGAAGAGTAAGATTTTCTCTAGTTAGGGGGAGTACTATTTGTTGCAAGTTGCTGATTGATTCCTTTTTGTTGATGATGGTGTTTAGAAAGTTGGTGTTGCCACCAATGACAAAGGGGGAGATTGTTGGAAGCTTGCTGGTGTTATCATTGATGTCAACATCTAGCAAATGGTTCACTTGGTTTCCAAGTGATTTTGAGAAAATTTGAATAAAAAGGTGTACTGTGTGACATTGGTATGGTCAGTGTTGTGCTTCACATTTCTTCATAATTGAATATATGCTTTATTGCAAATATGTGCCTAATTGATGTTGTCATTGATGTCAACATATCCTTGTTGCCATTGAGGTAAATGCACAAAGATGAGTCCACTTAAGGTGGAAGTTTTGGACTTAGAAAAAAACCCAAAATTGGGTAAACAAAAATGGGATCTCGTTTTGCATCGGGATCCCAAGCCAAAAGCGGGATCCCATTTTGAAACGGGATCGCATTTCAAAATGGGATCCCGTTTCATAAAATTTGAATTTTTGACCCACTTTTTGCTATGGGTTTTGGGTTAGAAAAAAAGCTTGGGAACCTGACCCTTGGCTTTGGACCTAGTTTGACCTGCAAGTTGAAGGTCTTGTCAATGTCACAACAAAATAGTGACTTTGGGCATATGTCTGAAGGCCTTTTTGCAGAATTTTTTTATGAAATTAAATCCCATTATAGATGAGATAGTGTAGATTCCAAATATGTAGTTTTTTTTACAATTGGATTATCTTGTCTATTTTTCAATTAATTTATGATGAAACAGATCCATAAACTTGAATTATTAGGGTTTTTTAGTATTTTAATAACTTTTTATTAAAATATTGTTTTTGTAAAAAAATTGTACGAAAAACGTACTTCAAACAATTCTTTTCAATTTGAAAAAAAATTCAAAAAATGAAAAGTTTAGGTCATCTTATGCGTGACATACACGATAATTTTTTAAAACACCAAAAATGGCCAATAAAAAATTAACAAAAAAAAAACTCAATAAAAAATGACAAAAAATTATGGAAAATGTGTTTCAGTGAGTTACAAATCTTTTCCTAAAAGGATTTAGAAAAGTATGATTATTTAGGTCAAAATATGGATGACGTACATGTGCATGGTATAGTAAAAAAAAAATGACTTTTAAACAGTGGTTTTTAGAAACGCATATTAAAAATCAATTTGTATCATCTGGGTATTAAAAAAAAATACATATTTAGAAACTAGACTCTGAGTACTACATTTCATATTTACTAACTTTTTCAAGATTCCACAGTTAAGTGCTTCAAATTTTTAGGTCAAATGTGACAAATTCTAAAAATTAGGGAAAACACTTCCACTTTTTGGCCAAAAAGTGGACTCAACTTCTTGCACACACCCATTGGTGTTAACTGTATCCTATTTTGTTACCTGTTTAGAAGACTGGAATGTTGAGGATATTAAGAAAATGAATGAAAATCAATGTATGCGGACCATATGGCTGTGTAGAGGATTGTCTGAAGTAGCTCCAGTTAAGATTTGATAGGTCTACATGAAAATTTGAAGAAGCTATAGCCATCTGAGTAGAACTAGGTTTTGTTGTGTTCAGAAGAGACAGAGTGACAGTAAATTGGTTTGGATTACTCCACATTGAAATATTATGATCTGTGGATCTAGAGGCATGTTTGGGAAGTCAGTGTGTATCATCAACTCAAGTGGTTCATGGTTTAGAGGTCTACAAACAATCTTTCTAGTGTGACAGTCATGGCAGACAGTGTTCTTGAGGTTCCCGATGAAGATGCAAGTGATTCTAGTGATTTAGAGGAGTGCAGATGTTTTTGTTGAATTCAATGTGCTTGTGGAGGTCTTTGGATCATGTGACTGCTATGTTGGAGGTCCGCATTGAAGATTGAGCTCGTTGGTGAAGATTTCTTTCATGGTGTTGTTGTTCTTCCCAGTCTTGGCTGACCAGATGATTCAAGCATGTTGAGGATGATCTAAGAGCAATTCTCTAGAGGGTGGCATGTTGTTGGAAGAAGATTCAAGTCTCAACTATGTTTGGCCAACAATATAGTTATCTGTGTTAAGTCAAGCTGATCTTGATGTTCATTCCAAGGTTGATGAAGTGTATAAATAATTGTTGATGAGTTGTGGAAAGTGGACCTTGTGTGAAAATGATAAAATCCTAAGAAAGGTACAGAGACAGGGCAGAGAAGAGGAGGAGTAGAAGAACAAGATTAGTAAAGGATGAAGATATAGCAAAGAAGTGTTTGAGGGATAGAGCAGAAGTTTGTGAGCCTTCAATGGGACTGAACCAGGCATGAAGAAGATGTTATTTCTCAGTTCATTAGCTCTATGTTAAACTTAAATTCTTGTAGGCTGTGAGCCTCCTTTGAGCAGTGAGCTCTGGGCAGTGCGCCTGAAGGCATATGCCTTCTCCTTTTCTAAGTACTTTTAACAAGGTACGAATCTTGTGGGTTAACCCCCACCGTGGTTTTCCCTTAACTAGGTTTCCACGTAAAAAATTTGGTGTTATGTATGTTCATTTGTTTCTGGTCATGTGTTAATGATTCATGCCTTAATGTTTACATCATTAATCTGTTTGTAAGTTTAAAAGAAGATTAAAATTAGAAAAGGTTAATTTTTGGGACAACTGATTCACCCCCTTAGTTGTCCGGCCTAATTCCAACAATTGGTATTAGAGCCAAGTTCCTCTAAAAAAAGCTTGACCACTTGAGGAGATCCAAGATGTCAACTTACAAGAAGGAAAGTCCAAGATTTGATGGAGCAAATTACTCCCTTTGGAAGGTATGCAAGCAATTTCATTTGGAATGTATGGGTGATGCATTTTGGTTGATAACTAAGAATGAGTATAAGATTCTAAAAAATGGCCCTACAACTCTAGATGAACTCAGGGAAGCTGAATGTAATATTCAAGCTAAAGAAGCATTATTGAATGCCCTGACTGATATAGAATTGACAAATATCCTGAATTGAAAATTGCCCATGAAATCTAGAAAAAGTTGGAAAATCTATATAAAGGTGACAAATATGTCAAATGTGCCAAGCTACAAAGCCTGAAGGGTAAATACGAAAGGTTGATGATGGGTGGAGATGAAAACATTACTTCCTACATGCAGAAAGTGAATGAACTTGTGACCGGTATCAGGAATGCGGGTGGAGTATTGGAAGAATTAGAGATTGTTGCCAAAGTGCTCAGATCCTTACTTTAGCATACAAGCACAAAGTTGCTATCATTGAAGAGATTAGGATTGTGACAATAGTTACAAGGGATTAGTTGGTTGGTAAGCTTTCAACATTTGAAATGAGTGAGTTTGGTGATTCTCTTCTTAAGTTTGAATATGCATTTAAATCCAATATTCATGGAAAACAAAGATATGATAGGAGTGAAAGCTCTTCAAGAAGATCAAACAAATTTTACAAGACAAGGAAGGATCTTGAAGATGGTGAAACTGAGTTTGATGAAATTGAAGCCCTTCTAGCCAAAAGATTGCCAAGAGGATCCAGTAAGTATGAAGGAAAGTTGCTCTTCAAATGTCTTTCTTGTAATAAGATTGGTGATTTTGCCTCAAGGTGTTGAGAGAGAGGTTCAAAGCCAAACCCTAACAGACCTAGAGTTCAGAAGAAATGCTACTATGTCCAAGAATCCAGTGAAGAAGGAGTCACAGATGATGAATCTGATCATGGAGATTCCACAGAAAGTGATTGGGTGTTCATTGCTATCAAAGAAGAAGATATGGTGCCTACTAAATCTGCTAGTTGTGTAAATGTGGAAAGTGCCTTGGCTGCTCAGGTTATAGAAAAAGATGAATTGGTAATTGATAGTGGGTGTTCTCATCATTGTTAGACTTAGAGTAGACAATTGAGAGGGGGGGTGAATCAGTTGTCCAAAACTTTCTTCAAAATCAAATACTTAATCTTCATACAAGCATAATAGTAAATCAACCATGAAAGCACAATACAACAAGTTAAGAGCAGATACACATTAACACACATAACACTAGGATTTTTGACATGGAAAACCTGGTTAAGGGAAAAACCACGGGGTGATTAACCCAAGATAGTATTCTTTGTTAGAAGAATAGAAAGAACAAAATGGCACATGCCAATTAGGGCTCACTGCCCGAGCGCACTGCTCACAAGAGGCTCAATACCTACAAGAGACACACTATCTACAAAAGAATAAGTATCACATACTTGAACTAGTAAGTAGCATCTTCACCATGCTTGAGTCAGTTCCATTTAAGCCCAAACCTTCTACTCTACATTTTGCTCTTTTCTTCGCTACCACACACTCATCTCCACAAGTACACAACTGAAATGACTTCACAATCCCTTATTTATACATGACATTGACTTAGGAATAAACATCTAAGTCGGCAACCAACTACAAAAGCATCTACAAGACATGTAATCCATCCGGTCGGCCAGTCACAGAAGGAACACCATCATCTGGAAGTTGTTCTTCATTTTTGGGACCCCAATTCTAATGCAGACCATAAACACAAACTGAGCACAATCCAAGGACCTCCACAAACTTGTCTGAAACACCAAGAACATTCGCACTTCCTCTGCTTACTGAAATCCTTCTCTCCTTCATCTGAAACCTCAAGAACATAGTCTGCCATTAGTGTCACAAAGGAATAGATACTTGCAGACCTTCAAACCATGAACCGAATGAGTTGACACACCACACAGACTTCCCCAACACTTCCTCAAATCTGCAGAGTGGGATAATGCATTACCGGACCTCACCGGACCTATCTGTGTCACTCTGTCACCTTTGGACACTTGCTGGAACTGATTCTACTTGAGTGACCATAACTTCTTCAGATCTTCATGCTGACCTCTGAAAACTTTATTGGAGCAACTCAAGACTTATATCTACAAACCCTTTAAACCGTATCCTCTTATCAGCAACTTATCTTAGACTTTTACCTTGTTGTCATCACTGTTCTTCACTGTTCCTAATTAAGACTAATTTTCTCAATATCCTCAGCACATAGCTCATCCAATCCTTCTTATTAATGCGACATGAATATGTTGACATCAATGACAAAACCAGTTAAACGCATACTTGTAACAATCTCCCCCTTTCTCATTGATGGCAACATATGATGTGAAAAACCATCAAGACAAGAACTTCTCTTTACTGTCACAACTCCCCCTATCAACAACAATTATTCACATGTCTTCTCTTCCTATACTGCTCCCCCTTTGATCATCAACCACTTGTTTTTCACATGTCTTCTCTCCCCCTTTGACATCAATGGCAAAGGGCTCATACTTGCAACTTCAGAATCACACTTGCTGCTCCCCCTGAGTAGTAGCTCTCCATCATCAATCCAGATCACAAGATATGACTGTGATATCCACTGAACTGATGCGCATTAGTGCGTCCTAGTTGATCACTGGAGGGGCAATAACCCCTAACTTCTCCCTGAGATACTCAAAAGAGTCCTTGGGAAGAGGTTAGTAAAGATATCTACAATCTAATCCTTGGGGGGCACATACTCCAATCTGACTTCATCCTTGTTCACTTGCTCTCTCAGAAAGTGAAACTTGATAGATATATGCTTAGTTTTAGAATGTAACACCAGATTCTTAGAAATATTTATTGCACTTGAATTATCACATAAAATTGTGATAGGCTCGTCATATTCTATTTTAATATCTCTTAGCATCTGCTTCATCCACAAAACTTGAGTGCAACTACCTGCCGCTGCAATGTATTATGCTTCAGTTGTAGACAAAGATATTGCCTCTTGTTTCTTGCTTAGCCAAGAAACCAATCTTTTTCCCAAAAAGAATGCTCCACCACTAGTACTCTTCCGGTCATCCACATCTCCTGCCCAATCTACATCTGTATATGCATGAAGAGAGAAAAATGATCTCTTGGATACCATAGACCATACTCAACTGTTCCTTTTAGATACCTAAAAATACTTTTGATTGCCATGACATGAGATTCTCTGGAATCAGCCTGGAATCTTGCAACAAGACCAACAGCTTGCATTATATCTGGTCTAGTTTGAGTGAGATACAGTAATCCTCCAACGATTGATCTGTACTTTGTCTAGTCTACCTTAGGAGAGTCATCATCTTTGCTCAACTTACATCTGGTTGCCATGGGAGTATGTATTGGCTTTGAATCTTCCATTCCAAATTTCCTCAACAATTCTTTCACATATTTTGTCTGGGAAATACAGATTCCTTTCTTTGTTTGAGTAATTTGCAGACCCAAGAAGAAATTCATTTCACCAAGCATTGACATCTCAAACTCACTTCTCATTTGAGTTGCAAAGGTTTTACACATACTGTCTCTTCCTCCAAAGATGATATCATCAACAAATACTACAACAATCAAAATGTTTTCATGATCAATTTTGAAATATAAGTTACTGTCAGTAGTACCTTTGTTGAAGCCAATCTTCAAGAGATGTTTGTCCAATCTTTTATACCATGCCCTTGGGGCTTGCTTTAGTCCATACAGTGCCTTATTCAACTTGTAGACCATTTCACCATGCTCAGATAATTGAAATCCATCTAGTTGTTCAATGTACACTTCTTCTTCTAAATCACCATTCAGGAAGGCAGACTTGACATCCATCTAATACACTTTGAAGTCTTTGAAGGCAGCAAATGCAAGAAATAATCTAACTACTTCAATTCTTGCCACCGGAGCAAAAGTTTCTTCAAAGTCAACTCCTATTTGAGAGTAACCATTGCAAACTAATCTAGCCTTATTTCTGATCACTTCACCGGCTTCATTCAATTTGTTCTGGAAGACCCATTTGGTTCCAATCACATTTTTATTTCTAGGTCTGGGAACAAGATCCCAAGTGTGATTCTTCTCAATTTGCATCAATTCTTCCTCCATTGCCTTAGTCCAATTTTCATCATTGTAGGCTTTATTTACTGTCTTAGGTTCAATTTTTGAAATTAGACAATACTCATCTAAATTTTGAGCAATTCTCCTCCTTGTTTGCACTCCTTTGCTTTTGTCGCCTATGATCTGATCTTCAGAGTGGTTTAGAGTTACATACCTTGGAACTTTGGGAGTTTCTTGCACCTCTAACTCTTGATCAGTCTCATTGAGACTTATCTCTTCTTCCTATCTTACCGGATCAACTTGACTTTGTTTCTCAAAAGAGGCTTGGATACTTTAAATCCAAACACCATTCTGATCATCTTCATCATACTCATGAATTCTTAAGGGTCTTTCAATTTTTTCATCAACCTTCACATTTACACTTTGAACAACGGTATGCTTTGCTTTGAGTAGAGTAACCCAAGAATATTCCTTCATCACTTCTAGTATCAAACTTTCCTAGATCTTCATCCCTTTTAATGTAACATCTGCTACCAAAAACTCTGAAGTATCTCACAGTGGGAGTAATACCAAACTAGAATTCATAAGGAGTCTTACCAGTATTGTTTCTAATTTGAACTCAATTGAGAGTGTAGACTGCAGTGCTGACAACTTCTCTAATAGATCTGAGGAACATTTTCTTCCATCATCATGGTCCTAGATGCTTCCTGGATGGGCCAGTTCTTTCTCTCAACTACTCCATTCTGCTATGGAGTTCTAGGGGTAGACAACTGTCTCTTTATTCCATGTTTCTCACAGAAGTCTATGAACTCATCGGATGTGAATTCGCCACCTCTATCAGACCTCAGATATTTTAATTTTAATCCAGTTTCATTCTCCACCATGGCCTTGAATATTTTGAATTTCTCAAGTGCTTCTGATTTTTCTTTTAGAAAGGTTACCCATATCATCTAGGAATAGTCATCAATTAGCAACATGAAGTATTTATCACCTTGCACACTCCTGATTCTTGCCGGACCCCATAAGTCAGTATGAACCAAGTCTAATAATCCAATAGAAGATTGTTCCTGCTTTTGAATGAGATTCTGCTTTGTTTTCCCAACTGACATTCTTTGCACAAACTATTTGTAGGTTTTACCAATTTTGGAAGGTCTCTTACAGCCTGAGTATTGCTTATCTTGATGATATTATCAAAGTTCACATGACACATTCTTCTATGCCATAACCAACTTTGATCAACTTGAACAAATAAACAACTTTTATCAGTACCAGCCAAGTGAAAGATGTTACCTTTTGTTTGGGTACCGGATGCAATCTCTGTTCCAGAACTTTCAAAAATTATGCACTTTCCATTCTTGAATCTGAGATCATAGCCTTTATCCACCAATTGTCCAACACTGAGAAGATTGTGCTTTAGTCTTTCAACATACAGTACATTACCAGTTTTATTCTTCCCATCAAAAGAAATAGTTCCTCTACCTCTGATTCTGCCAGCAGAATTATCTCCGAACTTTACAATTCCTCCTTCATACTTTTCCAAATTTAAGAACTTATTCTTGTCACCTATCATATGGTGAGAGCATCCACTGTCAATGACCCAATCATCCTTTGCTTCAACTTGGGCAGTCAGAGCTCTTTATTCAACTTTATGATTGACATATACAGAGGATATTGGTTCTTCTTCTTTGATGACAATAAACACCCATTCATTACCGGATTTGTTTCCTGCCTCTGATTCATCATTTGTTACTCCTTCATTATCATCTTCTTCATGAACATAGTAACAATTCTTTTGAAACCTTGGTCTATTAGGATTTGGTCTTGAAGATCTTTCCAGACATCTTGAGGCAAAATGACCAATTTTATTGTTGTTAAAACACTTAAAAGGTAATTTCCCTTCATACTTACCAGATCCTCTTGGCAGTCTTTTTGCAATAAGAGCTTCAAGATGAGTAGTTTCAGCTTCTTCTTCTTCCAAGTCTTTTCTTGCTTTTTCATACCATGAAAGGTTCCTTGAAGAGTTTTCTCCCGGATCAAACCTTTGTTTCCCTTTTACAGAGGCACTGGCTTTGAATGCAGATTCAATTTTTGGAGGATCATCTCCAAACTCGGCCATTTCAAAAGTAGCCAACTTACCAACCAATTGATCTCTTGTGACTGTTGTGTGAGCTCTAAATTCTTCGATTGCAAAAGCCTTGATTTTATAAGAGGCAGGAAGGGATATGAGAACTTTGCCAATGATCTCTTCTTCACTCAAGGTTCCACCTGCATTTCTAATTCCACAAACCAACTCATTCACTATTGGCATAAAAGAGGTAATATTCTCATCATCTCTCATCTTCAGTTTTTCAAAATTCCCTTTTAGACTTTGTAACCTTGCACATTTAACAAACTGATCTCCTTCATGCAAGAGTTCTAGTTTATTCCAAATCTTAAAGGAAGTTGGTAGATCAATAACATTTGAGAGCTCTGAGTCAGATAATGTGCTTAGAAGAGCCTCTTTGGTCTGTAGATTACTTTTAGCATTTGTGATTTCATTTAGGGTTGTCGACCACCCTGTGGAGGTATATACGCTTTTGTAACCATGGACCAGTATGCAAATCCCATACCCTGTAAGTGACATTTCATGTGACCTTTCCAAAGAGTAAAGTTGGTTCCATCAAACTTTAGACTATCCTTCTTGTAAGACGACATCCTAGATCTCCTCAAGTGGTTAAGTTCTTTTTAGAGGAACTTAGCTCTGATACCAATTGTTAGATTTAAGGTAGACAACTGAGAGGGGGGGTGAATCAGTTGTCCAAAACTTTCTTCAAAATCAAATACTTAATCTTCATACAAGCATAATAGTAAATCAACCATGAAAGCACAATACAACAAGTTAAGAGCAGATACACATTAGCACACATAACACCAAGATTTTTGATGTGGAAAACTCGGTTAAGGGAAAAACCACGGGGTGATTAACCCAAGATAATATTCTTTGTTAGAAGAATAGAAAGAACAAAATGGCACATGCCAATTAGTGCTCACTGCCTGAGCACACTGCTCACAAGAGGCTCACTACCTACAAGAGACACATTGTCTACAAAAGAATAAGTATCACATACTTGAACTGGTAAGTAGCATCTTCACCATGCTTGAGTCAGTTCCATTTAAGCCCAAACCTTCTGCTCTGCCTTTCGCTCTTTTCTTCGCTACCACAAACTCATCTCCACAAGTACACAACTAAAATAACTTCGCAATCCCTTATTTATACATGACATCAACTTAGGAACAAACATCTAAGTCAGCAACCACCTACAAAAGCATCCGCAAGACGTGTAATCCATCTGGTTGGCCAGTCACAGAAGGAACACCATCATCCGGAAGTTATTCTTCATTTCTAGGACCCCAATTCTAATACAGACCATAAACACAAACTGAGCATGATCCAAGGACCTCCACAAACTTGCCTGAAACACCAAGAACATCCACACTTCCTCTACTTACTGAAATCCTTCTCTCCTTCATTTGGAACCTCAAGAACACAGTCTGCCATTACTGTCACAAAGGAATGGATACTTGCGGACCTTTGGACACTTGTTAGAACTAGTTCTACTTGAGTGACCATAACTTCTTCATATCTTCATGCAGACCTCTAAAAACTTTACTAGAGCAACTCAAGACTTATATCTACAAACCCTTTAAACCACATCCTCTTATCAGCAACCTATCTTGGACTTTTACCTTGTTGTCATCACTGTTCTTCATTGTTCCTGATTGAGACTAATTTTCTCAATATCCTCAACACACAACTCATCCAATCCTTCTTATTAATGCAACATGAATATGTTGACATCAATGACAACACCAGTTAAACCCATACTTGCAACAATCATATGACTGGTGATAAAAGTAAGTTTGTAAGCTTCAAAAAATATGGTGGAATTGTGAAATTTGGAGACAACTCAGCTGGTAGAATCCATGGCAGAGGATCGATCTCTTTTGATGGTAAGAATAATACTAATGATGTTTTGTATGTGGAAGGATTGAAGCTTAATCTTCTCAGTGTTGGATAGTTGGTTGACAAGGGTTATGATCTTCGATTCAAGGATGGAAAATGTAGAATCTTAGCTCTAAAACTGAAATTGCATCTGGTACTTAGACTAGAGGTGACATCTTTCAATTAAGTAGTTCTAGTAAAAGTTTCTTGATTGCTTAGGTTGATTAGAGTTAGCTCTGGCATAGGAGAATGTGTCATGTGAATTTTGATAACATTGTAAAGATAAGTTCCACTCAGGCTATAAGAGATCTCCCAAGACTTGTGAAACCTGTTGATAGCATGTGCGGAGAATGTCAATTAGGTAAAGAGAACATAACTTCATTCAAGAGTAAAGAATAGTCTTCAAGTGGATTGTTGGAACTTGTGCATACTGATCTTTGTGGTCCTACTAGAATTAGGAGTGTGCAAGGAGACAAATATTTTATGTTGTTGATTGATGATTACTCTCGAATGATGTGGGTAACCTTCCTGAAAGAAAAATTAGAAGATCTTGATAAACTCATAGTATTCAAAGTCATGGTGGAGAATGAGATTGGTGTGAAGATAAAGTGTCTAAGATTCGACAGAGGTGGAGAGTTTACCTCCAATGAGTTTGATTCATTATGCGAAAAGTGAGGAATAAAAAGATAGTTATATGCTCCTAGGACTCCTTAGCAGAATGGAGTTGTGGAAAGAAAGAACTGGACCATTCAAGAAAATGCTAAGACCATGATGATGGAAGAAAATATTCCACAAGTCTATTAGAGAGAAGTTGTGAGTACACTGTTGTCTACACTCTTAACTGGGTGCAAATCAAAGGCAATTCTAGTAAGACACCTTATGAACTATGGTTTGGTCATCCTCCTACTGTGAGATATTTCAGAGTTTTTGGTAGTAAATGCTATATCAAAAGAGATGAGGATCTAGGCAAGTTTGATACAAGAATTGATGAAAGAATATTTTTGGGTTACTCTACTCAAAGCAAGGCATACCAGTGCTTTAACAAGAGATTGAAAAAGATTGTTGAAAGTGCTAATGTCAGAGTTGATGAGAGCAAAGAAGGACATTCCAAATCTTGTAGATATGACTCAAATGATCAAGATGAAAGTCAAAGTCAAGGAAGGCAAGTTCAAACCTAGACTCAGATCTAGATTGATCTAGAAAATCTAGTGACTCAAGAGGATAGTGCAGAAGTTGAGGAACAAGCTCAAGAAACAGAAGTTCAAGAAAATCCCAAAACTCCCAGGTATGTAAGGATGAATCATCCTGAAGATAAGAACATAGGAGATAGAAATAAAGGTATTCAAACTAGGAGAAGAATTGTTGAAGTTCAAGAAGAGATTTGTTTGATTTCAAAGATTGAACCAAAATCAGTAAGTGAAGCCTGCAATGATGAAAACTGGGTAAAAGCAATGGAAGAAGAATTCATGCAAATTGAAAAGAATCACACTTGGGATCTTGTTTATAGACCTGAGGATAAAAATGTGATTGGAACTAAATGGGTCTTCCGAAATAAATTAAATGAAGATGGTGAAGTTGTAAGAAACAAAGCAAGGTTGGTATGCAAAGGATATTCGCAAGTGGAAGGAATTGATTTTGAAGAAACTTTTGCTCCAGTGGCAAGAATAGAAGTAGTCAGATTATTTCTTGCATTTTTTGCTTTTAAAGATTTCAAGGTTTATCAGACGGATGTCAAGTTGGCATTCCTGAATGGAGAATTGGATGAAGAACTATACATTGAGAAATCAGAAGGATTTTAGTTGTTTGATCAAGGAGATATGGTTTGTAGATTGAGAAAAGCATTGTATGGACTCAAACAAGCCCCAAGAGCCTGGTATGCAAGACTAGATAAGTATCTACTAAAATTAGGTTTTAGCAAAGGTACAACAGATAGTAATCTTTATATCAAAATTGATCATGAACAAATCTTGATTGTTGAAGTATTTGTTGATGATATCATTTTTGGTAGAAATGAGAGTATGTGCAAAACATTTACTCATCAGATGCAAAGTGAATTTGAGATGTTAATGTTTGGAGAAATAAATTTCTTCTTAGGTCTGCAAATCACTTAGTCAAATAAAGGTATCTTCATATCTCAATCTAAGTATGTGAGAGAATGGTTGAAAAAAATTGGAATGGAAGATTCAAAGCCAGTGGGTACACCCATGGTAACTAGATGCAAGTTGAGTAAAGATGATGACTCCCCTAAGGCAAATCAAAAAAGGTATAGATCAATGATTGGAGGACTGCTCTATCTAACTCAAACTAGACCTGATATCATGAATGCAGTTGGACTTGTTGCTAGATTTCAAGCTAATCCCAGAGAATCCCATGTTGTAGCAGTTAAGAGAATTTTCGATATCTCAAAGGGACACTTGATTATGGCTTATGGTATCCAAAGGATAATAACTTCACTCTTCATGCATACATAAATGTTGATTGGGTAGGAGATGTGGATGATACGAAAAGTACTAGTGGTGTTGCATTCTTCTTGGGAAGGAGATTGGTCTCTTGGATGAGCAAAAAGAAAGAGGCAATATCTCTATCTACTGCAGAGGTAGCGTATATAGTAGCAGCAAGCAATTGTACTCAAGTCTTGTGGATGAAGCAAATGTTGAAGGATATCAGAATTGTGTTTGAAGAACCTGTTATAATTTTCTATGATAATTCAAGTGCTATAAACATCTCAAAGAATCTGATATTGCATTCAAAGACTAAGCACATATCCATCAATTTTCATTTCTTGAGAGAGAAAGTAAGTGAGAATGAAGTCAAAATAGAGTTTATTTCTTCAAAGGATCAGATTGTAGATATATTCACCAAGCCTCTACCTAAGGATACTTTTGAGTATCTCAGAGGGAAGCTAGGGGTTATTACCCCTCCTATTTAGAACTAAGATGCACTAGTGTGCATCAATTTGGTGGAACTCACAAGTAATATCTTGTGATTCAGATTGATGTTAAGGAGATACTACTCATGGGGAGTAGTCAGTATGCAAATTTTGGAGATCAGTCTGAAACAAAAAGGGGGAGAAAAGACTGCAAATTTGTGCCCTTTGCATTGATGTCAAAGGGGGAGAGAAGTCATGTGAAAAACTAGTTACTGATGAAAGGGGGATCAGTGAAGAAAGTAGTTGCATATGTGATCAGAGAAAGGGGAGAAATTCTTGTCCTGATGGTTGAATCAATATTTCACATCATATGTTTCCATCAATGAAAAAGGGAGATATTGTTGCAAATATGTGCCTAATCGGTGTTGTCATTGATGTCAACATATCCTTGTTGCCATTGGTGTCAACTGTGTCCTATTTTGTTGCCTGTTTAGAAGACTAGAATGTTGAGGATATTGAGAAAATTAATTAAAATCAATGTATGTGGACCATATGGCTATGTAGAGGATTGTCTAAAGTAGCTCCAGTTAAGATTTGAGAGGTTCACATGAAGATTTGAAGAAGCTATAGCCATATGAGTAGAACAAGGTTTTGCTATGTTCAGAAGAGATAGGGTGATAGTAAATTGGTCTGTATTTCTCTGCATTGAAATACTATGATCTACGGATCTAGAGGCATGTTTGGGAAGTTAGTGTGTATCATCAACTCAAGTGGTTCAGGGTTTGGAGGTCCACAAGCAATCTTTCTAGTGTGACAGTCATGGCAGACATTATTCTTGAGGTTTCAGATGAAGATGCAAGTGATTCTGATGATTTGGAGGAGTGTGGATGTTTTTGTTGAATTCAATGTGCTTGTGGAGGTCTCTAGATCATGTGACTGCTATGTTGGAGGTCCACATTGAAGATTGAGCTTGTTGGTGAAGATTTCTTTCTTGGTGTTGTTGTTCTTCAGAGTCTTGGCCGACCAGATGATTCAAGCATGTTGAGGATGATCCAAGAGCAATTATCTGGAGGGTGGTGTGTTGTTGGAAGAAGATTCAAGTCTCAACTATGTTTGGCTGACAGTATAGTGATCTGCATTAAGTCAAGCTGACCTTGATGTCCATTCCAAGGTTGATGAAGTGTATAAATAATTGTTAATGAGTTGTGGAAAGTGGACCTTGTGCAAAAATGATAAAATCTTAAGAAAGGTATAGAGGTAGGGTAGAGAAGAGGAGGAGCAGAAGAACAAGAGCAGTAAAGGATGAAGATATAGCAAAGAAGTGTTTGAGGGACAGAGCAGAAGTTTGTGAGCCTTCAATGGTACTAAACTAGGCATGAAGAAGACGCTATTTCCTAGTTCATTATCTCTGTGTTAAACTTAAATTCTTGTAGGCTGTGACCCTCTTTTGAGCAGTGAGCTCTGGGAAGTACACATGAAGGCATGTGTCTTCTCCTTTTCTAAGTACTTTTAATAGGGTTCAAATCTTGTGGGTTAACCCCCACCATGGTTTTCCCTTAACCGGGTTTCCATGTTAAAATTCTTTTGTTATGTGTGTTCATTTGTTTCTACTCATGTGTTAATGAATCATGCCTTAATATCTACATCATTAATCTGTTCGTAAGTTGTGAAAGTAGATTAAAAATAAAAAAGGTTAATTTTTGGGACAACTGATTCACCCCACCTCTTAGTTGTCTAGCCTAATTCCAACATGCTTAAGCAGTTTGGAAGTGATGATCAAAGGTGTTTAGAGGTGTTATATCTAGAGTTTCAAGTTTTGGATCATGCAGCAGTGGAAGATGAGTTTTGACAGAGTGTCTGCCTATGAAGAAGGTTGTTTGGGAGAAATGAGATTGCTCCGCATTTCCCTATATTAAGGTTTCTTATCTTGCAGATCTGGGAACATTCTTATATTGCTTGTATCTACTTTCCCTTGAAGTTTCTAGTGTTGGGTTTCTCCACAAGCTTAGTTCTTGTGTTGGAGTTCAGTAGTAGTGCATCCTAATGTGCAAAATGAAGACATTATTTGTTTCATGTGGTTGCGGCAATGTCGCAGAAGATTCTAATGATGCTAGAATATTTTAGAAAGATGTGTGGATGTTGTGTAATATTTCTTTGTGGTCCACATGATCTTTTTGGACTTTGAGAGGCATGTATGTGGTCATTTACAGTGTTAGCTCAGGTTTGGCTAACCTGGCTTGCTAACGCTATTTGTGGAGGTACCTCATGGATTGTGGATGTGATAAGTAGCATGGTGATATAGATTTGGGTCCTAGTTAACCCTTGGCGTGGTCTACCTTCACTTCTTTCCACCATGGAAGTGTTTTGAGTTGACCTATTTTGATATTGCATGTTTGAGGTGCACACATTTCTGTTGAAATGCACAAGACAACTAAGAGGGGGCGTGAATTAGCTATAGAAAAACTTAACTTCTTTCAAACACCAACACATTAACCACTTAATTATGATTTAACCATGAAATCATATTATTAGAAACTTGAATAGATTCACTCATTCAACACATGAAATATCATATTTTTACGTGGAAAACCCAATAAGAGAGAAACCATGGTGAGTGTTAGCTCACAAAATAAATGATATATCAAAATTTACAACAAGGCTCACTACCCAAAATGTTCATTGCAAAAGAAGTAGCTCACTACCAAGAGAAGAGGCTCACTACCGGTGGGTGGCTCACTGCCAGAATTGGTAAACTGATATAGTAGCATCTACACTATGCCAAGGTTTAGTTCCATTGAAGCACAATAAGTTTCCTCTGCTCTGCTATGCTTTTTCACTTTGCACTTATCTTTGCATCTTTGCTTCCTCCTAGATCAATTAGGACTTCATTACATGTATTTGTACAATTCATCAACCTTGGAATGAACATCAAGGTCAACATTACAATCATCAACCATTGAAACAATCTCGAAGGTTGGCATACACACATACATTAGACTAGGTCTGGACCTAAAACAATTTGTGAAGGAGAAGAATGAATGTGGACTATACCATGCCTTAGCTAGGACTCAAATGCAATCTTCCATGCTACAAAATGCTATCACAAACTCTAAAGTATAATCGCACGTAGTGAAAACAGTGAAGTTAGCTAAAACTAGTGTTAACACTGAGGCCTTTAGGAACACGCTTTATGCACTATCCAGATTACACTTTGTGGACCAATCAAAAGGTAGGAACACAATCTAGAGACATCCACAAGCATGTTACATTCACCAAGAACTTCCACACAACTCCCAAACATTCTATCCAAAAGATTCTTCAAATCGGAGCACTTGAACATTACTGTCAACCACTGTCATAAAGGAAAGATCACTTGTGGAGCACCAAATGATGAACCATTTGATATGAAGGCACATAACATCATTACAGACTTGATTCTAGAATTATAGACTATGAAACTTAAATGTACAGAAATACGGAGCAGAATACATTCTCCGTGTCACCATTAGATGCACAGAAAAACAATTTTGACTCTAGTGAACATAACTCACTAAAATCTTCATACCAGAGGCTCAAACTTAAAACATAGAAATTACAGACATCCCTTATCATAACTTCCAAAGAAAAAAAAAGATATTCAATCTATAGGATATGCAGAGCAAAACACTGTATTATTCTTCTCAGACACTTTCTCAAACTTATTCAAATAACTTTGTTAGATGTTGACCTTAGGTGTTGACATCAATGACAACACTTACTTCTCATACTTGCAACAATCTCCCCCTTTGTCATTGATGGCAACACATGATGTGAAAATCCATCAAGACATATAAGCTTGCTTTGCTTCTTGCTCCCCCTTACTTTATGCTTTCTTTGACTGCAACTTTCTCCTTAAGTTTTTCACATGAACTTCTCTCCCCCTTTGACATCAATGGAAAAGGGTGCCAGACCTTTTCTTTTTCTTGTTAGGAATTACATGTAGCAGATATCAATTAAATGCAAATAAAGATTAAATAGAGGAATGGAAATACATAGAAATAATAATAGTGAGATAGAATTTTTAACGTGGTTCACCCAAACTTGGGCTACATCCACCAACACAGAGTCCAATATTATTATCCAGCAAATCGAACCGATTACAACTAGCAATCCTTGCAACTCAATACCACAGCAAATGCTACAATAAATATCAATGGAAACCCTAACCCTTAGCCATTTTTATCAAGACTTATGTCAGTTACAAAATAGGGTTTTTTTATGTCAGCCATTAGAAAAATAACTCCTAACACCTTTATAAAATAATAGGCAATTTTTGCTTCGGGGGGCTGCACTCCCCCATTAAATAATTTGGGGGGAAACTGTGCCAATAAAATTGGGGAAAAATTTAACCTCCAATTCTGATTAGGCTCCATATAACAACATTTCTTTACTGTACAACTCCCCCTATCATCAACACTACAACACTTACTTCTCTTAATGAGGAACTCATATCAGTAAACATCTACCTTCTCCCCCTGAGAGGTAGCCTTCAAAACATCAATCTAGATCAAAAGATGAAACTTTGGACACCACTGGACTAATGCACTTCTCATGCATCTTAGTTTAGAGAAAAAGGGGTAATAACTCCTAACTTCTCCCTAAGATTCCCAAAAGTATCCTTAGGCAGAGGCTTTGTAAAAATATTTGCAATCTGATCCTTTGTAGACACATATCCCATCTTTACTTCATTCTCTGTTACCCTTTCTCTTAGAAAGTGATACCTTATTGATATATGCTTCGTTCTTGAGTGCATCATTGTATTCTTTGAAATGTTTATAGAACTTGTATTGTCACAAATGATTGAGATTGGTTCTTCATACACAACTCTTATATCCTTCAATGTTTGCTTCATCTACAACATTTGAGTACAATAGCATGCTACAACAATATATTATGCTTCTATAGTAGACAAAGAAACTAATTCTTGTTGTTTTCTTAACCATGAAACTAATCTGTTACCTAAGAGGAAAGTACCTCCACTTATACTTTTTCTATCATCAGCATCTCCAGCCTAATCTGCATCTATATAAGTACTACGAGTGAAATCAGTATCTTTGGGATACCACAATCCATAGTTTGAAGTGCCTTTTAAATACCTCATGATCCTCTTAACTACCATCACATGTGACTCTTTGCAATCTTCTTGAAATCTTGTCACAAGATAGACTGCATGCATTATGTCTGGTCTGGTATGGGTTAGATAAAGTAGTCCTCCAATCATAGACCTATCAGCCTCTTGAACTGTCCTATTCTTTCTTTCAACAACTCCATTCTGCTTAGGAGTCCTAGGAGCAGACAATTGTCTCTTTATCCCATGTTCTTCATAGAAAATATTGAATTCATTTGATGTAAACTCACCTTCTCTATTAGACCTTAGGCATTTGATCCTCAATTCTAACTCATTCTCAACCATTTCCTTGAAAGATTTGAACTTATCAAGAGATTATAATTTTTTTCTCAAAAATGTAACCCAAGTCATTCTAGAATAATCATCAATAAGAAACAAAAAGTAGCTGGCTCCTTGCAGACTTCCTGTTCTTGTAGGACCACACAAATCTGTATGCACCAGCTCAAGCAATCTAGTGGAAAATTATTCTTTACTTTTGAAAAATTTCCTTTTCTATTTTCCCAATTGAAATTCCTTGTAGATAGTATTAGTAGGCTTCACAAGCTTAAGCAGATCTCTCACAGCTTGTACTGAGCTTATCTTCACCAAGTTGTCAAAATTGATATGACACATCCTTCTATGCCACAACCAACTCTCATCTGTCTGAGCCAACAAACAACAATCATTATTTCCTCTCAGATGATAAACATTACCATGACTCTTCCTACCAGTAGCAATCACTGTTTCAGAGCTTTCCATGATCCTGCATCCATTGTCCTTGAATCTCAAATCATATCCTTTGTCACACATCCGACCAACACTTAAAAGATTATGCTTTAAACACTTCACATATAGAACATCATCTGTGTTATGCTTACCATCAAAAGAAATAGATCCTCTTCCATAAATCTTACTAGCTGCATTATCTCCAAACCTAACCAATCCTCCATCATACTTTTCCAAACTTACAAACTTACTTTTATCATTGGTCATGTGATGTGAACATCCACTATCAATAATCCACTCATCCTTATCTTTCTCAACCTGACAGATAGACAGGGCACTTTCTTCCACTGGTTTTTCTTCCTTCACATAGCTGGCAGGATTAGTAGACACAAGTTCTTCCTTAATAGAAATAAACAAGCATTCATTTGCACCAGTATCATTAGACTCATCATCTGTCACACCGTCATTATCAAGATCTCTAACATAATAGCATTTATTTATAGTTCTAGGTCTACTTTCAAATTTCTTCTTACATCCTTCAATTCTCTCCAGATACCTAGAGGTATAGTGACCAATATTACCACAAGAAAAGAATTTGAATGGTAATTTTCCTTTGAACTTACCAGTACCTCTTTCCATTCTATCCACAAAGTTGGCTTCAATCTCATCAAGGTCATCATCAGATTCTATAGTATACTTCTGAGCTCTTGAAATCATTTATGAAGTGCTAGCTTTGAAAGCAGACTCAGTCTTTGGTAGAACATCGCCGAACTCTCTCATCTCAAAAGTAGTAAGCTTCCTGAGCAACTGATCCTTTGTAATCTTGTTCACACTCATAACTTCTTCAATTACTGACACCTTGTGATTATAGGATTTAGGAAAAAACTTGAGAATATTCAGTACAACCTCATCTTCATCAATAGTTCGTCCAAGACCTTTGATTCCATTGATAATTTCACCAACTTTTTGCATGTAGATTGTTATGTTCTTGTCTTCACTTATCTTTAGGGTTTCATACCTCACCTTCAAGTTTTGTAATTTGGAAATCTTTATAGAATCATCTCCTTCATATAAATTTTTCAACTTGACCCAGATCTCATGAGTAGTTTCCAAATCCATAACTTTCACTAACTCGATATTGGATAAGGCATTTAATAGAGCATCTCTAGATTTTCCATTTAACTCATACTATTTGACTTCATCTTCATCTGATAGACCATTTGGGGGAAGAGTATACTTGGTTTCTGCCATCTTCCAAACACTCTAACCAAGAGAAATGAGATGACTTTTCATTCATACCTTCCAAAGAGCATAATTTGTTCCATCAAACTATGGAGACTCCTTGTGCGCCATGTTGAATCTACCTCAAGCTGTTAGGCTTTCTTCTGAGGAATCCTTTCTCTGATAGCAATTGTTGAAACACACAAGACAACTAAGAGGGGGAGGGGGTGAATTAGTTGTAGCAAAAACTTAGCTTCTTTCAAACATCAATACATTAACCACTTAATTATGATTTAACCATGAAAGCATATTATCAAAAAATTAAACACATTCACACATGAGACACCATATTTTTACCTAGAAAATCCAATAAGGGAAAAACCACAGTGAGTGTTAGCTCACAATATAAATGATATATCAAAATTTACAACAAGGCTTACTACCTAGAATGCTCACTACAAAAGAAGTGGCTCACTGCCAAGAGAAGGGGCTCACTGCCAATGGGGTGGCTCATTATTGGTGGGTGGCTCACTGCCAGAATTGGTGAACTAAGATAGTAGCATCTACATTATGCCAAGGTTCAGTTCCATCTGCTCTTCTCTGCTTTTTCACTTTGCACTTATCTTCGCATCTTCTCTTCCTCCTAGATCAATCACAACTTCATTACATGTATTTGTACAATTCATTAACCTTGGAATGAACATCAAGGTCGACATTACAATCATCAACTATTGGAACAATCTCCAAGGTCGGCATACACACATACATTAGAATAGGTCTAGACTTAAAATGATTTTTGAAGGAGAAGAATGAATGCGAACTATACCATGCCTTAGCTAGGACTTAAATGCAATCTTCCAAGCTACAATACACTATCACAAACTCCAAAGTATAATCACAAGTAGTGAAAACAACCAAGTCGGCTAAAACTATTGTTAACACTAAGTCCTTTAGGAACACACTTCATGCATGATTTGGATTACACTTTGCAGACCAATCAAAAGGTAGGAACATGATCCAGAGACATCCACAAGTACGTTACAATCATGAAGAACTTCTGTACAACCCCCAAACATTCTATCTAAAAGATTCTTCAAATTGGAGCACTTGAACATTACTGTCGGCCACTATCATAAAGGAAATATCACTTGCAAAGTACCAAATCATGAACCATTTCAACTGAAGGCACATAAGATCATTAAAAACTTGCTTCTAGAACCACATTCTATGAAACTCATATGCAGAGCAAAATACATTCTCCCTGTCACCATTAGATGCATAGAAAAGTGGTTTTTACTCTAGTGAATAGAACTCACTCAAATCTTCATACCGGAGTCTCAAATTTGAAACATAGAAACTATAGACATCCCTTATCATAACTTTCAAACTGTAGACAAAGATATTCAATCTACAGGATATGCTTAGCAAAACACTCTACTGTTCTTCTTAGACACTTGCTCAAACTTATTCAAATAACTTCCTTAGATGCTGACCTTAGGTGTTGACATTAATGACAACACTTACTGCTTATACTTGCAATAGTTTCATTAAGGCTGGCCTAATTGAGATTATTTTAGGTCATGGATGGTATAAATGCAAGATGAAGTTTGAGTGGAGTAAGGTAGAGAAGAACATGCAAATATGATCAAGGGTGGTGAATTGAGTGTGAGATTAAATGTTTGACTCTTGGATGCAGTGAGCAGAAGGTGTCTACATTTCAGTCTGCTTGAAGTTACTAGAGGCAGTGAGCTAAAGGTTGCAATGTTGGTTTTTTCCTTCGTTATTGTCCCTGATGCTCAAACACACATCATGGATATTGTGGATGTTGTTTTTTGTGGACTCCTATGATGGTATTTGTGACAGATGGATATTTTGGATGTCATTTTTGTGGACTTCTCTGATGGTATTTGTGACAGTTCGATACATGATATGATATTGACAATTTGATCTCACAAGTCTCCCTTCAGGAAACACATTCAGGAAACTCATTTCGTTGATGATTGTTACAGGTTTTGATCATACAACAATATCAAGTATTGATGTATTGTTGGTCAGCACTATGTTTTTTAATTGGCTTTTCATTATTATTCCAACTATCCTTGGTCTTGGATTCATGTTTCTTATTGCTCAGATTGACTTCTTTTATAAGACATTTTTGTGCACTAATGTCTTGTTTAGTGTATTGGTTGGCTTCTCTAATCAGATTTACATTCCTTATGGTGAAGCTTTATTGTTGTGCCATTTGGCACACATGGCAACAGTTGTTATGTCTATCATTGAGCTAAAGTCTATGGTTTGAAAAGTTGTTCACCATAGTTGAATATAGTAACACTACATGTTACCTAAACTCTTCAACGGCATATTCTTAAAAGTTATTCACCTGAATAGGTTTATTAAGTTACTTATGGGAAAATGCAAGGTACTTGTCACCAGTTTTCCTAGGGTTACCAGAAGATCCGGTTATATGATCACTAGTAAACAAAAAAAAAAAAGAGAAAGGGTGTTCTATGTTTTATTTCTTCATTCGATATGAGTTGAGCTTTGGTTATGCATTTTGTATTTAGGGTTCCATACCCTACGCAACAATGATGAGGAGAACATGGTTTGATTTCCACGGTAATTAGGTTAACTTCAGGGCAGGTGATTCTGTTACGATTTTCCTTCATTTTTTCTGTTAGATATCTTTGTCAATGGCAGTTATGATTACTCTTGCATATGGTTTCATTTTGATAGTTCTAAGCTATCATGAAAGAGGAAATGTTTTTGAGATATGTTTTTTTGTGTAAACAATATATACTTTTTTTTTTCTGCCGCTAGAAATCTATGGGTTATGCAAGGTGAATTAGAGTTTATGTTGGGAATTAAGGTGTCTCAACCTTTGCAAATTCTTAATGTTGTATTTATTTATCCCATGTTGAGTTGGCATAGTCAGCACCTTGTGTATATGCAGCAGGGTAAATTTTGGTGACTTTGGCACCCACGGTTTCCCCCTTGAATAATTAACGGATTCTATGACAGCTATAGAGCATCTGTCATAACCTATCTTGGGACCAGGTGCCCACTTCAGGATAGGATGTTGGACAAGTGTCCTTAGGCGTGGGTTTTGGGGCATGAGTCCAAGATGGACGCCCATCTCTAGAAGGTTCTATATTTGCCTTGTAAACTCTATATAAACAGGTGCTTGGATGGGAGATAGACAACTTTGGTACAAGTACTGTTATGCTACCAGAATATCTCTAGATTCAACATTCGAAGACTCCTGAAAGAGCATTGGCTCTGAAACTGTATTGTAATCTGTTATTGTTTACTATAATACATTTGAGCTATGTTTTGGAGTGTGGTGTTTTTCACCCATAAGGGTTTTCCCCACGTATATCTTGTCTCTCTCTCTCTTCTGTCTACTTTCTGTGTGTATGTGTATTGCTGCAATATCTCTGTTAGATGTTCTATGTTACTGCAGTTGTAAGAATTAAATTGAATTTGCATACATCTCTCTTCATTAGATTAGTGTAGGAAGCAATTTCTGCACACCTAGCTTCCTTTTAGTTTCAACTCTAGTTAGGGTTTCAAAACGAAAAGTTTTTCTTCTTAAATGAATTAAATGGCAGAGTTTTGCGGCTTTATTACATCATTTTGTGACAACCCTGGTTAGGGTTTTGTTAAAGACATTTCATGTTTATAGATATTTACATATTTCTGGTTACATATTCCATTTAGTCATGATCGATAACTATTGGTAAAATGGGTTTTTTCCACAACAAAACTGTGTGAAACTATGTGACAGTTATGGAACCTCCAGAAATTAGTTTTTACCTGAAACACAGAGACATGGATTTGTTATTTTCTTGTACATGTTATAAATAGACTACTTATATAGTATGAATAATGTAGAATATACAAGTGTTGTATGTGCATTGTTGATACTATATTAGTAAGGAATGCAGTTAAATAGAGCATCCCTCTGTATGTAAATTTTCTTAAGACAGTCTTGTGAAAGATGCCAGTGAGGCAATATTGTTAGCCAGTGAGGCCTGTAATCAGTGAGATTTTATTCTAAGCCAGTGAGGTACCTTTTTTGAGTGGTTTTATGCCAGGGGCTTTCCACTCAGGACAAATCATTGTGTCATTTCTGTGGTATGCTTTTGATCTGATGTTGAATGTTTCAATTTTCTCTATACAATTATACAGTTTGATTTATCTTATGAGCATATAGTCGATTCTATTAAAAATATCTTGCAAGTCAGAATCTACAATTGTGTTTAAAAGTAAAATTATCCTAGATACTGATTCACCCCCCCTCTCAGTATCTACACCACTCTAACAAGTGGTATCAGAGCCAAACCCTATATTGTTAAGGCCTAATCAGCCTAAGGGATTCCTAGTTGAGTGGGAACCATGTCTTTTCAAGATGGTCTTTCCTCATCCAAGGCACCATTATTTGATGGTACAGATTATGCTTTCTAGAAATATAGAATGACTCATCATATCAAAGCTTTAGGATATGATGTTTGGGAAGCCATTGAAACTAGTTGTACTGTTACAGGCAAACCATCCAATGCTGATGAAAAAAAGGCACTTGACTATGACTCAAAAGCTGCTAGTGCTATTTATTGTGGTTTAACTAATGAAGTTCTAAATAAAGTTATAGAATGTCAAACAGCTAAAAGTATTTGGGATAAACTTTCAAATATTTATGAAGGAGATGAAAGCATTAAAGAGGCTAAGTTACAAGCTCTTAGGGAAAGATTTGAAAGAATGAGAATGAAAGATGATGAAAAGATAGCTGAATATCTGCAAAGAGTCCAGGAAACTGTCAACAGTATTAGAGGACTAGGGGAAAAATTAGAAGAGATAACTGTAGTTAAAAAGGTCTTATGGACTCTAACTCCCAAATATGACTCCAAAACTTCTGTGGTTGAAGATAAAGATCTGAAAACTATAACTATTGATTCTATTCTAGGAGTCTTTACTGCATATGAAATGAGAATGGAAAATGAAAATCCCAATAAAGAAGTTAAAGAAGCTGCTTTTAAAACTATGAAAAAGGAAACTGAAACTAGTCATGAAACTAAAAATATCAGTGAAGATGAATCTATTTTTGTTAGTAAAATCAGAAGAGGATCAGGTAGATATAAAGGAAAATTACCTTTTAAATGCTTCAATTGTGGAAAAATAGGGCATTATGTAGCAAAATGTCCTAATCTAGAGCTTGACAGTGAACAAGAAGATAACAAGAAACAATATAAGAAAAAGTCTTTCAATTTTAACAAGAAAAATACTTTCAAGAAAAGAAGTCTAATTGCTGGAATAACTGATAGCACATCAGAGGAATCCTCTGATGAAATAGATGAAACTCTTTTTATGGCAGCAATTATTGGTTTTCTAGAAGAAGAACAAGTAGAAATGTCTGAAAATGAGGTTGACTTAGAAGGAGAATTAAAATGTACTTTTGGTGAAATTAGAAGATTTAAAAAGGAAAATGGAATGCAAAGCAAGTTAATATCTGATCAAGAAAAAAAAAATTGATTTAAAAGTAAGTCTTGAAGAAAACAGAAAAATACTCTCAGATTCTCAAGAATAGTTAAAATCCAAGGAGGCTGAAATAGTCAAACTTAGAAGAGAACTTGAAATGTGTAATAGCAGTGATAAACTTGCTGATATGCTAGGGAAACAGAAAGAGTATAATGACATGACTGGTCTAGGCTTTTCAAAAGGTCAATGCTCTAATGATAATCAGTTCAAAAGTAAAATGCCTTTTAGATTCATTGGGTATTGTTTTTATTGTTATCAATATGGACATAGAGCAACTGAATGTAAGTTTGTTTTTAGAAGGCAGCTAAATTTTTATGAAAGATAGGACTTTTAATTTTCTAAACAAGATAAGATGTTTCAATTACAAAAACTTGGACATATTGCCAAGTTTTGTAAATCAGATATTGTCTCTTTTACGAAGCAACTCAAAATGAAATGGGTGCTCAAAAACAGCAAGGCTATGATAGTTGAAGTTACATTTCATGCAAAGAAAAATGAAATCTGGGTTATAGATAGTGGATGTTCCGATCATATGACTAGGGATAGAAGTAAATTTATTTCATTTGAAAAATGCACAAGTGGGTCAGTTAAATTTGGTGATGATTATTGTTTATAGATCACAGGAAAAGGTACAGTTCTCTTAGAAAATAACACATCTCTAGAAGATTTTTATTTTGTTGAAGGACTAACTCATAATCTATTGAGTGTAAGTTAAATTTGTGACAATGGTTTTGATGTAGTTTTTACATCACAAGGCTGCAAGATTCTCAAAAATTTAAAACAGGTCATTGCTTCAGGTTTGAGAACTAAAGGTAATATTTATAATTTGCATGGATCTACTAATGAATGCAAAAACAATTTATGCTTTATGAGTCAAATTGAAGAAAGTAAACTCTGGCATAGGAGGTTGGGGCATATAAACTATGATAACTTAGTTAAAATCAGTCATAACAAAAATGTTAGACATATGCCTACTATTTCTAAGCCTAAAAATTTGGTTTGTAAAGAATGCCAACAAGGTAAACAAACAAGAAATGTTCATAAGTCTAAAGAGCAATTTGCTGCAGAACCTCTATAGTTAGTTCACACTAACTTATGTGGTCCAACCAGAACAAAATCTTTGAATGGAAAAAGATATTTTATGTTATTCATAGATGATTACACAAGAATGACTTGGGTTACTTTTTTAAAGCATAAGTCTGAGGCTTTAGAAAAATTTAAGATCTTTAAAAGCATGGTAGAGAGAGAAACAAATTTAAAACTGAAATGTTTAAGGTCGGATAATGGAGGAGAATATACTTCCACTATTTTTCTTGAATATTGTGAAAAACATGGTATAAAAAGATAGTTTTCAGCTCTTAGAACACCTCAACAAAATGGGGTGGCTGAAAGAAAGAATAGGACAGTAAAAGAGATGGCTAGAACTATGCTTCAGGATACTAGACTATCAAATGCTTTTTGGAAAGAAGTAGTTCATACAGTAGTTTATATCTTAAACATGGTACAAATAAGAGTCAAAACCAGGTACACATCCTATGAACTTTGGTATGGTAATACGGCTAATGTATCATATTTTAAAATCTTTGGTAGAAAATGTTATATAAGGAGAGAAGATCATCTAGGAAGTTTTGAATCTAGATGTGATGAAGGGATTTTTCTAGGATACTCTACTCATAGCAAGGCTTATAAATGTTATAATAAGAGGTTAAGGAGAATAGTTGAAAGCTCTAATGTTAAAGTGGTTGAGAATTTGCAGCAAGAACAGCAACCTCAGTTTCAACAAGTTGAAGAAATTATTCAAGAAGAGCCAAGTACAAAAGAAGAGTCAGAAAAATCTGAAGAAGAATCAGATCCTGAAGTTCCACAAAGACAGTCAATAAGTCCTCAAATTAATACTCCTTCTAAAACTTCTATTTATACTCGTAAAATATTGTTACAAAAGAATCATCCAAGTGAACATGTTATTGGTGATTTAGATTCTGGCATACAAACTAGAAGAATAACTACACAAGCAAATCAGCAGGTTCATATTTGTTTAGTGTCTCAACTAGAACCTAAAACCTATGCTAAAGCTAGTCAAGATGACTTGTGGGTTCAGGCTATGTTAGATGAGTTAACCTAGATAGAGAAAAATAACACTTGGGAACTTGTCCCAAGACCAAAAGATAAAAATATTATTGGGGCTAAATGGGTTTTCAGGAACAAACTTGATGAAAATGGAGTTGTTGTTCGAAACAAAGTGAGACTGGTATGTAAGGGTTATTCTTAGATAGAAGGTGTCAATTTTGATGAAACCTTTGCTCATGTAGCTAGACTAGAAGCAATCCGACTATTTCTAGCATATTATGTTTATAAAAATTTTAAGGTTTATCAAATGGATGTAAAAATTGCCTTTCTAAATGGAGACTTAGAAGAGGAGGTTTATATGGATCAGTCGGAAGGTTTTGTTAGCAAGGAAAAACGTCATCATGTTTACAGGTTGAAAAAGGCTCTTTATGGCCTTAAACAAGCTCCTAGAGCTTGGTATGCTAAACTAGACAATCATTTACAGTCACAGCGGTTCACTAGAGGTGGAGCTGATAGTAATTTGTACTTTATGACCAAAAATGATTCCATCTTAATAGTGGTTGTCTATGTGGATGACATTATTTTTGGTAGTGATGATAATGAACTCAGTCTATATTTTCCACAGGTTATGACTACAAAGTTTGAAATGTCAATGTTGGGTGAACTTTCATTCTTTCTTGGTTTACAACTTTCCCAACTCAAAGAAGGTATATTTCTTTCTCAAACAAAATATGCAAAAGAAATGTTGAAACGGTTTCAGATGAATGAGTGTAATCCTGTTAGTACACCTATGGAAACTTGTTGCAAATTAAGTGCTGATGTAGACAAACCTAATATTGATCATACTTTTTATAGATATATGATAGGTAGCTTATTGTATTTGACTGCCACTAGACCTGACATAATGCATGCGGTTTGTCTCATAGCTAGATTTCAATCTGCTCCTAAGCAAGCTCATCTAAATGTAGTAAAAAGAATTTTTAGATATATACAAGGAACTCTTGATTATGGACTTTGGTATTCTAGACATTTAGATTTCACACTGACAACATACACAGATGTCGATTGGGCAGGTAGCCTTGATGAGAAAAAGCACTTCAGGTGGTGCTTTCTTTCTTGGTGGAAGACTAGTTGCTTGGCATAGCAAAAAGCAAGATTCTGTTTCTCTGTCTATAGTTGAGGCTGAATATATTGCAGCCACATCTTGCTGCACTCAGATTCTCTGGATGGTTCAGACTTTGAATGATTACAAGGTTATTGTCTGTAAGCCTATTAGAATTCTATGTGACAATGTCAGTGCCATCAATATCTCTAAAAATCATGTGATGCATTCTCGTACCAAGCATATTGATATCAGATATCATTTTCTTTGTGATAAGGTTCTCCTCAATGATGTCATATTGGACTATGTTTCTTCTGCTGATGAAGTGGCTGATATATTTACTAAGCCACTCCCTAGAGCTACTTTTGAGGGTCTCCGAGATAAGCTTGGGTTCTCTCTTTGTCCTCTCTGCATTAATCTTTCTCCATTCTTGGTTTCAGGGGGAGCTTCTTGTCTATTTTTTTTACCCTGACAATTTTTGGATGATTTCTAGTGTTGTGCAACTCTTAGTATGGTTGATCTATTCTTATGTCTTCCCTTTGTCCTGATGACAAAAAGGGGGAGAAGGATTTGCTGTTGCTGTGTGTTTTCTCAGCATGACCAAAGGGGGAGTATTGTTGGCTTTTTCCTTTGTTGTTGTCCCTGATGCTCAAACACACATGATGGATATTGTGGATGTTGTTTTTTGTGGACTCCTCTGATGGTATTTGTGACAGATGGATATTGTGGATGTCATTTTTGTGGACTTCTCTGATGGTATTTGTGACAGCTGGATACATGATATGATATTGACAATTTGATCTCACAAGTCTCTTTCCAATAAACACATTCAGGAAACTCATTTTGTTGATGATTGTTATAGGTTTTGATCATACAACAATATCAGGTATTGATGTATTGTTGGTCAGCACTGTGTTTTTTAATTGGCATTTCATTATCATACCAACTATCCTTGGTCTTGGATTCATGTTTCTCATTGCTCATATTGACTTCTTTTATAAGACATTTTTGTGCACTAATGTCTTGTTTAGTGTATTGGTTGGTTTCTCTAATCAGATTTACATTCCTTATGGTGAAGCTCTATTGTTGTGCCATTTGGCACACATGGCAATAGTTGTTATGTCTATCATTGAGCTAAAGTCTATGGTTTGAAAAGTTGTTCACCATAGTTGAATATAGTAACACTACATGTTACCTAAACTCTTCAACGACATATTCTTAAAAGTTATTCACCCGAACAAGTTTATTAAGTTACTTATGGCAAAATGCAAGGTACTTGTCACTAGTTTTCCTAGGGTTACCGGAATCTCTGGTTATATGATTACTAGTAAACAAAAAAAAAAAAGAGAAAGGGTGTTCTATGTTTTATTTCTTCATTCGATATGAGTTGAGCTTCGGTTATGCATTTTGTATTTAGGGTTCCATACCCTACACAACAATGATGAGGAGAACATGGTTTGATTTCCATGGCAATCAGGTTGACTTTAGGGCAGGTGATTCTATTATGATTTTCCTTCGTTTTTTCTGTCAGATATCTTTGTCAATGGCAGTTATGATTGCTCTTACATATGGTTTCATTTTGACAGTTCTAAGCTGTCGCAAAAGAGGAAATGTTTTTGAGATATGTTTTTTTGTGTAAACAATATATACTCATTTTTTCTGCCACTAGAAATCTGTGAGTTATGCAAGGTGAATCAGAGTTTCAACTCTAGTTAGGGTTTCAAAATAGAAAGTTTTTCTTCTTGAATGAATTAAATGGCAGAGTTTTGTGGCTTTATTACAACATTTTGTGATGACCCTGGTTAGGGTTTTGTTAAAGACATTTCATGTTTATAGATATTTACATATTTTTGGTTACATATTCTGTTTAGTCATGATCGATAACTGTTGGCAAAATGGGTTTTTTCCACAACAAAACTATGTGAAACTATGTGACGGTTATGGAACGTCCAGAAAGCAGTTTTTACCTGAAACACAGAGACATGAATTTGTTATTTTCTTGTACATATTATAAATAGACTACTTATATAGTATGAATAATGCAGAATATACAAGTGTTGTATGTGCATTGTTGACACTATATTAGTAAGGAATGTAGTGAAACAGAGCATCCCTCTGTATGTAAATTTTCTTAAGACAGTCTTGTGAAATGCTAGTGAGGCAATATTGTAAAGCCAGTGAGGCCTATAATCAGTAAGATTTTATTCTAAGCCAGTGAGGCACCTTTTTTGAGTGGTTTTATGCCAGGGGCTTTCCATTCAAGACAAATCACTGTCATTTTATTTATGTGGTATGCTTTCAATCTGATGTTGAATGTTTCAATTTTCTCTATACAATTATATAGTTTGATTTATCTTATGAGCATATAGTTGATTCTTTTAAAAATATCTTGCAAGTCAAAATCTGCAATTGTGTTTAAAAGTAAAATGATCCTAGATATTGATTCACCCCCCCTCTCAGTATCTACACCACTCTAGCATGCAGATGGCATAAAGTTGTAGTGGTGGATTTCTCCTATTTCTTTGAGATAGTGAATCTCTCTGTAACAGTCCTCTTCTATTCTTCTCTCTTCTAGATAGTGAGTCCTTTTGGTAGTGAGCCCTTAGCAGTGAGCCTCCTTGTATTCAGTGTTACTATTCATATATATGTGAGCTAATCCTCACTGTGGTTTTTCCCTTCTTGGTTTTTCCACATAAAGATGGTGTTCTTATGTGTTTGAATGTGTTTGCATTGTTGCTTCATATGTTACATTTTGCTAATGCATAATAAGAGTTTGTAATTATATTGAGGGTTTACTGTTCTAATGTACAACTGGTTCACCCCCCTTTGATGCAGAGGAATCCACACTATAACCTTCGCATATAGCATGAATGTCTGCAGACCAACCTCATCATCATCATCTTCGCCATCATCATCATATTCTGCTTTATACTGTCAGCATCATCATGTTTCCTAAAACCAACAGCATCATCATATTTCGGACACTCGTAATTGTCCTCCTGCCGACTACTGTTCATCTCCGCTTTCCTTCTAACATCATCATCATGATGTTCAGCGGGCGCACACATCCTCCTGTTCCACTGTTCATCGGGCTCCGAACTCCATCGTCATCATCATATGCAACACTTCCTTCGTCAGTAGGATATTCAACATCCGGTTGTCCCAAATATCCTGATGACGTTCACCTTCAGCAGCTTACCTTCGATGCTCCGCTACCCGACGACACAAGCAACAGCATCATGATCTGCTTTATCCGGTTCTCTTCGAAACCTCCTGATGACGCTAATACACTTTCTGCCGATGCCGATACTTAACGACAGCAGGATGAACTCGCATAAGGGGATATCTCAATATCCTGATGACGATGACGTCATATCCTGATGACGATGATGTCAACCAATATCCTGATGACCTCTTCAACACTTAGCCAAAAACACGAACTTTCTCTTCCGCATCTACTCGTGATATGCGGATGATTGGCACTCCCGATATGATGATCCTGATGCCGATACACTCGTCGGCTCCTCCTGCTGATGATCACCCCGACGAACTTGCACCTCATGCAAACGACATCATCATGCTGATCTCCCCCACTTATCCGGATGACGATGTCCAAACTGTCTGCAGGATATTTGCAGAAATATCCTGATGATGCCGTTTTGGCGAACTTCTTCAGTTAGCGAAATCTCACTTCGCCGATCCACCCGGGATGACCTGATCCAACTCAGGGTGATCTTCCAACTCAGTCAGCTTATCAACTTGACCTAGCACATGAGGATGCTAGGGTCTTCAACATCTCTTGACCGCGATCCTGCACACCTGCATGCAAACAGAAAACAATCTACAATCTAACCTACTGTACTTTGCCATTCCACCGATCAGATGAGTCAACCGGTGGAATGGATCAGGAAATCCATGCAACCACTCAAACCAGCAGATCGATTACACAAAGGAGATCAAACAGAAACGAAACAGGATCTTTATTGATTCAAAGATGCAATACAATATGATGTTCCTCACACAGAACACTCAACCTCCTCTGCGCAATACAATACTAGACTGTCGATCCATGATCTACAATCAACCGATCTCATGCTTATAAAGACTTTCCTATGAGTACTACTGACCCGACTCCAAGCGGCTGGGAACTCTCCAAGCGGCTGGGAGATCCCACCAAACATACATCATGACAGCTGTTACAACTAACTAGCTAAAAATAGCAAAAGCCCGGTCAGCATGATCTTATCATGATCAGCTTGACCTTATTACATGCAACTGGTCTTAACAGACCTTCTTGGAAACACAAACAAGACCTAAACTACTAACTGCCTTATCATGACCAGCTGTCAGGTAGGTGCTCCTGCACCATACTCCCCAACAGAAAAGAACTCATGTCTCATGAGTTGAGTATGTGGAAGTCTTCCACCTCTACACTTTGCCTTGTCAATAGTCTGACCTGCTCCAGCTTTGTCTGCTGCTGTCTCTTGGCTGCTCCAAGACTTCTGAACTGTAACTTGCTTTCTGGCAAGTAAATCCTCAAGTCTGTTGATGTAGGCCCTTCTCAGGTTGTCTCTGTGTTTGTCAGATTGTCTGACCAGAACCTCTGGCTGAACTGCCTCTGTGGTGTTCAACTGTATCTTCCTGTCAATCTTCATAGGACAAGCAATAGTCCCAATGATGACAACATCCTTGTCATTCTTCTCAACTGGTTGCTGTTTGCACCCCTGTTTCTGAACCTGCTGCTGACCTCTGTCAGTCACAACTGAAACTGTCTTCAGCTTGTTGTCTGTAACAACTCCCTCTCCTGCAGTATCCTGAACTGCCTTTGTGCCTGCTCCTCTAGGCATCTGCACAAATTCCTTCTTTCCCATCAAAATGATTTGAGCTGCCTGCTGTACTGCAGCTTTTGCCTGCAATGGCATCAACTTAATAATCTTCCCATCCTTCTTGATGGTATAGGTATTAGCATACCCATCATACAGTACCCTTCTGTCAAATTGCCATGGTCTACCCAACAGTAGGTGACAACATTCCATAGGCAATATATCACACAAAATCCTATCCTGATATGGCCCAATCTGGAAATCCACATATGCCTGTTCAGAGACAAAAAGTGATTGACTATCACTCACCCAAGATGCCTGGTAAGGGTGTGGATGTGGAATCCTTTCCAGCTTCAGTTTATCCACCATCTCCTGAGATACCATGTTGTCTGTTGAACCAGTGTCAATGACAACCTTACATACCTTACCTTTGCTCTTACATGTGGTTTTGAAAAGAGCTCTTCTTTGCACCAGATCCTTTGATGCCTGCAAACTAATTCTCCTTAACATCAATGATTCTCCACTCTCTGGATATCCAAAATTCTCAGGACCTTTGTTTGAACTCTGTGCACTTTCTTCCCCTTTTTCTTCCTGTACCAATTGTACTCTCTTGTCACTTGTTCTATCATTTCTGGATGATGAACCTTTGTTTTCTGGACATTTGAAAGATGGATGACCAAACTCTCCACAGGTGTAACACTTTCCTGAAAATGTAGTAGAACCTCTACCACCTCCAAATCTTCCTTTATTACCTTTCCATCCACCTCTGAAATCAGACTGTCCCTGTCCTTTACCAGTGTCTTCTTGAACCTCATTGGTTTGCTTTTGTGCAGGGGCTGCTCCTCTTCCCCTATTGTTTCCTCTTCCTCTCATGGACTTATCATGTCCTCTATTCAGCTTTTCTTCAATCCTGATTGCCATTTGATAACAATCCTCCACATTCTTAGGGTTAGCTAAAACTAACTCATCCTGTATGTTAAACCTCAAACCAGCCAAGTACCTAGCCACCTTTTCTACCTCATTCTCATGATGACCAGATCTCATACTCAACAGATAAAATTCCTCAGTATATGATTTCACATCCCTGTCTTTCTGCTTTAAAAATTGCAGCTTCTTAAACATCTGGATTTCATAATCCCTTGGCAAGAATTTACCCTTGATCCTTGCTACCATCTTATCCCATGAAGTGATCTTAGACTTCCCTTGTTTCCTTCTCTCAGATTGTACATAATCCCACCATACCAAAGCATGACCTCCTAACTTGGTCTTTGCAATCTTGACTTTCTGATCCTCAGCAACATCTTCACATTCAAAGTGATTATCCAGTGCAGCAATCCAGTCCAACAACTCATCTTCATTCAAGCTTCCAGTATATTTGGAAACATCAACCTTTACCTTAGGTTTTTCACTCTGCACTGCCTTTAACAGTTTTGCCAACCTCTGGTCTTCAGCATCCAGATCTTCAGCTACCTCTTCATACTCTTCAACAGTATCTGCATCTTCTTCAGACTCACTGTCTTCCACTTCCCTCTTTTTGTTCTTTTCCAGGGCTGTCAGCCTGGCTTGAAGTGCTTCAGCAAGCTCCTTCATCTTCCTCATCTCTCTAGCATGTTTCTCCTTCATCTCCTGCAATTCCCTTGCAGTACCACTACCTTTAGGAGGCATTTTGTCAACCTCTCAATCAACACACAACACAATCAACTCTATCTCTACCTCTGCCCTTGCGGTGACAGAATCAACACACAACAGCCCAGACCTTTTGCTGAGCTCTGATACCACTATGATGCAGAGTAATCCACACTATAACCTTCGCATATAGCATGAATGTCTGCAGACCAACCTCATCATCATCATCTTCGCCATCATCATCATATTCCGCTTTATACTGTCAGCATCATCATGTTTCCTAAAACCAACAGCATCATCATATTTCGGACACTCGCAATTGTCCTCCTGCCGACTACTGTTCATCTCCGCTTTCCTTCTAACATCATCATCATGATGTTCAGAGGGCGCACACATCCTCCTGTTCCACTGTTCATCGGGCTCCGAACTCCATCGTCATCATCATATGCAACACTTCCTTCGTCAGCAGGATATTCAACATCCGGTTGTCCCAAATATCCTGATGACGTTCACCTTCAGCAGCTTACCTTCGATGCTCCGCTACCCGACGACACAAGCAACAGCATCATGATCTGCTTTATCCGGTTCTCTTCGAAACCTCCTGATGACGCTAATACACTTTCTGCCGATGCCGATACTTAACAACAGCAGGATGAACTCGCATAAGGGGATATCTCAATATCCTGATGATGATGACGTCATATCCTGATGACGATGACGTCAACCAATATCCTGATGACCTCTTCAACACTTAGCCAAAAACACGAACTTTCTCTTCTGCATCTACTCGTGATATGCGGATGATTGGCACTCCCGATATGATGATCCTGATGCCGATACACTCGTCGGCTCCTCCTGCTGATGATCACCCCGACGAACTTGCACCTCATGCAAACGACATCATCATGCTGATCTCCCCCACTTATCCGGATGACGATGTCCAAACTATCTGCAGGATATTTGCAGAAATATCTTGATGATGCCGTTTTGGCGAACTTCTTCAGTTAGCGAAATCTCACTTCGCCGATCCACCCGGGATGACCCGATCCAACTCAGGGTGATCTTCCAACTCAGTCAGCTTATCAACTCGACCTAGCACATGAGGATGCTAGGGTCTTCAACATCTCTTGACCGCGATCCTGCACACCTGCATGCAAACAGAAAACAATCTACAATCTAACCTACTGTACTTTGCCATTCCACCGATCAGATGAGTCAACCGGTGGAATGGATCAGGAAATCCATGCAACCACTCAAACCAGCAGATCGATTACACAAAGGAGATCAAACAGAAACGAAACAGGATCTTTATTGATTCAAAGATGCAATACAATATGATGTTCCTCACACAGAACACTCAACCTCCTCTGCGCAATACAATACTAGACTGCCGATCCATGATCTACAATCAACCGATCTCATGCTTATAAAGACTTTCCTATGAGTACTACTGACCCGACTCCAAGCGGCTAGGAACTCTCCAAGCGGCTGGGAGATCCCACCGAACATACATCATGACAGCTGTTACAACTAACTAGCTAAAAATAGCAAAAGCCCGGTCAGCATGATCTTATCATGATCAGCTTGACCTTATTACATGCAACTGGTCTTAACAGACCTTCTTGGAAACACAAACAAGACCTAAACTACTAACTGCCTTATCATGACCAGCTGTCAGGTAGGTGCTCCTGCACCACCCTTCTTAGTTGTCATGTGCATACTAATAGTTTCATCTTCTAACAAAAGAGATGACTATGACTTTAAAGGATGTGTATAGGATACTGAGACTACCTGTGCATGGTGAGACAGTTAGGGTCACAGAGCAGAGGTCTGAGGACTACACTCAGGCGAGCTAGTTATACTACCTTGTGTTAGGAATTGCATGCAGAAGATATCAATTAAATACAAATAAAGATTAAATAGAGGAATGGAAATACATAGACATAATAATAGCAAGACACAAGTTTTAACGTGGTTCACCCAAACCCGGGCTACATCCACCAATAGAGAGTCTAATATTATTTTCCAGTAAATCAAACTAATTACAACCAATAATCCTTGCAACTCAATACCAATACAAAATGCTACAATACAATATCAATGAGAAACCCTAACCCTTAACCACTTTTATCAAGCCTTATGTCAGTTACAAAAATAGGGTTTTTTATGTCGACCAATAGAAAAAATAACTCCTGACGCCTTTATAAAATAATAGGCAACTTTTGCTTTGGGAGCATTGTCCCCAGACCCCACCGTGGGCTCTGCCCCCAGGCTCCCATTGTGGGGATGGCCCCCCTGAGCATCATAGGAGGGGCTCTACCCCTGCACTACCCGGTTAAATAATTTGGGGGGAAACTGTGACGATAAAAGTGGGGAAAATTTAACCTCTGAGTCTAATTAGGCTCCATATAACAACAATCTCCCACTTGGAGACTGATTAGACTCCACAACATATCATCTCCCACTTGGAGACTAATCATAACACCGCTAAACATGTAACTCACACTGGAAATAAGTACCCTGGACCTCGTTGGAACTAGAAATTTCCAGTCAAATTTTTCAAAACTTTTTAAGTACCCAAAAATTTCATGAATCTGGTGCTCTGAAACTTAGGCAATTGCTGGACATAGATATCCTTTCATCAGAAAATGGTACCATGAATATCCTGAACAATTCTCTTATGGATGACTGCTTGCATCTCTGCCTGACCTGTAGTTATGGACCAACACCAGATGGCAATTCTTTTAATTTCATTGCTAACCAAACACCAGTTGGATCATACATGGATCCAAGCACTTTTCCACACTCAACTGCATTAGTTGGAACTGAACCAGAGCAAATGAATTTTGCTGGTAATAGTGGGGTTAGATGTTTAGAAGAAAATAGTAATAGTCGGGCAAATCATATCATGGAAGGCAGAAGAGTATTCTGCAAGAGAAAAAATGCAGAAAATATTTCAGGTTCATCTTTGGATCCCAATCCATCTTCTCAGTGGAATGAAGCTAACCTCAGGTTTACAATTCCTCGAAGGCCGAACATGGGTAATAGTTTAAGTATTTTTGTGCCTGTTGCCACGGCAACACTTCCTGATGAAAGGCCATTGGAAGAACCTATTATAACTAGGCTTGGGGCTGGTTTAAATGATGTCACTTTTGATTATAGCTGTGGATTTTTAGTGGTTGGGAAACCAGACAGTTCTCAAAGAAATGTTCGACTGAGATTTAGTTCAACAGACCATCCAGAGGCAAATTTTCCTCCGATATGGCCATTGGGGAGTGCTGGAAGAGCTCTGCCTAACTTACAACCTCATTCTTCTCATTCTAGACATGTACTCTCCAGCAACCTGTCTGCAGATACAGGTCCAGCGAGCTAGAAGTGGTGGCCCACTGCGCCAACCCAGTATATCTCGTGCATCATCTAGCATTCAAAGGAATTTGCATTCACTTGGAAGGAATGATAATTCTTCTTTGCCAAGAGCAGGCAATCCTATATCTGGTGCTGTGAGGGAAGCTTCATCTTCTATGCAGGAAGAAACAAGCTCAAGGAATATGAGGATGGGAAATACAAATAATGCTTGGCTTGCTGCAGGTACAAAAACTAGGCCGGAAAACCATGATTTTGGAAGTTGGACACTGATAAACTGAAACACAAATGAACCTCAAAGCGACACTTCAATGTTACATCCTACACCGGTCATGCCTTGGGACCCACAGCACGTCCCACTAACACAAGCACCTAGGAGGAGTGCTGGTAGTCTTCAAGGGTTTGGGTCATCTTCTATTAGCAGGTCTTCTCAAAGTGGTCATATTCATCCTTCTCGAATTGTTAGTTTCTCTTCCTCATCAGAGAATCTTCTGCGACCACGAACTGGTTCCCAAGGCCCACAATATTTTAGATCAGCATTATTGATGGAATGCCAAGGTAATGGAATCTTGGGTGTTCCCTTTGGATCACTACAAGCATTTGCAGTTGAAGGTGATGGACGCAACAGATTAATGTCTGAGATTCAGAATGTATTGGAACTTATACAAAGAGGTGAAACTTTGAGATTTGAGGATATACTTATTCTAGATCAATCAACATTTTACAATGCGGCTAACATTCATGATCAGCACAGGGACATATGACTTGATGTAGATAACATGACCTACAAGGAATGTGTGCCCTAACTAAGGTTCAACTTGAACATTGATTTTAACAAAGGGTGAATTCAAACGAAGATTTTAATGTGACATTAAAGATATGGAAAGCTAGTGCCAAAGGATAGTGATAACACTAAAAATTACGAGATCTTAAAAGTTTAAAATCCAAGTGTCTCAAGGATCGGAAAGCATTTGTTAATCATGCTCAGAACGTAGTCTAGGAGAAGGAGAAGTCCTAAAATGAAACCCTAATATTGAGGAATTTCCACTATGCTTACCTCGCACCAACCAATAACTCACGGAACTGCTGTATAGAAGTCTTTTTCTCCATAAACATCATTGGAATTCTCAGGAATACAACAGCAATGAGTTAGCATATATATTTACAAATCCAAGAATGGGTCCTTGATTAGTTTGAGGTGATTATCTAAATATGGTAGAATCAAATATAGTGCATATAAGCATAAAACAATACGCTTGAGTATGCATGTGCAAGAATAAGAGAGAAAAGGAACAGAACATACAAATAGAAATAATTGTAAATTTCTATCAGTTGAAGAAAGAGTTAATTAAATCTACTAAGGATGAATGAATGTGATAAAGAATGATACGATGTTGAAATGTTTTCACCAAAATATGAATGGCAAATCATTTTACTTGAGGATATGATCAAATTACCAAATGAAGATTTTATAATCAAATTTATTTTTGCTTGGAGATAAAATATTTTCCGGAATAAATTAACCAAGTGGTAATCTTTTTTCAAGTGCATATAAAGGTTGGTAAAATATTTTGCTGAGGAGTAATAGTTTTTGAATTAATTTTGTCCAACTTAAGTGAAAGATATGCGGGTTAATACAAATGAAAAATAATAATTAACGGAAGGTAAAGAGGAATAATAATTATTATTTTCATGAAGGTTATTGTCAAACCCTAATTAAGGGTAATTATTTTCACAACAAATATGAAAAATATAACTAGCAAATGTGAAAATAAAGATTAATGGCCAAAGAAGAAATAAAATAATTATTTTATTTTCTTCACGATGATACTATAATGAAGGTTAATATGGAATATTTTGTTTTCTGCCAAAGGCATTCAACATAAAGGAAAAGAAGTTATGGATTTCTATGGAAAGGATAAAACCCTAAATACATGAGCGAATATACAATGGAAGTAAGGAAACTATACCACACGCCACAGGTCCTAAGGATTACCTCAATGTAAGTTGTATGTTTATATATGATTTATATAATAAATGATTTGATTTTTTTTTGCAGGATTATGATTAATATAATAAAGTGATTTCAAGAAGAGGATCGAATTAATGGAAGACAAAATGTTTCAAGCTGGAGATGAAAGAATGCAGGCAGATGACTAATTATTTTCTTATCAAGTGAAACCATATATCTATTATATCAGTTATTTAAACTGCAAAATGAATGTAACGGGTCTGAGGCTTGTTGCATCTCTTTAAATAGAGATCCCAGGACCTGGAATAGGGGGTTAGAATTAGTTTAGAAATAGATATTTTTACAAAAAGACAATTAAAACATTTTAGGATTAGATTAGGTTAGATTTGATGCAATCTGATGCAAATTTGATCCTTCTATGCAAATTTCATTCTGAGAAAGGCTATGCTGCATGATACATTCTGAGCTAGCAGTCGAGGATTCAAATTCAAAATCCATTGTGATGGTATGATCTGTTTGTTGTTTTTAATTTAATCAATTTAATTATCTCCATGTCATTCATTTTCTGATTATTCAATTTGAATGTGTTAAGGATATGTTCAAATTGTCTGGTTACATTTGCTAATTCAGTATATTTGATTTGATTGGTTTCTCAAGTAGAATTAAATCCTTTCTCATCAATTATAGTAATTGGTGCAGGAGCACCTACCTGACAGCTGGCCTCCATGAGGCAGTTAGTTTGTTTTGAGTCTTGTTAATGTTTTCAAGAAGGTTTGATAAGACCAATGCATGTAATAAGGTCATGTTGACCATGCTTTGCTATTTTTAGCTAGTTTGTTAAGACAGTTGTTATGCTGTAGGTCCGGTTGGATCTCCCAGCCACCTGGAGAGATTTCCTAGATGCTTGGAGTCAGGTCAGTAGTACTCGCAAGAGATCCTATTTATGCATGAGGATCGGTTGGTTTTAGATCATCGAGTCAGGTTGCACAGAGTGAGACAGAGAGAGAGAGACTGATCATTGTATTGCATCTTTTGAAATCAAATAAGAGATCCTGTTTGTGTTCATTTTCTGTTTGGTCTCCATTGTGTGATCGATTTGCTGTTTTGGTGGTTTCATGGATTCGCTGATCCATTCCACCGGTTGATTCGTCGAATCGGTGGAATGGTCATGTACAGTAGGTTAGGGTTTAGTCTGCATTTTGTGTTCATGCAGGTGTGCAGGATCGTCGTCAAGAGGTGTTGAGAACCCTAGCATGGGTATGTGCTAGGTCGTGTTGATTGTTAGAGTTTGGAAGATCACCCTGAAAGCAGATCGGGTCATCCCAGGAGGTTCGGCGGATCGAAATTTGCTAAGGTTGGAAGTTCGTCAAAATGGCATCATCAGGATATTTCTGCGTGTATCCTGTAGTTACTTCGGGCATCATCCGAGTAAGTGGAGATGAGCATGATGCAGTCGATTGCATAAAGTAAATGTGCATTGGGGTGATCATCATCAGGTGTTGCCGAGGAGGAGCGCATCGGCATAAGGTAGAAGATCGGGTTGATAAAGTCATCGCGGGCCGATAATGTTAAGTTTGGCCAACAGCAGGATATTGAAGGAACTGCATGTGACGTCATCGTCATCAGGATATTCGTCATCAGGATATCGAGCAGCAGGATATTGAGGGAGCTGCATGTGACGTCATCGTCATCAGGATAATCGTCATCAGGATATCGGGGTGACGTAAGCATCGAAGGAAAGGTGCATGAGGTTGTTGTCATCAGGATATATGGGAGGAACCGGATGTTCTTTATCCTGCTAATGAACATGATGTTGAACATCATGATGCTGAAGAAAGCGTTTGGCGGTGAGATGAACAGTGAACGTCAAGAGGATGTTTGCGCTTGCCGAATATGATGATGCTACCGATAGTCGAATATGATGATACTGTTGACATGCGAAAGGGCGAAGGCTTGTCTGCAGGAGGATATCGGTCGGCAGAGTAAATATGATGATGCTGATAGTGTTGAAGAAAATATGATGATGATGATGATGAAGGGTTGCGGACATCCATGCTGTATGTCAAGGTTTTAGTGTGGAAGCCTCTGCATCATAGTGGTATCAGAGCTCAGCAAAAGGTCTGGGCTGTTGTGTGTTGATTCTGTCACCGAAAGGGCAAAGGTAGAGTTGATTCTGTCACTGAAAGGACAGAGGTAGAGGAGTGAGAGGTTGACAAAATGCCTCCAAAAGGTAGTGGTACTGCAAGGGAATTGCAGGAGATGAAGGAAAAACATGCCAGAGAGATGAGGAAGATGAAGGAGCTTGCTGAAGCACGTCAAGCCAGGCTTGTAGCCCTGGAAAAGAACAAAAAGAGGGAAGTGGAAGACAGTGAGTCTGAAGAAGATGAAGCTGCTGTTGAAGAGTATGAAGAGGTAGCTGAAGATCTGGATGCTGAAGACCAGAAATTTGCAAAACTGTTAAAGGCAGTGCAGAGTGATAAACCTAAGGTAAAGGTTGATGTTTCCAAGTATAATGGAAGTTTGAATGAAGATGAGTTGCTGGATTGGATTGCTGCACTTGATAATCACTTTGAATGTGAAGATGTTGCTGAGGATCAGAAGGTAAAGATTGCAAAGACCAAGTTAGGAGGTCATGCTTTGGTATGGTGGGATTATGTACAATCTGAGAGAAGGAAACAAGGGAAGTCAAAGATCACTTCATGGGATAAGATGGTAGCAAGGATCAAAGGTAAATTCTTGCCAAGGGATTATGAAATTCAGATGTTTAAGAAGCTGCAATTTTTAAGGCAGAAGGAAATGGATGTGAAGGCATATACTGAGGAGTTTTCTAAGTTGAGTATGAGATCTAGTCATCATGAGAATGAGGTAGAAAAGGTGGATAGGTACTTGGCTGGTTTGAGATTGAACATACAGGATGAGTTAGTTTTAGCTAACCCTAAGAATGTGGAGGATTGTTACCAAATGGCAATCAGGATTGAAGAAAAGATGAATAGGGGACAAGATAAGTCCATAAGAGGAAGAGGCAGTAATATGAGGGGAAGAGGAGCAGCCCCTATAACAAGGCAAACCAATGAGGGTCAAGAAGACACTGGTAAAGGACAGGGATAGTCTAATTTCAGAGGTGGATGGAAAGGTAGTAGAGGCAGATTTGGAGGTGGTAGAGGTTCTACTACATTTTCAGGCAAGTGTTACACCTGTGGTGAGTTTGGTCATCCATTTTTCAAATGTCCAGAAAGCAAAGGTTCATCATCCAGAAATGATAGAACAAATGACAAGAGAGTACAACTTGTGCAAGAAGAGAAAGTAGAGCAAAGTGTGCAGAGTTCAAACACTTATCAAGGAGATAGAGTTCCTGACAATTATGCATATCCTGAGGATGGAGAAGCATTGATGCTTAGGAGAATTAGTTTGCAGGCATCAAAGGATATGATGCAAAGAAGAGCTCTTTTCAAGACCACATGCAAGAGCAAAGGTAAAGTATGTAAGGTTGTCATTGATACTGGTTCAACAGACAACATGGTATCTCAGGAGATGGTGGATAAACTGAATTTGGAACGGATTCCACACCATCACCCTTACAAGGCATCTTGGGTGAGTGATAGTCAATCACTTTTTGTCTATGACCAGGCATATGTGGATTTTCAGATTGGAGCATATCATGATAGAGTTTTGTGTGACATTTTGCCCATGGAATGTTGTCACCTACTCTTGGGTAGACCATGGCAATTTGATAGAAGGGTACTGTATGATGGGTATGCTAATACCTACACCATCAAGAAAGATGGGAAGACTATTAGGTTGATGCCATTGCAGGAAGCAGCTGCAGTACAGGAGGCAGCCAAAATCATTTTAGTAGGAAAGAAGGAATTTGTGCAGATGCCCATAGGAGTAGGCATAAAGGCAGTTGAGGACACTGCAGGGAAAGGAGTTGTTAAGGACAACAGGTTGAAGAAAGTTACAGTTTTGACTGATAGAGGTCAGCAGCAGGAGCAGAAACAGGTTTGCAAACAGCAACCAGTTGAGAGGAATGACAAGGATGTTGTCATAGTTGGGACTATTGTTTGTCCTATAAAGGTTGAAAGAAGGACAGAGTTGAACATTACAGAAGTTCAAGAGGCAGTTCAGACAGAGGTTCTGGTCAGGCAACCTGACAAACACAAGGTATGTAAGAGAAGGGCCTACATTGACAGGCATGAGGATTTACTTGCAGGAAAGCAAGTTACAGTTCAAAAGTCTTGGAGCAGCCAAGAGCCAGCAGAGGACAAAGCTGGAACAGGTCAGAACACTGACATGACAAAGTGTAAAGGTGGAGGACTTCCACATCCAAACTCATGGGACATGAGTTCTTTTCTGTTGGGGAGTATGGTGCAGGAGCACCTACCTGACAGCTAGCCTCCATGAGGTAGTTAGTTTGTTTTGAGTCTTGTTAATGTTTTCAAGAAGGTCTGATAAGACCAATGCATGTAATAAGGTCATGTTGACCATGCTTTGCTATTTTTAGCTAGTTTGTTAAGACAGCTGTTATGCTGTAGGTCCGGTTGGATCTCCCAGCCGCCTGGAGAGATTTCCCAGCCGCTTGGAGTCAGGTCAGTAGTACTCGCAAGAGATCCTATTTATGCATGAGGATCGGTTGGTTTTAGATCATCGAGTTAGGTTGCACAGAGTGAGACAGAGAGAGAGAGACTGATCATTGTATTGCATCTTTTGAAATCAAATAAGAGATCCTGTTTGTGTTCATTTTCTGTTTAGTCTCCATTGTGTGATCGATTTGCTGTTTTGGTGGTTTCATGGATTCGCTGATCCATTCCACCGGTTGATTCATCGAATCGGTGGAATGGTCATGTACAGTAGGTTAGGGTTTAGTCTGCATTTTGTGTTCATGCAGGTGTGCAGGATCGTCGTCGAGAGGTGTTGAGAACCCTAGCATGGGTATGTGCTAGGTCGTGTTGATTGTTAGAGTTTGGAAGATCACCCTGAAAGTAGATCGGGTCATCCCAAGAGGTTCGGCGGATCGAAATTCACTAAGGTTGGAAGTTCGTCAAAACAGCATCATCAGGATATTTCTGCGTGTATCCTACAGTTACTTCGGGCATCATCTGAGTAAGTGGAGATGAGCATGATGCAGTCGATTGCATAAAGTAAATGTGCATTGGGGTGATCATCATCAGGTGTTGCCGAGGAGGAGCGCATCGGCATAAGGTAGATGATCGGGTTGATAAAGTCATCGCGGGCCGATAATATTAAGTTTGGCCAACAGCAGGATATTGAAGGAACTGCATGTGACGTCATCGTCATCAGGATATTCGTCATCAGGATATCGAGCAGCAGGATATTGAGGGAGCTGCATGTGACGTCATCGTCATCAGGATAATCGTCATCAGGATATCAGGGTGATGTAAGCATCGAAGGAAAGATGCATGAGGTTGTCGTCATCGGGATATATGGGAGGAACCGGATGTTCTTTATCCTACTGATGAACATGATGTTGAACATCATGATGCTGAAGAAAGCGTTTGGCGATGAGATGAACAGTGAACATCAGGAGGATGTTCGCGCTTGCCGAATATGATGATGCTGCCGATAGTCGAATATGATGATACTGTTGACATGCGAAAGGACGAAGGCTTGTCTGTAGGAGGATATCGGTCGGCAGAGTAAATATGATGATGCTGATAGTGTTGAAGAAAATATGATGATGATGATGAAGGGTTGTGGACATCCATGCTGTATGTCAAGGTTTTAGTGTGGATGCCTCTGCATCAGTAATCTTAGAATGTTGAATGGATTACTAAGTTGATTAATTGATTAGGGTTATTAATTTGTCTCCAGAGTTGATCTAATTTATTATTTTGCAAAGTTAAATGGGTTCTTTCCGGAAAGATTAAAATCCTTTTAATATTCTGCATTTAATACAATTATGTCCTTTGGATTATTAAGAATGAATTAATAATTTCTTCCTTGCACGTTTGTACAAGTTGCAAACAGTTATATGTGCCAATCAGATTGAGTTATTACCTGATACAAGTTATTTGTTTCTGACATCCTAACTCCATTGCCCAAATGGACAAAGCACCAGTCTAATTATTGATTTCTTTACTCTGTTTTATCGCTATAGTTTAGATTCATTTCATGTTAGTTGTTGTTTATTTCTGTTATAATTTAGATTAAATCATTTGCTTTCTTTAGAAATAGTTTACAATATCTCATCTGATTTACAAGTATGCCATTGTAATTGGATAAACTAGCAGCAAACCAACATTAATTTAATCATACAACCTTCTTTGATAATTAAAGGTTCACCCGCCTAGGTTTCAGCACGACCTAAAGCGTAGGGAGAAGTTGCTCGTTAAGGTCAAACTCCAGTCATTGGCTCAAAAACGTTGTGGATTTGACCATAGGGCTTGGTATCCCCTTAGAATCCTCAACCTGCATTTTTGAGACCCAACAAATTGGTGACTCTATTGGGGACAGTTTGCCTAAAAATCTAAAGCCATTTGTTATAGAGTCAAGTCCAAAGTTTTAATTAAAAGACTCCACTGGGTAGAAAAGTATTTTAATTTTCCTCTTCTCACAAGAGGTGGCGACTCTGAAAATAAAATTGATGAAACATGAAAAAATATAACATACCCCCTTTAGATGCATTCTTTGAACTAAAGAGACATGAAGGAGAACCATTAAATGATGGGTATGCAAATAAAAATAATGACTATAACAGCCCACATGATGAGGAGAAGCTTATTGATCAAACTGTTGTTGACCTTGATAGCATGACTGATCAGGAATTACAAATGTATTTAGAATCGGGAGAACAACTCAGGAGATTATAGATGATACAAAAAAACAAAGAACTAGAAAGACAAATACTAGGATTGGATAGACAGCTAGCACAATTGGGCCTCCAGGTACTGGAACCACCGAAACCTATCCCTCCACATAAACAAAGTGGTGATGTCAATTCACATGCACCCTCTCAGAACACCTATGCTCCATATACTCCAAGAGTACCTCATGATCCATACCTTAACCCTATTCAATATAATAAACCACCACAAGGGCCCTAGCTTATAAATGTAAGTAACATTCCTCAATACTATCCACCACTAGGACAACACTATACCTCGCAATACCAGCAATATGTGCCACATCGCAATGCTTACTATCAGTCTTTATATAAGATAGAGTTTTTACCCACCCACCCACTGCCATATATGGATCAGCAGTGTTGGGAGGAAGAGGAAAATAACCAACAGTGTTGGGAAGAAGATGGGAATGAGTATTTGCAATCAGGACAAGATGACGATGAGGAGAAAATATACATGTCTGAGGATAATTTTCAGGTTTGTTCAAATCCATTGTATGATAACATAGTAAAAGAAGATGAGGTGATACTTTACCAAGATATTTCTAAACAAAAATTTCATGTGCATTTAGATCTAAATTATGAGAGGGATGAAGTGCCTTCAGATAACCAAAGTGATGTGTCATCTTGTGAACATGCTGACAAAACAAATGTATCTAATTTTAATGATCTTGAGCATTGTGGTAATGTTGAAAGAGATAAGAAAATGTTGGAAACATGATGGATGAAGAGGCATATTCACTTGACAGTGATCAAATCTCACAGTTACTCACCATAGACTATCAAAAATATGCACATGGGGGTGATTTGAAAGTTTTGTCCATCATACATATGCTTTGACAGTGAGGATACGTTGCATGATAGTAGACCATACGATTGGCGTGAAAGGATAACATCAGGATCATATTCAGTTGAGGTAGAAATGTCTAGTGATTATGAGTTTCATAGCAAAGATTGTCTAGAGATAAGTTCTATCAAACCTTGTAATAATGAAGTCTGGATATCACAGCTATATGAGGAAAATACATATAGTGCTGAAGGTAGTGGTGACAACTTTGAATCTGATATAATACCATTAGATGATGCTAACATTGAAAAAATTGAATATCAAATACAGTTTAATTTTGCCTATTTTTTAGTTCAAATAGAGAATTATCATTTGGGGGATGATAGCGAATATTGTTACTTAAAATATCATGATAAAAATGGGTTTGACCTATCATTTGGGAGTTCTTAGATTACATGTGATTTTCAGATGCATAATCATAAAGAATATAGCAACATCAATGAACCATTGTTAAAAAATATGGATATGTTCAATCATGCAAATCTTAGTAATATGATTAGATTTGTTTCATTACAACGTGATGAAAACAAAGTATATGACAGGGGAAAATATAAACCTCTCTTTTTCTGATGGCCTCAAGCCATTAGTTATGATATGGTTTCTTAGAGCCATATCATTTTAGAGCAAAGAGAATAATTGGACTCTGTCACCCAATGGAGTAAGCACTGGTCTACTCCTCCAGAAATCTAGGATCTTGCTATGCCCACAAGGGGTATACATCCCCAGACGGAGCCTATGTTGGAACTGGAAATTTCCAGTCAAATTTTTCAAAACTTTTTAAGTACCCAAAAATTTCATGAATCTGGTGCTCTGAAACTTAGGCAATTACTGGAAATAGATATCCTTTTGTCAGAAAATGGTACCATGAATATCCTAAACAATTCTCTTATGGATCACTGCTTGCATCTCCGCCTGACCTGTAGTTATGGACCAACACCAGATGGCAATTCTTTTAATTTCATTGCTAACCAAACACCAGTTGGATCATACATGGATCCAATCTCTTTTCCTCACTCAACTGTATTAGTTGGACCTCAACCAGAGCAAATGACTTTTGCTGGTAATAGTGGGGTTGGATGTTTAGCAGAAAATAGTAATAGTCGGGCAAATCATATCATGGAAGGCAGAAGAGTATTCTACAAGAGAAAAAATGCAGAAAATATTTTAGGTTCATCTTTGGATCCCAATCCATCTTCTCAGTGGGATGAAGCTAACCTTAGGTTTACAATTCCTCGAAGGCTGAACATGGGTAATAGTTTAAGTATTTTTGTGCCTGTTTCCACGGCAACACTTCCTGATGAAAGGCCATTGGAAATACCTGTTATAACTAGGCCTAGGGCTGGTTTAAATGATGTCACTTCTAATTATAGGTGTGGATTTTTAGTGGCTGGGAAACCAGACAGTTCTCAGAGAAATGTTCAACTGAGATTTAATTCAACACACCATCCAGAGGCAAATTTTCCTCAGATATGGCCATTGGGGAGCGCTAGAAGAGCTCTGCCTGACTTACAACCTCATTCTTCTCATTCTAGACATGTACTCTCTAGCAACCTGTCTACAAATATAGGTCCAGCAGGAGCCAGTAGTGGTGGCCCACTGTGCCAGCCTAGTATATTTCGTGCATCATCCAGCATTCAAAGGAATTTGCATTCACTTGGAAGGAATGATAATTCTTCTTTGCCAAGAGCAGGCAATCCTATATCTGGTGCTATGAGGGAAGCTTCATCTTCTATGCAGGAAGAAACAAGCTCAAGGAACATGAGGATGGGAAATACAAATAATGCTTGGCTTTCTGCAGGTACAGAAACTAGGCCAGCAAACCATGATTCTGGAAGTTGGACATCGATAAATCGAAACACAAATGAACCTCGAAGCCACACTTCAATGTTACATCCTGCATCGGTCATGCCTTGGGACCCACAGCACGTCCCACTAATACAAGCACCTAGGAGGAGTGCTGGTAGTCTTCAAGGGTCTGGGTCATCTTCTATTAGTAGGTCTTCTCAAAGTGGTCATATTCATCCTTCTCGAACTATTAGTTTCTCTTCCTCATCAGAGAATCTTCTGCGACCACGAACTAGTTCCCAAGGCCCACAATATATTAGATCAGCATTATTGATGGAATGCCAAGGTGATGGAATCTTAGGTGTTCCCTTTGGATCACTACAAGCATTTGCAGCTGAAGGTGACAGACACAACAGATTAATGTCTGAGATTCAGAATGTATTGGAACTTATGCGAAGAGGTGAAACTTTGAGATTTGAGGATATACTTATTCTAGATCAATCAGCATTTTACAATGCGGCTGACATTCATGATCAGCATAGGGACATGCGACTTGATGTGGATAACATGACCTATGAGGAATGTGTGCCCTAAATAAGGTTCAACTTGAACATTGATTTTAACAAAGGACGAATTCAAATGAAGATTTTAATGTGACATTAAAGATATGAAAAGCTAGTGCCAAAGGATAGTGATAACACTAAAAATTATGAGATCTTAAAAGTTTAAAATCTAGGTGTCTCAAGGATCAGAATGCATTTGTTAGTCATGCTCAGAACATAGTCTAGGAAAAGGAGAAGTCCTAAAATGAAACCCTAATATTAAGGAATTTCCACTATGCTTACCTCGCACCAACCAATAACTCACGGAATTGCTATATAGAAGTCTTTTTCTCCATAAACATCACTGGAATTCTCAGGAATACAACAACAATGAGTTAGCATATATATTTACAAATCCAAGAATGGGTCCTTGATTAGTTTGAGGTGATTATCTAAATATGGTAGAATCAAATATAGTGCATATAAGCATAAAATAATACGCTTGAGTATGCATGTGCAAGAATAAGAGAGAAAAGGAACAGAACATACAAATAGAAATAATTGTAAATTTCTATCGGTTGAAGAAAGAGTTAATTAAATCTACTAAGGATGAATGAATGTGATAAAGAATGATACGATGTTGAAATGTTTTCACCAAAATATGAATGGAGAATCATTTTACTTGAGGATATGATCAAATTACCAAATGAAGATTTTATAATCAAATTTATTTTCACTTGGAGATAAAATATTTTCCGGGATAAATTAACCAAGTGGTAATCTTTTTTCAAGTGCATATAAAGGTTGGTAAAATATTTTTCTGAGGAGTAATAGTTTTTGAATTAATTTTGTCCAACTCAAGTGAAAGATATGCGGGTTAATACAAATGAAAAATAATAATTAACGGAAGGTAAAGAGGAATAATAATTATTATTTTCATGAAGGTTATTGTCAAACCCTAATTAAGGGTAATTATTTTCACAACAAATATGAAAAATATAACTAGCAAATGTGAAAATAAAGATTAATGGCCAAAGAAGAAATAAAATAATTATTTTATTTTCTTCGCGATGATACTATAATGAAGGTTAATATGGAATATTTTGTTTTCTGCCAAAGGCATTCAACATAAAGGAAAAGAAGTTATGGATTTCTATGGAAAGGATAAAACCCTAAATACATGAGTGAATATACAATGAAAGTAAGGAAACTATACCGCACACCATAGGTCCTAAGGATTACCTCAATGTAAGTTGTATGTTTATATATGATTTATCTAATCAATGATTTGATTTTTTTTGCAGGATTATGATTAATATAATAAAGTGATTTCAAGAAGAGGATCAAATTAATGGAAGACAAAATGCTTCAAGTCAGAGATGAAAGAATGCAACCGGATGACTAATTATTTTCTTATCAAGTGAAACAATATATCCATTATATCAGTTATTTAAACTACAAAATGAATGTAACGGGTCTGAGGCTTGTTGCATCTCTTTAAATAGAGATCCCAGGACCTGGAATAGGGGGTTAGAATTAGGTTAGAAATAGATATTTTTACAAAAAGACAATTAAAACATTTTAGGATTAGATTAGGTTATATTTGATGCAATTTGATGCAAATTTAATCCTTCTATGCCAATTTCATTCTGAGAAAGGCTATGGTGAATGATACATTCTGAGGTAGCAGTCAAGGATTCAAATTCAAAATCCATTGTGACGGTATCATCTGTTTGTTGTTTTTAATTCAATCAATTTAATTATCTCCATGTCATTCATTTTCTGATTATTCAATTTGAATGTGTTAAGGTTATGTTCAAATTGTCTGGTTACATTTGCTAATTCAGTATATTTGATTTGATTGGTTTCTCAAGTAGAATTAAATCCTTTCTCATCAATTATAGTAATCTTAGAATGTTGAATGGATTACTAAGTATGATTAATTGATTAGGGTTATTAATTTGTCTCCAGAGTTGATCTAATTTATTATTTTGCAAAGTTAAATGGGTTCTTTCTGGAAAGATTAAAATCCTTTTAATATTCTACATTTAATACAATTATGTCCTTTGGATTATTAAGAATGAATTAATAATTTCTTCCTTGCACGTTTGTACAAGTTGCAAACAGTTATATGTGCCAATCAGATCGAGTTATTACCTGATACAAGTTATTTGTTTCTGACATCCTAACTCCGTTGCCCAAATGGACAAAGCACCAGTCTAATTATTGATTTCTTTACTCTTTTTTATCACTATAGTTTAGATTCATTTCATGTTAGTTGTTGTTTATTTCTTTTAGAATTTAGATTAAATCATTCGCTTTCTTTAGAAATAGTTTACAATATCTCATCTAATTTACAAGTATGCCATTGTAATTGGATAAACTAGAAGCAAACCAACATTAATTTAATCATACAACCTGCTTTGATAATTAAAGGTTCACCCACCTAGGTTGTAGCAGGACCTAAAGTGCAAGGAGAAGTTGCTCGTTAAGGTCAAACTCCAGTCATTGGCTCAAAAATGTTGTGGATTTGACCATAGGGCTTGGCATCCTCTTAGAATCCTCAACCTACATTTTTGAGACCCAACAGACCCTGTTGTTCTAATTTTATGTTTTTAGTCTTGAAGACCAACCGAAGTTGAAGAGGAGTTCAATTTCTCCCTTGTCACTTCCTTTGTAAACATATCCGTTGGATTTTCATCTGTATATATCTTTTCTAGCCTTAACTTTCCATCATCCAACACTGATTGAATGAAGTGATACCTCAACTCTATGTGTTTGGTCTTTGAATGCAAGGCAAAATTCTTTGCAAGATGTATTGCACTCTAGATGTCCGTAAACAAATAACTGTTAGCCTATTGTTTGCCCAATTCTTCATGAAATATTGTAGCCAGATCATCTCCTTGCTTGCCTTTGTTGCAGCTACATACTCTACCTCTGTGGTGGATAAAGCAACCACCTTTTACAACCTAGAGATCCAACTCACCATTGTCCCACCTACAGTATAAATATAACCTGTAGTACTCCATCTGGTATCAATATCCCCTACCAAATCTAAGTCTACATAACCTGTTAAATCAGTATTAGAGCCCCCAAAACATAAGTGTTTATTGGATGTGCCTCTCAAATATCTGAGATTCCATTTTACCTCATTCCAATGCTCCAATCCTGGATGACTCATATACCTTCTTATGACTCCTACAGAATGTGCAATATCTGGTCTCATGCATACCATGGCATACATTAAACTTCCTATAGCTGAAGCATATGGTACCTTAGACATTTTTCTTCCTTTTCTTATGTCTTAGGACACATATCCTTAGTCAATTTCAAATGACTAGGCAAAGGTGTGCTGATAACTTTTGCATTCTCCATATGGAATCTCTGCAACACCTTTTCAACATAATCAACCTAAGATAGAGTCAATTTTCTATTCTCCTATCTCTGCAAATTTTCATACCAAGGATTTGTTTTTCTGCCCCCAAATCCTTCATAACAAATGATTGTGCTAACTGTTGTTTTAACTCTTTTATGTGATCCATGTTAGACCCTGCTACAAGCATGTCATCAACATATAAACATAAAATAATGTAGCTGTCATTATCCAACATCTTAAAATAAACACAATGGTCAGACTTACACTGGTTGTAGCCTTGCTTAGCCATAAAACTATCAAATTTCAAATACCATTGTTGAAGTGCTTATTTCAATCCATATAAGCTCTTCTTCAATTTGCACACTAGTTTCTCCTTACCTTTGACCTCAAATCCTTAGGGTTGTTCCATATATATCTCCTCCTCCAAATTTCCATGGAGAAAGGTAGTTTTCACATCTAGCTATTCCAAATGCAAATCTTTAACAACCACAATACTTAAGATAGTACGAATAGAAGTCATCTTAACAATTGGAGAAAAAATCTCATCAAAATCAATGCCCTTTTTCTGTGCAAATCCTCTTACAACTAACCTGGCTTTAAATCTTTTCTTACCTCCATCTTCCTCATTCATCATATAAACCCATTTGTTTGATAAATCCTTTTTACCTATAGGCAACTTACATAATTCTCAAGTCTAATTTTTCAGCAAGGAGTCCATCTCTTCTTTCATTGCAAGCTCCCACTGAACCTTTGTATCCACCTACATAGCTTCATCATACCCTTCCAGTTCACTAGCATCTATTAACAAAATAGAATACAAAGAGGGAGAAAACCTTTCTAGAGGTCTACTTAGCCTTTTTGACCATCTAACATTCACTAGAGTTTAGGTATTTCTTGTTGCTATTGTGGAGCATGAAGAACCACTGGAACATCACTATCTAGAGTATCATTCAGCACCACATAATCTTTTTCTTTCTTCTCATGCTGTTGCAACTGATCTTTGTACAACACCTTCTCATTAAATACAACATCCATGCTTCTCACAATTTTTAGATTTTCAACATCCTAAAGCCTATAACCAAATTCATCAATGCCATATCCAACGAAGATACACTTTTTTGATCTTGTATCTAGCTTGGTTCTATTTTCAGAATCTACATGTGCAAATGCTTCACATCTGAAGGTTTTGAGAAAAGAATAACTCACCTTCTTCCCTGTCCATGCTTGCTCTAGAATACCACAGCCCAAAGGAACTGAAGGACCTCTATTAATTAAATATACAACGGTATCGATAGCCTCTGCCCACATGTTTAAAGGCAGCCCAACATGCAATCTCATGCTCCTTGCACGCTCCATTATTGTCCTATTCATGCGCTCAGCCACTCTATTTTCTTGTGGAGTCTCTGGAACCATTTTCTGCCTACGAATTCCATTAAAGGAGCAATAATCCTCAAATTCTTTGCTGCAATACTCATGACCATTATCAGATCTGAGATATTTTAATCTTTTAACCGTCTCATTCTCAACCAAGCTTCTCCATTTCTTAAATGTTTCAAATACATCAGATTTCTACATAGGGAAATAAATCCAAACCTTCCTAGTTGCATCATCTATGAATGTAACATAATACCAAGAGCCATTGAGAGAAGATACCTAAGCCGGTCCCCATACATCTGTATGCACAAGCTCCAACTTTTCATCTTTCTTTTACTTCCCATCCTTGAGAAAACTAACTCTCTTTTGTTTTCCATACACACAACATTCACAGAAATCCATATTAATACATTTCAAACTTGGTAAAACTTTCTTAGAATGAAGTACCTTCATACCTTTTTCATTCATATGCCCAAGTTTGTTATGCCACAGTGTTGTCTCAGAACCTGCAACAATTGTTTCAGTCTCTTCCTGCAAACCTGCAACAATTGTTCTTGAACCTATTTATTTTTTCTCTACAACAACTAAAATAGAAGGAACAGTATGACCTGTACAAAGATATAAGGTGCCTACTTTCACACCTTTTTCTACTATTAAGGCACCTTTTGAAACCTTCCAATTTTTATTACTGAAAGTAACTATGCAACCTTCATCAGCTAGCTGCCTTGTTGAAATTAAATTCCTACTTAGCCTTGGAACATGTCTTACCTCTTGCAGTAGCCAATGATTCCCATTCTACAACTTAATCTTGATTCTTCCCTTTCCAACAATCTGACAGGATTCGTTATCTCCCAAATAAACCAGCCCAAAATCCCCTTGGACATAATCAAGCAAATAACTTATATGGGATGTAGCATGAAATGAGGCCCTTGAATCTAAAACCCATGAATCATCAGCATTATCTAGGGAAGGAATCAAAGCATCATCTTCAAATTTATTACTTACCATATTTGCCTCCTTATTGCCTTTGTGTTTGTCTCCTTCTTTATTCTTCCAAGACTAGCAATCTTTCTTTAGATGACCTGGTTTTCCATAGTACCAACAATCCTCTTGTCCTCTATATTGGGACCTCTTTCCCTTTGATTTTCTTCGTGACTTCCCATGACCTCCAGAACCTTTTCCTCTCTCTTTTGATCTACCCGTGCTTTTTGAATTCAAAACACTACCTGATGTGGACCCTCCTAAGCTTTTCTATCGCATTTCCTCACTAGGGATAACACCAACAACATTATTTTTTGATTAAACAAACACTTCATGAGAAATACCTTATTTGAGGCTGAGGGTTTTTCATACAATTTAGCCAAAGCTTTCATCAGTTCACTTATTGTCGTCACTTTTGTTATATTGAACACCATAGATGGTGCCAGGCACAACTGAATAGTTCCCAGTGCCTTTCTATCTAGAAGATTCCAATCCTCATTAGTCATTATTGCCAGTTTCTTGGCTATTCCTTCCAATAGCCTCCATAAATTCTTCTGATAGAGATAATCCTCCATCTACATCTTCCATAACTGATAGTTCTACCCATTGAATTTATCTACCTTCAATTTACCCTCGTCTGCCATTGCTCCCACTCAAGCATGAGACTCCCACTCAACCGTGAGACCTTCCTACAAATGATAATCGAACACAACCTCGCTCTGATACCACTTGTTAGGAATTGCATGTAGAAGATATCACTTAAATGCAAATAAAGATTAAGAAGAGGAATGGAAATACATAGAAGTAATAATAGTGAGAGACAAGTTTTAACATGGTTCACCCAAACCTGGGCTACATCCACCAACAGAGAGTCCAATATTATTATCCAGTAAATCAAACTGATTACAACCAACAATCCTTGCAACTCAATACTGCTGCAAAATGCTACAATACAATATCAATGAAAAACCCTAACCCTTAGCCACTTTATCAAGCCTTATGTCGGTTACAAAAATAGGGTTTTTTTTATGTTGGCCAATAGAAAAAATAACTCTTGATGCCTTTATAAAATATTAGGCAATTTTTTCTTCAGGGGTACTACCCCTAGACCCCCATTGCTCTACCCCTCGCACTCCCCCATTAAATAATTTTGGTGGAAACTACGCTGAAAAAAGTGGGGAAAATTAACCTCTCAGTCTACTTAGGCTCCATATAACAACACCTTAGACACACAGTGTCATCAAGCAATTGAGGACACTTTAATATCAGATTATTAGAGTAGGGTACAGTTATTCTACTGATCATATGTCACATCATGATCACTACCATCGCACTAGTCGTTACACTAGATGGGTGAGGAACTCACCTTCACAGGGCTTAGTCCATACCATTAGAGTGATGGAGGAGCAAAGGATAGTATACTCCTGGGGACTGAGTGTGCTTTCTCATTTATATTATGATCTGGGTCACTATGTACACCATGAGGCACATATCTTGATGATATGCATGCTCCTACAAGTGTGGATATTTGATCATATTATATGCACGAGGCTAGTGGGTTATCTAATAGAGACTATCAGGATGAATCCATGAGCACATGCCAATGAGCTAAGGAGACTATAGAGATGTGGTGATTTACTATACTAGAGGATTGTATTAGATAGGCTGCAATTAGAGGTCATTTTCTGGAGACCATATAGGGGATGCAAACCATGGATGGAATAGAGGAGGAAACTAGTGAGGATGCAAAGGGATCAATTGTTAACAAGTCACATAGATCACATCGTAGTTTCCTTCTACTATGATAGAGTGATGAGGTAGTTCAGACAAGTGTAGGGAGTTCTTGCCACATGGCCATTCTATGCGAGATCATCACATTATGGGGTGTGGGCTTAGAATAGGGCACAGCTTACCATCGTAGATGTGGTGTTAAGTGATCTAGATGGTGTTATAGAGGATGATGCTCATGTCTCAGAGGTTGATGATGTAGGTGTGATCCTAGCATATACAACATGGTGGGAGACAACACGCCCTACTCCTATCTTTCATGTTGATCATCCTACTGGCAATCCCAGATTCTAGACTAAGTGAGGAGATGAGTCAGAGGAGGGAGAGGGAGACAATGACATAGATTATGTTAGAGATGATGAGGAGGAGGAGGATCCACCAGTGTCGATGATGAGAGGTAGACAATGCTAGCTAGTGGAGAGTGTAGGTGTTGACGAGGAGGGACCTGATGTCTAATCTCATAGCCTATGACCATGACACACAGCTAGAGGAGTACAATATCATTTCAAGCATGTGGATTTGAGTGGTGGTGCCACTACAATGCCCCCAATGGCTAGGATGACTACAAACACCAACACAGTCACCATTTCACATGATCCATCATGGTAGGAGGGTGATCTAGGTGAGGATTACATTTTTTTATTGTACTTATGTTAGTTTAAGATATAACATGTTGATTTGATTCAGATATTGACTTGATGATTATTATGTTTTGTAGTTGGTAGTAGTGCATGGCATAACTTTGTGAGTCGAGTCATAGCAGAGATAGTACCCACTAAGTCGATGCAACAACTAGTGTGGGTTTATCATAGGCCACAACACATGGTAGGTCGACATGTAGAGATATTTGATCTTGTTGTGCGACTTAGAGTGGCGTTCGAGGAGGAACAGATAGAGTGAGACTAGCTAGTAGTTGAGAGAGATTAGCTAGTAGTTGGGAGAGACTAGGTGGTTTAGAGAGCAGCAAGTTCTGAGGATGCATGAGATGTTCTCCACAAACACGATTGAATCAACATATAGTCATAGCGACATCAAGTACTAAGCATGGCCTACTGAGGTGGACCGGCTAAGAGTTGAGAGAGATCAACTCTTGCAAATGCACATAGATGTCATATGGGAGGTGGGAAAGCTTAAAGGCAAGCTTAGGTGTCTATGATTGCGGAGTATCTCTGAGAGTCACTCATGATCCATAGCCTCACATAGACAACCATCTGTTACTTAGACACCACTAGGTTCTGCAGGATCTGGATGTCATGGTCTAGCACTTTGATGATATTTATTGTATTGTGTTATGATTCACCACATTTTGATATAGTGGTGAACTTATGTATGCAAACTCTTATGATTTATATATAGTTTTGATTCATGATTTAGTGTGTTTATGCTAGATGTCATTTGTGATCTACTTGTAAAGTAAATACAACAAAGATCTAGATTTGTTTTTACGCATGTATGTGAAATTAAATGCGAAAAGTGATTTGTGTAAACAACTATGTGTAATTGTTTAACAAATGCAACAAAGATTTAAATGATACATGTTTTAATCAAACACACGTATGCTTAATTAGATATTAGACAAGATGTATACACATGGTGAAATACTTCAACTGTGATCCAATGAAACAATGTCGTAACATTGTTAAATTAGATTCAACAATGATTATTGAACATGGTGCACATCTATCAATTTATATGCTAAAAACCAAGTAATTCTCTAAACTAAGAAACCTACTGTAAAGAATCAAGACAAACTATACATATTTTGTCAAGAATGAAGCAAATAATGAAATGGGAAATTTAAATTTACTATCTACCAATCATTTTCTTTGTAAAAAAAGTGATAGCATACTGATGTAGGAGCATCCAGTGGTGTAAGGGAAATCTTGCATCACCCAAAAAGAGATGTGTTTCAAAATTGTTGATGTTCTTTCCATTTCTTTTCAAAATTTATGGCTTTGGTTCCATAATCGCTTGAATAATGATGTAGAACTTTTAGTTTTTCCAAACTGCTAAAAATAGCAACCTATTATTTTTAGAAAGTTTGCATTTGGGCACGGATTGAAGTAAACATTTACAGGAAGCTTCATAACTAAAAACATAAGACCTTTGGTGAAGGAATCACGCAAAGATCATTTGCGAGATGAAAGATAATAAAGTTTATGTTCCTCGAAAAATGCCTGAAAATTATTCAAACTCAGGTTTGAGGCACTAAACGGTCCCATATGGGCCTGAAAATGGTCAGAACCAAAAAATCTAGTTCTTAGTGTGTAGAGCACTCTACGAGCTTTGCGCTGCATAAAACGGTTCATCAATCAAACACTCGGATCAAAAGTTATGGCTCCTGAAAGTTGACCTATTTTTGGAGAGAGATACAAATTTCAAAATTAGGTTGTTGGCCACTAAAAAGGCTATTAATAACCATTTTTGGGAATGCTAGGCAGTAGTAGAGTTAAGGGGGGGAAGTGTAGAGTCAAGAATAGGTGGGAAAATAGAAACCCTAGCTGATTTGGGGTTACATAAGGCAGATGATTCCAAAGTCTTGCGAGAGGAATCTGTAATGTGTTGCAGCATATGGAGGGTTGATTCCTCTGATTGTATTTGAGCTTCTGTAATGTAATAAGTTGTCCAAATCAATAAAAGAAAGTTTTATTTCCTATGTGCAATTTCTATTGTTGTGTGTTTTATGATTTACCCCCTTCATCACATACAAATAAAAAATAAAGATTAAGCATAATATCTACGTAAATGTGTAGTATTAATAGGTTCTTTTAGAGGCATACTGTACATATCAGATAGTCTATACACACCTGATCCAAAGACTTCAATGATGAAGTAAGGTCCTAACCAATTCAGGCTAAACTTCCCTTTTTCACTAGGAGGTGCATTGACATTACACATTACAAGATCTCGAACCTCGAATGAACGATGAATAACACGTTCATTGTATGAGCATTGAATAGAGTTTTGGTGATCTTGAATATGTTCGAGAGTGTTTATACATTGTTCATTAAGCATCTCAAGTTGTTGATATCATAGTTCTCTTTGAGTTTTTTCATCGAGGATACTCTTGAGAGAAATTTGCAATGAAGGAATTTCTAACTCTAAAGGCATGATAGCCTCGGTGCCATACACAAGGTTGTATGAGGTAGTACCTATAGCTATATGAACACTTGTTCGGTAAGCCCATAATGCATATGATAGTTAAGTATGCCAATCCTTTTGAAGTTTGTTAATAGTTTTCTGAAGAATTTTTCCAATTATTTTATTAGAAGCCCCCACCTATCCATTTTATTGAGGATAATAAAGTGTAGAGAAGTGGTGTTGAATATTATATCTATAGTGAAATTTCTTCACATATTTGTTCTTAAATGAAGCACCGTTGTCATAAACCAAAGTGGAAGGACTACCAAATCAAGAGATTATGTTATCTTGAATGAAGTGATAGATTACTTCACTAGTTATGGATCAGAGATGATCTAAATTTTAACAAAGAATTCAGATAACAATACCTAGTGCTAAGCCTATGGTATTGTAAAAATAACAAGAGCTCAATGTGTAGAACTCGTAGAGAGTTGCAAGCAACCAAAGAGGATTTTATTTGCATCAAAAAGTGTTTATATACAATGAAGAAAGAATGTGAAGAGTCACCTTATCCATGGAATTTGAAATGGATAGTTGGAAGGTGACAATAACAACAACTATCAAAAATTCAAATTTTCAAAAAACTACTAAATTTGGAACCCCACTTGGCAGGGTCATAACTCCTAGCTAGATAATCAAAATCTAGACTTCTCGGAGTCATTGGAAAGATATCTAAGAGGGATAGATTCAGTTGCATCAATCCATGCCTGCAACTACCACTCAAAGCAACTGATGAAAATCTTAACCCCAAATTCCACTCCGAAGGCCTTCGAAAATGCCATTTATTGAAAAAATATTGAAAAACTAAATACATAGTTGCCTATACAAATGCCACCCTAGTGCTCTTGAATCTCTATGGGATCAGGAGAGGAACCACTTGGACCACTTCATAAAGTAATCAGTAGCTATGATTATGAAAGTGTGTCTTTGAGAAGGAGGAGAAATTTTTCCAATAAGATCCAATCCCCACACAGAAAATAGCCAAGGTGAAACCTGAGCATGAAGTTCTTGGGCAAGAGCTCGAATGAGATTGTTATGTTGTTGACATTGCGGACACTTTTTAACAAAGGCAAGGGAATCTCGTTCCATGTCTTGCCAATAGTAACCTATATGAAGCAATTTTTGAACAAGAGATCTCCCACTGAAATGTCCTCTGCAAGCACCTAAATGTGCCTCCTCCAGAGCAATCAGGATCTCTTAATTATTAAGGCAATGAAGGAGAATACCTTCATAGATTTGTCAATACAGAACATTTGATAAGATGATGTAACACACCACAAGTTTGCATATGCGAATCCAAGCGCTTCTAGATGCTAGATCAGGAGAGGTACCATCACGCAAATATTGGAATATATGGGAGTACCATTCTCTTGAATCTATATTATCACAAAAGAAAACCTCATGCATTAATGAATGTGTTTTGAGATTATAAATGATAAATTGATAGTTCCCCAAAGAATCGTCAAGGTACATAAGGGAATCAACGCTTGCCATCGCATCTGCATGTCGATTGTCTTTTCATGGAATTGTGTCGATTGTGAAAGATGATAAATTATTCAATAAAGATAACACCAAGTCTCGATACTAAGATAAGTTATCTTGATTTTCTTGATAAGGTCCAGTGACTTGTCTTATGATCAATTGAGAATCACCAAAAATTGAAATGTGTTTAATGTTAATTGATAGTGGCATGCAAGGCAACAAGAAGGGCTTCATACTCTGTAATGTTGTTGGTACATAGAAAATTAAGATGGTAAGATAGAGGAATCAGTTTACCTAAAGGAGGAACTAGTATAACACAAGCACTAGAGCCAGTTTGACATCTAGAACCATTGAAGAATAGCTTCCACTTATCATCAACATCCAAGGAAAGGATTTGATGATTAGGGAAAGATTCTTGATTTGGAATAGAAAATGGTGAAGGAGCTTCCACTAAGTGGTTGGTCAACTCTTAACCCTTAATTGCCTTTTAAGAGACAAACTTAAGGTCAAATTTTGTTAACAACATAACCCACTTTGCTAAGCATCCTAAGAGATCTATTTTAGAAAACATATGCTTTAAAGGATCAAATTTTACAATTACATTGACTTCAACATTTAAGAGATAATGTCTCAATTTTTGTGTTAAAAAAATGAGAGCTAGGCATTTCCTTTCTATCACAATGTATCGCATTTCATAATCGAGAAAAGTTTGACTAATGTAATATACAACACATTCTTTTCCATCATCATCATGTTGTGCTAACAAATCTACAAGAGCATTAGGAAATGTCAATGTGTAGAAAATAAACGGTCGTCCAGAAATAACAGGTTGTAATATAGGAGGATTGACAAGATAACTTTTGAGATCATCAAAAGCTTTCTAACAATTGCTATCCCATTTAAAGTTAGATTCTTTCTTGATTAGTTGTGTAAAAGGATGAGTTTGATCCACGAGTTGTAAAACAAATCGATGAATAGCCTTAATCTTCCCTTGTAAACTACGAAGTTGTGAAACATTTTTAGGAGGTGGCATGTTAACAATGGTGTCAATCTTTTTTGTATCCACGTCAATACCATGATGCGAAATAATGAATCCCAATAGCTTACCTCTATCAACACCAAAGACACATTTATGAGGATTCAAGTGCATGTATTTACATATAGGTTCAAATATTTGATGAAGAATTTTGATGTGATCCTAGTGCAAAATGGATTTAGCCAAAACATCATCAACATAATCCTCTAAGATGTTATGAATGAAATCATCAAAGATAAGTGTTATAGTACATTGATAAGTCACACTAGTGTTATTTAATCCAAATGGCATGACAACCCAACATAATGTTCCCCAAGTAGTTATAAAAGTTGTTTTATATTGATCTTGAGGATTGATGAATATTTTATTATTGTTAGACACACAAGGCAACTTAGAGGGGAGGGTGAATCAGTTGTACATTAAAACATCAAACCCTCATTAAAATTCAACCCTTAATTAGATTTAGTATGAATGTAAACAAATGGAACTAAAACACATCAAAACACCATGTACAATAGAACACCAGATTTATGTGGAAAATCCAAGAAGGGAAAAACCAAGGTGAGGATTAAATCACAATATAAATAAATAGCAACACCAAATACAATAGGCTCACTGTCAGAGGGCTCACTGCCCAAAGGACTCACTGTCTAGAAAGAAAGAAGGGCTCACTACCAATGGCTCATTGCCAGATTAGAAAGAAGAAAGAAGAAGAATATTATAGAGAAAACTCTATCTTAGAGCAACAGGAGAATCCACCACAACAACTCTACACCATCTACAACCTTCAGCTCATTGCCTCTAGTAACTCTAGGTACACTGAAATGTAGACACCTTCTACTCACTACTTCTAGTAGATTTAATCATTAAAGCTCACACTCAGATCATAACACTTGATCACATTTCACACCAAAATACCCCACACATCTTTTCCAACAATTTATTTTGCATTTATACCATACGTAACTTGAAAAACATCTTCAAATTAGCTACAATGAAATGTATGCACCTCAAATGTGCAAACACCAAATAGATTGGCACCAAACACCTCCACAGTGGAAAGAAGTGAAGGCGAACCACACTAAGGGTTGACCAAGACCCAAATCTACACTGACACACTACACCACGCTTCCACAAGCAATGAAGTACATCTACAATTAGTGCTAACATGCCAAGTTGGCCAAACCTACATTAACACCCTCAAGAAATTAAACTTTCATGCTTCACCAGGTCTAGAAACAACTCGCAGACCACATAACAACATCACATAACATTCTAGAATATTCCAACACCAACATAATACCCAACAACATACCGCAACCACATACAACTGAAGAACACAACCATCTCATGTAACCAACAAAACTGCCACAGACAACAACTCATGAATCCAACCTTGCAGAGCATCTGAACATGAACCACTCCAAGGGAAGATAGATATAGACAATATTAGCATTTTCACAAATCTACAAGAGAAGAAACCTCAACGCAGAGAAATGTGAAGCAATTCTATTTCTCCCATACAACCTACTTCATAGTCCACACACTGGTGAATGCAACTTCTTCTGCCACATGATCTAGAACTTGAAACTCTAGATATATAGCACCTCTAAACATCTCTAATCAACATATCCAAACTATACAAGCATAATTTCAAGACTGAAGAAATGTGGAGCACAATATAGAACACCAATCTATCACACTATACACTTTTTATTCAAATTTTCTCAAAAGCACTTGGAAGCTAAGTACCCAAAACACTTTCTCAATATAATCACAACATCTACAATACCTTCTTAGTATCTCAACCACACTAGAGGTTGACATCCACAAGCGCTTACTCATCAAGACTACACTAGAGGTTGGCATCAAAGACAACACTAATGACAACATAGTGCAACAACAAAAGCAAAGCACCACTCCCCCTTACTTGAGCATCCTTTTCTCTCACACTTTCTCTCTCCTTGATCCATGGTATAACCAACATCTCTCCATTATCAAACTTCTATCTCTTTTGCACTATGGTTTTTCAAACAACTCTCTCCCAACTTGTATCTCTCCTCCTTTGACGTCAATGGAAAAGGACAATATTTGCAACCAACTCTTTTTCCTTCTGCTCTCCCCCTTTGACAACATCAACAAAGGGCAACACTTACTCTCTCTCTCTCTCCCCTAAGGGACAACACCTGTCACCAACTCATCTCTTTCCACACAAATGACAACACTTGCTCCCCCCTGACTGCACCAACCAAAAGCCACCACTACCTGCTCCCCCTAAGAGGTAGCCTACATCAGTCCAAAACAAAAAATGAATCTTGAATTGCTTCACTGGATTGATGCACTTATGCATCGTAGTTGAAAGAAGGAGGGGCAATAACCCCTAATGTTTGCCAAAGATACTCAAATGTATGTTTTGGAAGAGCCTTTGTGAAAATATCTGCAGCTTGGTCTTTTGTAGGCACAGACTCCATCTTGACTTCATTCTCTACAACCTTCTCTCTTAGAAAGTGATACCATATTGAGATATGCTTTGTCCTTGAATGCATTACCAAATTCTTTGAAATGTTGATAACACTTGTATTATCACATAAAATAGAAATAGGTTCATCTTATGGTACTCTAATATCCTTCAATATTTGCTTCATCCACAACACCTGTGTGTAGCAAGATGCTACAATAATATATTCTACATCTGCATTAGATAATGACACTTAATCCTATTTTTTTCTTAGCCAAGAAACCAATCTGTTTCCAAGAAAGAAAGCACTTCCACTTGTACTTCTTCTGTCATCCACACAACCTACCCAATCTGCATCAGTATAAGCACTCAAAGAGAAATTAGTATCCTTTGGATACCATAGGCCATAGTCTGGAGTGCCCTATAAATATCTGAATATCTTCTTGATTGCTGCCACATGTGATTCTCTAGGATCTTGAAATATAGCCACAAGACAAACTGCATGCATGATATCTGGTCTAGTAGTAGTTATGTATAACATTCCACCAATCATTGATCTATACTTGCTCTGATCTGTCTTAGGCGATTCATCATTCTTTCTTAACTTACAACCAGTAATCATTGGAGTACATACTAGTTTAGACTCTTCCATTCCAAAGTTCTTCACTATTTCCTTGACATATTTTGATTGTGAAATGAATATACTTTTTTTTGTTTGACTGATTTGTAGCCCAAGGAAAAAATTCATCTCCCTAAACATTGACATCTCAAACTCATTCTGCATCTCTTCTACAAATTTCTTACACATTGCCTCATTTCCTCCAAAGATTATGTCATCAACATACACAACCACAATCAAAATTTGATCTCTCTCAATTTTGAAATAAAGACTGCTATTTGTGGTACCTTTATTGAATCCCTGCTACAACAAGTACCTATCCAATCTTGCATAGCATACCAAGCTCTAGGAGCCTTCATGAGTTCTTACAATGCCTTATTCAATCTGCAGACCATATTAGGATCATCTAATAACTGAAAGGCTTTCAATTGTTCAATGTATACATCTTCTTATAACTCTCCATTCAAGAATGTAGACTTCACATCCATCTGATAAATTTTGAAGTCCTTATGTATTGCAAAGGCCAAAAACATTCTAATGGCCTCCATTCTTGCCACCAGAGCAAATGTTTCCTCAAAATCTATTCCTTCCACTTGTGAGTAGCCCTTACACACAAGCCTAGCCTTATTTCTAACAACTTCTCCATTATCATTCAATTTGTTCTGGAATACCCATTTAGTTCTTATACATTCTTATTTGCTGGTCTTGAGACTAGTTCCCAAGTATGATTCTTCTAAATCTACATCAAATCTTCTTCCATTGCTTTGATCCAATATTCATCTTTGCATGCTTCAATCACTATCTTAGGTTCTACTTTAGAAAGTAAGCACAAATTTACCTATTCTTCTATCATAGAAAATTTTCTTCTTGTCTCTCAGAATGATTCTTCTACACATACTTAGGAGTCTTAAGATTCATTTCCAGAGCTTCTTCTTCTTCAACTTGCATCTCCTATTCCTTTTCTTCTTCTTTGCAAGAGGACTCATCAGATTCATATCCTTCTACCAGCATTGAGCTTTGATGTGGTTCTTCATCCACTTTAACACTTGCACTTTCAACTATCTTCTTTAGCCTCTTGTTGTAGCATCTATAAGCCTTGCTCTTTGTAGAATATCCAAGGAAGATTCCTTCATCTGATCTTGCATTAAACTTTCCCAAGTTTTATTTATCTCTCCTAATATAACATTTTCTTCCAAACACTCTGAAATATTTAACAGTAGGAGTTCTTCCATACCATAGCTCACAAGGAGTCTTTGAATTGTTTACTATTTCTTACACTCTTATTAGTATGTAAACTATGGTTTGAATAGCTTCTCTCCAATAGACATATGATAGGTTTGCTTATTTCATCATTGTCCTTGTTGCTTCCTAAATTGTCCTATTCTTCCTTTCCACAACTTCATTTTGCTGAGGAGTCCTAGGAGATGAAAAATGTCTTTTTATTCCATGATATTCACAAAAAATGTTAAACTCATTGGAGGTGAACTCACCACCTCTGTTAGACATCAAGCACTTGATTTTCATATCTATTTCATTCTCATCCATAGCTTTAAATGCTTTAAACTTGTCTAGAGCTTCTGATTTTTCATTGAGAAAGGTTACCCAAGTCATTCTAGAGTAATCATCAATTAATAACATGAAATACCTATCACCTTGAAAGCTTCCTATTCATGTAGGTCCACATAGGTCTGTATGCACCAACTCCAAAGGTCTTGTGGTAGAATATTCCTTGATGTTGAACCTTTTTCTTGTTTGCTTTCCAACCTGACATTCCTTGCAAATTGCATTGATAGGATTTGTAATTCTTGGCAGATCTCTCACAGTTTGAGTGGAGCTAATCCTCACTAGGCTATCAAAATTGATGTGACACATTCTTCTATGCCATAGCCAAATTTTATTGATTTTTCATAAAGCACTTACCATTAGCACCTTTGAGCTGATAAATATTTCCTTCTATCCTTATTCTTGTAGCAACCAGAGTTTTGGAGCTTTCTTTTCTGATCTCACAACCATCATCTTGAAACACAATCTTATATCCTCTACTACACATTTGTCCTACACTTAGAAGAATATGTCAGAGACCCTTGACATAAAGAACATCATCTATTTTATGCTTGCCATCAAAACTAATTGAACCTTTTCCACAAATCTTAGCAAATGTATCATCTCCAAACTTAACAAGACCACCTTCAAACTTCTCAAGTTTAACAAACTTACTCTTATCACCTATCATATTATTTGAGTATCCACTATCAATTATCTAGTAGTTTTTCTCCTCTTGCATGAAAAGTAGTCACCATAGTTCCTTTGATATTTTGACCTATTTCTAAAGCAATTTCCTTCATACATCTTTCAAAGTCAGTAGAATTAGTTCCAACATTCAAATCCATGAACAAGCATTCATCACTTTCATTATCTAGGCAGTCAAACTCATCATGAGATATGCTAGCATCTTCTTTAACATAATAACTCCTCTTGATAGATTTACCTTTGTTATTCTTGTATTTGTCATTCAGGACTTTGTCTAGACATTTTGAAGCATAATGACCTATCTTTCCACAGTTAAAACATTTGAAAGGTAACTTACCTCTGTATTTTCTAGTGCCCTTATTTAATCTTCTTACCAAATTAGCTTCCACTTTATCAAGATCATTTGGATCTGATTCATCATTCTTTTATATCTTGCTAACCTTAAAAGTAGTCTCTTTTCTTGAATTATCTTGACCAAACTCTCTCTTAATTCAAAAGTAGTTAAAGCACCAAATAATTGATCCTAGTATACCGATCCAAATTTTGAGCCTCTTCAATAGTAGAAACTTTAGCACTATAAGATTTAGGAAGAGTTCTTAGTACCTTCTTTACGACTTCATTTTCCTCTAGCTTTTCACCAAGGCCATTGATGGAATTGACATCTTCATCTACTTTATGCATGTATCTTGCAATATCTTCATCCTCTGACATCTTTAGGGTTTCAAACTTGGTCTTCAAATTCTGTATCTTTGCTTGCTCGACCTTAACATCTCATTTATAGATACTTTCTAGCTTCTGCCAGATCTCTTGAGAAGTTTTGTAGATCATTATGTTCACAAGTTCTTAATCAGAAAGACCACTAAGAAGAGCACTCATTACCTTGCCATTGTTCTCATAGTCCTTGATCTCATTATCACTTGTTGGACCACTAGTAGGCATAGTATATCCATTTTCAACTAATTTCCATACACTGAACCCTAATGAGACAAGAAAGCCTTCCATCCTAATCTTCCAGAATGCATAATTTGTTCCATCAAACAAAGGAGCCTTGACACCTTTCCTGTGCGCCATCTGGATCTACCTCAAGTGGTTAAGCTTCTTCCAAAGAACCTAGCTTTGATACCAGTTGTTAGACACACATGACAACTGAGAGGGGGGGTGAATCAGTTGTACATTAAAACATCAAACCCTCATTAACATTCAACCCTTAATCAGATTTAGCATGAATGTAAACAAATGGAACAACAACATATCAAAAAATCATGCACAATAGAACACCAGATTTACGTGGAAAACCCAAGAAGGGAAAAACCATGGTGATGATTATCTCACAATATAAATGAATAGAAACACTGAAATAATAGGCTCCCTATCAGAGGGCTCACTACCCAAAGGACTCACTGTCCATAAAGAAAGAAGGGATCACTACCAATGGTTCACTACCAGATTAGAAAGAAGAAAAAAGAAGACTATTACAAAGAGAACTCTATCTTAGAATAATAGGAGAATCCACCACAACAACTCTACACCATCTACAAGCTTCAGCTCACTGCCTCTAGTAACTTCAGGTACACTAAAATGTAGACACCTTCTGCTCACTTCTTCTGGTAGCCTTAATTGTTAAATCTTGCACTCAGATCACAACACTTGATTACATTTCACACCACAATATGCCACACATCTTCTCCAACAATTTACCTTGCATTTATACCAACCGCAACTTGAAAAATATCTTCAAGTTGGCTACAATGAAACATATGCACCTCAAACATGCAAACACCAAATAGATCGGCACCAAACACCTCCATGGTGGAAAGAAGTGAAGGTGAACCATACTAAGGGTTAACGAGGACCCAAATCTACACTAACATGCTACACCATGCTTCCACAAGAAATGAAGCACATCCGTAATTAGTGCTAATACGTTAGGTTGGCCAAACCTGCATTAATGCCCTTAAGCAATTAAGTTCATGCTTCACCAAGTCCAAAAAAAACTCACGGACCACATAATATTCTAGAATATTCCAACACCAACATAATATCCAACAACATTGCCGCAACCACATACAACTAAAGAACACAACCATCCTGTGTAACCTGTCAAACTGCCACATACAACAACTCATGAATTCAACCTTATGGATCATTTGAAAACTAACAACTCCAAGAGAAAATAGATATAGACAATATTAGCATATTCGCAAATCTGCAACACAAGAAACCTCAATGTGGAGAAATGTGGAGCAATTCTATTTCTCCCATACAACTTGCTTCATAGTCCACACACTGGTGAACACAACTTCTTCCGCGTGATCTAGAACCTGAAACTATGGATATACCACCTTTGAACACCTCTGATCAACATATCCAAACCACACAAGCATAATTTCAAGACTAAAGAAATGCAAAGCACAATACAGAACACCAGTCTGTCACACTATACACTCTTTATTCAAATTTTCACAAAAGAACTTGGAAGCTAAGAACCAAAATCACTTTCTCAATATAATCACAACATCTGCAATACCTTCTTAGCATCTCAACCAAACTAGAGGCTGACATCCACAAGCACTTACTCATCACAGCTACACTAGAGGTTGGCATCAATGACAACGCTAATGACAACATGGTGCAACACTTACCAACAATTATAACCAAAGAAACCATCCATAAAGGAAAGTAATGCATGGACAACAATGATAGGAGAAATCATATCAATATTAGGAAGAGGAAAATCATCCTTCAAAGATGCTTTGTTCAAATCTAGAAAATCATTACACATTCAAATACAGTTTTTGGATTTTACGACAACCATAATATTTGAGATCCAAGGTGAGTACTCAATAGGGTGAGTAAAGCCTGCTTGTAGAAGCTTCTCTATCACAACTTTGAGCAACAATGCAACCTTAGGATTCATCTTGTGTATCTTTTGTTTTACCAGTTTAGCATTAAGATAAATGACAATATTATGAGTTACCACCTTAGGATCAATGTTGAGCATATCAAAGTATGTCCAAGCAAAGAGATCAGGATATGAACATGACTTGACAATAACTCCCCTTCCTACCACCCTCTCGAAATGTTAAAAATAGGCTATAAATACACATTAACACCACTCAGTGTAATTTCCCCAATGTCAGCTTGCTTTGAAATGTGTAACTCCCATTTTGGCACCAAAATGAACCCAATTGTCCCTTTTTCCCACCCAAGAAAGAATTTTCAAATTTTAAAAATTGAGAAACTAGGTAGCGGAACTTCTGGGAGTCATAACTTTTGAACTGGGTGTCTGATTGACAAACTGTTTGATGTGTTGGAAAGCTCACAGAAAATTGAAGGTGCACAAAATGTCTCATTAAGGGATATTTTGGTTTTCATCCAATTTCTAGGACATTACGAAACCTCTAAGTGCCTCAAAATTGATTCTAAAACTTTTTTCATGAACCTCAAAAACTAAAACTTTAATATCTTGAAATCTAGACATGATCTTGGGCTAAAATTTACCAAGAATGTTTATGTTTCTATTCCGAAGCTTTGGGGAAAATTTTGGGCCCAACTACTTTTTTGATATAGGGTTACTAAAAATAGTAAGTCTTGGTATTGTTATCCTTTTTGGAAACTTTGAAGGTTCTAAATCATTATTCAAGTAAATGGGTATCCAGATATACAAAAAGAGAAAATAACAGAAAGAAAAAAATCACTTTTTTCGGTGATGCAAGATTAACCTTACACCACTGGATGTTCCTGCATCACTTACTATCATAGAGTAGAACTAAATCATCAATATTGAATTGTTTGCACACCACAAATTCCTATTATGCCAAGCTTTCTAGCGCTTTCATTCTAGGTTTTGATGTTACACTGCTAACAATCTATTTTCATCCAATTTCATCAAATTCTCTAATTTTTGTTTCAAGGAATCTTCATCATTCAATCTCAAGGCAGTGTGGTTATTAAATTTGGTACAATAAAGTTCAATGGAAGGGTGGCCTCAAGCCCATATACTAACTTGAAATAAATTTAGTTCATCTCTTGTAGGTTGTTTTGTAAGCTCATAGCACTATAGGAGTTTTGACATCCCAATCTAAAGTGTTTCTATCACACATTTTTGTAAGTGTGGTACCTATGATCTTATTGAAGGCTTCATTAGCTCTATTTTCCTAAGGGTGGTATGGACTACTTCTATTGTCAGTGATCATAAAATCATCCAAAAGTTTCATAATCACCTTATTGACAAAATGATTCCCTTGATCACTGATTATACTTAGTGGACAATCAAATATAGTAATAATATTTTCATAAATGAATTTTGTGGAAGTCCTAGCAGTTGAATCTTTGGTTGGTTCAGCCTCTACCTATTTTGTGAGGTATTCTAGTCTGATAATGATAAATCTAGATTTTGATTTCCTTTTCAATGGATCAATTGGTCCAATAAAATCTATCGCCCATTTCTTGAAGGGTACTTAAGCTAAAATCAGCCACAAAGGTATTTCATCTTTTGTGGTAGGTTTCCCTACCCTCTAACATACATCAAATTGACTTGCATATTGATTGGTGTCCTTGAATAATGTAGGCCACCATAGTTCTGAGAAAATAACTTTTTTTGTGCCTTCCCCTAAGTTGTGACCTCTGAAGATTCCCTTGTGTGCTTCTCGAAGGATATATTTTCTTTCATGCTCAAATAATACTCTCTGGATGATATCATCTCTTTCAATCCTATGTAATTCACCTTTGATTAGTGTGTATGGGAGTGACTTCCACACTAGCTTATGTTTGTCATTTGTGGAGATATCTTTAGGAAATTTTCCTATTGAGAGTAGTTGTGCTATGTCATTTAGTTCTTCTAGTATTGTAATTACTCTAAACAAGTTTGTGCTAGGTAGATCCTCTTCCATAAGCTTTGTCTCTGTATCAATTCTTGATAGGTAATTAGGGCCTTGATTACTTTTCCCTAGTTTGACCATGATATTGATGTCAAATTTCTAAAATAATAATATCCATCTAGATGTTTTTCCTTGTATCACTAATCTATTAAGTACTTTAGGGCTTCATTATCTATAAATAATGTGAATGGGGTGGATAGTAGATAGTGTCAAAACTTGTGCAAGGAATATACCATAGCCAAGGCCTCCCTTTCTATGGTAGCATAGTTCTTTTCTTCTTGTGATAACTTGCAACTAGTAAATATGATTGGGTGGTCTTTATTTCCTCTTGGTTGTGCCAAAACTACTCCAATTGTGGTCCCTGAGGCATCAACATGTACATGAAATGGAATATTCCAATATGGAAAGATTAAGATTGGTGCATCCACTATTTTCTATTTTGATGTGTCAAAAGCTTGCTGACACTATTCAATTCAATTGATTGTTTTACCTATTTTCCTTTTCAACAGTTCTTCTATTAGTATCATAATTGTGGTATAGCCTCGAATAAACTTCCACTGATAACTAATATAGCCTAAAAATGTTTTGACCTTTGAATTTATCTTAGGGAGTGGTAGATTCATTATGAGTTCTACCTTTAGAGGATCGACCATAAGTCCTTCCTTGCATATGATGTGCCCAAGTAGTGTACCAAATGGTACTACAAACACACATTTCTTCAAATTCAAGAAAATTTGTAGGCTTTTGCATCTTTATAAAATTAGATGGAGTGCTTTAACATGGTCCTTAAATAATCCATAGACTATCCATTCATCTAAATAGACCTCTAAGAAATCATGGATAAAGTCTTTAAATGAATTAGCTAAATATTGTTGGTACATTTTTTAGACCAAATGGCATAGTTATATACCTAAGGAGCCCCACTCTGTCAAAAATGTCATTTTGGGTTGATCTTCTTCCTAGATCTTAACTTCATGGTATTTGAAAAACCCATCAGTAAATGAATATGCTTCTCTTTAAGTGATAGATTATAAGACTTCTTCTGTAAATGGTGTAGGGAAAGGGTCATGAATGCAAACTTTGTTAAATTCCCTAAAATCCACACATTCTAATATCACTGATCTTCTTATTTTGATCTATAATAGGGCTAACCCAATCAACATCATCTAATAGTTTAATTATTCCTATCGCTAGCATCCTATCTATCTTTGTTTTGAATTTTTTCTTCATGTTTGGGTTTAACAAGTATGGTCTTTTCTTTTGGGGTTAAAATACCTTCTTTAAGCTAGATTTTCATGACTTCAGCCTCCTCTTTGATTTATTTAAGGTCTGTAAATCTATGGAAATAGGTCTTCATATTCTATTAGAATATCTATAACTTGGACATCCTTATCTTCCCAATAGTCTCTTATCTTTACCAATTTGGGATTGCCATTGGTTGTTATGTTTTCCTCTTTGAGTTTCAATGGTTGATTATAATATTGGGTTTTTGTATCTGATTCTGATGTTATCACCCTTTCACCCTCCCTAACTTCAATATCCAAGTGTTGTTGATGTGGTTCTTCATCACTATCCATTTTATCTTGTTGTGTTTTATAACACCATTTTTTTGAGTATTCTTGTCCATCCATTCTATGAGTTTCCATATTCCTTCTTCATGTGGGGGTACTAGTCTTTCTTTTTTTGTATTGATCATCTAGAAATCTTCTTCTATAGGTAAGAAGATAATCTCCCTTATTTTTTTAAGTATAGTATTGATTATTTTGTTGGAATTAAAGAAAGAAAAGGTATGGAAAAACTTGTTCTTAAATCTTTCCTAATCCCTTGTCTCTTCTCTTTTTTCTTGGTTAATATACCAAGTTTGGGCAATTGGTGTGAGTGTCCAATAAAACATTTGTATTTATAATCTTTGATCGTATTCCCTATGTTTTTCCCATGTCCTTAGATAGATGTTTAAGTGTTCTTCTAGTGTTCTAGTCCTATCATATTTAGGAATGAATCCAGAGTCCCCTCTATGGGTTCATGTCTTGTTTTTATTAAGGTTTTAAGTGCTTTACATGTGGGAATATTGGGTTTATGTGTTTTTCACCATCATGTAGCACTGCATATTAATGTATGTTGTAATGCATCCAATATTAAGTCTTCTTTATCAAATGTTCTTTCTATGTTTTCTAAGTAGGATAATAGGTCACCCACTCTTGAATACCTTGGCAACTTAATATGAGATAAACCATGTGAAATGTGGTTTGATCATCATGAATTTTGGACAATATGAATTGAACTAGTAGTGGATAGGTATGATATTATTTGTGTAGGGATCTCTTTACTTGTAGTAGTTGTGGTATGTTTTTCCCTATCTTATGTAGGTTGAAGACTCTTCTTGCTCTTGATATCTTTCTATATTGTAGTTTAGGTTCAATTCTTAACCTAGCATCTACTACATTCTCATTGTTTGTACTATCATTACTACTATCAATATAAATTTTTCCTTCTGAATTTGGTTCATTGCATGTTTCTAGTCTTGGGAGTTTTTCATGGAGTAGAGTGTTTTAGGTTCTTCATATTCATCTTGTGCTACTTCTTCCACATATGCTTGGGTCATGTCAATGTTTAAGGGTATGTATACTACCCTATCATTGGCTACAAAAGGCAATTCCTCTCTACAAGAGTCAATAATGCCAATACAGTTTACAAACAACTATAGACCTAACAAGGAATTGAAGGTGTCAAAAGGTTCCTTCATTTCTATTACTTCAAAATTTATTATTTGTTTAATTCCTACAAGGTTAACTTCTCCATTATTCCATGTTCCCATTATACTTATTTATGATCCATCTACTAAAATTATATTGTATGGGGTATCCTACAATTGTGGTTTGCCAAATTCTTCCTGTAATCAATGAGATCAAAATGAAAGGTTAATACTAATCAAATGCAAAACAGAATGATTATACCTTCCTTCTGACTTACTAATCCATGCGGGAAGGAGATGCAGCCGATTAAGTCTCCTTAGATTTTACCCATGATTAGTGTGTAGATGTGGATTGCTCAAGTGCTCAACACAATGTAAATGAGAGACAAGTGGTCTGATGCCTAATTTGGATGGAGATGGGGAATGATTAGAGTGATTTTGGTAGAGGTTTGATGAGATGAGGAGATTGTGGAGAGATTTGGGCAGAGATCTAATGCATGAAGTGGTCTCCCTAATGGCTTATAGAGGGGTCCAATTTATAGAATTTTGGAGATGAGGATGGAGGGTGAGGATTCAGTTGATGAGATCAAGGGCTAGGAATAAAAGTGAATCTTTTATTCCTATTGGATGAATTAAAAATTCTCATTTTGGGAAGAGTGGAGGATCATGGGGGACAACTGAATTTTAAATTCAATGAGTGGAGGATAGTGGGAGACAACTGAATTTTAAATTCAGTGAGTGGAGGATACTGGGAGACAACTGAATTTTAAATTCAGTGATTGGAGGATTGTGGGGGACAACTAAATTTTAAATTTAGTTTAGTGGAGGATAGTGGGAGACAACTAAATTTTAAATTCAGTGAGTGGATGATGAGGTAAGAAGGGTTAATTAAGTGTTTATCTTAATTAACTTAAGCCTAGGTTAATCAGATAAGCATGATTCATCTAATTAACAGGGATTAGGGAAATGGATAAATCATCTAAATAAATATTAGAAATATTCATTTAATTGATAGGGTAGGGTTGTAAGATTAGGTGAATTAATTGATCACCAGGGATATGTAGATGGGGAGAGTGAATTAGTGTAGAGGTATGGGAAATTGGTTTACAGAGCAGTCCAATTTTTGGTGTCTACATTTGCCCCTCTTTGAGATGGTGTTGTGGCTAAGTAACATCATTTCAAAGAAGTTAAAACATAGAGATGGATTGGATAGAAAAAAGATTTTGGTTTGGAAGAATAAGGTTTGGGGATAATTGGTAAGGGTGATGCCCCCTCGAGAGTATAGGCGGGTTGCAAGAACACGATTGTGCTCTCGAAATCGATGGGATAGATTGGTAGATGTGGTCAGATGATAAGTGTTGGGATGAAAGGATGATGATGTTCGAAGATAATTGGTGGATGATCATTATGCTGAAACTAAATTTGAGCAATCCTAGGTTTGATATAGCAAAGTGGATATGTTCACCAAGGTATAGAAGACCAAGGTGATGATGTTTATCCAACATTTGCATAGACTAGACACACAAACAAAGGGATGATCCCATGCATGCCCAAGACAGTACAACCTTTTCTAGATGAGGGAAGGGGACTCATAGCATAAGCCCTTAGTACACAAAAGGTATGACGAACCTTTAGATGCATAAGGAGATCAATATGCTAGAACCGACCCTATGATCAACAAGATATGAATACTAGCTTGGAGTAATGAGACCAACCCACAAGCACTGCATACAAAAGCAAGACTATGCCCTATTCTAGATGTTTTCACCACATACCATGATATAATAAGATCAAGGTAGCTTTGATGTGATCTTCAGATAGGACAAAAGATAAAAATCAAAAACCAAAAGACCAACAAACCAAACAAGTAACCATTGTATCTTTTGCAAAAATGGATGATGATGTGATAGATGTTGCCTATCGTAGGAAAGATATATCCTAAGGCAAGGATTGATAGATGAATTGATGATGTTGTGATGATTGGATAGATTCTGTCTATCATAGGAATGACATATCCTAAGGCAAGAATTGATTGATGATTGGATCATGTTTTGTTGATGTAAGATTGGCTCAAGATATAATGGTGACAAGTTATGTTTGATGTTGATTTGATAGTTGATGATTTTTGATAAGGGATGATGCTTTAATAGGTAATGCAATGCTTGGATCTAGTGTAAGCCTAGCGGGTTGGATGGGTGCATCTTATGGACTTGAGTACTGGAAACATCCTTCGTATCCCAGACTGCCTACATACCCTGTATCCACGGGATCAAGGCATATTAAGATGCGGGTGGTTATGATATGTAGTTCTGATTTGTGATGATGATGTGAGATGATGAGATGTTGGATGATTTGGGTGATTGTGATGATGATTGTTTTTTTGGGATTTTGTGTGTTTTCTATTGTTTTGGTATTTTTTTGATGTTTTTTTTTTATTTTTTTGATTTTTTGGAAAAGGGAATGGTTTATTATGATGGTGTCATTGGATTTCATTTGGATAGCCTTTCTGCTAAATACCAATGACAAGGGAACACCAAGTCTAGAGGTGAAGGTGATGGGGTGGGATAGGGGGATTGGCGATGAAAGGATAATGGATAGGAGATTTGATAGATGAATGGACAAGTGATAAGGATGCATGTTAGATAGATGGAAGATTGGGATGAGGATTTTCTCCAAGGGCTAGGTTGCAAGGAATCATATGCCCCAATGCCTAAAAAATTTTGTATGATGGGCTCATGTTTGAATGGGTGGACTTTGCATTAGATGGATGGAGGATATACTTTAAAAGGGAGTATGCCAAGAGGTTTCCAAAGCATGTTGTTGATATTTTGCCCCTTGTCTTTATCAAGATCTAAGGTGGGAGATATAGTGGATAGAATGGATGGGGAATGATAGGATGAATAGGGGATGGTAGATAGGAATATGATAAGATTAGGATAAGATAGTGGATAAGATGTGCAAAGGATATGATGGATGTGGATGAAGGATACGGTTTTGCCCCCAAGTGTAGGGATACAAAATAGATGGAGAAGGGATTACGCATGATGCCCACAAGGGGTTTTCATCATGGTACTTGCCCAAGGTGCCACAAGGAATGGTTTTCACCATTGGACGGATTTTTTTTTCTTTACTATTTTCTTGATTTTTTGCTTTTTTGCTTTTTTTATGGAAGGGGGACTCTAGCGTTTGTTTCCATAGCAAGGAGAAGATGGTCCCATGTTGGATAACATTATGGATTATGATTGCATGGATTGTTGGAAGATAGGAGAAGATGGAATGGATGGTGGATAATGGATTATGATGTGGATTATGTGGATAATGATGTGGATTATGTGGATTATGCAAAAGCATGGACCATAGGAATGTGATGGGGAAGATATGTAGGATAGTGAACAAAAGATGGAGAGATGGGGGTATGTGGGAATGTTAAGTGGTGGAGGGGAACCAAGACCAATGGTTGCACACACCGTGATGTATTTGGAAGCTTGTATTTTGGATGTGGAGTTGGGAGATCGGGATGGGGGATTGTTGGATGGTCGATTTGGGGTTTTAGGGACCCAAATAGACTTAAGAATTATGGGATTTTTAGATAGGGAGGGGGATATTTGGGATTTTGGGGTGGATTGGGATGTGGATGCCTCATTAGAGTTTGGTGCTTTTCATTTAGGGACCCACACCATTTTTGTTTTTGCTTTTTCTTGCGATGGTGTGGGATTTGATAGCCTTTTTTATTTTTCAGGTTGATTGGAAGGGATAATATCCTTAGGCTTTTGTGCTTTATGAGTTGAGGCATTCAAATATTTGAATCCCATGGATTTGGTGGAAGCTTCATATTTGAAAGATGTGTGCTTTTGTTGGTCTTGATTCAAGAGTTTAGTAGACTTATGGATGGAGGGGTAAAAAGTGGATTTTTGGATAGATGGATGAAGTGATTTGATGATTAGGATATTAGGAGTTGGGAGGATGGGAGGATAAGAGGATTTGTGGATAGGGATGTTGGGAGTTGATAGGATAGGAGGTAGAGTGAATTTGATGGGGATCTTTGGAGTTGGAAGTAGTGGAGGTAAATTTGATGGGGGGAGATGGATGGTCACATGCTTTTGAAAATGGTAGGATGATGGAGGAGGGATGGCAACATATGTTTTGGAAGTGCGATGAGATGCACCATGTTTGGGATTGGATGAATAGATTTTGGGAGGTGGGTGGATGGTACCAACCTGTTTAGGTTGTTTGCCTTGAGATGGATAGCCAAGGCCATGCGAAGATGGATGGAATGTGGTGTGGATGGGCTCCAAGATGCCTTGTTCGTGAAGGCCTAAGCCTTTGCCTTGATAGTTCATAAGTTGGAGCATGCGACATGCAATGGGATGTTTGGTGCTTTGGAAACAAGACGTGAGTCCCTTATTTGTTGGAGAAAGATATGTGATAGATGGAAGTTGTTCACCTCCTACGAGGGGTTTACCATGGATGAAGGTACTTTTTCCAAGTGGATAAGGGGATGGATTTGGGATGGGATTGGTAGATGGAGGTGAAGGATTAATGGTGGATGGTAAAGGGGAGGTAGAAGAAGGCGTGAGATCAACAAGTTGATCAATAGATGGGAGGAGATCAGGGATGGGATTAGATGGGATGGTTAGATCTTGATTAGGAGAAGGGGTTGATGTTTCAACATGCTTTGGATTTGTTTCTTGACATAGCTCGTGTGCTTGCATGGAAGTGGAAGTGACTTGGATAGATGTGATGGGTGCTTGGATTGATGTGATAGGTGTTTGACTTATGGGCTCTTGAACATGGCTATATGATGGTTCTTGACTTATGATAGGGGGTTGTTCAATAGATTTGGTGGGTGTTGGATTGCATGAGGGTGTTTGATTCCTTGCTAATAGCCAATGGATGACATCCTTCATGAGTGTATGGGTGGAAGAACAGTATAGTGGATGGATAATGATGGTGGATGGTGTAGAAATAGGATTGGGATTGGATAGGTGGGTGATAGGATTAGGTAGTGATGGTTCTTGGGTGGGTTCAAGGATAGGTGTGGGATTAGATGGTGGAGGCCACTCTAGATTGGTAACTCCCTTGTCAAAGGTTATTAGATCTTTCCTAGGATAACTTGGACTCGTTTGATTTATGTACAAGGGACCACTTGGACTTGCATGTGCTTCTTGTTGCAAAGGTGGATTTGGGCTCACTAGTGCTTGTTGGGGAGGCCATTGATAGTCTTGGTAGCTAGGTGTAATGGTAGGATATGTAGTCAAAAGGTTTTGGGGTTGGTATGAAGTTGATGGCATTTGATCTTGTTTCCACGGTGGATTTGGGCTTACATGTTCTTGTTGTGATGACAGTTGGTTGCCTCGTGGATGGGCTTGGTGGTATGTTGGAATGTTAGAATGATAAATTGGATAATGTTGGGGTGAAGGTTGATTTGTTGATGTGGCATTGACATGATAGGTGGATGAATTAGGTTGGTATGAAGTTGAAGATGATGACATGTAAGGTTGTTATGGAATTTGTTGAGGTTGGAATGGTGTTTGGAATTCTTGTGGTGATATGATTTGTTGTTGATGTTGGTAAATGTGTTGATGTGATGATGATGGAGGGGTTGCATAGGATAATGATTGTTGTGATATGGATTGATATAGATAAGGGTTGTGATAAGTTGATAAAGGGTTGATATGACATGTGGATGAATTTGGTTGATATGAAGTGGGATAAGTTGATGTAAAATTAGTTTGATGTGTAGATGGATATGATGGGATAGGTGCTAGATAGGATGGTCGTTGGACTTTGCAAGTGGCCACGAGGTGTTGGATTTCTTCCAAGAGGTATTGTATGTGTGATGATTGGCTTGTTCGACCTATTTGAATCAATTCTTGAATGCTTTGAAAGGTTCACTGCTCTAAAGGGGATTGGCTTGCATGCATGTGGTGAAGCATATGAAGGAGCTTTTGTAGGTCCTCTAAGGTTGACACGATGTCACACAAGTAAGTCCTTTTTGGCAAGTGCTTGGTTATGATTTGATAATGATGTGGATTGTTTGGATGAAGTTGATTAGGATGAAGGTGACTAGGATGAAAGTTTATATTGATTTGTTTATGTGTTTGGTGTTTATCTTGATTTGGCAATGTTTAGCAAATGATCATATGTACAAACAAGAATCACTCACACAAGACACAAGCAAATTTGAATTTTGAATTTTGAAGAATATGAGAATGATTAAGCAATCACATGTGTAAGACAAATCCACATGCCCTAATGCCTAGTTTGATGGGGTATGGCCAGTTAGGTTTGGTCAATGTTTAGACAAGGTTGACTAATGATTTGAAAGGGAAATCCTCTCACACAGTCGGGAGAAGGGGGTAACCCACCCTTCACCTTCACTTCCTAAAGGTAGAAAGTTCTTTGGGGCTTAGCCAAGAGTGACAAGATTCTGATTTCAAAGAGGGTGTCTTTCAATTCAGCCTCGGATGAGGTCGTCCCTAGGGGTGATGAAATCCCCTAGCAGGCCTCCTAGGAAAGGGATTGACAAAAGTGAATCAAGTGAGGTGTTTTTGATCTCCAAGATCACCTTGCGGTGCAAGGAGAGAGCATACACACACCCACTTGATTCACACTCGCAGTTGATTAATTACCCTTAGAAAATGAAATGTGTGAAAGACACATCAATCAATAGCTCTTTTTAGCCCAATTTCAAGGTGTGATTGAAGACACTAGTTGATTTTATGCCCAATTTCAATGATTTGTGATCAAACAAAGTTCATTTTAGAAACCCAAACCGAAGTGTGTTTGCAAGCAATGATGGAGAGATAAAGGATGAAAAATGGATGCACCTAATTAAATTGCCATCTAGATTGATGTAGATGCTGATCCTGATGTTTTTCTAGCTCTAAATGATCACCTGCAAGTCACAAGAATGAAAATGGAGCAAGTAGACTACCCAAGGAGATTGTGATGCGAAAATTGATAATATGGTAAAATTTGCTGAAAAATGAACTAATATAGCAAATTGGATTGTATAAACAGAAAATTTAGGAAATTCTATGCAATTTGAAAAAAAAATTCGCTAAAAAACAATCAAATTTGCACAAGTTATGATGATTTGAAGTTTGCAATAAAGTTTGAATTTGACTTAAAAAAATGGCTTGATAAAGGTACAATCACCTGATAAAATCCCACAAGTATGAAGTGCTCAGAGTCCTCTTTCCAACAACTATTCATTTTCTTGATTTTGCCTCCGTCTGCGAAAGTTATGTAAGTTTGAAAAAAATAGCCGATTTTGGTATGTAGGAGGCACTAGAGGTTGGCTCTGATAGTTTAATTTAACCACCGGCGGTTAGTGTTGACCTGGTTACATGTTATTGTTTGCGCTAGGTGGTCAAGGTAGTTGTGGCGGTTAGTGTTCAACTAAGCCATCAGTCTGTCATATGACCGAGGGTCGGGCAAGTAGAAAAAAGGAAGACAAAAATAGGGGGCTCACTGCCCCTCCTCCCCTGCGGTCACAAGCTAGACATTAAGCTTTAAACCTAAACTTAAATGTTAAGAAAAGGTTAACCCAGATCAGCAAATAGTATATGATATGATTTTTTATGCAGACCGTAACTCAAGTTAGATAGTTAGGGTAACAGTCGGCTGCAACCAGTGAAGGTTAGGGTTTTGCTAAAGGTGGATGGGGAAGCAGTGGAGGATGGAGCTCAGGCGGGAGGTGGCACAGAGGGCGAAGCCATGAGGAGAGGGTGGTTTAGTGGTGGTGGTGGTTGGCATTAGGGTTAGGGGAAAAGGCCGAGTGGGGAGTGGTGTGAGAGGGGTGTAGGGTGGAGTGCTGCAGGGGTGGCGGGAGGAGATGGTTGGGGGAGCACAGAGGGGTGGTTGGATGGTGGTGGCTAGAGGTTGGGCGGCAGGGAGCAGCAGGAAGGGAGGTCTGCAAGGGGCACTCTGGGGAGCGGAGGGCAGTGGGAAGAGAGGTCCGCAAGGGGCGCTGCAGGTAGCAGAGAGTTTGGAGGATTTTCTAAGAATGGCGGTAGTGATTGGTATGTAGGAAGTGTCGACTGGGGTATGTGCAGACGACGACGACAATTTGAAAATGGCAGCGACAACTTTAAGATGGCGGCGACCTGGTGGAGGGTCGTTACTGAAGCGGTGGCGACCATTAAACCTTCATAATCGACCTTGAAACCTACAAATGAAACCAGATATCACAGTGTACCAACAAAGCAGAGATCAGTGTGTGGGGGTACAGTTCTGTATGATATGGACTATACCCTAAAAAAATTTCAAATTTTTTTCAAAAATTTTTGTCACCAAACATAGTCAAGTTTACTGTCAGAATTCACAGAAACAGCGAACTGATCGCCATAATGGCATCCATTTTTGCCTCAGATGCAACTTGCAACACTTCACCCACAAAACTTGCAAAACTTGCTACAAAGAGGGTTAGAAAACGAAAATTTTAACAACAAAACCTACACAAAACAACAATTAGATCCAAGACTAGGCATGCCAATGTAATCAGTGAGATCAAAATGAAAGGTTAATACTAATCAAATGCAAAATAGAATGATTATACCTTCCTTCTGACTCACGAATCCATGCAGGAAGGAGATGCACCCAATTAAGTCTCCTTAGATTTTACCCATGATTGGTGTGTAGATGTGGATTGCTCAAGTGCTCAACACAATGTAAATGAGAGACAAGTGGTCTAATGCCTAATTTGGGTGGAGATGGGGAATGATTAGAGTGATTTTGGCAGAGGTTTGATGAGATGAGGAGATTGTGGAGAGATTTAGGTAGGGGTCTGATGCATGAAGTGGTCTCCCTAATGGCTTAGAGAGGGGTCCAATTTATAGAATTTTGGAGATGAGGATGGAGGGTGAGGATTCAGTTGATGAGATCAAGGGCTAGGAATAAAAGTGAATCTTTTATTCCTAGTGGATGAATTAAAAATTCTCATTTTGGAAAGAGTGGAGGATCATAGGGGACAACTGAATTTTAAATTCAGTGAGTGGAGGATAGTGGGAGACAACTAAATTTTAAATTCAGTGAGTGGAGGATAGTGGGAGACAACTGAATTTTAAATTCAGTGATTGGAGGATTGTGGGGGACAACTGAATTTTAAATTTAGTTTAGTGGAAGATAGTGGGAGATAACTGAATTTTAAATTCAGTGAGTGGATGATGAGGTAAGCAGGGTTAATTAAGTGTTTATCTTAATTAACTTAAGCCTAGGTTAATCAGATAAGTATGATTCATCTAATTAACAGGGATTAGGGAAATGGATAAATCATCTAAATAAATATTAGCAATATTCATTTAATTGATAGGATAGGGTTGCAAGATTAGGTCAATTAATTGATCACCAGGGATATGTAGATGGGGAGAGTGAATTAGTGTAGAGGTACGAGAAATTGGTTTGCAGAGCAGTCCAATTTTTGGTGTCTACACTTCCCACATTCTCTTGGGGATCATATTGACATCATCTCCTATGTTAACTATGACCTATTTCACTTGTCTGTGATTTATGTGTGAGTCTATTATAATTGGTTTGGTTTTCCACTATTTTGAAGTTTTTGTTATGTTTCTAGTGTGGTCTTGATGTTTCTTGTTTATTTCAATACTTACAAAATTGATTGAAATTTTTTACTAGATTTTGTTACCCCACAAAAGTAGATAGATCTTTTAATATTGAATGTTTTTTTTTAGAAAAGAAGGCTTTATAATAATCCTCTTTCTCATGTTCATGGATTATTCTTTATCTAGTTTCTTCTATGATTTGGTCATGCTTTTTCTTTGTAGGGTAAAAATCACCATCATCTTCATTATCCAACTCTTCTATTCACAATCTTCCTTTTTCAATGTCTTTACCTCCTCTAATGTCTATTACAATATTATTATTCTTTTTTATATTCTGATAGAGATTTTGTCTTAATTTATTTCTCTTCTCTAGTTATTCTTTTTCTAAAGCTTCTTCTTCTATTAGGGTGATTAAGTTTTCAGTGTTTTTAGGGTATATATCCTCTTTGTGACATCATCTTGCTCCTTGTGGTGGGTTTTTGGGTACTTTTAACATGAATTTTACCCCTCTTGGTGCATTGGGTCCAAACAATTCATCACTTTTTTATTGTGGTGGTGTGTTTTTAAAATATTATTATGCTCTTTCACATGTAAACAAATCATGGTCTGGATTACCTCAAAACCCACAAGTTTTATTTTTGTCCTCTTTGCATTAATTCACATAATGTCCTAGTTCCCTACACTTATAACATGTGGCATCTTCTTTGCCTTTGATTCCTACTTCTACCTCTACCATGTCCACCTCGATAGTTGTTATAATAGCCTTTATCTTTAGCATGTGGGTACATAGTATTTGGCGGTGTAGAACCATATTGTGGTGCATTTTGGAGTGTATTGATATTTATTTGATTTTGTGAATTTGGTTGTCTGTATCCATGGTCTTGGGTGTAAAAAGGTATTCCCACCTATCCTTTAACATAGGTCATTCCACAATCTATGGATTCTTTAGTGTTGTGTCAGTTGCATCAAGGTTAATGTTTTTCTTCCTCTCTATGGACTCTAAATAGTAAATATGAGACTTCATTTGTCTCATGATTGTCCCATCTCCACATATTCCATAATAAACTATTTGTATTTTTTGAGGAGTTGTTTTGAGACCCACTCTAAGTTCTATGGCTCTTTTTTTCCTTTTAGTACTAGTGTAACAAATCTACCCATACAACATAGTAAACACTTTGGTTTTCAACTAAAGAAATAATTCAATTCCTTAAATAGTAGGAAAATAAAAAATTTCTTTTTTCTGACATCATCATTTGTGTTTTACATAATTGAAGCATAAAACATTTCATTTCAATTTGTAAAAGAAATACATCCTTTCAATTACAATTTTCATATATGATTTATAATCAAGTAAACAAATTTACAATTTAAAAATAAGTACAAGGTCAGGACTTCCATATCTAGATTAGTCTTCTATTTCACAAGTCTTGGCATGTTATTTGCAAGAGGGAGAGCATCACCCAAGCGCTTTACCTCCATCCATAGACCGGCGGTCCCACACACACCTTCCATCTTGAAGTGGCCCTACCCTTCAACGAAGAGTATAGACTAATGCCATCTAAGTTTCTAGTGTTGTGTCCTACATAACCAACACAGTCATACAACTATAGCCTTCTCTAACTATGTATGAAATAATTCAATTCCTTAAATAGTAGGAAAATAAAAAATTTCTTTTTTCTGACATCATCATTTGTGTTTTACATAATTGAAGCATAAAACATTTCATTTCAATTTGTAAAAGAAATACATCCTTTCAATTACAATTTTCATATATGATTTATAATCAATTAAACAAATTTACAATTTAAAATAAGTACAAGGTCAGGACTTCCATATCTAGATTAGTCTTCTATTTCACAAGACTTGGCATGTCATTTGCAAGAGGGAGAGCATCACCCAAGCACTTTACCTCCATCCATAGACTGGCGGTCCCACACACACCTTCCATCTGGAAGTGGCCCTACCCTTCAACGAAGAGTATAGACTAATGCCATCTGAGTTTCTAGTGTTGTGTCCTACATAACCAACATAGTCATACAACTATAGCCTTCTCTAACTATGTATGACACTACTGGCTAGTTATGTAAATTTGGAGCATAGTGAACTGACAAGTGCAAGCAAAGACTTTTACACCTACTTTGGCCAAAGTTTTGAATAAAATTCAATCATTCAAAAGTGGATTCATATATTCACCCACCTCTAACTTGACTTGGAAACCTTCAATGACCTATGGTTAACTCAAACTTTTGTTTGACCAAATGGTTTGACTTTTCATAATGATCTTATTTGCATAGTGTTGACTCATCAAGTCAATACATGACTGGCTAGTTAGTTTCTCTGACTTTGAACACCCATCTTACATTCTAGTAACCACTTGGGTCTTGGCTACTGCCACTTGTTCAAGTCCTTTATATTAACCATGATAATAATTACTCTTCTATTTTTAAGCACTTTAGTTAATCATGATGACAAACATCATTGACTTGACCCTCTTGGTCTCATAATAATAATAATATAGACAAAATTTCCTATGAGTTCTTCAATAAATTAATATCTTATAAAATATTACTTATATATAGAGGTGTCGAAGCTTATTCAGAGACACACAGCTTATATAACATTAATATAATGATATCAAAGTTGGCATAACTTTAACAAGTCTACCACAACTATGTCACAATGATTTCAAAGCTTTCCGGCCAGAGAACATAGTACTTTTATCAGCCACATAACTTATAGTAATTTGGCCTCAATATATTATAGATTTGTTGGCCACATCAGACACAAGGGCTATACATTTTTGGTTTATGTCTACCTCTCAAAAACATAGTCTAGCCTTATAATACCACTGGTTTATATACTTTCCAACCTCACAAAACCCAAAGGTTATTTAAGCATATTGAGGCTCTCAACACATAGGCTGAATGATTAAGCATGATGTCTCTATGCTAAGAGATTACAAATACTCCTGTAGAAACTAATAACAACAATAGCTTTTCGTAAGAAATTAAAACATAAAACAATTATATTCAACCATAGAGGACATAAAACCTCTGTCCATATTCAAACAACTTTTTATATATGTAAATATAATGGTTCATGATATATGGCAGTGTTTAGTAGGCTATCAGCCTCATAAGATAACACATGCAGAGCATAATCATGTGTAGAGCACAACATATGTATAGCATCAAGACAAAATAAGAAAAGAACCTATTGATAATGTTCCATAGTTTTTTCTCTTCTGAGCTTGATTCCCTTTTTCTCTTACTGTGCAAGCTTTTAGTTTACATCATTTTACTATTGTTTCCTCCATGAAATCCTTCATATTAATTCCAGTTTCTTATCTTTGTGACTTACTATTGTTCTCTCTCCTTTTCCAAAATGTGCAAAATCAATATATATCTTCCAAGAGCAATAATTGTTGTTGTTTTAACACTCCTCTCATTCACAAGAGAAAATAGTTGGAATTTGCCACTTAGTGCTTTAAATAGTTCATGGAATCATGACCCACTTAGCTTGCATAAAGGGCATGAACTATGCCTGATGCCACCACTTTTTGGCCTTAGTGAAGTTCAAATAGCTTCATGCTTTGGCCACCAAAAATTAGTGATAAAGCATTCAAGAAAGTTTACTTTCATTTACTAAACTGCCACCTATAATGTGGAAAAGGTGGCACTGCCATCATTCATAAATAACCTTATAAATAGCCTTTGATGGTGGCTCATATTTCCCATGAAGTGCATATTCTAATACAAATTCTAATCAGCAAGGAATGATTATATATATATATATATATATATGTATGTATGTATATATGTATGTATGTATATATATATATTAATATTCTTAATACAAAATATATATATAAGTATTTATCTTGCATAGATATACACACAAACACACACACACACACACACACACACACACACACACACACACACACACACACACACACACACACACACACACACACACACACACACACACACACACACACACACATATATTATTTATATATAATTAACAATTTCTCATAGTCGATTTACATCGACAACATAACTTAAACACCTTATAGTTTCCATTAATGGAAAAGAGACCAAGACACAACTCAACTCGACTAGGTTCAACTTAACCTAACAATTTTGTTAATAACTCAAATTGACTCGACATGGTTAAAAATATACCTACGTGAGTGTGTGTAGAAACTCAAATGGCAATACCCAATTTTTTGAAGTCTATTCTGCTCTCCTGCGTGATACTCTCCCTCACTCTCTTGAGGGAAAGAAATTATCTTGCATTTCACTTGGAGAAACATTCATGTAGTTATCCATTAACAATCACAACATAAGCATAATATTGATTAAATAACATATATTCATTCAGATGCAAATACATCTCATTGCATACTATTTCACCAAAATATTAAATATCATGATGACATCATCTTGCATCAAAATTGTATTTTATCATAAAAGTCAAAAGTAAATTGGTCCATTAAAAATGGGGTGTAACAACTAGACATTCATTTCTAAGATGGACTTCCCTAGAGAAATAAGTACACCATATATTTGATCTTTAGTTTTGTGGTGGTCTTTGACTAGGTTCTTCTTTGGCTAGGATCTCTTGCTTGATCTTTAACTATTCTAGTTTTAATTTTAACTTTTCTATTTATTTGTTCTCAATGTTCATATCTTTTTGTCACCATGTTTGAGCTTCAACCTAGAAAGCTGATGTTATCACATCAAAATATGTTTCAAACATTCTTCCATCTAATGAAGTTATAATTGTTGGTTTAACCTAGATACAAACCATTCAATGTGTTGTTTCTTTGTTAATGGTTCTTCCAACTTCTTGGTGACTTCCTTAAACAAGCTATCATAATCCTTAATAGATTCTCCATATTGTTGGAGCATGTCTCGCATTATTGACACTCTCAATGGGGATCTTCGAAGACTAAAAATTGTACAGAAATTCCCCCTTAACTTCTAACAATTCCTTATCATGTTCAGGATATGTCTTCGTATACCAATTAAATGCATCATTCTACAATGTTCCCACAAAGTCAAAAAAAATTGTCTACTCTTTCTATGTACTATTTCTTTGCCATAGTGATTCTAAAACAAATATGTACTTTACTTCTTCTGTCGTATGCTTACCAATAACTAGAAGCTTCATTGGTGGGTTCTTGTGGAAAAAAAAATTCTTTGTCCTTTTTGTGGTGGTGGGTTGGTGTGTTGTTTGATGAGTACACCTTTTCCTTATAGGTATTTTGGTTTACTAGTTTTCTAACTTGACCTTTGTCTCTGGGTAATTGTATGTCAAAGCAATCTTTTCCTAATATTGTAGCATAATCTTGCACAAGTTGTTGTTGTGATTTCCTTGTTTTTCTTGAATGGTTAGATATAGATGATAGTGAAACTCTTCTTGATTTAAATAGAACTAGGAATGACTCTTAGTCTAGGGTTTGTGTTGGAGACAACCAAAATCAACTAGAAAAACTAAGAATACTTCCACAAACAATATTGCACATAATAAGCCTAAAATAATATTGACATAAGTTGAATAAAATGTACATAAGAACCTTGCTTAAATAGGCAAGGGAGAGGAGGAAGGAAGGTCAAACTCAACCACTGACTAACCTCCAAAAGATGTAACTGTTGTTTAACTCACATGACATGTGTGAAGCAAAGTTGCAAGTCAAAATGAAAAATGTGTCTCACATAACTAAGAACACATGTTGAAGTGAGAAACTCCTAAAAGACCTCAGTAAGCTTAAGCTAAGTGTGAATAGGTCAAGCCTTCTAAAAGGTGATATCTAAAATAGTTAGATAATGACTCTATTTACACTAACAATCCCCCTTAAGTGTGACTTAAGGAGTAGTGAAACAAAGATGGGTTCTAGCTACTGGGCCATGTTAGGTACCCATGTACAAAGAAATCTCTCATAAAGAAGAGAAAAGGAGAAAACCTAGTGGGAAATAAAACTCCTCTCCAAAACATAAATGATGCATGAATGAATTATACAAGTGAAGAAGAAAAATATAGAAAGAGGACTATACATGACCCCCCAATGACTACTTCTAACACTAATGTAGAATATATGTTCTTCCCATAGGAGAGAGAAGATGAGAAAGTCGATGTGACCCCCAAGAAAATGTGAAACAATGAACTCCATGCAAAGAGATGGATCCTCCCAAAAATGATATGAGAATACTAACCATGCAACCTCCCCTCAAAATACCTCTTGTAGTGTGTGTAGAAGCTCAACACTAGATGTTCAAGATGATCCACAAACACTAAACCACATTTCTCCCATTAAGAAGAAAAAGAACCACAGAAGTGTACAAGTGATCTTCTCATTCCAGATAGGAACATGTAGGAAGAAGAACAATTGTCTCTAAATTTTGAACATGATTCAAAGACATAAAGGAATCTCCTGAAAACTACTCAAAGGTCTCTAATCATTATCAAACTATGATTGAAGAAGAGGAGGATGAACAATCTCTGAGGAATAATGTGGTGATGCAACTCCATCGAAGTTGTCATCAAAGAGGAACTGAATATCCCCAATAGTGTCTTCCAAATTGATGCAAGAGCGTCCCTGGTTCAATAGCAATCTTGCATCAACCAAAAACATTTGCATTTCAGTTTGTTTTTATTTCATTTTATAGTTCAGTTTATTCAGTTCAGTCAGTAGCAGTTTTAGTATTTTGGTCCACATTATGCCACAGTTTCATTTCAGACCTTGCAGAGATGAACTTAGCATCTAGACACATTCATGCACATCATATCCAAAATTCAAATCATTTGGATCAGGTATTGGAAAGATATTGCTATCAGAAGATTGATTGTTTTCTCAAAACAGAGCATCCTGGTAGTCTTAGACAATTAGCTAAAGGAGAAGACTTGTGGAGCACTTTCATGATTTGTGGAGCTAAATGACACATCACTCAATATTGTTTGGATCATGGCCAACCTTCCCTGAGATCCACACGTTATTCCATTCATTTGTGGAGGAGTTCTATATGAATATTTCTAACCTAGCTATGTACACACGTTATAGTGCTTCATTGGAGTTTGAGATCTTCCTTGGCTGACACGGAGGAATCTTATGTTTCAGAGATGATATATAATCATGTAATAGATACCTAGGAAAGCAGTGGAGGATAGTTAGCATAATTTACAAGTTGGACATTTCAGATTTCTTCTATAAGGCACTTCAAAGCTACATCTTGTACATATTCTGTAATTGAGGAATTAGGGCAGTGAGCCCTAATTGTAAGCTCGTATGTTGTTAGCTAGTTTGTATTTTGATTCTATGATATACTGAATGACTAAATCTGTATTTTCATTCTATCTTTGAGTTGTTCTGTTGTGTTTACTTTAGCTGCACAGTCTAGACTATTCACTTTGTGGACCCTCCTAACCATGACTATACGCTCAAAATCATGACTTTGGTTACTTGGGGCTGTTGAGTCAAATTTCAACACACACATGGACCCTTCCCTCCCTACCACAGGGTGAACCGCCATGTCACTCTCACTCTCGTGGAAGTAGTCGATCGAGAGGAGGTGAGACATAAGGGTGGTATGGCTCGTTGGAGAGATGGACTTCGCGGAGAGGGGTCAGCACGTCCTGTGGACTTTGTTGTTGTGTGCTAATGTGTATGTTTTGTTCAATGAGTGTTGTTGTAAAGATAACCCTATGACCCTAAGGGTCACTAGTTACTCTTCTCCTATTGGGGTTTCTATTATTCCACCTTTGTGTGGGTAAGTGATTACTTTTGTTGATGGCTTCTTGTCTTTCAATTTGTTGGTTGATTGCTTATTGTATTTGAAGTTGTCTAAATGCTTCTAGTTGTTGTAAGACAAGTGGATCTTCTTGAGGTCTTGGATGATTTTCCTCAATCTTGCCAAGGACTGCCCTCACCCACTCACCTCTTAATCCTAGGCACATTCGTGAGCCAAGATAAGAGACATTCATATGCTAACTAACCTTGACTAGACTTAGGGTTTTGAGTCAACCTAAGGTTTCATTGTGCATTGACTTTTGTTGACCTCGTGATGATATCAAGGGTTTGACCAAATAGTTGGCTTTTGTTGATCTTGTGATGGTATCAAGGGTTTCCAATGTATCTAAATGTCTAATGATTTTGTTCTTTTCTATATTTATATGAATGCAACTATATGACATGCACAACTTGTTTTTGTGCTTTTTTGGTATTTTTAGAAATAAAGATTCTTTTTAATCTAATAAAGGAAATATGAATGTAACTAGAATGAATTTTATCTAAATGCAATTATTCTATGTTTTTGGGGTTTTTGAATGTTTTGAAACAATCTAATCTAGAAAAGGGAAATTGCAAGTAAATGAATTTAAACTATGAATGCAAATTACCTCTAGAATGCTAGATCTAACTATTCTATCAAGGAATAAGAAATAAATTACTAATCCCAAGAGCAATTTCAATTTTCTAATTGCTACTAATTGATAAAAGCATAGAGGAACCTGAAATAAAGAAGACTTGTGAGCATCCACTATCCTCAGAGATCCTTGATGGCAACCTTGTATCCTCTTGAAGCAGTCGGAAGACCTCCTTGTGACAAGACAACACAAAGAAGTGAAAGAAGCTTTAGAAGCTTTGCGAAATGAGCTTAGTGAGAGCTATTGATGAGCACAATGGCTTGATTGAAGCAACATAATGATGCTTGAAGAGATTTATGTAAAAGTTTGATGAACAAATGAACAAATAAAAAGGCATCTTTGTCCCGTGTGAGCATGAGAATGCTAATTGGAGAGAAAAAACTTAGCAAGAGCTATGTACACAATGAATTTGCCTCCGTGGAAGAGTTTTGAAGCTATGCGACAATGAAAGCTTTGAAGCTTTGGAGAACTATAAAGAAAGAAGTGAAGAAAGAGGCTCAAAGGCCTGTCAAGAAGCTTGAAAAAAGCTTGTGAAGATGAGAAGAGTATTCTCCAACTTTCTCAACTTGGAAAATAATGAAGAGGTGAGAGTTATTTATAGATTGGAAGAAGGGAATTGATTGAGAAGTTAACTCAATTGATTGAAGAGTTAACAAGGATTGATTGGGGAGTGAACTCAATTGATTACCTAGTAAACTTAATTAATTTGGGAATGATAATTCAATAATAGCTTATCACTAGAGAAGAAATGGAGTTAGAGGACTGCATGGAAGAGAATGAGTTGTTAATTTTAGATCAAATGGAGCTAATTATGCATTTGTGTGTGCGTGCAATAGTCAACTCCAAATTAGGCATCAAAAATCATGTAAATTGGAAGAAAAATGAATGAAAACAGAGCTACTTCGAGTTAGAAACTCAAGTTTTTCCATGGATTGAAATGCAATGGGGTCACCCATGGGTCACCCCTTTCACCAGTAGGGTCACCCATGGGTCACCTGGGGGGAGATCCTACTTTTTGAGGGTCACCCGGTGGGAGATTCAGAAAGAAAGGGGTCTAGGAGAAAATGCATGATGGGAGATGGTAGGGAGATGAAAAGGAGGGGATCTACATCTGGAAAAAGGTCAATCATGTACAAGAATCCAAATCTCCACTTGCAAAGTAGGATCTCCCAGTGGGAGATCTAGAAATAATAGGGGGAGATTTGGATTGGTTTAGTGAAATTAAAAACTGAAAGTGGGAGATGGGTCTAGGGGACCTCTAGAAGGCTTCTAAGGGGTGGAGAAGGTGAAAAACATATGGGAAAGGTGAAAACTCACCTACAAGATGCACACAAGGCTTAGGAACAGGGTTGAAAGCTTAGAAAACACAAATTAATAAGTGTCGCAAAAGTGTCAGAAAAGTGTCGATGACAAAGAGAGAGGGAAAACGACAAAGAGGAAGCAACACAAGATGAAAGAAATGACATGTCACCAAGAGGTTTGCTACTTAGAGGACATTATTTCATGCTTACATGTACATGACAAGGATCATATATCATCATAGGGGTCTTCGTGGAGACTATACATGATTTTTGTGCTTACATATTTTTCCCCTCGGGGACGGTAGGCTACATGAAAGTAGGTACCGTTCCCAAACTAGGCCTTACCTATTGTTGATTTTCCTACAATTGTACCTACAATAACTAGTGTTATCCTGGCATTTGAATAAATCAAAATGAATAATGAAAATTGAAATGACAAACTTACCATATATCATGAGAGTTTGACTAGTTGTTTGCCTTTGTCGGTGAAACCTGTAGGAATGAATGAATGCAAAACAATGCATGGAAGATGCATACAAGAAATATAACACATGCTAAGCTAGAGAGGAGGAGAATAGATTCTCCTTTTATTGCAAATTTTGAAGAACATATTCATTTTTTGGGGATTTTTCAGGTTTTACAAATTTTTAGGTTTTTCTAGATATTCTAATTTTTATGGTTTTTGGAGATTTTGCAAAGGTTTGATGTGACACTCCTTGAGGTCTTTGAGAGACCTACATTTAAGATATTTCTACCCTTTCTCCCTTTCATGGGGAGACTTGTGTACTTGACTACACATTTTTGCTCTTTTGATTTATCGGAGGAGTGACTTATGCTCAGACATTTTTTTACACTTTATTGTTACAAGACCTGATTTGATGAGATCCATACATAGCTTTAGTCGACATCTTGTACTTCAATTTCTCTCTTGTGCATATGGTTGGATAGATATTTTATTTTTCTTATGAGAATGCATACCTAAGATGATCACATATGGATGATGCAATTTTTTTTTATGTCTTTTTGAGAATATATATGAATGTAGGTGACGACATGTAGATGCAAGAACACAAACGATGCTAAAATGAAAATTTTACTTATATGGAATGCCATGATTTATGGAATTGACTTTATTTCTTTGGAACTCCTTTTTTTATTTTCGTATGAATGCAATTTGGAACAAACAATATGACTACTCTTTAATATGATTTTCAATCCAGGGGATTGCAAGTTGTCCTAATATAAGAGACCTATTCAAGGCTGTGAGATTAGGATTTCAGAACTTAGGTGGGGAGCGGGGATGAAATGGAGTGCTTTTGAATTTAGGCTTTGCTAAAGGATAAACACTGATCCTTATCTATATAAGACAATCTGACAAGCTTTCAACTTAGACAAGTAGCAAATTTTATTGATGTTCGCTAGACTTAGATCATAGATGGCAAGCAAGATAGACCCGGGGTAAAGAATAAGTGGGAAAGAACAAGGGTCCCTCGATAGAAAATGATCCTAGAGATTACTAGACTCTTGGCTTTGCTCATCTAGTGTGTTCGTGTGCTTTGTACCTTTCTTTCTTTGTTATAATGTCACCCTTGAGGCTTCGAGCTTAAACTGATCTCCACCCAAGAGTATGGACATTCATCAATCTTCTCTTTTTCACTCTTTTTTTTATATCTCTTTTTTCTTGCTTTTTCACTTTTTTTTATTTTCTAGAATACCTCACTTGATTTTCTCATTTTTTAGGATTTTTGACGTTTCAGGAAATGAATGCTTTTGAAACTTTTGATATGCAATCTTGATCCTCAATTCTCACTTTTCTTGATCACTCCTATTTTGATCACTCATTTTTTTATTCACTTGGATTTTAGATTGCTTCCTTCAGAGTTTTAACCCTCCTAATGTTTTTGGCCAAGAAAGATAAGGGGCTGAGCACCACCTAAAGTTTTTGTAATCTACTTGGACTTCTCTTCTACTAGGGAAGAATTGGGAAGGTATACTTACGAGCTTCCTTTGAGAATTGTAGGTTTGAATACTGACTTTGTTTAGACCTCACATCTTGGCTCATTAAGACTAGGATCAGTGTAAAGCTAAGAGCTAGGTTTTTATTCAAATCACTGGGAATGAAGGGGGATAATGGTGATTGTGAAAATGGGGAATCTCTAGGACTTGAAAGGATTGCATATACCTAGGCAACATTAGATTCCTTACTGGAATGAAAATGATATAAGAGCAAGTCATTGACTGTGATGCAAGATGAACATAATGATACTGAAATACAAGAAACAAAATTCTTTTTGGGCATTTTTTTATTTTTTTGTGTTTTATGCTTTTTATGAGATGCTAAGATCTTCTCCTTCCATAATGCACAAGAGGTAGTGTCATTTCTGACGTCTTCCTTAACTACATATGGACCTATCCAATTTGGTCTAAACTTCGATGCTTGAAAGTCTTTGTAAGGACATTCAAAGAGTTGGTGTAAAAATGTCTTTGTATTCAGTGAGGAGTTTCATGTACTCACATGTTTCATTATTTGATGATTTGCCCCTTATCTTTATCATTTTTTGTTTTTGTATAGTTTCGTTGCTTGTTTTGAACTTTTGAGGGGCAAATGATGTTGGTGCTAACTCTCCTAGTTTCTGTGTGGATTGTGGCTCTTCTTCTTTAGTCATGATCTCAATCATAGGTATGTTTATGTCTGGTTTGATTGGAATAGCCACTAAGTTGAATGGAGCATAAGACTTTGTTGAGTGGTGATTGAAGGGGAATCCTCCTATTGTCCCCTTCCCTATACATTTTGATGTCTTGTCTATGTTTGCAATTTGTTTTGATGTTTCTCCTTTTTCAAAAGTGTTTATTTTTGGGTCACTAGTGGTTTCCATGGTCTTTCCCTTCTTTTTGACTTGTTCAACTCTACAAAGGCTGAAAGGATCAAGGTCTCCTTTGATGACATGGGTTTGTCCCATGTATGAGAAGTGTATTTCTTGAAATAATGTGGACGGAGTGGCCCTCATCCTATGGATCCAAGACCTTCCTAGGATCATGTTGTAAGTGGTTTCTTTGTTTATGACATAACATTCAGTTGGGAGGGTTTTGGGACCCAATGTGATTTGAAGATTGACCTTACTCATGGTTTGAGTGTTTGGGTTATCATGAATTCTAAGGATGGAATTTTGTTTTGTTATTTGTGTTTCGTCATAACCCATTCTTTGAAGAAGCTAAAAGGAGACTATCTTGATTACAGAACCATCATTGATCATTACATGTTTAATGGAATAGTCTTGAATTTGGACTATCAAATGGAGGGGGAGATCACCCTGTTTAGCTATGTCATTGTCTAAGGGTAAATTTTCAAAATCAAATGTTGAAGAAGAATGCTTTTCACTTGGAGTGTTTTGAACTATATGGCCTAGATTTAAGGCTTTGAGGAGAGTATTCTTGTGTCTAGGAGAACTCTTGATAAGCTCTAGCATGTGAGAAAATTTTGAATTGTTGGTGTCATCTGGTTGTTTTGGTCATTTGGTGACACAAATTTCTTGATATTTGTCTATTTCCACAAGGCCTAAGGTGTTTTGATGGATTTTGGGACTAAGTTCTTTATCTTGTGAGAATGAGTCCATGAATGCTTTTTGTTGACATTTTGGGGGGTTTGATATGAAGCGATGGTACCCCTAACATGACTTGATATCATGCCCCTTTCTCTTGTGAAATGAGCAATATTTATCATGATTGTGATTTTGAGGTTTGTGATGATTATTGTATGACTTCTTGTTGATTCTCAAGGGATAGTTGTTGGCATTTTCATTTCCCAAATCTATATGACTATTGTAGTCATAATTGTAGTTCCCTGATGGTCAAGTGTTTGTTGACCCATCTACATCTTGATCGTTTGTGGAGGATTTGTTATTTGTATCATGGTTTATCAACCTTCCATTGGAATCATACTCCCTTCTTCCACTATCAATAGCACCTTGGTCAATCCTAAGGGCACTTTCGAGTGCTTCTTCATATGATTTGTAAGGGAATTTTTGGACTTGTTCTCATATGTCATTATTGAGAGCATGTAAGAAGAGATGACAAAGTTCTCTATGATCCATGTTTGATGCGCTAGTTGAAGAATAGAGAACTTTCCTCCATCGTGTGATACAATGTGCAACTGACTCATTGGCTTCTTATTTGATTGTTAAAAATTCCCTTATTCCTATCTTGACCAATTTGTTTATGTCAAAGGCAACCACAAATTGATTGATGAGTTGCCTAAAAAAGTGGATCGATGCTACTAGAAGTTGATAGTACCAATCTAGGGTGATACCCTCTAAAGTTTTTGGAAAATCCTTTGCTACCACCCCATCCCAAGGAAGGAGTTCTCGTACTACCATGACATAAGCCTTGATATGAGAGTTGGGATCACCCTCTCCTCTAAATTTTGGAATCTTAGGGAGAGGCCATGGTAGTATTACCTGATGAATATTGTAGTCAAGAGGCTCCTTTAAATACTTGAGGTATGTTCCTAAGAGGGGGTTATGTGTAGAGGGTTTTTTTCTTTCAAACATTATCCCTTTAGTTGGATCTTGTTGCATTTGTTGAAAGGGTATGCTAGATTGTTGATATCCTAAAAAATTTGGATGACTAGATGGTGTCATGTTTATGTTTTGAAGATTGGATGGGATTGTTTGTGGTTGATTTTGTGTCATAGGAATCCCACCTATTTGATTGATACTTGTCATGTTGGATGGTGAGGGCAAGGGAGGCCTGAATGTTTCATGTAAGTTTAGATGAGGGGGAATTTGTGTTGCCCCCTAGTTTGATTCAATCTTATCAATGAAAGGATTTCCTTGTGCCCTAGGTTTTTCTTGAATTTATCTTTGACAACCATTTCTAGCTTCAAGGGTCTTGACTCATTGGACCAAGGTTTCTATAAGGTCTGTGAGTGAGGCTTCCTTCATTCTTTGAGTTTTACAACCTTGAGATGGATTGCTCTATGTTAGGGTTTGACTGACCCCACTTGTTTCTTTTGATGATATTTGACATGTCACGAGTCATTTATCATGATACGTCGCATAGAGGGGTTTTTGTGCCCCCAAGCTTCTTGTAAGCTTTTCTTTTTATGGCTTACCTCGTTGTCCATTTGGGTGGCCATTTTAATATCACTTGTTATGGGTTGGTCTTGTTGATGGATCTTAGACCAAACACTAACTTGGCATGTTTTGATTTGGTCAAGGTTGTGGGGATCTTGTTGAACCTCTTTGAGTCTTTCGAGTTTGATTGATTCAAGATTGAAGCCATTGGATCCGAACGTGTGCTGATTTTATTGCAGGGGTGATTCCCCTGAGCTTTGTGTGATTTTGTCCTAGTTTTAGGGTGTAGGAAACACCACGAAATGAATGAAATGAAGATGGACATGAAAGATGAGCATGCAATGAAAGAAGCACATGGAAATGTAAAAGATACCATCAAAAGTTTTTGTTCTTCATGTCAGGTACATCAAAATATGTGGTGAAGTTGACAGCGTGTGTGATAGTGATAATGAGATCCAAATAATGGGAACACAAACAACATAACTAGAAGGCTTTTTAATTCAAGTCGGGTTTACCAAAATATGTACGCTCAAAATCATGACTTCAGTTTCCTAGGGCTGTCAAGTCAGATTTTGGCATGCACACGGACCCTTTCCTCCTTTCCACGGGGTGAACCACCATGTCACTCTTACTCTCATGGAAGTATCCAATTAAGAGGAGGTGAGACACGGGGCTGGTCTGGCTCATTAGAGAGCTAGACTTCATGGAGAGGGTTTGGTATGTCTTGGGGCGTTTGTTGTTGTGTGCTAATGTGTATGTTTTATTCAATGAGTGTTGTTGTAGAGATAACCCTATGACCCAAAGGGTCACTAGTTACTCTTCTCCTATTGGGGTTTCTACTATTCCACCTATCTATGGGTAAGTGGTTACTTTCGTCGATGGCTTCTTGTATTTCAATTTATTAGATGATTGCTTGTTGTATTTGAAGTTGTCTAAATGCTTCTAGTTGTTGTAAGACAAGTAGATCTTGTTGAGGTCTCGGATGACTTTCCTCAATCTCACTGAGGACTCCCCTCACCCACTCACCTCTTAATCCTGGGCACATGCATGAGCCAAGACAAGAGACAGGCATATGCTAACTAACCTTGACTAGACTTAGGGTTTTGAGTTGACCTAAGGTTTAGTTGTGCATTGACTTTTGTTGACCTTGTGATGATATCAAGGGTTTGACCAAATAGTTGACTTTTGTTGACCTTGTGATGGTATCAAGGGTTTGCAATGTATCTAAATGTCTAATGATTTTGTTCTTTTCTATATTTTTATAAATGCAACTATATGACATGCAAAACTTGTTTTTGTGCTATTTTTAGTATTTTTGGAAATAAAGATGCTTTTTAATCTAATAAGGAAATATAAATGCAACTAGAATGAATTTTATCTAAATGCAATTATTCTATGTTTTTGGTGTTTTCGAATGTTTTGAAACGATCTAATCTAGAAAAGGGAAATTGCAAGTAAATGAATTTAAACTATGAATGCAAATTACTTCTAGAATGCTAGATCTAACTATTCTATCAAGGAAAAAGTAATAAATTACTAATCCCAAGAGTAATTTTAATTTTCTAATTACTACTAATTGACAAAATCATAGAAGAACTTGAAATAAAGAAGACTTGTGAGCCTCCACTACCCTCAGAGATCCTTGATGGCAACCTTGTATCCTCCTGAAGTAGTGCGAAGACCTCTTGGTGACAAGACAACACAAAGAAGTGAAAAAAGATTTAGAAGCTTTGAGAAATGAGCTCAATGAGAGTTGTTGATGAGTACAATGGCTTGATTGTAGCAGTGTAACAATGCTTGAAGAGATTTATGTGAAAGATTGATGAACAAATGAACAAATAAAAGGGCACCTTCATCCTATGTGAGCATGAGAATGCTAATTGGAGAGAAAAAAATTAGAAAGAGTTATGTGCACAATGAATTTGCCTCTATGTAAGAGCTTTGAAGCTATGCAACAATGAAAGCTTTGAAGATTTAGAGAACTAAAGAAAGAAATGAAGAAAGAGGCTCAAAGGCCTATGAAGAAGCTTGAAAAAGCTTGTGAAGATGAGAAGACTATTCTCCAACTTGCTTAACTTGGAAAATAATGAAGAGGTGAGGGGTATTTATAGGTTGGAAGAAGGGAATTGATTGAGAAGTTAACTCAATTGATTGAAGAGTTAACAAGGATTGATTGGGGAGTGAACTGGATTGATTACCTAGTAAACTTAGTTAATTTGGGAGTGATAATTCAATAATAACTTATCACTAGAGAAAAAATGGAGTTAGAGGAATGCATGGAAGAGAATGAGTTATTAATTTTAGATCAAATGGAGATAATTATGCATGTGTGGGTACATGAAATATTCAACTCCAAATTAGGCATAAAAAATGATGTGAATTGGAAGAAAAGTAGGCAAAAATGGAGCTACTTCGAGTAAGAAAAAGCGATGGGGTCGCCCATGGGTTGCCAGTTTCACCAATAGGGTCACCCATGGGTTGCCCAGGGGGCGAACCTAGGTTGTCCGTGGAGAGATCCTACTTTTTTAGGGTCTCCTAGTGGGAGATCGAAAAAGAAAGGGGCCTGGGAGAAAATGCATGATGGGAGATGGTAAGGGAGATGAAAAGGTGGGGATTTGCCTCTAGAAATAGGTCAATCATATGTAAGAATCCAAATCTCCACTTACAAAGTAGGATCTTCTAGCGAGAGATCTGAAAATAATAGGGGGAGATTTGGATTGGTTGAGTGAAACTGGAAACTGAAAGTGGGAGATGGGTCTGACGGACCTCTAGAAGGATTCTAGGGGGTGGAGAAGGTGAAAAACATAGGGGAAAGGTGAAAACTCACCTACGACATGCACACAAGGTTTAGGAATAAGGTCGAAAGGTCAGAAAACACAAATCGACAAGTGTCGCAAAAGTGTCAAAAAAGCATCGACGACAAAGAGAGAGGGAAAACGATAAAGAGGAAACAACACAAGATGAAAGAAATGACATATCACCAAGAGGTTTGCTTCTTAGAGGATATTATTTCATGCTTACATGTACATGACAAGGATCATATATCATCATAGGGGTCCTTGTGGAGGTTGTGCGTGATTTTTGTGCTTATAGTGACTGCACCAAGTGGTATCAGAGAAAAGTTTAAATCTTTGGAAGCGAATTGAGTGAAGTTTGTGATGGCATTCCGTAAGATCTTTCTTTGAATAGATCATCGAATCTAAAGTAGACTACTTGTGTTGCCAACCGATCACTGATTGTGAGGCAGTTGTCACCTTGTAGGTTGATCACCGAATTTGAGGCAGTTATACTTGATCCTTGGAAGATATGTTGTCGAGGAGAATACTTGATGTTGGTACTATGGCTGAAAGAATGGATGAGATGATGGAGATTATGAAAACAATGCAATTTTTTTTAGATGTTGAAGAAGATCAGAGAAGAGGACTTACACCTCGACCTAATGTTGAAATTGATGATGATGAAGATTTTCAATCCACTGATCAAAATGAAGTAACCCTAGGAGATGAAGAAGAGGAATCAGATCAAGTCAAGATGTTGTGAACTATTTCAAAGATTGGGAAAAGACGTAGAGTGGTTGTACCGAACTATACTGGCAATTTGAATCCTGAAGAGTTGATTGATTGGATAAATGACCTAGAAGAATACTTTGAGTATGAAGAAATTGAAGATCCAGAGAAGGTGAAATTTGTAAAGACAAAGTTGAAAGGACATGGTGCTATATGGTGGAAAGAAGTTCAGTTGGATAGAAATAGAAGAGGAAAAGAGAAGATTACAAAATGGGATAGGATGGTGATGAAATTGAAGAATTAATTTATACATGCTGACTATGAGTTGGAACTATTGAAGAGATTGCAGAACCAAAGACAAAAGGAGAAATCTGTGAAGGAGTACAATAAAGAATTTCATAAGATGATCATAAGGACAAGACACAGTGAAGTAAGCAAGGACAAAGTGGCTAATCAATGGACTGAGATTGAACATTCAAGAAGAACTGAGTTTGGTGAGGATGACAACATTGGAAGAAGCATATCAGTTGGCCCTAAAGGTTGAGGAAAAGTTGAACAAGAGGCATGATTAGAGACAGAGAGTTAGAGGAGGTAAATTTTAGAGAGGTAGAACATTTATTGGAGGAGAGAGATCATATGCGAAGTAGAACAGACCAAATAACACATTGAAGGAGGATAGAGATAATAGTGCATACCGGAGAGATGACAGAACTTTCTACCATAGAAGAAACCCTAGTCCATACTGGAGTGAAGGATACAGAAGAGAAGGAAGAGGACCTAATAGGAGAATATTCATAGGAACCTATTTTAAGTATGGAGGTGAAGGACATAGAGCATTTGAATGTAATCAATGGAGTACAAGCAAGAAGATAGAGAACAGTGGAAGAGCAGCCTATGTAGAAGAAGAACTTGTTGGATCACCTAGTTTAGTTGGTAAACCTAAGAAAAGAGAATCACTTGTCATGAGGAGAGCACTATTTCAAGTAGAGACAAATGAGGAACCACCACAAAGGAAAAGTTTGTTCAGAACCAAATGAAAATCAGTGGGTAAATGTTGCAAAGTTGTAATTGATAGTGGTAGTTCAGATAATTTAGTTTTAGAGGAGATGGTGACTAAGCTGAAGTTGGAAAGATTGAGACATCCTAAGTCATATCAAATAGCATGGATTCAGGATGATCATAAGGTGCTGATAAGAAAACAATGTTTGGTGAAATTTCATATTGGATCTTATCATGATGAAATATTATGTGATATTATGCCTATGGATGTATATCATATATTGTTGGGTAGACCATTGTAGTATGATAGAAAATCTATACATGATGGGAGAAATAATACATATACTATAACATCAAATGGGAAGAGAATTACTATAGTTCCTTTGGAAGATGATCCTAAGAGTGAAGTATGTGGGAATGCTAGAATCTATTTGGTAGATGGAAGAAAATTTTTGGATGGTTTGAGACATGAGAATATGTGTTATGCTTTGATTCCTAAGAAGCCTAAAAACCTAAAGACAGAGACTGAAGAATCACAATTGGAGGAGATAACTAAGTTGCTGATAGAGTATGAAGACCAGTGATTTTTTAGTGGCTAATATTCACCAATTAGCTAATAGTTGAAATTGGGAATTCAAAATTTAGCTAATAGTGCAAGTTGTAAAGCAACGTGAATCACTACATTTTCACAAAATTTTATTTTAGTCCTAGCTAAATTGCTAGAACAATTATTTTATTAAACTTTTAAACTCAAAGATTTGGCACAATATTCAATACCTTATTAGATTAGATTTGCCTAAATTTTATAAGTTATAGTAAAAAATTAAATTAATTAGCCAATAATATTATATAATTATTGGTTACCTTAGGGCCATATCGCCAATTTTTAATCACCACCATTAATTTTATTTATATAATCTAACGATTGGGATTGTATTCCATGGGTTAAAATGTACCCACGGAGCTCCAATGCCCATTGAGCCCAACATTGTATTTGGGCCGTTGATCTCAATTTATAATCTAATGGATGGGGTTAAATTTTACAAGCCAAATTGTACTCGTAGAGCTCGAACACCCATGGGGCCTGAAATTGCATTTAGGCCATTGATCTCCATTGAGATCAACAACCTAAATGAAATGGAGATCAACAACCTAAATGCAATTTCGGGCCCCATGGGCGTTGAAGCTTCATGGGTACATTTGGCCCATGGAATAGAACCCAAACTGTTAGATTCTAAATAAAATCAAGGGTAGTGAAAAATATTTTAGGACCAATTTAAAATATTAAGGAATTAAGGAATTATAAACATGAGCACTACACCTTAAACTAGTCAATCACTTCCACCCTTAGGCAAATAGTTTTCCAAAGGAATTTAATTTTTTTAAAAGGAAGGATTCGCCATGGTAATTAGTGCATTTGTATATATTTTGTCAAGATTCGCCAGGATTTTTTACAAATTTCTAGTGGTTTAAATGAATTCGCTAATAAAATTAATATGTTGTACAAAAAAAGGAATGATTCACCAATAGAAATTTATTTTTTTTCCAAAAAAAATGAAAGATTCGCCAGGATTTTATATCTTTTTTCAGGGGGGATTTCTTAAAGTTATCATTGATGAAGACATCATATTAGATAATGTACCTGAAGGATTGCCACCAATCAAGAGTATCATTCATCACATGGATCTTATACCTAGAGCTAGTTTACCTAACAAAGCAACACAGAATGACACCAATAGAGAATGGAGAATTGAATAGATAGATACATGAATTGTTGAGGAAAGAATTGATCAAAGAAAGTTGAGTCCTTGTGTAGTACCTATAGTATTGGCACCAAAAAAAATATGGAGAATGGAGAATGTGTACAGACTCTAGAGCAATAAACAAGATCATAGTGAAGTATAGATTCCCTTTGCCTAGGATGGATGACATTATGGATTGTTTGAGTAAAGCAAAATATTTTACAAAGATAGACTTGAAGAGTGGATACCATCAGATCAGAATCAGAGAAGGAGATGAATGGAAGACTACTTTCAAGACAAATGAAGGATTGTATGAGCGGTTAGTGATGCCTTTTGGATTGACATATGCACCTACTTTCATGAGGTTGATGAATGAAGTTTGGAAGAAATTCTTGGGTTAGTTTGTTATTATATACCTGGATGATATTCTAATTTTCATTAAGACAAAGTAAGAACATTTGTGGCACCTAAAACAAGTATTGTAGAGGCTGAGAGAAGAGAAATTACTGATAAACATCAAGAAGTGTAGTTTCATGAAGGAAGAATTGGTTTACTTGAGATTTGTGATTTTTGTGGAAGGATTGAAGATGGACCCTGATAAAGTGAGAGCAATTGTTGAGTGGCCTACACTTGAGAGCATTGGAGAAGTTAGATCATTTCATGCATTAGCTAGTTTCTACCAGAAGTTCATCAGAAATTTTAGTTCAGTATGTAACCCTATGACAGAGACAATGAGAGGTGATAGAAAATAATTTAAGTGGAAATCAGGAGCAAACAAAAGTTTTGAATTGTTGAAACAGAAAGTGACAAAGCAACCTGTGTTGGCATTATTGGATTTCAATATGGTATTTCAAGTGGATTGTGATGTGAGTGGAAATGCAATAGGAGTAGTGTTAAGTCAAGAAGGTAGACCTATAGCATATTTCAATGAGAAGTTGAATGATGCAAATATAAGATATTTAATTTATGATCAGGAGTTCTATGCCATAATTCAAGCCTTAAAGAAGTGGAGACCTTATTGGCTACCTAAGGAGTTTGTATTGTATACAGATCATCAAGCTTTGTAGTATTTGAATAGTCATGGAAAGTTGAATCAGAGACATATGATATGGGTAGAGTTCATGCAGAGTTACACTTTTGTATTAAAGTATAGGAGTGGAAAATCAAATAAAGTTGTAGATGCATTGAGTAGGAGAAGGAACTTGCTGACAAAGATGAGAGTTGAAGTGTTAGGATTTGAGGAGTTAAAGAACATGTATGAAGAAGACCTTGATTTTGTAGAACCATGGAAAGCATGTAAGGAACCTATTGTGTTAGATAGGAGTAAGTGCTTTGATTATTTCATTCAGGAAGATATGTTGTTCAAAGGAAACCAGTTATGAATACCTAGGAGTTCAATGAGAGACAATTTGATCAAAGAAAAGCACAATGATGGATTGGCAGGACATTTTGGTATTGACAAGAAAGTGGCTTTGGTAAGTGAAAATTACTTTTGGCATCAGATACATAAGGATGTTAGGAAATTTGGGCAAAGTTGTAGAGTTTGTCAAATTACAAAAGGAGGTAGTTAGAATACTAGATTGTACAAATCTTTGACAGTACCGGAGAGACCTTGGGAAGACATAAGCATGGATTTCATAATGGGATTGCTGAAGACATAGAGAGGACATGATTCAATATTTGTAGTGGTGGACAAATTTTCAAAGATGGCACATTTCATACCTTGTAAGAAGACAATTGATGTAGTACATGTAGCTGACCTATTTTTCAAGGAGATTGTGAGATTGCATGGATTACCTAAGAGCATAATTTCAGATAGAGATAAAATACTTCTAAGATACTTTTGGAAGACACTTTGGAAGAAGATGAAGATAGATTTGAAGTTCAGTTCAACATTTCACCCACAGACTTATGGACAGATAGAGGTCGTAAATAGGAGTTTGGGAAACTTGTTGAGATGTTTGGTTGGAGAGAATGTAGGAAATTAGGATTTGATTCTATCACAAGAAGAGATTGCATACAATAATTTAGTGAATAAGAGTACCAGAAGAACACCATTTGAGATTGTGACAGGAACTAACCCTAGAGGAGTAGCAGAGTTAAGAGACATCGGTGTAGAAGACAAGATGAATGCAGAAGCAGAAGAATTTGCAGGGTACATGAAGATAGTGCATAATCAAGTTAAGAAGCATTTGGGGAAGATGAACAGTAAGTATAAGGAGCAAGAAAATGAGAAGAGAAGACACAAAGAGTTTGAAGTTGGAGATGAAGTGATGGTGTATTTGAGAAAAGAAAGATTTCCAGTTGGCACATATAACAAGTTGAAGATGAAGAAGTTTGGACCATGTAGGATACGCAAGAAATTTGATTCAGGAAATGCATATGAAGTGGATCTATGAGAGACATTGGGTATATCACCTATTTTTAATATTGTAGATCTATATCAGTATCATGAAGCGGAGTTCAGTGACAACATGGAAGAAGATTTGAAGAAGCAGTTACCACAACAAGCACTAGAGCATATTGAAGACATCTTGGACAGTAGAATTAGATACAACACCAGAGGAATTTTCCTCTGGCCCTAGAAAAGTGAGGGACTCACTTTTTCAACAACCCTAGATATCATTTGTAGGAGAATCCCTAGTTCAAGAGCAATCTTGCATCAATCAAAAACATTTACATTTTAGTTTGTTTTTCTTTCATTTTCCAGTTCAGTCAGTAGCAGTTTCAGTATTTTGGTCCACATTCTGTCGTAGTTTAATTTTAGACCTTGCAGAGCTAGACTTACATCTAGACACATTCATGTACATCATAATCAAAATTCAAATTATTTGGATCAGGTACCGAAAAGATATCACTATCAGAAGATTGACTATTTTCTCATAATAGAGCATCATGACAGTCTTAGACAATTAGCTAAAGGAGAAGACTTGCAGAGCACTTTCATGACTTGTGGAGCTAAATGACACATCACTCAATGTTGTTTGGATTGTGGCCAACCTTCCCTAAGATCTGCATGCTATTCCATTCATTTACAAAGAAGTTCTATATGAATAGGTCTGACCTATTCGTGTACACACATTACAGCTCTTCATTAGAGTTTGAAATCTTCCTTGGATGATGTAGAGGAATCTTATGTTTCAGAGATGATATATAATCATGTAATAGATGCCTAGGAAAGTGGTGGAGGATATTTAGCATAATTTACAAGTTGGACATTTTAGATTTCTTCTGTAAGGCACTTCAATGCTATATCTTGTACATATTCTCTAATTGAGGAATTGGGCCTATGAGCCCTAATTGTAAGCCCACATGTTGTTGGCCAGTTTGTGTTTTGATCCTATAATATATTGAATGACTAAATCTACATTTACATTCTATCTTTGAGTTGTTTCCATTGTGTTTACTCTAGTTGCACGGTATGGACTGTTCACTTTGTGGACTCTCCTAACCGTGACAGCACCACGAATCTATAAGGTGGAAATCTATGAAAAGACTTGAAATGTCAAGTAGATATGCATCCCAATGTTGTGGGTTTGGAACAACAATAACAATGTCCTAATTCAATGAATGATTGTAAGTCAATTTGAATGTAAAATTAGGAAATGGTTTTCTAATCTTACAGAAGAGTTTAAAGGCATCATGTGAGAAATGAGGACACATAAATCATCTCCATGCTAATTACTCCCACCATAGGTACATTTAACTTTAAAGTTTTTAGACATGATCTAATTATGAGTAAAAGTCAATGTAGAAATGAAAGATTACCCAAAAAAAATTATACTATTTGTAGAACGCCCCAGAAAAAAATTCAAGAAAAATTACAACTTGTTGAAGATTGGATGCGAAATCAACCATTTATAATTTATGATGATTTTTACAAAATGTGCAATCTAAATCTTAAATCTGTTTACATAGTTGCATTCCTTGTGAAATTCTAAGCACTTCCAAAAAAATTTGCAAAATTTTGATATTCTGGGAAAAAGTTGTGCCCTATCGAAATTTGCACTTACAATTAGTTTTAGGGTTTAAAAAGTAGGTCAAAAGGCAAAAAAAAAATTATTTTGACTTTGTCGAAGTGAAGTGCATGGAAACACCTTTTCATTGACTATAATTTTGTGAAAAACTAACTTTGTAGGAGAAAGAGCAAAATGAGAAAAAGGCCTACTTGAAGCACTTTTGTAGATCCTGGTGGTTTGCAAACTGTAGGTTGTTACAAAAAATGCTAATTGGTTTGATGTTGTAACTAGTAGCATAAACTAAGAGAGAATTTTAGAAAAGCTAACTAAAAAGTAGCATTTTCAATGAAGTGTGGTGGTTTTGAAAGGCATTTTATGGTCACCTCATAGAGAAAACCATCAAATCCAAGGACAAATAGTCCTGATTGATGAAGAGGATGAATGGATTGGGTCCTGCTAACTCGTATTTTTTTCTTACTGGTTGAATATGTAGTAGAGAGCAATGATCAAAGGGAATTGAAGCTGTTGTAGAATCCTAAGTGGCCAGATTTAGTCTACAAGGGGCTGAATGGGCCTATAGGGCTTTGAGGGCCAGATTCAAGCATGTTTGGATGCCATTATAGCCACAAAAGATCTCATAGGCTATGGAAATAATGTGGGTTAATTGTGTGACCGCAAGAGTAGAGACTACTACTAGGTGGAGAGAATTGGGCCCTACATCCACATAAACCTTTAACCTACAAAAAAACAACGACCTTGAACAATCCAATGGCGACTTCAAACTAGTGGCTCAGCTAAAACATAGTCCACAAACTATCAAACACTAACCTTGGAAAGAATATATTATAGGTGTGGAGAATTCTAGTGGCGGTAAGAAACAACGACAAGTAAGCACAAATCAAACAAGGCCAAAGTTGGATTCTAGAAAAGAAAGTCTCCAATGTGGGCTGAGTAGACCTTGAATGAGTTTGTGATGCTGCCCAAACCAGAGGCCAAACTTTAAATGAGTCAAATGGTCAATGCAAAGAGCTTGGCATGCCAAGAAAAGCAACCAAACAAGGGTAGAACTTGGTGGTCATCCAAAAAATAGGATCCAAAAGTCTTGGCATAGGCTAAATAGGTCTAGTGGTGAGGCCAAGAGTTTGAATAAACCAAGCATGAGCCTATAGATGTAGATCAAAATAGATTTGTAGGGCCATTGTAGCCTTGAAGAGACAGCGAACAAGATCCAAACAAGATCTTTGAAACCCTTGACAGTCAACAAGAGCTTTAAAAACTGTCAAAAGGGGGTTGAACAACCCTGAACTGGAACAAGTCATTGCTGAGATGGTGAGATAGGTGTCGAGTCCCCTATATCCTCTTTAAAAAAACCTGCAAGACAATAATTTCAACCTAGAATACAAAAATTGGAAGGGGCAATATTGCCCTCTACAAAAAATTGTAATTTTTTACAAAATCTATATAACACAGATTGGATGGCCGAGAAGGTGAGATACCTTCTTAAAAACCTACAAGATGAAATTTTTCACCACAGCAAAAAAAATGGCAAGGGGCAATATTGCCCCCTATTAAATTGTTTTTCTTTTTTTTACCAAAAATCATACTAGTCAAGCACAAGGGCAAAAATTTTGCAAAAAATTGACTTTATCGAAAAATGACAATTTAAAGGCTATTCTTCATTTCTTGAGCCTTTTGGACTCAATGACGATGTTCATTTGGCTCCATGATGAACTCTTGCAAAGTCCTAGTGTATAAATTGGTCAAAAATGAGAAGTGTTTTACTAGTACCACTATGATACCATGTTGGAGACAACCAAGATCAACTAGCAAAACTAAGAATACTTCCACAAACAATATTGCACATAATAAGACTAAAACAATATTGACAAAAGTTGAATAAAATTTACATAAGATCCTTTCTTAAATAGGCAAGGGAGAGGAGGAAGGAAGGTCAAACTCAACCACTAACTAACCTCCAAAAGATGCAACACTTGTCTAACTCACATGACATGTGTGAGGACAAGTGGCAAGTCAAAATTAAAGAGGTGTCTCACATAGCTAAGGACGCATGTCAAATTGAGACAAAATCCTAACTGACCTAAGTAATCTTAAGCTAAGTGTGAATAGGTCAATCCTTCTAAAAGGTGATATCTAAACTAGTTAGATAATGACTCTATTTGCACTAACAATTTGTACCTCTTCGTAGGAACATTTCATTTTAGAAGATTTTCTTATTAGTTAATGGCATACCATTTAATAATGGTGTTTCCCATCCTTCCTTAATTATCTCAATTGTATCATTAACTAATTTGTTAAACATACCATCAATTTCCTTTCCTATTTCATGATATTATATCCCTTTTAATTCACAATCCTTTATCATCTTCTCTTTTTGGAGACCAATGCTTCTCCCCACTATCTAATCCAAGTATTCCTCATAAAAGTGTAGAGGTTGTAATTTTTTTGAGGAGTTTATAAATCCGTCAAATCTCTCATCAATTATGATTCTAATATTGGACAAATCCAGTTCAAGATGTGGTGTTTGTGTTAACATAGGAGATGGTGGAACTTCCATGTTATTATGACCTTCTTCCCATGATGCAAAAGAAATAACATAATCCTCAATCCTTCTTTCTAGTTCAAAGAGAATCTTTATTACTTGTTTGAGATGGGTGGTTACATGCTCAAATGTATCATTGTTATTGAGTGGCTCAATTATTTGTCCCTCTATTTGTAGAACCTTAGTATTTTCCTCTATATTTTGTTTAGTTATAGCCCCTATGGTGCACTCATTTATATTCCATTCCTCTAAATGATGTGGTTTCTTATCTTCCTTTGTACTTACTTCCACTATTCTTCTAGTGTTCTGTCTTTCCCTTATAGCCATAGCTTCTATTGCATGCTCTACATTGGCCCTCCTAGCCTTTTCCATCCTTTTCTGGTACCTTTCTTGTCTCCTAATTTTGTTTTTGTCACTTTTCTTCCATGTTCAACTCCATTGTTAATTCAACATTATCTTTAAATTATCTTAATTTCTTATTATCTCCTTTTTCCACGGGTGTTAATGATTTGGAATTTCATTGATCCTTTTATGCATCCCATGTTTCTCATCATTTTCCTACTTCCATTGGTCACATTTTTTTAGGTGTCCCTTAGGTTCCTAACATCCTCTCACAAGGTTATGATCTAGAGGAATCTTTCATATGTCATAAGAAAGTCTTTGACTTATTTATAATTCATTTAATTAGAAACTCTCTTATCAATGTAGATAATGGTTTGTGATCTAATGTATTCTTTATTGTGTGACCAAGGTCCCAACAAGGGAACCAAATGTTGGCAAGAAAATATGGATGCATAGACTAGATTTATGAGTTCATGTTTCTTGTATATTGTATTTATACCCTGGTACTTACAATATAAGAACAATCATATGATATGTGATGAGATATGCTATAATGTGGTAAGAAGAGAGTGTTGATACTCAATTAAGACATTATTTTATATTCATTAACATCACACAATAGTATGCCAAATACTTGTGGTATATTTCATTCATCAATAAAATGGATTATACTATTATATCTTTCATATTCTTTTGTATAGACATAATTTCCCTTATATATGGTCTATTTCCATATTTTTCATCATCGTTCACCTATCCTACTCAATTTCTATGCTATATGTCATATAGGTATGCTATTACATTAGGGACATGTCCTTTGTGATCATTATGTCTTTTTATCTTGTGTGAGGTTTGACTTAGAGTTGTGCATTCCTCTTGCAATCAAATGTGGCAAACTGTAAGTGTTTCTATCCCTTTGTCTCTTCACCCTACTAAAAAGACTCATCTACAATGGTAGAAGTGAGAGTATAAATAAGAAATTATAAATCATCAATAGAATATCTAAGAGATACAAGAGAAGAAACACTATACATTCCATTAGAGTGATTATTATCTTTTTGAGGTATAGTATCAATAGTATAGGAAGAGAAATAATGAAGAAGAGACATGACAAGATCATAATACAAAGAAAATTTATCTTTCTTAGCTTGATATGTGCCTTTGACCTACCATATAACCAATTGGGAATCATCATATATGTGAATAGAATTGATGCTAAGACTATGCAACTGAATTTTTACTATAAGAGCCTCATATTTGGAGATATTATTGGTACATAGAATATTAGGACGAAAAGAAAGAAGGATATCCTTCCTGAAAGGAGGGATCAAGATGACCTCCACTCATGAATTAGTTTTTCATCATGAACCATCAAAGAACATTTCCCATGTGTTATCCAAAGCTATAGTGAGGATGTGATCATTGTGAAAAGTAATAGAACTAGGGAAATAAAATAGGGAAGGGGCATCAGACAAGTGGCCAACCAAAGCTTATCCTTTTATTATTGTTGAGAAAAAAGCTTTAGGTCAAATTTAGTAAGAAGCATAACCCACTTAATGAGCCATATTGATAAGTGAATTTGGGAAAGAAGATGCTTAAGAGGATCAAATTTAAAAATTGCATGAGTTTTATCATGAGTGAGAAAATGATTAAGCTTTTGTATGGAAAACATCAAAGATAGACATTGTTTTTGGAGTGTAGTATATTAGATTTAATAGTATTTATTAAGGTGAGATTGATATAATAGATAGCATATTATTTATAGGTTCACCATCAAGTTAGGTAAGAAGTGTTACATCAGAAAATGTCCCCCTTGGACTTTTCCCTCTTAAGGTTTAGCTCTCGGGTCCTTTAGAAAGTATTTTTATCATCTTGCATATTCATGTTGACTCCCGATGAGAAGACCCCTAAGTTTTATGGAAAATAGAACCTAGGGGGTGCTATTGAGATGACTCCTAACTGAAATAGGGAGGGAGAACTTGGGCCTCGCGCCATAGTCCTGCCCTATTTTAGGCAGGACCTAAATTCAAGTGTCAGTTATGTGACCGTTAATTAGGTCTTATGTCGACACCTTAAGTTTTAATTATAAAATTCTTAGTGAGAATGTGTTTAGATGCATATATAAGCATGTTTAGGGATTCATTTGTAAACTAGAAGATGATTATGAACTTTTGGTGCACTTGTGATTTTAGAGCATTCAAGATATTCATTGTTGCAAAGCAGACTTGTCTTGTTATTGTGTTTTTTATGCATATTTGGCTTCATCCTCTCATGATGTGAAGAGTTTCATCTATATGTGAGCTACACCTCCAAGGTGACATTTATTTGTGTTTTCAATCATTTATCATTTGGATTTTGCCTTTATCCTGTAGGGATATGCACTCTTTATCTGACAATGTTGTTCGAAAGACTTGAATGTCTCTCTAGGGATTGACTGAGGCAAGCCTCTAAACAGCACAACCCCCATCCCCTTTTTCTGTAATTGCAAGTTATAGGTTGTGGAAGAGGAAGAAGTAGAGTTGTAGGGAAGCAGAACAAAGTGTTGGAAGTGCAGTGGAAAGTGGAAAATCAGGACTTCGACTAGGGCACCCGCTCATTAGTCCTCTGAATCCCAAAACAATGAAATCTCAAGAACAACAGAATTGATTTGTAGACATTCTTCAGAAATCCTGATAGAAAATGGTACATTGGACTCTGATGCTTGCTCATTAGTCCCCAACTTTTTCAGATACAGAATCTTGAAATCTAGTATGTATCTAATTGTCATTTGATATATCTATGTGCGATCATTTGTCATGATTTGTTCATTTATTTACAATTTTATGAAATTAGGGTTTTGAGCATAATTGGACTTTAATTAATCAATTAGTTAGCAAATTCCAAGTTTCCTCTTCATTCTAAAAGACACTAAATCTGTAGCAGAGCCCCCTTGTAAAAGATTGTGGCTTCACTCAATTTATGTCCTTGAAAGTTGGGGTGAAATGAATATTTACCCTTGAAATTGAAACCCCCCTTTTCACCCTAAACAAGAAGGGCACCCAATGCATGAGATGAAATCAAAATATAAAGAATTAGAGAATGCCCAAGAATAGTGGGTATGAGAATAGACAGATTATCCAAGTATTATTTAATATGACCAAAAGATTTTAATCATTCAACATTCTAAGAGAATCATACATCTTTCTAAAGCATATGAGTGAAAGAAAGAGTTCAATTGGCTAATTGAGAAATGAAAATCATGAATTCCACTCTAAAGACTACAAAGCTAAGAAATATTACAAGGTGGCATGTTGATGATAGTGTTAATCTTCTTGGTGCCTATAGCAATTCCATGATGGGAAATGATAAAAACTAGAATCTTTCCACTATCCACACCAAAGACACATTTCTTATGATTTAAATGCATCTTATAAATATGCTCAAAGATGAGACAAAGATTATGTTTAGGATGTTGGTGAAGAAAAGATTTACCTAAGATCTCATCAACATATTATTCTTTGATATCATGTATGAAGTCATGAGAAATAAGAGTCATAGCCCATTAGTAAGTAGCACTAGAATTGTTTAAAACAAAATGTCCCCCAAGGGGATGTGAAAGTTGTTTTATATTGATCCAAAAGATTGATAAGAATTTGGTTGTAACTAGAAAATCCGTCCATGAAAGAAAGAAGAAAATTTCTAGGAGTCAAGTCAATGATCATGTCAATATTTGGAAGGGGGAATCATCTTTAGGAGAAGCTCTATTCGAATCATGAAAATTAGTGCAAATGAAAATTAGTGTAAATGCAAATACGACTATCAAGTTTTGTGATAGAAACAATATTATATATCTAAGGGGAATAGTAGATAGGGAAAATAGTTCATCTTTTAAAAGACTATATATTTCATCTTTTACTAACATATCCACCTTGGAATGCATTTTATGATTTTTTCTATTTAATTGTCTTAGCATCAAGATAAAGAATAATTTTATGAATCATGACTTTCTTATCTACAAGAAAGTCATGTAGAAGTTGAGAATGTGTTGAGCATTCTTCAAGAGAAAGATAGTCACCAAATTTAAGACTTTTATTAGAATAATAAGATCTATAGAAACATCAATAGTATCACTGACTACAAGAGTAATATGATCCTTAGTATTAGGGATGGTAGGAAGCTTAGGATGAATTTCAAGAGAAAGAATTAGATCATTAGTCAGCATAACAGATTCATCGAAATAATATTGTGCATTTAGATGGTAAGGGAATTTGTGATCATGAAGGAAAGAAGAGGTGTGTGCATATACACCCAAAATTCTAGCAAGGGCCTCTTTAATAGAAAAGAAGCCCACATAGGTCAAAGCCAAATTAGATGAATCAAAAAATAGATTACGATACTATAAATAAATGGAAGAATATAAAAAAAAATCATTAAGACATTGACAAAATTATGATAAGAGGATTTAGCTAGATGAGGAGGCTAGTAACCGAGGCTCGTAGTAGAAAGATGTTGTGTAGGCCATAGGGGTACCTTAATTCCTTATTCCATGCATCCTAATCCATTTTATTTATCTCCATACTTAGACAACATCTTGAAAGAAAGGCCATAATGATTTCTAATTCAAAAATAGGAGGACCCTCATTACTAGCATGGTCAAAATGTGTAGTATAATTACATGTTTGAGAAACTATTATGTAGGAAAAGTGAATATAGGGTTGATTTGAATGATATGCCTAGATCCTCTTTTCACTACACACATTTAAGGATATTTAACCGAGTTGAATAAAAACTTTTACAAGAGGATTCACCTATAGGTTGATTGTCACTTATAATGATAGGGAAATTTGGAATTTGTTGATTAATGTATTAATTAATTGCCTGATTATGCTTAAAACCCTAATTATGCAAAATTGTAAATAAATAGATGAATCCTAACAAATGCTCGCACACAGAGATATCAAATGACAATTAGATACATACCAGCTTTTGAAATTTGAGATGTAGAAAAATCAGGGGCTAAAGAGTAGGCACCCAAGCCCAAGGCAGGAACTTTTTTAGGGATTTCTAGAACTTGTCTGCAACTAATCACTGTTGTCTCAGAGACTTTCTACCCTACAAATCTACAGGGCTTTGGATGGGCACCCAAGCCCTTGAAGTGCTTTCTTCTTAGATCTGGAACTTGCACACTTTGTCACAACATCCTGTAACTCCAATTCCATAGAATATGACACCTATCACATGCAATCACAAAGAAGGGGGTTGGGGGTTGTGGTGTTTAGGATCTTGCCTCAATCAAGCCCTAGAATCATATTCAAGCCTTACAACACCGTTGTTTGATAAAGAGTGTGTATCCCTACAGGTCCAAAAATAAATTGATAAATGATTGATTCAAACACAAATAGAAATCACCTCAGAGGTGTAGCTTGCATGTAGATGAAAATCCTTCAACACATGAGAAGATGAAGCCAAATCTACATAACAAACACAATAACAAGACAAGTCAGCTTTGCAACAATGAATGCTTTGAATGCTCTACAATCATAAGTTCACCAAATGTTCAAAGTCATCTTCTAGTCATCTTCTAGTTTACAAATGAAACCCTAAACATTCTTATATATGCATTCCCGCTACAAATTTCGTAATTCAAACTTAAGATGTCAACAACTGAACATTTCAACGGTCACATAACTGACATTTAAAATTTAGGTCCTGACCAAATAAGGCAGGACTAGGGTACTAGCGCCCAAGCCCTAGGCCCCATTTTAAGGTAGGATCAAGCTCAACATTGTCTCCTTAGCCCCATTTGAGATGGGTTTTCAGGGATTTTGCATCGGGAGTCAAAATGAAAAACAAGGGACCTAAGAGCTAAACTTAAGAGGTAAAAGTCCTAGGGGACATTTTACGACATAACATTTAGCCACCACTTTAATGTATGTATGATCTTACGACCCATACATGCATTAAAGTACGGTCAAAACACAACAAACACACCAGGCACTTGAAGCTAATGCATACACAAAGACTAAGGAGCTATTTCCAAACCCCAGTCTTTGGTAGACATTAGAGAAAACACACCGCAGACATGCCAAACACAATGAAGATAGTAACAAGCACACAAAACATGAAGAAGATAGTAACAAGCATGAAAGACATGAAGAAGACAATATTGAAGACACAAAATATGATGAATACAGTGAATGCAATGATTATTTCTTTTTCATTTTCATATATATAAATGAATGCAGATACATGGAAAGTAAAAATGCAACACACAACCCTAAAATGTAGGATGGGCATTTCACCACACCCTTGAGACTACATATGGGGGAGAAGACATGCAATGCAAATCCCAAAGTGTAGGAGGGGCATTTCGCCACATTCTTGAGACTACACTTGAGAATAAGCAGGCCATACAAAACCCAAAGCATAAGAGGGGCATTTCGCCACACCCTTGAGACTATGCTTGGGAGAAAACATGTCATACAAAGCTCAAGTGTAGGAGGGGCATTTCACCACACCCTTGAAACTACACACAGGGAAAACACATGGAAGACACATGGAAAACATGAGCGTCGTATAGTATGCCAAAGACATACTATACATCTAAAACATGGCAAACAAGGTGATGAGAGGAACTTATTGCTAAGCCCCCACCATCTCAAGCACACTATAGGCACACCTAATGGTTGGGCTTATGCAACAAAAGCCGCCAAAGACACGCTTAAGGGAGGATACACCAACCCCTCTTATTCGGAGGACTTTTGAAATAAAAAGGATGTGCACTAGCTCAAGAGATACACCATCCCTGTCTTTGTAGAGGGCTTTGAATAAAAGGATATGCATGATATCTTGCCTCCATATAGAGCTTAATGATTGCAATATAGAATAAAGATGTGGGGTGCTGCGACAATAATGGGTTAGGCTTTTTGGGACATCCTAATTTTTGTTGAAATCACATATTTTTAAAAAATATAATGATTTAAGCCATGAAAGGTCTCATTTAAAGGATTTTAATTGAAGATAGTTTGATCAAATTCCCTTAGATTCAAACCCCCTTGGATAGAACCCTAGTAGTTTTAAACCTTACCTATAATGGAGTCCCCTCTACACCTATCAAAATGCTAATAGAAATGACTTTTGATTTACCTTTTGTGGGATCAAATGAATTCATTTAAAATTTATGTTTTGTAAGTATGTAGTCCTTATTATAAGCTTCCCAAAAAGTATAATTTTAAATATATTTAATTTGATTATTATAGTTTTTTTTAATTTCTTATGAATGCAGGTTTTTCAATGAACATCAAGGTCTTTATTTCACACATATGCAAAAATAAGAAAATAGAGAAAAAAAATTTCTAAAAAATACATGTCCTCTAGGTATTGATGTCCTTATTCCAACAAAAAAAAATTTCAATTCTGATACGGACAAAAAAAGTTATGTTGGACAGAATAGGCATATGTCTAAATTATAATTGGTTTCACTTCAAAACTTAATTAAAAAAAATATTCAACAAAACATAATGAAACCAAATGCATCCTCTAGATATCGGTGTTACCAATCTAAATTCAAAAGAATCAGAATTTTATCCTTTGTAGAAAAAAAATTATGTGCAACAAAATACACATCACTTTAAAAAAATGTTGTTTACTATTAAAAACTAGTTATCAAAGGAGATGCAAAAAAATTTACAATTTAACTCCAATTTTTTTAAAAATAAATATATTTAGAATCTACAGACAAAATCTCACAAATCACTAGTTCACATCATCTTCAAATTCCTAACGCTTTAGTGGCTATAGGTGTCAGAAAGTGAAGATTTAGTTTAAAATGTTGATTTCAATGTCAAGTTTGGCCAAAAAGTGTAACCCATTATTGTGGGATGACCCTGTGCACTCAAGCTGGAGATACAACATCCCACCTCTATAGAGGGCTTACAAACATGCTTTGTTAGTACCAAAATCATTAGACAGCTTACCTTATATGCCCCCACCTTAAGGTGGTTGATGCCGTGTACCGATATCAAGCACTTTAAGGTAGAGAGAAAACACACAAGGGAACAAGAGCTTTCACAAAGCCCATGCCCCCTGTTGGTTTTTCTTCTGAATCAGCATTAGGGTTTGCCAGTTCTAATGCACGGGCAGATTTAGCCAACTAATACAGGAGGTTGCGTGAGCTCCTCCCCTTCACTTCTAGTTCTACCGCACCAAGGGGGTTGTCCCTATAACTAAAGATGTGACCTTGACTTGCTCAATGATTGATAGATTTAGCTTGACAGCAATAGGCAGAATACTCTCATGTCTGGACCAAGATCTGCATGGTAGATCACAAGGTTGACAACATTCTTGGACATATTTGTCTGGTGGGTATGAGAGCATGTAGGGGGTTCCTAATCCTACTCCTACAACTAACAGGTGGAGGTGTTGAAATGGTTGGACATGATGTCCTAGATGCAAGACATGGGGTTTTGGCTCATAACTATTGACCCAAGAATAGACCGGTGCCTATCCATTGGGCAAGGAGTCAACTAAACATATACAACAGATGGTTTGCAACTTTCACTCAAGTTTCAGGGGGTTGGACTGATGCTTGCGTTACAAACATCACCCAAGAATGGGTATCTAATTGCCACTACTTACAGCTATCCCTGCTGACATGCAACCTTATCCATGCATTGACCTAAAACAGTTTAATCCACTCCTTGAATGGAAGTTACAGATCAAGCATGCAGTATAGAAATCTATACCCTAGAATCTATGAAACCCTTAGCAACCAAATTCAAAAGAAAGATGACATGCAGCAAATGGAGACAAGTAGATAGACACATGCAATAAGCATTTTTCATATAAATCAACATGAAACTGAACATATGTGCAAAATACACTCATGCTTCAACACATAAACTCCAAAATGGGATAGAACAACCAAGGTCATGCCCTGTCTTTCGTTATTTACACAAAAATTACCCAGGCCTTCAACCACCAACAAATGAGCAACACAGCTTGCTATATACAAGAAGGCGGGTACTCAGCATTAATCACTGGGTGGCTCAAAAGTCTGCCAGATACAGTTCATTCTGAGGAAAATGGTGCTCAAACATTCAATGCAACAGGTGGAAGAGGAGACGGGGAAAGGTCCTCGAGCCTTGCGCCGCCACCCGGGGATGTACATCTTCAATCAGGTACTAGATCCGTCCATGCCATCGCCCATACCCTGTAAGATCTACCATTAATGGTGCACCAACTTGCGGCCTTGGGAAAAACATCATACTGTGTATCGCAACCATTTCCCGCCAAGATTTATCACCCTGATATTTCAAATCATGTAGGAACAAATTATCCCACATGTACCCCACGGCGACCCCCTCAACACTTTATATACTGGGCCATGAGCATATATGATGTCGGTGCTTTTGCTCCTGACGACACCAGTATAAACCTCATCATCTTCCATTGGCTAGACCCTCCTCATCGGCAAACCACTTGCTTGCCCTCCCGACATCACATATCTTGCTGATGAACATCCTTCATCAGGAGGACCCAACATATCAGAGCAACACATTCCTAACACGCCAATGACCAAATTCATGCCGACAACCCTCCTTGTACACATCCTCCAATATGCAAAATATCACGCTGATATTTCACATCACCCCGATGTGTACTATCACCCCATGGGAAAGTATATCTGTCTGTATCACCTAATAAAAGATATCACCCTGATGTCAGCAACATTTTGCAATATCACCTTTATGATAATCACCTTCATCGGCATAACCTGATGCATCGGAGGAAGATCCTCCTACTTAGCCGATACCAAATGTCTCACCGATGAACATCCTATATGTCCACAAAAATCCTGATGATGTCAGCATCATATCTGCATACCGCGCATCTCCACATATCCGGATGATGTCATCATCATATTCGCAACATCAAGGGATCTCAATAAAATGACTGATGTTAAATAATGACCCCCCAGACCTTGATGACATCACCACCACATTCATATATCAACACCGGGGTGATATTCGGGATATCACCCGATATTCAGAATATCACCCCCTTTTAGAAAAAAGATGATGCAGATGGGCAAATATCACCCCGATAAAAGAATGACATCAGCAGCACTAGGTAATAAAGCAAACATGAAGTGATAAAGTAACATCAGGATGATGTTAACCAAGATCACCCGATGTTCATATATGATGACCCCGATGCAAAACGGGTCATACTTAGAACATTTCAGCAACATCATCAGGATGATCTTGCCTTAAGATCACCCGATGTTAAAATATCACCCCGCGGAAGATCATGCTGACAGAAAATATGATGATCCTCACAGCAAACATTAGGGTGATGTCCAAAAACAAGATGATGATGACCTCCTCCTCGAAGAAAATATGATGCTGATGTTGAAACATGCTGAGAAGGTCCATGGACTTAGATTTTTTTTGGATTTTTTGGGAAGGTGCCTGCATATACATATTCAGGTACCAACACCCCCAAAGGTGACATGTACTTTATGATCATTGAAAGTGTTGGATTTAGGACAGACAACTGAGAGGGGGGGTGAATCAGTTGTCTAAAACTTTCTTCCAATTAATCACTTAAATCCTTTTCTTAATTCAATAGCATAATAATAAATCAATCATGGAAACATAATGCAAAAATTCAAGAGCAGAAACACATTAACACATATGACACCAAGATTTTTAACATAAAAAACTCGGTTAAGGGAAAAACCACAGGGTGACTAACCCAAGATTGTATTATCTATTAAAAGAATAGGAAGAACAAAATGGCACATGCCAATTAGGGCTCACTGCCTGAGCACACTGCTCACAAAAGGCCCACCACCTACAGGAGACACATTGTCTACAGAATAATAAATATTACATACTTGAACTAAAGAATAGCATCTTCACCATGATTGAGTCAGTTCCATTTAAGCCCAAAACTTTTTCTCTACCTTTTGCTCCTCTCTCTCTACCACACACTCATATCCTCAAGATACATTTGAAATGACTTTACAACTCATTATTTATACAAGACATCAACTTATGGATAATCATCCAAGTTGGCATACATTACAAAGAAAATACATAAACACAACATGACTAATTACAAAAAGACTTCACGCGGATCAACACACTGTCAGCCACATAGATCTGAGACTTCAATCTTCCTTTAAGAACACGCCATTCTTCACAGAACATCTTCAAGATCATCCGCAGGATGTGTAATTCATCCAGTCAGCCATACTTAGGAAGAACATCATCATCTGGAAGTAATTCTTCAATTATGAGCTCAATCTTCAATGTTGACCACCAACATGAACTGGACACAATCTAGAGACCTCCACAAGCTTGCCTGAATCACCAAGAACATCCACACTACTTCTGCTTACTGAAATCATTCTCTCCTTCATCCGAAACCTCAAGAACATAGTCTGTCATCACTGTCATATTGGAATAGATGCTTGCAGACGTCTAAACCATGAACCAATTGAGTTTTAATTCACATTAACTTCTTAAACACTCCACCAAATCCGTAGAATAAGATATTTCATTTCTGGATCTCACCGGACCTATCTATGTCACTCTGTCACCTCTAAACATCTACCAGAACTGGTTTTACTTAAGTGGCCATAACTTCTTCAAATCTTCATGCAGACCTCTGAAATCTTTATTGGATCATCTTAAGACACATATATACAAACCCTTTAATGTGCATCCTCTGATCTTCATCTTATCTGGGATCTTTACCTCACTGCCTTCATTGTTCTTCTCTATTCTTGATAGGACTATTTTTCTCAATATCCTCAGTATACCGCTCATCAAATCCTTATCATCAATGCAACAAGAGTATTTTGACATCAATGACAACACCGGTTGGGCCCATACTTGCAACAATCTCCCCCTTTGTCATTGATGGCAACATATGATGTGAAAAATTGTTTTAACCATCAAGACAAGAACTTCTCTTTACTGACATAACTCCCCCTATCAACAACAACCATTCACATGTCTTATCTTCCTTTACTGCTCCCCCTTTGATCAGCAACTACTTGTTTTTCACATGTCTTCTCTCCCCCTTTGACATCAATGGAAAAGAGCACATGCTTGCATCACTTCAGAATCATACCAGCTACTCCCCCTGAGTAGCAGCTTCCCATCATCAATCCAAACCACAAGATATGACTGTGAGATCCACCAAACTGATGCACATCAGTGCACCTTAATTCAAAATTGGAGGGGTAATAACCCCTAACTTCTCCCTAAGATACTCAAAGGAGTCCTTACATAGAGGTTTAGTAAAAATATCTGCAATCTAATCTTTGGAAGGCACAAACTCCAATCTAACTTCATTCTTGTTCACTTGCTCTCTCAAAAAGTGAAAATTGATGGATATATGTTTAGTCTTTGGATGCAACACTGGATTCTTTGAAATATTTATTGCACTTGAATTATCACAAAAGATTGTGATAGGTTCCTCATACTCCACTCTGATGTCTCTTAACATTTGCTTCATCCACAATACTTGAGTGCAACTACCTGTTGTTGCAATATATTCTACTTCTATAGTGGACACAGATATTGCCTCTTGTTTCTTGCTCAACCAAGAAACCAATCTCTTCCTCAAAAAGAATGCTCCACCACTGGTACTCTTCCGGTCATCCACATCTCTTGCCCATTCCGCATCTGTATATGCATGAAGAGAGAAATCATGATCTCTAGGATACCACAAACCATACTCAACTGTCCCTTTTAGATATCTAAAAATTCTCTTGATTGCCATGACATGAGATTCTCTAGGATCATCTTGGAATCTAGCAATAAGACCAACATCATTCATAATGTCAGGTCTAGTTTGAGTGAGATACAATAATCATCCAATCATTGACCTATACTTTTTCTGATTAGTCTTAGGAGAGTCATCATCTTTGCTCAATTTACATCTGGTTGCCATGGGAGTACTCATTGGTTTTGAGTCTTTCATCCCAAATTTCTTCAACAATTCTTTCACATATTTGGTCTAAGAAATGAAGATTCCTTTCTTTGTTTGATTGATTTGTAGACCCAAGAAGAAATTTATTTCCCCAAACATGGACATCTCAAATTCACTTTTCATTTGATTTGCAAAAGTTTTGCACATACTATCTCTTCCTCCAAAAATGATATCATCAACAAACACTTCAACAATCAAGATATTTTCATGATCAATTTCGAAGTACAAATTACTATCAGCAGTACCTTTGTTGAAACCAATCTTCAAAAGATGCTTATCCAATCTTTCATACCAGTCTCTTGGGGCTTTCTTGAGTCCATACAGTGTTTTCTTTAACTTGCAAACCATATCACCATGATCAGACAATTGAAATCCATCCGGTTGCTTAATGTATACTTCTTCTTCCAATTCACCATTCAGGAAGGTAGACTTGACATCCATCTGATATACTTTGAAGTCCTTGAAGGCAGCAAAGGCAAGAAATAACCCGACTGCTTCAATTCTTGCCACCGGAGCAAAAGTTTCTTCAAAATCAACTCCTTGTACTTGAGTGTAACCCTTGCAGACCAATCTGGCTTTGTTTCTGACTACTTCACCAACTTCATTTAGTTATTTCCAGAAGACCCATTTGGTTCTAATCACATTCTTATTTCTAGGTCTGGGAACAAGATCCCAAGTGTGGTTTTTCTCAATTTGCATCAGCTCTTCCTCCATTTCTTTAGTCCAACTTTCATCATTGCATGCTTCATTCAATATCTTTGGTTTAATCTTTGAAATGAGACAATACTCTTTTGAGTCTTGAGCAATCTTTCTTCTTGTTTGAACACCTTTGCTTTTATCACCTATGATCTGGTCTTTAGAGTGATTTAGTTTTACATACCTGGGAATTTTGGGACTTTCTTGCACAGGTTCATTCAAACTTATCTCTTTGTGTTGATTCACCGAATCAGTCTGAATCTGAATTTCAGAAGGGGCTTGGACTCCTTGGATTAAAACACCATTCTGATCATCTTCATCATATTCATAAAACCTTGAGGGTTTTTCAATACCTTCATCAACCTTCACATTTATACTTTCTATAATCTTTCTCAATCTCTTGTTCTAACACCGGTATGCTTTGCTTTGAATAGAATAACCCAAGAATATTCTTTCATCACTTCTAGCATCAAATTTTCCTAGATCTTCATCTCTTTTAATGTAACATTTTCTACCAAACACTTTGAAATACTTCACAGTGGGAGTGATGCCAAACTAGAGTTCATAAGGAGTCTTACCAGTATTGCTTCTGATTTGTATTCTATTAAGAGTATAGAGTACAGTGTTTACAGCTTCTCTCTAGTAGATTTGAGGAACATTTTCTTCCATCATCATGGTTCTAGATGCTTCCTGGATGGTCCGGTTCTTTCTCTCCACTACTCCATTCTACTGTGGAGTCCTTGGAGCAGACAACTATCTTTTTATTCCATGTTTCTCATAGAATTCTATGAACTCACTGGATATGAATTCTCCACCTCTATCAGACCTCAAACATTTTATGTTCAATCCAGTTTCATTCTCTACCATAGCCTTGAATATTTTGAATTTCTCAAGAGCCTCAGATTTCTCTTTCAGAAAAGTCACCCACATCATCTGGGAGTGGTCATCAATTAATAACATGAAGTATCTATCACCTTGCACACTCCTGATTCTTGCCAGACCACATAGATCAGTATGAACTATATCCAATAATCCGGTAGAAGACTATTCCTTACTTCTGAATGTGAGACTGCTCTGCTTATCCAACTGACATTCTTTGCACAAACTATTAGTAGGTTTCACTAGTCTTGGAAGATCTCTTATAGCCTGAGTGTTGCTTATCTTGATGATATTATCAAAATTCACATGACACATTCTCCTATGCCATAACCAACTCTGATCAATTTGAACAAATAAGTAACTTTTACCAGTACCAACTAAGTGGAAGATATTACCTTTAGTTTGAGTACCGGATGCAATCTTTGTTCTGAAACTTTCAAAGATCTTGTATTTTCCATTTTTGAATCAGTGATCATAGCCTTTGTCCACCAATTGTCCAACACTGAGAATATTATGCTTCAAGACTTCAACATACAGTACATTACTGGTTTTTTTCTTTCCATCAAAAGAAATAGTTCCTCTACCTCTAATTCTGCCAACAGAATTATCACCAAATTTAACCACTCCTCCTTCATACCTTTCCAAATCTATGAACTTATTTTTATCACCTGTCATATGGTGGGAGCATCCATTGTCAATGACCCAATCATCCTTTTCTTCAACTTGGGCAGCCAGAGCTCTTTCTACAATTTTATGATTGATAGATTCAGAGGGCATTTGATCTTCTTCCTTGATGGCAATAAACACCTAGTCACTTCAGAATTTGTTTCCTGTCTCTGATTCATCATATGTTACTCCTTCATCATCATCATCTTCATGAACATAGTAACATTTCTTTTGGAACCTTGATCTGTTAGGATTTGGTCTTGAAAATCTTTCTGAACACCTTGAGGCAAAATGACCAATCTTACTGTAGTTAAAACATTTAAAAGGCAATTTCCCCTCATACTTACCAGATCCTCTTGGTAGTCTTTTTGCAATAAGGGCTTCAAGTTGAGCATCTTTTGCTTCATCTTCTTCCAGTTCTTTTCTTGCTTTTTCATACCATGATAGTTTCTTTGAAGAGTTCTCTCCCAGATCAAACTTTTGTTTTCCTTTTAGAGAGGCACTAGCTTTGAATGCAGATTCAGTCTTGGGGGGCATCTCCAAACTCAGTCAATTCAAATGCAACCAATTTACCAACCAATTGATCTCTTGTGATACCTGAATAGGATCTAAATTCTTCAATAGCAGTAACCTTGTATTTGTAAGAATCAGGAAGGGATCTAAGAACTTTGGCAATAATCTCATTTTCATCCGAGATTCCACCACCAGATCTAATGCCACAAACAAGCTCATTTACTCTTGGCATAAATGTAGTGATATTTTCATCTTCTCTCATCTTCAAGTTTTTGAATTTTCCTTTCAAACTCTATAGCTTGGCACATTTAACATACTTGTCTCCTTCATGCAAAAGTTTCAATTTTTGCCAAATCTCATATGCAGTTTTTAGATCAATAACATTTGTCAGCTCTAAATCAGATAAGGCACTTAGGAGAGCTTCTTTAGTCTATAGATTGTTTTCAACATCTTTGATTTCATCTACGGTACTCGGACCATTTTGTGGAGGAACATACTTCTTTAAAGCCATGATCCAATACTGCATTCCCATACATTGCAAGTGGCACTCCATGTGACTTTTCCAAAGAGTGAAATTGGTTCCATCAAACCTCAAACTATCCTTCTTGTAGGATGACATCCTGGATCTCCTCAAGCGGTTAAGCTCTTTTTAGAGGAACTTAGCTCTGATACCAATTGTTGGATTTAGGATAGACAACTGAGAGGGGGGTGAATCAATTGTCTAAAACTTTCTTCCAATTAATCACTTAAATCCTTTTCTTAATTCAACAACATAATAATAAATCAATCATGGAAACATAATGCAACAATTCAAGAGCTGAAACACATTAACACATATGACACCAAGATTTTTAATGTGGAAAACCTGGTTAAGGGAAAAACCACGGGGTGACTAACCCAAGATTGTATTATCTGTTAAAAGAATAGGAAGAACAAAATGGCACATGCCAATTAGGACTCACTACCCAAGCACACTGCTCACAAGAGGCCCACTACCTATAGGAGACACACTGTCTATAGAATAATAAATATTACATACTTGAACTGAAGAATAGCATCTTCACCAAGCTTGAGTCAGTTCCATTTAAGCCCAAAACTTCTTCTCTACCTTTCACTCCTCTCTCTACCACACACTCATCTCCTCAAGATACGTTTAAAATGACTTTACAACTCCTTATTTATACAAGACATCAACTTAGGAATAATCATCCAAGTCAGCATACATTACAGAGCAAATACATAAATACAACATGACTAATTACAAAAAGACTTCACAGGGATCAACACACTGTCAGCCACACAAATCTGAGACTTCAATCTTCCTTTAGGAACACACCATTCTTCACATAACATATTCAAGATCATCTGTAGGATGTGTAATTCATCCGATCGGCTAGACTTAGGAAGAACATCATTATCTAGAAGTAATTCTTCAATTACGAGCTCAATCTTCAATGCAGACCACTAACACGAACTGGACACAATCTAGAGACCTCCACAAGCTTGCTTGAATCACCAAGAACATCCACACTACTTCTGCTTACTGAAATCATTCTCTCCTTCATTTGGAACCTCAAGAACACAGTCTGTCATCACTATCATATTGGAATAGATGCTTGCGGACCTCCAGACCATGAACCAACTGAGTTGTCAATTTACATTGACTTCTTAAACACTCCACCAAATCTGCAGAATAAGATATTGCATTTTCAGATCTCACCGGACCTATCTGTGTCAATGTGTCACCTTCAAACATCTGCTAGAACCAGTTTTACTTAAGTGGCCATAACTCCTTTAGATCTTCATGCGGACCTTTGATATCTTTACTGGATCATCTTAAGACACATATCTACAAACCCTTTGATGCGCATCCTCTAATCTTCATCTTATCTAGGATCTTTACCTCACTATTTTTCTCTGTTCTTGATAGGACTAATTTTCTCAAAATCCTCAGCATACAGCTCATCCAATCCTTATCATCAATGTAATAGGAGTATGTTGTCATCAATGACAACACCAATTAGGCCCATACTTGCAACAAAAAGTTCCTACAAACACACACTTCTTATTCTAAGCAATGCATGAAACCAAAGAAGCCAAGGCTACACAAACGGCTTCAAGTATGAGTATAGCCATGGAACTTATACTACAGGCATCTTAGAACCGAGTGTAACAACAAGGTGAGACACCCAAAATAATCAAAGTGCATGGAGCAGAAGTATTGTTATGATTTGTTAGTATGATAAGACAACATCAAATATCACATAGAGTGATTCTACTAGCCAAGTGTCAGATATATAAATCAACTGCATCTTCATATATGGACTAGGTCTATTTTCACTTTTTTGCTAAAGGGACACACAGTCTATATCAGTATATGTTTGTTTTCATCATCCGCTAACTAGATAGAATCACTAGAAGAAGGTAAACAATAAAAAGAGAGGGGAGAACAAGTGTCTTAGGAACAATCACGTAGGAGGATGCCCCCAGGTTATCTACAGCAATGTTATGCACCTAAGACACAACACACAACAATGAAAATAAAGGAGAATCAAGATAGAAGAATGGTCACAATAGAGGTGATCTCCCAGTATCCTTGTCCTTACAAGAGTATCAAGGGTCATCCAAGGAGGCCTAAACAACATATTGTTGCAAGTATGAGGTTAATCAGTGTTGTCATTGATGTCAACATACTCATATTGCATTGACAAGAAGGATTGGATGAGCTATGTGCTGAGGATATTGAGAAAATAAGTCTCAGTCAGGAACAGTGAAGAACAGTGATGAGAAGAAGGCAAAAGCACTCAATAAGTTGATTATCAAAGGATGCAGATTAAAGGGTTTGTATCTATGAGTCTTGAGATGATCCAGTTAAGTTTTCAGAGGTCTGCATGCAGATTTGAAGAAGCTGTGATTGATCAAGTAGAACCGGTTCCAAGAAGTGCTCTGGAGTGAAAAAGTGCTACAAAGAGGTCCGGTGAGATCCAGAAGTGCATTATCCTATCTTATGGATTGGATGGAGTATTTGGGATGTCCTTGTGATGTGTCATCTCAATTGGTTCATGATTTGGAGGTCCGGAAGCACATGTTTTAGTATAACAGTGGTGGTAGACTGTGTTCTTGAAGTTCTGGATGAGGAAGAGAAGAGATTCTGGTGAGCAGAGGAAGTGCAGATGTTCCTGGTCATTCAGGCTAGCTTGTGAAGGTTCTTGGATCATGTTGAGGTTGTCTTGTTGGTCTGCATTGATGATAGAGCCTGGAATTGAAGTTGTTCTTCTGGATGAAGTTCTTGTTCTGACTAGCTGACCAGATGAGTTGATCATCCTGTGAATGTTCTTGTGGTGGCCGATCGGATGTGTTATTCGTCTTGTGGATGTTCTTATGGTTGTTTACCGACTTAGATGATTGTTCCTAAGTCGATGTCTTGTATAAATAAAGGATTGTGAGTTTGTTTCATTGAGTGGTGTGAAGCGGATGAGTGTGGTATAGTGAAAAAGTGAAAGGCAGAGCAAGTGCATTGTGAGCTTAAATGGAACTGATCCAGACATGGTGAAGATGTCATTCTCTAGTTCAAGGTTGTGATACTTATGATCTTGTAGACAGTGTGTCTCTTTTGTAGGTAGTGTGCCTCTTTGTGAGCAGTGTGCTCGGGCAGTGAGACCTGACTGGCATGTGCCATTTGTTTTTCTTATTCTTCTAACAGAGAATAATCCTTGGGTTAATCACCCCGTGGTTTTTCTCTTAACCAGGTTTTCCACATCAAAAATCTTGGTGTCAAATGTGTTGATGTTTATCTACTCCGATGTTTATGCTTTCTACTTTCATGAATGGTTAATTTATATGTTGTTAACTAACAAAGAAGAATCAAGTGTTTGAAGTAGAAGCAAGTTTTTGCAAAACTGATTCACCCCCCTCTCAGTTGTGAGCCCTAGATCTAACAATTGGTATCAGAGCCAAGTTCCTCTGAAAGGAGCTTAACCGGTTGAGGAGATCCAGGATGTCATCATATAAGAAGGATAGTCTGAAATTCGATGGAACCAATTTGTGGAAAGGTCGCATGAGATGTCACTTGGAGTGTATGGGAAAAGCATATCTGTCCATGATCACGAAGGCTTATGTACCTCCACAGGGTGGTCCGACAACACTAAATGAAATCACAGATGCTGAAAACAATTTGCAGACCAAAGAAGCTCTTCTAAGCGCATTGAATGACTCAGATCTCTCAAATGTTATTGACCTACCAATTGCATATGAGATCTGGAATAAATTGGAACTTCTGTATGAAGGAGATGAGTGTGTCAAGATTGCAAGGTTGCAAAGTCTAAAAGGGAAGTTTGAAAGATTGAAGATGAGAGATGATGAAAACATCACTACCTTTATGCCAAGAGTGAATGAGTTGGTGCGTGGAATCAGGAATGGCGGTGGAGTTCTTGATGAAAATGAAATTGTTTACAAAATTCTCAGATCCCTTCCTGCTGCCTACAAGATCAAGGTTGCTGCCATTGATGAATTCAGAGCCCTTGCAACTGTGACAAGAGAGCAATTGGCTGGCAAACTAGTTGCATTTGAAATGACTGAGTTTGGAGATGATCTCCCCAAGACTGAATCTACATTCAAAGCCAGTGCCTATGTGAAAGGCAAACAAAGATTTGATCTGAGAGAAAACTCTTCAAGGAAGATGTCATGGTATGATCAAGCAAGAAAAGACATGGAAGAGGAAGAAGCAGAAACAACCCATCTTGAAGCCCTCATTGTTAAGAGACTGCCAAGAGGATCCAGTAAGTATGAAGGAAAATTACCCTTTAAGTGCTTCAATTGCAATAAGATTGGTCATTTTGCTTCAAGATGTCTGGAAAGATCTACAAGGTCAAATGCTAACAGACAAAGGTTCCAAAAGAACTGTTATTATGTTCATGAAGAAGATGATAATGAAGGAGTAACAGATGATGAATCAGAAATGGGAAGCAAATCCGGAAATGAATGGGTGTTTATTGCCATCAAGGAAGAAAATTCAATATCCTCTGAATCTGTCAATCATAAGGTTGTGGAAAGAGCCTTGGCTACCCAAATTGAAGAAAAGGATGATTGGGTTATTGACAGTGGATGTTCTCACCACATGACAGGTGACAAGAACAAGTTCTTAGATTTGGAAAGGTATGAAGGAGGAATGGTAAAGTTTGGTGATAATTCTGCAGGCAGAATTAGAGGCAGGGGAACTATTTCTTTTGATGGAAAGAGCAAAACTAGTAATGTACTATATGTTGAAGGATTGAAGCACAATCTTCTTAGTGTTGGTCAGTTGGTGGACAAAGGCTATGATCTCCAGTTCAAGAATGGAAGGTGCAGGATCTTTGGAAGCTCCAGAACTGAGATTGCATCTGGTACTCAAACAAAAGGTAATATCTTCCATCTAGTTGGTTCTAATAAAAGTTGTCTGTTTGCTCAAGTTGATCAGAGTTGGTTATGGCATAGAAGGATGTGTCATGTGAATTTTGATAACATCATCAAGATAAGCAATACTCAAGCTGTAAGAGATCTTCCAAAATTAGTGAAACCTACAAATAGTTTGTGCAAAGAATGTCAGCTAGGTAAATAGACTAGAGTCTCTTTCAAAAGCAAGGATCGGTCCTCTACTGGATTGTTGGAATTAGTTCATACTGATCTTTGTGGTCTGACAAGAATCAAGAGTATGCAAGGTGACAGGTATTTTATGTTACTGATTGATGATCATTCCCGAATGATGTGGGTTACCTTCTTAAAAGAGAAATCAAAAGCCCTTGAGAAGTTCAAAGTCTTCAAAGTTATGGTAGAGAATCAAACCAGATTGAAATTGAAATATTTAAGGTCTGATAGAGGTGGTGAATTCACATCCGGTGGATTCATAGATTTCTGTGAGAAGCATGGTATAAAGAGATAGTTGTCTGCTCCTAGGACTCCATAGCAGAATGGAGTAGTTGAGAGAAAGAACCAGACCATCCAGGAAGCAGCGAGGACAATAATGATGGAAGCAAGTGTTCCTCAGATGTTTTGGAGAGAAGCTGTCAGCACTGCAGTCTATACTCTTAATCGAGTTCAAATCAGAAGCAATACTGGTAAGACTCCTTATGAACTTTGGTTTGGCATAACTCCCACTGTGAGATATTTTAGAGTATTTGGTAGTACATCAAAAGAGATGAAGATTTAGGAAAGTTTGATGCTAGAAGTGATGAAGGAATTTTCTTGGGTTACTCCACTCAAAGCAAAGCATACCAGTGTTACAATAAGAGATTGAGAAAGATAATAGAAAGTACAAATGTGAAGGTTGATGAAGGAGTTGAGAAGCCCTCAAGATTCTATGAATGTGAAGAAGATGATCAGAATGATTCTATGGTGCAAGGAGCTCCATCCTCCTTTGAAATTCAGATCCAGACTGATCCAGTAAATCAGGAAGAAGAAGTTTGTCTGAATGAGCCTGATCAAGAATTAGTTGTGCAAGAAACTCCCAAAGTTCCAACGTATGTAACTCTAAATCATTTTGAAGAACAAATCATAGGTGACAAAAGTAAAGGGGTACAAACAAGGAGAAGAATTGCTCAAGATTCAAATGAATATTGTCTGATTTCAAAGATTGAACCTAGGATAGTTAATGAAGCTTGCAATGATGAAAACTGGACCAAAGCAATGGAGGAAGAATTGATGCAAATTGAGAAAAATCATACTTGGGATCTTGTTCCTAGACCTAGAAACAAGAATGTGATTGGAACCAAATGGGTCTTCTAGAACAAACTAAATGAAGTTGGTGAAGTAATCAGAAACAAAGCTAGATTGGTCTGCAAAGGCTACTCTCAAATAGAAGGAATTGATTTTGAAGAAACCTTTGCTCCGGTGGCAAGAATTGAAGCAGTCAGATTATTTCTTGCATTTGCTGCCTTGAAGGACTTCAAGGTATATCAAATGGATGTCAAGTCTGCCTTCCTAAATGGTGACTTGGAAGAAGAAGTGTACATTGAACAACCGGATGGATTTCAATTGTCTGATCATGATGATATGGTCTGCAAGTTGAAAGCACTGTATGGTTTGAAGTAAGCCCCAAGAGCATGGTATGAAAGGTTGGATAAGCATCTTGTACAGATTGGCTTCAATAAAGGTACTACTGATAGTAACCTATACTTCCAAATAGATAAGGAAAACATATTGATTATTGAAGTATTTGTTGATGATATCATCTTTGGAGGAAAGGATAGCATGTGTAAAACTTTTGCAAATGAAATAAAAAGGGAGTTTGAAATGTCAATGCTTGGTGAAATGAATTTCTTCTTGGGTCTGCAAATTACTCAGACAAAGAAAGGCATCTTTATCTGTCAAACCAAATATGCAAAAGAATTGTTGAGGAAATTCGGAATGGAAGATTCAAAGCCAATGAACACCCCTATGGTAACTGGATGTAAGTTGAGCAAAGATGATGACTGTCCTAAAATAGATTAGACCAAGTACAGATCAATGATTGGAGGACTATTGTATCTCACAAAGACTAGACCAGATATAATGCAGGCTGTTGGTCTTGTGGCAAGATTTCAGGCTGATCCCATAGAATCTCATGTCATGGCAATCAAAAGAATTTTTAGATACTTGAAAGGAATAGCTGAGTATGGTCTATGGTATCCTAAAGATTAGGATTTCTCTCTTCATGCATACACAGATGCAAATTGGGCAGGAGATGTGGATGACCGGAAGAGTACAAGTGGAGGAGCATTCTTTTTGGGAAAAAGGTTGGTTTCTTGGCTAAGCAAGAAACAAGAGGCAATATCTTTATCTACAACTGAAGCAGAATACATTGCAGCAACAAGTAGTTGCACTCAGATCCTATGGATGAAGCAGATGCTAAGAGATATGGAAGTAAAATATGAGGAGCCTATCACAATTTTCTGTGATAATTCAAGTGCAATAAATATTTCTAAGAATCCAGTGTTGCATTCTAAGACCAAGCACATATCTATCAAGTTTCACTTTCTGAGAGAGCAAGTGAATAAGGGTGAAGTTAGATTGGAGTATGTACCCTCAAAGGATCAGATTGCATATATCTTTATTAAACCTCTTCCCAAGGACTCTTTTGAGTATCTCCGAGAGAAGTTAGGGGTCATGGCCCCTCCGGTGATGAACTAGGATGCACTGATGTGCATCAGTCCGGTGGATATCACAGTCATATATTGTGATCCGAATTGATGATGGGGAGCTGCTACTAAGGGGGAGCAGCTGGTATGATTCTGGTGTTTTAGAGTTGCAAGTATGAGCCCTTTGCCATTGATGTCAAAGGGGGAGAGAAGACATGTGAAAAATAAGTGGTTGATGATTAAAGGGGGAGCAGTAAAGGAAGAGAAGACATGTGAAGAGTTGTTGCTGATAGGGGGAGCTATGACAGAAAGGAGAAGATCTTGTCTTGATGGTTTTTCACATCACATGTTGCCATCAATGACAAAGGGGGAGATTGTTGCAAGTATGAGGTTAATTAGAGTTTTCATTGATGTCAATATACTCATATTGCATTGACAAGAAGGATTGGATGAGCTGTGTGCTGAGGATATTGAGAAAATAAGTCTCAGTCAGGAACAGTGAAGAATAGTGATGAGAAGAAGGCAAAAGCACTCGATAAGTTGATGATCAAAGGATGTGGATTAAAGGGTTTGTATCTATGAGTCTTGAGATGATCCAGTTAAGTTTTCAGAGGTCCGCATGTAGATTTGAAGAAGCTATGATTGATCAAGTAGAACCAGTTCCGGGAAGTGCTCCGGAGTGACAGATTGCTACAAAGAGGTCTGGTGAGATCCGAAAGTGCATTATCCTATCTTGCAGATTGGATGGAGTATTTGGGATGTCCTTGTGATGTGTCATCTCAATTGGTTCATGATTTGGAGGTCTAGAAGCACATGTTTCAGTATAACAGTGGCGGTAGACTGTGTTCTTGAAGTTCCAGATGAGGAAGAGAAGAGATTCCAGTGAGCAGAGGAAGTGTGGATGTTCCTGGTCATTCAAGCTAGCTTGTGAAGGTTCTTGGATCATTTTGAGGTTGTGTTGTTGGTCTGCATTGATGATAGAGCCCAGAATTGAAGATGTTCTTTCGAATGAAGTTCTTGTTCTGACTAGCTGATCGGATGAGTTGATCATCCTGCGAATGTTCTTGTGGTGGCCGACCAGATGTGTTATTCATCTTGCAGATGTTCTTATGGTTGTTTGCTGACTTAGATGATTATTCCTAAGTCGATGTCTTGTATAAATAAAGGATTGTGAGTTTGTTTCGTTGAGTGGTGTGAAGCGAATGAGTGTGGCATAGCGAAAAAGCAAAAGGCAGAGCAGGTGTGTTGTGAGCTTAAATGGAACTGATCCAGACATGGTGAAGATATCATTCTCCAGTTCAAGGTTGTGATACTTATGATCTTGTAGACAGTGTGTCTCTTTTGCAGGCAATGTGCCTCTTTGTGAGCAATGTGCTCGGGCAGTGAGCCCTGACTGGCATGTGCCATTTGTTTGTCTTATTCTTCTAACAGAGAATAATCCTTGGGTTAATCACCCCGTGGTTTTTCCCTTAACCAGGTTTTCCACGTCAAAAATCTTGGTGTCAAATGTGTTGATGTTTATCTGCTCTGGTGTTTATGCTTTCTACTTTCATGAATGGTTAATTTATATGCTGTTAACTAACAAAGAAGAATCAAGTGCTTGAAGTAGAAGCAAGTTTTTGCACAACTGATTCACCCCCCCTCTCAGTTGTGAGCCCTAGATCTAACACATATAACACATCACGGGGGGATCACAACATGGAGAGAAGGGTTAGAAATACTTACCTGATACAAGCCAATGCTAACAACATATATATCTAGGAGGCCACCCTTGAGAGCAACTAGAATAGGTTCTATAATGACCGTGGTGAAATGAGGGAGAAAAACTTACCTGTTTCAATGGGATATTACCTAGTGGATAAGTTATGTCTATAATCTTAGGATATATCATATTTAGTCTTGAAATTGTTGATATTGTAGTAGCATTAGTACACTTATTCACTATCCTCTTAGGAGGTGGAAGAAGTGATTTGTTTTGAGTGATCTTGGCATCCATCCATAAGGGATTTAATGTGAGAGACCTTTCTTCATCCACTAGTGCTGCATCTTTTGGAGAGAGAGCATAGGAATGAAGGAAAGGTAAGGTGTTGTGAGGATAATGGTTAAAGTTTGTATCTTTAGTGATGTTCAAAGAATATGCAACCAAAGGAGATGTAGTCAATGTTTTTAAATCCTTAGTGATATCTAAATGACTTGAATATTCAATCAAAGGAGGGAGATTAAAGGTCTTCTCTTCCTTAGTGATATCCAAGGTGTGTGAACAATCAACTAAAGGAGGAATGTTGATGGGATGATCCATAGAGGCTTCATGCACTATGGTAGGGATAGAATTTTTAATATTGTTAGGTGAATGCTCATTATCTATCCATGGAATGTTCTTTGTTAGAGGGGTTCTTCATTCACTAATGCTTCATCTTAGCCAGAGAGAACAATGGAATAAAGAGATGGTGGTATGATGTTAAGGGATGTGTCAATGAATTCATCCTCTTTCACCAAAGTGTCCTCATCAGTGGGAACAACTTTGGGAGAGAGATCATAAGGTAGAACTAAGTTTCCATCACATGTTTTAGCAATAGGATTTGTAGTGGAATGTTCAATAGAGATAAAGTCATATAAGGGTTCATCTAACATATTGAAGTCTTCACTACTAAATGTATTATTGGCTATAAATTTAGTGAGATCATCTAATATCAGAGGACATATTCCCATGAGATTTGTGAAGCTATCAAAATCAGATATATAACAAAGGATTTCATATGTGGAACACATAGAAATATCAACATCATATATGCATGCTATTTGTTTCAAGACTTGAGGATATTCATGGGTAAATTTAGAAAATTTATCAATGTCTATGATGTATGCAAACAAATCTTCCAAAGATGAATAACAAGAAGTATCCATGATGCTAATTTGAAAGGGCTCAAATACACATGAATTTCACAATGATCAAAAAGGCAAAATAAGTGAGACTATTTCGCACCAAAGCACTTGTTTGAGGGAGATGGTATTAAAGGAAACACAAAGTCCACAACAAGCCAAGTGGATAGGAGGAAAAAGTAAAACACAACAAGGCCCAAAGATTTTGATTAAAGGTTTTGATCAAAAGATGTGAATGAAGTGTGTGGACAACTAGTGTTGAAATACAAACTGTGTAATTAAAAAGATGTCAATTTTCACACAATTTAATGAAATAATGCCAAATTTTCAAATGATAACTGAATGAATGCTTTAATATGAATGTAAGATCTAAAATGAAAGAGATTTAGGGTGAATGTAATGAAACAACACCAATTTATGTTTGCTTATGTGCTTGAAAATGCTCAAATTTTCTACTATTTTCAATTTTTTCAATGCAAATGACTAAAAGATAAAGTGTTGTAATGAAATTGATGAGGGGCAGTGAATAAAAACCTTTATAACAATACAATAATGCAGCAATATTCTTCACAACACACCTAGCATGCAAATCTAGATGAAGGATGAGTCAAAATCTAGTGAAAGTGTAAGGATTTTAAACCCTTGTTGTCCTCAAAATCAGCTGAGCTCATTTTGTAAGATGACCCCTACGAAACTTGTCTATTTCGTAGCCTACAATCTAAGTTCACAAATCGAGGCAAGTTTTCTTGGCCTCATGTGAAGTCTTTTGACTCCTTGGGATGACTTATGGCATTCCCGTTGGTTGGTTTCTTGAGATTCGTGAAATCGATTTAGGTCATAAGCTTGTTGGAATATCAATTTTGACTATTTCTAGGTGTAGTCATTTTTACGACAAACATGCAAGGTCGGTCAAATCCACCACTTTTACATGCTTGTTTGATTTTGAGTGACATGTAGGGGCAGTAAATTTTACTCCCCATGCATTTTCCCTATCAAAGTCTAAATATGTTCGAGTGGTCATTTTCACCGCTTATGCATGTAGCACATTGATATGTACTGTTGGTAGATTTTGCCGCCCAAGCATATCTTTATGGATCACATAAACTATAGTGACATTAGTATCACTTGTGTCACCATTAATGTATTTGTTTTAACCTTTTAAAGGTCTTTCCTTGTTTCATTTTGTTATTTCTCATTCCATAAATCTTCCAACCATCTATTGAAGTCTTCCTAAGATCGCTCGATCTCACGGATTTCAGATTTGGACGGATTTTGGTCTCCAAGGTCACGCTTAGGGTTTTAGATTATTGTCTGAGGTAAGTTGTTATTTTTCATTTTTAGTTTCTATTTTAAAACTAGGGTTTCATTCATCGTTTAAAATGATTGTTTTGTAAACTATATTGTTTGGATGTTTTGTTGTTTAATTCATCATTGTTTATGTTTGTTAATAAAGCATTTTGGAAACCTTGGTATAGTTTATGTTTCTTTTTATTGTTGTCATTTTAAAATGGTTTATTTTTTTGTGGAACCCTAGTTTTTCATTTTTTATGGATTTTCCTAAATGGGTCTTAGGTTTAAAACTCATTTTCAACCCATGTGTATCATCGGTATTTGTTGTCGATGATGCCTTGTCTCATATGAGTGTCGTCGAATGTAGCAGTGGTGAAATCTGTCGACCATGCTTCAACATTAACCCTGAATGTAAGGGCGGTGAAATTCACCACCTTCACATTCTTTCTTAAATCAACCCACATGTATTGGTGGTGAAAACCACCGCTGCTACGTATGCCTTGTCTTTGTTTTTACCCTCATATAGTAGTGATTAAAGATGCCGCCCCTACATGGAAATTAAACTTTTAATATTACATGCTCAAGCAGGAAAAACTGTCGCTACTACATGTGTTTAAGTTTTCAACAATAAGATGTTCAAGTGATCATTTCGACCGACTTCACATCTTAACATTTGAAGTTTTTTCTCCAACATGCCTGACCGGGCATTTTCACTACCTATGCACATAGTGACTTGAATTTTTACCCTCATGCAAGGGTGGTCAATTTCACCATCCTTGCATCAAACTCAATTTCTCCCATGCAACAACAGTTTTTCTTACCGATCTTGCATGCTAATGACCTACCCCACATGCAAGAGCGGTCATTCTGGCTGCCCATGCATATTTTCCTAACTCTGGAAACTTTTGCCAAATCATACCTATAGCCCGCTTTCTCCCTATTTTTTCGACTTGCATGCTCTCTAGCCCTTTCAAGCATGATCCCATGTTCATGATCATCAGTTTGCAATAACCCTATTTTTCCTATTTTTCCCCTAACTGCGAGATCATGAATTTTTGTAGTTTCATCAAACATCTGTGGTCAACGCTATTTCCAGTTTTCTTCTCAAATCTGATGTTAGAGCCATCTCCATAAGAGGCCAAAATCATGAAGTATAAGTACCAAGGGGTTTTCCCTATTACTTCACTGTAATCCAATGTGGATGAGATCAAAGACACAGAGATTGGGCATGTAGATATGGCTGAGTTTGTGGAAAGAACAAAGAAGTCTAATCCTCCTCATTACATGCAGAAGATTGTTGAGAGCAATATACACTTGGTAGCATCTTTCCCTGTTGCTGCACATAACCCAGAATTTATTCTCCAAGTGGCAAGCCACTATGATAGGGATACCAGGACTGTATTTGATTCCCAAGGGAATGTCATAATGAGATTAGATGCAAAGTTTCTTGACAAAATTTTCATGTGTCTTATAGTGAATGTTGGAGAAATAGATTTTGCTCGAGGTTAGAAAGATTTTGATAAAGATGTGGAAGTTGCAAAGAAACATATCAATGGTAAGTGGCTAAAGACTCCTAGGAGTAATTTGTCCAGATGGCCAAAGGAGCTCCCAAGAAGTGATTTTGTTGAGGAGGTGAGTGATTTGATAACATTATTGAGTAGAATTAAAGGCCTTCCTTCTTCATCCAAGTTCCATGAATGGATGTATACCTATATCAGAGTGATTCTCAACGGACAACAAAAGATATTCTGGGGAGACTAGATGAGTAATGCTCTACATGATCAATTAATAAGTCAATACAACTTTTAAGTTTTACATGACTTCATATCTAGCATATGTTGCTACAAGTATGAGGAGTTTTCTAGGTCTAACTCAAAATTGTGTCAGAGGTTAGTTCTAGTTTTTCAATACTATCCATAGATTACTCTCAAAGGATCAATTCATCATTTCTGTAGAGTTAGTGATGCTTTCTTTTCAGTCTTTATGTGTCTATGGGACAGTGAGCTTGAGCATAAGAGAGTATCAGATGAGGCCTAGGAAGTGGTCATTTCTTTTGGTTGTTTGTTTTTGCAATTTCCAACTTTCACTTACCTAAGAGTTGGATATTATCCTAGATATCCATACATGGTTCCACGATATCCCAATGATAAGATTGTTCTAATGGAGTTATGTAAACAATTGATTGTTGTACATAATAAACAGATGGAATTAAAGAAATCAGGAATTAAGTTTCCAATGGAAATTGGTAGGTACTCTGTGCAATCAGCCACCAAGGCTAAGGCAGTTGAATCATAAATGAAGTTGGTCACGATGAAATAGTTTAAGAAAAGAGATCATTTTGATTTTCGGAGGGTACAAGACAAGATCAAGAGAAAAGAAGTATTTCATGTTCCTATGGTTGAGGATATTTGGGCTAATCTAAGAACCCAGAATGAGATCAAGAAGTTGGATTATTGCAGACTCCATCTGAGCCAGATTAAGGAACTGGGATTGGCTGATGTTCCAAAAGGTATGGAAGATGAAGGTGATGTCCTAGACCCCGGGTATGACATCAAAAATGTTGAAGCTTCAACTTTGCCAGAGGTCAAATGGTCAGTAAAAGAAGAAATTTCTATTAGGAGGAGATTTCAACCTATACTAGCTAACACCAATAAATGGTTACAAAGCAAAGGTCTCAGTTTGAAAGAATTCCTCACCAGATCAGAGATAGAGACTCAAGAGCATACTAGAAAGAAGGTAGAAAATAGGACAAAGAACAAAAGTGATGCTCCTTCTTCTTCTAAGGTGCACAAACCAAAAATTAAGTTTGTCTCAAAAGGAGGGAAGGCAAAAGAGATTGAAGGAACTTCCATTGTTACAGATTTAGGTGCCGAAGAAGTAGATGTTGATAAAATGGAGGTTGAAAATACTGATATAGAACAACAAAATGTCAAGGAACCTGATAATACTGAGAAACTTGAAATGGGTGAAAAACTCGATGCAGAAGGTGATAAAGAACAAGTAAAAGAAAAGGATCTGGAATAGGAACAACGTGTTGGCTCACTAAAGGCTCCACAGAAATGTCTTCCATCAGAGCCACAAGTTTCTATGCCTTTACCTCATGTTTATGTTTTTGATAATCCTCCAATAGTTTCTATTGTTCCTGTTATCATTATATCTTCTGATAATACTCCCCCCTCTACGAGAACAAGTTTTGGGACTATTTTTTTTTCTTCTAGTTCTATTCCTAGTCTATCTTCTCCTTCTTTTGATATTGGGGAACAAACTGTTCTGGATCATTTACTTGATGGTTTAGGGAAAAATGTTGATATAGGTACAGTTTCCACCAACACTTCTCCTATTGTCACTATAATAGGTGTTAGTATGGATCCCGCTAAGCAGGGAGTTGATTCTTCTCTGAATGTTAGTACACCAACACTACCTCCATGGTTGTCTTCCTATACTCCCAAAAGGAAAAAGCATGTTATTTCACCAGATGATATTGACATTGAAAAATTACTACCTATTAAACCAAAGACTCAGAAGAAGAAGCCTAAAACTATTTCTAGGCTAATTGATGAAAAATGAATCAAGTATGTAGAAATTGCTAAACCACCAGATGATGCTACTACAGATACCTTTGATCTGAATGATTATATTATTTCAAGGGTTGATTAGGGAAGCTGACTCATGAACGTATCAAGGCATATTTTCAAGCTACAGAAAGCTCATTGCTTCTGAAATATGATGAGGTAAAGAAGGAAAAAGAGAAATACAAAGCAAAGGTAGAACAACTTGCTGCTGTCCTTCAGAAGATAGTGAAATCATTAGAGATCGTCGAACCAATGGCAATTATTGTAGAAGACCCTTTGGTTCAAAAGGTTGAGAAAGTTTAAGCCAGAGGAAGAGTGGTTGGTGACATTGTGGAACGGTTGTTGGCACAAGGTAGAGTTCTCTTGAAGACCACAATGGAAAGAAAGGAAAAAATGGCAAAGGCAAAAGCTGAGCTAGATGATATTATTGATTCACTTTCTCAAGAACTTCAAGATCAAGAGGATAGTTTAGGGGAATGGATTGAGATGAAGAAGATCAAGATAAAGAATTTGATTGCCATTGGTGTCATTTCAAACCAAGAGTCTTATCTCAAGACTAAAGAATCCATTACCCATCGCATCAATGTGAGATGGCAGTAGTGAGGACCATGTACCAAAACTTGCTGAAAAAGAATGATGGTGGCAGTTGAAATTCTTTTTCATGCCTTAGTTGATTTTCATTTTTGTATATGCAATTTGTATTTTGTTTTGGACATATTCACATGTATTTTCTCAAAATGTAATTACATATGAGACAAAAGAAGTCACAAGTCAAATAGGACTCTTTTGTTGAATAAGTCAAAGTAGTTAGGTTTTTTCCTAAATTTTCTCAAGGCCTCTCCCTATAAATTAAGAGGGCCTCTATTGTAATTACAATCTTTTATCTATTGCAAGGAAACTTTGCCGAATTGAAAAACATATCAAGACTTTGAGATTTCCATGTTTATCAAATTTTCAAGCAAATATCAATATAAGCAAGCAATTTGAGTATCAAACTTTGATTTGAATCATATTATTTAATGATATCAGTGTTCTTATGTCATTGGTATTATGTTATATTGAATCATTTCTAGAAACATGGAGTTTTATAGAAAATTGAGAGAAGTGTTTTTGTTCTGGATAAATAGACTTTGTGCTATTTCTCATTACAGAAGTTTGTGTTTACATTTGTGAGAATAGAATTGTTTAGAGACTTTGTGTTGTAAACTGTTGTGTTCAATCTAGTTATATCGTGTTGGATGTGAGTGGAGACTTTGAACTACATTTGAATTCAATCAAGTTTATTTGTGGGAAATAAGTCTTAGCAATAGAAGACTTTGTGTTTCTATGGTTTGTCTCAGTTCAAAAGTTATTAAATATCATTTCTATTGAAGTTAACATTTTGAAGAGAAAAACATCTATTCTAAAAAAAGAGAATAGGATGCAATGAAAACACCCTAAGCATAGTTCTAGTTTATATAAGTGTTAAAAGCTGTTTATTAGAAATAATTCATCATCTAGAGGGAACCTCCCCTTGTTGAGAGGAGAGACTCTATCTCATCATAGCTGTGGCGATATAACCATTTTGTCGTTAGTTAGCTAACCAACAAAATATTCACCCAACAACCCTAATTGTGAACTTAAGGTATGAAACTATGGAAAATGATGGATGAATGAAATCTTATCAGATTTGTGATGTAAAATAATTCAGCTCATATCTGAAAAGGATGTAACAAGTTCTACAATGCTTAATGCAAGTGTAATTTTTAAGTAAAGATGAATGAATATGCTAGTTTTTTGTTGAAATTGACTGTGTAAATGCAAAATCTAAGATGTAAATGCAAAAAATACACTATTATGAAACATTAAAATCAGAAATCAGTCCTAAAAGAGTGTTTAAAAGAGTTTTAAAATCTAAAGCAATATTTTAACCACAAACCCTGGCTAATATTGTCAAGACTAGGTTATATGAAAAATACACAATTTCAAGCAAAATCTAACAATTTAAGTATGAAAATGCAATGCAAATTATTGTAAAATGATGTATTGATGTAATTTATATCATATCTAATGCAAAAATTAGAGATTAAATGAAATTCATTTAAATTAATACAAACTATGATGAAAATGAAAGCCTAGGATACTAATTTTTTTCAAATTTTTCAATTTTTTTGTAAATTTTCAAATACAATAAGATGAAAATTAAATGAATGAATGTAAATATGAAGTACAACACTTAACAAGGTGCAAAATTCAATAAAAAACATGGGTTCACCAAAATGTTATGTAGGAAAAGTGAATATAGGGTTGATTTGAATGATATGCCTAGATCCTCCTTTCACTACACACATTCAAGGACATTTAACTGAGTTGAATCACAAATTTTGCAAGAGGATTTACCTACAGGTTGGTTGTCACTTGTAATGATAGGAAAATTTGGAATTTACTTATTAATGTATTAATTAATTGCCCAATTATGCTTAAAACCTTAATTATGCAAAATCATAAATAAACGGATGAATCCTGACAAATGCTCACACACAGAGATATCAAATGACAATTAGATACATAGAAAATTTTAGAATTTGAGATGTGGAAAAGTCAGGGGCTAAAGAGCAGGCACCCAAGCCCAAGGCAGGAACTTCTTTAGAGATTTCCAAAACTTGTCTGCAACTAATCACCACTGTCTCAGAGACTTTTTGCTCTAAAAATATGGAGGGCTCCAGGGTGGGCACCCAAGCCCTTGTAATGTTTTTCTTATTAGATCTGAAACATACACACTCTGTCATAGCCTCCTTCAAATCCACTTCCATAGACTATGACACATATCACCTACAATCACAAAGAAGGGGATTGGGGGTTGTGGTGTTTAGGAGCTTGCCTCAGTCAATCTCAGAATGGCATTCAAGCCTTCCAACACCATTGTTTGATAAAGAGTACATATCCCTATGGGATAGAGGCCAAAAACAAATTGATAAAAGATTGATTCAAACACAAATAGATATCACCTCAGAGGTGTAGCTTGCATGTAGATGAAAATCCTTCAACACATGAGAAGATGAAGCCAAATCTGCATAACAAACACAATAACAAGACAAGTTTGCTCTGCAACAATCAATGCTTTCAATGCTCTACAATCATAAGTTTGCCAAAAGTTCATAATCATCTTCTAGTCATCTTCTAGTTTACAAATGAAACCCTAAACATGCTTATTGTTGCTTAGTATTCAAACTTTTTGCTAAGGCATGTATCCTTTGTCTTCATTGCCACTCCCTTTTCCTTTCTTATTTTCCTTAGTCATTTCTCCTTTGTTTTCCTTATCTAGTCGGTGATCTTCCTTATTTTTGAACCATAGTCGGCAGGTTCAAAAGTTCACGAACTGCCTGACTTCCCGACTTGCTTTAGGATCTAGCATCAAGTTTCTCTTGTGTTAGTCTTAATCCTCTTTCCTATAGTCTAGTCGAAAGGTCAGAGATTTTTTGAACATCTAAACTTCAAAGTCATTGGTTCAGAAGTTCATTTCCTTCCCAACTTCCTAACTACAATGGGTTTCATCTCCCAAGGTACTTTCATCCAAGCTGGCATACGGTGCAGGGAAATGACAGATGTCATGCCATATTTAAGTTGGAGTACGTGCAAACACCATGGTGTGTTTTTCAGGAATAACTTATGGCATATTGTGGGATTTTCAAAGATTGACTTGTCACCAAAAATTAATGCCATTTATGAATGTTTCATGATATGTGACATTACAAATTCAAACCAATTCACTATCTCATTTGAAGTTTTCATCTTTTCATCAAGGGAGAAGCATTGCATTCACATGGGTTCACAGTTGATATATTTGTTGGCTCACAAAGAGGCTACTTGGCCTCGATTAAGGTCCCAAGGGTTACCTGTCGTCAGTATGCCTGGGTATGACACTTTCTTTCAACTTCAAAAATAGGAAGTTGCTAAATATTTTCAAAGAATTAATGATGCTTTTACAATGTGGTTGACAAAAAGAATTGATGGCACATTGGAACAGAGGTTCTCAGTGTGTGCAGCTGCACTTGTTATGAGTTTTGGAAGTTTTTGTGTGTAGTTTGATCATTTTTCGTACATAAGAATTGGGGGTTATAAAAATGTCCAGTTGAAATTGCCACAGTATCCATCTGACTATCTTGTGCTTTTGGAGGTATGCAGACAAATGGCTTCTATGAATTTGAAATATCATGCCATGAAGAAAAAGGGATATTCCTTCCCTGTGACTGTCATTTTATTCTTGTAAAAGTAATGAGGTTGCAAGAAATGTAGATAAGGCTTTGTCTAAATTTAGTCTTCATAGTTTATGGACTAGAGCATCTTTTAATAGTAAAAATTTTATAAAGGAGAACATGCATGGAGGTGGGTCTTATCAGCACAAGCCTCAACTAGAGGATTACTGGGAGGATTGTCTAAATGAAAGAGAAGTCTAGAGGAGAAGTTGGATGAGACTGACTATTGATCAAATTCGTGCCTTTAATCTCCCCATGCAAGTGCCCAATATTATGGATGATGGTTCAGACATTTTGGATACCAGATTTCAAGAAGTTTAATTGCAACCTCTACCTCCTATGAGATGGTCAGAGAAAGAAGTTACTAACATTAAAATTTATTCTTTTGGTGTCGTAAGGAGAAAAGAGAAATGGCTAAAGAGAAAGTTTAGAGAGTAAGCCGGTTCAAATACAGCTAAAGAATCATCAACTCAGAGCCAAGGTAGGTCCAAAACTATGCATTCTCAGAGGAAGACATCTAGTTTAGACCCAACTATGCAAGGAGTTGGCTCACAATCAAGTAGGGATGGCAAAGGGCCCCCTGAGGAGAACAATAAGTTGAAATCCGTGTGTGAGATGGATGGTTAGCTAGTGAAAGATGATACCAGATTGGCTATTTCTCCATAGAGAGCAAACCATGTGCCATTAGTTAATGACCCTATTAATGATAGTGATTCGTTGATTTTTACACAGTTGGGAGAAGATAATATTTTTCAGTCTTTGTTGAGTGCTCAAAATTCTCCTAGTTCAAATAATCCTCCTACACCTGATTCTTCATTAGTTTAGGTTGATGGTATTGCAAGTATGGTTAATGTCACTAGTGTTTCCACCTTTTCTCCTTCTTGGTTGAAGAAAGTGGTTGAAAATAAAAAGAGATATACTCCAATGGTGGACACTGGTGTTGATACAGTGGCTAAGTTGCTACAGGAGACTCCAAAACCCAAACATGCTAGGAGAATGTCTAGAATCATCACAGACCATACTATAGGCAATCAATTCCTTGATATTGCAAACCCTGTGGGAGATAAGAATGAGAATGAAGTGATTGAAGTAGACTTTAATGTAAGCAGAGTGGGTATGGGACCCTCTACCATTGAAGGAGATATTAATCATGCAGAGTATTCAGTCAACAACTTATCGAAGAGGGTCAAAAAAGAACAGGAGGAAAACCACAAACTGCGCACTCAAGTAAGTGATTTATCTTCTTTCATTCAATTAGTTCTAAGCATTACAACATCCTCATCAGATGTAATGCTAGATTTAAGTGTAAGTGTTCTAGATCCCAGTCTTTTGCAACAAATAATACAATCTAGGGCTTTGAATGATGTTGTGAATCAATGGGTAGAAAAGGTAGTCTTCAATCGTCTCCTATTTGTTGAAGAAGCTGTTAAGTTGTTTGATTCTATCTCTAGTAAAAGAGGTGTCTTAATTACAGAGTTTCAAAAGGCTAGAAGTGATATAATAGCCTCTCTTTAGCTTCAATGGAAATTAAAGAAATGGCCAAAATGGATGTCAAGGTCCTAATAGCTGAATAGATTATAAATGCCCCAAATGAGTTTGATGCATCAGCCTGGACAAACATCCTCGAATGGAGAATAATTGTGTTGACATTAGTAGAGGATGATATGAGGGATGCGATATCAACTTACTATGCTGAAATGAGAAATATTAAGGTTAATTTTGCTATCTTGGAAATTGAAGCGACTTGGGAAAATGAGGACAAATTATTGGATGTTAAAGAAATAAAGCAAAACTTTAAGAAGTTAGTGATAGAGGAGATAATGGACTATAATGTCATAACCAGTGAATCACTTGAGAAGATGGTAAAGACTGCTGCTTACATCAAAACTGTCAAGTACAGCATGGATGAGATTCATCAAAAGATTAATGATACAAATAGGGCAGTTCGCAAGAAGAAACGTAGGATTAGCACAACCGGTACTCCAAGTGGCATGTCCCTCTCCCCTTTTCTCTCCAGGTACCAAGCATACAAGGTTAGCTGATGGGCACAAGTAGCTCAAGCAACACAAGAAGACACGAGTAAGGAAACTGAACATGTGGAAGATGAAGATGTGGCACAAAATGATGATGATGCTGGTGATGAGGATGTGGTAATCCTCAATTAATTCTCTTTTTATGTTTTAACAAAATATTTTACATGCTCTCAAACTATTGGCTCTGGGCGGCCCTTTAAGTATTTATTATTTAAACTCTCTTTTAAATCGGCTATCACTAAGAAGCTATTAGGGTTAAAGACAGTTATCATATGGCTTGCTATAAATTTGATGTGCAAGTCTATGTATGGATCTTTTTTTGGTAAACTTTGTTTTGGTGACAGAGAATTTTGGTACTTCCTATTTTCAATTGCTTTATATGCATATAAGGAAAATCAATGCAATGGAGATTTAAGGGATCATAGACTTTGTGTTATGGTTATTTAAATTTACATTCTTCCTATGTTGAATGTATTACTACTGGTGTTGGTAACATTTGTGCATTGAAGTGGTTGGATATCTTTAGTTTTGGCTCACTGTTGTGGATGGTTTATCTGTTGATATATTGTTTAGAGCAGTGATTCTATGATGTATGATATCAAGTTTGTTTGAGTTTCTAAATATTGTGGTGGTGGAAGTCTTTGTACTTCTAATTATTTTATTGCTTTTTGGTTAAAATTTTTGCCTTCATTTTTTCTTTCTAGTTAAAAGCAATCTTGGTTTTTCATTCATAAGAATATCTATCGAAGGTATCTGTGCCTTGTAAAATAAGCAGAGAGCCTTTATAAATTACCAATATAATAGGCTCAACTATTGATTACATTTGTCATATGTCTGAGCATGAGACTATAGTGTTAGGTGACAAATCTGTTAACCAACAGATTTTTGGCAACTCTACTGGGGACATTTGTAATATTAATTTTAGTAAGCTGCCTTATTATTGCATGGTTATCCAAGGAAGACATGCACTAGTTCTGTAGCCTAATGTAGACTGGTTAGTTGGTGATCAAAAAGATATTATCACTAGTCTGTGACTGGTTGCCTAGCAAACTAGGAGGACAAATCAGCAGTATCATCAAGTGAATGAAGTTCTTGAAGAAGAAGAAGAGGAGCTTGGTGATATCCTAAGAGAAAATGCACGTCATTTTGGTGACGCTCAGGAAGTTGTGTTCATTGAAGGAGTTATCCCTTTGCCTAGAAGAGAGAGACCCTTCCAAATTCAAGAAGTTCCTAATAATAGAAGGAGGAATCCAGTCGTTAGAGGAGAACCAAATACATAACCAACCAACCATTCATCAAAATAACCAGTAAGTGGTTTGGTGACTCTACATTATTTTATTTTATATATTTATGAAGGTTGGCTATGAAAAGATACACTCAGGGTGATAGACAAAAGGGCATTTCTGATACTAATTTTGATTTACTTCAGTCCTTAAACTTTGCTCCTTTCCCTCCTATAAGGAGAGTTAAGTCTTTAAGTTAGCCATCATCTCCCTCTCTTGAAAAATAATTTGCTAGTTCATCATGTCAAGTTCTCACTCCTAACAAAACCATTCTACCATTACAAGCTAATTTCCCACTCCATACTCCCTTCAATATGGCTCAACCTCCACCTGTCCCATGGGGTGCTACCATTGGACCTTTAAATCTTGGAAGAAATTTACATGACTTACCCAGGGGTTTGGGAAAGATTGTACCTAAGTTTAATGGTGATGGGAAGGTCACTCTTGAATAGCATATAAATTCTTTCTTTTTTGCTTGTTCCATCTTTGGGGTACAACATGAAGATGTGTCTGTCAAACTCTTCATTGAGTCACTCACTGACGTTGCTGCTGAATGGTTCTATCACTTACCAAATGCATCTATTAATGATTGGGCTTCTATGAGGTGTCAGTTTGAAGAAAGGTTTAAGACCGCCGATAATGAACATATGTTGGCAGCCTAGCTCTCCTCAATGAAAAAGTAAATTCAAGAGCAAATGAGAGAATTTGTAGCAAGATTCAACAAGATTGCTAACAGAATCCCTAATGATGTCATGCCTGGAGATGGATTACTGAAATATTTCTTTATCAACATGCTTCCCTTAGATGTTAGTTATGCAATAAAAAGGGAAGGTGCTGCCAATTTGGTTGAAGCCAAGACCAAAGCTATAGCAGTAGAAGATGACCTTATAACTATTGGTAAATGGAAAAGAGAATTACAAACAAGTAGGCCATCAGCAAAAAATTCTACTGACCCAGTTATCCAGAGATTAGCCAATGATATTATTACATTGAAGTGGCAGATGCCTAAGGGTCATCAACAATCTTTTTATCTTGATGCGACAAGAAAAGATCATAACCCAATGGGAAATCTAAACAGATCTCTTCTCTTACTCAGTGTAACTCAGTGATTGGGAATTGAAGGACCATCTGCTAGTAAAAATAATCACATGACATGCAATTTTCACCTTACATCAGACCACGATGGAAGTTCTTGCCCTGAGATGGTGAGATTTATGCAAATGTTTTCGATGAACAAACATGTGGAAGAACCTTATGTAGAGGAACCTTCTACACCGAGTGATGCTAGTGTCAACTTCTTCCAGTATGAATTAGAATATGAGGATATAGAAGATGTTTATACCAAGGTTGGCAATCCAAATTGTGTAGTATTTACAAGAGGACAACATGCCCAAAAAGGATATGACCCTAAGAACCAACCTAGCTCTTCCTCTTCTACTCCAAAGTACATTCTGACCAGGAAGAATAATTCAAGTGCTAAGAATATGGACAATACCACCACTAAAGAAGCATCTGCTGAGGTACCTTCTACTTCTTCTCCTGAAACACTTGTATCTAGTTCTTTTGATATCATTGAGTCATGTAAGAATACAAAAATCCAAACTTCCCAGGTTGAATATCTAAGACTTAATCCTTAAGAACTAGATAGGTTGATTAAGTATGTCAAACAAGAACCTTCCCCTTCTCATTGCAATGCTCAGGTGTCAAATGTTAATGAAGCTCAAGTTGAGAAGAAAAACTATTCAAACCTTCACTCCCAAGAATTAATACTTCAAAACCTTCTTGAAAATCCAAAACCCTTCTACATGTCATTGTATATTACTGGGTATAGATTAAGTAATTGTGTTGTTGATTCTGGGGCTTCAGACAATGTAATGCTAGCCCAAGTTCCAAAGGCCTTAGGTTTGTCCTACATGTCCTCCCATGGTAAGTGTTTTTCTATGGAGGGTTCTCTCATGCCTATCCTTGGTCAAATTAAAGATGCACAAGCCGCCCTAGCTGGTTTCCCTAAGAAAAGGCTAAAGTTAACTATATTGGTGGCTGATATACCTGCAAGCTATGGAATGTTGCTAAGTCCCAGTTTCTGCAAAGACTTAGATGGGGAAATCTAGATGGATTGGTCACATGCTTTGATACCTGTAGATGGGAAGAAGGTCCACCTAACCCAAAACCAAAGGCCAAGTTTACTATACTAAAATCTGGAGACCCTAGGGTAGATATATTGTTTGTAGAGACTGGATCGGGCACCTATATGTGTATGTCAGAAGAGGATAACAATGCAAGCCTAATCAGCCCAACCTTGGTAGATGAGATGTGGACTTTAGAGTTTGATGGTATTTGTTCTTCTACTAGATTCAGGGCTAGTGTTGTTTTGATTTCTCCTAACAGTTTTGTCTTTCCATTTTCTTATAAGCTTGAGTTTGAAAACATGAACAACACTGCAGAGTATGAAGCCTTGTTGTTAGGCTTGGAATTGGCTAGAGAAAAGGGAATTAAACAGTTAAAGGTCAAGGGTGATGTCGAATTGATTGTTAAACAAGTAAGGAAATTGTATGCAGTTAAAAATGATCACAATAGACTGAGGCATTACTAGAATAGGGTTTGGGATTTTATTGAAGACTTTGATGCCTTTTCTATAGAGGTAATACCTAGAGAACAAAACACTAGAGTTGATTCCTTAGTTGTCTCAGCTTCCCTCCTCTTACCTCATCTTGACTTCAAGGATAAGCCATATCGAATTGAAGTAGTGTATAGACCTAACATTCTAGACAACATTAACCATTAGCAAATGTTTAATTCTAACCAGCAAATAATTTCCTTTCTTGAAAAAGTAGAAGCCTTTGCCAACATATTTTTTGAAGGAAGTGAAGATGAAAGTAATGATGTATTAGAGGATGAAATTGTTTCTCAAGATGGTCAAAATTCTGAATTCATTCAGTTGAAAGGAAATAAAATCCCTAAAGGTCTGGTCTCATTAGAAGACCTTTTTAATTAACATGATCAGTATCTTAAAAAGAAGATCAAAGTTTCAATCAATTCATCAGCTGATTACAATAGAGTGAACATTGGAACTAAGGATGATCTGAAGATTATTTGCATTGGAAAATGATGTTCTCCAAAAGAAAGGGAATGATTAATTTCTCTACTGATTAGATATAAGGATGTTTTTGCATGGTGTTATGCAGATTTAAAGAAGTTTAGAAATGGAGAAGTACAACACCATATCCCGTTAAAGCCTGGAGCTTTACCTTTCAGACAAAAGTAGAGGACTTATAATCCAAAGGTGGCAGAAGCTATTTTCAATGAGATAGACAAGATGTTGAAGGCAAAGATCATTTATCCTATCCACTATTCTACTTGAGTAGCTAACATTGTCCCAGTTAAGAAGAAGAATGGAGAAATTTGAATTTGTGTTGATTTCAGAAACCTAAATTAGGCATCTCTGAAAGATAATTATCCTTTGCCAGTTATGGATCATATCTTACAAATAGTATCTGGTTCTAAGATTATGTCCATGCTTGATGGTTTTTGGGGTTATAATCAAGTTGAGGTTGCTCCTGAAGATCAGCACAAAATAGCTTTCACCAACCCCATTAGTGTTTTTGCCTATAGTAGGATGCATTTTAGCCTTATCAATGCATGGGCCACATTTCAGAGAGTGATGGATTTGACCTTTGGAGATCTGAAGAACAAAATCATTGTTGTTTACCTGGATGATCTAACAGTCTTTTCTAAAAAGAGGGCTAATCACCTACATGATTTAGAGATAGTTCCGCAACGCTGTGGGGAGAATGGTATTTCCCTCAACCCCAAGAAGTCTATTTTTTGTAGTTACTGAGGGGAAACTGCTAGGTCATATTATCTATAAGGATGGAATAAAGATTGATCTAGAAAGAGTTAGGGCAATTTAGTACCTAATCTTACCTACCACTAAGAGCAACACAAGGTCATTCTTTGGCCAGGTGAATTTTCTGAGGAGATTTGTTCCAGATTTTGCTAAATTAACTAGGCACATTGCTGAGATGATGAAGAATCACCCTATTTTTAAGTGGAGTGCTGAAGGTAAGCAAGCATTTGAAGATATTAAGATAGCTATTACTAATGTGCCCACGCTTGTACATCTTGATTTCTGAAAGGATTTTATCATTTATTGCTATGCTTCTTAACATACTTTATCAGCCATTCTACTACAGAAGAATGACTAGGGGATAGCGGCTCCAATAGCTTTCATGAGTGTGCTGCTGAAACATGAGTTGAAATAATCTTCTTTGGAAAAACATGAGTTGAAATAATCTGCTTTGGAAAAACATGTGTATGTAGTAGTGAAGGCAAGCTTTAGATTTTATATTTTACATTCACATGCAATTGTTTATGTTCTCAAATATATGGTTAAGAGCATACTTACATAACAAGAGATTGGATGCAATAATAGGGGGACTTGGATAGAAAAAGTTCAAGAATATGATGTCAAAATTAAGCCCGCTAACCTAGTGAGAGGTAAAGGGTTGTGTAAGATGATTGCAGAAAATCAGGTGAGTGAGAATGAAGAATTGCCATTAGTCTTATTTACTACTATCATTGATGAGTGGTTTTCAAATGTTGCTTACTTCCTAACTTATGGAGATTGTCCTCCTCATCTCTCTGCTAAAGAAAAGAGGAATCTCAAAATCAAATCCTATAAATATGTTCTATGGGAGGGAAATCTATATGAGGGGAATAGATGGCACTTTTCTAAGATGTGTTGATAAAGAGTAGAAAAGGAAGTTGTTGAAGACATTCCATAACAAGGCCTATGGGGGACATTTTTCAACCTCAGTAACTACCTTTAAGATATTGTGGCAATGTTTTTATTAGCTAGGCATGTTCAAAGATGCTTATAACTAGGTATCAAAGTGTGAAAAATGTTCAAGATTTGCGAGTAGACCTCAGCTGGCTGCATTGCCTCTAAAACCAGTGGTAATGGATGAACCCTTTCAGCAATGGAGATTAGACTTCATTGGACCCATTAATCCTAATTGGATAGTGCTTGACACACTCATATTTTGACAACTACAGATTACTTCACTAAATGGGTAGAAGTAATTCCTGTGAAACCCACAACTTCTAAAGTTGTCTGTAGTTTTCTCAAGGAGAATATACTAGTCAGATTTGGGGTACTTAAGAAACTTGTAGCTGACAGTGCCTCTAGCTTTTATTCTTCTGAGTTTACTCTTTTTTTCTATGATTATGGCATCACCCTTGCTCATTCTTCTGATTATTACCCTCAAGGCAATGGACAAGCTGAATCGAGTAATAAAAACCTCATCATGATTGTCAAGAAACTGGTCGATGGAAATCAAAGGACATGACACAAAAGTCTATATGATGCTCTTTGGGATGATAAAATAACTTACAAGAGAGCTATTGGCATGTCCCCATTCCAGTTAATTTATGGTATTGATAGTGTTATTCCCATTCCCCTGGAGTTATCTGCACAAAATTTGTATAAGGCAATCGAAGATGAACAATTTCAAACAGCTCTAGAGAAGAGGATAATGTACCTGAATTAGTTGGAAGAATAGAGAGAAGTAGTTGTGGATAGGATAGCCAAACATTAGTAGTCTATTAAAAAGATCTTTGATAAGAAGGTCAGGTAGAGAAGTTTTGTTGAAGGGGATTTTGTGCTTCTGTGGGATAAGAGAAGGGAACCAAAAGGAGCTCATAAGAAGTTTGATTCATTATGGAGAGGACCTTTCAAGATCAGGCAGGTTATTGGAGAAAATGCAATCATTATTGTCCTATCTAGATGGAATATCATTGCCTCTTTCTTATAATGGGCAAGACTTGAAGTTGTTGCTTAGTATTCAATTTTTTTCCTAAGGCATGTATCCTTTGTCTTTATTTCCACTCCCTTTTCCTTTCTTATTTTCCTTAGTTATTTCTCCTTTGTTTTCCTTGTCTAGTCAGCAATCTTCCTTATTTTTGAACCATAGTTGGTAGGTTCAAAAGTTCACAAACTACCTAACTTCCCGACTTGCTTTAGGATCTAGCGTCAAGTTTCTCTTATTTCAGTCTTAATCCTCTTTCCTATAGTCTAGTCGGAAGGTCAGAGATTTTATGAACCTCTGAACTTCAAATTCATTAGTTTAGAAGTTCATTTCCTTCCCTACTTCTCAACTATAGTGGATCGTATCTCCCAAGGTACTTTCATCCAAGCTGGCATACGGTGCAGGGCAATGACAGATGTCATGCCATATTGAATTTGGAGTATGTACGAACATTGATGCAGAGGCATCCACACTAAAACATTGACACATAGCATGGACGTCTGCAGCCCATCATCATCATCATATTTGACTTCACTGTCAGCATCATCATCCTATTTCACCTGCCGACCGATATCCTCCTGCAGACAAGCCTTCGCACTCTCGCCTGTCAACAGCATCACCTTACTCGATTATCGACAGCATCATCATGTTCGGCAGCATCATCATGTTCGACCAGCGCGAACATCCTCCTGACGTCCACTGTTCATTTCAGCGACAACTTCCGTCTTCACTACCTTCAGCATCATGATATTCGACATCATGATAATCAACAGGATAACGAACATCCGGTTCCTTCCATTTATCCTGATGATGACAAAACCTTAACTCCTCGCACCTTTCCTCGATGCTTGCGTCACCCGATATCCTGATGACGTATATCCTGATGACGATGACGTCACCCACAGCTTCTCAATATCCTGCCGCTCCGAAATGTCCTGATGACGTATATCATGATGATGATGACGTCATATCCTGCTGTTGGCCAAACTTAGTTTTTTTTCGGCCCGCGATCAACTTGATCAACCTGATCTTCAACCTGATGCCGATATGCTCCTCCTCGGCCTTCCAGATGATGATCACCCCGACGCACTTGCACTTCATGCAATCGAAAGCATCATGCTCTCCTCCACTTATCTGGATGACGATATCCGAACTGACTGCAGGATATTCACCAAGATATCCTGATGATGCTGTTTTGACGAACTTCTTCACTTAGCAAAATTTCACTTCGCCGATCCTCCAGGGACGATCCGATCCACTCTCAGGGTGATCTTCCACACTCTATCTTATCAGTTCGACCTAGCACATGCCCATGCTAGGGTCTTCAACACCTTTCGACGGCGATCCTGCACACCTGCATGCAAACAAACAAACTACAACCTAACCTACTGTACATCGCCATTCCACCGATTAGACGGATCAACCGGTGGAATGGATCAGTAAATCCATGAAACCTCTCAAACCAGCAAATTGATTTAACAATGGAATCCAACCAGAGAAAGAACACAAACAAGAACACTTTATTTGATTTCAAAAGATGTAAATACAATGATCAGTTTCTCTCGCTGCCTCACTCTCTACAACCTAGCTCGATCGATGATATCTATCTGTATATGCAATATCATCCAATCCTCATGCTTAAATAGATTATCCTACGAGTACTACTAACCCGACTCCAAGCGGTTGGGAACTCTCCAGGCGGCTGGGAGATCCAACCGATCATACATCATGACAGTTGTTCTAACAAACTAACTAAAAATAGCAAAAGCCTAGTCAGCATGATCTTATCATGATCAGCGTGACCTTATTACATGCATTTGGTCTTATCAGACCTTCTTGGAAACACAAACAAGACCTAAAATAACTAACTGCTTCATGAAGGCCAGCTGTCAGGTAGGTGCTCCTGCACCATACTCCCCAACAGAAAAGAACTCATGTCCCATGAGTTTAGTATGTGGAAGTCCTCCACCTGTACACTTGGCTTTGTCAGTTTTCTGACCTGTTCCAGCTGTATCCTCTGCTGGCTCTTGGCTGCTCCAAGACTTCTGAACTGTAACTTGCTTTCTGGCAAGTGAACCCTCATGCCTGTCAATGTAGGCTGTTCTCTCACATACCTTGTGTTTGTCAGGTTGCCTGACCAGAACCTCTTTCTGAACTGCCTCTTGAACTGCTGCAATGTTCAATTCTGTCTTTCTTTCAACTCTTATAGGACAAACAATAGTCCCAACTATGACAACATCCTTGTCATTCTTCTGAACTGGTTGCTGTGTGTAAACCTGTTTCTACACCTACTGCTGACCTCTGTCAGTCACAACTGAAACTTTCTTTAGCTTGTTGTCTGTAACAACTCCTTTCCCTACAGTATCCTTTTCTGCTTTCATGCCTGCTCCTCTAGGCATCTGCACATACTCCTTCTTTCCCATTAAAATGATTTTGGCTGCCCCCTGTGCTGTAGCATCTGCCTGCAATGGCATCAACTTAATAGTCTTCCCATCCTTCTTGATGGTATAGGTATTAGAATACCCATCATATAGTACCCTTCTGTCAAATTGCCATGGTCTACCCAACAGTAGGTGACAACATTCCATAGGCAAAATATCACACAAAATTCTATCCTGATATGCTCCAATCTGAAAATCCACATATGCCTATTTAGAGACAAAAAGTGATTGACTATCACTCACCCAAGATGCCTTGTAAGGGTGTGGATGTGGAATCCTTTCCAACTTCAGTTTATCCACCATTTCCTGGGATACCATGTTGTCTGTTGAACCAGTATCAATGACAACCTTACATACTTTACCTTTGCTCTTACATGTGGTCTTGAAAAGAGCTCTTCTTTGCACCAGATCCTTTGATGCCTGCAAACTAATTCTCCTTAGCATCAGTGATTCTCCACTCTCTGGATATCCATAATTATCAGCCTCCTTATCCTTGTGATAAGTGTTTGAACTCTGTGCACTTTCTTCTACTCTCTCTTCTTGCACAAGTTGTACTCTCTTGTCATTTGTTCTATCATTTCTGGATGATGAACCTTTGTTTTCTGGACATTTGAAAGATGGATGACCAAACTCACCACAGGTGTAACATTTTCCTGAAAATGTAGTAGAACCTCTACCACCTCCAAATCTTCCTCTATTACCTTTCCATCCACCCCTGAAATCAGACTGTCCCTGTCCTTTACCAGTGTCTTCTTGACCCTCATTGGTTTGCTTTTGTGTAGGGGCTGCTCCTCTTCCCCTATGGTTTCCTCTTCCTCTCATGGACTTATCATGTCCTCTATTCATCTTTTCTTCAATCCTGATTGCCATTTGGTAACAATCCTCCACATTCTTAGGGTTAGCTAAAACTAACTCATCCTGTATGTTAAACCTCAAACCAGCCAAGTACCTAGCCACCTTTTCTACCTCATTCTCATGATGACCGGATCTCATACTTAACTTATAAAATTCCTCTGTATATGTCTTCACATCCCTTTCCTTCTGCTTTAAAAATTGCAGCTTCTTAAACATCTGGATTTCATAATCCCTTGGCAAGAATTTACCCTTGATCCTTGCTACCATCTTATCCCATGAAGTGATCTTTGACTTCCCTTGTTTCCTTCTCTCAGATTGTACATAATCCCACCATACCAAAGCATGACCTCCTAACTTGGTCTTTGCAATCTTTACCTTCTGATCCTCAGCAACATCTTCACATTCAAAGTGATTATCAAGTGCAGCAATCCAATCCAACAATTCATCTTCATTCAAGCTTCCAGTATACTTGGAAACATCAACCTTTACCTTAGGTTTATCATTCTGCACTGCCTTTAACAGTTTTGCCAATCTCTGGTCTTCAGCATCCAGATCTTCAGCTACCTCTTCATACTCTTCAACAGTATCTTCATCTTCTTCAGACTCACTGTCTTCCACTTCCCTCTTTTTGTTCTTTTCCAGGGCTGTAAGCCTGGCTTGAAGTGCTTCAGCAAGCTCCTTCATCTTCCTCATCTCTCTAGCATGTTTTTCCTTCATTTCCTGCAATTCCCTTGCAGTCCCACTACCTTTCGGAGGCATTTTGTCAACCTCTCAATCAACACACAACACACAATTCAACTCTACCTCTACCCTTTCGGTGACAGAATCAACACACAACAGCCCAGATGTTTTGCTGAGCTCTGATACCACTATGATGCAGAGGCATCCACACTAAAACATTGACACATAGCATGGACGTCTGCAGCCCTTCATCATCATCATATTTCACCTGCCGACCGATATCCTCCTGCAGACAAGCCTTCGCACTCTCGTCTGTCAACAGCATCACCTTACTCGATTATCGACAGCATCATCATGTTCGGCAGCATCATCATGTTCGACTAGCGTGAACATCCTCCTGACATCCACTGTTCATTTCAGCGACAACTTCCGTCTTCACTACCTTCAGCATCATGATATTCGACATCATGATAATCAACAGGATAACGAACATCCGGTTCCTTCCATTTATCCTGATGATGACAAAACCTTAACTCCTCGCACCTTTCCTCGATGCTTGCGTCACCTGATATCCTGATGACGTATATCCTGATGACGATGACATCACCCGCAGCTTCTCAATATCCTGCCGCTCCGAAATGTCCTGATGACGTATATCATGATGATGATGACGTCATATCCTGCTGTTGGCCAAACTTAGTTTTTTTTCGGCCCGCGATCAACTTGATCAACCCGATCTTCAACCTGATGCCGATATGCTCCTCCTCGGCCTTCCAGATGATGATCACCCCGACGCACTTGCACTTCATGCAATCGAAAGCATCATGCTCTCCTCCACTTATCCGGATGACGATATCCGAACTGACTGCAGGATATTCACCAAGATATCCTGATGATGTTGTTTTGACGAACTTCTTCACTTAGCGAAATTTCACTTCGCCGATCCTCCAGGGACGACCCGATCCACTCTCAGGGTGATCTTCCACACTCTATCTTATCAGTTCGACCTAGCACATGCCCATGCTAGGGTCTTCAACACCTTTCGACGGTGATCCTGCACACCTGCATGCAAACAAACAAACTACAACCTAACCTACTGTACATCGCCATTCCACCGATCAGACGGATCAACCGGTGGAATGGATCAGTAAATCCATGAAACCTCTCAAACCAGCAAATTGATTTAACAATGGAATCCAACCAGAGAAAGAACACAAACAAGAACACTTTATTTGATTTCAAAAGATGTAAATACAATGATCAGTTTCTCTCGCTGCCTCACTCTCTACAACCTAGCTCGATCGATGATATCTATCTGTATATGCAATATCATCCAATCCTCATGCTTAAATAGATTATCCTACGAGTACTACTGACCCGACTCCAAGCGGCTGGGAACTCTCCAGGCGGCTGGGAGATCCAACTGATCATACATCATGACAGCTGTTCTAACAAACTAACTAAAAATAGCAAAAGCCTGGTCAGCATGATCTTATCATGATCAGCGTGACCTTATTACATGCATTTGGTCTTATCAGACCTTCTTGGAAACACAAACAAGACCTAAAACAACTAACTGCCTCATGAAGGCCAGCTGTCAGGTAGGTGCTCCTGCACCAAACATCATGGTGCATTTTTTGAGAATAACTTATGGCCTATTGTGGGATTTTTGAAGATTAACTTGCCACCAGAAATTAATGCCATTTATAAACATTTTGTGAGATGTGACATTATAATTTCAAACCAATTCACTATCTCATTTGAAGTGTTCATATTTTCATCAAGGGAGAAGCATTGCATTCACATGGGTTCACAGTTGATATATTTGCTGGCTCATGGAGAGGCTGCTTGGCCTGGCTTAAGGTTCCAAGGGTTACTTGCCATCGGCACACCTATGTATGACACTTTCTTTCAACTTTGAAAAGAGGAAGCTGCTAAACATTTTTGAAGAATTAATGATGCTTTTAAAATGTGGTTGACAAAAAGAATTGATGGCACATTAGAACAGAGGCTCTCAGTGGGTGTAGCTACACTTGATATGAATCTTGGAAGTTTTTATGTGCAGTTTGATCATTTTCCATACATAAGAATTGGGGGTTATGAAAATGCCCCTTTGAAATTCCCACGATATCCATCTGACTATCTCATGCTTTTGGAGGTATGTAGACAGATGGCTTCTGTGAATTTGAAATATCATGCCATGAAGAAAAATGGATATTCCTTCCCTATGACTATCATTTTATTCTTGTAAAAGTGTTGAGGTTGCAAGAAATGTAGATAAGGCTTTGTCTGAATTTGGTCTTTACAGTTTATGGACCAAAGCATCTTTTGATAGTAAAAATTTTATAAAGGAGAATATGCATTGAGGTGGGTCTTATCAGGATAAGCCTCAACTAGAGGATTACTAGGAGGGTTGTCTGAATGAAAGAGAAGTCCATAGGAGAAGTTGGATGAGACTGATAATTGATCAAATTTGTGCCTTTAATCTCCCCATGCAAGTGCTTGATATTATGGATGATGGTTCAGATATTTTGGATACTGGATTTCAAGAATTTTTATTGCAACCTCTACCTCCTGTGAGATGGTCAGAGAAAGAAGTTACTGACATTAAACTTTTGTTCTTTTGGTGTCATAAGGAGAATAGAGAAATGGTTGAAGAGAAAGTTTAGAGAGCAAGCTGGTTCAAATATAGCTAAAGAATCATAAGCTCAGAGCTAGGGCAGGTCCAAAATTGTGTATTCTTAGAGGAAGACATCTAGTTTGGACCCAACTATGCAAGGAGTTGGCTCATAATTGAGTGGGGATGGTGAAGGACCCCCTAAGGAGAACAATAAGTTGAAATCCATGTGTGAGCTGGATGGTCAGCCAGTGAAAGATGATACCAGATTGGTTGTTTCTCCACAGAGAGAAGACCATGTGCCACTAGTTAATGAACCTATTAATAATAGTGATTCATTGATTTTGACATAGTTGGGAGAAGATAATATTTTTCAGTCTTTGTTGAGTGCTCAAAATTATCCTAGTTCAAATAATCCTCCTGCGCCTGATTCTTCATCAGTTTGCGTTGATGGTATTGCAAGTATGGTTAATGCTGCTAGTGTTTCCACCTATTCTCCTTCTTTGTTGAAGAAAGTGGTTGAAAAGAAAAAGAGATATACTCCAATGGTTGACACTAGTGTTGATACAATGGCTAAGTTGTTGTAAGAGACTCCAAAACCCAAATATGCTAGGAGAATGTCGAGAATGGTCACATACCATACTACAGGCAATCAATTCCTTTAGACTGTAGACCCTGTGGGAGATAAGAATGAGAATAAAGTGACTGAAGTAGACTTTAATGTAAACAGAGTGGATATGGGACCCTCTACCATTGAAGGGGATATTTATCATGCAGAGTATTCATTCAGCAACTTTTTGAAGAGGGTTTAGAAAGAACAAGAGGAAAACCACAAATTACGTACTCAATATCTTCTTTCATTCAACCACTTCTAAGCATTACAATGTCCTCGTCAGATGCAATGCCAAACTTAAGTGTAAGTGTGTCAGATCCTAGTCTTTTGCAACAAATAAAATAGTCTAGGGCTTTAAATGATGATGTGAATCAATGGGTAGAATTTAGGTAGTCTTCGATGGTCTCCTATTTGTTGAAGAAGCTATTAAGTTGTTTGATTCTATCTCCAGTAAAATAGAGGTCTTAATTACAAAGTTTCAAAAGGCTAGAAGTGATCATAATAGCCTCTCTTTAGCTTCATTGGAAATTAAAGAAATGGCCAAAATAGATGTCAAGGTCCTAATAGTTGAATAGATTATAAATGCCCCAAATCAGTTTGATGCACCAGCCTAGACAGACATCCTTGAATGGAGAATAATTATGTTGACATTAGTTGAGGATGATATGAGGGATGCGATAGCAACTTACTATGCTGAAATGAGAAATATTAAGGTTAATTTTCCTATCTTGGAAATTGAAGTGACTGGGGAAAATGAGGACAAATTATTGGATGTTAAAGAAATAAAGCAAAACTTTAAGAAGTTAGTGATAGAGGAGATAATGGACTATAATGTCATAACTAGTGAATCACTTGAGAAGATGGCAAAGACAACTGCTTACATCAAAACTATCAAGCACAAATTGTATGAGATTCATCAAAAGATTAATGATATAGATAGTGTAGTTTGCAAGAAGAAACATAGGATTAGCATGACTGGTACTCCAAGTGGCATGTCCCTCTCCCCTTTTCTCACCAGGTACCAAGCATACAAGGCTAGATGAAGGGCACAAGAAGCTCAAGCAATGCAAGAAGACATGAGTAAGGAAACTAAAATGGTGGAAGATAAAGATGCAGCATAAAATGATGATGATGTTGGTGATGAGGATGTGGCAATCCTCAATTAATTCTCTTTTTATGTTTTAGCAAAATATTTACATGCTCTCAAAATATTTGCTCTTGGGGGCCTTTAAGTATTTATTGTTTAAACTCTCTTTAAAATTGGTTGTCACCAAGAAGTTATTAGGGTTAAAGACAGTTATCATATGGCTTACTATAAATTGATGTGCAAGTCTATGTATGGATCTTTTTTTGGCAAACTTTGTTTTGGCGATCTAGAGAATTTTGGTATTTCCTATTTTCAGTTGCTTTATATGCATATAATGAAAATCAATGCAAAGGAGATTTAAGGGATCATAGACTTTGTGTTATGGTTATTTAAATTTGCGTTCTTCCTATGTTGAATGTATTACTACTGGTGTTGGTAATATTTGTCCATTGAAGTGGTTGGATATCTTTAGTTTTGGCTCACTGTTCTGGATGGTTTATCTATTGATATATTGTTTAGAGCGGTGATTATATGGTGTATGATATCAAGTTTGTTTGAGTTTCTAAATATTGTGGTGGTGGAAATCTTTGTACTTCTGATTATTTGAAAAACAATTTTATGTCTTTATTACTTTCTAGTTAAAAGCTCTACCTTCAGTTTTACTTTCTGGTTAAAAGCAATCTTCATTTTTCATTCATAAGAATATATATCGAAGGTAGTTGTGCCTTGTAAAATAAGCAGAGAGCCTTTTATAAAGTACCAATATAATAGGCTCAACTGTTGATTACATTTGTCATCTGTCTAGGCATGAGAATATAGAGTTAGGTGACAAATCTGTTAACCAACACATATATATGAATTCCCGCTACAAGTTTCATAATTCAAACTTTAGATGTCAGCAACGGAACCTTTTAATGGTCACATAACCAACATTTAAAATTTAGGTCCAGACCAAATAGGGTAGGACTAGGGCGCAAGCGCCCAAGCCTTAGGCCCCATTTTCAAGGTAGGATCAAGCTCAACATTGTCCCCTTAGCATTGACATGGGTTTTTAGGGATTTTGCATCAGGAGTCAAAATGAATAGGCAAGATGAAAAACAAGGGACCCGAGAGCTAAACTTAGGAGGTAAAAGTCCTAGGGGACATTTTACAACATAACAAAAACTAAAGGAGGATCTATAGAATAGTGTGCATTATGTATTTCAAAAGTACTTAAATCTATGTTCGAGATGTCAAAGTGTGTGGGATCGACCTTGTATTCACCAAAATAAGAAGGGGTGAAATCCAAGGAGCACCAATCATTTCCAAGACATGGATTAGAGGAAGAAGAGTTAATAGTAAGTACAATGTTATAATAGAATATGGTGGCATTGTATCAATTTTGACTAAAGAAAAAGGTGTAACAGTCTAAAGAGTGGAAGAATTATTAGGTGGTGTCAAAAGGGTAGAATCAACTTGATCTAACAATAGTGGAATTGATCGTTGTCTAGTTTTATCATGAAAGATTTTCTAACACAAATGATTTTTATAGACTGATGGAGAGTAGAAGGAATAACTCCCATTTCATGACTCTATGGTTTGTGTTAGTGAAAGAGGGAGCATAGACTAAATATATGAGCTTGTTCTCTTTAAAGGTGTATTTGTACTTGGATGTAAAGGGATAAGAAGAAGATTAGAATCAAAGTGGTTGATTATAGAGAAAATTAATGGAATATAGAGAAATTAAATTAAAATATATACACATAACCATTCATTACATTCATATATTATACAATATAATCCATCATATACTCATTATAACATCTTGGGGTATACAATCATTAGTTCCTTAATATATATTTATCTATTATACAATGATATTCACATATGTTTCTTCTTACAATCTCTATTACTTGTGTTTCCCATGTCTATTACATGTGTCTTTCTATCTCTCATCTTGGGTTGTACATATATACATTATTACATATAGGGACATGTCTCTCTTCCTTGTTATGAGTCTTAGGTTTTTGTTGGATCTAGGGCATACAACTGAGAGGGGGGGGGTGAATCAGTTGTATAAAACTTCTTCTCATTCAAACACTTAACTCACTGTTGTTAGTTAGCAGCATATCAAATAATCATCCATGGAAGCATAATACATAAACACAAGAGCAGATAAGCATCAACACATTGAACACCAAGATTTTGACGTGGAAAACCCGGTTAAGGGAAAAACCACGGGGTGATTAACCCAAGAATTATTCTCTGTTAGAAGAATAAAGAAAAATGAATGGCACATGCCAATAAGGGCTCACTGCCCGAGCACACTGCTCACAAAGAGGCCCACTGCCTACAAGGAGACACACTGTCTACAAAGTGATAAAAATCACAATCTTGAACTGGAAAATGACATCTCTACCATGTCCGGATCAGTTCCAATTAAGCCCAACATCTCTGCTCTGCCCTTCGCACGTTTCTTCGCTATGCCACACTCATCCACATGCCACACACTGAAATGAACTTACAAACCGTTATTTATACAAGACATCGACTCAGGAACAAACATCTAAGTCGGCAAACAACCATAGGAGTATCCGCAAGATGAATAACACATCCGGTCGGCCATCACAAGAACATTCGCAGGATGAACAACTCATCCGGTCGGCTACACAGAGCAAGAACTTCATCCGGAAGAATAACTTCAATTCCGGGCTCTACCATCAATGCGGACCAACAACACAACCTAAACATGATACAAGAACCTTCACAAGCCTGTCTGAATGTCCGGATACATCCGCACTTCCTCTGCTTACTGGGATCTCTTGTCTTCCTCATCTGGAACTTCAAGAACACAGTCTGTCGCCACTTTCATAATGCAAGAGGCTCTTCCGGACCTCCAAATCATACACAAATCAGGATGACACATCACAAGGACATCCCAAACACTCCTTCCAATCTGTAGATTAGGGTAATACAATTCCGAACCTCACCGGACCTTTTTGTGATCCTCTGTCACCTCCGGATACTTGCCGGACCCGGTTCTATACCGGCAGCCACAACTCCTTCAGATCTTCATGCGGACCTCTGAAATCTTAACTGTAGCATCTCAAGACTCATATCACCTAACCCTTTAATCCGCATCCTCCGGTTCTCATCCTATACAGTACATTTACCTTCTTCTCATCACTGTTCTTCACTGTTCCTGACTGAGGCTAATTTTCTCAGTATCCTCAGCACACAGCTCATCAAATCCTTCTTGTCAATGCAATATGAGTATGTTGACATCAATGACAACACTGGATCACCTCATACTTGCAACAATCTCCCCCTTTGTCATTGATGGCAACATATGATGTGAAAAACCATTAAGACAAGAACTTCAACTTTTCATATGTCTTCTCTTCCTTTACTGCTCCCCCTTTGATCATCAACCACTTGTTTTTCACATGTCTTCTCTCCCCCTTTGACATCAATGGCAAAGGGCTCATACTTGCAATTCTCATGCATCAGAATCATACTAGCTGCTCCCCCTTAGTTGCAGCTCCCCATTAGTCCGGATCACAAGATATGACTGTGATAGCCACCGGACTGATGCACATCAGTGCATCTTAGTTCATCACCGGAGGGGCCATGACCCCTAACTTCTCTCGGAGATATTCAAAAGAGTCTTTGGGAAGAGGTTTTGTAAAGATATCTGCAATCTGATCCTTGGAGGGAACATACTCCAATCTGACTTCTTCCTTGTTTACTTGTTCTCTCAAAAAGTGAAATTTAATAGATATGTGCTTAGTCTTAGAATGCAATACCGGATTCTTGGAGATATTAATTGCACTTGAATTATCACAGAAAATTGTGATAGGCTTCTCATATTCAACTTTGATGTCTCTTAGCATCTGCTTCATCCATAAGATTTGAGTGCAACTACCTGCTGCTGCAATGTATTTTGCTTCAGTTGTAGACAGAGATATTGCATCTTGTTTCTTGCTTAGCCAAGAAACCAATCTCTTCCCCAAAAAGAATGCTCCACCACTAGTGCTCTTCCGGTCATCCACATCTCCTGCCCAATCTGCATCTGTGTAAGCATGGAAAGAGAAATCCGGATCTCTAGGATACCATAGACCATACTCAACTGTTCCTTTCAAGTATCTAAAAATTCTTTTGATTGCCATAACATGAGATTCTCTAGGATCAGCCTGGAATCTTGCCACAAGACCAACAGCCTGCATTATATCTGGTCTAGTTTGAGTGAGATACAACAATCCACCAATCATTGATCTATACTTTGTCTGATCTGCCTTTGGAGAATCATCATCTTTGCTTAACTTACATCCGGTTGCCATAGGAGTGTTCATAGGCTTTGAGTCTTCCATACCAAATTTCTTTAACAATTCTTTCACATATTTGGTCTGAGAAATGAAGATCCCTTCTTTTGTTTGAGTAATTTGCAGACCCAAGAAGAAATTCATTTCACCAAGCATAGACATTTCAAACTCACTTTTCATCTGATTTGCAAAAGTTTTGCACATACTATCTCTTCCTCCAAAAATGATATCATCCACAAACACTTCAACAATCAGAATGTTTTCATGATCAATTTTGAAATATAAGTTACTGTCAGCAGTACCTTTGTTGAATCCAATCTGCACAAGATGCTTATCCAACCTTTCATACCATGCTCTTGGGGCTTGCTTCAATCCATACAAAGCTTTCTTCAATTTGCAGACCATATCATTATTATCAGACAATTGAAATCCATCCGGTTGTTCAATGTAGACTTCTTCTTCCAGATCACCATTTAGGAAGGCAGACTTGACATCCATCTGATATACCTTGAAGTCTTTGAAGGCAGCAAATGCAAGAAGTAATCTGACTGCTTCAATTCTTGCTACCGGAGCAAAAGTCTCTTCAAAGTCAATTCCTTCTATTTGAGAGTAGCCTTTGCAGACCAATCTAGCTTTGTTTCTGATTACTTCACCAGCTTCATTTAGTTTGTTCCGGAAGACCCACTTGGTTCCAATTACATTCCTGTCTCTAGGTCTGGGAACAAGATCCCAAGTATGATTTTTCTCAATTTGCATCAGTTCATCTTCCATTGCTTTGGTCCAGTTTTCATCATTGCAGGCTTCATTTATTGTTTTAGGTTCAATCTTTGAAATCAGACAACATTCATTCTGATCTTGAGCAATATTCCTTCTAGTTTGTACACCTTTGCTTCTGTCACCTATGATCTGATCTTCAGAGTGATTCAGTCTTACATACCTTGGAATTTTGGGAGTATCCAGCACTGCTGTTTCTTGATCATGCTCATTCAAACCTATCTCTTCTTCCTGATTTACCGGATCAGGCTGACTCTGTCTCACCGGAGAGGATTGAGGTCCTTGAACACTGTCTTGGTCATCTTCATCAAACTCATAAAATCTTGAAGGCTTCTCAATTCCTTCATCAACCTTTACATTGGTGCTTTCTATCATCTTCCTCAATCTCTTATTGTAACACCGGTATGCTTTGCTTTGAGTGGAGTAGCCCAAGAAAATTCCTTCATCACTTCTAGCATCAAACTTTCCTAGATCTTCATCTCTTTTAATATAACACTTGCTACCAAATACTCTGAAATATTTCACAGTAGGAGTGATGCCAAACCAGAGTTCATAGGGGGTCTTACCGGTGTTGTTTCTGATTTGAACTCGATTGAGAGTGTAGACTGCAGTGCTGATAGCTTCTTTCCAAAACATTTGAGGAACATTTGCTTCCAACATCATTGTCCTAGCAGCTTCCTGGATGGTCCGGTTCTTTCTCTCAACTACTCCATTCTGCTGTGGAGTCTTAGGAGCAGACAACTGTCTCCTTATACCCTGTTTCTCACAAAAGTCAATGAATTCACCAGATGTAAATTCACCACCTCTATCAGACCTTAGACACTTTAGTTTCAATCCAGTTTGATTCTCCACCATAGCTTTGAAGATTTTGAACTTCTCAAAAGCTTCTGATTTTTCTTTTAGAAAGGTAACCCACATCATCTGGGAATGATCATCAATTAACAACATGAAATATCTATCACCTTGCAGACTCTTGATTCTTGTCGGACCACATAGATCAGTATGTACTAATTCCAACAATCCGGTAGAAGACTGATCTTTGCTTTTAAAAGAGACTCTGCTTTGTTTGCCTAACTGACATTCTTTACATACATTATTTGTAGGTTTCATCAACTTTGGAAGATCTCTCACAGCCTGAGTATTGCTTATTTTGATGATGTTATCAAAATTTACATGACACATTCTTCTATGCCATAACCAACTCTGATCAATTTGAACAAACAAACAACTTTTATTTGAACCAACCAGATGAAAGATGTTACCTCTTGTCTGAGTACCGGATGCAATTTCAGTTTCGGAGCTTGTAAAGATTCTGCATTTTCCATTCTTGAACCGGAGATCATAGCCTTTGTCTACTAACTGACCAACACTGAGAAGATTGTGCTTCAATCCTTCAACATACAGTACATTTCCTGTTTTGCTCTTACCATCAAAGGAAATAGTTCCCCTACCTCTGATTCTGCCAGCAGAATTGTCACCAAACTTTACCATTCCTCCTTCATATCTTTCCAAGTCTAAGAACTTATTCTTGTCACCAGTCATATGGTGAGAACATCCACTGTCAATAACCCAATCATCCTTTTCTTCCACTTGAGCAGCCAAGGCTTTTTCAACAACTTTGTGATTGACAGATTCAGAGAGCATGGAATCTTCTTCCTTGATGGCTATAAACACCCACTCATTTTCGGATTTGTTTCCTGGTTCTGATTCATCATCTGTTACTCCTTCATTGTCATCTTCTTCATGAACATAATAGCAATTCTTTTGAAACCTTTGTCTGTGAGTATTAGATCTTGCAGATCTCTCCGGACATCTTGAGGCAAAATGACCAATCTTATTGCAGTTGAAACACTTAAAGGGTAGTTTTCCTTCATACTTACCGGATCCTCTTGGCAGTCTTTTTGCAATGAGGGCTTCAAGTTGAGCTGTTTCTGCTTCTTCTTCTTCCATGTCTCTTCTTGCTTGATCATACCATGACATTTTCCTTGATGAGTTTTCACCCGGATCAAATCTCTGTTTGCCTTTCACATAGGCACTGGCTTTGAAAGCAGATTCAGTCTTGGGTGGATCATCTCCAAACTCGGTCATTTCAAATGCAGCTAGTTTGCCAGCCAGTTGTTCTCTTGTGACAGTTGTGTGGGCTCTGAATTCATCAATGGCAGCAACTTTGATTTTGTAGGCAGCAGGAAGGGATCTTAGGATTTTGCAGACAATCTCATTTTCATCTAAAGTTCCACCAGCATTTCTGATTCCACATACCAGCTCATTTACTCTTGGCATAAAGGTAGTGATGTTTTCATCATCTCTCATTTTCAATCTTTCAAATTTCCCTTTCAGACTTTGCAACCTTGCACTTTTGACAAACTCATCTCCTTCATACAGAAGTTCCAGTTTAGTTAGGATCTCATATGCAGTGGGTAGGTCAATGACATTCGAGAGATCTGAGTCATTCAATGCGCTTAGAAGAGCTTCCTTGGTCCGCAGATTGTTTTCAGCTTCTGTGATTTCATTCAAAGTTGTCGGACCACCTTGTGGAGGTACATATGGTTTTGAAATCATACCCAGGTATGCTTTTCCCATGCATTCCAAGTGACACTTCATGCGACCTTTCCAGAGAGTGAAGTTGGTTCCATCGAACTTAGGACTATCCTTCTTGTATGACGACATCCTGGATCTCCTCAAGCGGTTAAGCTCTTGTCAGAGGAACTTGGCTCTGATACCAATTGTTGGATCTAGGGCATACAACTGAGAGGGGGGGGTGAATCAGTTGTATAAAACTTCTTCTCATTCAAACACTTAACTCACTGTTGTTAGTTAGCAGCATATCAAATAATCATCCATGGAAGCATAATACATAAACACAAGAGCAGATAAGCATCAACACATTGAACACCAAGATTTTGACGTGGAAAACCCGGTTAAGGGAAAAACCACGGGGTGATTAACCCAAGAATTATTCTCTGTTAGAAGAATAAAGAAAAATGAATGGCACATGCCAATAAGGGCTCACTGCCCGAGCACACTGCTCACAAAGAGGCCCACTGCCTACAAGGAGACACACTGTCTACAAAGTGATAAAAATCACAATCTTGAACTGGAAAATGACATCTCTACCATGTCCGGATCAGTTCCAATTAAGCCCAACATCTCTGCTCTGCCCTTCGCACGTTTCTTCGCTATGCCACACTCATCCACATGCCACACACTGAAATGAACTTACAAACCGTTATTTATACAAGACATCGACTCAGGAACAAACATCTAAGTCGGCAAACAACCATAGGAGTATCCGCAAGATGAATAACACATCCGGTCGGCCATCACAAGAACATTCGCAGGATGAACAACTCATCCGGTCGGCTACACAGAGCAAGAACTTCATCCGGAAGAATAACTTCAATTCCGGGCTCTACCATCAATGCGGACCAACAACACAACCTAAACATGATACAAGAACCTTCACAAGCCTGTCTGAATGTCCGGATACATCCGCACTTCCTCTGCTTACTGGGATCTCTTGTCTTCCTCATCCGGAACTTCAAGAACACAGTCTGTCGCCACTTTCATAATGCAAGAGGTACTTCCGGACCTCCAAATCATACACAAATCAGGATGACACATCACAAGGACATCCCAAACACTCCTTCCAATCCGCAGATTAGGGTAATACAATTCCGGACCTCACCGGACCTTTTTGTGATCCTCTGTCACCTCCGGATACTTGCCGGACCCGGTTCTATACCGGCAGCCACAACTCCTTCAGATCTTCATGCAGACCTCTGAAATCTTAACTGTAGCATCTCAAGACTCATATCAACTAACCCTTTAATCCGCATCCTCCAGTTCTCATCCTATACAGTACATTTACCTTCTTCTCATCACTGTTCTTCACTGTTCCTGACTGAGGCTAATTTTCTCAGTATCCTCAGCACACAGCTCATCAAATCCTTCTTGTCAATGCAATATGAGTATGTTGACATCAATGACAACACTGGATCACCTCATACTTGCAACAGTTTTGTTGTGAGTTATCTATATGTGTTGCATTTAGTTTGTAGTTACTTTATCCTCATCAATCTTTTTTGGGGTGTGTTCCTCTATGCTACTAGCCTTTAACACCTTTACAAGTTTTCACCATTGGCCTCCACTAGGCCTCCCTTTTAGGTTTTTAACCTAAATGGAGTGGCATGACTCTATCCTTAAGACATGCTAGCTCTATCCACCATTATTTAATATGATGATCTATAACAAAACTATCCTTCAAAAGTTTCACCAAAAATTGTCAAATTTGTACAATTATTTTTCCCTCTTTATGGAAAGATACTCTTATTTATGCCTTTTATCTAAACATAAGTGATGTACCATTGGGTTATGTCTTACTGCAATAGTTGGATCTATTTACTAATTTTGGTTAGTATGACATCACCTTCAGTAAGAGAAACTAATATTTCAATAGAATTTATAACTTTTTTTCCTCTACTAGGAGACCTATTAGTGTGTCAACCATGGATTCACTACTTCTCTTAATAGTTTGATCTAGGCCCTCTAATTCTCTTGTTGATTGTGAATCTATTGATATTGGTTATGCAGGTGCTCTATTTGTACTCAAAGGCTACCATCAAAGTCCTTTATTTTATCATAGGTTGTGGAAGCTTGGATGATTTCATTTTCAATGTTTTCCATCTAAATCTTAAGTGCCTTTATGGATGTCACCAAATCTATGAAAAATTGATACAATGTGCTTACATTGTTGCATGTTTCCTAAATATTATTCACCTTTACCTCCAATCTAGTGTATGTAGCAGTGCAATTCTTCCTCATTTCTTCTAGCTCTTTCTTCTCATGTTTATCCATCAATTCTTGTCTAATATTTTATCTTTGTATTCCCTAATTTTGGAATTATACTATAATTCCACTTATTGTTTCCTACAATTATTCATTCAATGGTAGTGTAGTTTCTCTATTTATTTGTAGTAAATTTACTTGTATGGTGCTTAGTGATTCCTCTAAGGAATCCATTATTTCCACATGTTGTTTCAATATATCCTCCTTTGCAGTGTTTTGTAAAATATCTCCTATCTAGAATTCGTGAATAGGAGAAATGTGGGAGATATCTATGTGAGCATCAGAAGTGGATAGTGAAAATAGTGTTTGCAACAAAGTAATTAGTGGAAATAGTTTCTTCTAGTGTGCCAAGAATTCTTTAATCTTTTCCATGGGTTCAAATGGTGGAGAGATCCAAGGAGGAATTGATATCTATCCTACTGGATATTGTTGTGTGTTAGATTCTCCAACCATAGTTTTTCCTTTATCCTTCTCCATCTCTTATTTTTTCCTGGTGTCTCCTTCTCTTATTCTTTTCCCTATATTTCCTTTGTAACTTTACTATCTTCTCTCCACCTTGTGTGGTATCATTATGCATCTTTGTTTGTATTTCCTTTGCACTTATTTCTTCTTACTTTTCTATTTGTTTCACTTCTTCTCTCAACAGTATATTATAGGCCATTTGTTTGGCCAAAGGGGTTGATGATATCTTGGGCTTCTTAGTTTCTCTTTTTTTGGTATCTTTACCTTCTCTATTTTTACCCTTGGAACTTTTTGCAATACTTCTAGAATTTAAGTTTGCACTATGGGTTCTTCTTCTTTCTCTTCCTCCTAAAGTACAACTTGAATATATTTTCTTTTATCCTTTTACTTTTGTTTTCTTCTTAGCTATGAATACTTTTCCACCCCTTTCTCATTTTCTATAATCATTTGGAGGATGGCATCTATTGCTTCTCTAACTATTAATTCCTCTCCACCTACCCTTGATTTTACTTTTTTTATTGTAGTGGCTAGTTTTCTCCTTGTAGATACTTGTGGGATCTTTTCTCAAGTTGTGCCTCACGTAACTTCTCATGGGTTTTATAATCCCTTATTTCAAACCTAGGGGGTCTCATTCTTATCCTTTATAAACTACCACACATGTGTTTCTCCTTTTAATGGTGGTGGTGAGATAGAGATCTCTATGATAGTGTAAGATAGAAAATGAGATCTCTAATCAATTGTGAACTGATTAGATCAATCTTTTCTATAAAACATTAGAACACAGGCCAACCAAGACTTGTGTACTTGGCTATAACCATCAAAGGAGATCCAAGCTACTTGGGGCTTGTTTCTTTCTATTGTAATAGCAAAGATTGATTTTAGAATAGAATTATCTATGGTTTTAAGTGACCTAATTGACAAAACAAACAACTTACAGGTGGTGTAGACCAACTGTGTAGGAACTGGAAGCAGATCAAAACTAAGCAGAGCTATCAGGGATCACTGCCAGAAATAGAGGCTAGATCTAGAGGACTAGGGCATTGGGCTCCCTAGTCCTAGGGTTCTAGGGCAAGGGTGATCCCACAATACTGAGTCCCAAACTTGGGACATCCTAATTTTTGTCTGAAATCACATATTTTTTAGAAAAATTAATGGCTTGAGCCTTTAGGGGCTCCATCTAAAGGGGTTTAATTAAAGGGGGTTATATAAAACCACCTTAGATCAAACCCCCTTGGAAAGAACCCCCTAGTCTTAAATCAAAACATAGATGGAGTCTCCTTCACACCTATCAAAATGCTAACAAAAAACTAATTTTTCTTAACCTTTTGGCGGGATCAAATGAAGTCATTTAGAAATTCTATTTTGTAAGCATGTAGCACTTAGTATAAGATTTCCAAAAAGTATCATTTTGAATATATTTATTTGAGTATTATATTTATTTTCTATTTTCTACTGAATATAGGTTTTTCATTGATCATCAAGGTCTCTATTCCATAAACGCAAAAAAATTAAAAAATAGAGAATTTTTAAAAAAAATATCTGCACACTAGGTATTGATGTCCTTGTTTCAACAAAAAATAATAATTTAATTTGGATACATACAAAAAACTTTTGTATGGTATAAACCTATGTCTAAATTATAATAATCTCACCTCAAAAATTAATAAAAATGTATATGCAACAAAAAATTATGAAAACATGTCTACACACTAGATATTGGTGTTACAAATCTATGTTTAAAATCTTATAATTTGACCCTTTCTACAAAAAAAAGTTATGATGTATGGTATAAACATCACTTTTAAAAATGTTGTTAACTATAAAAAATAAGTTATTAAAAGTTACGTAAAAGAATTCACAAATAATTTCTTAATTTTTTTTAAAAAATGCATTTAGAATGTACACACAAAATCTCAAAAATCACTAGTTCATATCATCTTCAAGTTCTTAATGGTTTAGTTGCTATAGGTGTCAGAAAGTGAAAATTTGGTTAAAAATGTTGATTTCAATGTCCTACTTTGGCCAAAAAGTAGGACATAGTAGCGTGGGATCACCCGCAAATGAAATCTGGATGTAATTGTATCTATTGCTTCTATTCTTTTGTTCGCTCGTCAGGTGCCATAAACTCTCTATCCAGATCTACACACACAAAAGAGGGAAAACAGTTGTCCTATATAGAGACATGCCTCATTCAAACCTCATGTAACTATTCCCACTTCCACAATAGCAATGATAAGTGTGATAGAGAGTGTGTGCTCTTGGTGAGTAGAGGCAAAACATGTAATAAAGACTGTAATAATGAAATAGAATGTAATAGAGTTACCATGAGCATGAAACCCTAGTTGAATGGATGTAGCAATCCACAAAGATTTGAAGAAGGAAGAAGCTTCCTTGCAGACCTGCAAGGGTTAGTACACATAACAATAACCTGCAGAAATAGAGATCTTGTAGAGAGAGAAAGAGATAGCTTGTTAGAGAGAATCATAGAGAACATCCACTAGAGAGTCCTTAGGTGCAAATGAGTGAGAGAGACTTGTTTATATATGAATCTCAATTACTTTCGAGGGCTCAATTGAGTTTATGCTGACAAGGTGCATCACTTAAGTCATAAGTCCGACATTCAAATGTAACTTGTTGGGGGCAAATTGCCAGGACCCAAGCACTACGCACCCTAGTCTTGGTGATTTGGGTTATCCAAATGTTAGATTTTAGAGGATTAAGCTTTGTTTCTCATACAAGTAGTGGAAATTGCATATTGTAAACAAAGATGAACATACAAGCCAAAATGGGTACTAAAATAGTGTGAAATTATAAGAGGTATCAATTTTCTATACTACATGTAGCCCCCACTTTAGTGAGGGTGTTAACTTACTCTCATATGCTCGCTGAAGTATGAAGAAGACAAATCTCTTTTCCAAGACTTTGAAGCCATAGAATGTCGCTAAGTTGAGAGTTGCGCAGGCCCCCAATCTTATTATTCTACAAGTATACAACACTTAGATAAAGAGGTTATAAACACATGAAAACACATACATAGAGCATACACAAGCCATACATGGAAGCACACACGGAAAAAATGAAGCATAAATAGAAAACACAGAGCATACATAGAAAAACACAAAGCATACATGAAAGACATGAAGCATACATGGAAAACGCGAAGCATACATAGTGTATACAAGGAAAACAAAAGCATGAATTGAGAAAACACATAAGCAAACAAAATCAAAACTTTTGAGTCAGCAAAATAAAGAGACCTAGGTTGAAGGGTTGTCTCAATACATTGTGTCATCCCCAAAATATAAAATAAAAGAAAACCAAAAATAGAGGAATTCTAAAAAAGGAGATAGAAGAATGTAATGAGTCAATTGATTGCTTTAATGAGAGAATGCATACATATAGACAAGGGAGCAATCAATACAAATGAAGAAGCATACTTGACTCTGGCACTAGCTTGCTCTATCTCTAGGGGTCATGTAAATCAAGATACCTTCATGGATCATGGGCTAGCAAGTTGCGTTATGCTAGGTTACCATGATTTTAGGTCATATGAAGCACAGAAGCTAGCAAGTTGTGTTATGCTAGATGGCTCTGTAATCAATGAAATCTAAATGAAGATTATAACTAATCTAATGCATAAACAAAATGATTATACCTTCATGAAGACCTCACAAATCCATGCAGGAAGGAGATGCACCTACGTAGCTCCTCAGATGTTTCCCATGATTATGTGATAGAATGTGGATTGCTCAAGTGCATACAACATAATGCAAGATGAGTGATTAGGGATTAGATGATAGATTTGAGAGACTAGATGGAAACAAGAGATGATTTTGGCAGAGGTTTGATAAGATGAGGAGATTGGGGAATGATTTTGACAGAGTTCTAATGCATGAAGAGGTCTCTCAAATGGCTTAGAGAGGGGTCCTATTTATAGGATTTTGGAGATGAGGATGAAGGGTGAGGATTCATTTGATGAGATCAAGGGCTAGGAATAAAAGTGAATCTTTTATTCCTAGAGGATGAATTCAAAATTCTCATTTTGGGAAGAGTGGAGAAGTGTGGGGGACAACTGAATTTTGAATTCAGTAAGTGGATGATGAATGGGAGACAACTGAATATTAAATTCAGTGATTAGAAGAGTGTGGGGGACAACTGAATTTTAAATTTAGTGATTGGAGGAGTGTGGGGGACAAGTGAATTTTAAATTCAGTTTAGTGGATGAGTGGGAGACAAGGTTAATTAAGTGTTATCTTAATTAACTTAAGCCTAGGTTAATTAGATAAATAGGATTTATCTAATTAACAGGGATTAGGGAAATGGATAAATCATCTATATGAATATTAGGAATATTCATTTAATTGATAGGATAGGGTTGTAAGGTTAAATGGATCAATTAGGTGAATTAATTGATCACCAGGGATATGCAGATTGTGGGAGTAGATGAGTGTAGAGGTCCAAGAAAATTGGTTTGCAGAGCAGTCCAATTTTAGGTGTCTACAAGCTCATAGACTATATAGATCACAAGCTAGCAAGTTGTGTTATGTTAGGTGACCATATACTACCAATGCCTCGGGGAGAATACAAATAAATAATTCCTCAAGGAGCATAGCGCTTCAGGGAGCACTAAATAAACAACACCTCAGGGAGCGCAAAATAAACAATGCCTCAGAGAGCATATTGATAACCACATGCCTCAGTGGGCACTATGAAAAACACCACCACAGGGAGGTACATCAATAGGCTAAAGCTTAGGAGGAATGAATAAGGGTGCATGTATGGATGCACATGTGAATAGGGAATATATGCCCCCCCTTAAAATGTTTGCATGTACAATATGCAATTTTTAAAGATAAAGAAGAGGAGAAAGTATAAAAGGAGGAGAGATCCTTAGGAAGAATGCCTACCCCTTGTACAAGTTGTCTCCTTGCCCCCCAAAGTATGGGTGGGAACAACCATGGAGAAGAGAATAATGTTGCTAATTAAAAATGGTGGAGTATATCGCAATGTGATGATAGAGGTGCATGATGTCATAACAAAGGAGACTCAATCATAATGATGTAGAGAAAAGAATGTTTGAATAAAGAAGAGGTGCTACAGCAGAAGGGGAAGTGTGAGCACATGTGTCATGAAGGTGTTGAATTTTGTCCTTGAGCAAGGCTTGACATTCACTAGTGGAATGGCCAAGCACTCGATGATATGCATAGAAAGGAAGTGTTGATTGATTATTGTGTGGAAACTTTTTGTGTGTCAAAGGAGGGAGAGTGATCAAGCAAGCCTTGAGTAGACTCGTCAATATACACTCTTGTTGTGTGATGGTTCTCACAAGCCCAACAAAGTCAAAAATGATTTTTTTAACAAAGTTAATCATTCTAATGAAATATAGGAGACTTTTCCTTATGTGGGCTAAGAATAGGTTACTGATTTCCTTGACATAGTCTAAGTCTATTCCTAGAACCTCATAGGGACTACATGTCCTAGAATCTTACCTTTGAGGAAAGCAAATATATGTATTTTGTCAAATTGAGGTAAGAAAATGCCAAATTCTTGATAATGCTTGAACACTTCTAGAAGATGGGAAAGATGTTCCTTGGGTGTCTTTGAATACACATTAATATTGCCTAGGTATACTAGGATATACTCATTTATGATTCCTTTGAAGGTGACATCCATGGCTCTCTAAAAGGTAGCACCTATGTTATTTAGGCCAAAAGACATCCACTAGTAAGTGAATGTGCCCCACTTGGTTGTGAATTTTGTTTTGAAATGATCCTTATCCTTTACCCAAACTTGATTGTAACTAAAAAATCTATCCAACAAGGAATACATTGTTGAGTTGGCTACTTTTTGTAAAATTTGGTCCATCAAGGGAACAAGATAATGATCCTTTAGTGACCTTTAGTTAAGGTCATAGAAATCTATGCATAGGTAGGTTTCATAATCCATTTGTCTAATAGGTACAAGGTTAGAGACTCAAGTAGAATGCTTAATTAGGAATATAAACTTAGCTTCAATAATCTTAGTGAGATCCTTACAAATCATTAGCTCAACAAGAGGGTTCATAAGTCATTTCTTTTGTTGCATATCTTGAAGTGCACATGACAATTAATCTCAATGGTGTGTTGGATGATATCTTTGTTATACACCTTAAATTCATCATAAGATCATTCCCAAATATCTTTGAACTATTTGGAGAGGGTTACATAGACACTTTCAAAGCTTGTGGGAATTTCTCTACTTAGCAAGATGTTCTTCATAATAAAGATCTCCTAATCTTGATAAAGTTGAAGCCTAAAGATCATAGGTCTCTACTTCTTTACTTTATCATCAAAACTAAAGATATTCTCCAAGGTGATCAACCCTTTTGGAATTTTTTTAGAGCTTAGCTACATAATCTGAACACCCTAAATATTTGCTAGATTTTCTCCTAGATCAAATGAGAACTCAATCTCATTTTGGATAAAGAGTGTGATCTCTTTATCACTATCAAAAACTTTCTAGTGGGTGTCATGATCAAGGATGGATAGTCAGATGACCATCTTGACAAGGCCTGGTTCATACTCAAAGTATCCATTTATTGAAAAGACTAGAGATAGGATCAAAATTGGCACCTATGGTATCCATTAAATTGGATTTTATGTTTTGGAGTCATGGGATTGAACAATTATTAATTACATCAAATCCTTCTATTAGATCCCACACTTGGTGTCTATATGCTTTCATTTGGGAGAGCTTAGTGTTATAGATAGAACAAACATGTAGGTTACAACAAGTTCACTATCAACAAAGTTAGATAGTTGTTTGATTCCTCTTATTTTGACTATTTAAGATCCTTAGAGTAATGCTTTGTACTCAACCACATTATTGGTGTAATGGAACTAAAACTAAAAGGAGTGAAGATTTACTCACATAAGAGGAAATGAACATTGCACATGCCCCTACTCCAACTTTGCATTTCCCACCATCAAAATACATTTTGAAAGATTCCCTTTGATTGATTTTCCTCTTTTTTCAAGAGCTAAGAAGACATAGTAGGTTCTTCATTAGTGTAATAATTATTGAGGCCAAGGTTGTTGAACAAGTCAAAACTCTCAAATTATTGGTCAAGAGGAGGTTCATGGTTATGGTCGCATTTAGTTCTAATACATATATCTCATTGCACTCATCATAAGAGGGATCATTTACATGTTTCCTAAAATATATCAAAGGAGAAATCATCTAATAATGGACCTATGATCCTACAATTTATGAATAGGGAAATGTACCATATTGTTGGTCATTGCCAAGACATTCCATCCTTTCTTACTATAAAACACCATTCATTCCACATTGCAAGTTACTTAACTAAGACCTAGCTCAAGAGTATCTATTTTTAGATCTAATTTCAATAGTAGATTAGGATTTTAAAATATTAAAGAGTGCACCATATTGCATGTCATCTTAGAAGACCATTCCTTAATAAGTCATGTGCACTATTTTTGCTTGTATTGGGTGATCCCACAATAGTGGGTTACACTTTTTGGCCAAACTTGACATTGAAATGAACATTTTGAAAAAAAAACTTCACTTTTGGACACCTATAGCTGCTAAACCATAAGGAATTTGAAGATGATGCAAACTAGTGATTTGTGACATTTTGTCTGTAGATTCTAAATATATATATTTTTTATTTTTTGGAATCAAATTGCATTTATTTTTCCATCTCCTTCGATAACTAGTTTTTAACAGTAAACACCATTTTTAAATAGTGATGTGTACTATAAAGCATGACTTTTTTTCTATGAAGGATAAAATTCTAATTTTTCTAAATTTAGATTTTTAACTATGATATCTAGAGGATGCATTTGGTTTCATAGTGTTTTATTGAATATTTTTTTAATTAAGTTTTGAAGTCAAACCAATTACAATTTAGACATAGGTGTACTGTAAAGCTGATGAAGGGGGTAAATCATCAAACACACAACAACAGAAATTGCATACAGAAAATAGAACTTTCTTTATTGATTTGGACAACTTATTACATTATAGAAGCTCAAATACAATTAGAGGAATCAACCCTCCACAAGCTACAACACATTACAGCTTCCTCTCACCAAACTCTAGAATCATCTACCCTCTGTAACCCCAAATCTACTAGGGTTTCTATTTTCCCTGCCTATTCTTGACTCTCCACTTTCTCCTTTTAACTCTACTACTGCCCAGGGTTCCCAAAAATGGTTATTAATAGCCTTTTTAGTGGCCAACAACCTAATTTAAAAATTTGCATCTCCCTCCAAAAATAGGTCAACTTCCGGGAGCCATAACTTTTCATCCGGGTGTCTGATTGATGAACCATTTTATGCGTCAAAAATCTTGCAGAGTTCTCTACATGCTAAGAACCTACTTTACCAATTCTGATCATTTTTGAGCCCGTACGGGGCTGTTTAGTGCCTCAAACCTGAGTTTGAATAATTTTCAAGCATTTTTTGGGAAACCAAAACTTTAATATCTTTTATCTCACAAATGATCTTTGTGTGATTCCTTAACCAAAGGTCTTATTTTTTAGTTACGAAGCTTCCTGTAAATTTTCACTTCAATCCATACCCAAATGTAAACTTTCCTAAAATAGCAGGTTGTCATTTTTAGCAGTTTGGAAAAACTGAAAGTTCTACATCATTATTCAATGATTATGGAACCAAAACCACAAATTTTGAAAAGAAATGGAAAGAACATCAACAATTTTGAAACACATCTTTTTTTGGGTGATGCAAGATTGCCCTTACACCACTGGATGCTCCTACATCAAAAGCACATAACTTTTCTTGTATGTATCAGAATTCAATTTTTTTTGTTGGATCAAGGACATGAATACCAAGAGGATAGATATTTTTCAAAAAAAAAATTTGGTAATATACTATTTTTCCACATGTGCAGAACAGAGAGCTTGATTTTTTGTGAAACCCCTATGTTTAATTAAACTAAAAAAAATGTATAATAAAACCAAAATATATTAAAATTATACTTGATGGAGAGCTCATTTCAAGGACTATAATCCTGCAGTTGGGTTTGTCAAGTCGATTCCATTTTGATCCTCAACCTAAGCCTCGAAACCTAAAAATCTGCATAAAATTGTAGCTGGAGGGGGGCAAGGGCAAAATAAGGGGCTTTGAGTGAATCCCCATTCATTCGAACCCCATAAAAATAATATTAAAAAAAATCAATTCAGACGGATTCGAATGAACCCCAACAGTTAAAATTATTTTTAACCGCCGACGTTTGTTTGAACCCTGGGCCAACCAAGTTATTATTATTTCTTTTTATAATGTCATATGCATATAAATATGAACTTATTTTTTCATTTTTTCATATAACATTGCAAGATTAATTTGCATTTTTATTCATCAAGGGAGATTTTGGGGAAGAAAACTTCTGGTAGAGGATTTGAGAGAAGAAAACTTGAAGAAGAAAATGGGAGACAAAAAAAAGACAAAATAAGACTTAACGAAAGCATTCAAAAGAAAGAGAACAATAGTTCTACGAAATAAATTTGACAAGATATCATAGTTCAAGAAACAAGGTATGCATATTTTCTTTCCTATTTAATTTATGAGTTTTTAGCATGTAATAGGATGTTATTTCTAGTTTTGAACATAAATACTAGGCGAATTCGTTGGACATCATTTTCAAACAACTTTAATTTATATTTGTTTCAACTAAATGTGTATTAGGGTCCTTCATAGCTTTGCACATTAAGTAAATCATACTTGTATTATTTAATCATAAGTTCCTCTCTCTCTCTCTCTCTCTCTCTCTCTCTCTCTCTCTCTCTCTCTCTCTCTCTCTCTCTCTCTCTACTTAAGTTTTTTTAAAGCTCTTTCTTTCTCTCCCTTGACTTAAGTATTTTGTGTGTAAAATGGGCTCAAAAATCATAAAGTTCTCAAGAAGGAGTCGAGCCAAATTTAGATATTGGAGAAAACGAGGCTAAAGAACACATAGTTGAAGATAGGGAGGAGGCCCAAGTTTAAACAATGCATGTTGGAGAGGGGTCAGGATCGCTTCCTTCTATTGGTATGGATGAGCATATGAATCTAGCTAAAGAGGTGAAGACAAAAATTTCAAGTTATAGAAATTTAGATCATTTACTTGAATTAGATATGGAGAAATTGAAATGTTATGCCAAACAACCTATAAATACTAGTAAGAGGTCAATGAATAAATCTATAAAGGAAATAATCAATGCTCATTTCAATCATCTTGGTACACTTGAAAAACCCCAACTGTTATCATTTTTACTTCTTCGTAATGAGTCCAAAGAACCATTACAATTGTTGGGTGTACATTCAACATTGGATAAGAGGAAAGCTTCATACGGCCTAGGAAAAGATATTGTTGAAAATGTTAAAAAAGGTTTAGATTCCATTGGGAAAGGATCTCGATCAACGGATAAGGCCATTTCAAGAAGAGTGATGTTGACATTTATTTTAAATAAAAATATATCAAAAAAAGAAAAATATCTTCACTTTTGACTAAAATTGGTTTTAGTAGAAAGATACTAACAAAATATGTGAAAAGGAGAAAGGTTTTGGATGATAGTTCATAAGGCAATTGGGCAATTATGTGTAGAGCTCCCCATTCTAACAGGATTGAAGATATTGTTAGGAACTTGGTCTTAAATTTTTGGAATTATCATACTCACCCATCATCAAATAACAGAGATGTTATCAGACATAAGATTGGGCTCAATGATTATGAACATCATACAAAACATTGGCTAGACATAACACAACATGAGATGTATGTGAACTTTTGTAATTTGAATCCTCATAAAAAGATTGGTCAAACAATATTTGAAAGGTTAAAGCCATATTATGTGAAGATAAACAAGGTTTTTGAAACTACCTGTTGTTATCATAGTGAATTTGATCTCTACTATCAGATGTTTCAAAAGATGAGAGAAGAAAGTGATGGTTTTCAAAATGCACCTCCTAAATGGGTAAGTATGTTCATAGAATCCATCTTATGTGATAATGCAGTTGGTCAAATAAACTGCATAAAAGGACTTTGTGAAACATGTAGAAATTTGGCTTTTGAGAAATGAAGATACCGACCCAACAAAGACAGTAAATTGCAAGAGTTACAACTATGTAAAGTTTCAAACAAATTTTGGGAAAGAATCCACAAGGTTAAACTATGTGGAAGAGGAGATACCTATTGGAACATTTCTGGAAAATTTTCAAAAATTGATACAATCATACATACAACATGCATTTTTGGCTAGGTGGTAAGCACAACAATTTTAAACATTAAGAGATACTTTCCCACCTAGAATAGTTCTATCAATAGTCGACTTTGTAAAAAAATACTCTTTTGTACATCAAAAAGAGATTCAATCATATTATTACTTTTCAAAACAAATCACTATTATGGTGCACGTGTGTTATCGACATGCACAATTGGATTTGGTTGGTGTTGACAATACATATGATGACTGAGTCATTAAGAAAGAATATCACTTTTATATTAGTGATAATAAAGAGCATGACATACTTTTTGTACAACATTGCTTTACAAAATTTTTAGAGAATTTGGCAAGCAGGCGTGTAAAAATTGAAAAGCATTTTGTATGGTCAGATGGATGTGTGGCACAATTCAAATCATCATGGCCATTTTATGCACTATGTATATATCATCAAAATTACAAAATACATGTTTGGAGTTTCTTTGAGAGTGGGCATGGAAAGGGTGAACATGATGACAAGAGCTTGCATCAAATGTGCTCTAAGAAAGAATCAAATGAGTTATTCGAGAGATTGTATAGATAATGCACATGATGTTGTTGAATGGTGTAAGAAACACTTGGCATCAAATGACGTCGGCATATCTTCAGGAACTGGTACATCCCACATAGAGTGTTTTGGGAGATATCAGGTATATATATAGTTTTCAATTATTTTAAAAGAATTTGTATTAAATATATATGTAATTTTTATAATTTTATGTATCTAGCTGTGGATAGAAGATCGAAGCATGGATGCAAGAGGGTAGACAAAACAAGATCTTTGCATTGTGTCATGAATACAGATCATCACCCTGGATGGAAATTGTACACGAGGGATTGCTCTTGTTTCTGTGATGAGTGCATTTTGGAAAACTTTGAGGCATGCAACAACCAACAATGTGGATATGTTAGTGAATGGAATGCAGTGCCATTAGTTGTTTCTAACACATATGACAAAGATGAGGATGAAATCTTTGAAGACATTCCTTTGATTTCAATTGATTATGACCATATTTTAGGATTGATTAGAAAAGGTATACATATGTGTACTTGATAAATTTAATTTACATTTACAATGTAGTTATTTAAAGTTTAGTACTAGATGAGTTAAATTTAATGATCTTTAGTCTAGACAGTTCTAATTTTTTTTACAAATTCTAAACCATGTAAATTTGGTGTAGGAGATGTTTTTGCAATCATAGCAGAGCCTGAAAACATAGAAGTTTTTAGTTATTATTTAGTGTGTTGCACAGAAGAGAGGAAGAAGCTAACACGACCTAAAACAAGCGATGTGTTGGAATTTGAATCGATAGAGGATTTGCCAACTCTAATGCACAGGTAGATTCAGCTAATAGATACAGGAGGTTGCATGAGTTGCCTCCCCTTCACTTCTGGTTCTGCCACACCAAGGGGGTATCCCTATAGCTAAAGATTTAACCTCAACTCACCCAATGATAAAAAGATTTAGCTTGACAACAACAGGCAGAATACTCTCATGTGTGGACCAAGATTTGTATGATAAATCTCAAGGCTAGCAACATTTTTGGACATATCTAACTGGTTGAAGATGAGAGTATGCAGGGGTCCTATTCCTACTCCTACAACTAACAGGTGGGAATAATGAAATGATTTGTATTTAAGTTTTGGATACAAGACATGGGGTTTTGGATCATAACTACTACACAGGGAGAAGATTGGTGCCTATCTCAGGGCAAGGAGTCAACTAGACGTATACAAGTGAATGGTTTGCACTGGCATTCAAGTTTCAAGGGGTTAAAACTGGTGCTTGCCTTACAAGCACCACCCAGGACTCGGTATTTAGCTGATTCTACTTACACATATCCCAGCTCACATACATTCTTCTCCATACTTAACCTAAAACAATTTAATCCATTCCTTGAATGGAAGTCAAAAGATCAAGCATGCAACACAACAGGTTTGTATCCTAGAATCTGAGGAACCCTTAGCAACCAGATTCAAAAGAAGTAATGCATACAGCAAATGGAGACAAATAGCTAAAAACATGCAAGAATACATTTTTCATATAAACACAACATGAAATTGAACATATGTGCAACATACATTCAAAATGCAACACATAAACTCCAAAATGAGACAGAACAGCCAAGAAAGGCTTTGTTCTTCATTATTTTCTCCAAAAAATGCCCAAGTCTTCAATAACCTAAAAATGAGTGACAAGGTTTGCTTATAAAGCAAGAACCTGTACTCAGCCATTAATTACAAGGTCAACTCAAAATTTTGCTAGATACACAGCATCATGAAATGGCACCCAAAACATTGAATCCAGTCAGGAGACAAAGAGAGGAGTAGGTGAAATGGGGATATGTGCTGCCATCTGAAGATTTTCCTCATGAATTTGGTAGTTGGCCGGTCAATCAGACCCATACCCCTCTGTAATCCTGCCATTAATGGCCAACCTACCCACGAGATGCAACAATTGCATACTCTGGAGCTCTTCCCGCCAAGAATGCCACTGTGAATGCATGGGAAAACCCTCACCTTTGAATATTCAAACATAGCCGTCGATTTCCTCCTTCCTGCTGAGATCTATGGCTCTAATTGCTATGAAAAGTCCATCGACCAATAAGATTGCGCCACGTAGGCACCCTTTTTCCATTGCTGACTTTTCCCCTTTTGAACATGCATTTTGCCTTTTTCACCTTTGTATATGCAAAAGCATATACAATCACCTTACATACAAGGCAGACCCCATATTATTATGAAACAGATTGAAATTGCATCCAGGTCCGGCTTGTATATCCTCCTTTTGCATATCTCATTGTACATTGCATATACAACATGCAATATACATGTCGCAGACCCCAAACCATTATGAAGCACATTGCAATCACCATCGGGTTCCACCTTGTATCTTCATTCCTTGTTATCGGCTTGCATATATCCTTTGTATGTTGCTACTGATGTATCTTTTACTTCGTATATCTGCCTTGTATGTGCGCGATGTACATTTCCTTTGTATATTGGTGATGTATGTGCCCATTGCATATCACCATTGTATGTGTGGACATACAAACAAAATATACATGCAAACCCGATATGCAAGCACAGAATATTCCCAGAGTCTTCGATGGAATATGCCTGCAATGTACAACCTGGTATGCATACAAAATGAATTGGTGACTCTACTGGGGAATTGATTTGAAAAGATATATTTTTTAATATTTGCATCTTTCATGTGAATAATGGTGCTCTGCTGGTGGAATGAACTCAGAAAGATATTTGTCATGTGACGAGCTTTCAGCTGTTTGAAGATTTTATCCTCTTTAGAGAGGTGGCGACTCTACAAAAAAGTTCTCAGTGTACATGAAAGGTTGATGTATGTTGTTGTGATATAAAAATATTCAGTTCAAAACTTTAGCATCTGGATGAGAAAAGGTACACGGCTTCTTTCCACTTGTGTTTGTTGTTTTATTGCATAAGTTAGATGCCAAGGGGAAGCCTTGGGTCTTAGGCAGACATAAAATGTCTGAGAGTGAAATTTATAGGAATCCAAATATGTATTCACCCATACTCAGCCAAGAGGGGGATGAAATGTTGTGTAAAAAAATGAAGAGATAAAGAATAGGTTGATATCCTTAGAGGCTCGACAGGCTCAGTTAAATAGTAACCCTATTGTGTATGTCAGTCAGAATGCTAAACCTCTTGTTAGCTCTTTTGATCCTTTATATGACCAATTAGATTTGTCATGGGTCGACTATAAAATTGAAAGTATGTCTGCTCATATTTATAATCAGATGCCTAGATTTAGTGGACACAGTGTGTGTGATGGGAGTGCACATATCCAAAACTTTCACAACTTTATGGAGAAACACTCATTTAGAGATGAGGATATGTGGATGAGGTTTTTTGTTAGATCCTTTGGTGCAAGAGCTAGAGATTGGTATTTGAGCTTTCCAAAGAGATCCTTTGCCTATTGGGATGAGCTTGTTGATTGTTTTAGAAAGGAATTTGCAAGAGAACCTACTGATCTTGTTGCAAGATTAATGGAAATTAGAAGACAAGATGAAGAGCCCAATATTGATTTCAGTCATAGATTTGTAGTTGCCCTTTCACAAATCCCTGGAGACTTCAAACTTGATACTCCAACCTGCATTGGCATATACTTTGAAGCTTTTGAAAAGGGCTCTAGTGCAATTTTGAGGGAATTCAAGATAATAAGCATGCAAATGGCATACAAATTTTAAGAGAATACAGAAAAAATGATGAGGGATGTGCACATACAGAATTCCCTGTCCATAGGCTTTGGTATGAGTAGCAGTTGTGTGGCTGCAAATGACCAAGTGATCATGGCATCATTTGAAGATAAATGTGAAAATGAAAAGATTGGAGTTGACAATGATGCTATGTTTGAACATAATGCTGATAACAATGCTCAACTGGATTGTTCACCAATGAATCATGCCAATGAAAGGGTCAATGATGACTCCCAATTCAAGATTGAGATATCTGGTTCTGAAAGCAATGATGAGGTTGTGGACAGCAATGAATACTTGTTTGAATGGGTTTGTGGAGATGATTGTGAGTATTGTGCTTAGGATAGAGAAGAAATGAGCAAACAAAAGAGCAGTTTCATGTTTGAATCATTGCCTTTTATTCAGATGCATGGAGATGATGAAGAGCAATCAAAGATTGAAACAAGTACTAGTGCTGGGCATGATTGTTCTTTATTTGATTTTGGTTTTGTTTGTGACATGCAGGTTGATACTCCTCCACACATTGAATTCATTGGTAATGGAAATGTATGTTTGGTTGCCCATGAACCAGTGGCATACTGTAATGAAATTGTAACACTCGGTTTAACCCTTTTTGATACATATGTTGAGGAGGATCTTTTTGAGTATTGTGAAAATCAAGGCACTACTATTGATGAGGATTCTATTTTTCATCCTGATGAAGGAAAGACCAACATATATCATGAAGATTGCTGCAAAGATGTGCTTGAGTCTGATCCTTTCATGTTTGGTGCTAATGATTGTTTGCATAAGGTGCACAAATATGAATGTGAAAGCTTCTTCTTTGACATGCCAGCTTATGATAAAATAAGCCCTGATGATCCTAGCTATATGATGAAATATGAGGGCTTTCAATTTTCAGTCCAGCTGGGAGATTATTTTACAATGCATGTTGCTAATATTGATGATGATAAGTGTTATATGCCATATGAGAATGCATTGTTTGATGAATATGACATTCACATGTTGCTTGATGTTGAAGGTTGTTTGCAAAAGGTTGACAGAGGCAGTGCTAATAGGGGCAAGCTCAATGAGATGTTTGAATATGCAAATGACAAGGTTTGTTTGTGGCCAGACAATGCCAGTATTTTCAAGCTTGATCCAGTGAATGCAGATGAAAACAGGGTATTTGACAAAGGGAAATACTGGTTCTTCCTTTTTGGTGGCCCTGGGCCACCAAGTATGTTTCAAAATTGTGATTTGTGATGCAGGTTGGTGCATTGTTTGACTCTATGCCCAATGGATAGGGGACTGATCTGCATCCCAGAGATCTATGGTTCTCACCATGCCTACAAGAGGCATGCATCCCCAGGCAGAGCCAATGTTAGTGCCTGCACAAACATTCAAATTTCAAGCATTCAAATTCGCAAGCACTTTCCAAAAAATTCTAAGTGCCTCAGCCTCCTAAATTGCATGCATGTATCTTTGTATGTGCATGGGTGTTTGTATGTACATTTGAATGTACATGTGCAGATATACATTGGGGAGCCCAAAAATAATGTCCAATTGGCTTCAAAAGGTGCAAAAAATAGTTATATACATTTTGTATGCATATCAGGTTGTACATTGCAGGCATATTCCATCAAAGACTCTGGGAATATTCTGTGCTTGCATATTGGGTTTGCATGTATATTTTGTTTGTATGTCCACACATATAATGACGATATGCAACGGGCACATACATCACCAATATACAAAGGAAATGTACATTGCACACATACAAGGCAGATATATGAAGCAAAAGATACATCGGTGGCAAAATACAAAGGACATATGCAAGCCGATATACAAGGAATGAAGATACAAGGTAGAACCTGATGGCGATTGCAATGTGCTTCATAATGATTTGGGGTCCGCGGCATGTATATTGCATGTTGTATATGTAATGTACAATGAGATATACATACAAAATGCATATAACTATTTTTTGCACCTTTTGAAGCCGACTGGACATTATTTTCAGGCTCACCAATGTATATCTGCACATGTACACTCAAATGTACATACAAACACCCATGCACATACAAAGATACATGCATGCAACTTTAGGAGGCCGAGGCACTTAGAATTGTTTGGAAAGTGCCTACGAATTTAAATGCTTGAAATTTGAATGTTTGTGCAGGCACTAACATGATGAAATGTTGTTTCCCATAGGTGGACATTTAAATTTATATATACATGTACATGTGCATTACCTTACATTATATTATTATCCAGGTTGAGTAAAAACATTATGTGCACATGTCTTACCTCAGGATCATGTTGTTTACCATGCAGGTTCAGTTGTAGTGCAAGGGATATATCTCAAACAAGTCAAAATTGTTCAACATGAGATTCATTTTATTGACTATCAAATTGAGAACAAGGTATATCAGTACAGTCACCTAGTAATTGCTACCACCCTACATCTTCATGTCGTTCCACATGCACGTGGATGAAAAAAATGGAGACTAGATGGTGATGATCATTATAAAATATTACATGTTATTGAAGAGCGAGATAAACCAATTGTTTGAGTGAGAACTTATATAGTAGTGTTTGAACTCCATTGTTTTAGTTACTTATAAAATGTTGATGGTGATTATTTTAAATTTGGTTGTCCACACAAATTAGTGATTGAAGTTACACATTGGTGTAAGTTAATTTCTAGATGTTCTTAGGATCCAAACTTAGAAGTACTATTTAATTCAAAGTATTTTTATATTTAGTGTGACATGTTTCTAAAGGATGAAGTATTATTTAATGTGGTCCACTTTTAAGGATGATACATGTACTATTTAATTAGTGTGTACAGAGTCCACTTTAAACCTAGAAATACTTAATAGGAGATATGAATTCACATTGCACTTGTTGATATCCATATAATTTTTAACTATATCCCATGTTTTGATGATCACAATGTTACATATAATTTCCTTGTGATTTTAGGATTATCTCGATGGAAAATATTGTTGTCAGCCTATGGAATTCACCAACCATTTTGAACATATACTTCAACTATATAGTTCATGCAGAAGGGCATACAATCAAATCCATGTTGGGACTTTGGAATGCATTTTCTTTGTAGGTTTGAATTCTAACTAAAACTTCATGAACATGTCGGGATTCACATAGAATTAAGAACCCCTTGAGTATATTTTCTAAATAATCAGCCTTATTTATAAAAGTGAATAAAAAATTGATGAAGGCATATAATCAAATCTCTTATTCCTCAAAGGTCCTCCAATGCTTCTTGGCATAGTAGTACATATTTTCTATTAAAAAAAATTACATTTTAAGAATCTACAAATGGGACCCTTTATAACCAATCTCTGAATATTATCTTCTAGAATTGTTCTATATCTAGCTTTAGAATGATTTTATGCTCTTGAGAATCCAAGAAAATGTTTCATAGATTTTGAGGGGGAACTACCTTATGATTTTCCACTAGCTTTAGACCATTGAAATGATCTTTTTTTGTTGGTTCAATCTTACCTTTATCTCTACTTGGCAAAAGGAAATTTCATGGAAGGCTACGTATCCCTTTTCTTCTCACATATGCTATCATGCCTCAAGAATATGTGCCTTATACAATTACATGCATATACCTTATTTTGATATCATATAGGTATCGATGGTGCTTTGTGTTGTCATTGATATATTTTAATGATGGTGTTTTGTATTGGCATTTGATGTTTGACTATGTATTATTGGATGCATACATTGTGACTATGTGTGTCTAAAATATTTCAATGTTTTGATTCATTATTTTCACTATATATGATATATGTGATTTGATTATGTTATCTAGTTCAACATCATATTTTTTATGATTATCAATTTCTACATTTTGTTTCTAGATTATGTGGCTTGGAATGATTATTAGTTGATGTAGTTTATTGATGCTATTTCCTTTACATTATATCAAATTGGGTGTTTATATTGTGCTCTAGCTATCTTGTATGGATCAAGCATGCCTAATATTTTATTGAGTGCATACGCACATGTTTAGTCCCAATGGTGGTTAATTGGAGACAATTTGGTTTGGGCAAATATGTTGTGTGTATCTTCCCCATCTCACTTGATTCAAGTTATGAGATGTATTTTGTTGATACCTATGAAATTATCAAGATCCAAATCGATGTTAATTCTAGATCCTTGTATTATAAATAAACTAGTAATGTGTGTGTTCTCATTACATGTGTTTATTATATCTCCTAGTTTGCATTTGTATTTATTTAGTTTATACATTTTCTTAATAAGGAGTTTTTGTGATTTACCTATATGCTTAGATGTGAAAGTTAAATATTTAATTGTTATCTTGGAACAGTCAAATGCATTTAGTATTGTGATATTTTATCTCATTATGAATTGAAAGATTATTTGGGCTTCATTCCTTAGTGTGAGGCCCACCCTTGTGCGTCTGGATTAGTTGCATTTGTAGACCCTGTAGATGCGGACTTTCTTGACTCTATCCCTATATTTTGATTTGGTTAGATTAGTATGTTGTGGTGTGACTATATCCTGATTTTAGATTTCACTGATGATTATTTGACATGTGACATTCATTTTGATGCTATTAGAGTTATTAGTTGTGAAATTATTAAATGGAATTGTTATGCAATTTTGATCTTGAGTTAGTGTTTAGAAATGTAATTAAACTATAAATCTTATTAATGATGCTATGTGATTTTAATAATGTTTTAAATGATTATGCGATATTGTGAGTGTATGTATTTCCTTGCTTTGGCTATATATATGTGTGTGTCTGTGTGTGTTTGTTCAAGTGCGCAGGTGATTTTCTAGGCCACGAAAAATTAGAGATCGATCCCACACCTAATCTGATTCCCGTGTTAGACTGATCTAGTCCCAAGAGGGACCAATATCATGTGTGAATTGTATAATGCTTTCATAAATGTCTTCATTTTATTTTTTGGCTTAGTTTTCACCCCTTTTATATCATTTATGGAAGTGTTGTAAAATATGTGATTTATAATACACCACTTGGTGTCTTTTATTTTTGGTGGCCATTTTATGTGATTTTCTACTTCCTAAAGTGTTTATTATGGGCTAAAATTAATCTTAGGTGGTACCCCTAGGGTCTAGGGCCCATTTGAGCATGCCAAACCCTAGGGTTACCTCTGTCTAGTCACTTTAACTTCAGCCTGAAGTAAAGTGACGAAATTCAAATTTGAATTGGAGTGGAGGGTGAGTCATGCCTTGAAACATGACCCATTCCCCTTTCCAAGGCATGTTTTCCTATCACCTTGAAGACTTGGGGAGTCGTCAAGACCCCCAAGTGTGTGGAACCATCTTCCAATGCTCTCACACATGTGTGAGAGCATCTTGGAGTGAATGGGCTTCCTTTAGAGAATAAGGTTATGACATGTATCATCATTTATCCTCTTGGAGCTCATTTTGAGAGATGCCACCTCTCCACCTTTGCTCTCACACATGTGTGAGAGCACATGTGGAGAGGGTGAGGTATGGATGGATGGGAGAGTGACACATGTCACCTCCACATTCCATAATCCTTGTAAGTGGTTTGGGAAGAGGAAGGAAAAAGGTGACATGTGTCACCTTCTCATTCCTCAAGGCTTTGGAATGAAGCCTATATTATTTCCTCTTTGTGAGAGGAAAGGGGTTCTTCCATTTTCTTGTTTTTGGCCATCTTTAGAGGTGTTTTTGAGAGAGTTAGAGAGAGTTGGAGATCTTGGAAGGAGGCTCGAAGGAGAAGGTTGGAAAGCTCTTCTACAACCCTCTTCCATTATTGGGCTTTCAAAGGTAAGCCTCAATGCATAAGAGCCTTGCTCATGTATTTTAGTCTTCTTGTGTGAATGAAGTTGCTTTGTGTTTTGCATTTGTTGTTGTGTTGGGTTTTATGGGTGTTCTGAATGAGACTACCATTCTTGGTGTGTCCATTCATGTGAGGGGTGGGAGAGGAGTGAACCTCCTCGAGGTCACCCTCTTTGTATTGGCATGTTGTGGCCTTGAGGGCATTTTGGTGAAGTTTTGGTGGTTATTTTTATGGTATGAGTGCCTTAGTGTGACATATTTCATGGAGGAGATTTAGGCTTGAGGCCTTGTTTTGGAATCATGAGAATTTGGTTGTAGGAGTGAACCTCTTGAGTAGAGTGATATCCACTCTCCTACCTATTCAAATCTATTTTTATGGATTTTGTGTTGTTTAGCCTTGATGGGTGTTCTTCTTGTTGTGTGCTTGCTTCTTGTTGTGTATTGTGGAGTGTACCCATGTGAAGATCGACCTCCAAGCTTCAGGGTGACCCACTTGCAAGTCTATGGAAGGGTGGAGAGCATTTTGGTGGTTGGGAAGTTTCCCCATTGTTTTAGTTATTGTAGGTTTAAAGTTGGAGTCATTTAAAGCTTGGATGAGGGGATATTTTTGGGCTATGTGAAAGCCTTGGCCAAGAGGCCTCCTTGTAATGGTTTTGTGAGTTTGAGCTCACTATTGTTGTTGTAGGCAATGGAAGAATCTCATTATGTATTTTATTTCCATTTAAATGTATTGCTGAAGTTCTCCTTGTTATTATTGACGTTCAAGAAATGAAAATTGGAAATTATGTGACTTTTCCTATTTGTTTTATAAATGCATGCTATTGTTTTTAAGTTGCAAAAGAGAAATTATTAAGTTGTTGTGAGAGAAGTTACTTCTGTATTTTTCTAAGAAAAGAAAAAAAAAGATTGTAGTAATACTTGATTTAGTTTAAAAAAATCATTTCTATTATAATCCTTCAAAAGGAGGTATCTAGTAAAATTAATTACCATAGTTGGAATAGTTGACATTTGGTATTCAAAGGAGAAATAGAAAGAATTATAACTGTGTATGAAGATGTAGAAATTATTACAGTACATTCTATTAAAAGAAAACGGTTAACTAAAATAATTTTTTGTTAGAATCATGACTATATATATATATATATTCTTCCTGATTGTAAAATTTAAATGTACTGATATATTTTTGTAAACAACCAATGGAGTCTTCAGAAATGTAACCTTATTTCCAAAATAAATGCTTTTAGATTATATATATATATATATACACTTACAAAATGTATATTGTTGTTACCTATCTAAGAAGAAATTGTGTTTTGATAATTTATCAGCTGTATATATTAATATATATTTATGTTAGAAATTTTTATCAAATAAAGGTCAAATAAAGAATCCAATGTCAGAGAGAAGTTTAATAAAAGAAAAGAGTTTTAACAAATATTATTAATAATATCAAAGAGGATGGGAAACCCTAGCGGTTCCCAGATGCGTACAGTAGGGCAAAGGATGGAGTGGGCAGTGGCACTGGCCACCACCATTGTTGCTCAGACCTGGGAAGGGGGGGCATACACCCCCACTATTTTTTTTGTTATGTATGGTGGCCGGGGGGGGGGGGGGGGGGGAGATTACCACCCCCGACCACCACTCTCGTCATTTCCTCAGTGCCCCACCCCCATCCCTCATTCGCCTGTGAGTGCCACCAAATGATGGTTGTGTCTCTATTTCCCCACGGCCCTCTACTGTATGTCGCCTGTGTCGTTTGCCACTCCTACATGGAACCTATGATTTGACTTCCTTTCATATTATAAATCAATATATATATATATATACTTGCATTCTAGTTTTTCTTCTCTGGTTGTTACCAGAGCTCAAAAAAAAAGAAGATAATAATATCACAGAATGACAAAAAAAAATTAGTTTAAAGAAAAGGGGGGGTGTTTAAATAGAATAGAGTGAATCTTAAAATGGGTATACCTCCATTACCTCCATTATGGAGATCTTCCATGGTTGCCCCCATTCTTAAACCTGCAACAAAAAGAATAAGAAGAGAAGGAGAGGAGAGAAAATGGGAAGAAGAGAGCTAGGGTAGAAAAGAATAGAAAAGAAAAGTATGTTAGGGTTTCTTTTGTTAAGGAAAAGTATATTTTATTATAGAGGCTTTTAGGGTTTTTAATAAGGAAATTGTAATTTATTTTTAATTGTTATGGGTGCATGGGAATTCTCATTTCCCTCTCTTTATTTTTTATTTTTTACTATTTACATGTTGGGGGAAAAAAATTATTGAAGTGAGATAATGGCTTGGGAAATTTATTTTAAACCTAGACTTTTGCCTTTTTATTTTTTATGTGGTGTGATTAATTTATGTTTTTTAATTTTAAATTTAGAGTTATCTCTTAAGCTCTTTTGTTTTGCTTTTTTATTTATTTATTACCTTCTTATTTACTATATTAGTGGGATTAAATCTTAACCTAGGCTTTTTAATTTATTTTTATTGGGCTTTATGATTTTTTTTATTTATTTTTACTTAGGACCTTGTTTTTTTGAAAATTTAGAATAATTGTCTTTAATTTATTTGCTCTTGGTTTATTAGCTAAGTGGGTTTAAATTAAACCTAGGCCTTTTATTTATTTTAGTGGGATTTTCTCCATGGGGTTTTTAATTTAAATAATCTATGTAATTGATTTAATTTCCTAAGGGTGTAGTTGAAATTATTATCGTGGAGATAAGTACTTTAGTTGTCCTTTTTAATATTTAAATTATTTTAGTGGAATGGGTTAATTGTCTCCTTATCCTTTTATTTTATCTAGGGAATTAATATGGTAATGAGGGGACTTTTAATGGGGTTTTAAGTTATTACAATTGGGAGTATTTTAGGTGTTAGATTATTATTATATTTTAATTAAATACCTTTAATGGTGTAGACTAATCTAATTATTTTTATTTAATCCATATGCTTGTTTGGAAAATTGTGATGTGGGTATGATTAAAATTAATTGGCGTAATTACCTTTTCTTTTTTTTTTTGAAAAAGTGGCAAAGCCACTAAAATTATATTGATAATATAATAAAAATTACAAAATGCTTGCATACCGGCAGGAAAGAATCGGCAAAGAAACCCTCCAATTGTATCCCTTTTAAATATTTTCAATACAAAATCAACTCAAAAGGATGAGTCTACCCAAAAAGAGTTTGTGGCTCTAAACCTTACAAGATTGATTATTTGTCAATACAGCCCTAATACAAACTATACAACTCGTATAGTCAATAGATAACAAAACTAAAACTTTCTACAAAACACAAAGATATTAGTTATCCTCCTACAATTCTTGAACAACAAAACACTACAGATGACGAGCTTCTTCTTCTACTAGCTGAGGGGGAGGAGGTGGAGGAGGAATGTAGTGCATAAGGAAATTCAAAGCATTGAAAACTTCTATAGCATCATCTGTCAATTGCCTCCCTAGTTCTTGCCTGTGGCAGTGAATAGAGTTCTGGAAAGACAAAACACAATTGTTTTGGAGGCCATGCAATATTGCATTGAAAAGGTAATGATACGCAGGGCGGCAGAAGAGATCCCTGCATTCAAACAAACCTCCCACAAGAGCAGTACGCGAATACAAATCATAGTCTTCTAAAACATCATTAAAAGAATCTACAAGAAAATAAGCATCTTGAACAAACATAAGACCCAAATGCCTTACCATGTCGAAGCTTTACAAAAAGTCCATAGCATTAGAAAGGAAATGCGACACTGCTTGAGATGGATCAATAGAATGAGGAAAGTGTAAAATATGCAATCCATAGACCTGGGTAATAGCTCTATCAACAACATCCTCATATATCTTAAAAACCTCCTGCATAGAATTCGGGTTAAGAAGACCAAGAGAGGGTCATTCCCAGTTCCGGATGGGCAAAAGGATTCTGTTGTTTCATTGAATGGAGCCCATACTAGAGAATAATGCTATAAATCTTAAAAATTTACCAGATAGAAGAGTGAATAGAGCAAGAGAAAGACTTGTAAAAGATTAAAGATTTCATACCAAAAAACAAGAATATAGAGGAAAGTAACATCGAATTCAATGAAAGAAATCATGCATGTCAAGTAAACCATTAAGCGAGAGATGTCATCCTGCATGCAAGAAATAAACCAAAGTACTACACACCAGATGAAATTATCCTCAAGGCACAAAACAACGTTAGCTGTCAGAACGGAAGATGTCGCACAATAGATATTTTAATAAGCAAAAAATCCACTAAAAAACTGCAACTAATACAAGCCAAATTAGTTAAGACTTTCCTTAGCCAAGATGTTACTTACTCCAGGGATCAACAAAAAAGAATTAGAATCCCATTCCTTAGAAGAGTCATTAATGAAAAAAGCAAAGTTAGCCAAGAAATCTGCTAATAAGTTGCCTTCCCTGTATGTGTGGACTATTTTAAAGGATTGGAAGTGATCAAGTAGATTCCTTCCAAATTTTAAAATATAATCAATTTTCCAACTAGGAGAAGAATTAATAGAAAAAGCTCTAATAATATTCAATGAATCCCCTTCCACTATAAGATTTGAAATGCCACATTTTAAAGCTAAATTTAGGCCAACTATTAATGCCAATGCCTCTACCTCATTGTTTGAGCACGAACCAAGTTTAACTAAGAAAGCTCTTAAAACTAAACCATTATGATCTCTCAAAACACAACCAGCACTAGAATTACTAGGATTACCTCTGCTCGCACCATCAAAGTTTAGTTTTATAAAAGGCACGGGAGGTGGAATCCATTTAATAGTGGATCTATCAATCTTGATGCCAACACTAAAGTAGTTTGAGTTAGGTAAACTTAAGATCTTCCAACTTTTTAACATCAAATCATCCCAAGACGTAAAAACTAAAGGCCTACCTTTCTGGAAAATAGCGAAGCTGAGACTACTTCTGAAATCATTTTCTCAAATTTTCCAATGATTACATCAAAAGGATTACAAATTTTTTTAAATATTCTACTATTTCTTTCTAGCCACAGAAACCAAATAACAATACTTGGCGAGACCAACCATAATGCAGAAAAGGTAGAATTTGTGAATAAGATGGGCTAGCTTTGAAAAACTTGAAAAAGAGGAGGGAGGAAGGGGGCCTTGCCAAGACAATTTTGAAAGAAGCCAATACCAAACTTTTAAAGAGAGATGACAATTTAGCAGTAAATGATCCATTGTTTCCTCAGTTTTAAAACAAAAAGGGCATAAGAAAGGGTTAGCAACCCCAAGCCTGACTAACCTATCACTAGTAAGGATTCTATAATTCAAGGCTAACCAGGGAAAAACTCCTGCTTTAGGCAGGCAAGGACCACTCCAACAAAGCTTATAAGGCCAATCAATAACTGAATTAGAATCCTTACTAATGATACTTAGATACCTTGCTTAACTGTATACTGACTAGACTTTGAGGGGACCCAAATAAGTTTATCTTTTCCTCCTAATATAAAAATTCTTCTTTCCATCAAGATATTCTTAAGCAAGACCTTCTACTCTTGGGGAATCAGAAAATCATCAAAATTTCTCCACATAACTTTATTAATATCCGAATTATAATCAATTTCAAAATAATCTTTAACTTTTGTTCCCCAAGCTTGGCACAAAAATAGCTTAATTTCTTGAAGGCCTGCTATTTTAGACAAAGGTTGATGACTATTCCAAGAATCATCCCAAAAGAGAGTAGAATTTCCATCATGAATGACCCAAGATAGAAAAGGGGAAATCACCTCTCTACATTTTATCAAAAAAATCCAAATATGAGAGCCCACCTTTGGATTGAGAATAGTAAAGATTCTTTCAGGAGAAAATGAATCTAAATATTTAGCAGACATGATTTTTCCCCATTTAGAGTCTAGCTTTTCATATAAATTTCAAACCAGTTTGGCTCCAAGAGCCTTATTATGTGCTTCAATGTTATGAATCTCAGTTCCTCCTTTCTACTTCATAATACAAATTTTATCCCAAGAGAGTAAAGGGATTTTTCTCCCATTCAAATTAGAACCATTCCACAAGAATTTTCTCAAAATACTAACAAGGCAAGAAAGGATAGACTTGGGAACCATAAGCACTGAAAGCATATACATAGGTATTGCTGATAAAACTATTTTGATCATAAGAATTTTTCCAGCAAATGTTAACCATTTACCTTTCCAAGAAGAAATATTGGATTTGATACTTTTAATAAGTTTATACCAAAACATATTTTTAATTGATCCCGAGAATAAAGGAATTCCCAAATATCTCGAAGGGAGGACATCCACTTTAAAACCCATAAATTTTGCAATCCTTTCTTGCACTAAAGGAGACGAAAAAAAGAAATTTTTTTTTTATTTGTCCTGATTCACTTTCTGACCTGAAACTAAACAGTACTTAGAAATTACATCTTTCATAAATTTAGCTTCTAACATCACAGGATGCTATTAGCGTAATTACCTTATTTGAATGCTTTTTTTAATTCTTGTGATAATTTAGTGGGTTGGGGGTAAATAATTTTCTTGTTCTATTATTTTAGTGACCTTATTTTGTTGTGGGAAATATTAATGGCGTGGTTAGATTATTGCCTTGGAAAAATTAGTTTATGTGTTAGTTTTTATTAATCAAATTAGTGTAATATGTGATTAGCTTGTAACTTTAAAAGATGGGTTTTTATTTTAAAATGGCTAGCTCATATTACAGTAAGGTAAATTAAGTAAATTGGTTAGATTATTGTTTTGATCAAAGAGGGGTGTTGGGATAAGTTTTGTTTGGAGTGTATTTTATATTTCAATTTAATTTTCTCATAACTGGTTAGCTATATTATTATTTTTTAAAATTAATTTCCTTGTACGCCAATAAGGCGTTATGCTGATTTAGTGATCTTATCACACATTTTTAATAATATTTTAATTGTTTATGCTTTGTAATTAAGTTTTAGATGAAATTTTCTCTAATCTGATTAGCTTTAGTATTAGGGTTTGGATTTTGACGCATGTCGAAATCCCTCCACTTCACTTTAGAATCTTAGGGTTAGTGTCAATTTTGAACCTAACCCTATTGGCAACGCTTCTCACATCGCATAACCCCCTAGTTAGCTTACATCTCATAGGAGTCACAAAAGGTCTTCGTAATACCCCGTCGTGTGATTGACATGTTTACGCCCTATGTGTATTGCCACCGAGCACATTGATGTGTGCGAGGGGGTTTCTAGGGATACGTGGAAAAGTTTTGGTATTTTGTGTCATGACCACATGGAAAATGTGGACATGACACATGTTTTGTGTGTTGTGACCACATGGGAAATGTGAGCATGACACTTAGCCAAATTGATTAAATCATGTGTGTTAATTTATTGGGAAAAGAATTACTTTAATTGCATCTATTTGTAAATGTTAGTAATACTTGTGAAATAACTTGTTAGTGGAAAATGAAAGAAAGAAGCAAAAAAATGTTTAGAAATTTTTGGAAAAGTTAGAAGGTCAAAAAATAGTTTATTGTTACTTATTCATTCTCTTTGCTTGAAAATTATCTTCAACCTTCTTGCTTGGGTAATTGCTTGATTTGGAATTGGAATCATGTACATGTGTATATATATAACATAACATATGTACCCATAACATTTAATGTACATTTAACATGTTTAACATGTATATAAATCATTTACTCATGAGTTCTCTAAATAGATATAACATAAACACAAACATGTATATATGTATGTATGTAGATGTTCACATAAACATAAACATAAGCAAACATGTACATAGATGAATATTTAAGCTCAAACACATATACATATATGTATATCATAAGCAAATGTATGTAACCAAGTCCTAGTGTAAATGCACATGTTGACCAATATATCAAACATAAATCATCAAATGTATGTAATCAAGTTCTGGTGTAAATGCAAATGTCAATATATCAAACATATATCTAGAAATGTTTGGATGTAACATCAAATGTACCATAACATCAAAAACTCATAAATGCAAATTTCTAGATATATATGTAAATATCTAGAAATGTCCATGCAAATGGACCTCTAGGTGGCTGCCTATTCATCATGTCGACTCCTAATCGAGCGACCCTCTAAATGAGAATCATGCTCTGATGGATGTGCTGAGCCCTAGAGATAAAATTGTATACATGTATAATGTGTTAAATACATTTTATATATATAGAACTATTTAAGAATGCATGTATTATAAATATCTATAGATATATAGATGTATAAAATTTTAAAACCCACATGTCCACTAACAATAGTATCATCAAATGAATCACACCGACATATACGATCTAACCTCAGGCTAGGAGTAACATGAGGTATGTCCATCTACTATATATATATCATTTAGTTAAAACTAAAAACTAAATATTTTTTAAAAAAATTGAATTAAACATGCACATGCACACATACATATAGATACACATGTACCTGCATATCAGGTGGCATAGGATCTGAACCCTCTGTAATGGCTGCCTCCACTAAATCATCCAAATGAGTTGTCTGAGCCATGTCATGATCTAATGTATCTATCTGAGCCCTCTCATGTCACAGTAATGATGAGTGAAGGGGACTAACCAGCTGAGATGGCATCGATGATGAATCTGAATGCATCAACATATCCACAAAACCTGTAAACTACATCCTCTCTAGGTCATCTGAAGGATCAGTAGCCTATGCAGCAACTAAATGATCTGTAGGTGGATCCTGATGTGCACTTGTGTTGGGCCTGGCAAGGTGATGATAATGATGGGATCCTGAATGTGAATGAATAGATGTATCCAGACGATCTCTGAATTGGTCTATTGAGATCCCAAGCTCTAATGTGATGAAGGCATATGCCTCCAAGAGGTCCTCAACCAAACAATTCAAAGTACTATGTGCCATCTTTCCTATAAGAATGTCTAGTTGTGCAGGTGTAGGGATGCCCACCATAGCATAAGGATCACAATCAGTGTTGCTGCATTGTGTAGTAAATGAAGCTCTGGATCATGGACATTGTGACATCAAATACTGACCCACATGATCACTAGCTATCCTAGTGGTAGCAACTGCAATATCACTGACACTGTCAATTGCTTCCTTTGGGAAGCAATGACAACATGATCTTCTAAGGGGGCCAGGGCTGGGGAGATAGCAGGAGACCTCTCGCCAACCAATTCCCTATACATTGGGGCTACCTGATCTACTCAATGATAAGCATCCCTATCAGCAAGCCTACCACACCCCTGACCAAAATATCCTAGAAGGTCACATTAGTTGACTTTGAGGACCAAATGAACCTCAGCATACAACTATTGTGCAAAATATAAGGGAATTTGGTCATTATTTGGATAACAATTAAAGATAGCAAGAAACTGGGAGTAGATCAAATTGGCCATAGCACCATCCACACATTTTGTAACCTAGTATGCCTTCACCTTAGGCTTATCCTATAGAATGGAAAACATTTGGATTTAATGGTTTCTTTTGTCACCACACTCTGAATATGAGAAAGGGGAACATCAATGCAAACTTCTTCCCGCATGTGGGAAAGAATAGCAGCTATAACATCAGGGGAATATGCACTTGTGTCTCAAATTTTTTCTCTATTTTTTTCTAGGCTTTCCAATATGGACTTACAAGTGTCCTTATATATTCCCGTGTTGGTACCATCATTTATGGAAACTCTCAATCTCTTGATTTCACTATTAGTTTTTGCAAATAGTTCCAAAGGTGGAACTGGTGCATTTGCCATGTGATGTACCTAAAGGAGAAATGGGATTCTTGATTTAATATCTATAGAGAATCTATCTAAATACTAGATGTATACATTCAATTTAAATTATTTAAAATGTAACTAGAAATACAAGTGATCTAGAATGTATTTCTCTATCCATCTAGTTCTTGTACATGCATGTGTGTACAATAAATAATGTTTGACTTCTAGAAACAACTAAACAAGTGAAACTAGTAAATTAATTTGAAGTATTAATATTTATCTAATGTAATTCACTTCATGCATGAATTTCACCAAAATGTAGAAACTTGTAAGATACATTTATATATATATAAAATAATCTAGGATCACTAAATTGTTTAGTATCTTAGGGCTTGTCTTTGAATATGAAATCGAGGTGCTAAATTTAAATATTTTGGCACATAAGCAAAAGGTTCAAATTTAGTGAAAGGGTCACCATGGCATAAGTGAAAAGTATGTTTGAATTTGGAGGATGTGATTACAAGTACAATTCTATCTATAGAACAACATTGCACTAGACAAAATCACACTTGCAATTCAATCCAAGGTGAGGGAATGTGTATGAATAAAAATGGGTTTAGACCATTAGGTATAAAAAGACTAAAGGTTGATAGATTTTCTATATTTTTTCTAGCTTAAATCAAAATAAATACCAAGATAATATATCTTAGGATAAAACCTAAAGTGAGTGTAAAATGAGTAGAAAAAAGAATATAAAAATACACTTCTCTTCCTATATAATAAGATGAACACTATCATAATGAATCTACTCAAGCCTTCTCACTCATTCATAACAAAGTTACAAAATAATAATCATTTAGACATCTTAATTGTTTTAAATATAAAATGTTAAGTTTCTTGATTTCTAATATAAAGAGCTTCTGGATTCAATTGTGTGTGTTTTTGCATCGACATTTCGGATCATACACAATGATCCATCATCAGGAAGAGGAATGATAGTTTGGTTTGTAGACAAGGCCCATTTAAAGGGGATGAGAGGGGAAGGGAAGAAGGGAACAAAGTACAAGGGGCATGAAGAGTGGAGAGAGGAAAGAGAGTTAAAAAAAAGACAAGAAAAAATAAAAAGTTAATAAGAATAGAGGAGAGAGAAGACACATCAGTCAATTAAGAAATTATATAAAAAATAATCAAAAGAAAAGAAAAAAATTAATAAGCTATATATATATAAGAGTGCCAGTGTGTGTATAAAATAGAAAAAATGCCACATAGGAAAATAAACATCAATACAACTAAAGCAAAATAGATGAAGCACTAAAAAGGAAGACATAAATAGGCATAAAATAAGACTATAATATATCAAAAAATAACAAAAATAAAGAAAGAAAGAAAAAAGAAAAAATAATAAAGAAAGAATTAATACAAAGGCACTAACATATATATAATATGCAACCTTTTTTCATTATTTTCCACTTTTTTCTTTATATTTGCCTTAATCATATTTTAATTTTAGTTACCCATTTTTTCACCCCTTTTTTTATTTGTGTTTTATATGTTAGTGCCTTTGTATTAATTCTTTCTTTATTATTTTTTCTTTTTTCTTTCTTTCTTTATTTTTGTTATTTTTTGCTATATTATAGTCTTATTTTATGCGTATTTATGTCTTCCTTTTTAGTGCCTCATCTATTTTGCTTTAGTTGTATTGATGTTTATTTTCCTATGTGGCATTTTTTCTATTTTATACACACACTGGCACTCTTAGATATATATATAGCTTATTAATTTTTTTCTTTTCTTTTGATTGTTTTTTATATAATTTCTTAATTGACTAATGTGTCTTCTCTCTCCTCTATTCTTATTAACTTTTTATTTTTTCTTGTCTTTTGTTTTTAACTCTTTTTCCTCTCTCCACTCTTCATGCCCCTTGTACTATGTTCCCTTCTTCCCTTCCCCTCTCATCCCCTTTAAATGGACCCTGTCTGCAAACTAAACTATCATTCCTCTTCCTGATGATGGATCATTGTGTATGATCCGAAATGTCGATGCAAAAACACACACAGTTGAATCTAGAAGCTGTTTATATTACTATCATGGACTGTGGAAAACTCATGCTTACTATTCTTGATTTCTACAAAGAAATAAACCACACCTTTACATGAAACCCTAAGATAAATCAATTAAATAAACTTTGATAGACAAATATCCTAGGAGTAAGAGTTGTGAATGATAAGCATGTTGAAATTGATGCTAAAAAATTTAAATAATACATGTGCAAGTACTTAGCTCTTAGCTCAATGTAGAATATGACTATGCCTATGTCCCAAGGTGATTTGTCAATATTTTAAAATTTCAAGGCTTGCTAAATAAAGATGTCAGATTGGTTAAACTTCTATTTTTCTATTAGGGTCATTTGGACATGACTATGAAAATGATCCTATAAGTGAAGATCTCAACCAAATCCACATATCTAATATTTACTAATTTTAAGACACTCGCTTTCAACTTAGCTCAAGTTTCTAAGTTTGATATTTGCATTAAACTTGGTTTGTGTGCTTGGGAGTTTACACATGACAAGGATAATTCCTCCTCTATGTCAAAGCCTAATAATTTAGATGTTGAATTGAAATAATTTCGAACAAGATTAAAGATAGCAAGAATTCATGCAATATGCCCTAGAATGATGATGCAATGTTGATATCACTCTAGATCTAACTCTTTTTAGGTTATGTCTTGTGTATTAGAAAGTGTTCATTCCATATGTTTGCTAGAATTTCTAAATGAATTAGGTTTAGTCCTTTTATATAGCTTCCCAAGTATTAAATGAAATGTTTTGTACATCAATCTGAACATAAATATTCACTCATAAAAGGATACACATATGGAACTAAACACTATTTTGATACATGTTCCCTTGTGATAAGTGTGCCACTTGAAAACATGCAAACACAAAATAAAGAGATCCAAATAAGTAGCATCCATAAAGCATTCAAAATAACCATAAACACAACTACTAACTATATGAAAAATAAGCAAATGGTATTTCTTATCGACAACTAGATACTACATACATAGCTATCATTTAGTATTACATAAACAAGTAGATAATTTACTCAACAACTAAGATGGTACAAGGATGGTATGGGACATCTTGCAATCTTCATTGGTAGATAAGAAAACTTCCAAGATTGATTCAACCCATTTAGGGGCCCATAAATTTAGTCATGTTTGTTGGGAATTAAGGTGTCTCAACCTTTACATATTCCTAGCATTAGTTATTTAATTGTATATTTATTTATTGCCTAATATTGTATTTACTTGCACATTCAGTTTGGTCACTTAGTTGAGGTGGCACAGTGACATGTCATCTTACTTGGAATGTGACTTGGATGGTCAAGTCAAACATACATGGATTTGGGCATCCCATTTGAGGTGGCACTAATATGACATGTGTCAGCATCTTGTGGTGTGTGGAAGAGGATATTCCATATGATAGAATCTATAATGCATAAGAGCCAAGTTTGGAGATTCCTATGACAAGTGATGACAAGTGTCGGTGAGTATCTTTGCATGAGGGAAAGGCATCTTTGGGTGCCCAAGTTGGGCTATGACATGCTGTAAGAGGAATATGTTATATTTAGCATTGTATGATGGATTCTCTTACAACATTAAAGGTTGTTATCTTGGGAAAATATATGACAACTATAAGATGCGTAAGAGCATCTGTCATAGTCTATTTTTAGCCTTGGAGCACTCCATGTTGGGAAAGTCAAATCTGCCATGTATGACAGATGTAAGGGATGTATTTGCAGTAAGGACAAGTGTCCTTTGATGCAGTATAATGGCCATGTGGCCAAGGTGGACACCTATCCCATGATGTTTCCAATATTTGCCTTGTAATTTCTATATATTGCATAGTTTGGAGTTGTAGTTGTATAGTGTTTTTACAGGTACTGTTATGCTACTGGAATAACTCCAGATTTGACATTTGAAGACTCTTGGAAGAACTTGCATTGCAAGTGTATTGTAAACTGTAATTATTTCAGATAATACATTGTGTAGGTTTTAGAGTGTGGGGGTTTTCACCTGAAAAGGTTTTCCCCATGATACATCTTCTGTCTACTTCCCTCTGTCTACATTCTTGTATTGTGTTTGCTGCTATAATATCTCTGATATAAGTTTAATATTGCTGCAACTATAAAGGTTAAAATGAATTTGCATACATCTCCCCTCATTAGATTAGTTTAGGAAGCAATTTCCATACACCTAGCTTCCTTTCAGTTGGTATTAGAGTCTGGCCAGTTTTGGTCCTAGCTGTTGGGTAGGAGTTTTTTGTACTGATCTTAGATTGAGTGGGAGTTTGTGCAGAGTATTCTGTAATCTTGTTGTAGGAAGGAGATGGTAGGCACATCCAGAAGAATACAGGTTAAATTTTTTAATGGCAGCAATTTCAAGTTGTGGAAACTTAAAATGGAAGACATGCTTATTGATAGAGACCTATGGGAAATAATTTCTGGTACAAAACCAACAGCAATGGCACAAGCAGATTGGGATCTCAAAGATTGTAAAGCCAAGGGTCTTGTGAGACTCTGTTTGGCTGATTTTGTCCTGTTAAATATTCATGAAGAGAAAACTACGAAGGAGCTATGGAAGAAACTTGGTGATGTTTATCAGGCTAAATCCCTGGTAAACAAGATATTCTATGGAAGAAGCTATATTCTCTAAGGATGGAAGATGGAGGATCTATTGTTGATCATATGAATGCCTTTAATATGTTAGTTGCACAATTGACATCCATTGGTGTGAAGATGGAGGAGGAGGATCATTATATGACCTTGCTTTGTTCTTTACCAGATTCATGGGATCATCTTGTAATGGACATCGAAAGCACTACAACCACTTTCAAGATGGATGAGGTAGTGTCTTCATTGTTATCTGAAGAGATGAGAAGAAAGTCATCCGAGTCGACCAAAGAGGCTCTTGCAGTTCATGGAAGACTCAAGGAGAAAGGGAAAAAGAAGGATAAGAAAGTTGAGAAGAGTAGATCCAAATCCCATGGGAGATCCAAATCTCCTGGAAAGTCCAAGGCACTATGTTGGAACTATGGGAAAACTGGGCATTTCCAAAAGGAATACAAAGAGGAGAAAAAGAAGAAGAAGAAGAATGTCCCAGATTCAGATTCTGACAAGTCACAAGATGATGGTGATGCCTTCATTACATCCTTGGCCACCCATGCATCTGATGATGTGTGGTTGATTAATTTTGGTGCCTCTTTCCACATGACCTCGCATCAAGAATGGTTTACAAAGTATGAAGAGTTTGATGGTGGAAGAGTGTACCTGGGTGACGACTCTCATTTGAAGATAGTTGACCATGGAAGAGTCACAATCTAATTCCCTAATGGATGAGTGAAGGGGATCTCTGGAGTTATACACATCCTAGGCTTGGCACGGAACCTACTTTCTGTAAGTAAATTAAATGATGCAGGTGTGTAGGTTGTCTTCTTGAAAGAAAGATGCAAGATGACTAGAGGAGCTATGGTGCTTGCGAAGGGTACTCAGAGAGGTACTCTATTTCAGCTGGAGGCATGCATTTCACAAGGCAATAGTTCTTCTGACTCGAAGAAAAGAGTTGCAGTCACTTCATCCCCACCATTGGAACCGGCAGTGAAAATATCTATTGTATCAAAATATGATGGTAGTGCATTTTGGGTACCTAAGGGTGCTCATGCTTTGGAAGTCAAGCTTCCTGCTGAGAAGACAATGTTATGGCATAAGAGACCTGGCCACATTGGTGAGAAAGGTCTTAGAACCCTAAAAAATAAAAACATCATTGAGGGGTTAGATGATTGTAATCTCGATTTTGAATTTTGTGAACATTGTATATATGGAAAGAAAAATTGTGTTCAGTTTTACTCAAGTTCTCATAAGTCTTTTGGTGTATTGGATCTTATTCATTATGATGTGTTTGGTCCTGTTAATGTTCCTTCGATCTCTAAAATCTATATATTTTGTATCTATCATAGATTATTACAATAGAAGGACATGGATTTATTTTCTCGAAAGCAAATCTGAAGTCTTTACTCGATTTAAAGAGTTTAAAGCTTTTGTTGAGAATCAGACTAGTAAAAGGATTAAGTGTTTGAGAACTAACAATAGTGGTGAGTTCTGTTCCACAAAATTTGATAAGTTCTATAAATAAAATGGGATTGAAAGACATAAGACAACTCCATACAACCCATAGCAAAATGGAGTTGCAGAGAGGATGAATAGGACACTGATGGAGAAGGCTAGGAGTATGCTTAGTGGAGCTGGCCTTGAACAAAAGTTTTGGGTTGAAGCTGTTGCCACTGCTTGCTACCTGGTAAAAAGGTCTCCTACATCAGCTCTTGTTGGTAAGACACCCATGGAGGTGTGGTATGGTAAGAAGCCTTCAATAAGACACCTTCATGTTTTTGGTTGTGAGGCATATGCTCATGTGCCTAGGGAGAAGAGGTCAAAATTAGAGAACAAGGATGTTAAGTGTATCTTCATTGGCTATAGTGTCAGTGTGAAAGGATACAAGATTTGGGATCCTATGGCTGAGAAAGTGTTGTATAGCAAAAGTATTATTTTTAGAGAGATAACACCTTCTTCAACTGTTCTATAGCCAAAAGAGAAAGAAAAGAAAGAGGATGTGGTTCAGTTTCCCACTACCCCTGAGAAGACTGAATCAACAAACCCTGTGAAACCTGATGATGAGGAGAGCTCTAGCAGCTCAGAAGAAGAAGCAGAACCTCAACCTCAACCTTTGAGGAGGTCTACACGAAACATAAAGCAACCTGAGAGGTTTGTTTATACATTGCTTGATTCTAGTTGTGCTTTTACTTTGCTTACTAACACTTATGAGCCTAGAACCGTGACAAAGGCTATGTGCATGAAAGATGCAAGTTCCTGGAAGGAGGCCATGGAAGATGAGATGGCTTCTTTGGAAAAGAATAAAACTTGGGACTTGATGCCTTTGCCTGATGGACGGAAACCCATTGGATGCAAATGGGTGTTCAAGAAGAAATTTAGTGTAGATGGTAGTGTTGAGAAGTATGAGGCCAGATTGGTTGTGAAGGGGTATTCACAAGTGTAGGGAATTAATTGTGGTGAAATTTTATCTCCCGTTGCAAAGCTGACATCTATTCAGCTCATGTTATCTCTTGTAGCTGCTTATGATTTAGAAGTGGAACAGATGGATGTGAAGACAACTTTCCTTCATGGTGACTTGGAGGAAGAGATTTATATGTCTCAGCCAAAGCATTATATAGAAAAAGGTAAAGAAAATTTGGTTTGCAAGTTAAAGAAGTCTTTGTATGGTTTGAAGCGATCTCCTAGGATGTGGTACATGAAATTTGATGCCTTTGTGTTGTCGATTGGATTTCTAAGGTCAAAATCAGATCATTGTGTGTATTACAAATTTGACAATGATCACATTCTCATTATTGCATTGTATGTTGATGATATGCTATTAATTGGGAATGGTAAGACTATGATTTCTAATTTGAAGTCTTAGTTGTCAGCACAGTTTGAGATGAGAAACTTAGGGACAACTAGGTACATTCTGGGAATGGAAATTAGAAGAGAGAGAAAATAGAAAACTTTGGTTAAGCTAGAGTAAATATGTGAAGACTGTGTTGGATAGGTTCAACATGGCAGATTGTAGACCATTGTCTATTCTCGTTTCTTTAGGGACAAAGTTATATGTTAATGATTGTCCAAAGTCTCCTTCCGAGATGAAGGATATGAGTAGAGTACCTTATGCTAATGTTGTTGGCAGCTTGATGTATGCTATGGTCTGTACAAGACCAGACATTGCCCAGGCAGTGGGAGTCCTTAGTTGGTTTATGGCTAATCCTGGATGGGTACACTGGGATACAGTAAAGCGAGTGTTCATATATTTGCAAGGTACTTTTGAGTATTCCCTATGTTATCATGGTCATCCTATAGGACCTCCACATTCTGTATGTATTCATGGATTTGTAGATTTTGATTAGACAGGTAACATTGACAGCAGGAGATCCACCCGTGCTTATGTGTTTACTATGTTCAGTGGTGCTATTAGTTGGATGAGTAAGCAACAACCTGTGGTTGCTTTGTCCATGACAGATGAGTATGTGGTAGCCACTCATACTTGTAAGGAATCCATTTGGCTTAAGAGTTTGTGTTCACATATTGGTGTTGATGCAGGACAAATTACTATCTGTTGTGATAGTCAGAGTGTGATTTGCCTAGCAAAGAATCTGACTTTCCATGCCAGAACAAAGCATATTGATGTACAGTTTCATTTTGTGCAAGACATTGTAGAGGATGGGAAGGTGATATTACAGAAAGTAGACACTTTGAAGAATGTTGCAAATGCATTGACAAAACCAGTGGGCATAAATAAGTTCATATGGTGTTCGGAGTCTATGGGCCTCTTGGCCCCTAGCAGTTAAATCTTGTCATTTCTTTTGGCTCTTGCAAGGTGTTCAACAAGTGGGAGAATGTTGGGAATTAAGGTGTCTCAACCTTTGCAAATTCCTAGCATTAGTTATTTAATTGTATATTTATTTATTACCTAATATTGTATTTACTTGCACATTTAGTTTGGTCACTTAGTTGAGGTGGCACGGTGACATGTCATCTTACTTGGAATGTGACTTGGATGGTCAAGTCAAACCTACAAGGATTTGGGTGTCCCATTTGAGGTGGCACTAATATGCCATGAGTCGGCATCTTGTGGTGTGTGGAAGAGGATATTCCATATGACAGAATCTATGACGCGTAAGAGCCAAGTTTGGAGATTCCTATTGTTAGGGTTAGACGGCAAAAGATATCAATTAAATGCAAATAAAGATTAAACAGAGAAATGGAAATACACAGAAATAATAACGAGAGACAAGTTTTAACGTGGTTCACCCAAACTCGGGCTACATCCACCAAACAGAGAGTCCAATATTATTATCCAGTAAATCAAACTGATTACAATCAGCAATCCCTGCAACTCAATACCACTGCAAAATGCTACAATACAATATCAAAACCCTAACCCTTAGCCGCTTTTTATCAAGCTTTTTGTCAGTTACAAAATAGGGTTTTCTTATGTCGGTCAATGAAAAAATTAACTCCCGGTGCATTATGAAATAATAAAAACCATGTGAGGTTTCGGGGGTGCTGCCCCTCGACCCCGCCTTGTATCATGATAAGGAACGCGCTAGGGGCGCTACCCCCAAACCCCCGCAAGGGGCACTGCCCCCAAACCCCCGCAAGGGGCACTGCCCCTTGACCCCGTAAGAATTTGGAGGGGAAACCACGCTGATAAAAGTGGGGTAAATATAACCTCTAAGTCTGATTAGGCTCCATATAACAACAATCTCCCACTTGGAGACTGATCAGACTCCACACCATATCATCTCCCACTTGGAGACTGATTATAACACCACTGACCCTGTAGCTCCCACTAGAAATAAGCACCCTGGACTCTGCTGTTCTGTTTGTGGTTGTTTTTAGTCTAGAAGACCAACTGAAGCTGAAGAGGAGCTCAGCTTCTCCCTTGTTACTGCCTTTGTAAACATATCTACTGGATTGTCATCTATATGTATCTTTGCCAGTTGTAGCTGTCCATCATCCAACACCGACCGAATGAAGTGATACCTCAACTGTATGTGTTTGGTCTTGGAATGCAAGGCAGAATTCTTTGCAAGATGTATGGCACTCTGGCTGTCCGTAAACAAATAACTGTTAACCTGTTGTGTGCCCAATTCATTCATGAAAGATTGCAGCCATATCATCTCCTTGCTTGCCTCTGTTGCAGTTATATATTCTGCCTCTGTGGTGGATAAAGCAACCACCTTTTGTAACCTGGAAATCCAACTCACCGCTGTTCCACCTACAATAAAGACATAACCTATAGTACTCTGCCTGGTATCAATATCCCCTGCCAAATCTCAGTCTACATAACCTGCTAAATCAGTATTAGAGCCCCCAAAACATAAGTGTTTATTAGATGTACCTCTCAAATATCTAAGAATCTATTTTACCGCATTCTAATGCTCTAATCCGAGATGACTCATATACCTGCTAACGAATCCTACAGCATGTGCAATATCTAGTCTCGTGCATACCATGGCATACATTAAATTTCCTCAGCTAAAGCATAGGGTACCTTGGACATTTTCTCTTCCTCCTTTTGTGACTTAGGACACATCTCCTTGGTCAATTTCAAATGACGAGGCAAAGGTGTGCTGACAGCTTTTGCTTTCTCCATGTGGAATCTCTGCAACACCTTTTCAACATAAGTAGCCTAAGATAGAGTCAATTTTCTATTCTTCCTATCTCTACAAATTTTCATACCAAGGATTTATTTTGCTGCCCCCAAATCCTTCATAGCAAATGACTGTGCTAACTGTTGTTTTAACTCTCTTATGTGATCCATGTTAGACCCAGCTACAAGCATGTCATCGACATATAAACATAAAATGATGTAGCTGCTATTATCCAACATCTTAAAATAAATACAATGGTCAGAATGACACCTGCTATAGCCTTGCTCAGCCATAAAACTGTCAAATTTCAAATACCATTGCTGAGGTGCTTGTTTCAGGCCATACAAACTCTTCTTCAATCTGCACACTAGTTTCTCCTTACCTTTGACCTCAAATCCTTGGGGCTGTTCCATATATATCTCCTCCTCCATAACACCATGGAGAAAGGAAGTTTTAACATCTAGTTGTTCCAAATGTAAATCTTCAGTAGCCACAATACTTAAAACAGTACGAATAGAAGTCATCTTGACAACCGGAGAAAATATCTCATCAAAATCAATGCCCTTTTTCTGTGCAAATCCTTTTACAACTAACCTGGCCTTAAATCTTTTCTTACCTCCATCTTCCTCTTTCAGCCAGTAAACCCATTTATTTGGTAAAGCCTTTTTACTTGTAGGTAACTTACATAATTCCCAAGTCTGATTTTTCAGCAAGGAGTCCATTTCCCACTGAACCTGTGTATCCACCTGCATAGCTTCATCATACCCTTCTGGTTCACCAGCATCTATTAACAAAATAGAATACAAAGAGGGAGAAAACCTTTCCGGAGGTCTACTTATCCTTGTTGACCGTCTAACATTCACTGGAGTGTGTGGTATGTCTTGTTGTTGTTGCGGAGCATGAGGAACCACTGGAACATCACTATTTGGAGTATCATCCAGCACCACATAATCTTTGTCTTTCTTCTCATGCTGCTGCAACTGATCTTTGTACAACACCTTCTCATTGAATATAACATCCCTGCTTCTCACAATTTTCTAATTTTTAAAATCCCAAAGCCTATAACCAAATTCATCAATACCATATCCAACAAAGCTACACCTTTTTTATTTTGCATCCAGCTTGGTTCTATTTTTAGAATCTATATGTGTAAATGCTTCATAGCCGAAGGTTTTCAGAAAAGAATAACTCACCTTCTTGCCTGTCCATGCTTCCTCTAGAATACCACAGCCCAAAGGAACTGAAGGACCTCTGTTAATTAAATATACAGTAGTGTTGACAGCCTCTGTCCACATGTTTAAAGGTAGCCCAACAAGTAATCTCATGGTCCTTGCACGCTCCATTATTGTCCTATTCATGCGTTCAGCCACTCCATTTTCCTGTGGAGTCCCTGGAACCGTTTTCTGCCTACGAATTCCATTAAAGGAACAATAATCTTCAAATTCTTTGTTGCAATACTCACCGCCATTATTAGATCTGAGACATTTTAATCTTTTACCTGTCTCATTCTCAACCAAGCTTCTCCATTTCTTAAATGTTTCAAATACATCAGATTTCGGTCTAAGGAAATAAATCCAGACCTTCCTAGTTGCATCATCTAAGAATGCAACATAATACTGAGAGCCACCGAGAGAAGATACCTGAGTTGGTCCCCATACATCTGTATGCACAAGCTCCAATTTTTTATTTTTCTTTTGCTTCCCATCCTTGAGAAAACTGACTCTCTTTTGTTTTCCATACACACAACTTTCACAGAAATCTATATTAATACATTTCAGACCTGGTAAAACTTTCTTAGAATGAAGTACCTTCATACCTTTTTCACTCATATGCCCAAGTCTGTTATGCCACAATGTTGTCTCAGAACCTGCAGCAACTTTTCCAATCTCTTCCTGCAAACCTGTAGCAACTGTACCTGAACCTGTTTATTTTTTCTCTGTAACAGCTAAAGTAGAAGGAACAGTATGACCTGTACAAAGATATAAGGTGCCTACTTTCACACCTTTTGCTACTACTAAGGCACCTTTTGAAACCTTCCAATTTTTATCAGTAAATGTAACAGTGCAACCTTGTTCAATTAGCTGCCTGCTAAAATTCAATTCCTACTGAGCCTTGGAACATGCCTTACCTCTTGTAGTAGCCAATGATTCCCATTCTGCAACTTAATCTTGATTCTTCCCTTTCCAACAATCTGACAGGGTTTGTTATCTCCCAAATAAACCAGCCCAAAATCCCCTTGGACATAATCAAGAAAATAACTTCTATGGGGCGTAGCATAAAATGAGGCCCCTAAATCTAAAACCCATGAATCATCAGTATTATCTATGGAAAGAATCAAAGCGTCATCTTCAGATTTATTACTTACCACATTTGCTTCCTTATTACCTTCTTGTTTGTCTCCTTCTTTGTTCTTCCAAGACCAGCAATCTTTCTTCAGATGACCTGGTTTTCCACAGTACCAACAATCCTTCTGTCCTCTGGTTTGGGATCTTTTGTCCTTTGATTTTCCTCGTGACTTCCCATGACCTCCAGAACCTTTTCCTCTCTCCTTTGATCTGCCCCTGCTTTCTGTATTCAAAACACTGCCTGATTTGGATCCACCTAAGCTTTTCTTATGAATTTCCTCACTCAGAATAACACCAACAACATCATCAAATTTTAGGGTATTTGAACCAGAAACAGAGTTACTAACCGCCATTACCAAACTATCCCAGCTTTCAGGCGATGAACATAATATCAAGAGAGCTCTAACTTCTTCATCAAATTTTACATTTACAGAAGTCAATTGACTGACAATCGTATTAAATTCATTTAAATGACCTGTCACAGATCCACCTTCAACCATTTTCAAATTAAACAACTGCTTCATGAGAAATACCTTATTTGAGGCTGAGGGTTTTTCATACAATTTAGCTAAAGCTTTCATCAGACTATCTATTGTCTTCGCTTACGTTCTATTGAATGCCACCGATGGTGCCAGGCACAACTGAATGGTTCCTAGTGCCTTTCTGTCAAGAAGATTCTAATCCTCATCAGACATTGTTGCCAGTTTCTTGGCAACTCCTTCCAACGGCCTCCATAAATCCTTTTGATAGAGGTAATCCTCCATCTGCATCTTCCATAATTGATAGTTCTACCCATTGAATTTATCAACTTCATTTTACCCTCGTCCGCCATTGCTCCCACTTAATCGTGAGACTTTCCTGCAGATGATAATCGAACACAACCCGCTCTGATTCCACTTGTTAGGGTTAGATGGTAGAAGATATCAATTAAATGCAAATAAAGATTAAACAGAGAAATGGAAATACATAGAAATAATAACAACGAGAGACAAGTTTTAACGTGGTTCACCCAAACTCGAGCTATATCTACCAAATAGAGAGTCTAATATTATTATCCAATAAATCAAACTGATTACAATCAGCAATCCCTGCAACTCAATACCACTCCAAAATGCTACAATACAATATCAAAACCCTAACCCTTAGCTGCTTTTTATCAAGCTTTTTGTCGGTTACAAAATAGGGTTTTCTTATGTCGGTCAATGAAAAAATTAACTCCCAGTGCATTATGAAATAATAAAAACCGTGTGAGGTTTCAGGGGCGTTGCCCCCGAGCCCCCACGGGGGCGCTGCCCCTCGACCCCCTCCCTGTATCGCGACAGGGAACGCGCCAGGGGCGCTGCCCCCAAACCCCCGCAAGGGGCACTGCCCCTTGACCCCCTAGGAATTTGGGGGGAAACCGCGCTGATAAAAGTGGGGTAAATATAACCTCTGAGTCTGATTAGGCTCCATATAACAACACTTATGACTTGTGATGACAAGTGTCAGTGAGTATCTTTGCATGAGGGAAAGGCATCTTTGGGTGCCCAAGTTGGGCTATGACATGTTATAAGAGGAATATGTTATATTTAGCATTGTATGATGGATTCTCTTACAACATTAAAGGTTGTTATCTTGGGAAAATATATAACAACTGTAAGATGTGTAAGAGTATCTGTCATAGTCTATTTTTATCCTTGGAGCACTCCATGTTGGGAAAGTCAAATCTTCCATGTATGACAGATGTCAGGGATGTATTTGTTGCAAGGACAAGTGTCCTTTGATGCGGGATAATGGCCATGTGGCCAAGGTGGATGCCTATCCTAAGATGCTTCCAATATTTACCTTGTAATCTCTATATATTGCATAGTTTGGAGTTGTAGTTGTATAGTGTTTTTACAGGTACTATTATGTTGCCAAAACAACTCTAGATTTGACATTTGAAGACTCTTGGAAGAACTTGCATTGCAAGTGTATTGTAAACTATAACTATTTCAGATAATACATTGTGCAAGTTTTAGAGTGTGGGGTTTTTCACCTGAAAAAGTTTTCCCCATGATACATCTTGTGTCTGCTTCCCTCCGTCTACATTCTTGTATTGTGTTTGTTATTGTAATATCTTTGATATAAGTTTAATATTGTTGCAACTGTAAAGGTTAAAATGAATTTGCATACCTCTCCCCTCATTAGATTAGTTTAGGAAGTGATTTCCGCACACCTATCTTCCTTTCAATCTTGTGGGGATAAAATAAATGGGAAGATGGAATGGAAAGCATGTTTTTATTTCATATTTAAATAGCCCTAACAAATAGTGTAAGTAAATAGAAACAAAAATGATACCTAATTTTGAGTTTGGATGCAAAAGTTATGGCCTCTAGAAGGTCTAGGGTAAAATAACTAGCAAAGTGGTGAATAATGCATCATCCCCAATGAACTAGCACCCACCTAAGTAAAGTTATGACTAATAAAGGGGAAAGTAGGGCATATAAGGCTAATCTGACTATCACAAAGGGCAAGCAATGACTAGAGAGCTAGAATTTAAACTAACAGATATTTTCTTTCTCCTTTTTGGCATTTGTCCTTCTATCTTCAAACATAGGAAATCATGAGAGAGTTATAAATTACCCTCATGAGAACTTATAGAAGGAAGCATTGGAGAGGCAATTTTACTCATTTGATTTTTTAGGGGTGATACCCTAGCAAGAGAAGAGATAAAGGTTGTATTAGCTAGGTTGATAATGGAGATTACTAGTTGATACATTGTATCTCTTTTTGACACTTTCACACAATAGTTCCAAATGAAAATTACAAGGTTTAGAGATGATCCAAAATTGATTCTAGCATCTAACCTAGTCCAAGAGGGACTATTACTTGTAAAACTACACTTTCTAGTGGAAACATCATTGGAGTTTTCTTCCTAAATAAACTTTCTCCAAGTTAAATAATTGTATCATGGTGTTTGTTGTGAATGTTCTTGCTTATGTTGCTTCATTTACAAGTCAGTAGAGCATTATCTTAGTTTCCATTTAAGTTTGCACTATTATACAATGGTTGTAGCATGCGGTATGAGTATGCAAAATAAGTTTCCATTTAAGCCGACTGCCATGCAAAATGAGTATGAGCATTATCTAAGTTTCCATTTAAGCTGACAGCTGACATGTATGAAAAATGTGGAAACCACTACCGACATGTATGCAAATATGCACAACATGGATTTGATGAAAAGGCTTTAGAAAATTTCAAGAAAATGCAAGTGGTGGGTGTAAAGCCAAATTTCTCAACCTTTTCCAGCATCGTCCCTACCTAGTTGTGTGAAAATGGGAGCTTTGGAATGGTGGGTGTAAAGCCAAACCCTAGTTGTGTGCAAATGAGAGCTTTGGAATAGGGTATGGACATCAATGGAAGCATAAAGGATAGAGAAATTTTGTTACATTTTGTAGTTTAAACTGGTTGCCCTAGTTTTAATGTATGCAAATTGTGGAAGCTAGGAAAGTGAAGAGAAAGGATGACGAGAAACTGAGAAAGTGAAGAGAAAAAATACATACCTAGATGGCTGGAGGGTGGCTGGAGGGTGGATGGAGGGTGGATGGAGGGTGATGTGGATGTCTCTTGGGGTTCGGTTGGTCTCTGGGGTTCGAAGGTTGCGCTCCTGGGGTCCTCCTAGGGTTCGGCAATGAAACTATCAAAAATGACAATTAAAAACACTTTTTTTTAAAAAAAACTTTAACAAGTGGGTTATAAAAAATTGGTCGGCCGTGGGTTTGAGCGAAACCTTGAATGACATGGGTTCACTCGAATGGGGGTGTTCAAGCAAACCCATTTTTGGGTTCTAGTGAACACCCCCATTCGAGCAAACCCATCCCCAAAAAAAAATTCATGCACGGGAAATTTTCCTTCCTCAATGCAATTGTAACCCACTATTGTGGCATCACCCATTCCATTGTAATTAAAGACTGAGGTCTTATTTTGATTATAATCCCTAGTGACAAAGATTGTTGATGTAATTCAAACTATGAATCAATGAAATTATTTTTCTACAAATTTCTTATGTTTTTGCATTCCATTGTGTGAAATTTGTGAGTGTTTTGTGTTAAAGCTACATGGTTGGATAGTTCTTAATTAAACCCTCCATCCATGGTTACATCAAGATCATTCAAATGTTGTGTCTAGCTATTTGAATCTTGACAAGAAGCAACAAACATGGTGAAGTAAATCAACCAAATGAAACCTATAAACTAGTAACCAATGGAATCTATTAAATATTATCAAACTTGTTGAACTTTATTGATACAATATAAATTGTTTGAATGGTGTGTCATTTTGTATGGTATGGTTTTATAATTTGATTGCATCCAGTGCTTTGTGGTCTATGGGCTATCTACTTGAGCAATATAGGCCTTGCATATAGATAAGGAGGATAGAGATTTCATCAATGGATGGGTTCACTTTATCACTCCCCTTTAGTTAGAATAACTAGAGATTTAAGTCACAAGATATTTCCTCTTGTAATTGTAATTGAAATGGATTCATGTAGTGTATATTGTAGATAGCTTAAATACAAGTAATGTAACCTTGTACAAATAAGATTATTGAAACTATGTTGATGGATAATCTTAATGTGATGTAATCTTTATGATATACAAAAAATGGGTTCCATTTTAACATGATGTTATATAGTACCCTAAGTTGGTCAAATATTATTTATGATGAAAGAGTAGAGGAGATCCAATCCCTATTTATCCCCTAAAACTAGTTTGAATACCTTGTTTTATTCAAATGTTGCAAATACAAGAAAAATTACATTGTTGCTAATGGAAAAAAAAAGTTGCTAAATCTTTGTATGACATAAAAGTTTGCTAAAATGCTAATTGACAAAAAATGTTGGAAAAGTTGTTTTTATGAAGAATGTTGCATAGTTGTTGTTTTGAAAATTTTGTTATGTTGTAAATGAAAAGCTCAATTGAAACACTATAAAGTTGTAATTTTTCAAGGGAAAAAAGTAATGAACACAAGCTAACTACAATTTGACTAATAACTTATATTAATTTAAAGACCTACTCTAATTAAATCTAACTTGATTAATAATTTATCTAAACTAGTTACTAATTAAACTGAAATAACAAAAAAAGTTAAAATCTTAACCTACAAATTGTGCTTCAAACCAAGAGCAAAGAAACTAAAATTTATCCTTAGATCTAAATGTCGTTTTCTCTTATTTGTGTGGACAACTGGCTACAATTACCTCCAAGACCTTGAGAACCTATTGGCATTGGTGCAAAGAGACTAAAAATGGCAAAAATAGGAGTTGAATGTGGCTACCTAGGGTGTGACAATGATAGAGTTTTTCTTCCTCAAATCTTTATCATTTTGCAAGCCATTTGAGTGTTTATTGTATAGATGAGAAAGGTGAAGACATAAGCTTTTGAAGGAGGCAAAATGGGCAATCTAGCGAAGAGAAGAGAAGATAAGTCTTTTTGGCATTTAAATTTCTCCTCTAGATGATTCCAATGAAATTGTCAATTTTAGTAGGAGGCAATTTCAAAACTACCTTAATAGTTTTATAAAATATGTGGAGATTGTGAAATCTCCATGGCAATTAAGAGATTGTTGAGATGGTTATGCGATCATCGTGGAAATTATAGAATTGTTGTGGGGGTTTCATAACCACCCTTGAAGAAAACTAGTGACTTCATCTAGATCAAGGAAACACAAGAAAAAAGGACCCAAAAAGAGGAGAAAGAAAAAAAGGGGCTATGAATCATGTTGGAAGAGGCGCAAGAGGTTTCGCTGATGGGATTTATCTTGGAAGAGAGAGTTGGTTGTCGCTTTTTCTACCATTCAAATTTTGAGGGTGTATCATTATCAGACTCAAACTTTGACTTGCATATTTTTGTCTACTTACAAAATCCGCATCAATGGTTTAGGTCATACAACACCCACTTTTTAAGCATGTAAAAGTAGGCTTATTAAATATATATTAAAAATAAGCTTATTAAGCCCCTCTATATTTTGGGTTCTTCACCATATTGAAATCTATATTAAATAATTAACTAGTGTCCAAGACTTTATCAACAAGCAATAGCAATCTTTGAAACTTATATTGTTAACTATTTTTTAGGGTGACATATTTTGGTGATGTTAGATGCATATAAGACCATCAAAATCAATTCATATAAAATATTTAGAGAAAAATACCTCAACCTCAATCTATTTCATTAAAGAAAGTATAAATACCATCAATATAACAACATGGCTATTGACACATGGACGGCTATTAACACATGGACGGCTATTAAATCCTCTCTCCTAATTATATTATATACATTAACAAATTCTGCATAATTATTATAAACTGTAAATACAAATGGAATTTTTGTTAGGGAGTCGTGAATCCCTATATTCTTTATTTTTTTATTTGCTTCATATGAAAAGTAGCATTACACGAACGAAAGGAAAAGGCCTAATAATAATAATAATAATAATAATAATAAGGTATCAATCATTTAGAACTTTGTCATTATTGGTTCTATGTACTTGATAAGTAAGTTCCCATTTTGAGGTCATAGTCATTTAATTCAACCATGAAACTACTATTACATTCTAGAAATAACGTGGAACCATTTCTAGCTACTTAGAAAAATGGATAATAATATGTCCAAGCCATGGTATCATTTGTCATAATTATTTCAAACATATATTCTCTATCACTCACCTGCCACACTTATTTTGATTGGAGCAGATACCTATTCCTTCTTGTCTTACATGTTAGTCTTCTGGTCTGTGTAATTATCCCATACACCTAAGATTCTAATTGTTTACTCCATACCAGAGAGCTACAAGTCAAAGAATAATGTTATTTAGAATGGATCTATTCAGGCCTATGCATTCATGTCGGCAAAAAATACAGTTAATAAACTTGTGGACTTTGCAAGGATGAGTTGTCATTGGAGTGACATTTCAACAATCTGAGCCATGAGGAGGTGCCGTCCTAAAGCAAAATGCTTTCACAGGACCCACCCATAATTTAAACATTTTTTTAGGACAGGCTCATAAAATCCAAGACCTAATACAAAGCTCTCACCACTTTGCCACATAATTTAGCCCTGATAATTGGCCTCTGCCACAACACAACTGATGAGGTGTCCTCAAATTCCTAATTGGGTAAGGTTTGTTTGGAAGTCCACTCAGGCAACCAGATTGTTTATGGAAAATGGAAATGGGTGACACCAGTACTTGTCGGAGAAAGGCAAAAAAAAGAGTGCAAAGAGGGTCCTAGTAAAGAAAGAAATCATAATTTTAAATGATGATGCCGTATGGGCATTTCTTGACAATTGGATGGTGCTTGCTTGGTTGCTTCCCAAATTTGATTTGATTGAATTGGTCTTGATTGATTGGTTGGGTATTAACATGATATGGATCTCTGGTGAGATAAAACAATCTACCTAGATTAAAAAACTCTCCTTGAACCTAATAATGATTGCCATGTTTCTCTATGGAGAATATAAATATACATGGGGCTATGATGATTTTGAACCAGAAGTTTGAACACTTTGTTGTCTAGGTTTTACACATGAGTAGCTAATAAAAAATGAACCAGTCGCTTTCCCTAAATTTTTGTTTGTAATACCACCAGTACTACAGTTTGGATTGGAAAGTTCTTTATAAGGGAATTCTCATTCCAACGGTCAGATTGACAGGCTTTCAGGGTTTTATCTCTATCTCTTACAGTTGGTGTCAGTGTTGAAGTTTTTTTTCTAAACTATGAACTCCCAAGATATCAGCTGGACATGAATTATGGCTTCCACAGGCAATTTCAGCTGTTTCTACTCTGTTCTCTATATTTTGTGTCTCCTCCCTAGTCAATTTAAAGCTACTTTCTCAATGGATTTGAAATTTTCGGGATAACAGGTCTATGAAGAATTTTTTCTTTTTCTAACATGGAGATGCCCCAGAAGACTTTCTGTGCTTCCACTTCATTTAATTTTCTGGAGCCAAAAGAAGAACAATTTTGGGTTCAAACAACAGGAGATTCAACCTGTGAATACACAGATGGACCTCAATTCAAGCGTCTCAAGAGTACTGGCCAGGTTAGCAGTCTAACTCTACACTAGAAATAAATAAGAAGAATTCTCTTTTTGTTGATTCTTGAAACCTTAGTGAGCCCTTCTGTCTCAGTGAAAATTATGTTAGTAAATTTTTTTATGCACAGATCTTAGTTAATTTGGGCTTTAGATGCCAAAAGTAACAAAATCAATTGTTGGAACTGCTTTTCTTTCCAGTTTTATCATATTGTATTAAGTAAAACAAAACATTACAGAAGACTGATAACACCAGCAGTTACATAGAGCAACTGGTAAAGAACAAACAAACACAGCTGCATAACAGCAAAAGTATCATTGACCATCAATGATAAAAGTGCTGTTTTTCTCTCCAGTTAACTACACACTTGGTAGTATTTTGGTTTTATCATAGACCAGTTTCAGTCATAATCTGTTTTACTGATTTAATTGGTCCAAAAGAAACTCTGTAAAAAACTGAAAGGGTTTTAATCTCAGAATTATCTATGAGATTTCTTTCACCATGAGATTCCTTTACGAACATCATCTGCTTTAACCGGGACCCACTTCTTAAATATATTATAGTGATGTTTGGTGCCTTTTGGGAATTCAAAGGGCTGCCATATGTTTCATACGGACTGTATTTTCTGAAGCCAGGCAATATCTCGGAAGTCGGGTGTGGCAAAAGCTGCCTTGCACCATTTTCCGTGCTGTAATCGTGTCATTCTCTTATATTCACTGCATCCATAAATTTAGTTGTCCAAGTGAAAATAATGAAGTTTAGTATTGCTTTGAGATAAGTATCCTTATATTGTTAGGTGTAGTAACTCACAAATAATTGAAGAGATAGAACACACAAGATGAGCACAAGATGAGCACAAATTACAGTATCTCATAATAAGTGAGATCACACTTTATTACATAAATGTTTGGATAGACATTACATATATAGGCCCACTTAGAAAACTCACGGACAATCTAGCTTCTATGAAACCGGATCTAATATTCTAATAATAGACACCAACTACTAACTGCTAAGAAACAACTCACATATGCTAACTACGAGACCTATCATTTCTTCATTATTCCAACATAGTATACGTTGTCTATTATATTAAGTTTAAATTCTCAAGTTCATTTTAATTTTTCTGACAGAATTTCATCTTTTTAGTTAAAATCAAAAACAAAATATCAACTTAAAGTATCTTCCCTTATATTGTTAGGTGTAGTATATGTTGGTTATGATATCAAGTTTAAACCTTCAAGTTCATTTTAATTTTTCTGACGAATTTTATGTTTTTAGTTAAAATTTAAAACAAAATACCAATAAAACAACACAATCCCTATCAGTTTGAAAAATGTAACAGCATTATGTAAGGAAACATTAAAATTGAAATGAAAATAAAACATAGGTTAATGGGCATAGTAAATCTAAGAGAAATTCAATACTGTATAACAATTGTATATAGAAAAATATTTAGGTGTTTGAGTGAAAACAATGAAGTTTTCAATCTTGTTTTTTAAAGGAGCAAGGAGATATTATTTGATCTATTTGTTTGTATTATTAGGTGTAACATATGTTGTTTATGATGACAAGATAAAATAGATTACTATCAATAGGGAGAGTAGATGTCACCCCCCATAGACTTGTTCCACAAAGTTGGTATCAATCTCATAAGATTGTAAGGCACTCAAAAATTTCATGGTAGATATTTTATTCTCCCTAAAATCAAGATTCTTCAATATTCCTCACACTTGGGTTGAATTAACCACTACACTTAAAGACTAGTGAAGTAGTTTCCAACTTTGTTCAAATTTGGTGTGAGCTACATTTGTGGTAGTTTCAATTTTTCCGTCTCCATCCTTAAAAGGTGTGTATTGAACTAATTTTCTCAATTTTATGTTATTGAAATTGTTACCCATGATATAATATGTCAACTCTTAATCATTCATATTTCCCATGTATATCCTTAGCATGTCATTCATATTGTCTGTGTTGCCAATAAGGAACCAAGTTATCCTTGGTGAAGGCATCTTGCAAATTGTAGTTGAATACTTGGAGAATAATTCATGTTATATTGTACAAGCAATTAATCAATATCATTCTTTCTCAACTTAAACCAGGATTAAAGTAATATATTCAAAGGCTTATACATAAAACATTTTCAATTCAAAAATTATAAGTACAAAAACTCTAAATTTTTCATATAAGTGTAAGCAATTGGTCATAAACATATACATAAAACTTAAGAATTCAAAGGCCTACACCTAAAAATTATACAAAAATAGATCCTTTTGAAAATTCTAAAAAAAAAGCATGTATAAGTTATTGTACTAGGACTTGAATCAATATAAATTTTAAATATAAAATATGTGGATACCCAACCAATCATTCACAAAGTATTATATTTAATTTTTTTAGGAAAGACATTATTCTTTCTTGAAAGATAGATAAGAACCAAAAACCTACTTTAAAAAACTTAAAATGCAAAGGTTCTACCATACAATATAACTGATTTCATATAATATAATTTATGAACTCCATTAACAAATAAAAAATAATGGAAAGGTCTTGGGCATTAAAATTCTAATCCATTGGATAGTTTTCTTTTCTAAATTTTTTTTTGAAGTAACATCTCTATTTAGTTTGTGGTGGTCACAATATACTTAAGATCTAGAGCCAAAAATGCTTGCATCCGAGCACTTGAAAATTCACAATAATATAAAAGATTTACTCAAAAAATCAATAAAATTCTCCTTCTTAAGGGACACATGTTCTTTTCATTACAAGTGTCCTTCCAAACTATCACCTATGCCTTTAAATCCATCATTGAAATGCTACCAAATAAATGTCACCTAACATAATTACAATGTTACCAAACGTAGTCTAGTTCTTGGGTTGGCATTGATGTTCAATGTCAACCTAAGAATAAGATTAATGACTATAGAGCATTGTAAAAGGCTTTTGGTCTACCTTATAATTTGCCAAAAAAATTGTAACAGTTTAATTTATGAATAAAATGTTGATATCTTGCAATCACAATTTTAGCACCAATCAACAAGGCCTCATTCACATAGTGCTTTAACCTCCAAATGGAAAATATTCCTTTAAAAGAACATTAATCATAAGAAGAGAGTCCCCTTCAATAATAAGATTTTCAATTCCATGGGAAGTCGCTAGCACCATACTTGCTACAAGTACTTCTCATTTAGCTTCATTATTTATTCTAATAGCCAAGAAGAGAGACCCACCATACAAAAAGCATATGTCCTAGCTTCTGAGCACTAAACCTACTCCAACATTGCTTGGATTACCCCTAGAAGCCCCATCAAAGTTCATTTTCATAAAATTCTTAGGGGTTCCCAATATTTCTCTCACCATTCAAATTAAGATTATTTTGAATCTCATTATGCCATTCAATAGTATAATCTCTTAACTATTGAACTAGTGAAATATCTTAGGAATGTTAATGCTCATTGTGATGTGGTTTTCCCTACATTCACACAATGTTTCTCTAGCTTAAAAAAAAATAGAGTTCTTTGAGAACTTGGCTTTCTTTTTCTCAAAGCAAGTAAAAAATGTTCACTTATTCAATGTCATCGTGTGATCCCACTTTGAAAAGTGGGACATTGAAATCAACATTTTTAACCAAATTTTCACTTTATGACACCTATAACAACTAAACCGTTAAGAATTTGAAGATGATGTGAACTAGTGATTTTTGAGATTTCATGTGTAGATTCCAAATATATATTTTTTTAATTTAAAAAAATAATTTGTGAAAATTTTTACGTAACTTTTAATAACTTGTTTTTTACAGTTAACAATATTTTTAAAATGTGATGTTTATACGGTCATATAGAATTTTTTTATAGAAATGATAAAATTATTAATTTTTAAATATAGATTGTCACACCAATATCTAGTGCATAGATTTTTTTCATAATTTTTTGTTGCATATTTTATTTTTTTTTAATTTTTGAAGTGAGATTAATTCTAATTTAGACATAGGTTTATACCATATAGCATAACTTTTTATGTATATATCTAAATTATTACTTTTTGGTTGAAACAAGGACATCAATACCTAGTGCACAAATATTTTTCACAAAAAAATCTCTATTTTACTATTCTTCCATATGTGTGGAACAAAGACCTTGATGTTCGATGAAAAACTATGTTCACTATAAAATAGAATACAAATATAATAATAAAATTAAATATATTTGAAATTATACTTTTTGGAAAGCTTACTTTGAGGGCTAAGATCCTATAAATTATCTTGTCATGTTGATTCCATCTGCTAGTCCAACCTGAGGTTTGAAATAGAAAATTTTGAGTAAAATATGAGGACTAAGGTGGAAATGTCATTTCTAGGATTTTCATTCGAAGGACCTTCAAATGAAGGTACCTTCATTTGAAGCTATCCAAGGACCTTCAAATGAAGGTCCACAAGAAAAAAATCCATAAAAGGAATAAAAGGGACCTTCGTTCAAAGGTCCCATTTTATTCCTTTTATGGAAATTACCTTCGTTTGAAAGTTATTTCCATGAAAACCTTTGAACAAAGGGTTTGAAGGTCCCTTTTTATTCCTTTTATGGAAATTACCTTCATTTGAAGGTCCTTTCCATGAAAACCTTTGAACAAAGGTTCACCTTCATTCGAAGGTGATTTTTGACTCACCTTCGAATGAAGGTGTTTGACAATTTTTATCTTTCAAACCTATGCCAAATTCTAATGTCTCGTGCAAGTGGGACTCACTATTGTGGGTTCACCCCATCTTCGTCTACTCACTACTCTTAATACATCCCTACTCTATGAAAACTAGTCTAAGCATATCACCCTCACTCTTACACTAAATTAGACCATGGAAATTGAGGACACATGATTATTATCATGGTCCTCATTACCATCAACATTTTATTAGTAATCAATTATATTGAACTAATTTTGGTGGTTTCATCATTGCTACCACACTTAACATTTACTTTGTTGACCAAGTGGTGCATGAATTTTGTATGCCTATTGTTTTATACTAAAGTGGCACAAATGGCCAACCATTACTTATGCCATTGCATACATTGCATGCACCAAGGGATGGATTCCAAATAGATTTCATGGGTTACTATGGTGTTTTGTGAACTTGGGGGTCTACTAGATATGTTATATTTTCATCCTTATGTGTTATGTGGTTTGTATGGTTATAAATGACACCTTTATGTCATTTTAACATATTTTCCATATTATTTATGCAAATGTTTTCCATAGAACATTATTTTGTGTATAGGTCTTTCTAGAACTAATGAGAAATATTTTCCATTCTTTTGTACCTATTAAATTTACAACTTATTATTGTATTTTCCATTCTTTTAGAGAGCAAGAGAGGTGGGTTTGGTTTGAAATCTTGTTTCCCTTGCTTTAATTTTTTCATACTACTAAGCAATATTGTAGCAAGATTTTCTAATCTTTCTTGCATTCATTGCAAATACTCTTAGTTTTTCTCACCCTTAGGGTGGCTAGCTCTTTTAATCACACCCAAGCATTTCCCTTTTGTCATTGATATTGAAGCAGTAGGGACTAGAGTGAATAATGGTTCCTCCAAATAAACAACCTCGCAAGTTTGTCCCAAAGGTATTTCATGAGGTATGGATTATGCTAACCTTGTAGATGTTATTCTTCTGATTCTTGAATTTGATAATGCTTTTAAATAGCTATAGTATTTTTCTCCCTTTTTACTTTGTAGGCCACATACCATCTAAAAACATGCTTTGTAGCTAGGTTAACAAGACATGGGTTTTGCATGGGTTTAAGCTAGATGCTATCCATAACTTAACCAAAGGATTTTTTCTCTTTCACTTTGTGGAAGCTAACCATGTGCAAATGTAGTCCTCCACCATGGTCCCTACTACATTCACAATTATTTGTTAGTCGTTTCTCCCTAGACAAGGGATTTTGTTGTGTCTAACCAATAGGGTCTCAAAGTTTCTATTTGCATTAAGTTTCATAGGTTGCCTTTACCTTGTTGTCCATTCCTCGGATATAGTGCCTCCTTCTTAAAATACAGTTGCATTGATTCCAATAAGTTTTACTTGTCTCAAGCATATAATGATGAGTCTTTGTGGTGATAGATCTCTCCTAGGGCTTAAAGGAAACTCTTTATATATATATATATATATATATATATATATATATATATATATATATATATATATATATATATATATATATATATATATATATACTTCATATATATATATATATATATATATATATATATATATATATATATATATATATATACACTTCATGTGTAACATGTTCTTATATCAATTTTTGTGCAAATCATTTGATCATACAATCAGAGATTGTTTGTTAGCTAGCCATAAGCCTAAACTAGCTTCCAAACTAATTAATGATACATAGAAGAGTGAAGATAGCTAGACCAACATAGGAAGCTAAAAAAATGGTCACAATGGGCCCAACAAAGGCTCTTAGTCCAATGATGGTGAACCCAACAATGGTTTGGTTACCAAAGGCATGATATTAATAGGACCTTCTTGGCCACAAGCCAATGACAAAGCCAAGCAAGTAGCCATAGCTCAACCAAAGCCCACTCATCCTTTTGGAAAATATTTCAAAGTCATTAGTAGACATTGATACTTTAGAACTCCAATGGCTACAAGTATTTTATCTTTGGTGAAGTTGGTAGTTCAAACTACTTATTCACCAAAGGGAGGTAAATGTTCATGCAATCCTCCCTAAGAGGCAAAGGAAGGGGAATATGTTCCTAAAAATTGGAAAATGCACTTTGAAGCACTTTCTCCTAAAACCAAAGTCAATTTATACAAAACAACTTTTTTTATTGTAAGGGTTGGACTCTGAGGAAATGTCCTTAGACCCTCTTTCTTCATGAATTGGATCTCATGAAATGTTAGAGATCTAACAACACCCAAATGACAAATTAATTTTGCAATATGTTTTTTAAATATTTACCCCTTTAGAAATTATTTTTCTTCAATATATCAAGATTTTTGGGTTTATACTATCAGTTGTGTGTCATGTCATCTAGCTAGATAGTATTTACTTCAATAGTAATCATGAACAAGGTAAAGGTGGCATGGTAACTTTTTTTATGCCAAGTGGCAATCCCAATATGTTACTCATGGATATGATGCATCTAACAAGTATTTGTGGGTCCTCTTCAACATAGGTAATAGATCCTTAGGCTTTGTCAATAGTTATGCCTCAAAAGATGTATCTAAAAGGATGTTGCTATGGTAGCAGCGTGCATATGAACTACCATCAAGGCCCAGTGGGTCTTTAATTGTGACTTAATATGGTTGAGGTGGCATCTAATAAGTGAGTCCACATACCCATGAGATGGACAATAAGAAAATGGGAGATGTGGGATTTACATGCACAACAAATTAAGCCTTTATGGCTTCAATCTTGGCTACCAAAACACATCTACCATTTGGTACACATGGTCCAACTTGCATAGTGGTTTTGAAAGAATAATTAAGTGACTTGATCATGCTATGATGTTGGTGCAATTGTACTTCTCTTTTTCTAGTTTTTACCCACTTCTAGTGGAACCTCTATTAGATTGTGTTCTTTCTAATCACTCACTAATTTTATTTAAAATTGAATAGGGTCTTCAAATGCCAAAAGTTGAAAAGGCACAATTCTATTTGAACATGTCATTGCTCCATCATAATTCCATGTTGGCCAATGCTTGATGTGTTTGGAACTTGGTGCCACATATGAAATGGAATACTTAGCAGATTAGCTGGTGATTTGGCACCATCACCCATATTATCCATTTCTTGAAAAATTTTGGTTGCTAGCTAGCAAGGATACACTACGTACATGTCCTATGTGGTCATGCCCTCAAGGCTTAGTTAGCTAGAACCAATAAACTGAAAGCAACAAGTCTTAAATTCACAAACTCTTCCAAATTCAAGTGGCTAAGTAGCACTACATTGTGCAAATGGTTGATACCAATGTTGCCTACGGATCTTAGATCAAATCTATACATCACTACTTCAAAGTTGGTGATCAAGTTTCTAAAGAATTTTTTTAATCTCTATGGCTTAAAAACTCAACTCAAGAAATCATGTCCATCAAAGAAGTCAGACAATGTTTCTATGAGTTTCCTAATGTCTTGCATACCTTTGTCCAACAATATACCAAGGTCTTCCAATATAAAGCCTCTTCACCAAAAAGGGAAGATGTTCTCAAGACCTTTCTGAATGTGGGCTCTTGCCATCTTATCATATCTCAACTTGCATCTTGTGACAAACACCTATCCCAAGAGGAGCTCCACTTAATTACATTTGGCATGGCTAATGATAAAGCACTTGGTTGTGATGGTTTTCCTTGTGAATTCTACAAAATCTTTTGGGATGATATTGGCCATTATTTATATAAGGTCTATCTAAAAGCTTGTGATACAAGATCTCTAGGTTCTATGATCAACAAAGGAATATTTATCAAATTTATAATTAATGTTGGGTATCGTGAGCTGATTTGCAATTAGAGAGACCCATCCTCTACTAAATTTCTCCTATAAAATTATTGCCAAGGATTTAGCCAGGCGAATTAGACATCTCCTCTTTCTTGTGGTTTGACCTAAATAAACTAGGTTTATTCAAAACAAATATATTCTTAACAATGTCATTACAATTTGGGAATGTATGGAGTGAGCATGTAAATCAAATTACTAGGCTCTCTGAACACCAAAATTGACTTTGAGAAGGCCTATGATAGAACTATATGATAGAATTGAATGTCATTTCATATTATCCATGCTTACGGGCTCTTGGTTTTGGTTTGACTTTCATCTAGTCAGTCCAAATGCTTTATTTAGATGTTTCTATTTGCCTTACCATCAATGTTGTTGAATCTAAGCACTTCAACTTTTTTTGATCTATAAGGCAAGGTCAGGCCCTCTTGTGCCCTCCCTCAAAGGGATCTTCTTTCTACCATCTCATTGTGACAAATTAAAGGAATCTTCCTTATTGGAACTACTTCTCAACAATTGGTCAATGGGCATTTTGTGGATGATTCCAAGTCCTCATGTTCCTTGAAGATGAAGACAATGTTAAACAATCTTTCAACTGTCTTGACTCTTTCTATTTATCTTTAGGCTCTAGTATTAAATGGAATAAGGCATAATACTACAAGCAATGTTTCTCCCAGCCTCCTAGATGGATTCATTCCTTTCATTAGAAACCCATTGACCTTGGGGAAATTTTTAAGTTTCATGGCAATCCCTTTGTGTTTCAAGCTTGTCTATCTAAGTTGTGGCAATATGTGATTAACATAATTGAAAAATATTTCCTATTAGATTATAAGACACTTTTGTTAGTAGGTAAATTTCAAGTTTGTTCTGAAGTTCTTGTGTAGCTATGCATGTGTATTACTCTTCTTGTAGGGTTCCTTTCTTAGTCTCATATCACAAGCTTGACAGGCTTCTATGAGACTTTCTATGTACCAAATCAAACTACAATAAAGGTTCTCATTATGTTGCTTGGGACTTTTGTTTCCTACCAAGGGAGTTTGGTGGGCTAGGTCTTATTGATGTCAACAAACAAGGTATTTCTTTACATGTGCTAAGTGGATTGTCAAAGATTGTGTTGGAAATGAAGCCTTTTTTGTGAAATTGCATTGCTTTTGGTTCATTATATGGGTGACTAGTCTAGAATGGACTTAGTTTCCATTCCCTTGCAATCTCTCTTGTTCATATTAAAATCAATGGCACTTTTGTAGCCAAAAGTATTTTTCAATGAATAATCCATTGCAAAATCCATCAACCAACAATCTATATGGTGGTCTCCCATCGTCTTATTTCATGATAAGCCACTAGCAGTTAATCCTTGGATGTACTCCCTTAAGTTCTTTAGAAGGGGAATTAGGCATCTATAATATCTTTACTCTAGGGTTAATTCCACTTGGCTCTTTTTGCCTCAAGCTAAAGCTGAGTTTAGTTTAATTCATACTAGTCAAGAAATCCTCCAAATGATAATTGAAGTCATGCCTTCTCAAAAATTTCATAAAATACCTATGCACTTCAGTAAGCCTTGGTAGAAGGACTAGAAATGGTATGTTGATACTCCATTCTATAGAAACACTTCTAAGAAAAGATATAGGTGGCTTTTGCCTCATCTTCTCACTGTTCAAAAGTTAAATACTAGGTGGTCTCTTTAGTCTCTCAATTTTATCTAGGCTAAGCATTTTTAAATAGCGTAGGAAGTGATTATGGAGCCCGAAGTTGCCAATTTTGCCTAGTGTTTGCTTCACTAGGGCCTTCCTATTGGCACATGTTTTCTACATCTTGGCATATCTAATCCAATATGTCTTTTGTGTTGGCAATTTAAAACCATGCTAAATCTTTTTTGGTTTTGTGTTTAAGTGCAAAAAGCTTGGCAACGGATCCATGATTTTTCCACCCTTTTAGGCCTAAACCCTTTACTTGGCACATCTTAGTGATGGGGCCAAATATTCTATAGAGTTCTCCCAGTTATGGCATGTTTTCGTATTAGAATTTTTTTTTAGTATCTCCCAAAAATAGGAATTTTACAATTTTACTAATTTTGTTGTGGATACTAACTTTGCTATTCACTCCAAATTGCTAGTTATTTCTAATGTGATCATACAAATTCAAGTCTAAGCCAAAGAAGTGGTGTTAGAGATCTAGCATCTCCAAACCTTGCTTGAACATTGAGGGAGTGCCTGTTACATTATGGTTAGGGTTCTATTTTCTCTATCATCTTGTGTCAAATCCCCCATCAAGACCCATGGCATGGCCACTTTGTACTATCCTCATAGGCACATGAAAGGCTTCATTCCTCTATCACTATTGTTTCCTAGGTAAAATTTTGGTTTGATCCCACCGCTACCTATAGACCATTTGGCTACTAGGGTGGATGGTCACAATATCTGTATCACTCTCCTACATCCTCTCAATGGTGTGAGTGCCCCCCTACAAACTAGGGGAAATTTCTTCATTTGTCTCTTGTTATATCTCTGTTGAGGACTATACAAAACCAATTGCATGATTATCTCAAGGAAGGAGAAAATGTTGTATTGGCTAGGAATCCATGGATGATGGAAAGGATTACTAAGTGGAGGGTAGGATAATCTTGATTGGAAAGAACCCACCCCAACACTTGAGTTGCCCTTACTACTTAATTGTAATGGTCTTTTAATATATTTTTATTGAATTGGTGACTTGATAGTTGTTTGCTTGGTAGGGGGCATGTTCTCATTGTGTCATGTGATTGTTTTCATTTTTTGGGCCACATGTTTTTGTTGTTTCCTAACTTTATTGGTTTAGCTTTGGAGTATGATTCCATCTCACCCATATTTTTTTAGATCATGACCATATATATTAACTAATAACTTTAAGATATAATCTTTTATTAAAAATATCTTTTGATAATTAATGTAACCACATTATTTTAAAAAATAAAAGGACTAAATTTTACTTTAAAATGTATTAGGATGATAATTTTGATTTTTAAATTCAAATGATTCCTAAAATTTATTAGAGTATTTATTTTTAAGACAACTATTCAAACTTTGTAAATAATTATATTTTAATTTAAAGTTTTCTATACTAATGCTTGGATATTTTCATATGTTAATATTTTAAATAAATAATATTTTCAGATGTAATTATGTTTTAATTCATTTTTTACTCTAGCATCTTGGACCTTTACCTTCTAAACCTTCTTATGCTACTTTATAATTATAAATATAATGTAATGGCATAATACTATTCTATAGTGGGCATGTTGAAATAAATATGTTTGTAATTGCTATTAATAGTATTATATCTTATAAACAAGATAAATGGAAATATGTCATATATTGTTCTAATTTTCATAATTGATTTTATTTTTAAGATTAGTTGTATATAAATTTTGTGAAATGCTAGAGAACTCAAATTTAGTAAAGTTTTTACGATATAAATAGTTTTTGATAAATTCATGAATTTAAACAATATTAAAATAGTATATATGTAGAAATGTTATACCAAAAAATATGGTCATTTGTAGTGTAATAGTGCAATGATGGGCATTTTATGAGAGTGTGACCTAAGTTAAAACCCTCATAAAAATAATGTGTCATAATTCTAAGTATAAGAGAGTATTTTTGGACATTATATATGTTTATCAAATCTCTTAGATAATTTCTTCTAATAAAATCAAAACTTCCTTTATCAACATAATATGACTTGTGACTATGCTAGAAATATAGCAAGTGACATTCAAATATCATCCATGTTTAGTAGCTGTCACTTATCATCATGGAAGAGAAAATGATGCCAGGTCTCAGATAAGGCCATCATCTTTATTACATTGCTTGTATTATGGCATGAACATTAACTTTATCAAAACAAATTGCCATGAACATTAACTTTATCAAAACAAATATGATATTTAGTATTAAATGTAATGATTCTAATTATTTAGTGTGTTCATTATTAATTTGTAAGGCTAATTAAACTTAGTTTTGGAATGAACCTTAATGTTATCAAACTAAATAGGATGTTTAGTGTTATGTGTTCATGTCCTATAACACCAATCTATTAGTACACTCCTCATTATCATCTTATTATCATTATATATGTTCTTTAAGTTTAGTGCACACAAACTTAGTTATTTGTCTATTGTATTTAATGTGTAAAAGGGCAAGGGAGTTCACACCCTCCTCCACGTTGAAGAGTACATTGTAAATATGAATGTGATATTTTTCTTTTGCAAATATGATTTTTTTCTATAACTAATAATTTTAAGTGAATGAGAGTTTAAGGAGTGAAATTTTTAGGCAAATTAGTAGGTTGTAATTGTATTATTCATTTTGTTGAAAGAATTTCAAAATTCTTGAAAGATGGATTTTTTTTTGGTAGTTTTTATATGATACAAAGAAATAGGGATATATAATTATGGTATCAAGCACAATTGTCTTTTGAGAAGGTCATAGTTGGTTTTTTTATAAAGATGGTTATAAATTATGTATCTTTATAAAATTTTAAAATGTGGTCAAACACCAATACATTGCACCATGTTGAAGATGGAACATAACCTTTCTTAAATTTTGAAAAGAAGGAAAAAAAATATTAAAAAGACTTAACTAATACCAAATCACTATGATGTAGGAGCATCCAGTGGTGTAAGAGCAATCTTGCATCACCCCAAAAAAGATGTGTTTCAAATTGTTGATGTTCTTTCCATTTCTTTTCAAAATTTATGGTTCTAGTTCCATAATCGCTTGAATAATGATGTAGAACTTTCAATTTTTCCAAACTACTAAAAATAACAACCTGCTATTTTTAGAAAGTTTACATTTGGGCACGGAATGAAGTGGAAATTTACAGGAAGCTTCATAACTAAAAAATAAGACTTTTGGTGAAGGAATCATGCAAAGATCATTTGCGAGCTGAAAGATATTAAAGTTTTCATTTCCTAAAAAATACCTGAAAATTATTCAAACTCAGGTTTGAGGCACTAAACGGCCCTGTACGGGCCCGAAAATGACTAGAACCAACAGAGCTGGTTCTTAGTGAGTAGAGCACTCCGCCATCTTTCTGATGCATAAAACGGTTCGTCAATCAGACACCCGGATCAAAAGTTATGGCTCTTGAAAGTTGACCTATTTTTGGAGGGAGATGCAAATTTCAAAATTAAGTTGTTGGCTGCCAAAAAGGCTATTAATAACCATTTTTAGAAACCCTGGGTAGTAGTAGAGATAAGGGGGCAAGTGTAGAGTCAAGAATAGGTGGAAAAATAGAAATCCTAACGGGTTTGGGTTACAGAAGTTAGAAAATTCCAGAGCCTGGTGAGCTGTAGCTATAGAGTGTTGCAGCCTGTGGAGGATTGATTCCTCTAATTGTAATTGAGCTTCTATAATGTAATGAGTTGCCCAGATCAATAAAAAAATATTCTATTTTCTGTGTTCCATTTTTGTTGTGTGTTTTATGACTTACCTCCTTCATCAAGTGGTATCAGAGCAAGGGTTCCTAAGTGTGTAGACAGATTGCTGACTATGAGGCAGTTTGCACCAGGACCTAAGGTTATGGGTTTGCTGCAGAGATCAAGATGCCTCCATGAAGAAACTGTGGTGGGAGGAATGCTTTGACGGAAGAGGGTTTTAGAGCCCTGCAAAGACAAATCGATGCATTGCAAGAGGAGCTGTGAAGAGGGTTCGAGCCAAGAAAGAGAGAGGAAAGCGAAGATGAAGCTAAAGAAGAGCTATCTGAGGAAGAACAAGAAGATGTGGGAGATCCTGCAGAAGTTAGCTTGTTGAGGGCCATTTCAAAGATCGGAAAGAGGCCCAGGATCGAAGTTTCTACATATTCTAGAGATTTGAATCCGGAATAGCTTATTGACTGGATCAATAACATGGAGGAGTATTTCAAGTATGAAGATGTGGAGGACCTAGATCAGGTCAAGTTTGCAAAAACAAAGTTGAAAGGCCACGCCAGTATTTGGTGGAAGGAGGTCCAATTAGAGAGGAATAGAAGAGGAAAAGGAAAGATCACCAGATGGGATCAGATGGTGGAGAAATTGAAGAAGAAATTCATTCTCGTGGACTATGAGATGGAGCTATTAAAGAAGCTGCAAAGACTGAAGCAAGGTAACAAGTCTGTTAAGGAGTATACAGAAGAATTTTATAAAACTATTATTAGGATAGGTCATGCAGAGCCCAACAAGGAGAAGGTAGCCCATTACATTAATGGGTTGAGGCTGAGTATTCAAGAGGAGCTGAGCCTGATCAGAATGACCACCATAGAAGATGTGTACCAATTTTCCCTAAAGGTGGAAGAGAAGCTAAATAAAAGATTTGATAGCAAGCAAAGGGGAAGAGGTCAAGGTGGAAGGACTGGTGGAAGACCCTATGGAGGCCGTAATAAAGATCAAAAGAAAAGTGAAGAAGCTAGCACCAGTCGAAATCAGAGAGGGGATAACGCCTACCACCCTCGTGACCAATATAATGGTGAGCAAAGAGGAAGAGGAAGAGGCCAACCTGGGCAAGGACCCAGAAGAGGAGGTTTCAGAGGAACTTGTTTTCAATGTGGACAAGAAGGGCATCGAGCATATGAGTGTTTGCAACATCAAGGAAGGACAAATAGAAGACCTAAAGGTAATGCATGAGTTGTACATGTAGATGAAGATGCACAGTCTGAGCATTCTGAAGATGCTGAAAGGGGAGAAACCCTAGTTGTCAAAAGAACTTTGTTGAATGAGGAGAAAGAACCCAATCAGAGGAAGAGTTTATTCCGCACAAGGTGCAAATATGAAGGTAAGTGTTGTGATATTATTATTGACAGTAGAAGCACTGACAATCTTATTTTAGAGGAGATGGTTGACAAGTTGAAGTTAACAAGAAAAAAGCATCCACATCCATATCGGATTGCATAGTTGCAAAAGGACCACATAGCTTTGGTCAATGAGCAGTGTTTAGTGAAGTTCAAGATTGGGGACTACCATGATGAGGTGTTGTGTGATATCATACCGATGGATGCATGCCATATGTTGTTGGGGAGGCCATGGCAGTATGATAGGAGCATTGTCCACGATGGCTATGCAAACACATATTCCCTAACAAAGGATGGAGTTCATCATAAGTTGAAGCCCTTGAAGGAGGTGGAAGAAAAGGTATGTAGTACTGCCAGAATTTGCTTGGTAGATGGCAAGAAATTTTTGGAGGGTATGAAGCATGAGTGTCATTGCTTTGCATTGATTTCTAAGATTAGTCAAGAGAAATGTGAAGATGTACCGGCAGAAGTTTCAGATATGTTGGAAGAATTTTAGGACATTATCTCTGATAATGTACTAGAAGGTTTACCACCAGTGAGGAAGATAAGTCATCAAATAGATTTGATACCAGGAGCTAGTTTGCCAAATAAGGCAACCCACAAAATGACTCTAGCATAGAATGAAGAGATGAATAGACAAGTTCACGAGTTGTTAAGGAAGAGACTGATAAGGGAGAGCCTGAGTCCATGTGCGGTACCTGCAGTACTAGCACCAAAGAAAAATGGAGAGTGGAGAATGTGTACAGATTCTTGAGCCATAAATAAGATCACGATCAAGTACAGGTTTCCATTGCCAAGAATGGATGACATAATGGATTGTTTGAGTGGAGCCAAGAATTTCACGAAGATTGACCTGAAGAGTGGGTATCATTATATCTGAATCAAAAAAGGAGATGAATAGAAGACAACATTCAAAACAAAGGAGGGTTTGTATGAGTGGTTAGTCATGCCATTTGGGCTAACCAATGCACCGAGCACATTCAATGCAGCTCATGAACGAGGTACTAAAAGAATTTTTGGGAAGTTTTGTTATTGTTTATTTGGATGATATTTTAATTTTTAGTAAGACTTGGGATGAGCATCTGATGCATATCAAAAGAGTTTTAGAGAAGCTGAAGGAGGAGAAGTTGTTGATTAATCTAAAGAAATGTAGTTTTGCAAAGAAGGAGTTGGTATACCTGGGATTTGTTGTCTCAGAGGAAAGTCTTAAGATGGACCCAGAAAAAGTAAGGACTATCATTAAATGGCCTATTCCAAGGAGTGCAACAGAGGTATGATCTTTTCATGGTTTAGCAAGTTTTTATAGAAAGTTTATCAGGAATTTTAGTAGCATTTGTGCACCCCTAACTGAGATAATGAGAGGGGATAGAAAAGAGTTTAGATGGAGTAAAGGAGCAGATAAAAGCTTTGATATATTGAAGCAGAAAGTCACAAAGCAACCTATTTTGGCACTTCTAGATTTCAATAAAGTATTTCAGGTAGATTGTGATGCTAGTGGTAGTGCTATAGGAGTTGTTTTGAGTCAAGAAGGTGAGCCCATTGCCTATTTTAGTGAGAAGCTTAATGATGCCAAGAAAAAATATTTTGTTTATGATTAGGAGTTTTATGCAATAGTTCAGGCTTTGAAGAAATGGAGACATTATTTGTTGCCAAAGGAGTTTGTTTTATATACTGATCATCAGACTTTGCAATATTTTAATAGTCAAGGAAAGTTGAACCAGAGGCACTTAAAATGGGTTGAGTTTTTGTAGAGCTATACTTTTGTTTTGAAGCACAGGAGTGGGAAGTCCAATAGAGTTGCAGATGCCTTGAGCAAAAGGCAAAATTTGTTGACAGAAATGAAGATAGAGGTTGTTGGGCTTGATGAGCTCAAAAGTTTGTATCCTAAAGATCTAGATTTTGTAGAGGCCTGAAAAGCTTGTTTGGATCCTGTTACTTTGGACAGGACAAAATGGTTGGATTTTATAATCCAAGATGGCATGTTGTTTAGAGGAAGCCAGTTGTGCATTCCAAGGAGTTCCATGAGAGAGAACTTGATTAAAAAGAAGCATAGTGGAGGATTCGCTGGACACTTTGGCCAAAATAAGACCATTGCTATTGTTAGTAAAAATTATTATTGGCCACAGTTACAATAGGATGTGAGGAAATTTGTGCAGAGTTGCAAAGTGTGTCAGATGGTAAAAGGAACAAGTCAGAATATAGGGCTATATCAGCCATTACCTGTACCAGAGAAGCCATGGGATGATATCAGTATGGATTTTGTTCTTGGTTTACCAAGGACACAGAGAGGACATAATTCCATTTTTGTGGTGGACAGATTCTCAAAGATGACATATTTTATTCCTTGCAAGAAGACTAATGATGCTATTCATATTGTAGAGTTATTTTTTAGGGAGGTGGTGAGATTACATGGTCTACCAAAGAGCATAGTTTTAGATCGAGATACCAAGTTTGTTGGTTATTTTTGGAGGACATTGTGGAAGAAGTTGAAGACAGATTTGAAGTTCAGTTCTGTACACTATCCACAGACTAATGGATAGACCGAAGTGGTGACTAAGAGTTTGGGTAATTTGCTACGATGCTTAGTAGGAGATAAGCCCAAGGGATGGGATTTGATTTTACCACAGATAGAATTTACTTACAATAATTCTGTCAATAGGAGTACTTGTAAATCACCATTCCAGATTGTATATGGCAATAGCCCAAGAAATGCTTCTGAGTTAAGGAAGCTGGACAAAGGAGAAAAAACAAGTGCTGAGTGGTGCAGGAGCACCTACCTGACAGCTGGTCTGGATAAGGCAGTTAGTAGTTTAGGTCCAGTTTATGTTTCCAAGAAGGTCTGTTAGACCAAATGCATGTAATAAGGTCATGCTGATCGTGATAAGATCATGCTGACCAGGCTTTTGCTATTTTTAGCTAGTTAGTTATAACAGCTGTCATGATGTATGTTCGGTGGGATCTCCCAGCCGCTTGGAGAGTTCCCAGCCGCTTGGAGTCGGGTCAGTAGTACTCGTAGGAAAGTCTTTATAAGCATGAGATCGGTTGATATTGGATACATAGACAGATATCATCGATCGAGCTAGGTTGCAGAGAGCGAGACTGAGAGAGAGATTGATCATATTGTATTGCATCTTTCAAATCAATAAAGATCCTGCTTTTGGTTTCCTGTTTGATCCCCTTTCTGTAATCGGTTTGCTGGTTTGGATGGTTTCATGGATTTGCTGATCCATTCCACCGGTTGATCCGTCTGATCGGTGGAATGGTAATGTACAGTAGGTTAGGAGGTAGTTTGTGTTTTCTGTTTGTTCGCACGCAGGTGTGCAGGATCGCGGTCGACAGATGTTGAGAAGCCTAGCATCCTCATGTGCTAGGTCAAGTTGATAAGTTCGAGTTGGAAGATCACCCTAAGACTGGATCGAGTCATCCCTGGAGGATCGGCGAAGTGAAATTTTGCTAAGGCTGGAAATTGGTCAAGACGGCATCATCAGGACATTTCTGCAAATATCCTACAGTCGGGTTAGACATCGTCATCCGGATAAGTGGAGGAGGGCATGATGTTGTCGATTGCATGAAGTGCAAGTGCGTCGGGGTGATCATCATCCGAAGGAGCCGAGGTGAAGCGTATCGGCATCAGGATCATCATATCGGAAGTGCCAAACATCCGCATATTGCGAGTAGATGCGGAAGAGAAAGTTCGGGTTTTTTTTGGCTAAGTGTTGAAGAAGTCATCAGGATATTAGGTGACGTCATCGTCATCAGGATATGACGTCATCGTCATCAGGATATTGAGATATCCCCTTATACGAGTTTATACTGCCGTCGTTAAGTGCTAAGGTATCAGCGGAAGTCCGTGGCAGGAAGTTGTGTTAACATCATCAGGAGGTTTCGAAGAGAACCGGATAAAGTAGATCATGATGCTGTTGCTTGTGTCGTCGGCTAGCGGAGCATCGAAGGTAAGTTGCTGAAGGTGGTCGTCATCAGGATATTTGAACAACCGGATATTTGGATATCCTGCTGACGAAGACAGTGTTGAAGGTCATGATGATGACGATGGAGTTCGGTGCCCGATGAACAGTGCAACCGGAGGATGTTTGCGCCCGCTGAACATCATGATGATGATGTTAGGAGGAAAGCGGAGAAGGTGAATAGTAGTCGGCAGGAAGACAATTGCGATCGTCCGAAATATGATGATGCTGACTGTGTAACGCGAAATATGATGATGCTGTTGGTAGTTTTAGGGAATATGATGATGATGGCGAAGATGATGATGATGAGGTTGGTCTGCAGACATTCATGCTATATGCGAAGGTTATAGTGTGGATGCCTCTGCATCATAGTGGTATCAGAGCTCAGCAAAAGGTTTGGGCTGTTGTGTGTTGATTCTGTCACCGAAAGGGCAGAGGTAGAGTTGATTGTGTTGTGTTGATTGAGAGGTTGACAAAATGCCTCCAAAAGGTAATGGTACTGCAAGGGAACTGCAGGAGATGAAGGAAAAACATGCTAGAGAGATGAGGAAGATGAAGGAGCTGGCTGAAGCACTTCAAGCCAGGCTGACAGCCCTGGAAAAGAACAAAAAGAGGGAAGTGGAAGACAGTGAGTCTGAAGAAGATGAAGATACTGTTGAAGAGTATGAAGAGGTAGCTGAAGATCTGGATGCTGAAGACCAGAGATTGGCAAAACTGTTAAAGGCAGTGCAGAGTGAAAAACCTAAGGTAAAGGTTGATGTTTCCAAGTATACTGGAAGCTTGAATGAAGATGAGTTGTTAGATTGGATTGCTGCACTGGATAATCACTTTGAATGTGAAGATGTTGCTGAGGATCAGAAGGTAAAGATTGCAAAGACCAAGTTAGGAGGTCATGCTTTGGTATGGTGGGATTATGTACAATCTGAGAGAAGGAAACAAGGGAAGTCTAAGATCACTTCATGGGATAAGATGGTAGCAAGAATAAAAGGTAAATTCTTGCCAAGGGATTATGAAATCCAGATGTTTAAGAAGCTGCAATTTTTAAAGCAGAAAGACAGGGATGTGAAAGCATATACTGAGGAATTTTATCTGTTAAGTATGAGATCTGGTCATCATGAGAATGAGGTAGAAAAGGTGGCTAGGTACTTGGCTGGTTTGAGGTTTAACATACAGGATGAGTTAGTGTTAGCTAACCCTAAGAATGTGGAAGATTGTTATCAAATGGCAATCAGGATTGAAGAAAAAATGAATAGAGGACATGAGAAGTCCATGAGAGGAAGAGGAAACAATAGGGGAAGAGGAACAGCCCCTGCACAAAAGCAAATCAATGAGGGTCAAGAAGACACTGGTAAAGGACAGGGACAGTCTGATTTCAGAGGTGGATGGAAAGGCAATAGAGGAAGATTTGGAGGTGGTAGAGGTTCTACTACATTTTCAGGAAAATGTTACACCTGTGGAGAGTTTGGTCATCCATCTTTCAAATGTCCAGAAAACAAAGGTTCATCATCCAGAAATGATAGAACAAGTGACAAGAGAGTACAACTTGTACAAGAAGAGAAAGTAGAAGAAAGTGCACAGAGTTCAAACAAAGGTCCTGAGAATTATGGATATCCAGAGAGTGGAGAATCATTGATGTTAAGGAGAATTAGTTTGCAGGCATCAAAGGATCTGATGCAAAGAAGAGCTCTTTTCAAAACCACATGCAAGAGTAAAGGTAAGGTATGTAAGGTTGTCATTGATACTGGTTCAACAGACAACATGGTATCTCAGGAAATGGTGGATAAACTGAAGTTGGAAAGGATTCCACATCCACACCCTTACAAGACATCTTGGGTGAGTGATAGTCAATCACTTTTTGTCTCTGAACAGGCATATGTGGATTTCCAGATTGGACCCTATCATGATAGAATTTTGTGTGACATATTGCCTATGGAATGTTGTCACCTACTGCTAGGTAGACCATGGCAATTTGACAGAAGAGTACTGTATGATGGGTATGCTAATACCTACACCATCAAGAAGGATGGGAAGATTATTAAGTTGATGCCATTGCAGGCAAAAGCTGCAGTACAGAAGGCAGCCCAAATCATTTTAATGGGAAAGAAGGAATTTGTGCAGATGCCTAGAGGAGCAGGCATGAAGGCAGTTCAGGATACTGCAGGGAAAGGAGTTGTTACAGACAACAAGCTGAAGAAAGTTTCAGTTGTGACTGACAGAGGTCAGCAGCAGATGCAGAAACAGGGGTGTAAACAGCAACCAGTTGAGAGGAATGACAAGGATGTTGTCATAGTTGGGACTATTGCTTGTCCTATGAAGATTGACAGGAAGATACAGTTGAACACCACAGAGGCAGTTCAGAAAGAGGTTCTGGTCAGACAATCTGACAAACACAAGGTATGTGAGAAAAAGGCCTACATCCATAGGCATGAGGATTCACTTGCCAGAAAGCAAGTTACAGTGCAGAAGTCTTGGAAAAGCCAAGAGTCAGCAGCAGATAAAGCTGGAGCAGGTCAGACTATTGACAAAGCAAAGTGTAAAGGTGGAGGACTTCCACATGCTAAACTCATGGGACATGAGTTCTTTTCTTTTGGGGAGTATGGTGCAGGAGCACCTACCTGACAGCTGGTCTGGATAAGGCAGTTAGTAGTTTAGGTCCAGTTTATGTTTCCAAGAAGGTCTGTTAGACCAAATGCATGTAATAAGGTCATGCTGATCATGATAAGATCATGCTGACCAGGCTTTTGCTATTTTTAGCTAGTTAGTTATAACAGCTGTCATGATGTATGTTCGGTGGGATCTCCCAGCCGCTTGGAGAGTTCCCAGCCGCTTGGAGTCGGGTCAGTAGTACTCGTAGGAAAGTCTTTATAAGCATGAGATCGGTTGATATTAGATACATAGACAGATATCATCGATCGAGCTAGGTTGCAGAGAGCGAGACTGAGAGAGAGATTGATCATATTGTATTGCATCTTTCAAATCAATAAAGATCCTGCTTTTGGTTTCCTATTTGATCCCCTTTCTGTAATCGGTTTGCTGGTTTGGGTGGTTTCATGGATTTGCTGATCCATTCCACCGGTTGATCCGTCTGATCGGTGGAATGGTAATGTACAGTAGGTTAGGAGGTAGTTTGTGTTTTCTGTTTGTTCGCATGCAGGTGTGCAGGATCACGGTCGACAGATGTTGAGAAGCCTAGCATCCTCATGTGCTAGGTCAAGTTGATAAGTTCGAGTTGGAAGATCACCCTAAGACTGGATCGGGTCATCCCTGGAGGATCGGCGAAGTGAAATTTCGCTAAGGTTGGAAATTGGTCAAGACGGCATCATCAGGACATTTCTGCAAATATCCTGCAGTCGGGTTAGACATCGTCATCCGGATAAGTGGAGGAGGGCATGATGTTGTCGATTGCATGAAGTGCAAGTGCGTCGGGGTGATCATCATCTGGAGGAGCCGAGGTGAAGCGTATCGGCATCAGGATCATCATATCGGAAGTGCCAAACATCCGCATATCGCGAGTAGATGCGGAAGAGAAAGTTCGGGTTTTTTTGGCTAAGTGTTGAAGAAGTCATCAGGATATTGGGTGACGTCATCGTCATCAGGATATGACGTCATCGTCATCAGGATATTGAGATATCCCCTTATACGAGTTTATACTGCCGTCGTTAAGTGCTAAGGTATCGGCGGAAGTCCATGGCAGGAAGTTGTGTTAACATCATCAGGAGGTTTCGAAGAGAACCGGATAAAGTAGATCATGATGCTGTTGCTTGTGTCGTCGGCTAGCGGAGCATCGAAGGTAAGCTGCTGAAGGTGGTCGTCATCAGGATATTTGAACAACCGGATATTTGGATATCCTGCTGACGAAGACAGTGTTGAAGGTCATGATGATGACGATGGAGTTCGGTGCCCGATGAACAGTGCAACCGGAGGATGTTTGCACCCGCTGAACATCATGATGATGATGTTAGGAGGAAAGCGGAGAAGGTGAATAGTAGTCGGCAGGAGGACAATTGCGATCGTCCGAAATATGATGATGCTGACTGTGTAACGCGAAATATGATGATGCTGTTGGTAGTTTTAGGGAATATGATGATGATGGCGAAGATGATGATGATGAGGTTGGTCTGCAGACATTCATGCTATATGCGAAGGTTATAGTGTGGATGCCTCTGCATCACTGAGGTTGAAGACTTCGCAGAACACATGAAAAATTTGCATGAAGTGGTGAAAAAGTACATTAATAAGATGAATATTCAGTACAAGGCTAAGACAAATCAGAAGAGGAGATATAAGGAGTTTCAGGTAGGAGATGAAGTCATGGTTCACTTGAGAAAAGAAAGGTTCGCAATTGGAACATACAATAAGTTGAAAATGAAGAAATTTGGACCATGCAGAATTTTAAAGAAACATGATTCAGGAAATGCATATGAGGTAGAGCTGCCGAGTGGGCTCAACATTTTCCCTGTTTTCAACATTGCTGATTTATTAGAATATCATGAAGGTGGAACAGATGATGGACCAACATAAGAACAGTGGAGTATGAAGAAGAAATTACTTTTGGATTTGACTGCGTGTATTCTTTTGTATCGACGTTTCGGGTCACACTCTGTGAACCATCATCAGGAAGAGGATTCTCTTCCTGATGATGGTTCACATAGTGTGACCCAAAACGTCGATACAAAAGAATACACGCAGTCAAATCCAAAAGCAATTTCTTCTTCATTCGATGGACTGTGGAAAGCTCATGCCTACAACAGTGGAGTATTCCAGCATCTATTTTAACAGAGGAGATAGAAGAGATCTTGGATAGCCATATGGGAAGAAGTACTTGGAACAGGGAATATGAAGAATACCTGGTGAAATGGAAAGGAAGGCATGTTGAAGATTCTTCTTGGTTGTCTAAGGCAGAGGTTGACCGTTTAGGTTTTCTTCACACAAACACTTGAGACGTGACATGGTCACTTCTCAAATTACCCTAAGTGTTTGATGCAGAAGCATCCAGTGGTGTAAAAGCAATCTTGCATCACCCAAAAAAAGATGTGTTTCAAAATTGTTGATGTTCTTTCCATTTCTTTTCAAAATTTATGGTTCTGGTTCCATAATCGCTTGAATAATGATGTAGAGCTTTTAGTTTTTCCAAACTACTAAAAATATCAACCTGCTATTTTTAGAAAGTTTGCATTTGGGCACAGAATGAAGTGAAAATTTACAGGAAGCTTCATAACTAAAAAATAAGACCTTTGGTGAAGGAATCACACAAAGATCATTTGCGAGCTGAAATATATTAAAGTTTCTATTTCTCGAAAAATGCCTAAAAAAATTTATTCAAACTCAGGTTTGAGGCACTAAACGGCCCCGTACGGGCCCGAAAATGGCCAGAATCGGTAGAGCAAGTTTTTAGCGCGTAGAGCACTCTGCGAGCTTTTTGACACATAAAATGGTTCATCAATCGAACACCCAGATCAAAAGTTATAGCTCCCGGAAGTTGACCTATTTTTGGAGGGAGATGCAAATTTCAAAATTAGATTGTTGGATGCCAAAAAGGCTATTAATAACCATTTTTGGAAACCTTGGGCAGTAGTAGAGATAAGGGGGCAAGTGTAGAGTCAAGAATAGGTGGGAAAACAAAAACCCTAGCGGGTTTGGGGTTACAGAAGTCAGAAGATTCTAGAGCCTGGTGAGGTGTCGCTGTAGAGTGTTGCAGCATGTGGAGGATTGATTCCTCTGATTGTAATTGAGATTCTGTAATGTAATGAGTTGCTTATATCGATAAAAAATATTTTATTTTCTGTGTTCCATTTCTATTGTTGTGTGTTTTATGACTTACCCCATTCATCACACTATCTAATAATCATTTAAATTGGAATAAACATTTTTTTTTCAAATTATCTAAATCTAATTAAACTAATCAAGTATAATGAATAATCAAATCAAAACTAGATAAATGACTATGAAACTGATAAAATTGAATCTAAGGTACATGAGGTGATTATCAATTTTTATGTAGTAATAGTTTGACTATATTGTTGACTAGTTGACACGCTATGATAGAGAATCATAATTAGGAGTTTGAATATAGAACAATGATTAAGGCACTCTACTTAAATATCATCCACTTCAATGGTCAAACAATCAATAGTGATTTCACACCTTTATTCACAACAAAAAGTGGTAAATATTTGTCCTATTTTTAGTGGCCAAAATTAACTTTTCACTGTTAAAGTGGATGATATTTAAGAACAGCCTAATTAAAGTGATGTGACATAACTATGGAGAGAGTGTTACTACTATAGAGAAGACTAACTTGTGTGACATGTTTTGAACATAGATACATCGTGCAAATTAATCTATCTGATGTGGCTTGCTTTTTTCTAATGTGTTCTTATAGATATACTTTCTAATGAAGATTTGGCTGGTCCAAGGCATAAAGGAGTATTTTGTGTATCTCATTGTGTTTGGATGAGGGTGGTTGTATTACTCTAATCCAATTTTCTTTACCAATTCTTGGGAAATTCATATTTTCTTGAGAGCATAAATCAAACAGTGCATCTACCTTAGTCGTTTTAAACTGGATTTTGATATAAAAGAACTCGTTAAATTCATCCAAGCTGTCGTTTCATCCACATCAGATCTACTTCCAATTTCTCTTCTACAATTGCTAATGTGGTCTTATTGGACTGTTTCTTTTGAGATGCACTCCCGTTACACTTTCCCGAAGTTCCCATTTGTTTGGATATCTATATCACAATGGTTGCAATGTTTCTTAGCATTATATTCACAAATAGAGGTAACACTTTTCTTACTTTTCCATTGTCTTTCTGTCTTGCTTGTGGATGAAACTTACTGACTTTAACAGAGCATTTGCCAATTGTTTCCTTCTTTTTATTCATCCCTACGTAATGGTCTTCAGCAAAAGCTTTATCAATAGTGTTGAGTTTGGCCTTAAGGAATTGTTTCCTTATGTTGCTAGAAAGATCTCCAAGGTACTTAACAACACTGCTGCACTCAGTAACCAATCTCATTTAGATTGCTTGCCTCCTGAATTAAGTGGCATACTCCTGCAAACTTTGTCCTAGACGCTGCATATAAAACTGCCACTTGATGTCACACTCTTCCTTTTTTATTATGGGACAAAACTCAAAGTTGATTAGCTTCTTAAATTCCTCCCGCTCAGTACCACTCTACTTAAGCATCATCTATTTTAATGGTCAAGCTGCATCAATAACAATTTTACATGCCATTCACAACAAAAAGTGGTAAATATTTGTCCTATTTTTATTGGCTAAAATTAACATCTGACTGTTGAAGTGGATGATGTTTAAGAATAGCCATTAAGTACAGGTGGTTGTTTCTTAAAAGTCAAAGAACATGCATAAATTTCTTACCAAGTGCTTGACTAAAAAGTTTGAGAGAAAAGAAATTTGATTTCTTCGCTTATGTTATGCAAGCTGAAATATACCTCAAGTTGTGACAGCCAATTGTTAAGTTTCTCTGCATCACCTATACCTTCATAAAGCATAATATCAACCTTTCTTCAGCTTTAAAAGGTGGCTGTGTTGGGCAATTATTTGTAATGTTTTGGGGCTGCTCCTTCCTTTGGTCCTTGGGTGTCTCTCCTCTCGCCTCATGAACCTTGGGCATCTCCAATGAAATCACAAGCATGCCAATGAGCATCTCCACTAACTTCTCCATCTTGTCAAGCTTCTTCATTGATTATTAGATGCTTACAACATTGCCTCCAGCTTAAAGAGTCTCATCATTGTAGCATTGAAACTCTTAGGATTGGCCATACTTGCTCAACTTGATGGTTCCACCTCCTTTTAAGGAAATGTCCTGAAATGGTAGTAAGTTGTCTTCACCTTTTGGCTCTACCAATTATTTGAATGAAATCAATTGCAACACTGCAACACCACAAACCACACAACCCAAGGAACAGTAGAAATATTTGATACCAATATGACCCATAATTAGCTAGGTTACACCAAGGCCTAACTTTTCTAAAACGATCCTAACCTAGTTCATAACTGAAAGCAACTGTTACATGCAAAGTTTAAATTAATTTGTTTATGCACATATATTCATAGAGCTGCCCATTGCAAACTTAAGTGAAGAAAACGATTATTTGAATTTGAATTATGGAAAAAAGAAACAACTACAGCAACATGTAAATAATCAATAAAAGACTTACCTTGGAGAAACCCAATTTAGGTAAAAATAACCAGCAAGTGGGGCTGTGCCTACTTTTCCTATCACCACCAAAATTCAACGTTACAAGGACACAAGGCTATTGTGGTTGATCACTCTACTTAAATATCATCCATTTCAATGGTCAAACAACTAATAGCAATTTTACACCTCATTCACAATAAAAAGTGGTAAATATTTGTCCTATTTTGATTGGCCAAAATTGACCTTTGACTGTTGAAGTGGATGATATTTAAGAACAGCCGTGGTTGATATTCAATGTCTACAACAACTTATGTGATTGTTCCACACTCAATTTAATATGCTCTCTGCCAATTCCCACTTCCTAAAACTTTCTAAAACTACTGATTTCTAGTTGCTCTTCGAGAATGCCAATTACAAGTTTTTGAATTTCAGTCATGTCTATTAACTTTGATGCAATGCTCGCAGATATGTAATGTTTGTTTTCTGGTTCCTGGCTGTTTCAGTGCTGGTCTTTTTGTTTTTTGCTGGTTGTTCTGTTTAGTTTGGTCTTGGGCTTCGGTTTGGGTGTTTCAGTCTCACCTCACGTAAGATTCGCTTGTAGCCTTAGTGGCAGCTTTTTGTAATGGGTCCGGGCCCTTCCCAGTGTTTTATCTTAATCAAAAACTTTGACACAATGCTCTGGGTCAATGAAAATTCAACTGATAGGAAACTGAACTAGTTTAGTCTCTTCTATGGTTGTTCTGCTTCCTTTCACAGTGACATATTCAGCTAGGGGTGAACATGTAGCCTGTCTGTAAATTACATGTTTGGCCATGGGTGAATTTGTAAGCTGTCTATAAGTGACATGTCTGGCCATGGACAAACCTATAACAAATGTGTAATTGTCAAATTTGGTCCTGGCTATATGTGTCACTTTATTATAGTTGATATAGAGACCGACCAAATATGTTGTGGAGTTCTCTTATCTTTTCCAATCACTCTGCATTGGTTTTCTGGGTCTCTGTCGTCAATTTATGTAGTTATCTCTGAGTTAGAAGCATATAACACCAAAGTTAAAGGCCGATTTTTTGCGGGTTAAAATCACGTTTTATTCAATAAAGCGGCCGAAACACGTTTTCGACGTTTCTGATGCCAATCAATCAAGAAAAATCGCCAAGATATCGTCCAGATCGTGATAAATCGCGTGTTTGACCGATTTTGAAGTTTTTTTTTGGGGTGATTTTTTCATTTTTGCAGAAACCCTAACCCTAACTTTTTTTCGGGATTTTTCTCGGCTGCTTACCTTTTTTCCGAAAACCTTAAATCTAACCCGATTTTTTCAGATTTCTTCCCGATTAAACCGCTTTTTTGTCTTCAAGGTGTCAAACTTTTGAAGCTAAGTATCAATCTTGTCATATATGAGTGTGTTAAAACGTATAGTGAAGGGTTTTACTTTTTTTTACAACTGATCCATTTGGGATCAGAAAAAGCAGAAAACAGGAGCAAAATGGACAGACATTAAGGCTATAGGTTGACTCTGCATTAACTCGTGAGTTTCTGAGGCTCAATAAAGAGTGATACAGTATGTAAGAAAAATAATCATAACGACATAAATATCCAATGACTTTAGAACAAGAATTCCACAAGCATTGAAGAATATGGAGTTACGATTTAAAAGCCGGGCTGGAAAGTTCCAAGTAGATTTGTGGAAGAATGTACAGAATCATAATTCTCTCTTTAGATCCCTTAAGATTAGAAATGGCATCCTAATTCTCAGCGATTTTACCCATCTTGCAAAAATGTGTAACACTATGGAGTATGCACCAGAGTCAAGAAGAGGAATTGAAATCATCTTTGATAATTTCATTTAAACATATGAAAGTATTGAAATGTGAACATAGCAAGAACAAGAAGCAGGTAGATGTAACAGTTAAAAGAGATTGAAATCTTTTCACTCTTCAACTTGATTGGACAATCATGTCTTGATACAAATCTCCTATTTTTCTGATCCCCAATAAAACATATTATTTCTAAAATCTTCATCCTCAACAATTATAGGTACCCATTATTTAGAAAGTGAGGTGGGGTGGGCTGACCGTTCATTGCATGTTCCAATTTCGATAAGGCATTGTGCATACTTTGTCTGACCTTTCTTACTTTTGACAAATAATCTGTGCTCTGCAATAATAATTTAAAATCATATATATAATAACCAGTTAAAAGTGATTTGATGAACCCTCATACTCTTGCGCAAAACAGTTTAGACTTACTAACAACCACACAGAAGAATCAACTGCAGGGTTCAACAGCAACAGCTCAGTAACAATGCTGGAATAGCGGAGTAACAATTGAATGCCTATGTTTAAGTGAAGGTTGAAGGGCTCAATGGATATATAAGACCAAGACAACTGATCCTGCTAGAGTTAGTAAAGCTTATTCTGAATTAAGCATGAAAATATACAATTTCAATCTTAAAGAGGATTTTTGAGAAGTAGAAATATATTGTTTGTGCCTGAGATTCTATATATCAAGTCACTAAAATCTTTTACTGTGAAAACATCAACGGAATGGCAGGGGACACCTAATGTCTCCGGGGTGTCTCACTATCCTAGAGATTGTAGGGAAAAAGAACCCTGATAAACTTGCACAATAGAAGTACGGCATATAAAATCTGAAACAAAAAACAGAATAATGGAAATCAAAGACAATATGCAATATTTTCACCTGAGAAAACCCTTACAGGTGAAAAATACAGTATAGTAAAAATATTCACTATTGCAAAAACTCAACCATTCTCCAACACAATAATGAATCTCTCTTACTTCACCCTTAAGCATGTGCAGATATAAATATGCACATCAAGAGCGATTTTACACATTGCATGAAAACATGTAAAAGATAAACATGAATGCTTTACAACATAAGCAAAAATAGAAAAAATCCAAAATAACACCCAAAAATTTTAGTATACATGAAAAGTATACAACACTTATCCAACAGAGATATTTGAGACATCCCTCAACCATCTTGGGGACTGTCAGACATCCCCCAGTGATCTGAAATTTTTTTAACCAAAAAAAACTAATCCACCGTACAAAGAGCAAATGTATGATTGCATAGACCTGTTGAAAGAAAGTGTAAAACTTTGGAATTACTGCATACAACGATAGAATAAAAATGTACAACTGTTGAATGACAGCATACAACTGTAAAATGAAAGTGTAATGACAACAAACATTTTTAACTCTTTTCATCAATGGGAAATTGTGTGACCGCATACAACTATGCAAGGAAAATTTACAGTTGTTGAATGACTACATACAACTATGGAATGGACACATACTCTGTTGAATGGCAGCACACAGTTGTTACCCTTTTCGTCAATGAGCAATTCTATGACTGCATACAGCTCTAGGAAAGCAGGCAATTATAAAATGAGAGTATACAGTAATAAGAAATGTCTGTTAGTCACTACACTTTCATTTATGATTTTGTATCCTTTGGACCTTTTGTTGTAATGAAAACATTGAAGTTTGAACAATAAAATCAGAAAATTTTATTTTTTTATTGTTGCTATAATGAACATGTTAATAGAATATTGAATTTCATACATTATATGAACATCTAAACTTGAATTTTGCCCCCCTGGACTGCCATCCCCGAAATATGTCCTGCTATCTCTTGCTGTCTCCATCCCTGAAACACCGTGGAACATAGTAATTAGCACATGCCAATGATAAACTATGAACAGTTATGATGGCAACTACACCAACTATGCCTATACTAGTAATCATAAAATACCAGAGAATCCCAACAATTCTTTTTCAAGGTTGTTATAAATGATTTGAAATACAGAAGTAGATTTATACTTGATTCAGTGTACAGATGAATTAAAAAAGAAGATTCATTGAGTACCACTTTAGCATTTGAAGTTAACTGTTGCCAGAGATAAATTTAAAAAATGTAGTCCTTATGAAAAGCTTCTTAGTGTCTTAATGCTTTTACTTACGAATTTTGTTGCAGATATCGTTACAATCAGTGTCAAGAACTTCAGAGTTGACGTCTAGTTCTAAAGGATATAGTTTGACTCAGAAAAATCAAGGCAGTTCAATGGATACAAGTGCATGTCTAATGCCTACAACTGCTTTGCCCCTGTCTTCTAATACAGTAGATGAGTCAATGCCCTTAGGCCTAAGTCTGAGGAAAAGTCAGTCATTGGTTGACCTCATACAACATAATCTCAACCAAAATGACCAATCCTCAGTTCCTGAGCAAGATTTGGAAGAGAACACGAAGATCAAAGGAGCAGGAGCTGCTGACAGTCAACAGGATAAACTCAAGGCTTCAAATTTTCCTGCATGTTATCTAAAGATTGGGAAGTGGGAGGTATGCCCTAGGCCGTTGATGCATTCTTTTACATACTATTATTGTATATGTGGTTTTATAATGTATCAATCTGTGAAACATGGACTTGAATTTGATAGACGGTTTGACTTTGTGCAACAGTGCTCTTCTGTATATGAAGGAGACTTAGTGGCCAAATGCTACTATGCCAAACGTAAATTGGTGTGGGAGGTTTTAGATAATGGATTGAAGAGCAAAATTGAAATTCAGTGGTCTGACATCACAGGACTGAAAGCAAACATCCCTGAAAAAGGGTCCGCTTCTCTCCATGTTGAGGTAATTTATAAAAATTGGATTATAAGGAATTCAATGCAACAATTACTGTATCCTATTTGCATTTTTCTTGTACAAGAAAAGACATTGGCCAACTAAAGTGTATGGTTTAGGGTCTAAAACAGAAATAGCCTATATCGAGAAACACAATCGTACAATCAACTATCTTTGGATATAATATTAACTCTTAAATACCAAAAGCAAATTAAGAAATTATCTTCCTTATTTTCAAAATGTTACATCTCTATGTTCATCTTTAGATTTCTACCTTCCCAATAGAATTATATGCCACTATTTGATAGAACCATGTGACCTCCCAAGGTGTAGTGTTTCACTGCATCTTAGAATGCAGTCTGTTGTATGTCTTGGGATTATCTTTTGTCTGCATATAATGACTCCATGAATTATTGTAGTTAAGTTATATTCTATTGTTAGCAAATGCCACACATAGACTACTAGACCAAAACCACATTCTTAGTTCACATTTCATATTTTCTTAAATGATTACTGTTACCTAAGCGTTGACTACTAAACTTGTCAAGGGAGGAGCTTCTGCTCATCATTTGAATCATTAGATCCTTCAAATTCACTGACACTAATTGGCTCTTCTTAACATATGGAAAATATCTGATGTCTTCTGTTTGTGGATGTGGGGTAGTTGTGTGAGAAACAATAATCAATACCTATAGCATACTCTACTTGCCTGCAATCTTGGGCCTTAATACCTTGGTGCATTTACAGGGAACTACTTTAGTTGGCATTAAGGTAAGGGGAAAAACAAATGTCAGGTGGTAACATAAAATTCTACACACACACAGAGACCTATGCATATATATGTATAAACTATATACACTTATGCATACACATACACATGCATCTATATAGATATGACCATACATTTTCTTAACATTTTACTCTTGAAATACTTATGTTGGATGAGATATACTCCCTGATATACTCTTTACCATGGCAGATATCAAGAACTCCTTTATTTTTCAGAGAGACAAATCCACAACCTCGAAAACATACACTTTGGCAATCCACCTCGGACTTCACAATGGGACAAGCTAGCATTTGCTGGTAATATTTTGTATTTCATTAACACTCATCTGCATTGTTTTCTGTTTCAAGTACACAATGATTTTATGGTAACCATTATATACAATAACTAAGCTTCCAGCCCATGTCTGATCTTTTACATACATTACACTTAAATTGATGGAAAGCTTTGATATTAAAGAATGACATTTTCTAACTTGAAAATAAGGTTGATTCCATGAGCATTGAAAATGTGCATTTTTTGCCAGAGTCAAGATCCTCATTCATCTAGGAAGCCTAACATAATATGGTTTGTTTAGCTTCCAGTATCCAAAAAATGTAATTTAAGTAACACCATATGTGGCCACAATGAAACAGAAATGATATTTATTTGTTTTTGGCAGTCGACATCTTGTCCAATTCTCTGAAGGTGTATTGAATCGACCTTTTGAAAAATTGATACAATGTGATCCACGCTTGAAGAATCTCAGTGAGCACAGTGTACTTTTTTCTGGTTCTCCTTTTTTTGAGGGCCGGAATTGTTAGACTTAGGGCATACAACTGAGAAGGGGGGGGGGTGAATCAGTTGTGCGAAACTTTCTCATTTTAAACACTTGAATCTTCTTTAGTGATTAGCATAATATTAATCATGAACCATAATGCATTCAAATCAAAAGCAGAAACATATCAACACATATGACACCAAGATTTTGATGTGGAAAACCCGGTTAACGGAAAAACCATGGGGTGATTAACCCAAGAATGTATTCTCTGTTAGAAGAATAGAAAGAACAAAATGGCACATGCCAATTAGGGCTCACTGCCTGAGCACACTGCTCGCAAGAGGCTCACTGCCTACAAGAGACACACTGTCTACAAAGAAATAAGTATCACCTTTATGAACTGGAGAATAGCATCTTCAGCATGCTTGAATCAGTTCCATTTAAGCCCAATACTTTTGCTCTGCCTTTCGCACTTCTCTTCACTACCACACACTCATCACCGCCAGACACGCTTCAAAATGAATTCACAATCCCTTATTTATACAAGGCATCGACTTAGGAACAATTATCTAAGTCGGCAAACACCTACAAGAACATCCGCAAGACGTGTAATACATCCGGTCGGCCAGTCTCAAGAAGAACACCAATATCTGTGGTTATTCTTCAAATGCAAACTCTCACTTCAATGCGGACCACCAACATTAACTGGACATGATCCAACGATCATCATAACCTTCCCTGAATCACCAAAAACATCCGCACTTCATCATCCTACTGGAATTCTTCTCTCCTTCATCCGAAGCTACAAGAACACAATCTGTCATCACTGTCACAAATGAATAGGCTCTTCCAGACCTTAAACCCATAAACTAATCTAGTTGATACTTCACAGGGACATCCTCAACACTCCCTCAGATTTGCAGAACGGGATAATGAAATATTGGATCTCACCAGACCTATCTATGGCACTCTATCACCTCTGAACATCTGCCGGAACTGGTTCTACTTGAACCACCATAACTTCTTCAGATCTTCATGTGGACCTCTGAAATCTTGGCTGGAGCATCTCAAGACTTATATCTACAAACCCTTTAAACCGCATCCTCTGATCCTCAACCTATTGAGGACTTTTACCTTCTTGTCATCACTGTTCTTCACTGTTCCTGATTGAGACTTATTTTCTCAATATCCTCAGCACACAGCTCATCTAATCCTTCTCATTAATGCAACATGAGTATGTTGACATCAATGACAACACCAGTTAGGCCCATATTTGCAACAATCTCCCCCTTTGTCATTGATGGCAACATATGATGTGAAAAACCATCAAGACAATAACTTCTCCTTGTTGTTACAACTCCTCCTAACAGCAACAACTATTCACGTGTCTTCTCTTCCTTTATTTCTCCCCCTTTGATTAGCAACCACTTGTTTTTCACATGTCTTCTCTCCCCCTTTGACATCAATAGCAAAGGACTCATACTTGTAACTTCACTACTTCATAACATACCAGCTGCTCCCCCTGAGTAGCAGCTCCCTTATCATCAATCCGGATCACAAGATATGACTATGATATCCATCGGATTGATGCATCTTAATGCATCCTAGTTCATCACCGGAGGGGCAATAACCCCTAACTTCTCCCTAAGATACTCAAAAGAGTCCTTGGGAAGAGGTTTAGTAAAAATATCTACAAGTTGATCCTTGGAGGGCACATATTCCAATTTGACTTCACCCTTGTTCACTTGCTCTCTCAGAAAGTGAAACTTGATAGATATATGCTTAGTCTTAGAATGCAACACCAGATTCTTAGAAATATTTATTGCACTTGAATTATCGCAGAAAATTGTGATAGGCTCCTCATATTCTACTTGAATATCTCTTAGCATCTGCTTCATCCACAAAACTTGAGTGCAACTACCTGCTGCTACAATGTATTCTGCTTCAGTTGTAGACAGAGATATTGCCTCTTGTTTCTTGCTTAGCCAAGAAACCAACATTTTTCCCAAAAAAATGCTCATCCACTTGTACTCTTCCTATCATCCACATCTCCTGCCCAATTTGCATCTGTATATGCATGAAGAGAAAAATTATGATCTCTAGGATACCACAGACCATACTCAACTGTTCCTTTTAAGTACCTAAAAATTCTTTTGATTGCCATGACATGAGATTTTCTGGGATCAGCCTGGAATCTTGCCACAAGACCAACAGCCTGCATTATATCTGGTCTAGTTTGAGTGAGATACAATAATCCTCCAATCATTGATCTGTACTTTGTCTGATCTATCTTAGGAGAGTCATCATTTTTGCTCAACTTACATCCGGTTGCCATGGGAGTGTTCATTGGCTTTGAATCTTCCATTCCAAATTTTCTCAACAATTCTTTCACATATTTGGTCTGAGAGATAAAGATTCCTTTCTTTGTCTGAGTAATTCGCAGACCCAAGAAGAAATTCATTTTACTGAGCATTGACATTTCAAACTCACTTTTCATTTGATTTGCAAAGGTTTTACATATACTATCTCTTCTTCCAAAGATGATATCATCAACAAATACTTCAACAATCAAGATGTTTTCATGATCAATTTTGAAATATAGGTTACTATCAGCAATACCTTTGTTGAAACCAATCTTCAAAAGATGTTTGTCCAGTCTTTCATACCATGCTCTTAGGGCTTGCTTTAGACCATACAGTGCCTTCTTTAATTTGCAGACCATATCACCATGCTTAGATAACTGAAATCCATCCGGTTGTTCAATGCACACTTCTTCTTCCAAGTCACCATCCAGGAAAGTAGATTTGACATCCATTTGATACACCTTGAAATCCTTGAAGGCAGCAAATGCAAGAAATAATCTGACTGCTTCAATTCTTGCCACCGGAGCAAAGGTTTCTTCAAAATCAATTCCTTCTATTTGAGAGTAGCCTTTGCAGACCAATCTGACTTTATTTTTGATTATTTCACCAACTTCATTTAGTTTGTTCCGGAAGACCCATTTGGTTCCAATCACATTCTTGTTTCTAGGTCTGGGAACAAGATCCCAAGTGTGATTTTTCTCAATTTGCATCAACTCTTCTTCCATTGCTTTGGTCCAATTTTCATCATTGCAGGCTTCATTTATTGTCTTAGGTTCAATCTTTGAAATTAGACAATATTCATCTGAATTTTGAGCAATTTTCCTTCTAGTTTGCACACCTTTGATTTTGTCACCTATGATCTGATCTTCAGAGTGGTTCAGTCTTACATACCTTGGAACTTTGGGAGTTTCTTGCACTTCTGCTTCTTGATCAGGCTCATTCAGACCTATCTCTTCTTCCTGATTTACCGGATCAGTCTGAATCTGACTTTTAGGAGAGGATTGAGCTCCTTGAACCAGAACACCATTCTGATCATCTTCATCATACTCATAAAACCTTGAGGGTTTCTCTATTCCCTCATCAACCTTCACATTTGTACTTTTTATCATCTTTCTTAGTCTCTTGTTATAACACCGATATGCTTTGCTTTGAGTAGAGTAACCCAAGAATATTCCTTCATCACTTCTAGCATCAAACTTGCCTAAATCTTCATCTCTTTTGATGTAACACTTGCTACCAAAGACTCTGAAATATCTTATAGTAGGAGTAATGCCAAACCAGAGTTCATAAGGGGTCTTACTGGTATTGCTTATGATTTGAACTCGATTAAGAGTATAGACTGCAGTGCTGAAAGCTTCTCTCCAATAGATCTGAGGAACATTTGCTTCTATCATCAAAGTCCTAGATGCTTCCTGGATGGTCTGGTTCTTTCTCTCCACTACTCCATTCTGCTGTGGAGTCCTCGGAGCAGACAACTGTCTCTTAATTCCATGTTTCTCACAGAATTATATGAACTCACCGGATGTGAATTCTCCACCTCTATTAGACCTCAGACATTTCAACTTTATTGCTGTTTCATTCTCTACAATAGCCTTGAATATTTTGAATTTCTCAAGAGCTTTTGATGTCTCCTTTAGAAAGGTTACCCATATCATCCGGGAATAGCCATCTATTAGCAGCATGAAGTATCTATCACCTTGAATACTTCTAGTTCTTGCCAGACCACAAAGATCAGTGTGAACTAAGTCCAATAGTCTGATAGAAGACAGTTCCTTGCTTTTGAATGTGACTCTGCTCATCTTACTGAACTGACATTCCTTGCACAAGCTGTTAGTAGGTTTTACCAATTTTGGAAGATCTCTTACAACCTAAGTATTGCTTATCTTGATGATATTATCAAAATTCACATGACACATCCTTCTATGCCATAACCAACTCTGATCAACTTGAACAAATAAGTAGCTTTTACTAGTACCAACCAAGTGGAAGATATTACCTTTAGTTTGAGTACCGGATGCAATCTCTGTTCCAGATCTTTCAAAGATTTTGCATTTTCCATCCTTGAATCGGAGATCATAGCCTTTGTCCACCAACTATCCAACACCGAGAAGATTGTGCTTCAAACTTTCAACATACAGTACATTACCAGTTTTGTTTGTTCCATTAAAAGAAATAGTTTATCTTCCTCTGATTCTACCAGCAGAATTATCACCAAACTTCACCACTCCTTCTTCATACCTTTCCAAATCTATGAACTTATTCTTGTCACCTGTCATGTGGTGAGAGCAACCACTGTCGGACCACCCTGTGGAGGTACATACACTTTTATGACCATGGACCAGTACGCCTTTCCCATACACTACAAGTGACGTTTCATGCGACCTTTCCAAAGAGAAAAGTTGGTTCCGTCAAACTTCAGACTATCCTTCTTGTATGACGACATCCTAGATCTCCTCAAGCGGTTAAGCTCCTTTTAGAGGAACTTAGCTCTGATACCAATTGTTAGACTTACGGCATACAACTGAGAGGGGGGGTGAATAAGTTGTGCGAAACTTTCTCCTTTTAAACACTTGAATCTTTTTTAGTGATTAGCATAATATTAATCATGAACCATAATGCATTCAAATCAAAAGCAGAAACATATCAACACATATGACACCAAGATTTTGACGTGGAAAACCCAGTTAAGGGAAAAACCACAGGGTGATTAACCCAAGAATGTATTCTCTGTTAGAAGAATAGAAAGAACAAAATGGCACATGCCAATTAGGGCTCATTGCCCGAGCACACTGCTCACAAGAGGCTCACTGCCTACAAGAGACACACTGACTACAAAGGAATAAGTATCACCTTTATGAACTAGAGAATAGCATCTTCAGCATGTTTGAATCAGTTCCATTTAAGCCCAATACTTCTGCTCTGCCTTTCGCACTTCTCTTTGCTACCACACACTCATTACCACCAGACACGCTTCAAAATGAATTCACAATCCCTTATTTATACAAGGCATCGACTTAGGAACAATCATCTAAGTCGGCAAACACCTACAAGAACATCCGCAAGACGTGTAATACATCCGGTCGGCCAGTCTCAAGAAGAACACCAATATCTGTGGTTATTCTTCAAATGCAAACTCTAACTTCAATGTGGACCACCAACATTAACTGGACATGATCCAACGATCATCATAACCTTCCCTGAATCACCAAAAACATCCGCACTTCATCATCCTACTGGAATTCTTCTCTTCTTCATCTGAAGCTACAAGAACACAATCTGTCATCATTGTCACAAATGAATAGGCTCTTCCGGGTCTTCAACTCACGAACTAATCTAGTTGATACTTCACAAGGACATCCTCAACACTCCCTCAGATCTGCAGAATGGGATAATGAAATACCGGATCTCACCGGACCTATCTGTGGCACTCTGTCACCTCTGAACCCCTGCTGGAACCGGTTCTACTTGAGCGACCATAACTTCTTCAGATCTTCATGCGGACCTCTGAAATCTTGACTGGAGCATCTCAAGACTTATATCTACAAACCCTTTAAACCGCATCCTCTGATCCTCAACCTATTGAGGACTTTTACCTTCTTGTCATCATTGTTCTTCACTGTTCCTGGTTGAGACTTATTTTCTCAATATCCTCAGCACACAGCTCATCTAATCCTTCTCATTAATGCAACATGAGTATGTTGACATCAATGACAACACTGGTTAGGCCCATACTTGCAACAATGACATTTTCTAACTTGAAAATAAGGTTGATTCCATGAGTACACAATGATTTTATGGTAACCATTATATACAATAACTAAGCTTCCAGCCCATGTCTGATCTTTTACATACATTACACTTAAATTGATGGAATGCTTTGATATTAAAGAATGACATTTTCTAACTTGAAAATAAGGTTGATTCCATGAGCATTGAAAATGTGCATTTTTTGCCAGAGTCAAGATCCTCATTCATCTAGGAAGCCTGACATAATATGGTTTGTTTAGCTTCCAGTATCTAAAAAATGTAATTTAAGTAACACCATATGTGGCCGCAATGAAACAGAAATGATATTTATTTGTTTTTGGCAGTCGACATCTTGTCCAATTCTCTGAAGGTGTATTGAATCGACCTTTTGAAAAATTGATACAATGTGATCCACGCTTGAAGAATCTCAGTGAGCACAGCGTACCTTTTTCTGGTTCTCCTTTCTTTGAGGGCCGGAACTTGATGCTTGATATGCATAGACATCATCAATATCTCTACTCAGGGAATATTTCAACATCAATGACAGTTGGTGGCTTGCCAAATGAGATGTTAGTGTCCTTTAATCATTCGCCTGGTCCAATTGTGAAGCAAAATAACTTTCATCTAATTGAACAATCAGATGACAGAGCATCTAGAGAGGTGCAACCACTTTCTCCAAGTTCAGGTACTTCTTTTAATTTCTTAATCTTCTCTGTTTTGTACTTTGCATTTTGCATTGTTAGATCGGGCTCAAGCTAGTTAAAATAAAATTTCTTAGGTTCTTTTGTTTAAGCCTCCTCATAAACAATATATCACAATAGATGAAGAACTTCTGGAGAGACTGTGTTTAGTTGTCAAATATATCACGATGGTTTAGGAAGTGGCTAAATTAGTGCTGAAACTTATATGCAAGATTATTTTTTTTGGGTTGATAGTGATGGACTCCAGAGCAAATGACGAAAGTAGTAATAGTGATACAGAGGAGTTGTATGCAGAAGACACTCGAAGACATGCTGGCCTGAAGAAAACGGGTATATCAATGATATTTGATCAAAGGATTCTGTACGGAGATAGACCAATTTCCACAACCATGCCCCATCCTGCTCCTAGTGTGCAATCTGCAACTATGGTGTCATGTTCCAATCTTCCACACTGCAAAGTACCTGGTGATCAAGTCCCTCAGACCATACCTAATGCTACTTTGTCTGAACAAAACTTTCTACACAGGTTATCTAATCATTTATTTGAAGAAACGATACCTGAAAATCTTCAATCCAGTGGCCAAAGAAAAGAATTTCCTGGCAAATTTATTCAAGATGCAGAGGAAAGGATTCAAGATAAAAAGTTATTATCTAGAAGTGCATCCCAGCAGATTAGAATGGCTGATAATCATATTCATGACTCTTCTGTGATCTCGTACACTATTGGTTTTCCTGGAAATTTAGGCTTCCTCTATCCTGTGAAGGAAGAAGACAAAACCAGTGAATCGCCATTCATGCCTGTGAAAATGGAAACTTGCATTTCCTCACAGCTAAATGGTATGATGTTCTCTCCTTCAGGAAACTCGCTTCTTCATGGAGGACGACCAGATATGAGAAGACAATTTTCTTTCTGTGATTCTCTGGATAGCCCTCAGGTTCCCCATTTGTAATGAAGAAGACCAGGTCTTGCTTCTAAATAGGTAGTTGAGTGTAAATAAGATGTGTTATAGAAAGCGTTCAGTCATTGTAATCTATGCAGTTGTTCCATATTTATTTGATGTGTATAAGAATTTTGTTTACAGATATTTTCAGTTTGTTAGATTGAAGTTGTTTTCCTAGCAATAATTTTTATTGTGCTGGCAGCATATTGTTCCCAGTATACCTGATGGCTGTAATTGTTCATTCCAGATTATTTTAATGGCCATTTCAAAATGAAATAACGTTAACATAGTGTCTGACAAGAATCTGTTAACAAATATTTGTAAATACAGTGCTTCTAGCTCTACCTTCAGATACCTTAGCTTAATTTTCTCTGCTATTTAAGTATCATCCACTTCAATGGTCAAAGAATCAATAGCGATTGTACATGTCATCCATAATAAGACGTGGTAAATATTTGTCCTATATTTATGAGCCAAAATTAACCTTTCACTGTTGAAGTGGATAATATTTAAGAACAGCCGCAAATGACCCTTACTGCCTACTAAAGCTATACACATGCTATGTATATTTGCTGATGTTTTTACTACTATTTTCAATTTATATCAACCTTTAGCTTTCAAGTAGAAACTTACCTTTTTAAAAAACCTTCTCGGAAACGGTGCAATTTTTACTGAAGATTCTGGTTTGTCTCCAAAGTTACAGTTCTTTCAGGTAACATGACACAGATCCATCAACTTAATGTCTGTTTACAGTCACAACAGATAATCTCATGCGATCAGTTTTAAGTCCTGATTCTTAGTAGGAAACAGACACTGGGATTTTGGTCAAAGAAAAAACCTGGTGGGATTGTGAAATTCAATATGGAAAAGGGTTTAAGGAAACACAACAAAGAAAGATTTTTCTCTAGCACTGATTGAACAGACCTGCAAATCTGTCATGGATTGTGTAGCTAAATTCAAGTCAAAACAAGGATTATGCAACATCTCTTATCTTTATGTGATTAAGTTTTCAATTAAATATTGCGCTAGATAAGAAGTTCTACATAGGGTTTGAAGTGGCATGCTCGTGCTTTTTGAAGTTCCAACGCAAGATGCTATATTTATGGCATCACCTAGGAGACCAGTTTCCTTTTCTTGTTTTCGTGTTTTGCATGCTGCGACTCTTGTCATATTTATTTTGTTACAGTCATTTAAAACTGTAGACAAAAGCGAGAGAAATTATGTGTTGAGATTTGGAGAGGATATAACTTCCTAGTGTGCAATGGGTATGCCAACGATGATTGAATTTATTGAGTTCATCATTTATTTAGAATATAATGGAGTAATGTATAAGGTCAATTGCGAGGTTGTTAAGCAAGCAATGCACAACTTATGTCTCCATAGACAAGGGGCATCTTCGAATTGAATTTTTTTCTCAAATGAAAATGCCACATATGAAGGTAGTACTAAATTATTGATATTTTCAAAATTTGAACTGGGTACCTTCAACTTGGGATATTCATTACACCTAAAAACTAGATAAAAAGCTATATACAAATAAAAAGGTATTTGTGGTCGCAAAACTGAGGTAGTTATAGATCAGGTTATGTAGGAGGAATTTTTTGTTTTCCCCTTAAAAAAATTTCTAAAAACATTTGTTCAGTGATTTTCACATGAATTTCACATGTTGTTTGAAACATTAAGTACATAATTCCATAAAAGAAATTCAAAATCTTTTAATGCAAAGGAAAATCAACTATTTACAAATGTAAATTGATTGAAGAAAAATTGGCAGCATATTTGCTTTCATAGGAAATGTGGGTGCACTGTGAGATGTACAAATCCTTTTTTAGCAATGATTTAGATGTCTTCAATATTGAATATTAGAGGTCATAATGATAAAGAAAAGTGACATACAATCACTAATGTTGGAGGCCATATGAATGAGTTAAACATGTATGACCTAAAAATTGAGTTTAGATAATAGTTTCTTTGAGAAACTATTATATCAATTACATACATTTATGTTAAATAGTATTCTCTCTGTAATAGTAGTAAGAAGAATCAATCCATTTGTAGAGATTGTGAAGCTCGTTACAAGAGAAAAACAGATTTGAAGAACAATTTTTAATCAAAATTTTAAGAGATGGTTGAAACTATTCATTAGTTGATATCTTCACATGTGTTCCATAATCTAGTTTGAAAATTGACATCATTGCAAATGATCCAATTGCAAAGCCCTGTAAAGAGAAAGCAATCTACATGCGTGTGTCTTTCTCTCTATCTCTCTCCTCTAACTCTCTCTCCCTTTCTCTATAACTCTATCTCCACTCTTTCTATATCTCTCTCTTTCTTTGCCTTCCTCTTTCTCTCTTTCTCCTCCTCTCCTTGTGTTTGCGCTCTCTCTCTCTCTCTCTCTCTCTCTCTCTCTATATATATATATATATATATCACTCTTTTTTCCCTCTCTTTTTTTCATCTCTCTCTGTCTCTCCATTTTTTGTTCCTCTCTCACACATCTTTGGATTGTTGGCATGACATGACTGATCAAAAGTTAGTCTCTCTTTTCTCAGATATCTCTCTCTCCCTTTATATCTCTTATCTCTATCTCTCTTTACTGCTTTATCTCTCTTTCTCTACTCCTCTCCCTCTATAGATCTCTCTCTATATATCTCTATCTCTAGGCGTGTGCAAAGAGATGGGGGACCAAAAAGTGGCCAAAACCACTTTTTGGTCCAAATAGAATATAACACACTAGCAAGATGAGTCATAATGAGCTCACATTATTTGCAAATAAATGTAAAAAAATTAGAACCCACGGCCTCATCTGCTCCCAAACCATCAAAAACATTATAGGGCTTTTGTGTGAGTGTGTTTTGAGGCTACTCAAGAAAATTTCACACAAACACAATGTTGCCATGATATTATCACACTCCATGAGGTCATTCACAAACTCCACAAGCTCAACAATGTAAGATTTTTTGTGTTTTTCCTATTTATAAAAATGAAACATTTGTTTTGCAATATTTTGATTCATTTAAGAAAACAAATATACCCCCTCAAATGCCCCAAAACCTTAATTCACCGAATAGAGGGCATGATGAAATTCTATTTGAAGAGGGGGCACAAAATAACCCTCCCCAAACTCCTCCATCAATTTCTTGACATCCTCATGAAACACAAATGAACATATTAGGAAAAGTTGAGGAAAATAAAAACAACTTGAAACATTGATTGAAATGTTGAAAAATCCCAATGCAACCAGCGCACACCAAAGATCTCCTGCAACATCATTAGAATCAATTATTTCTTACATTATTTCTTACATAGATTATATGACTGGCCAAATTAACAAATGGTCAAATTATAGGGAGAATGCATGGCAATTTTATTCTACAAAATTGTTATACAAATAAGTAAAAGATAAAAAATATTAAAATTTGATCTATGTGCCTTGTTTATTGATCTAAGAATTAATGAGTTGTTACATGAGACTTGCAAAAGATTCCCTATTCATTGGTTTCAACACCAAGGAATAGCTCAAGTTTGTTGGGATAGGTAGTGAATTGTTTTTGATGATCTACCATGCAACAATAATGAGGTGCCATTGTATTTCTTGAGGAAACTCTATTGTGAGTTCATCCTTAATGACATTCCAAACTATTTTGACATGTGGGATTTCCAAGGCAGAGGCAAAGACTTTGCATAGGATAGGCATTGGGCACATCATACCTAGGACCGTCTAGTGAGACCCCTAGCTAGCCCATCTTTTCAGCATGTCACACTCATTTCCTTTGTGAAGGAGAGTGACACTGTAGTATGTCAATTCCCTCACACAAGCCTTACTACAACATAGTAGGCATGTTTCCTAGGCTGGTGAGGGTGGGGCTAGTAGGCATCAACTGTCCCCACACATTTGTCATTCCCATGGATCTCTTTGTGATTATGGATCTGAGGATGATGGTGATATAGAAATTGGAGAGGATGCTCCATAGTTTCAAGAGTATGCCACACAAGGCTAGGACCAAGACACATCCATATTAGATAAATATGGTAATAACAGATGAGTTGTTGGATGGAACCTTTGACATTGATGCACATGTAATTTTTAATAAGGTTCTAAAATTTATATATTTCCTTTTGAAATCTATAACTAACTATATTAATCTATTATAAGTCAAAATTAATTTAAAGAATTGTATGTATTATGAAATCCCAGGGTCAAAGTACCCATCCTACATTTGTCGCCCATCCAATGCAAGGTATGAAGTGATGTTGAGTCCACATATATGTAATTTGTAATAAAATAGTAAATATACTACATACATTGTAATTTTATTTTTATCATATATCAATGATAATCTTAAAATGACAATTTGATGATGAATAGGTGGATATTGGACCTCCAACATCATGAAGAGTTGGTGGGGGTAGTCATATATCAAGTTTAATCGAGGTAAATTTTATTATTTTTATTCAATATGCATTTAAATAATGTTATGTAGATTTTGGTCAAATAATTTTGTTCTATTTTTAGTTGATGGCATCAATTTAGACTCCTCCCAATATTCATGACACAACAAAGGTGGACATTGCTACAGGTGTTTGTCTTCAATGCCTTTGATTGAGGTATGATGTAGTGATGTAAATGTCATTATATGTTTCTTGCTTTATCTCACATCATTTAATGTAAATAAATGATATTTATCTTTACTCTAATTTTCTTCTTCATGCTTCTCACAGGAGGTCACAACTCTAGTCCATGCACCTACAGATGAAGAGAGGTAGTAGATGATTGAGAGGGATCATCAATTTGTGATAAATGATTAATTACTTATGTCATTGTATATTTCATGTTTTCTATATTAATGTGTATATTATTTAATTGTATTAATAGGTGAAGGTCCAAAAAACTTATGAGAGTAGGTCTAATCAGCATATTAGAGAGAAGAAGTCATTGATTACTTCACCTTCACAACAGAGCAAGGGTTGTCGATTGTTTGATAACACTCCATAGGACTTTCAATGTTATGCCATTTTGTTGTATGCCTATATGGCTTTGTACACATACATTTCTATTTTACTGATATATATATCATTGTATGCCTATATGGCTTTGTTTATACATTCATCGTATTCATGATATTATGTATGCACACTATATGGCATTTTCATGACTATGTATATGACATTTTATATTATATATATGATGATCAATTATGGTTATATATGTTGTCATATTTATTATTTCTAAATGATGCTATTAGATTTTAGACATAGATATACAATGATATACCCTAAATCATGACTTATGTTATGCCATATTATTATTTCATTTTATTATGATCTTATTTGGGTGAGTGTGAATTGTCTTAACATGAGTACGTTTGTCTTTTTGTCAGAAGTAAGAGTGTATTTACTCATACCCATGAAGGGTATGAACTTACCTAAGAAGGGTTTAATTCTACATAGGATAGATAATGTGTCATGTGTTTAAAAGTTTTGATATTGCCTAAATGTTCTTCAATGTTTCTATGAACCTCTCTTGAAAATGTACAAGTGTGTGGATCCATATTTAATCTCTCTTAGCAATGAGGGGTGATACATAACCATATAAATAGGCCCCTAATGTTTTGGAATAAAGAGTTAGTAAATGGACATTTATTAAGGTGTTATGGAAACCTAGGTAGTGGTAAGATGAGTTTTTAGGCCTTTCCCCTCATTGAAATGTATAAGTGGTTCCAAGAAAACTTCCAAATCACAATTAACACATTTTCACTTAACTAATGGGTAAGTGCACAAAGATGGGGACCAAAAGGGGGTCTTAAGATGCCACTTTTTTCTAAAATTAGGAAAGACTAATGTTGGATGAGAAATTGAAGATAGTTACACTCAAAATTTGAAGATACAACAAAAACAAAAGTCGTAGTGCTCTGAATCTAGTTTTTAAATTACTAATTTTTTTCAAAAATGGTTGAGATTAAGGGGTTCAAAAAGGGGGGCACACAAATTGGTCTTGTTTTTTTCAAAAAAACATAACATAGCGTTTGGTGTGCCCCCCCAAAATGTTTTAACTTTTTTTTAGTATTTCAAAAATCACTTCAGTGAGAAATTAGCTAACACCATGTAGTTTATCCTTTATTTTTCTAATAGTTTTTTCATGAATAATTAATTTTTTACTAATTTCAAAGTGGACACATCCTAAAAAATAGAAAATTGAGTGTTCTCCCCCCTAAATTTTTTGAAAACTAATCGAAAATCCAATTTTTTTGAATACATATAGAATGGAGTCTAGTTTCTAAAAATATAATTTATTTAAAATTTCAATGAACAGTTAAAACAAGTCAAAAATACCACACACTGGATTTTGAAAAAAAATGGAAACACTAACAAAAGAAATTAAAGCTGAAATCCTTAACATACTCAAAATGTGAAAAAAATTATATGGTTAAAAAGCTAAGAGAGAGCTTAAGATTATGGTGGTATTTTTTTGACTTGTCATTGAAACAAGTGCAAACCTAATGGGAAGCACACTCTAGATTATGTAATTTTTGTTACAATCTGCAAAAGCACATCTTTGGACATACAAAACACAGTCCAAGCCTTTGGGTTAGGGGTGAGTACGAGATCATGATGGGCCAAATAGTGGCAATGGAGAAAAAACTTGTTGGATGACAAAGTGCTAACATTTACACTAATATTTAAATTTGGATGGAAAGGATGTTAATATTTCTAGCTCTAATATGGATTCCCTCCAAAAATGCCTCAGGATTACCTCATATTTAGGCAAGTGGGAGTCCCAAAACTTGCCAAAGAAACTTGCAAAACCACCCATTTAGTGTTATCCTAAAAATTTCCACAATTTCATCCTTGAAGCTGACAGACTTTTTTGTAACTAAATTTAATCAAATGAAAAGGGTTTATAGAGGAAGCCATTGAGATTCTAAAAATATAATATATGCCTTATAATAATTTTAATAGGTAATTATTATTAATTTTCTACATACACTATGTCTAATTTCCTGATAGATATACATATTGAAAAACATCCATAACTTTCAACATACTAATCCTTTTTTAAATCCAAAAGATGCATCACATTCTAGGATTTATTGGGTATACATTAAAATTTAAAATTTTTGAGTTTCATATATTTTTAACCAAGTTAGGTTGGCTAGAAAATTAATTTTTAGTATTTTAAAAAATTCATAGTAAAAAATTCATAAATAATTATTTATTTACTTAAAAATTTTAAAAAAATATGCGTCACATCCGCTTGTGTCCTTTACTTAAATCTAAATCATGGAGGAAAAATATTATATTTTTCTCATACTTAGGTTGGCCGGAATGACACCTACATTTTACGTTTTTCTAAAAAATTTAGTAGTGCTTCATTGAAATATCCAATTTTCACCAAACTATTTTTAAAATTTCTGAAAAAAAGTAGTATCCCATAAACTAAATTCAATTTATTACAACTTTTATTACTACCTTATTTCTAGATTATGTAGATAACTCATTCAATTTTTGACATGAAGTTACTTAAGTCTATTTTTCACATTTTCATTGCCACTTAGGGGTAGTGTTTGGCCCATCATGATCCTACACACACCCTTGGAATACCAAGGCAAATCCAAGCCAAAGGCTTGGAAATTACCAAAGCAAAGCATAATGTGAGTGCGTTATAACTTGCTCGCATTATGTGCATTCACATAACATGAGCAGCTTATAACGCCCTTGCGTTATGGTGAAATAAAATCATCTCTCTCTCTCTCCCTAAACCCCTAAACCCTAAATAATGCCCCTAAACCCTAACCTCTAACCTCTAACCCCTAAACCCTAAATAATGCCCCTAAAACCTAACCTCTAACCTCTAACCCCTAAACCCTAAACCCAAGCAACCCTAATCCTCTCTCCCTATCTCTCCCTTATCTCCCTATCTCTATCACCCCTCTACATCTTAATCTCTCTCCCTATCTCTCTAGACATCTCACTCACTCTCTATCTCCCTATCTCTCTGGACATCTCACTCGCTCTCTATCTCCCTATCTCTCCCCTTTGTCTCCTCTATCTCTCCCCTCTATCTTCTCTATCTCTCCCTATATGTCTCCTCTCTCTCTCTCTCTACCTATCTATCTCTCCCTATCTCTTGCCTCTCTCTCCCCTATCATTCCTCTATTTCCCTATCTCTCCCTCTACCTTATCGATGAAGGAAATGGAAACAAGAAAACTAGTACTCTCTCTCTCTCTCCCTCTCTCTCCCCTCTCTCCCCCCTCCATCTCCACCCTCTCTCCCTCTTGCTCTCCCTCTCCCTCTCCCTTATCAACAAAGCAAATGGAAACAAGAAAACTAGGACATGCAAAGAGGGATGAGGATATAAATTGGGAGGAGGAAATGGAAACAAGATAAAATGAAAGTTCATTGGATGGGAAGAATGATGAGAGGAGAGGTGAAAAATAGTAAAATAAAGAAAAATTGGTGGGATCTAAAGGGAAATTGGAAAGGAAAAGGAAAGCTAGAAAAGCTAGGAAAAGGAAAACTAGGAGGTAGATAAGTGAGAGAGCGTAGCAGGTAGAGAGAGAGAGAGAGAGAGAGAGAGAGAGAGAGAGGTTTAGGGTTTCTCAGGTTTAGGGTTTAGGTGTTAGGATTTAGGGGCATTATTTAGGGTTTAGGGGAATTATTTAGGGTTTAGGGGTTTAGGGATGCTCAGGTTTAGGGCTTACGATTTAGGGGTTTAGGTTTGCTTAGGTTTAGGGTTTAGAGTTTAGAGAGAGATAGAGAGAGGGGACCGATAGAGATTGGGAGAGATAGAGGAGACAAAGGGGAGAGATAGGGAGATAGAGAGTGAGGGACATGTCCAAAGACATAGGGATAAAGATTGAGAAGTAGAGGGATGATAGAGATAGGGAGATAGAGGTTTAGGGTTGCTTGGGTTTAGGGTTTAGGGGTTTAGGGTTGCTCAGGTTTAGGGTTTAGGGGTTAGGGGTTATGGTTTAGGGGCATTATTTAGGGTTTAGGGTTTAGGGTTTAGGGTTTAGGGGTTAGGGGTTAAAGTTTAGAGGTATAGGGTATAGGGTTTAGAGAGAGAGAGAGAGGACTGATAGGGAGATATAGAGGAGACCGAGGGGAGAGATAGGGAGATAGAGAGTGAGGGACATGGCTAGAGACATAGGGAGAGAGATTGAGAGGTAGAGGAAGATAGAGATAGAGAGATAGAGGTTTAGGGTTACTTGGGTTTAGGGTTTAGGGGCATTATTTAGGGTTTAGAGGTTTAGGGTTTCTCCAGTTTAGGATTGCATGTCAAAAGTAGTCTCTCTCCCCTCTCTTTCCCCTCTTCATCTCCTACCCTCTCCCTTCCCTCTATACCTCCTACCCTCTCTCTCTCTCACCTCTGTACCTCCCTCCCCACTTTCCATGCACTTAAAACACTTATAACTTTCCATGCATGACAACACTTAAGACTTTCCATGAATGAAAGCACTTAAACTTTCCATGCTTGACAAAATGCACTCGCATTATTATGTGAGTGTATTTTGGTGAACCAAAAACATGGACAAAAAGCATGTGGGATTTGTGATTCAGACCCACATGCTCTGTTTTTCCCTTCTTTTCATGCACTATTGGACAAGAAAACACTTTTTCATGGTGTTGACATTTTGACAATCATTGTTTGCTTAATCTACCACTTTTTTTGGTTTTTCAATGTAGAAGAAGTAAATTGGATGTTTTTAGACGGAATTTGATTATTTAAATTAATAGTTTCATGTTTCATATCGTTTCAATGCTAATTTTCATGTATTTAGATTGAATTTGATGATATTTTTTTTCATAAATTTCACTAATCCTATTAGAGTTATATAGAATTCAACATTGAATACGAAGGAACTTGCCAAAAAGATCAAATTTTTGAGGATTTTGAAGCCAAATTTTTGAGGATTGGGCAACTCAAATCTTGAAATCTAAGGTATGTTCTTTATGTATTTGTTTACTTTATTTTATGATTATGTTAAAGCATGAAATCTCATGTTATAGGATAGTTATGAGGGAAGTGAGAGGATTATCATTTTGACAAGTTAAATTATCGTGAGAAAGTGAAAATTTATATTTATTTGAGATAACAATCTATGACAACAAGCCATATCACCATGGGAAGGAAATCATCAAGATAGTATTGGTATATATTTATGAAGGGAGTCTTATCAACATTCAAGGATAATCCTAAACTAGAGCAAGGTCATGGAAACACTTTCACTGTGGAGTAGATGTGCAATCACATGTTGCTATTATCCTAATTCAAACACTAACCTAAACAATTAGAAGGACACTAAGGGAAATCATGTTAGTCAATGAATTATCATCATGCTAAAATCAAGCTAAGGATTGTCACTTGAGCATACTCACTTGGAAGAACTATCATATCATCCTAGACTAATTATATTGCAATAGCTATCATGCAAACCTAGGAATAGTTATGACCTCTCACCCATGGGTAGGATAGCAACTGATACACATGGTGGCAATCAAGACTAAATGATAAGTCAATTAATCTCAAATCCATGCAAAAAGGTATCTATGATACTATATAAACATATCTAGGTGGTCTTGAAAGGATATTCATATGGTAGGGAAGATTGCCGTCAACTAAAAGATAACCATACATGTCATTGATATAGTTATTAGGACAATTATAATCACAATGAGGTTGTCTTGAATAGATAGTCACTTGTAAAGGAGTTATTAGATAGTTAAGGAAGATAGAGTATTGATATTGGTGGGTGCATATCCTTTTCATGATTTAATGAAAGAGTCACGAATCATGAAGTAGCAATCAAGATCAAAAGAATGACACCAAATTTGGTGAAGCGGCAAAATGAGACTAAATTTGACACTCGATTATAATTTCACAACCAATTTGACTAGGAATGGGAGAGGGATTAGAGAAGGGATTTGTCCTAAATAATATTGAATATGTTGCATCTTTAATCTAACTTGTCATGTTTTCAGATCTTTCATTGATCTTGATTAAAATCTTTGTGTTTCTTTTTTTGTTTATGATAAAAGAACGAATACTACATGATTTGAAGATCCTTAAAGAACAATTTATGCTTGTCAACTAAAGTTGTTACCTTGGAAATTGCATTCCCAATTCACCTAGGTGAAGGAGACAAGCGTGTTTGAGAAGATATGTTAAGAAAATGTGAAATTAACCTAGAGATTGTGCCTACCACCATTTGTAAATGTTGACCATATCTTGGCCATTGATGTAATGCTAAAAACTTAGTATGGAAAAGTTGATTTCTATAAATAGAGAGAGCTAAAAGACATTGTAAGTGTTGGAAGAGTTCCTTTGCATTGCTATGATATGTTCTTAAATATCATCAAAATGATGAATGATAGTTACTCCATGAAGTACAAGAATGGTATATGATATATGTCATCTTGCCTTGTAGTTCAAATATTATCCTAGCTTAATCTTGATTTGTAAAAGATTTCTAGTTTATGACATATGTACGATCTTTATGTTTCGGGCTGGACCACCCTAGGAAACTATAAATTTTCAGATTTATAATAATTTAGTCACTTTAATTATATGATTATATTTTGAGATTTGTGTATGAGATTACTTTACTCTATTGTACCAAGATGGACTAATTTATCTATGACTTATTCATGATGCATATAGAAATCATCATCATGCTGAGGAAACGAGCAAAGACTCTAACACCATAAGAGTGTGAAGCCGAGAATGTGAAGAAAAGAGAAAGAATGAGGTGACTTAGTGAAAGTATGAAATTGTCAACCATAGAAGAAGACATGCCACCATTGCCAATTCAAGAGGAACATGAATCATCTAATAAAGCTAAGAGAGAGATGGAATTGGAGGCACAAAGGCAATGAGTGCAAAACCTTCATTCAACTAGAGGAAATTGAATCTCAAAGTTGGAGGCACTCCATCTTTCATAGGTCAAGTTGAAGGTATACCATCATTCTCTTCTCAAATTAGAGGCACTCCATCTTTCATAGGTCAAGTTGAAGGTACATCTTCATTCTCTTCTCAAGTTGGAGGCATGCCATCATTCACATGTCAAGTTGAAGGTACACCATATTCTCCATCTCAACTTCAAGGCTTTTCATCTTTTCCATCTCCAATTGAAGGTACACCATCTATCCCATCTCAAGTAAATATTGAAGAAATTCCTAATACTGAGTCAACTTTACCATTGAAAATGCCTCCTAAAATTTTGCATCTAGTCTAAAGCCTAAGTTTCTAATTGATATCTATGAGAATGTTTTGAAGCCCATGCAAGATAAGATTCCCAAGCGTACTTGCCAAAGATATGCCAATAAGATATGTAAATAATTCTTTGTGAACTTAAATGAAACCAGACGATGTCAACTATTTGTTGAATTAATGAGAAATCTAAAATTTAGGTCCATTATGAATATTCTTGGCCTAAGAACATTGGATTCTTTAAGTGAAAAATCATTGTAAAGAATCTAATGAGTGCATATGAGAGTGTGGGTTCCACCTCATGCACCAAGGATACTAATGTCACACAACGTGTCATTATGTCGATAATTATAGTAATCCATCAAACAAAGAAAGCTTGTCTCATCAGAAAGACAAGTGAAGCATTGAAAATAAGTAGAAAAACTCTAATGAGAGCCCTTGGAAGGCATGAAAGAGTTGAGGACCCAAATACCAATGAATTGTGGGCATTCTCTGGGAGTCTCCCACGGAAAGATAAAGTTGTTATTGAAGCCTTGATCTCCCTCATTGAAGAATTTTCAAAAAATAACACAAGGGTATCTCCTAATGCAAGAGATGTTGTAATAAGGAGAATTGGTTGTCAAAACCATGAGCCACATCCAAAGCATTTTTTGGATGTGACTCAAACACAAATTTTCAAGAAATTTCAAGAGATGTATCCTCAAATCAAAATTAGTCAAAGGTATTTTGAAATGTAAAGACTTTTTATGTCAAAATAAATCACACATGCACAACTTGTTGTTGTAGAGTACATATTGAGTTTTCTAATTATTATGATGTTTATAGATATATATGTAGATTTGCATAATAACATTGTTTTGCAGGAGTAATATAAAGTGTCCACCTAGATCTTCAAGAGATTTCATATTGATCATCTTATATCAAAGAGTGGATGGTCAATTATTCTAAAAGAATTTATTTTTGAATGGCACGTGTGATCATTGTGGTGGGTTGCAACATTTGCCAATTTGTGAACATATGGAGAACACACATGCAATTGGAAATGAACTAGTAAGTTTTGGCAAATATAAGACAGTGGCATATAGTCTAAAAGATGGTAAAGAAGAAAAAGGTGTGAATTGGTCATTGAAAAGATTCCAATGTATCAGTTTATCTCTATTTTGTGAGAGAATATAATTTATGAAGATGCATACCCATAGAGCTCGATGGTTGGATTTGCAATTCAAGTTATGCAAGGACATGTTTCCACTTGGTACCACCATTTCAGTTGTTGACTTTCCAGAGAACTACACACTACAGCCACAGAATGAGGTGCAATCATAATATTACAACTCTGCGCAGGTTGTTATATTTGTACATATAGCATTCATTCATGCAGATGACAATACAAAGGATGATAGGAAGATCTTGAGGGAGTATCATTTCTATATCAATGATGATCGCACACATTCTACAGAGTTCGTGCAAGGCTACTTTCAGATGTTCTACCATGATTTGGCTAGTAGGAGCATATCATTTGATCAACATATCATATGGTTAGATAATTGTGCATCACAACTCAAGAACTCGCAGATGTTCTATTGGTTGAGCAAGATGCATAGGATGAATGGTTTTTAACATATGTAGAATTTTTGTGAGGCTGGGCATGGAAAGGAGGAGCATGATGGTACAGGAGCATGTATCAAAAGAGCATTAGAATGAGAAGAGTTGAAGTACAAAGACAATGCAAAGTTGACAGATGTGAGATCTATTGTCGAATGGTGTAATGCTACAATGGGTTTAAGTAATGAAGGCAAGTCTATAGTTCATAGATATTTTTGGTTGGTTGATGATACTAACATTGCAAAATATGAGGATTATTGTGCATTGATAGGTGAGTGAACTACACTCTTATAGAAGCTCTAATGCAGGTTCATGGAGTATTCATACACAGCGAATGGTATGCTTTTGTTCTTCATGTACAAATCAAGCTTGGTATGTGTTATCCTCAAATTTCTCTTGCTCAATTCATGGGATAACCCCTATGAAACTTGTCCATTTCATAGCCCACGTCCTCTATGCATGCAAATTGAGGCAAAATTTGCATGACCTTGTGCGTAGTCTAATCCCTCGAAAAGTCACTTCGAGTTGAGTCTCTTTCATCTTTTGAAAAAACTCAAAAAAGTTAACTTTCTAGACTTAGTCATTTTTCTTTAATATGTAGGGTCGCTATTTTTTAGCGACACTGCATGTTTGTATAAGTTGTTGGATGTGTAATTGTGGAAAAATTCTATACAACTACACTCTTGATCCGGCATGATCGGTAATTAATACCATTAATGCAAGTTTTTATATGTGTTTTACCTGTCATAATTTTTATTTTAACCGTTTATTTCTTACTTGTTTCCTCACCATTTTTGAAACCTGTTGTTTAGTAGGGAAAAGAGAGGATGAGGTGATGCATGCACTAGATCAAACCCTCCTTTCATTACAACATTCAAGGACAAAACTGAGCCAAGTCACTACAAGATGGAAGAGGACTCAACTGCTGATTTTGTTCTTTTGTTTGCAGAGGAAAGATGTGATTAAATTAAGACTTTTATGAAACCCTAGGCTCATCAATGCACTAAACCCTATAATTTGGATTATCAACTTATAATGGAGAAACAACAACAACAAATTAGGATCTGAAAGTACCAGGGTGATCAGTGAGATGTCTAAACTTGTTCCTCGAAAGCTAAAATGTCAGAAGACACCAGGGCTAGTGCCCGAGTCTAGAAAGTCCCAATATTTGATAGCTCAAAACTAGAAAAATGTCACAAATGATGCTCTGATGCTGAATCTAGGGGTTTGTTTTAGCTGCTGGACATTGGGGCTAGCACCCAAGTCTGCTACAGGTGAATTTCTGAACTCTATTTTTGGATCTTGAATCTTGATCTGCTGCTCAACCTCCTTGTACCTTTACTTTTGTAATTCCCACTCCTATAACCTGCACATAAGAAGAAAAGGGGTTTGGGGGTTGTGGTGTTTAGGGATTTGCCTCAGTCAAATCCCAGGTTAGTATTTAATCTTTCCCAACACTATTGTTAGAGAGAGAGCATGTCCTTGTAGGACATAGGCTAAAGATAATCCAAATGATGATGAAATGATTCTAACATAATGATGATGTCACCTTGGTGGTAAAGCCCTTAAGAGGATGAAGATTCTTCAACTCATAAGGATGTTGATGATGATTCAAAATCTACAACAAACACAATACTAATACAAGTCTGCCACAAACACAATGAATGCCTTGAATTTGCCTTTGCATAATATCATAACCTTGCTATCATCGACCTCTTACAAAATAAATTCAAACACTTGTTTATATATGCTATCCTGTTAAACTTTCATAAATTAATTGAAAGATCCAACAAGGGAGGACCTATTTAAAAGTCCTATGTTGACATACTTAAATTTTACCCCGACCAATTAGGGTGGACTTGGGCACGAGTGCCCAAGTCCCAGGGGGCCTTTTTGGTAAGGACTTAAGCTTCAAATGGGCCTCTAGTTCCCATTTGACATGGGTTTCGGGGGATTTCTCATCAGGATGAATAATTTGCTTATAGAGTGTAAACATGGGGACCTAGGAGGTAAACTAGGAGGTAAAAAGGCATGTGTCCAATTTTTACTCCATAACACTTGTTGCATCCCCATTCGTTGTGTGTGTTCATTTGCCTACATTGGATTCAACCCATGTCTCTCATTATAAATCTTTCATCACAAGAATGTCCTCTCATCTTGTTTTATGTATTGTACATTGTTTTTTGTTGTGTTTTCTTGCTATGTTGTTTGTTAGCATTTTTCACATTTTAAACCCTAGTTTTTATTTTTTGTTTCCATCAGCCTTTGTAAGCTTTAACAAGGGTTTTAAAAGATTTCTTCAAAACTTAGTCACTATCTGTAGATATTGCTCAAAGAAATTTCCCTGAGTAGCATCATTTAAATGTGACTATTTTTCTAAATGTCTTTGAAACCCCCTATTATCTGTGACTTGTGTCATTTTAATTGTTAAAACATCATTGGTGTTGCTCATAGATTTTTCTCTGAACAAAACAAGTCTTTAGACTAGTGTTGATCAGAGAAAAATCTCCTAACAACACCTCCCCAAACACATTTTAAACACATTAACATATGGTGTTATTTGGAGAAAATTCTTTGAACAACACCATATACCCGTTACACGTTGTAACATGCCTATCACAAACTGTTTGTGACTTTTAGAGAATTTTCTCTAAAAGCCATAAAAGGAGTTCTACCCTATATGACTTTTAGAGAAAATTCTCTGAAAGTCACATACAATGTTTTCCTTAAATATGTACTTTAGAGAAAACTCTCCAAAGTGCACAATATGACTTACCCTCATGCACTTCAAAGAATTTTCTCTGAAGTGCATATTGTTTACACTATCTTGATGCAAGTCAGAGAATTTTCTTTGACTTGCATCAAGTTGAACTACCCCTTGTACTACAGTTTGGAGAAAATTCTCTCACTTGCATCATGCTTATGTGACCTATCCAGTGTAGTTCAGAGAATTTTCTCTAAACTACACCCAAGTTGTAAAACCCATGTAATGTCATAAATAAATTTCAATCCTACACCAAAAGCATATTTCTCATACAGAAGTGCAAATTTTCTCTGCATTTGCATGGTTCCTGATGTATGAAAATTTTTCTAACTCTGGAGAACTTCAAAACTCTTTTGCAGTTTATCAACAAATGATAGAGCCTTCTCCCAAGAAGAAAAACATGAAGTTCAAATACCAAGGAGTGATCCCTTAGACTTCTATGGAGACTAATGTGGATAACATTAGGGATACAAAGATAGGCCATGTTGATATGTCAGAGTTCCTGGAGAGATTGAACAAGCAGCTTGTGGCATCAAACATGCAGGTTGTCCTTGATAGCAACATTCACTTGGTTTCTGCATTTCCAGTGTCATCTTAGAATCTAGAGTTCATGTTGGCAGCAGCTGGTCACTTCAATAAAGAGAGAAAGAGCATAACAGATGTAGATGGTAAAGTGGTGATAAAGTTGGATGAGAAATTCTTTGATAAGATTTTCAGTTGCCTTGACATTGATGATTATGCTAATATCACCATGGAATCAACACAAGATCACTATGATAAGAACATGGAGAAATGTAAGAAAATTATCAATGCTAGATGGCTAAAGACTCCTAGGCACACAATTGCATGGTGGCCAAAGAACATCTTCCAGAGTGAATTCATTGAAGAGGTAGGTGATCTAACTACTCTTCTAAGTAGAGTCAAGGGACTCCTTACATACAATACTTTCCAATAATAGATGTATCGGTACATAGTTGTCATCAAGAAAGGAAATCAGAGAATATTCTTGGGTAAGCAAATCAATGACTCAATTTGTCAACAACTCTCAAAAGTGTCAACTTCTTTGAAGTTCTATATGACTTCATATTTGGTATATGTTACTGCATGTATGAGATCGTTCCCTGGTTTGTCTTTAGTTGGAGATAGAAGAAATATACCAGTATATGAGTACTAACCTCAATTGACTCTGAAGGAAAGTATCAAACATTTCATAAGGGTCAATGATGCTTTCTTTTACAGATATATTTGTATGTTTGAGAAAGATCTTTAGAAGAAAATAATTTATGATGTTACTTGGGAGCAAGTCAAAAGGTTTGGTTATGTATTGCTACAGTTCCCTACTTTTAAATATATCATATTTGGTTGTTTCAATGGGCATCCTTACATGTTGTTGAGATATCCAGGAGACAAGCTTATCTTCATGGAATTATGTAGACAAGTGATGAATGTACATAGAAAACAAGTAGAATCACATAGAGCTGGCTTCAAAATCCCAGTGACCATTGACCGATACACAGTGTCAATAACTTTGAAAGTAAAGGCAATGGAAAATTAAATGCAATGGGTAACTCTGAAGAAGTATAAGAAAAGAAATGATTTTGGCTATAGAGATATGAAAGACAAGCTCAAGGGGAATTACAATCACGTGCATAAGATTGAGGATATATGGGCTAAGTGCAGAACTGATGAAGAGGTAAGGAAGCTTGACTACTGTAGGCTTACCTTAGATCAGATTAGAAATTTTGAGTTTGCCAATGTTCCTGAGGAAATGCAAGAAGATGGAAACATATTGGATCTTTTGTATGTAAGTGGTAAAATTGTTGACACTCCTCTCCCACAAAATCAATGATCACACAAGGAGATGACTTCAATAAGGGAGAGATTCTAATTGATTCTTACAAACACCAATGTTTGGTTGGAAAGAAAAGGGATAAAAATAAATCTTTTCAAAACAAGATCAGAAGAAGAGCATACTGAAGGGCCCTTTAGGAAATTGGAAGAATTGAGAACAAGGAATAAAGAAGATACTCCCAGTACCAGCAAGAAGCTAAAATTTGTCTTTAAGAACAAGGGAGAGAAGGGAAAAAGAAAAGAAAAAGAAGGAACATCTACCCATGTAGATGTTGAAGAGGAAAATGAAGCCAAGGAGTCACAATAACCTCCTATCACTTCTTAATTAGAGTCAACATAGGTAGTACTTCCCTCTTCCCCTCCTATAATTTTAGTAGTACAAACCCCACCTCATGTTATTTCAAGGGCACAACCTTTGCCTTCTATTTTAGCTACACCTACTGTGTCAGTTCATTATGTTCATTCATCCCCTTCATCACCTACCAGTGAGTCATTGTTTCAAAGCCCTCATGGAAATATAGAGAGTGTGTTTGGCTCACTTTCCTCTTTGCCTAGTCTATCAGATGTATCATCACCAATGATTGACACATTCATTACTACGCAATTGGACTTTGATAAGTTCATATCTGCATCCACATCAAAAGTGTCAAGTGTTGAAATTCCTACTGCAGTGTTAACCCAAACACCACCAATTGTGACCACCACTTTCATTTCACTTGATATACCATCCATTTCAAAACCTACTTTTACTATCAACCCTTTACCAGAAACATTGGTAACACAAATAGAAGATGATTCTTCCATTCTTCCTCCTTGGCTAGTATCACATAAGCCAAAGAGGAAGAAACAAGCCATATCCCCAGATGATTTTAATTTTGGCCAATTAGTCCCAGCAAAGCCCAAATTAGCTAAGAAGGCCAAAATCATATCAAGGGTGCTTGTTGATCAATCGGGAAATAAATATGCTAAGGTAGTTGTGCCAAGGAGGATTTGCAAGCAACATTGGCTACGTTGCTTGAGAGATATGATAGGGACAAGTTGATCAGGGATCAACTTGAAGAACAAGTAGAACAATTGACATCAGTGCTACTCAAAATAGCCTAATCTTTAGAGCAAGTAGAATTTGTTGAGACCTGTGTAGATGAAGAAGCCATTCAAAAGGCTAAAAAGATTAGGGCTCAAGGTTGGGTAGTCAGTGCCTGGATTGAGAAGATATTGTCCCAAGGTACACAGTTGATAAAGTCCTCCATTGAACTTTATAATAATTTGGGCGAGGTAAAGAAAGAAGTTGACTAGACACTTGAGATACTTTCTCAGGACATGCAGCTGATAGAACAGGATCTTGAAACATGGAACAAGCTGTGAGTTTGTAAGATAGAAGTGGTAGTGGAACATAGGGTGATCCCTAACAGGAAGATGTATGTTGAATACAGGGAGGTGATGATAAACAAGAAGGATGTCATCAAGAGCCTAATCAAAGACCTAAAGGATGACTTGGATAGGGGCATAAAAAAAAGGTCTAGACATTTCAAACAAGCTTGCTAAGCTTCCTTGCCAAATGTTAGATGACAGCCAATAGACCCTCCCTATTGATACAGTTGTCCAAGAATTCACCACATTGATACATACTGAGATAGAGTCAGAAGCTTTCTCATTGGCTTCTATTGATAAGTTGGTGGATTTCCAAGTAATTCTAGACAAACTATAGAAGATCCTGAACAAGCACAAGAGTGGGCCTATCACCATAATAGACTCCATCACCAGAGTGATCACCATCTCTAGATATACACTGGGACCTAACAATAATGAAGTCCAGGCTGCCATGAAGAGATATGAAGATTTTCTGTAGAAGGACAAAGAGGAAGAAATTCTCGTGCCTTCAAACACTTATATTATTTTTCTATGCTTTCATTATGTAGTTTTGTTGTGTGTAAATGACATCCTATATGTCTTTTTGTAATTTGTAATTACATGTAGGAAAAGTACAGAGTCCCAAATCAAATTGGACTCTATCTTGAATAAGTCAAAGTATTTGTAAGTTTCCTATTTTTGCTCAGCTTTCCTTTATAAATAAGAGGGGGCTCTTTTGTAAATATTATCTTTTAGCTATTGAAGTGAAATGTTGCCACATTGAGGAGCATATTGAAACTTTGTATTCAAAGTGTAAATCTTATTCAATCACTATAAGTGAAGCAAGTTGGCATTCAATCTTTGTCTTGAATCAAGCTTGTGGTGACTTGGAATTGTTCTTAAGTCCTTTGTATTGCACTTTCTTGTGTATTTGGTTTAATCATGGTATGGAATTAAATATTTAAGAAGGTGTTCTAAATCTACTTTTGTAGTCTTTGAGATATGATATCATCTTTGGATTTGTGTCTTATGTTCATGATTGGAGGTGACTTGAAGACTGTGGGCTGCAAGTTATCATCTGAGATTGTTTGATCTTATTTTGGCATACAGTGAAGACTTTGGGCTGCATCATATTCCATACATTTTCCTTTTCCAATTGGCATAAGACGCAACAAAAGACTTTGTTCTTTTTGTGGGTTTCTTGGTGTTGAGACAATATTGTATAATTTTAGTTACTCCGTTGTTTAAGTTAATTGGATATCAGTTATTATTGCTCCAATTAGTAGTTTGTGGTTCATTACATATTGTAAGCATCATAGTATTGTTATTGTAAGTTTGTAATAGAACATCAATTCTGAAATAAGAGAATTAGATGGCATGGAAGCACCCAATGGATAGTTTTAGTGTAAATAAACATAGTTAATTACTAGTTGATCATAGTTAGCAATAAGAAGGGAGCCTCCCCTTTCTGAGAGGAGAGATTTTATCTTATCATACTGTGGTTGATATAACCATTTTGTCATAAGTTAGTTGATAACAAAATATTCACCCAACAGTTTTTGGCAACTCTGCCATAGAACTGGACACACAACTAAGAGCCTCACGCATTTAGTTGAAGTACACCAGCACCTTATTGTCTATAATTATATTGTTGTTGCTGATCTATCTTTTTTTCAATTTTGCAATTTGGCAGAGAAAAGTTATACTCGCGGCAGAAGGGCACAAGGCCTCATAGATCCTACATTTGAATTGTTGTAAAAGCACAACTTTGATCTTTTACCTGCACATCCAAGGACACCACTTCAATGTACAATGATTTTCCCTCCTACCAACGCAAGATCTCCTATACCAAACGAAGCTTCCAACGCTTGTAGTGTCCTATCTGTCACACCAATTTAAGGGTTTGTTTTTCCTCCATTCAACTCAGGCAGAATGGCTGCTCAAGGTCAGTGGGGAAATGCTTTTGGGCCATTGAATTTGGCACCACCATCACATGAACTACATCATGGTTCGCAAAAGAACTTTCCCAAGTTCTATGGTGATGGTAAACAACACCCAGATGAGCACATTACCACATTCTACATTGCATGCAGAGTTCTTGGGGTAGAACATGAAGATGTGTCTATGAGGTTATTTGTAGAAACACTCCAAGGAGTGGCCACTAACTAATTTTATCATCTCATAGCTAGAAGTATTACTAGTTGGGCTACACTTTGAACCAAGTTCAAAGAGAGGTTCAAACCAATAGAGGATGCTCATGCTTTGTTGGCCTAGCTCACTCAAATGAAAAAGGAACCACACGAGCCCATGCGTGCGTTCATGGCCAAGTTCAATAAGCTGAAGAATAGAATTCCAACTATTCCTAAACCCATAGCTGAGAACTTGAAGTATTTCTTTATCAACACTCAATTGCCTTAAGTGAGTTTTCTTCTATGAAGAGCAACCCCAGTTAATCTTGCAGCTACTCAAAGTCTAGCTACCAAAGTAGAGGATGATTTAATCCTGACAAGAAAGTTGAGGAAAAATTCAATCAGGCCTAGAGGACAACCCTTTTTGGCTTCACCTTCTACTAGCACCATGGATCCTATGGTGCAGAAGCTAGCTAATAAGTTGCTAGCTCTCAAGAAGCAGATGTCTCAAGGTTTGTCTATTCCCTCCTACAAGGACATTCCAAGGAGGACATATCTCAATACTTTTAACTATCCCAACAATGCTGCAAGGAATCAAAACCAAAATAGACTTCCCCCACCACAAGGAAGGCTCGCGCTGGAGGTGCCACCTGTAAATGTAGCAGTGGGATTTTTTGAATCTGAATAAGATGATCTTCTGCATTCAGAATATAATTTAGAATATGGTTCTAATCTCTTCACAGAAGATGAAGCAGGGATGGATGGTGACTCTAACATCAGGTTTCTAAATTACGAAGAAGAGGCTAAACAGGAAGAAGATACATATGGTGAGTCTTATGTTGTTTTCACCTGCTCTCAAAATTAGTTGAATCATCAACATGAGGTTGATAGAGCTAAGTCAAAGGATGAACCATGTTCGGTGATCACAATTGCTAAAAGCGGGACCCCTTTACCAGTTCAGCCAAAGGACATAGTGGGAAACAAACAAGTGAGTGTACCCTATCCTCCTGCTTCTTCTTTTGAATCTATACCCAGTGCACCAAATCCAAAACCCCAAAGTGCAAATCTCTCGTCTTCTTTAGCAAATCCTTACCAAGCTTTTGATATTATAAATCATGCTAAGAAGACTAAAATTCAAATGTGCAAGGTTGAGTATCTTCAAGCCAACCCTAGACAATTTAAGAAACTGGCCAAGTTTGTCAAAAATAAAGGAGCCCATCCTGGTAAAGACTCTTCCAAAAATGCACTTGTTTCTCCTAGGCCAAGGCCTACACAAAGTAACCTTGTTGCAACTCCTTCATTTGCTCCTAGGAAAATAGAACCTTTCTATATTTCCTTACTTGTCAATGGTCATAAACTTAGTAACCGTGTCATTAATTTAGGTGCCTCTGACAATGTGATGCCAGCCAAAGAAGCTAATGCTTTGGGATTAACTTTGACAAAGACTTTTGGCCATTGCTTCTCTATGGAAACCAAGCAAGTGCCCTGTTGGTTTTTCTTCTGAATCAGCATCAGGGTTTGCCAGTTCCTATGCACATACAGATTCAGCCAACTAATACCGGAGGTTGCGTGAGCTCCTCCCCTTCACTTCTAGTTCTGCCGCACCAAGGGGGGTATCCCTATAACTTAAGATGTAACCTTGACTAGCTCAAAGATAGAAAGATCTAACTTGACAACAACAGGCAGAATACTCTCATGTATGGACCAAGATCTGCATGATAGATCACAAGGTGGGCAACATTCTTGGACATATATGTCTGGTTGGGTATGAGAGCATGCAGGGGGTTCCTAATCCTACTCCTACAACTAACAGGTGGAAGTGATGAAATGGGTGGACATAATGTTCGGGATGCAAGACAAGGGGTTTTGGCTCATAACTACTGATCCAGGAGCAGACTGGTGCCTATCCATTGGGCAAGGAGTCAACTAGACGTATACAACAGATGGTTTGCAACTTTCACTCAAGTTTCAGGGGGTTGGACTGATGCTTGCCTTACAAACATCACCCAAGAATGGGTATCTAACTGCTTCTACTTACAGATATCCCTGTTGACATGCAACCAGATTCAAAAGAAGGAGAAAAATATGCAGCAAATGGAGACAAGTAGATAGACACATGCAATAAGCATTTTTCATATAACATTAACACTAAAACTGAAAATATGTGCAAAATACATTCATGTTGCAACTCATAAACTCCAAAATGGGATAAAACAGCCAAGATCATGCCCTGTCCTTCATTATTTACACAAAAATGCCTCAGGCCTTCAACAACCTTCAAATGAGCAACACAACCTGCTATATACAGCAAGGAAGGTTCCCAACATTAATTACATAGTTGACCAAAAATCCCGCCAGATACACAGTATCAGAAAAATGGCGCTCAACGCACTGAATGCGGCAGGTAGAAGAGGGGACAGAAAAGGTTCTCGAGCCATGAGCTGCTAGCTAGGGTCTTCATTCATAATCGAGCAGCCACACCTTTTGTACCACTGCCCATTGATGGCTCAACCACCCGCGGCCCACCTAGAAACCGTCGCTGCGCTCAAAAGAGAAATTCCTGCCAAAACGCACTTCTGAAGGTTCAAGATAATACAGGGAGATTAATCCCACATGCATGGTGTGGGGAGCCCCTTGCCACTTTAAAAACATAGCCGCATGCAAGATAGGTGTCAAGCGCTTTTGCCACGCTCGACACACGCCTTTCTATCCAAAAGCCCATCGCTATGACCAAAGCCATCGGCCAATCCCAAAAAACTCACTTCGATCTCAAAGGTCTCGCCGACCGCGAACTCCACACTTCACCATTGGTATGACTAAAGCCATCGGCAAGCACAAAAGATCCTTCACTGACAACACAAGTCACCCCGATGGTCCTTCAACAACCTCACCTTCTTCTGCAAGACGACCACCATCGGCCCAACATCTCAAACCTATGCCGATATGCAATTTCCTGCCGATGCCTTCAAAAATCCTGATGACGTCATCCTCATGTCCTGATGATGTCACCATCACCCGTTTGCATACCGCGCAACTCTCATATCCGGATGACGTCATCGCCATATAGGCGCCGGGGTGATATTAGAAAGATGACCCGATATTTCAGAATATCACCCCCCATACAAAAGATCATGATGCACTGTAGACCGGATTATGATGATGATGACCCCCTTAACTCAAAGAACATCAGGGTGCACTGTAGCTCTTCTGCAGGATCGGGATGATATCCAAATATCACCTGATATTGAAACATGATGATCCTGATGACAAATCTGGTCGACAGAAAATCATGATGATGCTGACCACCTCAGAGAAAATATGATGCTGCTGTTGAAAAATGCTGAGGAGGGCCAACACTTAGGAAATGTTTTGGATTTTTTGGGAAGGTGCCTGCATGTTTTTTATGCTTGAAAACTGACTGCTCATGCAGGCACCAACAGTGGCTCTATCTGGGGACGTGCAGGTGCAAGACTGCAGCGAGAACCCTAGATCTCTGGGATGCAGACCAGTCCCTTATACATTGGGCACAGAGTCAAATACTGCACTAACCTGCATCACCAAACACACTTGATGGCCTAAGGCCACCAAGAAAAGGAAAAACATGTATCTCCCTTTGTCAAATATCTTGTTTTCATCTGCATGCACTGGGTCAAGCTTGGAGATACTGCAAAGATCCACCCACAAACAAACCTTGTCATCTGCATATTCAACCCTCTGATTTGGCTTGTAATTGTCACCCCTATGCAGACAACCTTCAGCATCCGGCAACAAGTGGATGCAGAATGTATCAGGCAATGCATACCCATATGGCATAGAACACATGTTATCATCACTATGCATCGCAAAATGATTTCCTAGTTGGACTGAAAACACTCAAAGTCCACCACACAGCTAGGAAAAACAGAGCTCATTGTATCATATGCTGGCACTTCAAAAGAAAAGCCTTCAAATTCACAATTGTGCACATCATGCACACAACCAATAGCAGCACCAAACTAGAAAAGATCAGGCTCTGGCATCTTTTTCAAATCAGGCACATTTTTACAATCACTTACCGGATGTATGTAGGTCTCTCTTTCATCAGGATGAGAAACAGAATCCAAGTCAAAAATAGTGTCAAGATCCTCACCATACTCAGACAGATCCTCATCACCATATGTGTCATAAATGGGTGACCCAGGTGCATCAGTTTCATCATAGTATGCCATTTGTTCATGGGCAGCAGAGCATGCATCTTCATCACCAATGGATTCCCTCTGTGGAGGAGTATCAGCCTGTATGCTTATTTCTTCTCTATCTTGAGCACAATACTCACAATTATCTCCACAGGTCCATTCCAAAAGTTGCTCATTGCTGTCCACAACCTCGTTATTGTTTTCATGGTCAGATGCCTCATCATTGCAATGGGAATCCTCACTGGTCCTTTCACTGGCACCTTCAATATTCATCTTTTCATCTTCACACGATGCCTTAATTACTTGGTCATTTGCAGCTTCACAACTATTATTCACACCAAGGCCTGGGGACAGGGATATCAACAGGCGCCCATTTCTAAATTTTTCTATATTTTTGGTGAACTTGTATGCCATCTGCATACTTGTCACCTTGAAATCCCTCAGTATTGCACTAGAGCCCTCCTCAAAAGCCTCAAAATATATGCCAACACAGGCTGAAATATCAGGTCTGAAGACTTTTGGGATCTCTGAAAGGGCTACTGCAAACCTATGACTGAAATCAACACATAGCTCTTTATCTTGTTTTCTGATGTTCATCAATTCTGTAACAAGATCAGCAGGTTCTCTTGCAAATTCCTCTTTAAAATAGTCAGTAAACTCATCCCAACAGGCAAAAAATCTCTTTGGAAAGCTCAAATACCAGTCTTTTGCTTTTGCATCAAAGGACCTAACAAAAAACCTCATCCACATATCCTCATCTCTAAATGAATGTTTTCCCATGAAACTGTGAAAATTTTGGATATGTGCATTCCCATCACATACACTGTGACCACAAAATCTAGGCATCTGACAGTATATCCTAGCAGGCATAGTTTCTACTTTATAATCAACCCATGACAAATCTAGTTGGTCATACAAAGGATCAAAAGGGCTGAGAAGAGGTTTAGCCTTCTGACTGGCAGACATAACAGGGTTATTGCTTTTTAACCAGGCCTGCTCAGCCTCTAAGAATATCAACCTATTTTTTATCTCTTCTATTCTTTTCTCCAACATTTCACCACTAAGTACGGGATAATTCATACTTGGATTCATAAAAAACTTACTCTTAGACAACCTTTGTCTGCCTAAGACCTGTAACCTCCCCTAGCATCTAACCTATGCAGCAAAACAGTAAATATATAAAGGGGAAGGAACAAGGTACCTTTTCTCATACAGATGCAGAAATATGAACAACACATTTTTGTCACGTCACATACATCCATCTTTCATGTGCATTTAGATCTTTTGCAGAGTCGCCACCTCTCCAGAGAGGACAAAATTTTCAATAGCTGAAAGCTACTTTTCCAGGTTCATTCCACCAGCAGAGCATCATTTTGTTGGTGACTCAGATGGGCCACAAGATATAACACTTTTTCATCAATTTTCTCCCCAGCAGATTCGCCATTTTGTTGGTTTTTCTTTTGAATCAGCATCAGGGTTTGCCAGTTCCTATGCACATACAGATTCAACCAACTAATACAGGAGGTTACATGAGCTCCTCCCCTTCACTTCTGGTTCTGCCGCACCAAGGGGGGTATCCCTATAACTTAAGATGTAACCTTGACTAGCTCAAAGATAGAAAGATCTAACTTGACAACAACAAGTAGAATACTCTCATGTATGGACCAAGATCTGCATGATAGATCACAAGGTGGGCAACATTCTTGGACATATATGTTTGGTTGGGTATGAGAGCATGTAGGGGGTTCCTAATCCTACTCCTACAACTAACAGGTGGAAGTGATGAAATGGGCGGACATAATGTCTGGGATGCAAGACAAGGGGTTTTGGCTCATAACTACTGATCCAGGAGCAGACTGGTGCCTATCCATTGGGCAAGGAGTCAACTAGACGTATACAACAGATGGTTTGCAACTTTCACTCGAGTTTTAGGGGGTTGGACTGATGCTTGCCTTACAAACATCACCCAAGAATGGGTATCTAACTGCTTCTCCTTATAGATATCCCTGTTGACATGCAACCAGATTCACAAGAAGGAGAAAAACATGCAGTAAATGGAGACAAGCAGATAGACACATGCAATAAGCATTTTTCATATAACATTAACACTAAAACTGAAAATACGTGAAAAATACATTCATGTTGCAACTCATAAACTCCAAAATGGGATAAAACAGCCAAGATCATGCCCTGTCCTTCATTATTTACACAAAAATGCCTCAGGCCTTCAACAACCTTCAAATGAGCAACACAACCTGCTATATACAGCAAGGAAGGTTCCCAACATTAATTACATAGTTGACCAAAAATCCCGCCAGATACACAGTATTAGAAAAATGGCGCTCAACGCACTGAATGCGACAGGTAGAAGAGGGGACAGAAGAGGTTCTCGAGCCATGAGCCGCCAGCTAGGGTCTTCATTCATAATCGAGCAGCCACACCTTTTGTACCACCGCCCATTGATGGCTCAACCACCCGCGGCCCACCTGGAAACCGTCACTGCACTCAAAAGAGAAATTCCCGCCAAAATGCACTTCTGAAGGTTCAAGATAATACAGGGAGATTAATCCCACATGCACGGTGTGGGGAGCCCCTTGCCACTTTAAAAACATAGCCGCATGCAAGATAGGTGTCAAGCGCTTTTTCCACGCTCGACACACGCCTTTCTATCCAAAAGCCCATCGCTATGACCAAAGCCATCGGCCAACCCCAAAAAACTCACATCGATCTCAAAGGTCTCGCCGACCATGAACTCCACACTTCACCATCGATATGACTAAAGCCATCGGCAAGCACAAAAGATCCTTCGCCGACAACACAAGTCACCCCGATGGTCCTTCAACAACCTCACCTTCTTCGGCAAGACGACCACCATCGGCCCAGCATCTCAAACCGATGCCGATATGCAGTTTCCTGCCGATGCCTTCAAAAATCCTGATGATGTCATCCTCATGTCCTGATGATGTCACCATCACCCGTCTGCATACCGCGGAACTCTCATATCCGGATGACATCATTGCCATATAGGCGCCGGGGTGATATTAGAAAGATGACCCAATATTTCAGAATATCACCCCCCATACAAAAGATCATGATGCACTGTAGACCGGATTATGATGATGATGACCCCCTTAACTCAAAGAACATCAGGGTGCACTATAGCTCTTCTGCAGGATCGGGATGATATCCAAATATCACCCGATATTGAAACATGATGATCCTGATGACAAATCTAGTCGACAGAAAATCATGATGATGCTGACCACCTCGGAGAAAATATGATGCTGCTGTTGAAAAATGCTGAGGAGGGCCAACACTTAGGAAATGTTTTGGATTTTTTGGGAAGGTGCCTACATGTTTTTTATGCTTGAAAACTGACTGCTCATGCAGGCACCAACATGCCCCTCATAGGGAAAATCAAAGATGCTCAGTTTGCATTTGTTTTTTTTCTTGAGAAGAGGATAAAGATGACGGTTCTTGTAGCTGATGTCCCAGCTTCATATGAAATATTATTGTGGTGGAACTTTTGCAAGGATGTTGGTGGTGAGATCAACATGTATTGGTTTGAGGCCAAAATACCTATCGAAGGTGTTATGTGAAAACTTCTCCCATAAAGGGATGCTAAGTATACCTTGACAAAATCTAAGGATCTAAAAGCTTAGATTCTTTTTGAGTCCTCTAGAATGGGCACCTATTTCTTAACCACCGATGAAGTTCCTGAGTCATTAGACGATGATTCAAGTGAAGGTCAGGTAACTGATGAATCATCCTCTTCAAGTGAAGAGATTCTAGATTTTAAAATTATCAAAGTAGGAAGTTCAAATGATGTTTGGACTTTGGAGTTCGATGGAAGTTGTTCTTCCACTGAATCTAGAGCAGGGATAGTTCTCATATCCCCAAAAGAAAAGATCTTCCCCTTTTCCTTCAAGTTGCAATTTGATAACACTAATAACGATACTGAGTATGAGGCCTTGTTATTAGGAATGGATGTTGCACAGAAGAAAGGAATAAAAAATCTTCATGCGCAAGGTGATGCTAAGCTGATTGTTTGTCAGGTGAGAAATATGTAGCTGACAAAGAATGAGAGGTTGATGCATTACCGCAATCATGTTTGGGATGGCATCAAGGATTTTGATGCCTTTGATATATCTGTAGTCCCAAGGGAATACAGTGATAAGGCTGATTCATTGGCCATATTAGCTACTCTCCTTGTTCCTCACAAGGACTTTCAAGGAAACAAGTATACCATTGAATTGGTATTCTGACCTAGCGTTCCTGATATTGCTAGTCATTGGTGAATTTTCAACAACGATGTTCAAATCATCACCTTTTTGGAAAAGTCAGAAAATTTCAATGACTTATACTTCAAAGGGAGTGATTCTACTCCTCAAGATTCAATCTCTGATGTGAACAAGGAAACTATCAAGGAGATTCTATAGCTGAAAGGGAATAAGATTCCCAAAGGTTTGGTTTCTCTGGAGAAATTTTTTGATAAGCATGATCATTTTATCAAACAACAACAAGAGACGGGACCAAATTCATCAGCAGAGGTTAAGAAAATCAACCTTGGTACACTAGATGATCCCAAGATGGTTAATATTGGGAAATGTTGTTCAGTTGAGGAAAAGAAGAAGTTGGTGTCACTTATGCGATAGTGCATTGATGTGTTGGCATACTCTTATGCTAATTTGAAATCTTTTCATCCCAAAGAAGTCTAGCATGACATTCCTCTCAAGTTTAGGTCTTTGTCACATAAGCATAAACAATGACAGTACAACCAAAAACTCTCAGGTACCATTCTTGTTGAGATTTAGAAAATGTTAGATGCAAAGATTATCTTTCCTATTCATCATTCAACATGGATAGCTAACATTGTTCCAGTAAGAAAGAAGAATGGAGAAATCCACATTTGTGTGGATTTTTGTAATCTGAACCAATCGTCACTCAAGGATAATTACCCCTTGCCGGTAATGGATCAAGTTCTGCAAATGGTGACTGGTTCAGAAATGTTGTCTATATTAGATGACTTTTCAAGATACAACCAAGTGGAGGTGCACGAAGAAGATCAACATAAAACCACCTTCACTACTCCATGGGGCACCTTTGCTTATCACAGAATGCCTTTTGGGTTAATCAATGCTAGTGCCACTTTTTATAGGGCAATGGACCTGGCCTTTAGAGATGAGATGGGTAAGATCATTGTAGTCTATCTCAATGATTTGACTATCTTTTCAAGAATGCATCAAAATCATTGTGATCATTTGCAACGATTGCTTGAAAGGTGTCACTAACATGGTATTTCTCTTAATCCCAAGAAATCCATTTTTGGGGTTACCAAAGGTAGACTTCTTGGACATATTGTGTCTAAAGAAGGAACCAAGATTGATTCAGAATGGGTCAAATCCATTTAGAGTCTTACCCTCCCTTCTAGAAAGACATTAATACATTCCTTCTTTGGTAAGGTAAACTTCCTGTGAAGATTTGTTCCAGATTTTGCTAAGAAAACACATCATATCATCGATATGATGAAAGGAAAATCAACCTTTCGTTGGAGTGTAGAAGGGAAAGCTTCTTTCCATGATATAAAAGAGGCAATTTATCATGCTCTCGTCTTAGTCTATCCAGACTATACTAAAGACTTCATCATGTACAGCTATGCTTCAGAGCATACTCTATTTGCCATCTTGGTACAATAGAATAAAGAAGGGATTGGATCTCCAATAGCTTCTATGAGTTGTCCTCTGAAGACTCATGAGCTCAAGTACTCACCAATGGAGAAACATGCTTATGCTGTGGTAAAGTAGTTAAGCACTTCAGGTATTACATTCTCAATTCTCATACTATAGCATTGGTGCCTGATTCAACTGTCAAGTCTATCTTGACTCAACAGGAATTTGGGAGTAAGAGAGGTAATTGGATCACCAAGATTCAAGAGTATGATATGGAGATTAAGCCAACAAAGCTAGTACGTGGGAAGGCTTTATGTCAACTTATTGCCAACAACAAACCAGAACAGATATCTGATGAGGAGGAAATCAATACTGAAGGACTTCCCACAGTCTTGTTTGTAAGCACAAAAGACGAGTGGTATTCTAACATTGCACACTTCCTCACATATGGAGAGTGTCCCGAGCATTTGTCATACAAAGAGAAAAGGACAATCAAGCTTAAGGCCACAAAATTTGTTCTTTGGAACAATGGTTTGTACAAAAGAAGCATTGATGGAATTTTTCTACGATGTGTGGACAAAGCACAACAAGGCAAGTTGTTGGAGTCTTTTCACAACTTAGCATGTGGAGGAGATTTCTTAGCTTCATTTACAACTCACAAAAAATTGAGAGCAAGGTACTATTGGCCCACACTTTTTCAGGATGCATACAACTGGGTGTGTAAGTGTGAATTGTGCCAGTAGTTTGTGGGGAAACCCAAGTTGGATGCTCTACCCCTCAAGCCAATAGTGATTGAAGAGCCTTTCCAGCAATGGGATATTGACTTCATTGGTGCAATGAATCCATCATCAAGTGCAGGTCATAGTTATGTTCTTCACCAAGTGGGTGGAGGCAATTCTTGTTAAACATGCCACTTCAGAGGTTGTTTGTAACTTCCTCAAAGAAAAAATTATCTCAAGGTTTGGAGTACCTAACAAGATAGTAGCAGATAATGCTACTTGTTTCTCATCTCATGAGATAATTGAATTATGTTTTGAGTATGGTATTATTCTCGCTCATTCCTCAGACTATTACCCCCAAGGGAATGGTCAAGCTGAATCAAGCAACAAGAAGCTAGTCACCATAATCAGGAAGTTGGTTGATGAAAATTAGAGATCTTGGCATAAGGCATTGTATGATGCGTTGTGGGCTGATCGTTTCACTCCCAAGTGGGCAATTGACATATCTCCTTTTTAGCTCCTGTATGGTTTGAATGCCGAGATACCTATCACGTTGGAGTTGTCTACACTAAGGTTGACCAAGGTAAGTGAGGGTAAGACTTTTGATAGTTCAATAGGCAAGCATGTCATGTTCCTTGCTAAACTTGAGGAACAATGTGTAAAAGTGGTGGACAGCAGTGTAGAGCATCAAGGTCAAGTCAAGAAGCTCTTTGACAAGAAAGCAAAGCCCCGAGATTTCCAAATTGGAGATCTAGTTCTATTATGGGACAAGAGAAGAGAGCCAAAAGGGATGCATGGAAAATTTGTTTCTCTGTGGGGAGGCCCTTTCATGATTCATCATTTCTGTGGTGAAAATAGTTTTCTTCTGCAATAACAAGATGGAACACCATTTCTACTACCCCACAATAGATAACATCTAAATATTTTCACTCAATGAAGCATTAGATAAGTTTATATACAATTTGTATATTTATGTGTTGTTCTTTTTGTTTTTGTTGTCTTGTGTTGAGTTTGTCTCCTGACTCTATAGCTCATTGGTTGGATGAAGGCAATTAAAGTTCAGGGATTCTTCTCCCTTCGATCGTTTCAAAGGATGATCAAAGGAAGCTCCCCAATTAGAGCCAATTGTTATCCTCGAATTTCACTAGCTCAATTCATGGGATAACCCCTATGAAACTTGTTCATTTCGTAGCCCATGTCCTCTATGCATGTAAATTGAGGAAAAATTTGCATGACCTAGTGTGTAGTCTAATCCCTCAAAAAGTCACTTTGAGTTGAGTCTCTTTCATCTTTTGAAAAAACTCAAAAAAGTTAATTTTCTAGACTTAGTCATTTTTCTTTAATATGCAGGGTCACTATTTTTTAGCGACACTACATGTTTGTTTAAGTTGTTGGATGTGTAATTGCAGAAAAAATTCTCTACAACTACACTCCTAACCTGACACGATCAACAATTAATGCCATTAATGCAGGTTTTTATATGTGTTTTACCTGTCATAATTTTTGTTTTAACCATTTATTTCTTACCTGTTTCCTCGCCATTTTTGAAACCTATTGTTTGGTAGGGAAAAGAGAGGATGAGATGATGAAGGCACTAGATCAAACCCTCCTTTCACTACAATATTCAAGGAAAAAACTGAGCCAATTCACTACAAGATGGAAGAGGACTCAACTGCTGATTTTGTTCTCTTGTTTGTAGAGGAAAGATGTGATTCAATTAAGCCTTTTATCAAACCCTAGGCTCATCAATGCACTAAACCCTAGAATTTGGATAATTAGTTTATAATGGAGAAACAACAACAAATAAGGATTTGAAGTACTAGGGTGATCAATGAGATGTCCAAACTTGTCCCCCAGAAGCTAAAATGTCAGAAGACTCCAGGGCTAGCGCCCGAGTCCAGAAAGTCCCGATATATGATAGCTCAAAACTAGAAAAATATCACAAATGATGTTTTGATGCTAAATCCAGGGCCTGTTTTAGCTGCTGGACACTGGGGCTAGTGCCCAAGTCTGCTACAGGTGAATTTCCAAACTCTATTTCCAGATCTTGAATCTTGATCTGCTACTCAACCTCCTTGTACCTTTACTTCTGCAATTCTCACTACTATAACTTGCACACAAGAAGAAAAGGATTGCCTCAATCAAATCATGGGTTAGCATTCAAGCTTTCCCAACACCGTTGTTAGAGAGAGAGTGTGTCCTTGCAAGACAAAGGCTAAAGATAATCCAAATGATGATGAAATGATTCAAAAACAATGATGATGTCACCTTGGCGGTGAAGCCCTTAAGAGGATGAAGATTCTTCCACTTATAAGGATGTTGATGATGATTCTAAATCTGCACCAAACACAATACTAACACAAGTCTGCCACAAACACAATGAATGCCTTGAATTCACCTTGGCACAATATTGCAACCTTGCTATCATCAAACTCTTACAAAATAAATTCAAACACTTGTTTATATATGTTATCCTATTAAACGTTTGCAAAGTAATTGAAAGAGCTGACAAGGGAGGACCCATTTAAAAGTCATATGTCGACATACTTAAATTTTACCCCAACCAATCAAGGTGGACTTTGGTGTGAGCATCCAAGTCCCAAAAGGCCTTTTTGTTCTAGACTTAAGCTTTAAATGGGCCCCTAGTTCCCATTTGACATGGGTTTCGGGGGATTTCTCACTGGGATGAATAATTTGCTTGTAGAGTGTAAACATGGGGACCTAGGAGCTAAACTAGGAGGTAAAAAGACATGTGTCCAATTTTTACTCCATAACACCTATTGCATCACCATTCATTGTGTGTGTTCATTCGCCTATGTTGGATTCAATCCGTGGCTCTCATTCTAAATCTTTCATCAGAGGTAAGTCCTCTCGTCTTGTTTTATGTTTTGTACATTGTTTTTGTTGTGTTTTCTTGCTATGTTGTTTGTAAGTATTTTTTTTGTTTTAAACCCTAGTTTTTATTTTTTATTTTTGTCTTCCTTTGTAAGCTTTAATGGGGGTTTTAAAAGATTTCTTTGAAACTTAGTCACCATCTGTAGATATTTCTCAGAGAAATTTCCCTGAGAAGCATCATTTAAATCTGTTTGTTTTTCTAAAAGTCTTTGAAACCCCCTGTTACCTATGCCTTGTGTCATTTTAACTATTAAAACATCATTGGTGTTGCTCAGAGATTTTTCTCTGAACAACACAAGTCTTTTAGACTGGTGTTGTTTGGAGAAAAATCTTCGAACAATACCTCCCCAAACGCCTTTTAAACACCTTAACATATGGTGTTGTTTGGAGAATATTCTCTGAACAACACCCTTATTCATAAGGTGTTTTTCAAAGAAAATTCTTTGAACAACACCATATACCCATTACCCTTTGTAACATGCCTATCAAAAAATGTTAGTCGAAATAAAGCCTTTTGTGACTTTCGAAGAATTTTCTCTGAAAATCATAAATGGAGCTCTACCCTATATGACTTTCAGAGAAAATTCTTTGAAAGTCACATACAATGTTTTCCTTAAATATGCACTTTGGAGAAAATTCTCTGAAGTGCACAATATGACTTACCGTCATGCACTTTGGAGAATTTTCTCCAAAGTGCATATTGTTTGCACTATCCGAATGCAAGCCAGAGATTTTTCTCCAACTTGCATCAAGTTGAACTACCCCTTATGATGTAATTCAGAGAAAATTCTTTGGCTTGCATCATGCTTATGTGACCTATCTAGTGTAGTTCAAAGAATTTTCTCTGAACTACACCTAGGTTGTAAAAGCCATGTAATGTCTGAAATTTTTTTTGATCCTACACCAAAAGCATATTTCTCATGCATAAGTGTAGTTTTTCTATGTACTTGCATGGTTCCTAATGTATGAAAAAATTTCTAACTCTGGAGAACTTCAAAAATCTTTTGTAGTTTCTCAACAAATGATAGAGCCTTCTCCCAAGAAGAAAAACATGAAGTTAAAATACCAAGGAGTGATTCCTCAAACTTCTATGAGACTAATGTGGATAACATTAGGGATACATAGATAGGCCATGTTGATATGACAGAGTTCTTGGAGAGACTGAACAAGCAACCTGTGGCATCAAACATGCAGGTTGTCCTTGATAGCAACATTCACTTGGTTTCTACATTTCTAGTGTCAGCTCGAAATCCAAAGTTCATGTTGGCAGTAGCTACTCACTTCAATAAAGAGAGCAAGAGCATAACAGATACAGATGGTAAAGTGGTGATAAAGTTGGATGAGGAATTCTTTGATAAGATTTTTTAGTTTCCCTTACATTAATGATTACACTAATATCACCATGGAATCAGCACAAGATCACTATGATAAGAACATGGAGAAATTTAAGAAAATTATGAATGCTAGATGGCTGAAGACACCTAGGCCAATAAATTGCACAGTGACCAAAGAACATATTCTAGAGTGAATTCATTAAAGAGGTGGGTGATCTAATTACTCTTCTAAGCAGAGTCAAGGGACTCCCTACATCCAATACTTTCCAAGAATGGATGTATCAATACATAGTTGTCATCAAGAAAGGTAATCAAAGAATATTCTAGGGTAAGCAAACCAATGACTCAATTTGTCAACAACTCTCAAAAGTGTCATCTTCTTTGAAGTTCTATATTACTTCATATTTGGTATATGTTGTTGCATGTATGAGATCTTTCCCTGGTTTGTCTTCAGTTGGAGCTAGAAGAAATATACCAGTATATGAGTACTACCCTCAATTGACTCTAAAGGAAAATATCAAACATTTTAGAAGGGTCAATGATGCTTTCTTTTATAGATATATTTGTATGTTTGAGAAAGATCTTGAAAAGAAAAGAATTTATAATGTTGCTTGGGAGAAAGTCAAAAGATTTGGTTGTGTATTTCTACAGTTCCCTACTTTTACAAATATTAGAGTTAGATGTTTCAATGGGCATCCTTACATGTTGCCAAGATATCTAGGAGACAAGCTTATCTTGATGGAATTATGTAGACAAGTGATGAATGCACATAGTAAAAAAGCAGAATCACATAGAGTTGGCTTCAAACTCCTAGTGACCATTGGCTGATACACAGTGCCAACAACTCTGAAAGCAAAGGCAATGGAAATTGAAATGCAATGGGTAACTATGAAGAAGTATAAGAAAAGAAATGATTTTGACTATAGAGGCATGAAAGACAAGCTCAAGGGGAATTACACTCATGTGCATAAGATTGAGGATATATGGGCTTGTGAGTTGGCTCCTCAGGGATGCCAAAAGCTAGAGATGCTATGATGGGGGCATAATCTTTTTCTTTCTCTATTGTTTGTGGATTAAACTTTATTAATGTGATGACGTTTGTCTAATGACATGATCATAAAAAGATCATCGAGGACTCCGAGGTCTAAACATGAAAAGGGGCAATCCTTGTCTGTTGAAATGCAAGAGGTACTCAAGTCATCTAGATTCAAGTTTGACTAGATGCTTGTATCACTATGCTATATCAAAATCCAAGTAAGTGATACTCAAGTCATCTTGGTCTAATTATGCCTAGATGCTTGTATTTCCTTACCACATTTCAAAAAGTAAAAAGTCCCAAAAAGTGCCCAATGATGAAAGCAAAAACCTTGCAAAAATCTCAAGATGACAATCCACATCCATATCCAGCAAATACATATCATCCATACAATAAAAAAAATCCTGCAGCATATCAAGTGTAAAATCCTCATTTCCTCCACCTCTTTTCTTCTACATATCTAGATCATCTCTGTGTCGATTGAGTACATTTGGACATATCAAAAACATAGCATAAGAAACATATCATATCGCATGAGATAGTCATCCACATGATTAAATCATTTTGCATACATACATTAGGTTATCCACATACATTTGCATTAATATATCAATAGCAACAAAATCAAAAACATAGACATTTCCATATAGAGCTGTAAATCATATCCATAAATAGGTCACATTTACATTTGCATATCAAATCATCCCAAATCCATCTAGCATGCATCACATATACAAATACATCATGAAATAGATTGCATCCATAACATATAAACATAAGAACACATGCATGTAGACCATGACCAACTGCATCATCATATAATCATCAAAAACATGTCCACATGTACAACATATCAAAATCTCTGTCTAATCTCTCATAGTCATATCATAAGTGTATACAAAACATCACAAATGGTGATACATGTCTCAGGGCAAAATAAGTACATATATCGGCTATCTCAGCCATCCATAAAAAATATGTACAAATCTGATCACAAATGGTACAAGTATCTGGGTATGCCTAACCCTACCGCCGAGGAACACTGCTCCTGTGCTGGCCTCTCCTCTGTCTCCCCCTGTTTGCTATGGGCCCCTCACTGAGCCTATAGACCGAGACCCACCTGCCCACTGGAATGCCTCTGACTGACTCCTGAAGCTAGGCACGCTAATCCACTGCCATGGCTCCATGGTATAATCCTCTGTAGTACTGGGCCTATGCCTGGGCTCTAGTAAGCTCACTCTGTACCTGGACCACCTATGCTTGTGCCTGCTGCACCTGTGAAACCAAAAAACTGGATGTCCCATCTGTGCACATGGCCATCATGGCTGCGTCTCTCTCTACCCTCATAGCCCACATGCTAGCTAGGGCTGCATCTCTCTCCCTCATCAACTCTAATAAATGAGTCACGTTAGACTCTCTCCGTGACTCTGCTGCTCTCAGATGAACCCTTAGATGCCTAATCTGACTCTGTAATGCAACCATGGCCTGCTGTTGCAAGTCAGGCTACGGAGCTTGCTATGCTGGCACCTGTCCCTGTACCGGCTATGCCACCTACTGCGGTAGAGGCATCTATCCCTGTGCTACCACTAGCTGAACTAGCACCTGGACCTGTACCTATCTCGCAGCCTGCGGCTGCACAACTGCCTGCTGGCCCACAAGTCCCTCTCTGACCCTCTGCCTCTGTCTCGATCTCCCATCATCTCCCTAATCTCTCCTCCTCCTCCTCCATCCTCCCCTCCTCCTGCCAGCTGTACCCTCCTCATCTGAATCCTCCTCATCGATACGAGGAGCCAACTCTCCTAGCCTTAGGTGTATACAGGGCTAAGTATAGAACTGATGAAGAGGTAAGAAAGCTTGACTACTATAGGCTTACCTTAGATCAGATCAAAAATTTTGAGCTTGCCGATGTTCCTGAGGATATGCAAGAAGATGGAAACATATTGTATCCTTTGTATGTAAGTGGTAAGATTACTGACACTCCTCTCCCAAAAATTCAATGGTCACACAAGGAGACAACTTCAATAAGGGATAGATTCCAATCGATTCTTGCAAACACCAATGTTTGGTTGGAGAGCAATGGGATAAAAATAAAGCTTTTCAAAATAGGATCAGAAGAAGAGCATATTGAAGGGTCCTCTGGGAAAAGGGAAGAATTGAGAACAAAGAATAAAAAAGATACTCCCAGTACTAGAAAGAAGCTGAAATTTGTCTTTAAGAACAAGGGGAGAAGGGGAAAAGAAAAGAAAAAGAAGGAACATTTGCCCATGTAGATGTTGAAGAGGAAATTGCATCCGAGGAGTCATAAGAACCTCTTGTCACTTCTCAATTGGCTTCAACATAGGTAGTACCTCCCTCTTCCCCTCTTATAATTTCAGCAATGCAAACTCCACCTTATGTTGTTTCAAGTGCACAATTGTTGCCTTTTGTTTCAGCTACACCCACTATGTCAGTTCATTCATCCCCTTCCTCACCCACTAGCGAGTCTTTGTTTCAAAGCCCTCATGGCAATATAGAGAATGTGTTTGGGTCACTTTCCTGTTTGCCTACTCTATCAGATTTATCATCTCTAATGATTGACACATTCATTACTACTCAATTGGACTTTGGTAAGTTCATATCTGCATCCACATCCAAAGTGTCAAGTGTTGAAATTCTTTATGTAGTGTTAACCCAGACACCACCAATTGTGACCACCACTTTCATTTCACCTGATATACCATCCATTTCAAAACCAATTGTTACTATCAACCCATTGCTAGAAACATTGGTAACACAAATAGAAGATGCTTCTTCCATTCTTCCTTCTTAGCTAGTATCATAGAAGCCAAAGAGGAAGAAACAAGCCATATCCCTAGATGATTTTGACTTTGTCCAATTAGTCCCAGCAAAGCCCAAATCAGCTAAGAAGGTGAAAACCATATTGAGGGTGCTTGTTGATCAATCAAGAAATAAATATGCTAAGGTAGTTGTGCCTCCTTCAAACAAGAACCTCAGTGAAGTCCAAGTTTCTTATTACACTATTTCAAGGATATAACTTGGCAAGCAAACACATGAAAGTGCCAAGGAAGATTTGCAAGCAACATTGGCTGCATTGCTTGAGAGTTATGACAAGGACAAGTTCATCATGGATCAACTTAAAGCACAAGTAGAATAGCTAACATTAGTGCTACTTAAAATAGCCCAATCTTTAGAGCAGGTAGAACCTATTGAGACATGTGTAGATGAAGAACCCATTCAAAAGTCTGAAAAGATTGGGGCTCAAGGTCAGGTAGTCAGTGCCTGGATTGAGAGGATATTGGCCCAAGGTAGACAATTGATAAAGTCCTCCATTGAACTTTATAATAATTGGGGCAAGGTAAAGAAAGAAGTTGACCAGACACTTGAGATACTTTCTCAGGGCATGTAGCTGATAGAACAAGATCTTGAAACATGGAATAAGCTACGAGATTTTAAGATAGGAGTGCTGATGGAACATGGGGTGATCCCTAATAGGAAGATGTATGTTGAATACACGGAGTTGATGATAAACAAGAAGGACATCATCAAGAGCCTGATCAAAGACCTAAAGGATGACTTGGATAGGGGCATAGACAAAGGTCTGGACATTTTAGACAAGCTTGTTGAGATTTCTTGCCAAATGCTAGATGACAGCCAATAGACCCTCCCTGTTGATATAGTTGTCCAAGAATTCACCACATTGATACATACAAAGATGAAAGGAAGCAAGGTACATGGAAAATGCTTCCTACACTGATCTACTGAGGAATGATTTATGCAAAATTTCAAAATTTACAGTTATAGATTAAGATACACATTAACAAAAAGATAATAACAACTTCCAAATGCAAACACACAACTCACAACATAAGATACGTGGGGAAAACCCTTTAAGGTAAAAAACCCCACACTCCAAAGCCACCCAATATATTATTTAGGAATCATGAAGATTACAATATACTTGTAGAGCAATCTTTTATAGGAGTATATTCAACCAGAGATCCAAGAGGTAACTTGACATCTATAATATTCTTACATACAACCTCCATCTCAAGTTCCTGATATATAGGAGATACAATACAGTACACCGCCAATGGTAATTACAAAACCATGAGCCAAAACAACCAAAAAGTGGTGCCCAAATTATCTCCAATAAAATATGCCTTGTGATGTACCAAAACACACACCAACACATGTAACTCTCCCCTTTACAACTCTTTTATGTGTCCAACACGTTTTTACATTTCCCAAAACAGAAGGTCCAATTTTTGGAGGTCATAACTTTTGATCTGGGTGTCTGATTGACGAACCGTTTAATGTGTCAGAAAGATCGTGAAGAGATCTATCACCCTATAACCCTCTATGCCAATTATCACCATTTTTAGGACGTTTAGAGAAGTTTTGATTCTGGTAATTGAGTTCAAAGACTTTTTTTGGCAGTTTCAAAAAATAGAAACTTTAATATCTCACAATCCTAATATGATCTTGAGACGAAACTCACCCAAGATGTTCACTTAGCTATTCTGCACCTTCTGGGAAAAATTTCAAGTCAATCTGAGCTCAATCGAAGGACTTACTAAAAATAACAAGTCTCGCTATTTTTAGCTCATTTGGAAACTTTGAAGGTTCCATACCATTCTCCAAGATAAAGGGTATTAAAAAAGACCAAAACTAGGAAGAATAGTAATCTTTCGAAGTTGCAAGGTTGACACACATTTCTTAACAAAAGATAGAGTCAGAAGCTTTCTGATTAGCTTCTATTGATAAGTTGGTGGATTTCCAAGTAATTTTGGACAAACTGTAGAAGATCTTGAACAAGCACAAAAGTGGGCCTATCACCATAATAGACTCCATCACCAGAGTGCTCACCATCTCTAGATATACATCGGGACCTGACAATAATGAAGTCCAGGCCGCCATGAAGAGATACAAAGATTTTCTAGAGAAGGACAAAGAGGAAGAAACTCCTGTGTCTTTAGACACTTAGATTAATTTTCTATGCTTTCATTATGTAGTTTTGTTGTGTATAAATGACATCCTATATGTTTTTTTGTAATATGCAATTACATGTAGGAAAACTACAGAGTCCTAAATCAAATTGGACTCTATCTTCAATAAGTCAAAGTAGTTGTAACTTTCCTATTTTTTCTCATAGCTTTCCTCTATAAATAAGATGGGGTTCTTTTGTAAATATTATCTATTAGCTATTGAAGTGAAACTTTGCCGCATTGAGGAGCATATTGAAACTTTGCGTTCAAAGTGTAAATCTTATTCAATCAATATAAGTGAAGCAAGTTGGCATTCAATCTTTGTCTTGAATCAAGCTTGTGGTGCATTGGAATTGTTCTTAAGTCCTTTGTATTGTACTTTCTTGTGTATTTGGTTGAATCATGGCATGGAATTAAATATTTTAGAAGGTGTTTTAAATCTAATTTTGTAGTCTTTGAGTTGCAATATCATCTTTGGATTTGTGTCTTATGTTCATGATTGGAGGTGACTTAAAGACTTTGGGTTGCATCATATTCCATACATTTTCCTTTTCCAATTATCCTGAGAAGAAACAAAAGACTTTGTGCTTTTTGTGGGTTTCTTGGTGTTGACACATTCTGGTATCATTTCAGTTACTCTTTTGTTTAACTTAATTGGATATCGGTTATTATTCCTTCAATTAATAGTTTGTGGTTCATTACATATTGTAAGCATCACAAGATTGTTATTGTAACTTTGTAAGAGAACATCAATTCTAAAATAAGAGAATTATATGGTATGGAAACACCCAATGGATAGTTTTAGTGTAAATAAATGTAGCTAATTACTAGTTGATCATAGTTAGCAATAAGAAGGAGCCTCCCCTTTCTGAGAGGAGAGATTTTAGCTCATCATACTGTGGTTGATTTAACCATTTTGTTGTTAATTAGTTGATAACAAAATATTCACCTAACAGAATGATTGTGAGTCAAAGGAGTGGGTCGATGAATGGTGTACAAGAAGCCTAAGCCCGATTGACACGTATTGACTCCTAACAACACTACAACTCACATAGATTGAATCTTTGGTTGAGTTTGACCATGTTTCAGATATAGTTCAACCAGATATTATCAGCATTCAAATTTAATAAAATTCAATATTCCATCTTATTTTGTAGTTTTTTTTATTGTTGACTCTATTCATCGAACCGAATGCACATATCAATGTAGGGCATGTTTATGTAGTTATTGTAGCTAAAGATAATGAATAAGGAACAAATTATTATTTGTGTCATTGTGTTGAGGCAAAAAAGAAATTAGATGCCCTTGTTATAGATGGAGAAAACATCGAGTACCCTACAGGATCAATGGTTGTTACTGGAACATGGATTAGAAGGCACCTAGTGAAAAAGTATGATGTGTGGTTGTTCGAGGACTTTGACACACATAGGAAGATTCTTCATTATCCTAACCTTGTTGTGGCACCAAACATTCATTTGATCAAATATGGGGGTACACCATTGAACATGACCTTATGGAAGGTTCGTGAGTCTGACCTGAGGCAATACTTGACACAATAAAGAGTAGGGCATGTTGGAAACAAGGTAGATAACTGAGAGGGGGGTGAATCAGTTATCTCTAATAACTTTACTTTATTTTTCCTTTTATAATTTGTGTAGCATCAAAACACATAAGCATATATAATCATGAGAGCAGAAATGAAATCAACACACATAACACAAGGATTTTAACGTGGAAAAACCTATTAAGGGAAAAACCATGGGGTGAATAACCCAAGATTGTATTCTCTATTAAAAGAATAAGTACAAAATGGCACTTGCCAATTAGGGCTCACTACCCGAGCACACTGCTCACAAGAGGCACACTGCCTACAAGAGACTCACTATCTACAATGTTTATAGAAGGTAACTAGGTGTTTGAACTAAAGAGAGGCATCCATATATGCCGAGGTTCAGTTCCAGTTGGGCTCAATATACTGATCTAATGCACTTCATTCTTCCTCTGCTTTAGTGCTGTTGTTCTGTCACATACCAGACTTGTATTGCTGCTTCCACACTTATCTCTGCTTTTTCTCATACACTATATCTTCACACACACCTTCATACCAAAATCCATCTGGTATATATATCTGCACCAAGGATTTCAACATCTTTCTAGTCAGCAACTGGAATATTAAAGATATTTACAAGATACTGAACTGTCGGTTGATTCCATGCTTAATATGTGATGCGTATCAAAAACATAGACATAGAAGTCATTAATCATGTTGGCCAACCATGTATGATCCTTCAAATAGATTGATCAAAATTAATTACTCATCCAGATTGAAGTCTGATACTCTGTCAGTCAGTTCTTCCTCAGTCTGCTCTAGTTGTTTGGAACCCAACACTCAGATGCTCATATTTTTTCCATGATTCATCACCGGAGGCTCAATCTCTGGAATATAGTAGTCATGATACTCCTCTTGACTTGTCCAAGTCTGCAACTTACTGAGTTACACCCTCTGAGAGATCCAGCCTTGAATGTCAGACCTTGCTGCATGCTCTGTTCTTGTTCACGGGACCAGAACACTCTTCAATTTGACTTTCGGTATAGGTATACTATGCTCTGCAGATGTGTGGGATAGACTTTGTTGCCATCAATGACAACAATCATGAAGCCACACAGTGTCTCTTGTCAACAATCTCCCCCTTTGGCATTGATGGCAACACTTAGTGAAAAATGACTAAGTGTTGTAGCAAAACTCCCCCTTGGCTGATGCTTTGTCTTATGTACACTTTTACCGGAGCTCCCCCTTAGTTGGATTCCACATTTTTCACAACTCCTCACTCCCCCTTTGACATCAATGGTGAAGGGTGGAATCTGCACACCAAAATTTGCAAAAATCAACCAATACATAGCCGCATAAGTATATATACATGTTATACTTACATATACTTAAGTATATCCGCAAAAGTGGTCTTCAACTGTACAAGTTTTGTTGCCCAACTCTACTTCATCCTGTCCAAAATTGAGATGTGACCACTCAACAAAAATGCATAAGCTTCTACTCTTCTTAAGTCTACTGGATCACTGGTCCAAGTTGTGGTCTGAGCATCAGTTAAGGCCTCGTACATTGCCTCTAACTTGGGGATAATTATCCCTCTAAGTTCACTCATCCTGCTTATTATATTCTTCTTCTCCTTTTCAAGCCTCTTTATTTCATTTATAGTGGAAATAGCCTAGCACTCTTGATTCATTATGGATGTGGTGAGAGGATCAAATTTCTGAGATAAACTTGATAGTTTACCTTCTTGTTCTTTCATTTTCTTTTCAATATCCTCTGTCACTTTAGACCAGGATAGACAAAATTTGTACATTTCTCCACCATCTTTAAGAGCATTTTCTAGGCTTTTTATCCCAATATCCAGGGTTCTCCTATCATTAGCTATGAGTCCCTATACTTCAGAGAATCTCTTTCCCAAAAATTATTTCCAGACCTTTTCTTCTGCCAAAGAATCAAAATGGGTGTTGACAGAGTTTACCAAAGATTTCAGGTTACCAGATGGAGAGGCAGAAGGATCCTTTTGGAAGGATGGCATGATCTTCTCCAGCATTCCATATGCAATCTCAATCAGCTCACAATCTTCCATGTGAGACTACAGAAGCTTTTCTTTTGCTTTAGCTTGGGAAAAAGATGCTATCTTCATTGTCTGGACCGGAGAAAGAGAATCAAAATTTAGTGGTCCTTGGAAGAGTTCTGGTTCATCTATCTCCATCATCTCTTTGTTCAAGAATTTCTTCACTACCTCTGCAGTGTCTTTTACTAGAGACTGAGTCTTTTCTTTTAGAATCTCTAAACTATCATGAGAGATCTTCTCTGTTTGCTCTTCTTCTCTTCCCTTTACCTCTTCTTCTTGACTCACTTTTTCTTCTTTTCTTCTTTCTCCTTAAGCTCCTGAGTTTGGAATGTCTATAGTGGGATCAAGAGGGGAGATGTTGACTTCTTCATGGACTTCCTCTTCTGGAACAGAGGAATCCAAATCCTTAGACTTCTCCTCATCTATGTCTTTTGATTCTTCTATATTTTTCTTAGTAGATTCTTCTTTTGATGCACTTAATCCTTCGACATCCATGGTAGAAGGTTCTTCATCTATTTCCTCTATAACAGGAAGATTGAATCTTTTAAAGGCATTCCAGAGGATGTCTTCTATTTCTCTTGCTACTTGATCAGTCTCTCCAAGCATAAGTTTGTTCATTCTTGCTTTGCTCCGGAACTCATCCTTGTAGTCCTTAAAGATTATGTTCATTTGTTTTGGAGTAATGGAAGGATAGAGTTGAATAGCAATCTGTGCTCAGATCTCTAGGTCCTTTACCTTAGCATTCTCCTTTCTCAGTTCAAGTACCTTCTCTAGACTTTTGGGAATTAGAGAGATGATTTAAATGAATGCTTTATTATAAATGTTTAGGTACCTGACTATAGCATCTTCCAAGATCTTCTTGTCAGTATCACTATATTCATCATAAAATTCAGTGACTAGTTGCAAGTTCCCATCCACTGTGACTTCCTTGATGATATCATCAATAGAGAGAGTAGGCCTTTCAACAAATTCTTCTACCTCTTCTTCTTTGTTTTTACTGGAAAAGGATTCCCCGAATGTTTTCTTCTTCTTCTTCATTTTCTTAACTTCCTCATCAGACTCTGTTTCTTCATCATCCTTTTGGCTTGTGTATGACCTTGTGGTCTTTGTTTTCATTCTCTTTTCTCCCTTTCTGGATGTCTTGGCTTTCAGTTTTGAGGCTCTTGAGCTCTTAGAGGTGGCAGGTGCAGAGCTCTTGGAGGATCTAGTCTAGGAGGAGGCTTGTACTGGAACACTTTATTTTTCTGCTTCTTCTTTCTCTACTCTTTCTATTTTCTCTTTATTTGCATCAACTGTCTCCTTAGATATGCCATATCTTTTGGCAATTTCCTTTACTTCCCTTCTCACTTTTCTTTTCATTTCTGGTAGTCTTAGTTCAACATGTATCTTTACACTTAATTCTTGAAAGGTTCTAAACCTTTCTGCCTCAGGGTCCTTAGGCTAACTCAGCAAGTGTTGGACATACAACTCCAAGATTTTCTCATCTACCTCATATCCCATTGGCATAATCCAAACTATTCTGGGCTCAACTGCCTCCATTAGGCATTGATCAATGTCTACCATGAAGCATATTGTATCCTTATATTTTTCAACTATTGTTTGAGGAATTCTTTCTCTGGCCTGCATCAAACTTTGGAAGTTTTTAAAGTATCCACAGAGTGCTGTACTTTGAGCCTTGGCATCAAGCCCATACATATAGTCTCTGATTTGTATGGTAACCAATTTTTCATTTTGCCATACCCAACCACTTGATCCAGGTAGTTCATTCATATAGTAAAAGAACAAACATAGTATTAAGCCACCATACTTGAATGAGTTCTTCTTATCCTTCTTGATCTTCTGTAAGTTTTCTAATAGTTGGTTCAGAAGAAGATCACATAGGTCATAATTAGCATTTTCCCTTAGCATCTGATATGCTAAATAAATTGCAGTTTCGGACACAGAATTCTCCCTGTTGGAATGATAGATTTTATAACCAATTTGTTAGCTATCGTTGCACCAAAAGATTGACCTGTTAATGCCTGATACAACCACTTGACTTAACAAGCATGGGATGTGGTTAATCCCTTGTCGCAAACCACCACAGTGCAGTGCTGAACAAGAAGAACAAGGGTCACACCTTGCAACAATCCCCTGCCCAGTACAAGCGCAGGGTTTGAACCCGTGACCTCCGCTCTAATACCAATTGTTAGCTGTCGTTGCACCAAAAGATTGGCCTATTAATGCCTGGTACAACCACTTGACTTAACAAGCACGGGGGGTGGTTAAGCCCTTGTTGCAAACCACCATAGCACAGCGCTAAACAAGAAGACCAAGGGTCACACCTTGCAACACAATTATCATAGAGGCAAATTTGATATCTAGATCTGTGATATCTTCTATTGTCATGGCTCTTTTGTCAAACTTAGATCTGGTAGCCTCACTTACTATCTGGTTCTTGATAGATTTGAGTGCAGGCAACCCACCAGATGAGTGCAATCCAGTTACTGCCCTAATGACATCTTTTGTTATCTTGAAGGGCTTCATCAACCTCATGAAATTGTCATGTATTCTGCTAAGAACATACCGGACCCATTCATCTTCTGCAAAACAGGGAAAGTGGATGCAATGTCCAAAATGCTTATCCCGGAGGGCCTTGTATTGAGGTTTGAGTTTAAAAGTTTCATCTATTAATTGTTTATGGTAGATATCCATCAGCTTAGATTCTCCAAATTCCTCAATATTGGTGTGGATGTACACCCTAACATCTTCTACATGCAGAATCCCATGCGGAATGCTAGAAAGTGCCTAAGGGATCAACTTCTAGGGACTTGTAGGGGTGTTTCTTGAACTTTGGGCATGGCCTATCAGTGATCTTAACAACCATTGGAGTAGCCATCCTTGTAAAAGATTTAGAGAGAGATATTCAAAAATGGAAATACCTTTTTACGCTTTTAGGGTTCACAATAAGAGCCAGAACAGGTTGCTGGTTGAATCAGATTCTGCGGATGATCTTTGACAAAGTTGTAAAAAATTGATGCAGAGCTCTTCCTTTCTTCTTCTCAAATGCAAATGTGCAAATGATGAGTAAAAGAACCCTTTTATCTTTGCGCAAACCCTAATTTCCTTTTGAAATAAATGCACAACTTAAGTCATCTGGTTGCCTTGTTCTGAGAGAGATCTTTCTAAATCACTGAGATGCACTTAGAATAATTTTTAGTGATAATTGACAATGTATCTTCTTTCCTCCAATCATGCCATGAATCTACAAATCAAGATATTTCAATTTTTGAATCATACCGGATCTGTCTATGAAGATCCTGCTTTACCGGATGGCTGTCAAACTGGATCAATCTTGGCTGATTAAACTCTTCAAAACTCCTTGTAGATCTTTCATATTTTTATCGAGGGTTATTTGGATATTTCTTTGAGAACCATTTAATTCACAACATTCCATGTGCCAAATTTAGGCACCAATTGACTAGCTAGGGGAATTTATTTTCCTTTGTGACTCCCCTTGAGCCAGAGATCATCTGTTTAGATTTTGAAAGAAATATCAGCAACCGATTCTGGTGTGGATCCATCCCCAACATTTTCTGTACTCTTCTTCACCCAAATCTTGTTCATCTCCCTTTGAACTTCATCTGCATTCACTTTGCCTTTTCCTTTATCTTGATTTTGATTATGATGCACCAGACCCTTTTTATCCTGATTCTTACTTTTGCAGAATTTGGCAATATGACTGGATCTATTGCAATTGTAGCAAGCAACATTTCTTTGCATATTTGACTGATATCCTCTTGATCTACATTGATTAGCCATATGTCCCATTCTATTGCATGCAAATCATCTACCATTGAATGAATTATTTATTTGCATATTTTTGCATTCATGAGATTTGTGACCATACCTTTTGCAGTTGAAACACTATCCGGAGAAGGATGAATTAGTCAGATTCATTCTTCTTCTACACTGAGTTGCTTTATGACTAAAGTTGTTGCAATTGTAGCGGTATCCATTGAAGGATGGATATCTTTGAGCATTTGGTTGCCTTACCAGAGGTCTTCTAGGCCCGTTCCTTGGATTTCCTGATCCAGAGTTCTTCTGACCAGATCTAGAGCTTTCACCTTTCTCATATCCCAAGCCACTCTTGTCATCTACCCTCTTTTGGCTTTCAAGAAGAACTTCAAGTTGAGATGATCTTATCTTGAATTTCTCTTTGTATTCATTTTCTATTTGAAGATCTTGTTTAAGAGTGTTTATCTAATTCTCAAGTTGTTCTTGATTATCTCTAGCTTCTTCAATATCAGATTCTAGATGCCTGATTATTCTATCCATTTTGTGGCAGTCCTCTGACTTCTCCTTGAGAGATTGTTTTAGATTATCTTCAATTTTTCTTTTCTCTACAATTTCTTGGGTGAATCTCATAACCCCTGATTCTATTTCATGTCTTACCATAATGACCTCTTTTGATAGCTTCTCATATAGCTTGTTTTTCTCATTCAGATCTTCATTAGTATCATTGGCTTCACTTTGACTTGCTAATTGTTGAAGTAGTTCCTTTCTCTTTTTCACAGAGATACTCAATTTTTCTTTTAGCTCATTTATGAAATCATCAGCTTGTTTGAGTCTTTCTCTCAAGTTATTGACTTCAAAGTGAGATTGCTCAAGATCATCTAGGGCAGACTGAAGTTCATACATATCCATTGAGATTCCTAGATCTTCCTCAAGCTGTTAGGCTCTGTTTAGAGGAACTTAGCTCTGATACCAATTGTTAGAAACAAGGTAGATAACTAAGAGGGGGGTGAATCAGTTATCTCTAATAACTTTACTTTATTTTTTCTTTTATAATTTGTGTAGCATCAAAACACATAAGCATATATAATCATGAGAGTAGAAATGAAATCAACACACATAACACAAGGATTTTAACGTGGAAAACCCTGTTAAGGGAAAAACCATGGGGTGACTAATCCAAGATTGTATTCTCTGTTAAAAGAATAAGAAGTACAAAATGGCACTTGCCAATTAGGGCTCACTGCCTAAGCACACTGCTCACAAGAGGCACACTGCCTACAAGAGACTCACTGTCTACAATGTTTATAGAAGGTAACCAGGTGTTTGAACTAAAGAGAGGCATCAATATATGCTGAGGTTCAATTTTGGTTGAGCTTAATATATTGATCTAATGTACTTCATTCTTCCTCTTCTTTAGTGCTGATGTTCTGTCATATACCAGACTTGTATTGCTACTTCCACACTTATCTCTTCTTTTGATCGCACACTATATCTTCACACACACCTTCATACCAAAATCCATCTGGTATATATATCTGCACCAAGGATTTCAACATCTTTCTAGTCGGCAACCAGAATATTAAAGATATTTACAAGACACTGAACTGTCGGCTGATTCCATGCTTAATATGTGATACGTATCCAAAACATAGACATAGAAGTCATCAATCATGTCAGCCAACCATGTATGATCCCTCAAATAGCTTGATCAACATCAATTACTCATCCGGATTGAAGTCTGATATTCTACTGGTCAGTTCTTCCTCAGTCTGCTCTGCCTGTCTAGAACCAAACACTCAGATGCTCATATCTTTTTCATGATTCATCACCGGAGGCTCAATCTCTAGAATATAGTAGTCATGATACTCCTCTTGACTTGTCCAAGTCCGCAACTTGTTGATTTACACCCTCTGAGAGATCCAGACCTGATTGTCAGGCCTTGCTACATGCTCTGTTCTTGTTCACTAGACTAGAACACTCTTCAATTTAATTTTTGGTATAGGGATACTATGCTCTACGGATGTGTGGGATAGACTTTGTTGCCATCAATGACAACAATAATGAAGCCACATAGTGTCTCTTACCAACAGGGCAGACCCAGATGGTTCATTAGATTGAATCAATGGAATGATAGAAAGGTATGTTATTTTTCTTTTCTATCCTCATTTCACCTTCTATATTTTTGACACCTATCTTACCTTCTTATATGTGCTCCTTGGTCATGGTTGATTAGCTTCGTTTCATTATAGAGTTCATTAGTGTACTCATTTTAGCTAAATAGTGCAATTGCATTTGCATGCAGGATTTGAGTATGATGGAGGTTGGCATAATCCTTATGAAGTTTCCTTTAGAAGGATAGTATGGTAGGTTTTCATGATTATTTCATGATGATATGTCCTTTAGTTACTATTTCATAAGGAGTTTTAATGGGTTTTAATGATGTTACTATGAGTTTTAATGACAAACCCTCATTTGTTTCTTCACATTTTGTGCTAACAATTGATAGCAATGGTAAGGGTAGCCTTAATTGATGCCTTACAAGACATTGGATCAAGTGAGAACACCTTTATAGTACTAAATTTTCATCTACTAGAAAGGTATCAGGACTACATTTTTACATTCAACATCTCCTGGAGACAAATGGATAGTGCCAACGTGTCCGGATGGGTGGTTAAATGCTAGGGGAGATGTCTTTTTGATGGTGAAACCTCCTAGTCATTCTTGGCTACATTGGTAGAGACAGTCTCTTAAGAGCCCTAAGATAGAAAAGGTGTCAAACTTTTGACTGACTATTTTGTAAAACTGTGACACCTAGGAACATCTTCTTTGCATGTATAGGTGGATATCAGGTCTACCTTAAAAAACCTACCTTAGTTTTTTAAATCAATTTCATTTGCCTATGGTGGCAAGGAACACATTGTTCCAAAATGATTCAGTTTCATGCAATGGAAAGGTGCTAGGAGTGAGGTTTTGCATTCCACAGCTCATGGGGTTGAACTGACTGCACCAACACATCGAGGTGGGTGGATGAATGCTAGGGGAGGTCTCATTTTGTGCACCAAATGTCCCAGTTGTTGGGGGCAACATGCTACCAACAAAGTCACTTAAGATCCCTAAGAGCAAAAAACTACCAAATTTTGACATAGCAGTTCTCAGTGTTGTTATATGGAGCCTAATCAAACTCGAAGGTTTAATTTTCCCCACTTTTATTGGCATGGTTTCCCCCCAAATTATTTAACAGGGGAGTGCAGGGGGGCAGAGCCCCTCCTACGGGGCCCGGGGGGCTTATCCCCCCAGCCGGGGCCCGGGCGTGGAGCCCACGGTGGGGGTCTGGGGCAATGCCCCCAGCAGGGCCTGCTGGGGGCTCAGGAGAAAAAAATATCTATTATTTTATAAAGGTAGTGGGAGTTATTTTTCTATTGGCTGACATAAAAAAACCCCATTTTTGTAACCGACATAAGTCTTGATAAAAATGGCTAAGGGTTAGGGTTTTCATTGATGTATTGTAGCATTTGCAGCGGTATTGAGTTGCAGGGATTGCTGGTTGTAATCGGTTTGATTTACTGGATAATAATATTGGACTCTTTATTGGTGGATGTAGCTTGAGTTTGGGTGAACCACATTAAAACTTGTCTCTCACTGTTATTATTTCTGTGTATTTTCATTCTTCTGCTTAATCTTTATTTGCATTTAACTGATATCTTCTATTGGATAACCCTAACACTCAGAATGCATGGTAGCTAGGAATGTTCTTTTTAGACCTACATGTACACGTGGGGTCCATCCACAATAACCTCTCTTATTTTTGGTCAACTCCAATCCGTTTGACCTTCCTGAAATCAAATGCATTCTTGCAAAATGCTTTAGTTTCATGCAGTGGAAAGGTGCTAGGAGTGAAATTTTGCATTCCATAGCTCATGGGGCTGAACTGACTACACCAAAATGTTGGGGTGGGTGGGTAAATGCTAAGGGAGGTCTCTTTTTGTGTGCCAAGTGTCTCAGTCATTCAGGGCAGTAGGCTATCGACAAAGTCACTTAAGTTCCCTAAGAGCAAAAAACTCCCAAATTTTGACGGAGCAGTTCTTAGAATTCATGGTAGCTGAGATTGTTCCATTTGGACCTACATGTGCATGTGGGGTCCATCCACAATAACCTCTCTCAGTTTTGGTCAACTCCAATCCATTTGACCGTACCGAAATCAAATGTATTCTTACAAAATGCTTTAGTTTCATGTAGTGGAAAGGTGCTAGGAATGAAATTTTGCATTCCATAGCTCATGGGTCTGAATTGACTATGACAACACATCAGGGTGGGTGGGTAAATTCTAGGGGAGGTCTCGTTTTGTGTGCCAAGTGTCTCAGTCATTCCCGACTATAGGCTACTAGCAAAGTGGAAAGGTGGTAGGAGTGAGATTTTGTGTTCCACAGATTGTGGGACCAAATCAACTATGCCAACGCATTGGGGTGGGTGAGTAAATGCTAGGGTAGGTCTCGTTTCATGTGCCAAGTGTCTTAGTCATTCCTGACTATAGGCTATCGACAAAGTTGAAAGGTGCTAGGAGTGAAATTTTGCATTCCATATCTCGTAGGGATGAACCCACTACACCAACATGTCGGGGTGGGCGGGTAAATGCTAGGGGAGGTCTCATTTCATGTTGCAAGTGTCTCAGTCATTTCGGGCTGCAAGCTACCAGTAAAGTTGAAAGGTTTTAGGAGTGAAATTTTGCCTTCCATAGGTCATGGAGCCAAACTAACTATGCCAACATGTTGGGGTAGGTGGATAAATGATAGGGGAGGTCTCATTTCATGTGCTAATTGTCTCAGTCGTACCGGGATGCAAGCTACCGACAAAGTGGAAAGGTGCTAGGAGTGAAATTTTGCATTCCATAGGTTGTGGGACTGAATTGACTGTGCTAATGCATCGGGATGGGTGGATAAATGCTATGGGAGGACTCATTTCATGCGCAAAGTGTCTCGATCATTTTGGGTTGCAAGCTACCAACAAATTTGAAAGGTGCTAGGAGTCAAATTTTGCATTCCATAGGTCGTGGGACTGAACTGATTTTGCCAACACATTGGGGTGGGTGATTAAATGCTAGGGGAGGTCTTGTTTCATGTGCCAAGTGTCCCAGTCATTCCAGGTTGTAAGCTACTGGCAAAGTGACTTTGCCGGTAGCTTACAACCCAGAACAACTGGGACATTTGGCACACGAAATGAGACCTCCCCTAGTATTTAACCACCCACTCTGACACATTGGTGTAGTTAGTTCGGCCCCACGATGAGAAGAACAAAAAATATGGCACCTTGCAAGGTTGTGCTGCATGAAACTGAAGCATTTTACAAGAATGCATTTGATTTCAGCATGGTCAAATGGATTAGACTTGACCAAAACTGAGAGAGGTTATTGTGGATGGACCCCATGTACACCTATAGGTCTAAACAAAACAATCTCAACTACCATGAATTCTGAGAATTGCTTCGTCAAAGTTTGGCAATTTTTTGCTCTTAGGATCTTAAGTGACTTTGCTGGTAGCCTACTGCCTCGAACGACTGAGACACTTGGTGCATGAAACGAGACCTCCCCTAGCATTTACCCACCCACCTCAATGTGTTGATGTAGTCAGTTTATCCCCATGAGCTATGGAATGCAAAACATCACTCCTAGCACCTTTCCACTACATGAAATTGAAGCATTTAGTAAGAATGCATTTGATTTTGGCATGGTCAAATGGATTGGAGTTGACCAAAACTAAGAAAGGTTATTGTGGATGGATCCCATGCGCACTTGTAGGTCTAAATAGAACTTTCCTAGCTACCATGAATTCCAAGAACTACTATGTCAAAGTTTAGCAATTTTTTGCTCTTAGGGATCTTAAGTGACTTTTCTGGTAGCCTGCTACCTCGAATGACTGCGACACTTGGCACATGAAACAAGACCTTCCCTAGAATTTACTTGTCCACCTTGACCCATTGGCATAGTTAGTTCAGCCCCATGATGAGTAGAACAAAAATATGGCACCTAGAAAGGTTGTGCTGTATGAAATTGAAGCATTTTGCAAGAATGCATTTGATTTCGGCATGGTCAAATGGATTGGAGTTGACCAAAACTAAGAGAAGTTATTGTGGATGGACCCCACATGCACTTTTAGGTCTAAACAAAACATTCTCAGCTTCCATGAATTCTAAGAATTGCTCCATCAAAGTTTGGTAGTTTTTTGCTCTTAGGATCTTAAGTGACTTTGTTAGTAGCCTACTGCCTCGAACAACTGAGACATTTGGTGCATGAAACAAGACCTCTCCTAATATTTACCCACCCACCCCAATGTGTTGGAGTAGTTGGTTTAGCCTCATAAAATCTGGTTTGCAAGTTGAAAAAGTCTTTGTATGGTTTGAAGCAATCTCCTAGCATGTGGTACCAAAAATTTGATGCCTTTGTGTTGAGTTTGGGATTTCTGAGATCAAAATTAGATCATTGTGTTTACTTTAAGATGGATAATGATTGTAGTCTCATTAGTGCATTGTATGTTGATGATATGTGCTCATTGGGAATGGTAAGAATTTGATTTCTAATTTAAAGTCTCAGTTGTCAGCACAGTTTGAAATGAAAGATTTGGGGGCATCCAAGAACATTCCATTGCAAGTATGTGCTAACTGGTGTTGCCATTGATGTCAACATGTTTGTGTTGTCATTGGTGCCAACTGTATCTTCTGATATTGATGTTTATTGATTGATTGAGTTGTCATATTAAGAACACTATCTGAGTATTTTGCTCTGCATTTCCTTTGTGTTGAAGACCATAGTATGAGTTTTGGATATGATTTAGGGAAGTGTTTGAAGATGATAAATCTATAATTTGGTGGTCTAGATTGTTGTGTAGCAAAAGTTTTATTCACCAGTTTGAAGATTGTGTCTGACAACATTTGCAGTGTGACAGGGAGAAAGTATTTTTCTTTGCATTTCTCCATGGTTTTGATTTTAGTCTTATGGTTCTAGACTTAAGTTTATAAAGTCCTTATCTATCTTCATTCCAAAGGATTTGTGATTTGGTGCTCCAAAAAGCAAGTTATTGATTAGTAGAGTTTGACAGTGTTTGTTGAGAGTAGTCTGTGATATGTTTTCAGGTGATATTTGTTGTTGTCAAGTAAGATCTATTGCGGTTGGATTTGTTAGCTCCCATGTGATTCTATGTTGTTTTTGGATGTCTCCAAAATGTATTATAGGCTTGTACTTGGTCCGCAAGCTATAATGAAGTTCTTGGAAGCATGTATTTAAGTATTTTTTATGTTTGCACTAGTTTTGGCTGACTTGGTTATTTACACTTGTTGTGGAGGTGATTCGTGGATTGTAGAAACATGTTCAAGCATGTGAAGATGTATTTGGGTCCAAGCTAAGCCATGAAGAGTTCTTCTTTAATTCATTTTACTGCACAAGTTTGTTTAGGTCCAGACCTAATTTGATTTATGTATGTATGCCGACCTTGGAGATAGTTCCAATGGTTGTAAGTTGTATTGCCGACCTTGATGAATGTTCCAAGGATGATGATTGGTATAAATATATGTAATAAATCTATGAGTGAGGTGTGTGTGTGTGTGCAAAGATGTGAAGATAAGGTGCGTGTGTGTTGTAAAAGCAGAGCATAAGAGATATATTATGCTTCAATGGAACTGAACTCAAGCATGTTGTAGATGCTACAATATCAATTCATGGCAGTGAGCCACCCATCCTAGCAATGAGCCACCCTTTGGCAGTGAGCCACCCCTTTGGTAGTGAGCTACCCTTTGGCAGTGAGCCTTTGTGCAGTGAGCATTTTGGGCAGTGAGCCTCTTTGTTATTCAGTATTGTTACTACATTATATTGTGAGCTAACACTCACTGTGGTTTTTCCCTTTTTAGGGGTTTCCACGTAAAATAATCTAGTGTTCATGTGTGTATGATGTTGATGTTCTTATGTTTTGATTCTACTATTCATGTTTAATCTTCATAACAAAATAAGGAGTTAAAGTAAGTTAATGTGAATGTGATTTTGTTTAAAGAAGTTAAGGTTTTTGATAGAACTAATTCACCCCCCTCTCATTTGTCTTGTGCCTTCAACAATTGGTATCAAAACAAGGTTCCTTGGAAGAAAGCCTAACAACTTAAGGTAGATCTAGGATGGTGCACAAGAAAGACATTCCTTAGTTTGATGGATCTGACTATGCCTACTGGAAGGTACGAATGCAACGTTATCTTATTTCTATTAGTTATAATGTTTGGACAATTGTTAAAGATAAATACACAGTACCTGAAAATGATCCAAAGATTGATGAAGAGATTAAGGATTATGAGACTAATCACAAAGCTAAAAATGCTCTATTAAATGCTTTGTCTAACACTGAAATGGCAAAAGTTGTGGATCTGGAAATTGCTCATGAGATCTGGGACAAATTGAAAAACATCTATGAAGGTGATGAATCTATCAAGAAGGCTAAGTTGTAGAACTTGAAGACCACATATGAAACCATGCGAATGGTTGAGGATGAGAACATAACAAGTTACATATAGAAGATTGATGAAGTTGTCAGTAGCATTAAGGGTCTTGGTGGAAAGCTAGAGGATGTGGATGTTGTAGATAAGATACTCAGATCTCTTCCCAAAGCTTATAGTCACAAGGTATCTGCCATTGAAGAATTGTTTGATATGGGCAAGCTTACAAAAGATCAATTGCTTGGTAAACTGACTGCTTTTGAGATGAGAGAATTTGGTACTACTGATGGTCTTGTGAAAACTGAGATTTCCTTTAAGGCCAAAGAAGAAAGGACTGCTAGATTAGATAAATATGATTGGAATTAGATGAAGAAGATTTTGAAGAGCTAGAGGCAAAATTTGCAAGCAGAATGAAAAGAGGCAGTAGAGGAAAGTTCAAAGGTAAGTTACCTTTCAAATGTTTCAATTGTGGTAAAATTGGTCACTATGCTTCAAGATGTCCTAACAGAACCTTGAGGATCAAAAATAATGAAAATAAAGGAAAGATGGTAAGAAAGAGTTATTATGTTAGAGATGATGATGATGTAACTGATGATGAACCTAGTTTTGATGATGGTAATAGTAGTGAATGCTTGTTTATTGCACTTAGAGAAGAACCTATTTCTGCTAACCTTGCAAGCTATGTGAAGGAAGGAAGTCCAAGAGAGTTGTCTGAATTTCATGCTGAAAAGGAAGATGAATGGATCATTGACAACAGATGTTCAAATCACAAGACAGGAGATAAGAGTAAGTTTGTTAAGTTTTAAAAATATGATGGAGGACTAGTTAGGTTTGGTGATGATGCAACTGGTAAGATTTGTGGAAAAGAATCAATTACTTTTGATGGAAAGCATAATACAAATGATGTTCTTTATGTCAAAGGCTTAAAGCATAATCTTCTAAGCGTTGGACAAATGTGTGATAAAGGGTATAATTTGGTGTTTAAGGACAATGGGTGTGAGATAAGGAAAAGCTCTGGGACCTTGATTGCTGCTGGCAAGAAGACTCATGGTAATGTTTATCATTTGAAGGGTACTAATAATTGTTGTTTATTGGCTTAGACCAATGAAAGCTAGTTATGGCATAGGAGAATGTGTCACATTAACTTTAATAGTTTGGTGAGAATAAGCTCAGTACAAGTAGTAAGAGACCTACCTAAGATTGTGAAGCTTGCCAATGTTATGTGTAAAGAATGTCAGTTTGGGAAGATGATAAAGACTACCTTCAAAAGCAAAGAATAATTCTCTACTAGTTTGCTAGAGTTGGTGCATACAGACTTATGTGGCCCTACAAGAACAAGAAGTCTACAAGGTGATAGGTACTTCATGCTTCTTATTGATGATTATTCAAGAATGACTTGGGTTACCTTTCTTAAATAAAAATTAGAAGCCCTAGACGAGTTTAAGGCATTCAAAGCTATGGTTGAAAATGAGTTGGATTTGAGAATCAAGTGTTTGAGATCTGATAGAGGAGGTGAGTTTACCTCAAATGAGTTTAATGTTTTTTCTGAAGAACATGGAATAAAGAGACATTTGTTTGCCCCCCAGACTCCTTAAAAAAATGGAGTGGTTGAAAGGAAAAATAGAACTATTCAAGAAGTTGCTAGAACAATGATGAAGGAAGTAGACCTACCGAAGGTATATTGGAAAGAAGCAATACACACTACTATCTACATTCAAAACAAAGTGCAAATCAGAGCAAAAGAAACAAAGACACCTTACTAGCTGTGGTATGGTAGAGCTCCCACTAGTACAAAAAGAGCAATATATTACTAAAAAAACTACTAAAAACTACTTATAAATGACCACACATGGTCACGGGACCATTAGTAGTTTATTACCAGTCATTTATAACGTGACCAAATTGACGACTAAACCAGTTTTAGTCATTTATTGGTTGTTTTGAATGATCGATTTGGTAGTATATTTAGTCATTTTTTATTCACTAATATATTTAGTCATTAATTTAGTCATTGATTGTTGTTAACTGGTCACTTATTTAGTCATTTTTATTCATTGATTTCCTTCCATTGGTAGTTTATTGATTCACTAATTTTAATCATCATTTTGATCAATTTGGTAGTTTATTTAATTGTTTTTGTTCACTAATTTTTTCAACTGTAGTATATTGATACATTGTTTATTAAACATCATATCACTAGTTGCAAAGAGAAACACAAGTCTTGAAAAAGGAATATTGTTGTCTTTATTAATTTGAAAAGAGTTGTTGTTACATAAAATCTCTTGAAAAAGAATTACAAGGCAACTATTTCTGTTGCAAAAGAAGCAAGAACTAAAGAATAAAAGTCCTCTGAGAAGACCTTAAATAGAGAAGCCTTCAAACAAAAAACTTTCCATGAAGAGAAGGCTGTAATTCCTTGTAATCTGCTGCAAACACCTTGTAATCTTTGACAACATATCATAACAAGTCCATATTTTACTTTCTGCAATTCACAATCAAAACTACTTCCCTCAAAACCCTATGTCACCATGGTTTAAACCTCAATGAAGCCTTAATTGCAATCTTGACTATGCAAGGTTTGAATTTCACTGCCTTGCTATTTGTTGCCATCTTTATACATTACAAACTTTACCTTGAAAGCGTTTGAAACCTCCAATGTATACCTTAGTTCAAAAATCCCATAATGAGACTAATACACAACAGGAAGTCATTGTCTCAAAACCTTTAAGATTGCAAACTATCAAGTGAAACATGGAACACACTGGGCACATCCAATATTCCTCTCAAGGTCTAAAAAAATAGATGAAAAGCCAAGAAACAAAACACAATTACTAAGAATATATTGTGCATTTGAGACTTGACTGCCACCTATGCAAAAATTGCACTTGAGACTGTCCTCCTTGATCACTATCTTTACAACCCTATTGCTTATGTGCTCTTTATTGTAACTGATAATTAGCTTTTACATCTCCGTCTCAGTTCTTTGAAGTGTATATTCATAGCCAGCAGTTACATTCTCTTAGCATAGTCACTTTAAACTATTGTCACTATGGTAGTGTTTGTGTTCTTCATAGAATATCCCAAGCTCATGCATTGTCGAATACAATCAAGATCCATGCCCCCTCCATCATCTGCAAAAGAAAATACAAGGTGATAATTTCAACTAGTCCATGCTCATAAAAGTAAATACAATACCAATTTGCACAAATAGTGATAGTAAGCTAGGAATAATGTTTGCACCATGAAAAAGTAAAGCATGACTGCAGTTGCGAGGGTTGTAAATCTGGTCCACTTTGACATAAGTTGCACCATGAGGTATCTGAATGTTATTGGACCAAAATAAGAAACACAATAAGGAAAATTTCTACCCACAATATAGACAATAATAGAACACTAATATTCAAATATAAGATATCTTATCATCAAAACATCATACATCAGGTTGATAAATAGTCATCATCAAGACAACCCTTCAACAAACAAAATTGACTGAGATATTTTAGAAATAAGCATTAGTTATGAGCTTCTCTCATCTCTAGGGTAACTATCACAAAAGAGTGATTGTAGCCACCTTAGCAATTCATCTCAGGAAACAAAGTACAAAGCTACATTACCTCATCAATTGCATTATCAAGAAGCTCTGCAATCGCTACAATGATAAACAAATAAGAAGAAAATTATAATTTATCTAATTCATAGCACAGATACTGTTGAAAACCAATCCTAATCTATAATTCAAATAATTGTTAGAAAAATATGCAGTGCAGAATTGAGAATTAACACAATGAAATAGTAGTAAGTTGTACAAAATAGACAACACAGATTTACGTGGAAAATCTAATTTGTACCAAGAAAAACCACTGGCAAAGATCTCTCAATAATTTTATTCTTCGAAGAAATTCTCTATTACAGAATTTTACCATGCATTTGCATTCAAGATCAATTGAATTTCGTCGACTACTTTACCAATACTAGAATAAGATAAACTGACTTCACATACCAACAATAACTAATCCATCTCATACACACAAAAGAAGAAACAAGTTAAAAATTCATAATGGATGAATTGGAGAATAGATTAAACAACGGACTAATCCATCTCATATACACAGAGAACAAAGTATGTTAAGAATGCCAATGCAAAAAACATATCAATTTACAGAGCAACACATAAATATACACTCTAATCATAATGCTCATGCTCTAGAAAATGCCATGGCTTTCCATATTCATTATTGTCATATTTTCTACATTTCAAAATCTCCGAATCAAACTCTATTAGCAAACAATGTCTAAAGCCTTTTAAACCCAGAAAACCACAAATTAGTATCTACTAACTTGCTATGGTTTCCTTGAGTATGTCTCCTAAAAGTGTGACTATAAGTTATAGCTTATAACTAATGGTGACAAAACCTATCAGCAAACTTACTGAGGCATGTATTTAATGTTCAAACAATCATCTTACTTAGAAGACGAGCATCTTCAAAACACATACATAAGTCATTCCCGATCATACTTGTGCTATCTGAAGCATTATGTGCTTCCATCTTCACCTCTTTGAGAAATCATGAGTGTGTCCATTGTTGTGGGAAATCTAAATGTCATGTATCAGTTCAAAATGTTAAACTAACAATCTTAGCCACTTAAGCAATTCTCACTTCTTGAACTTCAAGGAAATTTAAATTGTCATGCATTGGTTGATATGTAAGCATCACTCAAAGAATTGCTGACGATGTTAAACAAAAACACAAGTTTGATATTCTCCATCTAGATTGGTCAGTTTATTAGTTATTAGTTTCTAAAAGCAATATTAAAAAATAATATGTAGCAGTGTAAGAGTTTATGATAAGCCAATATCACCAATGGAAATTAAGGAGTTACATCTAAGATGATCTATTGATGTGATTATAGTAATATTAGATATTATATATCCAATCATTAGAAACCTTAAGGAATTTCCAAGACTCTTTCTTGAAAAAAAAGGCACAATAATGTCTTCAAACCCAGACTGCCTCAGATCTGATAATAGTTATCTTTCCTAAACCTAAAAGAGAAGATCACATACAATTACAAATGGATGCTTTTTGCTGTTAGCATCAACCACAAAGAAACGAGACTTCTCCCACCATTGATACCATGTAGTTTCCATAACACTTGGATTAAGTAATGTAGCTGTGTAGGATGAACCTACTTAGAAATTCAGGGAAGACATCTATTGAGTATTTCATTTGGCATGATTTCTACCTCACCTACTCCCTTGCAGCTCTGCAAGGACTAGGGCATGAGAGCATGGGATGGCGGGCTCTCCCCGTATCCCCATGAAGGAAGTTTTGTGTGTGCGCGAGGATGCGGGGAGAGCCCGCCATCCTGCACTCTCATGCCCTAGTCCTTACGGGGCTGCAGGGGAGTAGGTGAGGTAGCAATCACGCCAAATGAAATACTCAATAGATGTCTTCCCTAATTTCTAAGAAAAAATGTGGTCGTTGACATGTATGTAAAACGTGGAAGCATTGACAAGGCATGTGAACTGTTTGGTAGAATGCCTCAAAGAGATGTCATCCCATGGAATGCAATGATTGCGGGATATGTACAAAATGGGAGATTTGGAACAGGGTATGGACATCTATCATAACATAATGGAAGGGGTATTTTTGTCAGATATTATAGTTGGAAATGATCTGGTAGACATGTATGCAAAATGTGGAAGTATAGATAAGGCACGTGAACTATTTGATGGAATGGCTCAAAGAGATGTCATCTCTTGGAATGCAATGATTACAGGATATGCACAAAATGAATTTGTTGAAAAGGCTTTAGAAATTTTAAAGCAAATCCAATTGGCTGGTGTAAAGCCAAATTCCACAACCTTTGCCAGCATCCTCCCTTCCTGTGTCAAAATGGTGGCTTTGGAATAGGGTATGGACATCCATCAAAACATAATGGAAGGGGGATTTTTTTAGATATTATAGTTGGAAATTCTCTGGTAGACATGAATGCAAAATGTGGAAGCATAGACAAGGCACAAGAACCTATTTGACAGAATGCCTCAAAGAAATGTCATCTCATTGAATGGAATGATTGCAGGATATGCACAAAATGGATTTGTTGAAAAGGCTTTAGAAATTTTAAAGAAAATGCAATTGGCTGGTGTAAAGCCAAATTCCACAACCTTTTCCAGCATCCTCCTGCCTACGTCAAAACGGGAGCATTGGAACAAGGTATGGACATCCATCAAAAAGTAATGGATAGAGGAATTTTGTCAAATCAAGTTTAGAAGAGTGTAAAACCTATCCAGTTAACTTGGATGGCATATCAATGCATGCAATCCTATCCTTGGGAAAATGGTCTATAGACATACCCCAAACTGATCATAGAGAGATTAAATCTAAAACAAGGTAATATACATAGGACATACCTTGCATTTCCCTTCACATGTGCTAAAAGCAGACTCCATAGTTATAGTAATAGCAATGTTGGAACTAAAGATGTGGAATGCAACTACAGACATCATGAAAAGTAGGGCCATTCACTCCAATGGTCTAGTGTACACAAGCATACATACTCTGTAATACAACAATTAATTTAACAACAAATCAAGATGTACATTGTATGCCAATGCAATTGCTAGACCAATTTTCTTAAAAAGATAAATATACCTGTAACAATTTTCTTCAGAAGTTGAAGGCACCTGCAAAATATGACAATGGTGTATGGGTAAACCCATTAAGTGAGCAATTTGATATAGAAGATGGAATAATTTTCATCATAAGATAAGGTACCTATGCCAATTCGCTTTATAAGGTTAAGTAACCTGCAAAATATGACAAAATGATAAGGGTGTTAGGCTCACTTTGAAAGTGTCCAAACAAAAGTTTCCTTCCAAAAAATCATTCAAAGTATAATTCAAATGAAGCATTCAATCCTTGCAGAGAAAAAAACCCTTCAAAAGAAAAAGCACATTACACTAGACATTTATTTTGTAGAGATGTTTCTACAGAACATTTATCAATGATCAGTGAACATGAATCTGAATGGATATGAGGGAGTTATCAGAGCCACACCTACCCTATACCATGACGCAATAGGAAACTACAAGGAACTTCAAATTTCATCCACATGATATAAGCTACAAAAAAAATCAAAATTTGAAATTATTCCAGAGAGAATTTGTGAGAATTTCCACATAAATTCTTCTTTATTGAATTTTGTGCATAAGTTTTTATCAAGGTTGTGGTGATGGAAAATTAATCACAATTTGAAATCATTCAGGAAAGAATTTGTGCATAAGTTAATGGAAAGGTTGTGGTGATCAGAAGTAGCGAGTGGCTGATGGCTACTGGGTGGGAGTCAGTTCACACACCAAACAGATCATATCATGTGCTACAACAATGCAGGGTATGCACTTTTATCCCTTGTAAGGTTATCCATTCAAATTTTCCCTTCAAATGCTAAGGAATAACATGGTTAAAGAAGGAAACAACATACACTAGATATATATACATATATAATACTCTAGAATGTTTTAGAGTCTGCCAAAAACTTCCCCATACATGTGATATAGTCTTTCATAAAAAAATATTGTGTTTTAGGGAAAAAATGCATAAATACGGTAGACATTAAATTTAGCCCATGTAGCTATACACTAGAGGACTTGAAATGTGTATCTATGCACATGCATTTGTATCTGCATGCAATTATGTGTGACATGTAGGACACGAACATGCACATGCAACTACAATCACACCAACATGCATGTACATCCATGTGAACATGTGCACCACTATGCATCAGCCATGCATGGGTTTTAATTTGATAGTCATATGACTATGTATAATTTTTTTAAATTAAAATCAAATCAATTTTTTTTAAGGCTATATCAAATGAAAGGAGAATGTGATTCTCTCTCTCTCTCTCTCTTTGTTGTTTTTGTAATTGTAGTTCAGTGTTTCAGGATTTAACTATGTGCAAGTTTTTTCCTCAACATTTCGGATCACACTCCATGATCCATCATCAGGAGAAAGAGCAAGAGAAGAGAAAATGATAAATTTTCTTTGAATTGATTATGTAATAATTAAGTTTAAAGCTTTAGTTTGAGGGTTTCTCCAACTCTGATTTAGTTTATTGTGAGATTTAAGCTAAGGTTATTCTGTAAGCAAAGAAACTTAGTATAGTTTTTGTTATAGAACATAAGTATCAGTTGTATTTGCTTAAAAGTTCGTAAGGCCTCTTCAACAAACCCAATGTCAAATGTTGAACATATGTTGTATTTTTATTGACTACCAATACCTATTCAATAATGAAAAAAATAAATGTGTACAAAATTATTATACAGTTTTCTCAAAAAGCTTTTCAAATCTTTATAACTCTTTAATGATGCATGGTACAAATGGAGATGAAATATAGGGATGGTACCTATATGATCAAAATAACATGACCTATGCACATAAATCTCATATGAACACAATAATAAATATAAATAAAACTTGCAAGAAAATGAGACATCTGGACATCCACAGTTTTCCAATCAAGTGATTAAATTGATGGGTTATACAAATCCAATTGGTTTTACCTACAAGGGCATCCAAAAGAGTAGATTTTCCTGACCTAGAAGGCCCCATGAGAGCCATTAGGGTGCAATACTCTGCGTATGCCATTAAACCTTGAAGAACAGTTTGAGTTTCACCACTACGAACAGATATTGTTACACTCGAAACTTACCATGTTAGACTAGCTGAAACATTAATGTCTTTTGTATTAGTTTTCTCCTTCCATAATGCCTCACTAAGCGGACTCAGTCCCCCCTACCATCACCTGAGCCCTATTGTTTCCTTACTCAGTTTCTAGTACAACATGGTTTTCAGCAACATAATTGGTCATTTTACATTTTCTTATCAATAGATAATCACCCTCTCAACAAGATAAAAAGCTTTAGACCCAGAAACTTGTAGCTTCCATAAAACTAATCTTGCTCTGTGTAGTGATGAGAGTGTATAGCCAAAATAGAGATTCATGTTATGATAAAAAATAATCTATTAATCACCTAGAGAGAGCTCATGTGCATGAATCTGCTAAATATGTGAGATTATTAGCTTGGTAGTGAAGACTCCTTTGTTACTGCTTCCATGGAAGACTCCTTCAAACACAATGTGCCATAATCCTAAACCTCCTTAGCATGTAGGTGTAATGAAGACAAAACTGAAACCATCACTTTGGCGCCTAAGCTTGTTCTATTTTCCTTTTGATTTTCCCTTTCAAAAAAAATGCGCTTGCTTTTAGGGCTTAAAATTTCAACAATTTGTTTTTTTTCAAAAGTGTTCTTTGAAGACATATTTAGTCATATGACTAATTATTTAGAAATATGACTAAATATTTAGTTGTGTTTTTTATTCGACGATCAAATTAGTCATTTATTTAGTCATTTATAGCTATGTTGCAAAAAATTAGTAGAATGACTAAAAGTTTTAGTCATGTAGTCATTTATTTGCCCAAATTCTACTAGTGTCCTACTGTCAAATACTTAAAAGTTTTTAGAAGCAAATGTTACATCAGAAGAGATGAAGAATTAGGATAGTTTGATGCTAGATGTGATGAAGGCATATTCCTTGGGTACTCTACTCAGAGCATTGCTTACCGGTGCTATAACAAAAGACTGAGAAAAATCATTGAAAGTGCAAATGTGAAGGTAGATGAAGATATCCGGCCAGATGGATATGAGTCAGATGGATCTGATGATATAGAAAAGATTGAAAAAGACAAAGAAAAGGAAGTTTAGATTGAAGTGCAAGCTGCTCCTGAAGAAGAAGAAGCTCAAGCTAAAGCTCCAGAAAGAATTCCTAAAACCCCTAGGTATGTGCAAAGAGATCACTTTGAATATCAAATTATTGGTGACAAAAGGAAAGGTGTGTTGACAAGAAGCAGAGCTACATAAGATCAAGTAAATCTCTATTTACTCTCAAAGGTGGAACCTAAAACAATAAAAGAAGCATGCAATGATGAATATTGGGTCAAACCAATGGAAGAAGAACTAAAGTAGATTGAGAAGAACAAGACTTGGGAACTTGTCCCTAGACCCAGAGACAAGAATGTGATAGGAATAAAGTGGGTATTCCAGAACAAACTAAATGAAGTTGGAGAAGTTGTAGAAACAAGGAAAGACTTGTGTGCAAAGGCTACTCATAAGTGGAAGGAATAGACTATGAAGAGACCTTTGCTCCGGTGGCAAGAATGGAAGTTATCAGACTGTTTTTGGCATTTTCAACACATAAAAACTTCAAGGTATACTAGATGGATGTGAAATCTACTTTCCTAAATGGTGAGTGAGAAGAAGAAGTCTACATAGAGAAACTGGATGGATTCTAGCTATCAGACAAACCAAATATGATATACAAATTAAAGAAGGCTTTGTATGGATTTAAGCAAGCTCTCAGAGCTTGGTATGTAAGACTAGATAAGTACTTGTTGTGGTAGGGATTCAGTAAAGGGTCCGCAGATAGTAACCTGTACACCAAGATAAGTGGAGACCAAATTCTAATTGTTGAGATCTATGTTAATGATATCATATTATGTGGAAATGAAGGTATGTGTAAGAAGTTTGCATATGAGATGCAAAAAGAGTTTGAAATGTCTATGTGTCATGAAATGAACTTCATTCTTGGATTGCGAATCATTAAAACTAGTAAAGATATTTTCATTTCTCAATCCAAGTATGTTAAAGAGTTGTTGAAGAAGTTTGGAATGGAGGACTCTAAACCGGTATGTACACCTATGGTTACTGGTTGCAAGTTGAGAAAGAATGATGAATCTCCTAAGGCTGATCAGAGCAAGTATAGATCAATGATTGGAGGACTGCGTTATCTAACCTCTACTAGACCAGATTTCAATTAGATCCTAGAGAATTACATGTTATGGTAGTAAAAAGGATATTCAGGTATTTGAAGGGCACTCCCGACCATGGCTTGTGGTATCCTAAGAACAATGATTTTTCTTTGAGTGCCCATACAGATGCAGATTGGGTTGAATGTGTTGATGACAAAAAAAGCACAAGTGGAGGTGCATTCTTCCTTAGAGATAGGGTGGTGTCCTAACATAGCAAGAAACAAGAATCAGTTTCCTTGTCCACTGCAGAGGTAGAATATATTGTTGCAGCATCATGTTGTACTTAGGTTTTGTGGATGAAATAGACCTTGAAGGATATCAAAGTTGAGTATGAAAAGCCAATCCCTATTCTTTGTGATAACACAAGTGCCATAAATATCTCAAAGAATCTAGTGATGCATTCAAAGACAAAACACATTTCAATTAAGTATCACTTTTTGAGGGAGAAAGTTGTAGAGAATGAAGTGAAGCTTGAGTATGTGCCTACAAAAGATCAAGTTGTTGATATATTCACTAAGGCTATTCCAAAGGATACATTTGAGTATCTCTGATAGAAGTTAGGGGTTCTTTCCCCTCCTTCCTTGAACTAGATGCATAAGAAGATGCATTAGTCTAGTGTGCCTCAAAGTACATTTCTCATTTTTGGGACTTACATTAGAAGCTAGCTCTGAGGGGGAGTAGGTAGTGGTTCAAGATGATGGTTGCAGTTAGGGGGAGCTAAATAATGAATTTAGACTGATCAGAGCACTAGTATGCAAGTATGTATAGTGGAAGAGATGTGATGCCCTTTGCCATTGATATCAAAGGGGGAGAAAGATCATGTGAAAAACTCAGGGGGAGAAAGAGTTTAGATGTGTAAAAAGAAAGGGGGAGTCCTGATGCAAAGTTATGTCTTGATGGAGGAACATGTTATTCAATTTTTCACATCATATGTTGCCATCAATGATAAAGGGGGAGATTGTTGCAAGTATGTGCTAACTGGTGTTGTCATTGATGTCAATATGTTTGTGTTGTCATTGGTGCCAACTGTATCTTGGGTAAGTGTAAAAAGTTGGGGGGCCAAAAAGTGGCCAAATTTTGTTCAAAAAAATTAATTTATAACGCGAGTGTGTTATAATGCGCTCGCGTTATGGTTTGGTAGTGATGAGCCTAAGGCTCGACAAAACCAAACCATAACATGAGCGTGTTATGACTGATTATATATATATATAAAGAGCATTTTTGCTCATTTCATTTCTTTATCTTCCTCTACACCTGCGGCCTACAAACCCTAAGAAGCGCGCTTGCATTTTTTGAAGACTCAATTCAACACCAAAATCTTACCGATTCATTGCCAAAATGCTGCGACGACGTCAAGCAGGCCAAATGAGTGAGTTTTATTTGTTTATTTGTTTGAATTTGTTTCTAAATAGGTAGTTTTGAGTTGATTTTTGATGTAAATTTCCTTAATTGTAAAGAAATGTTAATGCACTTCCTCCTCCTCCTCAAAATCCACAAAATCGTGAAGATGAAATACCTGCTGAAGACTAACCTGAACAACAAACTCCTCCATCCATTCCTCGACATGCCCCTAGAACACAAGAAAATCTAATGGGGCAAATTGAAAATAATAAAAAAGAAATTGAAGACATAATTCCAAGGTTGAAAGATCCTTCAACTTCAACCTTGCATAGGTCTACGCTTGCTCAATCTCTTGAATCTATGTTATCAAATGTAGATTCAATTAGCAAGCAAATATCTAGTTGGTTGGATAAGAAGAGAGAGTTTAGATAGTATTATGTAGACAAGCTATCATATGAAGATGTGAAAAAGTTACAAATTACAAAATTAGACTTGTGTTCCATTTTCATAAACCCACAAACAAATCAACCTCCACGCATTACATGCAAAAGGTTACCTATCCATTGGTGCAACAACCAAATGATAAGGGACAATTTTGGGCAGAGGTGGTGGATGGTTTTTGACCATCCTCTATGCAATAATAATGAGGTCTTGCAATACTTTTTGAGGAAACTCTACTGCGAGTTTGTCCTCAATAAAGTGCCAAACTATTTTGATATGCGAGACTTCCAGGGTAGAGGTGGGGGGTCAACACAAGATAGACCAGGGGCACGTGTTGACCCACATCAGCCAGTGAGAAGAGTAATTAGCAGACCAACCCATGAGCATGTTTCTATCCCTTCCATTGTGAAGGAGAGTGTTGAGGTCGATACACTTCAGTCCATTAGTACCTTGACCTAGAGCATCATAGAGCATGCCAGTCCTATAGCACAGCGTGGGTTGGGAGATAGTGAGAGGAGTAGGGTCCCACCCCATGCTTGTCAGACTTGCAGGTCAGCCTGTGGTTATGACCCCATGGATAGTCAAGATGTAGGTGCATAGGCTACATCTGCAACTGAGTAGATGGTGATGATAGATACCCTCCTGAGTGAGACTTTCAGCCTTGATACTCAGGTAAATATTAGCAAGTTTATTGAATTTAATTTATTAAATTTTATTTTTGAAATGCAAGATTAACCAATTTAGTTTGATAATTTTAATGAAATTTCAGGGTCATAGCATTGATGCAGTTTTCAGTGGTTCTCCACCAACATATTACACTACATCATCTACTGTCAGGGTATGTAACTAGTAAACAATTATAAATATTACATGTGAATAGCATCGTTATATGAATGATATTCTAATATCTAATTTTGTATGTTGAATAGGTTAATATTGGAGATTTCACGGCAACACCTACCAGTGGTGGTGGACTTCAAAGGTTCATGGAGGTAATAAAATAAATAGTTTAATGAATGAATTGTACTTACTAGATTTTTGTATGTGACTTGTGTGCTTTATTGTGTGTACTTCCATGTTTAGATGAACGTTTGTGTATGTTAGGAGCCATGATTTGCATCACTATTATAGTTTTCATAATTGAATAATGTTGTTTTATTTCCAGATGATGCAGGCTGCGGAGACACCTCCCAATGTTCATAGGGCAATGGAGCATGGTGTGACCTCTGCGATTCATAGCTCCATGCCATTGACAGGGGTATGAGGCAAATTAGTAAATTTTAATTTACATTCATTGTTATAGTTGTTTATTTTTGAAAAATCAAAAGATTATTGATTTGAAGTTTAATTTCTATCTAGATGGTTTCTATAGGACATGACATCACCATTGCCTATTCCTGCTACTAAGGCAAGTGATTATTTTGTTAAATGTTTCATTTTTTATAACATGTAATTTCTATATATTAATGTCTATACTTTTTATTGTAACAACAAAAGATGCAGGAAGAACTAAATAGGAGGAGCAGCCCTCCGGTTCGTAGTAGACCACCCACATATCTGTTGCCATCCCTTAGAGGATCAAAGGCTGCCCGTGATCTATTCTCTTCACCAGCCAGAGGGGAATAACTTTTTATTGTGTTCCTTTGTTGATGCCTATATGGCATTTGTGGACATATATTTTGTATTGCATATAGTTGACATTGTATTCCTATATGGCATTCTTGTAAGCCTATATGGCTATTTTGTATATATGTTATACTTATATCGATAGATATTGATGTATGCCTATATGAGTATTTGGTTAATACAAATCTTTTTTATTGATGGCATCCATACTTACATTATAAATCCATGTTTGAATGGATATTTGTAGATGGCTACTTTAAATATTTAAAGTCCAATTGTATTACATAGGATGTTTGTTGATCCAATAAGCTAGTTATTGTTATTCAAGTATCACCTAAACCTCATTTTGGAACTAAAAGATAAAAGTTGTATTTAAAATAAAAATGAATCATCATGTGGAACAGAAAATATTCATATTCTTTAGGAGCTGCTCAATTGAAAATATTCAAATGAGTATGCTGATCCATATTCTTTATGAGTTGGTGAATTGAAAATATTTCTTAATTTCTTGTTATTATACCATATTGGGATGCAAAGAGTATGTTTGTTGTTTTGAATAAGATAGTCAAAATCGTATGCTTATGAGCATTTGATGACCATTGTGGTTATTAAATGTAATTCCTCTTGCATTTAAGGTGAGGTTATGAGATTACATTGAGTCTTACCTAATTTTAGTATGCAACATAATATTGGGGCTATAGGCTTCCATAAGTCATCAACAATCAAGGTTCAAGGTTGTCATTGATGTCAAGATTGATGCCATGATGTTGATAAGGTGATACAGTGATTCAAGGTAGGTGATGGTCATGAGGTGCATGATGTTGTGAATATGGTTTTCATGATAAGGTCTCTCAATTCAGGTTGATACTGCACAAGACAAACATGGTTCATATGATGCAAGGTTCATGTTCACGGTGGATGTGGTTTTGTTCATGCAAGGTTTTGTTGTGAATATGGTTTTCATGATAAGGTCTATCTTGAAAGGTTGATATGATGCAAGGTTCATATCCATGGTGGATGTGGTTTTGTTCTTGCAATAAGAAGTTAGAGAAGATACAAGCTTTCATAATCATAATCTTATTGATAGTTAGGGTTTCCATATTGGACATTAAACCCTAAAAATAATCTACTTTTCTTAAGACTTTAAAACCCTCAATTGCTTGTTGTGTAAAGTGCACTTTTGTTTTAATTTAATATTGACTTATAATCAAAGTTACTATCACTTAAATCAACCTACTAAAGGGTCTTTAAGTCATTAGTTCACCAACCCTTCAACCTAACTCAACTGGCATCTTTGGTAAACTCTCATAAGCTCGAGTGCTATATCATAATCGAAGGTCATATTTAATTGATATGAGGGCGGGAAAAAGGATTGGAAGGTTAGTATTTAAAAGGAATTTGGAATACAAACAATCATCTCTATGCAGTTGAATTTGATGGGCATGCCTTTATAAAAGGCTAAAAGATAGCTTTATGTAGGATATCATGGTATTTGTAGTGTTTGAAGAATGAAGACTAGTTAGTGTTTGTAGATCGGACTGTTTCGGCATGTTTGGGTGTGAAAAAGGACCATGCCTAGCCTAAATGTACCCATCTAGACATGTTGGAATTGTCAGTTTGGCCGCACGAGGATAAGAACAAAAGTTACACCCCTTTGCAACTTTACACTGCCTCCTTTTGACGATTTTTAGGGCAACAAAAAAATTTTCACCACAAGCAAACGCCTCAAAGATATAAAAAATTGAGAGAGGTTATTGTAGAGGGACCCTACGTGATCGTGTTGCCTTAGACAGAATGTATCTAAGTGACACGGTTTCCAAGTAACAACTCATCAAAGATTGCTGCCTTTTTGCACTTTGGACTCTTTAGGGATATCACCGGTACAATGTAGCTCTGACTGTTTCAGCATGTTTGGGTGCAAAATAGGACCATGCCTAGCCTAAACGTACCCATATAGATGCATTGGAACTATCAATTTGGCCACACAAGGAGAAGAACAAAAGTTACACCCCTTGGCAACTTTACACTGCCTCCTTTTGATGATTTTTAGGGCAGCAAAAAACCTTTCACCATAGGTAAACGCGTTAGAGATGTAAAAAACTGAGAGAGGTTATTGTAGAGGGACCCTACGTGATCACTTTGCCTTAGACAAAATTTATCTAAGTGACACAGTTTCTGAATAATAGCTCGTTAAAGATTGCTGCCCTTTTGCACTTTGGACTCTTCAGGGATATCGCCGGTACAATGTAGCTCGGACTGTTTCGGCATGTTTCATTGCAAAACAAGACCATGCCTAGCCTAAACATACCCATCTAGACACATTGGAACTGTCATTTTGGCCACACAAGGAGAAGAACAAAAGTTACACCCCTTTACAACTTTACACTACCTCCTTTTGATGATTTTTGGGGCAGCAAAAAACCTTTCACCACGGGCAAACGCCTTAGAGATATAAAAAATTGAGAGAGGTTATTGTAGAGGGACCCTATGTGATCGCTTTGTCTTAGACGGAATGTATCTAAGTGACACATTTCCTGAATAACAACTCGTCAAAGATTGCTACCTTTTTGCACTTTGGACTCTTCAAGGATACCATCGGTACAATGTAGCTTGGACTATTTCAGCATGTTTGGTCGCATCAGGAGCAAAACAAAAGTTACACCCTTTGCAACTTTACACTACCTCCTGACGATTTTTGGGGCAGTAGAAAACCTTTCACCATGGGCAAACGACTCAGAGATATAAAAAACTGAGAGAGGTTATTGTAGAGGAACCCTACATGATCACGTTACCTCAGATGGAATGTTTCTAAGTGACATGGTTTTCAAGTAACATCTCATCAAAGATTGCTACTTTTTTACACTTTGGACTCTTTAGGGATATCATCGGTACAATGTAGCTCGGACTATTTCAACATGTTTGGGTGAAAAAAAGGACCATGCCTAGCATAAATGTACCCATCTAGATGCATTGGAATAGTTAGTTTGGTCACATCAGGAGCAGAATGAAAGTTACACCCCTTTGCAACTTTACACTGCCTCCTGACAATTTTTGGGGCAGCAGAAAACCTTTAACCACGGGCAAATGCCTCAGAGATATAAAAAACTGAGAGAGGTTATTGTAGAGGTACTCTATGTGGTCACGTTGCCTCAAACATAATATTTCTAAGTGACACGGTTTTCGAGTAACATCTCATCAAAGATTGCTGCCTTTTTGCACTTTGGACTCTTCAGGGATATCGTCAGTACAATGTAGCTCGGACTATTTCGACATGTTTGGGTGAAAAAAATGACCATGTCTAGCGTAAATGTACCCATCCAGATGTGTTGGAATAGTCAGTTTGGTTGCATTAGGAGCAGGATGAAAGTTACACCCCTTTGCAACTTTACACTACCTCCTTCTGATATTTTTGGGGTAGCAGAAAACCTTTCACCATGGGCAAATGCCTCAGAGATATAAAAAACTGAGAGATTTTATTGTAGAGACACTCTACATGATCGCATTTCCTCAAACAAAATATTTCTAAGTGACACAGTTTTCAAGTAACATCTCGTCAAAGATTGCTACCTTTTTGCACTTTGGACTCTTCAGGGATATCATTGGTACAATGTAGCTCGGACTATTTCGACATGTTTGAGTGAAAAATAGGACCATGCCTAGTGTAAATGTACCCATCCGAATGCGTAGGAATAGTCAGTTTGGTCACATCAGGAGAAGGATGAAAGTTACACCCCTTTGCAACTTTACACTACCTCCTTCTAATGATTTTTGGGGCAGCAGAAAACCTTTCACCATGGGCAAATGCCTCAGAGGTATAAAAAACTGAGAGAGGTTATTGTAGAGGCACTCTACATGATCGCGTTGGCTTAGACAAAATATTTCTAAGTGACATAGTTTTCAAGTAACATCTCGTCAAAGATTGCTACCTTTTTGCACTTTGGACTCTTCAGGGATATCATCGCTACAATGTAGCTCGGACTGTTTCGACATGTTTGGGTGAAAAATAGGATCAAGTCTAGCGTAAAAGTACCCATCCGGATGCGTTGGAATAGTCAGTTGTTGGCAAGAGACACTATGTGGCTTCATGAGTGTTGTCATTGATGGCAACAAAGTCCATCCCACTCATCTGCAACACATGGTATGTCTATACCGGAAGTCAGATTGAAGAGTATTTTGGTCCGGTGAGCAAGAACAAAGCATGCAGTAAGGTCCAATAGTTAGGTCTAGATCTCTCAGAGGATGTATCTCAGCAAAGTACGGACTTGGGGAAGTCAAGAGGAGTACAATGACTGCCACATTCCAAAGATTGAGCCTCTGGTGATGAAAAAGTGAAAATATATGAGCACCTAAGTGTTGGGTTCCTAACAGGCAGAGCAGACTGAGAAAGAACTAACTGATAGAGCATCAGACCTTAATCCGGATAAGAAATTTATGGTGATCAAGCTTCTTGAGGGATCATTCATGGTTGGCTAACATGATTGATGACTTCTATAACTATCTCTTTGATGCACATCACTTAGTAAGCATGGATTCAGCCGACAGACCAAAGTTTGGGAAAATCTTGAGTATTCCAAATGCCGACTAGAAAGATGTTGAAATCCTTTGTGTGAATATATATACCAGATGAATTTTGATATGAAGGTGTGTGTGTGATAATAGTATGCAAAGAAAAGCAGAGAGCAGTGTGGAAGCAACTATACAAGTCTGGTATGTGACAGAACAACAGTACTAAGCAAAGGAAGAATGAAGTGCTGCAGATCAGTATATTGAGCCTAACCAGAGCTGAACCTTAGCATATGTGGATGCCTCTGATCAGTTCAAACACTTGGTTACATTCTATATACCTTGTAGATAGTGAGTCTCTTGTAGGCAGTGAGCCTCTTGTGAGCAGTGTGCTCGGGCAGTGAGCCCTAATTGGCAAGTGCCATTTTGTACTTCTTATTCTTTTAACAGAGAATACAATCTTGGGTTAGTCACCCTATGGTTTTTCCCTTAACAGGGTTTTCCACGTCAAAATCATTGTGTTATGTGTATTGATTTTATTTTTGCTTTCATGGTTATGCATGCTTATATGTTTTGATGCTGCACTAATTGTTAAAGAAGAACAAAAAGTTAAATTATTTAAGATAACTGATTCTCCCCCCTCTCAGTTATCCACCTTGTTTCCAACAATTGGTATCAGATTGAAGTTCCTCCAAACAGAGCCTAACAGCTTGAGGAAGATCTGGGAATCTTAATGGATATGTATGGTATGAGGGAACAACTTCAGTCTGCCCTAGATGATCTTGAGCAATCTCACTCTGAAGTCAATAACGTGAGGGAAAGACTCAAACAAGCTGATGACTTTATAAATGAACTAAAAGAAAAAAACTAGGTATCTCTGTGAAAATGAGAAAGGAACTTCTTCAACAATTAGCAAGTCAAAGTGAAGCCAATAATACTAATGAAGATCTGAATGAGAAAAAAAAGTTATGTGAGAAGCTGTCAAAAGAGATCATTTTGTAAGACATGAAATGGAATTAGGAGTTATGAAATTCACCCAAGAAATTGAAGAGAAAAGAAAAATGGAAGATAATCTAAGACAATCTCTCAAGGAGAAGTCAGAAGACTACCACAAAATGGATAGAATAATCAGACATCTAGAATCTGATCTTGAAGAAGCTAGAGATAATGAAGAACAACTTGAAAATCAGATAGACACTCTTAAAAGGGATCTTCAAACAACAAATGAATACAAAGAAAAATTCAAGATAAGCTCTTCTCAACTTGAAGTTCTTCTTGAAAGCCAAAAGAGCGTAGATGACAAGCATGGCTTGGGATATGAGAAAGGTGAAAGCTCTGGATCTAGTTAGAAGAACTCTGGATCAGGAAATCCAAGGTATAGGCCTAGAAGACCTCTAGTAAGATAACCAAATGCTCAAAGATATCCATCCTTCAATGGATACTGCCACAATTGCAATAACTTTGGTCATAAAGCAAATCAGTGCAGAAGAAGAATGAATCAGACTAATTCATCCTTCTCCAGACAGTGTTTTACCTGCAAAAGGTATGGTCACAAATCTCATGAATGTAGAAATATGCAAATAAACAATTCATTCAATGGTAGATGCTTTGCATCCAATAGAATGGGACATATGGCTAATCAATGCAGATCAAGAGGATATCAATCAGATATGCAAAGAAATATAGCTTGCTACAATTGCAATAGATCTGGTCATATTGCCAAATTCTACAGAAGTAAGAATCAAGATAAAAGGGGTCTGGTGCATCATAATCAAAATCAAGACAAAGGAAAAGGAAAAGTGAATGTGGATGAAGTTCAAAGGGAGATGAACAAGATTTGGATGAAGAGAAGTATAGAAAATGTTGGGGATGGATCCGCACCAAAATCTGGTGCTGATATTCCTTCCGGAAACTAAATAGATGAGCTCTGGTTCAGGGGGAGTCACAAAAGAAAACAATTTCCCCTATCTAGTCAATTGGTGCCTAAATTGGCACATGGAGTGTAGCGGATTGAAGAGTTCTCAAAGTGATATCTAAATAACCCTTGGTAAAAATATAAAAGATCCGCAAGAAGGTTGAAGAGGCTAATCATCCAAAATTGATCTGGTTTGACAGTCATCCAGTAAAAGTAGGATTTTCACAGTTAGATCCGGTATGATTCAAAATTGAAATACCTTGATCTGTGGATAAATAGGATGATTCAAGGAAGGGAGATAGATTTTAAGTTATCATTCTAAGTGCATCTCAGTGATCCGGAAGGATCTCTCTCAGAACAAGGAGAATAAGGCAACCAGAATGACTTAAGTTGTGCATTTATTGCAATATGAAATTAGGGTTTGCGTAGAAATAAAAGGGTTCTTTTGTTCATCATTTGCACATTTGCATTCAAGAAGAAGAAAGAAAGAGCTCTGCAATAAGATTGCTTCAACCCTCTCAAGGATCAACCACATAATTCAATTCAACTAGCGATCTTTTCAGCTCTTATCGTGAACCCTAGAAGCATAAAAAGGTATTTCCTCTTGAATATCTCTCTCTGAATCTTTTGAAAGATGGATACTCCAAATGTTAAGATCACTGATAGGCCATGCCCTAAGTTCAAGAAACATCCTTACAAATCCCTAGAAGTTGATCCCCTAGGCATATTCTCTAGCATTCTGCATGGGGTTCTGCATGTAGAAGATGTTAGGGTATACATTCATGCCAACATTGAGGAATTTGGGGAATCCAAGCTAATGGATATCTATCACAAGGAATTAATAGATGAAACATTTGAAATTAAACCCCAATACAAGTCCATCCAGGATAAGCATTTTGGACATTGCATCCATTTCCCCTATTTTGCAGAAGATGAATGGGTCCAGTATGTTCTGAGTAGAATGCATGACAACTTCATGTGGTTGATGAGGCCATTTAAGATCGCAAAAGATGCCATTAGAGTGGTAACTGGATTGCACTCATCTGGTGGGTTGCCTGCTCTCTGGTGCAGGAGCACCTACCTGACAGCTGGTCTGGATAAGGCAGTTAGTAGTTTAGGTCATGTTTGTGTTTCCAAGAAGGTCTGTTAGACCAAATGCATGTAATAAGGTCATGCTGATCAGGATAAGATCATGCTGACCAGGCTTTTGCTATTTTTAGCTAGTTAGTTATAACAGCTGTCATGATGTATGTTCGGTGGGATCTCCCAGCCGCTTGGAGAGTTCCCAGCCGCTTGGAGTCGGGTCAGTAGTACTCGTAGGGAAAGTCTTTATAAGCATGAGATCGTTTGATATTGAACAGACAGACAGATATCATCGATCAGACTTTGCGAGAGTGAGACAGAGTGAGAGGAACATCATATTGTAGTTGCATCTTTTGAAATCGAATAAAGTATTCCTGTTTGTGTTCATCCTCTGTTGCATTCCATTTCTTGATCGATTACTGGTTTGAGAGGTTTTCATGGATATACTGATCCATTCCACCGGTTGACTCATCTGATCGGTGGAATGGCAATGTACAGTAGGTTAGAGTGTAGGTTGTTTTCTGTTTGTATGCAGGTGTGCAGGATCGCGGTCAAGAGATGTTGAAGACCCTAGCATCCTCATGTGCTAGGTCGAGTTGATAAGCTGACTGAGTTGGAAGATCACCCTGAGTGGGATCGGGTCATCCCTGGTGGATCGGCGAAGAGAGATTTCGCTAAGTTCAGAGGTTCGGTAAAGACAGCATCATCAGGATATTTCTGCAAATATCCTGCAGTCGGGTTAGGCATCATCATCCGGATAAGTGAAGATGAACATGATGCAGTTGAGCGCATGAGGTGCGGGTTCGTCGGGGTGATCATCAGCAGGAGGAGCCGAGGAGTGCATCGGCATCAGGATCATCATATTGGGAGTGCCAAACATCCGCATATCGCGAGTAGATGCGGAAGAGAAAGTTTGAATTTTTGACTAAGTGTTGAGAAGGTCATCAGGATATTGGGTGACGTCATCGTCATCAGGATATGACGTCATCGCCATCAGGATATTGAGATATCCCCCCTGTGCGAGTTTATCCTGCCGTCGTAAGGTGTTAAGGTATCGGCAGAAGTCCGTAGCAGGAAGTTGTATTAGCATCATCAGGAGGTTTCGAGGGAACCGGATGAATTATATCATGATGCTGTTAGTGTCGTCGGGTAGCGGAGCATCGAAGGTAAGCTACTGAAGGTGAACATCATCAGGATATTTGGAGCAACCGGATGTTGAATATCCTGCTGACGAAGAAAGTGATGAAGGTCATGATGATGACGATAGTGTTTCGAGCCCGATGAACAGTGCAACCGGAGGATGTGTGCGCCCGCTGAACATCATGATGATGATGTTAGGAGGAAAGCGGAGGAGGTGAATAGTAGTCGGCAGGAGGATGATTGCGAGTGTCCGCAATATGATGATGCTGTTGGTTTTCGGAAACATGATGCTGACAGAGTAAAGCCGAAATATGATGATGTTGGTAGGGAAGATGATGATGATGAGGTTGGTCTGCAGACATTCATGCTATATGCGAATATTATAGTGTGGATGCCTCTGCATCATAGTGGTATCAGAGCTCAGCAAAAGGTCTGGGCTGTTGTGTGTTGATTCTGTCACCGAAAGGGCAGAGGTAAGAGATAGAGTTGATTGTGTTGTGATTGTGAGGTTGACAAAATGCCTCCTAAAGGTAGTGGTATTGCAAGGGAGTTGCAGGAACTGAAGGAGAAACATGCTAGAGAGATGAGGAAGATGAAGGAGCTTGCTGAAGCACTTCAAGCCAGGCTGACAGCCCTGGAAAAGAACAAAAAGAGGGAAGTGGAAGACAGTGAGTCTGAAGAAGATGCAGATACTGTTGAAGAGTATGAAGAGGTAGCTGAAGATCTGGATGCTGAAGACCAGAGACTGGCAAAACTGTTAAAGGCAGTGCAGAGTGAAAAACCTAAGGTAAAGGTTGATGTTACCAAGTATACTGGAAGCTTGAATGAAGATGAGTTGTTGGACTGGATTGCTGCACTGGATAATCACTTTGAATGTGAAGATGTTGCTGAGGATCAGAAAGTCAAGATTGCAAAGACCAAGTTAGGAGGTCATGCTTTGGTATGGTGGGATTATGTACAATCTGAGAGAAGGAAACAAGGGAAGTCTAAGATCACTTCATGGGATAAGATGGTAGCAAGAATCAAGGGTAAATTCTTGCCAAGGGATTATGAAATCCAGATGTTTAAGAAGCTGCAATTTTTAAAGCAGAAAGACAGGGATGTGAAATCATATACTGAGGAATTTTATCTGTTGAGTATGAGATCTGGTCATCATGAGAATGAGGTAGAAAAGGTGGCTAGGTACTTGGCTGGTTTGAGGTTTAACATACAGGATGAGTTAGTGTTAGCTAACCCTAAGAATGTGGAGGATTGTTATCAAATGGCAATCAGGATTGAAGAAAAGCTGAATAGAGGACATGAGAAGTCCATGAGAGGAAGAGGAAACAATAGGGGAAGAGGAGCAGCCCCTGCACAAAAGCAAACCAATGAGGTTCAAGAAGACACTGGTAAAGGACAAGGACAGTCTGATTTCAGAGGTGGATGGAAAGGTAATAGAGGAAGATTTGGAGGTGGTAGAGGTTCTACTACATTTTCAGGAAAATGTTACACCTGTGGAGAGTTTGGTCATCCATCTTTCAAATGTCTAGAAAACAAAGGTTCATCATCCAGAAATGATAGAACAAGTGACAAGAGGGTACAACTGGTACAAGAAGAGAAAGAAGAAGAAAGTGCACAGAGTTCAAACAGAGGTCCTGAGAATTTTGGCTATCCAGAGAGTGGAGAATCACTGATGTTAAGGAGAATTAGTTTGCAGGCATCAAAGGATCTGATGCAAAGGAGAGCTCTCTTCAAAACCACATGCAAGAGCAAAGGTAAGGTATGTAAAGTTGTCATTGATACTGGTTCAACAGACAACATGGTATCTCAGGAAATGGTGGATAAACTGAAGTTGGAAAGAATTCCACATCCACACCCTTACAAGGCATCTTGGGTGAGTGATAGGCAATCACTTTTTGTCTCTGAGCAGGCATATGTGGATTTCCAGATTGGACCATATCATGATAGAATTTTGTGTGATATATTGCCTATGGAATGTTGTCACCTACTGTTAGGTAGACCATGGCAATTTGACAGAAGGGTACTGTATGATGGGTATGCTAATACCTACACCATCAAGAAGGATGGGAAGATTATTAAGTTGATGCCATTGCAGGCAAAAGCTGCAGCACCGAAGGCAGCTCAAATCATTTTAATGGGAAAGAAGGAGTATGTGCAGATGCCTAGAGGAGCAGGCATGAAGGCAGTTCAGGACACTGCAGAGAAAGGAGTTGTTACAGACAACAAGCTGAAGAAAGTTTCAGTTGTGCCTGACAGAGGTCAGCAGCAGGTTCAGAAACAGGGGTGCAACCAACCATCAGTTGAAAGGAATGACAAGGATGTTGTCATAGTTGGGACTATTGTTTGTCCTATAAGAGTTGAAAGGAAGATAGACTTGAACACTTCAGAAGTTCAAGAGGTAGTTCAGCCAGAGATTCTGGTTAGGCAACCTGACAAACACAGGGTATGTGAGAAGAAGGCCTACATCAACAGGCATGCAGATTTACTTGCCAGAAAGCAAGTTACAGTTCAGAAGTCTTGGAGCAGCCAAGAGACAGCAGCAGATAAAGCTGGACCAGGTCAGACGACTGACAAAGCAAAGTGTAACGGTGGAGGACTTCCACATGCTAAACTCATGGGACATGAGTTCTTTTCTGTTGGGGAGTATGGTGCAGGAGCACCTACCTGACAGCTGGTCTGGATAAGGCAGTTAGTAGTTTAGGTCATGTTTGTGTTTCCAAGAAGGTCTGTTAGACCAAATGCATGTAATAAGGTCATGCTGATCAGGATAAGATCATGCTGACCAGGCTTTTGCTATTTTTAGCTAGTTAGTTATAACAGCTGTCATGATGTATGTTCGGTGGGATCTCCCAGCCGCTTGGAGAGTTCCCAGCCGCTTGGAGTCGGGTCAGTAGTACTCGTAGGGAAAGTCTTTATAAGCATGAGATCGTTTGATATTGAACAGACAGACAGATATCATCGATCAGACTTTGCGAGAGTGAGACAGAGCGAGAGGAACATCATATTGTAGTTGCATCTTTTGAAATCGAATAAAGTATTCCTGTTTGTGTTCATCCTCTGTTGCATTCCATTTCTTGATCGATTACTAGTTTGAGAGGTTTTCATGGATATACTGATCCATTCCACCGGTTGACTCATCTGATCGGTGGAATGGCAATGTACAGTAGGTTAGAGTGTAGGTTGTTTTCTGTTTGTATGCAGGTGTGCAGGATCGCGGTCAAGAGATGTTGAAGACCCTAGCATCCTCATGTGCTAGGTCGAGTTGATAAGCTGACTGAGTTGGAAGATCACCCTGAGTGGGATCAGGTCATCCCTGGTGGATCGGCGAAGAGAGATTTCGCTAAGTTCAGAGGTTCGGTAAAGACAACATCATCAGGATATTTCTGCAAATATCCTGCAGTCGGGTTAGGCATCATCATCCGGATAAGTGAAGATGAACATGATGCAGTTGAGCGCATGAGGTGCGGGTTCGTCGGGGTGATCATCAGCAGGAGGAGCCGAGGAGTGCATCGGCATCAGGATCATCATATTGGGAGTGCCAAACATCCGCATATCGCGAGTAGATGCGGAAGAGAAAGTTCGAATTTTTGACTAAGTGTTGAGAAGGTCATCAGGATATTGGGTGACGTCATCGTCATCAGGATATGACGTCATCGCCATCAGGATATTGAGATATCCCCCCTGTGTGAGTTTATCCTGCCGTCGTAAGGTGTTAAGGTATCGGCAGAAGTCCGTAGCAGGAAGTTGTATTAGCATCATCAGGAGGTTTCGAGGGAACCGGATGAATTATATCATGATGCTGTTAGTGTCGTCGGGTAGCGGAGCATCGAAGGTAAGCTGCTGAAGGTGAATGTCATCAGGATATTTGGAGCAACCGGATGTTGAATATCCTGCTGACGAAGAAAGTGATGAAGGTCATGATGATGACGATAGTGTTTCGAGCCCGATGAACAGTGCAACCGGAGGATGTGTGCGCCCGCTGAACATCATGATGATGATGTTAGGAGGAAAGCGGAGGAGGTGAATAGTAGTCGGCAGGAGGATGATTGCGAGTGTCCGCAATATGATGATGCTGTTGGTTTTCAGAAACATGATGCTGACAGAGTAAAGCCGAAATATGATGATGTTGGTAGGGAAGATGATGATGATGAGGTTGGTCTGCAGACATTCATGCTATATGCGAATATTATAGTGTGGATGCCTCTGCATCACTCTCAAATCAGTCAAAAATCAAACTGTAAGTGAGGATACTGGATCAAAATTTGACAAGAGGGTAATCACAATAGAAGACATCATAGATCCAGATATCAAATTTGCCTCTATGCTAATTGGTTACAAAATCTATCACTCCAGCAGGGAGAATTCAGTATCTAGAACTGCTATATATACTGCATATGAAATGCTAAGGAAAAATGCTGACTATGATTTTTGTGAACTTCTTCTGAACCAATTGTTAGAGAATTTACAGAAAATAAAGAAGGATAAGAAGAATTCTTTTAAGTATGGTGGCTTGATACTATGTCTATTCTTTTACTATATGAATGACCTACCCAAATCCAGTGGTTGGGTATGGCAAAATGACAAACATGTGGTTATACAAATCAGAGACTATATGTATGGGCTTGGTGATGCCAAGACACAAAGCATAGCTCTCTGGGGATATTTCAAGAATTTCCAACGTATGATGTAGGCCAGAGAAAGAATTCCTCAGACATTAGTTGAAAAATATAAAGATACAGTGTGTTTTATGGTAGACATTAATCAATGCCTAATGGAGGCAGTAGCTTCTAGAATAGTCTAGATTATGCCAATGGGTTATGAGGTAGATGAGAAAATTCTGGAACTGCATGTCCAACACCTACTAAGTCAGCCTAAGGACCCTGAGGCTGAAAGGTTTGGTACCTTTCAAGAATTGAGTGTGAAAATTCATGTTGAACTAAGGCAGCCTAAAATAAAGAGAAAAGTCAAGAAGGAAGTAGAGGAAATTGCCAAGAAGTATGGCATATCAAAGGAGGCAGTTGATGCCAACAGAGAGAAGGTAGAAAGAATAGAAAAAGAGAGACAAGAAGAAGAAAAAGAAAGTGTTCTGGTGCAAGCCCCCTCCCGGACTAGATCCTCAAAGAGCTCTGCACCTGCCACCTCTAAGAGCTCAAAAGCTTCAAAACTAGAAGCAGAGATATCTGGAAAAGGAGAGAAGAGAACAAAGACAAAGGCCACAAGGTCATACACAAGCCACAAGGATGATGAAGAGATAGAGACAGATGAGGAGGTTAAGAGAATGAAGAAGAAAAATAAAACTTTCGTGGAATCATCTGCCAGCAAAAACAAAGAAGAAGAAGCAGAAGAATTTGTTGAAAGACCTACACTCTCCATTGATGATATCATCAAGGTAGTTATTGTGGATGGGAATCTGCAACCAATGACAGAATTCTATGATGAGTATAGTGACACAGACAAAAGGATCTTGGAAGAAGCTACAGTTAAGTACATAAACATATATAATAAAGTATTCATTGAAATCATTTCTCTAATCCATAAGAGTTTAGAGAAAGTACTTGAACTTAGAAAAAATAATGCCAAGGAAAAGGATATGGAGATCTGGGAACAGATAGCTATTTAGCTCTATCCTTCCATCACTCCAAAACAAATGAACATGATCTTCAAGGATTGCAAGGATGAGTTCTGGAGCAAAGCCAGAATGAACAACCTTATGCTTGGAGAGACTGATTAGGTGGCAAAAGAGACTGAAGACATCCTCCGAAATGCATATAAAAGATTCAATCTTCCTATTATAGAGGACATAAGTGATGAACCTTCTGCCATGGATGTCGAAGGATTAAGTGTATCAAAGGAAGATTCTATTGAGAAAATTGCAGAAGAGTCAAAGGAGACAGGTGAAGAGAAGACTAAGGACTTGGATTCCTCTATTCCAGAAGAGGAAATCTATGAAGAAGTAAACATCTCTCTTTCGGATGCCCCAGTAGACTCCAAAACTGAAGGAGAAGAAAGAAAAGAAGAGAAAATCAATCAAGAAGAAGAGGTAAAGGGAAGAGAAGAAGATCAATCAGAGAAGACCCCAAGTGACAGTTCTAAGGCTGTAGAAGGAAAGAAGACTCTGTCTCCGACAAGACACACTGCAGAAGTAGTTAAAGACTTCCTGACGAAAGAAATGATGGATTTAGATGAACCAAAGCTATTCCATGGACCACTTAATTTTGACTCTCTCTCTTCGGTCCAAACAATGAAGGTAGCATCTTTTGCTCAAGCTAAAGCAAAATAAAAGCTTTTGAAGTCTCACATGGAAGATTGTGAGCTGATAGAGATTGCATCCGGTGTGTTGAAGAAGATTATGCCATCCTTCTAGAAGGATCCTTCGGCCTCTTCATCTGGTAACTTGAAATCTCTTGTTAATTCTATTAGCACACATTTTGATTCATTGGAGAAATCAACAGAAGAAAAAGTTTGGAAAGAGTTTTTGGGAAAGAGATTCTCCAAAGTATAGGGACTTATAGCAAATGATAGGAGAAATCTAGATATTGGGATAAAGAGCCTAGAAAATGCTCTTAAAGATGGCAGAGATTTATACAAATTTTGTCTATCTTGGTCCACAGTAACAACAGACATTGCCAAAAAGGTGGAAGAACAAGAGAGTAAACTGTCAAGTTTATCTCAAAATTTTGATCCTCTCACTTCATCCATAATAAATCAAGAGTGTCAGACTATTGCCACGATTAATGAAATAAAGAGGCTTGAAAAGGAGAAGAAGAACATAATAAGCAGGCTAAGTGAACTAAGAGGGATAATTATCCCTAAGTTAGAGGCAATGCATGAGGCCCTAACTGATGCTCAGACCACAGCCCGGACCAGTGATCCGACATACCTGAAAAGGGCAGAAGATTTTGCATTTTTGATAAGTGGTCACATCTCAATTTTGGACAGGATGAAGCAAAGTTGGGTAATAGAATTTGTCTAGTTGAAAACCACTTTTGCGGATATCCTTAAGTATATGTAAGTACAACATGTATATATATTTATCTAACAATATATAGGTTATTTTTCTTTGCAAATTTTGGTGTGCGGGTTTCACCCTTTGCCATTGATGTCAAAGGGGGAGTGAGGAGTAGTGAAAAATGTGGAATCTAGCTAAGGGGGAGCTCTGGTAAAAGTGTACATAAGATAGAGCATCAGCCAAGGGGGAGTTTGTTATAACACTTAGTCATTTTTCACTGAGTGTTGCCATCAATACCAAAGGGGGAGATTGTTGGTAAGAGACACTGTGTGGCTTCATGAGTGTTGTCATTGATGGCAACAAAGTCCATCCCACTCATCCGCAGCACATGGTATGTCTACACCAGAAGTTAGATTGAAGAGTATTTTGGTCCGGTGAGCAAGAAAAGAGCATGCAACAAGGTCTGACAATTAGGTCTGGATCTCTTAGAGGATGTATCTTAGCAAAGTGCAGACTTGGGGAAGTCAAGAGAAGTACCATGATTGCCACACTGCATAGATTGAGCCTCCGGTGATGAAAGAGTGAAAAGATATGAGCACCTAAGTGTTGGGTTCCTGATAGGTAGAGCAGACTGAGCAAGAACTAATCGATAGAGCATCAGACCTTAATCCGGATGAGAAATTGATGGTGATCAAGCTTCTTGAGGGATCATTCATGGTTGGCTGACATGATTGATGAATTCTATAACTATCTATTTGATGCACGTCACTTAGTAAGCATGGATTCAGCCGACAGACTAAAGTTTGGGAAAATCTTGAGTATTCCGGATGCTGACTAGAAAGATGTTGAAATCCTTGGTGCGGATATATATACCAGATGAATTTTGGTATGAAGGTGTGTGTGTGTGATAATAGTATGCGAAGAAAAGTAGAGAGCAGTGTAGAAGCAACTATACAAGTCCGGTATGTGATAGAACAACAGCACTAAGCAAAGGAAGACTGAAGTGCTGCGGATTAGTTTATTGAGCCTAACTAGAACTGAACCTCAACATATGTGGATGCCTCTAATTAGTTCAAACACCTGGTTACATTCTATATACCTTGTAGACAGTGAGTCTCTTGTAGGCAGTGAGCCTCTTGTGAGCAGTGTGCTCGTGTAGTGAGCCCTAATTGGAAAGTGCCATTTTGTACTTCTTATTCTTTTAACAGAGAATACAATCTTAGGTTAGTCACCCCGTGGTTTTTCCCTTAATAGGGTTTTCCACGTCAAAATCATTGTGTTATGTGTATTGATTTTATTTGTGCTGTCATAGTTATGCATGCTTATATGTTTTGATGCTGCACTAATTGTTAAAGAAGAACAAAAAGTTAAATTATTTAAGATAACTGATTCAACCCCCCTCTCAGTTATCCACCTTGTTTGCAACAATTTGGTCGCATCAAGAGCAGGATGAAAGTTACACCCCTTTGCAACTTTACACTACCTCCTTCTGACGATCTTTGGGGCCATAGAAAACCTTTCAATATGGGCAAATGCCTCAGAGATATAAAAAATTAAGAGAGGTTATTGTAGAGGCATTCTATGTGATCACGTTTCTTTAGACAAAATGTTTCTAAGTGACACAGTTTTTGAGTAACATCTCGTCAAAGATTGCTGCCTTTTTGCACTTTGGACTCTTCAGGGATATCATTGGTACAATGTAGCTCAGACTGTTTTGACATGTTTGGGTGAAAAATAGGACCATGCCTAGCATAAATGGACCCATATAGATGCATTGGAATAGTCAGTTTGGTCGCATCAGGAGCAGGATGAAAGTTACACCCCTTTGCAACTTTACACTACCTCCTTCTGAGGATTTTTAGGGCAGTAGAAAACCTTTCACCATGGGCAAATGCCTCAGAGATATAAAAAATCAAGTGAGGTTATTGTAGAGACACTCTACATGATCGCATTACCTCAAACACAATGTTTCTAAGTGACACAGTTTTTGAGTAACATCTTGTCAAAGATTGCTGCCTTTTTGCACTTTGGACTCTTCAGGGATATCGTCGGTACAATGTAGCTCAGACTGTTTCAACATGTTTGGGTAAATAAAGGACCATACCTAGTGTAAATTTACCCATCTAGATGTGTTGGAATAGTCAGTTTGGTCACATCAGGAGCACTATGAAAGTTACACCCCTTTACAACTTTACACTACCTCCTTCTGACAGTTTTTGGGGCAGTAGAAACCTTTCACCATGGACAAATACCTCAGTTATATAAAAACTGAGAGAAATTATTGTAGAGGCACTCTACGTGATCATGTTACCTTAGACAGAATGTTTCTAAGTGACACAATTTTTGAGTAACATCTCGTCAAAGATTGCTACCTTTTTGCACTTTGGACTCTTCAGGGATATCGTCTGTACAATGTAGCTCAGATTGTTTTGACATGTTTGGGTGAAGAACAAGACCATGCCTAGCGTAAATCTACCCATTTGGATGCATTGGAACAATCAATTTGGTTGCACTAGGAGCAGGACAAAAGTTACACCCCTTTGCAACTTTACACTACCTCCTTCTGACGATTTTTGGGGTAGCAAAAAACCTTTCACCACGGGAAAATACCTCAGAGATATAAAAAACTGAGAGAGGTTATTGTAGAGGCACTCTACATGATCATGTTACCTCAAAAAAAATATTTCTAAGAGATATAGTTTTCAAGTAACATCTCGTCAAAGATTGCTACCTTTTTGCACTTTGGACTCTTTAGGGATATCGTTGGTACAATGTAGCTCAGACTGTTTCAACATGTTTGGGTGAAAAATAGAACCATGCCTAGCCTAAATGTACCCATCCAGATGCATTGGAACTATCAGTTTGGTCGTATCAAGAGCAGGACACCAAAAATATAAAAGTTGCTTTGTGCAACTTGACAACATTGACACTTTTTTACAATTTGACTCAAAGACTCAAACTGACCCCAAATGACTCAAAGTGACTTAAAAACAAATGAAATGGTCTTAGAAGACCTTATTACATACAATTGACTCAATCAAAACAAAATTTTATTTTTTGACCCCTCTTGGAGGCATGACAACATAGGTGCCCCTGCACCATTAGTGCAACTGAAGTCGATAAAGTTTTCCTAAGACGTAGGACACCTAAGACACCTATTTTCTAGTCTATATCTACCTAGTTGACATATCATATATACCTAAGACATAATTAGAGACACCTATTATCTAGTTAGAAACTAAGATACCTAGAGACACCTATATTTTATACATTATCTAGATTTTATACATTATTCTCAGGATCAACTTCATCCATCACTTAGGTCTAACCCCATGGAGCATAACATGATGATGTAAAAATGTGTATATGTGTAAAAATACAGTACGAAATAAAAAAGACAAACCTTACAAATTAATGTGCATACTTACAGCTCAATGTAACATGACTTTACAAAATCAATGTGAATACTTATAAATTAATCCAATGAACCATCTAGGTCTGCTTTACTCTTTATTGTGTCAAGTATTGCTTTATGGTCAAACTCACGTACCTTCCACAAGCTTTTGTTCAAAGGTCTACCCTGATACTATATCAAATGAACATTGGATGCCACGACAAGGTTTGAGTAATGAAGAATCTTCCGATGCGTGTCAAAGTCCTAAAATAGCCAAACATTAACACTCATATGTGGGTACCTTCTAAGCCATGTTCTAGTAATAACCACTGAGCCTATAGGGTATTCAATGTTTTCTCCATCTACAACTAGGGCCTGCAATTTATTTTTGGCCTCAATACAATGACATAAGTAATAATTTGTTCCCTCTTCATTATCTTTATCTGCAATAACTGTATATACGTGCCCTACATTGATGTGTAGCAAATTAGATGAAATTAGTTAACATTACAAAAACACTACAAAGTAAGATGACATTAGGAATTTCAAAAACTATGCAAATAGATATATTACCTGGTTGAACTAGATCTGATATGTGGTCAAAGTCAACTGATGATTCCATCTATGTTAGTTCCAGTGCCGTCAGGGGTCGATATGTGTCAAGTGGGCTAAGATAACTTAACTGCCATTCATCAACCCACTCCTTGGACTCACACTCATCCTAGGCTTGAATTGTATAGGAAGAACAAAAGCATGACATCTTTCACATATGGATACTCCATGACTTGGAATTGAGCTTCTAAAAGAGTGCATCTCACTTGATCCTGTCAGTGTAGAGCAGTCCTCATATGGTGCAATGTTAGTATCATCTATCAACCAAAGAAATCTATGAACTGAAGACTTACCTTCATTACCTAGACCCATGGAAGCATTACACCACTTGACAATCGATTTTGCATCTGTCAACTTTGCATTGTCTTTATACTTTAACTCTTCTCATGCTATGGCTCTTTTGATACATGCTTATGCACCATCATGCTCCCCCTTTCCATGCCCGGCCTAACAAAAGTTCCACATATGCTGAATACCTATAAAATTATGCCTCCTACTCATCCAATACAAATTCCATGAGTTCTTGAATTGTGATGCACAGTTATCCAACCATATGATATGTTGATTGAACGATATGCCCCTTCTAGCCAAATCATTGTAGAACACTTAAAAGCAACCTTGCACGAACTCCATAGAATGTGTACGATTATCACTAATATAGAAATTATACTCCCTTATGATCTTTCTGTCATCCTGTGTACTATCATTCGTATGAATGAATGCAATGTACACAAATATAGAAACTTGTGTGGAGTTGTAATATTATGATTGCACCTCACGTTGTGGCTGTAGACTATAGTTCTCTGCAAAGTCGATGACTGAAACAATGCTACCAACTGGAAATGTGTCCTTGCATAACTTGAATTGCAAGTCTAACCATTGAGCTCTATGGGAATGTCTTGTATACTCATACACTATGCTGTCATGAAATATAGGTATAAACTAATACACTGGAATCTTTTCAATAACCAATTCACACCTCTTTGCTTCTTTACCATCTTTTGTATTGTATGCCACTATTTTATACTTGCCAAACTCTACTAGTTCATTTCCAACCGTATGTGTTCTTTCCATATGTTCACATATTGGCATATGTTGCAAGCCACCGCAACAATGACATGTGCCATCCAAGCATAATTTGTTGTAGAATATTTGACCTTCCTCTCTTTCACATAAAATTCTTGATATGAAGTCTCTTGAAGATGTTGGTGGGGCACATATGGTACAACCCTACAAAACATTGTTAGTATGCATATCTAAACATATAGACCTATAAACATCAAAATGGTTAGAAAATTCAATATGTAATCTACAACAACAAGTAGTGCATGTGTGATTTATCTTGACATAGAAAGGTTTTAGCATTTCTAAATATCTTTGACAAATTGTAATTTGAGGATACTTCTCTAGAAATTTACTATAAAACTATGTTTGAGTCTCATCCAAAAAATGCTTTAGATGTGGCTCACGGTTCTGACTACTGATTCTCCTTACCACATCCCTTTGATTCGGAGATACCCTTGTGTAATTCTTCCAAAAGTCTTCAATTAGTGATCTCAATGCTTCAACAATTGGTTTATCTTTTCATGGTAGTCTCCCCGAGAACGCCCATAATTCATTGGCATTAGTGTCCTCAATTCTTGGGCATCTTCCAATGGCTCTTGATAAAGTTTTCCTATTAATTCTCAATTCTTGACTCATCTTTCTAATGAGATGAGCTTTCGTCATTTGACTACTTACTATAGTCGATGTAATCACATGCCGTATTGCATTACTATCTTTTGTGTGTGAGGTGTTACCCACACTCTCATATGCACTCATTAGATTCTTGACAATAGATTTTTCACTTGAAAGCTCTGATGTTCTCAACCCAAGAATCTTCATGATGGACCTATACTTTATACTTCGCATCAATTCAATGAATAGTTGACATCTTACAGTCTCATTTAACTTTTCAAAGAACAATCTCCAAATCTTATGAGCATATCTTCTACAATTGCATTTTGGAATCTTACCTTCCATTGGCTGCAAAATATTCTCATCAATATCAATAAAATACTTTGGCTTTCTATGCAAAATTTTAGGTGGTGTTAAGTTAGGTAAATTCATCTCAACATTAGAAATTTCATCAATATTTAAATGAGATGGGCTAGATGGCATACCTTCAATCAAAGATGGAATAGATGGCATACCTTGAGGTTGAGGTGGGAATGATGGCGTACCTCCTTCATCACATGTGAGTGATGATGTACTCTCAACTTGAGATGTGGTAGATGGTGTCCCTACATGTTGACTTGCATGAAGTTTTTGCATTCATTCTCTTTGTGCCACCAATACCATACCTCTTTGTGATGGTTGTGGTTCCTCTTCAATTGGCATGTCTTCATTTATCATGTCCAATTTCTTCTTCTCACGAAGTTCCCTCATAGCCACTGCTTTCTTTGCATTCTTAGCTTCTATCTCTTCCTGTGTTGGTTTAATTCTTGATCGTTTCCTCGGCATGACAGAGAATTTGTCTGTAGCATGATAAAGAGACCAATATTAGTTCCTAAGAAATGAATCCATACAAATAAATAAAATATATGTCATTCAACCCTTCATAGTAAATGTACATACAATCATTTAAAAGAGTAAATGCCACTCAACCAAAATAGGTACAAAGCATACAAAGCAAATTATTGCAGACATGAAAAGAGTACATGGGACTTCATGCTTGAAAAGGTTGAGGCAGACCCAATTTGACATGTTTGTTGTTACTAGGGCTACTAGGATTTGGAATTGAGAAGGTGTTTTGGTGGTACTAGGGATACTAGGATTTGGGTGGCTTGTGAAGGAATAGACAACAATTGTTGTGTCATGTGCATGTACAAATCATCATGAATAGGTGCATAAGGAATGTCCTAGCCCAAGATATGTGCATACAAATCATCATGTCATGTGCATACTTGTATGATCTTGGCACCTATTCATTTGTATATTAACTTGTTAATATGACAAGAGAATAGTGGGATTGTATTTTTATTATGTTGTAAGGATTTATTCTTGTATAGTTTGACATCATGGTATGTTAAGGTCTGTTTATTACACATAATTATTAAAGAGCCCAAGTGTAGAAAATATACATGGCATCATGTGAGATTGTAGGATGCTTTCTTGATTGGGAATGTGTCTATTTTAAACATCTATGATAAAGCATGATAAAGTAATTCAAATAGAATTAAGGAAAATGTAAAGAACATGCATGTAAAGACTTGACAAACCTAAAAAATGAAGATTCAAATGGAGAGAGTACCCAATTATGTAGTGTTTTTTTCTTCTTGCATCAAACTCCTCAACAATTTGAGTTTTTCACCACTTGCTTCCTTTTCAATGTTAAATTGAATAACACTCAAATATAATTACTAACAACAATACTATTAACCAATCTATAATGTTAAGTTCCTAAAATTGAATCACAATTAACATTGCAACACTACAAAAATTAAAACTTGAATAGATATTGTAAGGGTAAAACGTGAATCAATCAAATGAATAATGTATGACCCAAACATCAACAGAATAGGAGATAACAAAGAAGATTAAACGAAACTAGCAATGAATAACACAAAGCAAACCTTCCCTGAAATCGATGCTCCTGTTGTTTGCCTATTACAACCGTCCTTTCGCAGATAAAGTGAGCCCTCAGAGAGTACACTCTTTTAGCTGTTCGTAGGAAGTCGATGGTAAATGGCTATGGTGATATGTAGTGAAGATGAGCTCCAAGGCAAGTATGTGATCTCAAGCTTGTGGATGGTAAAAGGATGCCAAAGGCACGTTGGTGATATTTCTATAAAGTAACGATGTCAAAAGCCTAGATGATTAGAATGGAGGGATGAAGCTTCATTTATAGACTTGGAAGAATGAGAATCAATGGTTGAGAGGAGATATGAAGATCAATAGCTGAGAATGGTTGAGGAATGTGCAATCAGTAGAAATGTGACAAGTGTCCCAGCTCCATCATGAAAGAGGGCATGTGACAAAATTGATTGGAGAGTTAACTCCATTGACTGAACAGTTAACAGACTTGATTGATCAATTAGAAGAGTGGATTGTGAAACTGACTGAATTGATTGAGGAATTGACTCAATTGATAGGTTAGTTAACACTTTTGATTGATTAGTTAACTAACCTCTGATTTGAGAAGAAATAGGCCATGTGGGTGAGGGAAAATAAGATACTTAAATATTAAATATATTTAATTACATGTGCAACCTGATGAGGTGGACAAGGTGAGGTGGAAAAGGTGAGGTGTAAAGGTGAGGTGGATTTTTGAATTAGAACTTAGGATAGAGGAATTTGGTTTAATTAAATAATTTGAGATTATTTAATTATGTAGGACATTTAGAAGAATTTTAATTAAATAAATTGAATTTATTTAATTACGGAACAGTGAATCGATTAAATAAATTTGGAATATTTATTTAATTAATAGAAGAATAGAATAAATATTTAGGATATTTATTTAGGATGATTCATGTCATTTTTAGGTGTATACAGATATATATCAAACTTGGTGTGAAAACTATGTTATTTCCTCCTTCTCAAGTTGGCAAAGCAGAAAAGGTGGTGGAAAGATCATGCAAAGGTGGTAGAACGTGTAAAATGTGCATGTGAACTTCCCAACAGCATGAAAGCACTTCTTTTTTGTCAGAGCACATGTATGATCAACATGAAAACAAAGCATGTGGGCCTAGATCATGGGGGTGAACACTTTTTTACCATTTCTATAGCAGGACAAAATGCGAGCACATTATAACGTGCTCACATTTTGTCTTGCTATAGATTGATCCATAAATATTTGTGCCTATCTCACCTTCGATAGCACCTTTACAATATCTCACCTCTAGTTCCATTAGCTTATGTTCTATATCTCACTTATCTCTCCCCCTCACCTCTCTACCTCTCCCCTCTCTATGTCTCTTAGTCGTTCCTTATCTACCTTAACCCTAAACCCTAAACCTTATCCCTAAACCCTAATCCCTCAACCCTCAACTCTAATCCCTCATCACTAAACCCTAAACACTATCCCTATTCCTAAACCCTAAACCCTATCCTGAAACCCTCAACCCTTAACTCTGATTCCTCAACCCTTAACCCTATCCCTAAACCCTCAACCCTAAAATCTCAACCCTCAACACTCAATGTCAAACCCTAATCCCTCAACCCTTAACTCTAATCCCTCAACCCTAAACCCTAAACACTATCCCTATTCCTAAACCCTCAATGGGCTCGATACTATACCTTAAACCCTAATCCCTTATCCCTAAACCCTCCAAGCCTATCCCTAATCCTTATACCCTCGACACTCTACTTTAACCCTAATCCCTCAACCCACAACCCTATCCCTAAACCCTCAACCCTCGAACCTCAACCCTCAAGCCTCAACCCTTAAATCTAATCCCTCGACACTCAACCCTATCCCTAAACCCTAAACCCTAAAGCCTCAACCCTCAACCCTCAACATCAAATCCTAATTCCTCAACCCTTCACTCTAATCCCTCAACCCTAAACCATATCCCTAAACCCTCAACACTATACCTTAAACCCTAATCCCTCAACCCTCAACCCTAAACCTTATCCCTAAACCCTAATCCCTCAACCCTCAACCCTAATCCCTCAACCCTCAACTCTAATCCCTCATCCCTAAACCCTAAATGCTATCCCTATTCTTAAACCCTCAACGGGCTCAATACTATACCTTAAACCCTAATCCCTTATCCCTAAACCCTCCAACCCTATCCCTAATCCTTATACCCTCGACACTCTACTTTAACCCTAATCGTTCAACCCTCAACCCTATCCCGAAATCCTCAACCCTCAAACCTTAATGTACTCAACCCTCAATGTCAAACCCTAATCCCCCAACCCTTAACTTTGATCCCTTGACCCTCAACCCTATCCCTAAACCCTCAACCCTAAAACCTCAACCCTCAACACTCAACGTCAAACCCTAATCCCTCAACCATTAACTCTAATCCCTCAACCCTAAACCCTATCCCTAAACCCTAAACACTATCCCTATTCCTAAACCCTCAATGGGCTCGATACTATACCTTAAACCCTAATCCCTTATCCCTAAACCCTCCAACCCTATCCCTAATCCTTATACCCTCGACACTCTACTTTAACCCTAATCCCTCGATCCTCAACCCTATCCCTAAACCCTCGACCCTCAAACCTCAACCCTCAACCCTCAACCCTCAACATCAAACTCTAATCCCTCAACCCTTAACTCTAATCCCTTGACCCTCAACCCTATCCCTAAACCCTAAACCCTAAAGCCTCAACCCTTAACCCTCAACGTCAAATCCTAATCACTCAACCCTTCAATCTAATCCCTCAACCCTAAACCCTATTCCTAAACCCTTAACACTATACCTTAAACCCTAATCCCTCAACCCTCAACCCTAAACCTTATCCCTAAACCCTAATCCCTCAACCCTCAACCCTAATCCCTCAACCCTCAACTCTAATCCCTCATCCCTAAACCCTAAATGCTATCCCTATTCCTAAACCCTCAACGGGCTCGATACTATACCTTAAACCCTAATCCCTTATCCCTAAACCCTCCAACCCTATCACTAATCCTTATACCCTCAACACTCTACTTTAACCCTAATCCCTCGACCCTCAACCCTATCCTGAAATCCTCAACCCTCGAACCTCAATGTACTCAACCCTCAATGTCAAACCCTAATCCATCAACCCTTAACTCTGATCCCTCGACCCTCAACCCTATCCCTAAACCCTTAACCCTAAAACCTCAACCCTCAACACTCAACGTTAAACCCTAATCCCTCAACCCTTAACTCTAATCCCTCAACCCTCAACCCTATCCCTAAACCCTCAACACTATACCTCAAACCCTAATCCCTCAACCCTAAACCCTATCCCTAAGCCCTAATCTGTCAAACCTCAACCCTAATCCATCAACCCTCAACCCTAATCCCTCATCCCTAAACCCTAAACACTATCCCTATTCCTAAACCCTCAACAGGCTTGATACTATCCCTTAACCCTTAAAACTTGAACCCTAAAACCTATCCCTACACCCTCGACACTCGACACTATATCTTAAACCCTAATCCTTTAACTCTCATCCCTAAAGCCTCAACCCTAAATCCTTAAACTTTTAACCCTAATCCCTATCCATAATCCCTCTACCCTCGATACTCTACTTTAACCCTAATCCCTTGACCATCAACCCTATCCCTCAACCCTCAACCCTCAACCCTCAACTCTCAACATTAAACCCTAATTCATCAACCCTAAACCCTAATGCCTCAAACCTAAACCCTATCACTAAACCATCAACCCTCAACACTATACCTTAAACCCTAATCCCTATCCCTCAACCCTTAAAACTTAAACCCTATCCCTACACCCTCAACACTCGACACTATATCTTAAGCCTTAAACCCTCATCCCTAAAGCCTCAACCCTCAATCCTTAAACCTTCAACCCTAAACCCTATCCCTAATCCCTCTACCCTCGACACTCTAACCCTAACCTTGACATTAAACGCTAATCCATCAACCTTAAACCCTAATTCCTCAATCCTAAACCCTATCCGTAAACCCTCAACCCTCAACACTATACCTTAAACCCTAATCCATCAACCCTAAAACCTAATCCCTCATCCCTCAACCCTAAACACTATCAATAAACCCTCAACCCTCGACACTATACCTTAAACCCTAATCTCTTAATCCTTAACCCTAATCCCTCATCCCTAAACCCTAAACACTATCCCTATTCCTAAACCCTCAACCCTCGACACTATATCTTAAATCCTAATCCCTTATCCCTAAGCCCTAAACCCTATCCCTCAACCCTTAACCCTTAAAACTTAAACCCTAAAACCTATCCATAAACCCTTGATGCTCAACACTATATTTTAAACCCCAATCCCTTAACCCTCAGCCCTAAAGCCTCAACCCTTAATCATTAAACCTTCAGCCCTAAACCCTATCCCTAATCCCTCTACCCTCAACACTCTACTTTAACCCCAATCCCTTGACCATCAACCCTATCCCTAAACCCTCAACCCTCAACCTCAACTCTCAACATTAAACCCTAATCTGTCAACCCTAAACCCTAATCCGTCAACCCTAAACCCTATTCTTAAACCCTCAACCCTCAACAATATTCCTTAAACCCTAATCCATCAACCCTAAACCATAATCCCTCAACCCTAAACCCTCAACCCTCAACACTATTCCTTAAACCCTAATCCCTCAACTCTAAACCCTAATCCCTCAACCCTAAACCCTAAACCCTATCCTTAAACACTCAACCCTCAGCAAGTTATACCTTAAACCTTAATCCCTCAACCCTCAACCCTAATCCCTCGTCCCTAAACCCTAAATGCTATCCCTATTCCTAAACCCTCAACCCAAGACACTATACCTTAAACCCTAATCCCTTACCCCTAAACCTTAAACCTGATCCCTCAACCCTTAACCCTAAAACCTATCCCTAAACACTCAACCCTATACCCTCAACAATATACTTAAGCCCTAATACCTCAATCATCAACCCTATACCTTAAACCTGAAGCCTACACCCTCAAACCCTCATCCCTAGACCATATAACCTCACCCTTATATCCTAAACCTTGAATATTGTGCCTCAACCCTATACTTAAATTAAACCTAAACCATATGTGCTCTCAACCCAAGTCATCCTATGCCTTATATACCCTTAATTCATATCGTAAACCGTAAACCCTAATCCCTGCGCCTTACACACTTAATCTTATACACTCAATAGCCTGAATATTAACCCTCAACTGTAACCCTCAACCCTCTACACTCTACCTATTACTTAAGCCCTAATCCCTCAAACCTCAACCCTCAAAACTATACAGGCTCAGGTCCTTATATACACTAAACCCAAAACACTTACATACATACATGCATACATACAAACATACATACATACAAAGATGCATACATACAAGCATGCATACATGTACATGCATACATACCTACAAGAATAGATATAAACATCCATGAAACATACTTATGAAATTTGAACATATCTCATTCAAAGGAAGACATAACGTGAGTGCATTATAACACGCTCGCATTATGTCGAACTAGGAAAGCACCGACAAACATGCAAAAAAGCAAAAAGCACAACATAACATGCTCATGTTATAACACGTTCACGTTATAACACGCTCACGTTATGTTGTGCTTTGGGAATCCCAAGCCTTGGGCTTGGGATTTTCTTTTGATTTCCAACCCAAAGGCTTGGAGTGCCTTTTCAACATCCACAGACATGTTTTTGCAGATTCTTCAAGATTTCACATAATTTTGTTCGTGCTAACCCTCAGATTTGCACATGTTTCAAGGTCAAACAAATCAAACACCTGGATAATGTTAGGCTTTCTCTTAGCTATTTAACGATGTAATTTTTTTCACATTTTGACAATGTTAAGCCTTTCATCTGTAATTTCTTTTGTTTGTGTGTCCAGTTTTGGGCAAAAACCACTATTTGGTCTTTTTTTCATTGTAAATTAACCATTCATTGAAATTTCAAAAAAATTACATATTTAGAAACTAGACTCCATTCTACACATATTAAAAAAAAAGAAAAAATGATTTTCAATTAGTTTTCAAAATTTATAGGGGTAGCACGGCCAAAGTTTTGTTTTTTAGGATGTGTCTACTTTGAAAATAAGTAAAAAATCAAATATTCATCAAAAAATTATCAAAAGAAAAAGGGCATAAACTACATACTGTTAGCTAATTTCTCACTGAAGCAATTTTAAAAATACCAAAAAAAAGTTAACCTTTTGAGGGAGCCACAAAACATGCTATGTTATGTTTTTTTTACAGAAACAACACCAATTTCTGTGGCTCCCTCTTTTGAACCCCTTAGTCTATACCATTTTCAAAAAAAAAAAGTAATTAAGAAAGTAGACTCGGAGCACTATGAACATTGTTTTGGTTGCATCTCTAAATTTTGAGTGTAACTATGCTTAATTTCTCATCCAAGGCCAACATTTCTTGATTTTAGAAAAAAAAGTGGCCATTTAAGACCCCTTTTGGGCCCCCCATCTTCTTGCACTTACCCTCTTCTAATATTGTTGTTTGTTGATTGATTGAGTTGTCATATTAAGAACACTGTTTGAGTATTTTGCTCTACATTTCCTTTGTGTTGAAGACCAGAGCATGAGTTTTGGATATGATTTAGGGAAGTGATTGAAGATGCTAAATCTAGAATTTGGTGGTTCAGATCACTATATAGAAAAAGTTCTATTCACCCATTTGAAGATTGTGTTTGACAACATTTGCAATGTGATAAGGAGAAAGTATTTTTCTCTACATTTCTCTGCAGTTTGGATTTTAGTTTTGCGGTTCTAGACTTAAATTTATAAAGTCCTTAGCTATCTTCATTCCAAAGGATTTGTGATTTGGTGCTCCAGAAATCAAGTTATTGATTAGAAGAGTTCGATAGTGTTTGTTGAGAGTAGTCTGCGATCTATTTGTTACTAAATTATGCTCACACCTAATTTAGCAAGGCCTAAACATCAGTTGTTTAGAAGGGGTACATTTTTTTTTGCTTATGCAGGATCATTCAATCAAATGTCTGATCTCTTGATAGAAGAAACATTCAAGGAATGAAAAGATTTAAGGGGTTTCATGTTTCAGTTGCTGATTATTCATTATGTTGCAGTTTAGATGGAAGTGGTATTTATGAATTGTCAAATTATACATCACGTTGTATACATATGTTTCAATAAGAGATTAGTCATTTTATGCTATGCATTTGATTCAGAAAGTAAAACATATAGAAGCAATTGCATAAAATAAGATAACTAATTTTATTCAAGAGAGTGTTTAATTATGTCCCACACAAGCCATGGGAATGACTAAACTAAGCCAATGCAACCAATTGCAATCTATATATCCAAAGATAGAATAAAAGGAAAGAACACATGAGGAAAAGATATCCATCATTGCCTTTCAAGAAGGTTGAAATCAGAAGGGTGTTGAGCTCCATGTCTTTTATCTCTTGCTGCCAAACTGGAATGACAAACCTACAAAATTGAGAAAAAGGTACAGTTAGAGCTGCATATATTCATTTTCATCACATGTCATATCAACAGATATATCTCTTGCAATCAGATATCAGTTACATGATAAGAATCACAAATGAACAGATACCAGTGCCATAACAAGAGGATGAGATCATACAAAGCACTTCACATCACCTTCAAGAGGTATGTTTTTATTCTAACTTGTTTGTTCACTATGCAGGTATAGGAAAAGTAATGTTGCTGATTTGAAGACATTAAAACATGTGGAGAAAATGTGGCTCCCACAAGGGTTGAGCCCAGCATGTTTTCCTTTTTATTCATTTGAAAAGGGTATCAGATTGTAAAAGATAGGATGCATCATTCAAGATAATATTATGCATCAGAATAGTCAACTTGTAAAAAAGAATGAAGTCATCATGATAAAGTGATAAGGAGCAGTTACTCCTATAAAATATGCCCACTTGAAAAACTAGACTGTCAAGATCAGATCAATCATTTTCAGATTGCTTCATTATATGTTACAATAGAAGCAGTGATCCTTATTAAGTTCCATGAAAGTACAAGTGCATTGATCAGAGAAGTGATTTCAGTCATAAAAAGGTATTTTCCTTTTATTTATGATTTAATTTGAAGTGATTTTGCTATTTCAGGAAAATCATGTGTGGTTTCAACATACAAATGTCATATCTTTTTATAAATGACTGAAATCAAACTTTAGATGTCATAAAATTGCATAAGTTCAATGAAGGAGAGAGTTGCAATAATCAAATAAATGAAGTTTTTGCAATGACTGTCATTATGGAAACAAATAGTAGTCCCATGAAGTGCAGATTTACATGAGGTGAAGGCTACAAGAGCCATTATAAAATGACAAACTGTCATGTATATTTCAGTATGCAAAAGGTATAGTGTCCTTGTTACAAAACAACATAAATGACAAAGCATATCATGTTACAACCAAGAGAGTAGTTCATCATTATTCCATGTGCAAGACAAGTCCAAACAACTACAGGAGATGAAAGTGGTATGCTATAGGTGGAGGTATTAGAAAACAGATATCATGTTCTTGTCATGAAGAGAAGTTTTTACATATGCCAAGTATCAGTTTACCAGATAAAAGAGTGTGTTGTTCTATATGTGTCTCTTTTCACATGTTTAAGTGAACATGTAAAAGAAATAACAAACATACTCATAGAATGTCAAAGCCTTGTGTCATATGGTGTCTTGAAACTACAGTCAAGGTCAAATAGAATGAAGAAGCATTTGACAATGATATATAGGAGAAGACAAATCAATACTACAGGAGACATTTAATATCAAGTTCATATCATAGGTCAAAGCAAGAAGATATAGCTTTTACCACTTTTGGTAAAATCAAATATCAGAAATGAGACAAGGAGTACATAGAATGCAAGGAAAATCAAACCCTTACCGTTTCTTGAAAACCTTAAGTACATATTTTGCAACTACAGAGATAAAGAAGAAAATGCAGTCAATAGTGCCAGAGGAAAGAAATAATAGAGTAGGCTGTGACACCAAGAAGGTATATTCATTCAGAAATGTAAAGGAATAACACCCACTTCACATTTTTTGAAACCCTTATAGTTTTACATTTGCAGAAGGGTAAAAGAAATGTATAGAAAGCAAAAAAATGCTATGGCCATGCCAGGAGAGGTATTCTATGTAAAGAAATAACAAGCCCATTTCATTTTTTTGAAACCTTTGTCAAAGGGAAAAGGTGATAAAAGTATGTCTGTGTCAGGAAAGAGCATTTCTGTGCAAAAAATGTAATACCCACTTCCAAATTTTGAAAACCCTTGTTTCATTTCTCTTGTTATAGTCAAAGAAAGATACAGAAGTTGAGATGAGCTATAGAATGAAGATATTGTCATGGCCATTACAAGAGAAGCCTTGTATGCAAAAATATATAAAACCCTTGTTCTAAATTTTGAAACCCTAGTGCTATTTTACATCTAGAGGGTCAATAAATGATACAGAAACAAGAAAATGCTACGGCCATGCCAGAGAGAAGGATATTTCCTCAAAAGCAAAGATACCCATATAATTTTTCAAAACCCTTATCATTTTTTGAAGATACAGTGAAAGTAAAGGAAGATACAAGAAGGCCAAACCAAGGAGACTCACCTCATTGTTTTGATGAAGAGCTATATCAGGCCGTGGCCTCCCTTTGTTTAAAGTTCTCAGGATACAAGTTTACAGTTGCAAAGGAAGACATGGAAGAGAAAGAAAAACTTGTCAAAAGAGTTGAAATGTATAACTCAGCACATAGTCGTAGCCAAAGTGAAGGGATGAACAAAAAATAACAAAAAAATGTCAGTAGAGGCTCAAGATATATACTCATCTTCTTCCTGTGTTTTAATGCCATGAAAATGCTAAAAGTTTTGACTGAGGATGAAGTTAAAAACTAGAGGAGTATGCTTGTTTCCTTCAAACCCTAGTCGATCGAATGGAGTTGCAAAGCCGAATACAGAAAAAAGCAAACTGAAAAATGAGATGAATTTTAGGGTTCATGAGATGCTTTTGTTTGATGAATTCTTGGTATACTTTCTTCATTTTTTACTTTGCAATAAAAAACAAATCATTTACCTTTATCCAGATCGGGGTCAAGAACTCATTCTTGATAAGCCTAATGATGATGCCACAGAAGGGTTGTGGGCTACATGTTTTCTTTTTACATTCAAATTTTTGATAAGTTAAAGGTCAAATCATTAGAAGGAGAGGCTTGGTGCCTTATAGCTATTTTATTCCCTTTATTTCCATGATGGTCGACAATGTGGTCAAGTATGCTTTGATTCCATATGTTGACAAGGTTAAATGTAAGGAATGATCACATGAAGACAAAAGGTAAGGTGGCAGTTTGTATAGACAGTTCATGTATGGAGGCAAGGTCAAGTATGAGATATAATGCAAGGTGAGAGGCAAAGTCAGAACATGGAGATATTATGAAGCCAAAGATAAGATAAGGATTTTTTGCATGGTGATATTTGCATAGATGCATTATGGAGGCAAGGGGATATATTTTGCTTTGAGTGCATATGAGATGCAATTATAGAGTTGTTATTTATGCATGGAGTAATAAGGGTTATTTTATACCTTGATGGATATGTAATGCAAATATGCTCTTTTTTGCAATGTGATGGAGTGATAAGGGAATATTCCTATGCCTTGAATGCATGAAAAATGCAATTATGGAGTTTTTATTTTGCATGGAGTGATAAGGGAGTAATATTTTTTCTCTCATATATTAAAACCTAATTTTGGCATCAAGATCATGCAAAATTGTGCAAATTAGGCAAATGTAATTGGAGAGATAAGGAGTTTTTCTTTTTCTTCCACTTGCATATTTTTTACAACTATTTATCATGTAAACAAAGTAATAAAGTAATATTTTATAAATTACTTTATTATTTTGTCACAAGTTCTAAAATTGGAGAAAATTATACAAGTTGAGATTCATAATAAAGTAAGTCATGCAAATGATTAGTTTATTAATTTTTCCACATGATCATCATGCAAAATCATGCAAAATGGAGGAGCTAAGTTAACTGAAGTCTTTTAAGACTTTCTGCATGACTTGGGGGCCAAAATAGATAAAATTGGTCAACTCTTGGGTTAAACACATGGAGACTAGCAGATTGGAGCTATTTTTGCTAATTTGGAGGTAGTTTTGACCCTTATTTTTAGGGATTTCTTGGTTTGCTCATGGATCAAATCAGAGGGCTTATTTTTAGAGGCAATTAGTTGCAGTTTTTTCTTTTTTGCTCTTTACACTTTGAGAGAGAAAGAAGGTTTTGTAACTCAATTTTACAGATTTTATAGAGATTACAACATGTTACAGGTTCCATTTTCTTGTCTTTTATGCAATATTTTCCTTTATTTTTCATTGGAATCAAGTGTTTGCCTTTCCATTAATGCTACTTGTATGAGTGATTTGATGAAATTTTATTATGTTTAAATATCAAAACCTTTAAAATTATTGTCTCATTCTTACTTGCAAGTGTTAAGCATAGTGATATCACAGGTCTTCGGTTGTGCTACTGAAGTCTTTTCCTTCATGTTGTGAAAAACCCTTTTTCCTTCATAAATAAGATAATTTCCAGCCTTCCTTAGAAACATTTTTGTGATTACATTGCCAAAAGTGGATTGTGTGGATAGATTTATGAGATCTATTGTGAGTCAGATTTGCAAGTTTTCCATCAAAATTAGGTGCATCAACACATTTGTAGTTTTAGTTTTAGTGATTCCATTAGATCTATTTTACCCTTTTCCTGCAAATTTATCATTTTTTCAAGGGAATGAACCCATCTAGAGGTTCAAACTCACCATATGTCACCCACAACCTGAGTTTGATCCCATGTTTCGAAGGATTACAGAGTTTTCACAACTTTGCATAAGGGTGCAATCCTAATCAACAACCATTTTTGGCATGCCAGGTAGGACAAAAAATGCATTTCCTCTGCTATTTGTTATGCACAGCAGGGTTTTTAGCCTTTCAGAGGTAAAAACAACATACTTGGCAACTCAAATCTCTTATTTTCACATGCAGATCTAGTGAATAGCACATGAAGAAGATCACATACTAAAGGATCGGGTGTTTTCTTCAGTATCAATAGCCTTTGGAGGCAAAAAATTGTCAAACACCTTGGCGACTCTAAGTAAATGGCCAGACTGTATCCTTTTGTTGCATTTAATAGGGGCAACCCATTACAACTTGCCCAACGAGATGACATTCCAACTGCAGCCCTCAAAGGACTATCATATTTCACCAGAGAAGATCACACTACAACTATTGAGCACATTCAGGATGTGGCAATGCTATGTTCAGTACATAATGTTACCTAAGAAAATGTGCAATTAGATTCTTGGCTGCATCACTGAAAGGGAAAGCTTCACAGTGGTTTCAAGGACTCACAGTAGGCTCAATCACATCATGGGATGAGCTAGGAGATGGATTGCATAAACATTTTAAGGACAAATCTGATCTTTTGTCTCTACTGCAACAGCTAAGTACCATCAAGAGGGCTTCACACAAACATATGTTTGATTTCAATTACCGCTTCTAGAGGACTTGGGATAGAATCCCCGTGACGGTAAGGCCTACACCACTGCATGCCTTTTTATTCTATCTTAAAGCTTTAGATAGCGAAATATCTATTATGATTCAGGCTCTGGGTGGGTCTAACCTTCCCGATGCTTTTGAGATTACTGTTAGAGAAAAAAATTGCCTTATTCTAGCGGGGAAGATAGCCCCAAGGCCTCCCTTACCCTTTTTCTACAAGTTCAGCCACTTGGGCCCATGGCAGTTCCCTTTTTGACTGTTGTCCCAGCTGTTCCAGCCATAGAACACCAGGCTACTACTCAAGAGACTGTTGTCCTAGTCCAAAAACAAGAATTACAGGAGCTTAAAAGCACAATTGAGAGCATGGAAAATGAGTTTGTTAGTTTCAAGAGGTAAATCAATCAAGAACATAAGCCATACCAGGTCTAGTATCAGTCTAATCAGCCAAATAAGCCACCCTTCCAAACTGATCCACAAGACCCAAGAAGAAATTGTAACCCTGAGGTGGTTTTATGAATTGGCAAAGCCCTGATTTTTGTGGTCTAAATTATCCCCAAGGCCAAGAGATGGGTTTTGAATGCAAACAGACTCCTCAGGAGATCAAAACCTCATGTTTTAGAAGTTTTGACTTTGCTTAGGAGCCTGTCTGCATTCAAGATCAATCCATTTGTCCTCAGTTTCAGCCATATCAGGAACCCAAGCCAATTGAAATCATGAATGCCAGTCCAGCAGCTAAGAAATCAAATAGAGAACAAGAAGTTGCTGTTGTTTGTCCTACAGCCTTAGCTAATTATGAACATAATGAATGTGTGAAGGAAGTTGACTCAAACTTGGTCCTGAACCCTATGCATTTTGAATCATTTGAAAAAATTTCTAATGCTTTCTATAAGATGAATCAAAGCAGGATATAGAAATTTGAGGGTAAAAGTCTTTAACCACAAAAATAGATTACCCAAGTTCCAAGTGAGAATAAACTAGACAAAGAAGAGGATTCAGTTTCTTTGTTTGATCAACTGTCTTCTTTTGTTGACCAAGATGAAGATATCATACAAGTGCCCAAAATACCAGCTGTTTTGAGATAGCCAGATGATATTGCAGAACATGATGTACTATCGGCCGATAAGGATAAGAATGAGGTTGAGATTTTAGTTCAGCTAGAAGAGCAAAAGGATAGTCCCATTTTGGAGACTAACAATCTTGTTTTGCATGATCATAAGATAGATTACCAGGCTAGATATGAAACTAAATCAAATGACATTCTCCATGAAAATAAGCCATCTAATTTATTTTCAAAGCAACCAGATGAACTAATTGAAGATATTCAATCTTTACAAGATAATTCTATATCTGATTGTCAAGATCTTGACTATTCAGCTTGTAGGGAGCTTGCCAATCTACTAGATTCTTGTAGTGATCAAAAGCCCAAACCAATAAATAATGAGTGCAAAAAGGTGGAGCTTTTGGAGGATGGACAATGCTTGCTTGAACTAACATCAGTGTCTAGATTTGAGTAGTAGAGGGATGCAATTCATATGGATGAAGTGCAAGATTATCAGTTAGATGAGACCATGTTTTCAGCAGATCTGAATCAAGACATCAGGAGTATTAACCAGAAGTTCATCATTGCAAGAGGGTGTCCCATCAGGGATTTAGTTGGTAGAGAGCTAAATAAGGAGGTACAGATTTCTGTTGCACCCAAAGATGAAATTTTAGACTTAGAACAACAGAATGAGACCATCTATTCATCCTATAACAACAGTGTCAATGATCATATTTAGATGGTGAGTGATTTTGTTTTCACTCTTCAGAGAGTTTTGCAACATTCTATTACATATGTCCTTGTGAATCATATCTTATCAGTAGCAAATCAGCTAGTAGAGCATCCTTTCTTAATCAGAAAGGGAAGTTATTTCACAAAGCCAGTTAATGGATTTGTTTGACTAGCTTCTATGGCTAGTTAGAGTAGGGTAGAGTAGAATTTTATTTTAGTAGTTCATTTTCCAAGAAGTGCTTTTGCACATTTTGCTGGCTATGTCTTAAGCAAGCTAGAATAGTTTCAGTTTCAGTTTTGTTGCTACTGTAGTTTTCTATCAGTTTGAGTTGCAGAAGGTTTTTCAAAGTTCAGGACAAAAAGACTCTATGCCCAATGGAATTGCAAGGCTACTGGTTCTATTTTGTTTAGCAGGCAAACACCCCTAAGAGGTCACCAAAAATGTTACTAAATTATGCTCACGCCTAATTTAGCAAGGCCTAAACATCAGTTGTTTAGAAGGGGTACACATTTGTTTTGCTTATGTAGGATCATTCAATCAAATGCCTGATCTCTTGATAGAAGACAAGACATTCAAGGAATGAAAAGAGTTAAGGGGTTTCATGTTTTAGTTGTTGATTACTCATTATGTTGTAGTGCAGATGGAAGAGGTATTTATGAATTATCAAATTATACATCATGTTGTAGACATATGTTTCAATAAGACATCAGTTATTTTATGCTATGCATTTGATTCAGAAAGTAAAACATATAGAAGCAATTGCATAAAATAAGATAACTGATTTTATTCAAGAGAGTGTTTAACTATGTCCCACACAAGCTGTGGGAATGACTAAACTGAGCCAATGCAACCAATTGTAAGCTATATATCTGAAGATAGAATAAAAGGAAAGAACACATGAGGAAAAGATATCCATCATTGCCTTTCAAGAAGGTTGAAAATCGAAGGGTGTTGAGCTCCATGTCTTTTATCTCCTGTTGCCAAACTAGAATGACAAACCTATAAAATTGAGAAAAAGGTACAGTTAGAGCTCCGGATATTCATTTTCATCACATGTCATATCAGTATATATATCTCTTGCAATCAGATATCAGTTACATGATAAGAATCACAAATGAATAGATACCAGTGCCATAACAGGAGGATGAGATCATACAAAGCACTTCACATCACCTTCAGGAGGTATGTTTTTATTCTAACTTGTTTGTTCACTATGCAGGTATAGGAAAAGTATGTTGCTGATTTGAAGACATTAAAACATGTGGAGAAAATGTGGCTCCCACAAGGGTTGAGCCCAACATGTTTTCCTTTTTATTCATTTGAAATAGGTATCAGATTGTAAAAGACAGGATGCATCATTCAAGATAATATTATGCATCAGAATAGTCAACTTGTAAAAAAGAGTGAAGTCATCATGATAAAGTGAAAAGGAACAGTTGGGTAAGTGCAGGAAGATGGGGGGCCAAAAAGGAGTCATAAGTGGCCACTTTTTTTTCTGAAATCAGGAAATACTAGCCTTGGATGAGAAATTGAGCATAGTTACACTCAAAATTTGGAGATGCAACCAAAACAATGTTCGTAGTGCTCCAAGTCTACTTTCTAAACTACTATTTTGTTTTGAAAATGGCATAGATTAAGGGGTTCAAAAGAGGGAGCCACAGAAATTGGTGTTGTTTCTGTCAAAAAAACATAACATAGCATGTTTTGTGGCTCCCTCAAAAGGTCAACTTTTTTTTGGTATTTTTAAAATCGCTTCAGTGAGAAATTAGCTAATAGCATGTAGTTTATGCCTGTTTTTTTGATTATTTTTTGATGAATATTTGATTTTTTACTAATTTTCAAAGTGGACACATCCTAAAAAATAGAATTTTGGCTGTGCTACCCCTATAAATTTTGAAAACTAATTGAAAATCATTTTTTTATTTTTTTAATATTTGTAGAATGGAGTCTAGTTTCTAAATATGTAATTTTTTTGAAATTTGAATGAATAGTTAATTTACAATGAAAAAAAGACCAAACAGTGGTTTTTGCCTAAAAACAGACACACAAACAAAATAAATTAAATATGAAAGGCTTAACATTGTTAAAATGTGAAAAAAATCACATCGTCAAATAGGTAAGAGAAAGCCTAACATTACCCAAGTGTTTGATTTGTTCAACCTTGACACACGTGCAAATCTAAGGGTTAGCACGAAAGAAATTATGTGAAATTTTGAAGAATATAGAAAAACACATCTGTGACTGTTCATAAGGCACTCCAATCCTTTGGGTTGGAAATCCAAAGCAAATCCCAAGCCCAAGGCTTGGGATTTCCAAAGCAAGACATAACGCGAGTGCGTTATAACACGCTCGCGTTTTGTTTTGCTTTGCATTTTTCTTTATCGCAAGTCTGTTGTTTGTCATGTTTGACATAACGCGAGTGCGATATAACGCACTCGCGTTATGTTCCCCTTAAATTTTTTTACATTCAAAGCTATTAATCATGAGGGTTAAGGGATAAGGGATAGGGTTGGAGGGTTTAGGGATAAGGGATTAGCGTTTAAGGTATAGTATCGAGCTCGTTGAGGGTCTAGGAATAGGGATAGCATTTAGGGTTTAGGGATGAGGGATTAGAGTTGAGGGATGACAGATTAGGGTTGAGAGTTTAGGGTTTAGGGTTTAGGGATAGGGTTGAGGGTTGAGGGATCAGAGTTAAGGGTTGAGGGATTAGGGTTTGACATTAAGGGTTGAGGGTTGAGGTTCAAGGGTCAAGGGTTTAGGGATAGGGTTTAAGGTCGAGGGATTAGGGTTAAAGTAGAGTGTGGAGGGTGTAAGGATTAGGGATAGGGTTGGAGGGTTTAGGGATAAGGGATTAGGGTTTAAAGTATAGTATCGAGTCTATTGAGGGTTTAGGAATAGGGATAGCATTTAGGGTTTAGGGATGAGGGATTAGAGTTGATGGATGATGGATTAGGGTTGAGGGTTGAGGGATTAGGGTTTAGGGATAAGGTTTAGGGTTGAGGGTTGAGGGATTAGGGTTTAAGGTATAGTGTTGAGGGTTGAGGGTTTAGGATTAGGGTTTAGGGTTGATGGATTAGCATTTAATGTCAAGGTTAGGGTTAGAGTGTCAAGGGTAGAGGGATTAGGGATAGGGTTTAGGGTTGAAGGTTTAAGGATTGAGGGTTGAGGCTTTAGGGATGAGGGTTTAAGGCTTAAGATATAGTGTCAAGTGTTGAGGGTGTAGGGATAGGGTTTAAGTTTTAAGGGCTAAGGGTTGAGGGATAGGGATTAGGGTTTAAGGTATAGTGTTGAGGGTTGATGGTTTAGGGATAGGGTTTAGGTTTGAGGGATTAGGGTTTAGGGTTTAATGTTGAGAGTTGAGGGTTGAGGGTTGAGGGTTGAGGTTGAGGGATAGAGTTAATGGTCAAGGGATTAGGGTTAAATAAGAGTATTGAGGGTAGAGGGATTATGGTTTAAGGTATAGTATCGAGCCTATTGAGGGTCTAGGAATAGGGATAGCGTTTAGGGTTTAGGGATGAGGGATTAGAGTTGAGGGATGACAGATGACGGATTAGGGTTGAGGGTTGAGGGATTAGGGTTTAGGGACAAGGTTTAGGGTTAGGGTTGAGGGATTAGGGTTTAAGGTATAGTGTTGAGGGTTTAGGGTTGAGGGTTTAGGGATAGGGTTGAGGGTCGAGGGATCAGAGTTAAGGGTTGAGGGATTAGGGTTTGACGTTGAGGGTTAAGGGTTGAGGTTCGAGGGTCAAGGGTTTAGGGATAGGGTTGAGGGTCGAGGAATTAGGGTTAAAGTAGAGTGTGGAGGGTATAAGGATTAGGGATAGGGTTGGAGGGTTTAGGGATAAGGGATTAGGGTTTAAGGTATAGTATCAAGTTTGTTGAGGGTGTAGGAATAGGGATAGCATTTAGGGTTTAGGGATGAGGGATTAGAGTTGAGGGATGATGGATTAGGGTTGAGGGTTGAGGGATTAGGGTTTAGGGATAAGGTTTAGGGTTGAGGGTTGAGGGATTAGGGTTTAACGTATAGTGTTGAGGGTTTAGGGATAGGGTTTAGGGTTGAGGGATTAGAGTGAAGGGTTGAGGGATTAGGATTTGACGTTGAGGGTTGAGGGTTTAGGGTTGAGGGTTTAGGGTTTAGGGTTTAGGGTTAGGATTGAGAGATGAGGGATCAGAGTTAAGGGTTAAGGGGTTAGGGTTTGACGTCGAGGGTTGAGGGTTGAGGTTTGAGGGTCAAGGGTTTAGGGATAGGGTTGAGGTTCAAGGGATTAGGGTTAAAGTAGAGTGTGGAGGGTGTAAGGATTAGGGATAGGGTTAGAGGGTTTAGGGATAAGGGATTAGGGTTTAAGGTATAGTATCGAGTCTGTTGAGGGTTTAGGAATAGGGATAGCATTTAGGGTTTAGGGATGAGGGATTAGAGTTGAGAGATGATGGATTATGGTTGAGGGTTGAGGGATTAGGGTTTAGGGATAAGGTTTAGGGTTGAGGGTTGAGGGAATAGGGTTTAAGGTATAGTGTTGAGGGTTGAGGGTTTAGGATTAGGGTTTAGGGTTGACGGATTAGCATTTAATGTCGAGGTTAGGGTTAGAGTGTCAAGGGTAGAGGGATTAGGGATAGGGTTTAGGGTTGAAGGTTTAAGGATTGAGGGTCGAGGCTTTAGGGATGAGGGTTTAAGGCTTAAGATATAGTGTCAAGTGTTGAGGGTGTAGGGATAGGGTTTAAGTTTTAAGGGCTAAGGGTTGAGGGATAGGGATTAGGGTTTAAGGTATAGTGTTGAGGGTTGATGGTTTAGGGATAGGGTTTAGGTTTGAGGGATTAGGGTTTAGGGTTGATCAATTAGGGTTTAATGTTGAGAGTTGAGGGTTGAGGGTTGAGGGTTGAGGTTGAGGGATAGGGTTAATGGTCAAGGGATTAGGGTTAAATAAGAGTGTCGAGGGTAGAGGGATTATGGTTTAAGGTATAGTATCGAGCCTGTTGAGGGTCTAGGAATAGGGATAGCGTTTAGGGTTTAGGGACTAGGGATTAGAGTTGAGGGATGACGGATGACGGATTAGGGTTGAGGGTTGAGGGATTAGGGTTTAGGGACAAGGTTTAGGGTTAGGGTTGAGGGATTAGGGTTTAAGGTATAGTGTTGAGGGTTTAGGGATAGGGTTTAGGGTTGAGGGATTAGAGTGAAGGGTTGAGGGATTAGAATTTGATGTTGAGGGTTGAGGGTTTAGGGTTTAGGGATAGGGTTGAGGGTCGAGGGATCAGAGTTAAGGGTTGAGGGATTAGGGTTTGACATTGAGGGTTGAGGGTTGAGGTTTGAGGGTCAAGGGTTTAGGGATGGGGTTGAGGGTTGAGGAATTAGGGTTAAAGTAGAGTGTGGAGGGTATAAGGATTAGGAATAGGGTTGGAGGGTTTAGGGATAAGGGATTAGGGTTGAAGGTATAGTATCGAGTCTGTTGAGGGTGTAGGAATAGGGATAGCATTTAGGGTTTAGGGATGAGTGATTAGAGTTGAGGGATGATGGATTAGGGTTGAGGGTTGAGGGATTAGGGTTTAGGGATAAGGTTTAGGGTTGAGGGCTGAGGGATTAGGGTTTAAGGTATAGTGTTGAGGGTTTAGGGATAGGGTTTAGGGTTGAGGGATTAGAGTGAAGGGTTGAGGGATTAGGATTTGACGTTGAGGGTTGAGGGTTTAGGGTTTAGGGTTTAGGGTTAGGATTGAGAGATGAGGGATCAGAGTTAAGGGTTGAGGGATTAGGGTTTGACGTCGAGGGTTGAGGGTTGAGGTTCGAGGGTCAAGGGTTTAGGGATAGGGTTGAGAACATCAGAGGCTTCAAGTGAAAAATCTAATGTCAAGAATCTAATGAGTGCGTATGAGAGTGTGGGTAATGCAACACGGCGTGTGATTACATCGACTATAGTAAGTAGTCAAATGAAGAAAGCTCATCTCATTAGAAAGACAAGTCAAGAATTGAGAATTAATAGGAAAACTTTATCAAGAGCTGTTGGAAGATGCCAAAGAATTGAGGACACTAATGCCAATGAATTATGGGCGTTCTTGGGGAGACTACCACGAAAAGATAAACCAATTGTTGAAGCATTGAGATCACTAATTGAAGACTTTTGGAAGAATTACACAAGGGTATCTCTGAATCAAAGGGATGTGGTAAGAAGGAGAATCGGTAGTCAGAACAACGAGCCACATCCAAAGCATTTTTGGGATGAGACTCAAACACAGTTTTATGGTAAATTTCTAGAGAAGTATCCTCAAATTAAAATTGTCGTAGGTATTTTGAATTGCTAAAACATTTCTATGTTAAGATAAATCACACATGCACTACTTGTTGTTGTAGATTACATATTGAATTTTCTAACCATTTTGATGATTATAGGTCTATATGTTTAGATATGCTTACTAACAATGATTTGCAAGGTTGTGCCATATGTGCCCCACCAACATCTTCAAGAGACTTCATATCAAGAATTTTATGTGAAAGAGAGGAAGGTCAAATATTCTACAAGAAATTATGCTTGGATGGCACATGTCATCATTGCGGTGGCTTGCAATATTTGCCAATATGTGAACATATGGAAATAACACATGCGGTTGGAAACGAACTAGTAGAGTTTGGCAAGTATAAAACAGTGGCATACAATACAAAAGATGGTAAAGAAGCAAAGAGGTGTGAATTAGTTATTGAAAAGATTCCAGTGTATTAGTTTATGCCTGTATTTCGTGACAGCATAGTGTATGAGTATGCAAGACATACCCATAGATCTCGATGGTTGGACTTGCAATTCAAGTTATGCAAGGACACATTTCCAGTTGGTAGCATTGTTTCAGTCATCGACTTTGCAGAGAACTACAGTCTACAGCCACAGCATGAGGTGCAATCACAATATTACAACTCCACACAGGTTTCTATATTTGTGCACATCACATTCATTCATGCGAATGATAGTACAGAGGATGACAGAAAGATCATAAGGGAGTATAAAATTCTATATTAGTGATGATTGCCCACATTCTACAGAGTTTGTGCAAGGTTGCTTTCAGGTGTTCTACAATGATTTGGCTAGAAGGGGCATATCATTTAGTCAGCATATCATATGGTTAGATAACTGTGCGTCACAATTCAAGAACTCGTGAAATTTCTATTGGCTGAGTAGGAGGCATAATTTTATAGGTATTCAACATATGTGGAACTTTTGTGAGGCCGGTCATGGAAAGGGGGAGCATGATGGTGCAGGAGCATGTATCAAAAGAGCCATAGCACGAGAAGAGTTAAAGTATAAAGACAATGCAAAGTTGACAGATGCAAAATCGATTGTCGAGTGGTGTAATGCTTCCATGGGTCCAAGTAATGAAGGTAAGTCTTTAGTTCATAGATTTTTTTGGTTGATAGATGATACTAACATTGCACCATATGAGGATTGTTGTACACTGACAGGATCAAATGAGATGCACTCTTTCAGAAGCTCAATTGCAGGTTCATGGAGTATCCATACATGAAAGATGTCATGCTTTTGTTCTTCCTGTACAATTCAAGTTTGGGATGAGTGCAAGTCAAAGGAGTGGGTTGACGAATGGCAGTTAAGTTATCTTAGCCCACTTGACACGTATCGACCCTCGACGGCACTGGAACTAACACAGATGGAATCGTCAGTTGACTTTGACCACATATCAGATTTAGTTCAACTAGGTAATATAGGGCACGTATATGCATCTAATTTCATCTAGTTCAACCAGGTAATGTCATCTTACTTTGTAGTGTTTTTGTAATGTTGACTAATTTCATCTAATTTGCTACACATATCAATGTAGGGCACGTATATGCAGTTATTGCAGATGAAGATAATGAAGAGGGAACATATTATTACTTATGTCATTGTGTTGAGGCCAAAAAGAAATTGGAGGCCCCTGTTATAGATGGAGAAAACATCAAATACCCTACAGGCTCAGTGGTTATTACTGGAACATGGCTTAGAAGGTACCCACATAAGAGTGTTAATATTTGGCTATTTCAAGACTTTGACATGCATGGAAAGATTCTTCATTACTCGAACCTTGTTGTGGCATCCAATGTTCATTTGATAAAGTATCAGGGTAGACCTTTGAACAAAATATTGTGGAAGGTACGCGAGTCTGACCATGAAGCAATACTTGACACAATAAAGAGTAGAGCAGACCCAGATGGTTCATTGGATTAATTTGTAAGTATTCACATTAATTTTTTAAAGTCATGTTACATTGAGTTGTAAGTATGCACATTAATTTGTAAGGTTTGTCTTTTTTTATTTCCTCCTGCATTTTTACACATATGTACACATTTTTACATCATCATGTTATGCATTTTTGGTGTCCTGCTCCTGATGCGACCAAACTCATAACTCACCCTACTTCCTCTAGACACCATTTGATGATCTCTCCAACAATCTAGATCCAGGGTGCCCAATCATGATGATGACCTATATACCATTCTCCCAAGGCGCTCATAATGAATGAAAAGAAGACCAAGGGTGCCCAAGCTTAATAGACTTATTTGTTTCAATTTTGATGATCCAAACTCTTGCAATACGACATCCACTTTTATGCCTTTAGATCTTCCTTCACATACAGGGCACCAAATCAAGTTGAAAAATCTACATAAGGGCACCAAAATGGATGAAAGGAGACATGAAATGCGCCTTAGGACTCCATGCTAAGGTTTGAGCCATGATGATGAAACTTAGAGCTTTTTCCTTTCCTATGCGCTCATCTAAGATGTTTGAATGATAAGGAGTGCCTCGACCTCTATAATGTACATTAGGCACCAAAATCAAGGTGATTTTAAGTCACTTTGAGTCATTTGGGGTCAGTTTGAGTCTTTGAGTCATGTTGCAAAAAAGTGTCAATGTTGTCAAGTTGCACAAAGCAACTTTAGCATTTTTGGTGTCCTGCTCATGATGTGACCAAACTGACTATTCCAACTTGTCTGAATGGGTACATTTATGCTAGGCATGGTCCTATTTTTCACCCAAACATGTCGAAACAGTCTGAGCTACATTGTACTGACGATATCCCTGAAGAGTCCAAAGTGCAAAAAGGCAGCAATCTTTGACGAGATGTTACTCAAAAACTGTATCACTTAGAAACATTTCGTCTAAGGCAACATGATCACGTAAAGTGCCTCTACAATAACCTCTCTCAGTTTTTTATAACTCTAAGGCATTTGCCCGTGGTGAAAGGTTTTCTACTGCCCCAAAAATCGTAAGAAGGAGGCAGTGTAAAGTTGCAAAGGGGTGTAACTTTCGTCCTGCTCCTAATGCGACCAAACTGACTATTCCAACACATCCGGATGGGTATATTTATGCTAGACATGGTCCTTTTTTTCACCCAAATATGTCAAAACAGTCTGAGCTACATTGTACCCACGATATCCCTAAAGAGTCCAAAGTACAAAAAGGCAGCAATCTTTGATGAGATGTTACTCAAAAACCATGTCACTTACAAACATTCTGTCTAAGGCAACGCGATCATGTAGAGTGCCTCTACAATAACCTCTCTCAGTTTTTTATATCTCTGAGGTATTTGCCTATGGTGAAAGGTTTTCTGCTGCCCCAAAAATCATCAGAAGGAGGCAGTGTAAAGTTGCAAAGGGGTGTAACTTTCATCCTGCTCCTGATGTGACCAAACTGACTATTCCAACGCATCCAAATGGGTACATTTACACTAGGCATGGTCTTGTTTTTCACCCAAACATGTCGAAATAGTCCGAGCTACATTGTACCGACGATATCCCTGAAGAGTCCAAAGTGCAAAAAGGCAGCAATCTTTGATGAGATGTTACTCAAAAACCGTGTCACTTAGAAACATTCTGTCTAAGGCAACGCAATCATGTAAAGTGCCTCTACAATAACCTCTTTCAGTTTTTTATATCTCTGAGGCATTTACCCGTGGTAAAAGGTTTTCTACTGCCCCAAAAATTGTCAGAAGGAGGCAGTGTAAAGTTGCAAAGGGGTGTAACTTTCATCCTACTCCTGATGTGACCAAACTGACTGTCCCAATGCATCCGAATGAGTACATTTGTGCTAGGCATGGTCCTATTTTTTAACCAAACATGTCGAAACAGTTCAAGCTACATTGTACCCACGATATCCTTGAAGAGTCCAAAGTGCAAAAAGGTAGCAATCTTTGACGAGATGTTACTTGAAAACTATGTCACTTACAAACATTCTATCTGAGGCAACGCGATCATGTAAGGTCCCTCTACAATAACCTCTCTCAGTTTTTTATATCTCTGAGGCATTTGCCCATGGTGAAAGGTTTTTTGCTGCCCCAAAAATCGTCAGAAGGAGGTAGTGTAAAGTTGCAAAGGGGTGTAACTTTCGTCCTGCTCCTGATGCGACCAAACTGACTATTCCAACACATCTGGATGGGTACATTTACACTAGGCATGGTCTTTTTTTTCACCCAAACATGTCGAAACAGTCCGAGCTACATTGTACCCACGATATCCCTAAAGAGTCCAAAGTGCAAAAAGGCAGCAATCTTTGATGAGATGTTACTCGAAAACCATGTCACTTAGAAACATTCCGTCTGAGGCAACGTGATCACGTAAAGTGCCTCTACAATAACCTCTCTCATTTTTTATATCTTTGAGGCATTTTTTCATGGTGAAAGGTTTTCTGCTGCCCCAAAAATTGTCAGAAGGAGGCAGTGTAAAGTTGCAAAGGGGTGTAACTTTCGTCCTACTTCTGATGCGACCAAAGTGACTATTCCAACGCGTCCAGATGGGTACATTTACGCTAGGCATGGTCCTTTTTTTCACCCAAACATGTTGAAACAATCCGAGCTACATTGTACCCACGATATCCCTAAAGAGTCCAAAGTGCAAAAAGGCAGCAATCTTTGACGAGATGTTACTTGAAAACTGTGTCACTTACAAACATTCTGTTTGAGGCAATGCGATCACGTGAGTGCCTCTACAATAACCTCTCTCAATTTTTTATATCTCTGAGGCATTTGCCCATGGTGAAAGGTTTTCTGCTGCCCCAAAAATTGTCAGAAGGAGGCAGTGTATTAAGTTAGGATGATGAGGTTAGTGGTGTTTGAGTTTTAGAGCTCCTTGATGACCTGATCCTAATAGTGGGCACATAGAGGAAGGAATGATTAAGGTGCACTTTGATAATCATTTCACCCTAGGTGAGTGCCTAGGTAGAATTTGGAGTGGAAGCCTCAAATAATACCTTGGATTTGTAGATGCTTATTTTAGCTCAAATCATCATTATCTTGCGCCTAGAGTTAGAGTCTAACTGCCTAGGGAGTCAAGGAGCATTTCATCATCTGGAGAATCCCAAACATGTGCCTTGAACAAGTGATGCTACAAGTGGTGAACAAAATGGGTGCCTTGAAGAATTGAGCCCTCTAAGACATCTTGTAATTGCCTAAAAGTCCAAAATTTACACAAGTGAGTTAAGGCACCATTTTACATCTCCAGAGCCTCCTTTGAGCACCTTAACATGGAGTGAATGTTTTAGTCTATGAAAGATTGCACCTAAAGAATATAACAACCCCTTGAGTCACTAGGATGAACTAAGTTAACAAAATGAACTTCGTTGAGGGAGGCACACTTGTGCATCTAGACAACTCCAGTTTAGCGCCTGAGAAAAAGCATGTTTAGATCCATAAGTTTGGGGAGTATTGAGTGAGGTAAGTCTTCATGAGCATATACAATGACTTAAATCCATCAATGATGAAGTAAACGCTTATTTGAACTAAGGCGCAATTTCACTCCTCTATAATCATCTTCTGGCGCCTTGAAAGCTAAGTGTTTGAAACTATCATGATTTGCACCTAGATGAGGAAGTATCTATAGTGAGTTGAAGCCACTTGAACGACAAGCATGAAGGGAGCATCCAAACTTACCCAAGGAAGTGCCTAGAGGAATGGAAGTTGAGTTTGAAGATAGATGACCTTTCGAGTGCACTTGCCCTTGAGTGACAATTTGATTTGGCACCCTTATGTAAATTTAGATATGATCTAGCACTTTGAGGTTGAGTGGAGTAATCTTGGCACCTTTGTGTGTTGTTTTATACCTTGATGAGCACCTTGGAAGAATGGACGTTTACTCACCCTTGAGCGCCTTAGTTCCAGAGATTGAGTTTGAAGAGTAATACTCCTCAAAATACCTTTATGAGAGCGATGAAATTAAGTAGCATAAGAGATGATAAGTGTAAGAGCTTAGGGACTCAAGGCACATTATAGGGTCAAGAACATCAAGTTTGTGCACCTAAGGGGAAAATCAAGCTTCAAACACCTCATCAAATGGCGCCTTGGTAGAGGAGTTGCCAAAAGACCTTAAAATTGAAAATTTGATAAAATAACTCACATTATGAGTTTAGATGCCTTTCCAAGATCAAGCTTTCATATAGCACCTTGAGTTGTTACTTTCATATTAGCGCCCTAACATAAAGAAGAAGTTCTCAAATGCGCTTTAAGGAGGAAGAGTGGCGATGGGAGTAATTATGAGCGCCCTAGAGTGTTTGAAGTGGGAAGTATTAAAGGATAGCGCCTTGAATGAGTTTGAGCACCTCGAAGAGGATTGAGCACTTAAGGGATAATAGGATCTTTTGAGACTATTGGTAAGTGTTTGGAATCATTAGAATTTTGAAAATAAGATAAAGACCCTAGGTGCTATCTCCTACTTGGAACATCACACATGGGAACATGGAAACTAGATTGATTGAAGGAATGATACTTTAGTGCCTTAAGGGTGTATGAGTCAAAATAACACTAAATTGGTGCCTAGTCCAATTGATTGAAATCATCTTGGGCACATTTTCTTGCTTTAGTTGGGTTTAACTTATTTTGGCGCCTTGGTGAGAAGTTCTCACCATCAAAATAATAAAACTTGCCAAGAAAGAGATAGGCATTTTTATGAAGTTTTTCCTCAATGTTGAGTGCCTAGGAGGTAGATTGCTCAAGAGAGGGTTAGATACTCTGTATTTCACTCTATTGTTGACTTGTCTAAAAATAATGGAAGCATAGAATTATCAACTTTTGAACCTTCGAACTTATTATTGGCGAGACAACATACCATCGGCGAGCTTAAAATTTCATCAGCCGATAGGCCGATGCCACCATGATTCCATTTGATTTCACTTCTGACAAACATCCCATCATTGACTCTTATTAGTCAGACAGACCACTATCGATGACTTTATATCCTTTCACACCTATGTCTTTGTCACTCCGATACAAGACTCTAAGTCCCTCGCCTATCGGTAGGACTTAATACCATCGGCACACTAAAAAACTCTTCTGCCGACACACTGATCTCACGAATGACAACCTTTGAACCACACCCGTCGGTGAGACTCCAAACATCGGTGAACTCTAATCTCGTTGGGCCGATACACCGATGGATTTCAACTATCAGTGTGACCCACTTCATCGGTGAATCTCTCAACTTCTCTTCCGATGCACAGATGGGATTATCTTTTGATACACTGATGTCTTCGACTTCGAACCACACTTGTTGGCAAGACAAACCACTATCGGCGAAGCCTAACCAAGGTCTGTTGATACGACCAACTCTTGACGTCGATACAAGGTTCTTTTGCAGGCAAAGGGCGCCTAGGCTTATGGGGCTCAATTTGATGTATTTATTGAAAGCTCAAGGTGAATTGATGCTTATTGAAAACACCACTTAGTCCTTCATTTGCATTATAGGCACCATTTCCTATTGACTTATATACTCCTCCTCATGCCAGGGTGCCATAATGAAGTGGTTTAGACAATAGGTGCACTTTACTTACCAGAGGCTTGTTCTCCTTCCACCTTAGGCACACTTTTATGGTGGAATAGGTGTCAATGGGTGCCTTGTCTTAAATGAATGCTCTCTCTAAGTTGGATGCCCTTTTGAGGCTTTATGAGTTGCAAATTGCGCCTTAACCCTTCATGCTTGTTGCTCAATGTTTGAATGTTTAAGAAAGTCTCCTTTAGGCGCTCATCTTAATGACTTTTTCTCAAGGCGCAATCATCCTAATGACTTGGATATTCATCCTAGTGTTTCAGGATATCAGGCTACCAGACTTAGTCAGGTTCAGGATCTCAAACATAAAGAATAACATGATGATTCATTTTTTTTTTAAAATACAACTTTTATCTTTTAGTTCCAAAATGAAGTTTAGGTGATACTTGAATAATAATAGCTAGCTTATTGGATCAACAAACATCCTATGTAATACAATCAGACTTTAAATATTTGAAGTAGCCATCTACAAATATCCATTCAAACGTGGATTTATAATGCAAGTATGGACGCCATCAATAAAAAAGATTTGTATTAACCAAATATCCATATAGGCATACATCAATATCTATCGATATAAGTATAACATATATACAAAATAGCCATATAGGCTTACAAGAATGCAATATAGGCATACAATGTCAACTATGTACAATACAAAATATATGTCCACAAATGCCATATAGGCATACAACAAAGGAACACAATAAAAAGTCATTCCCCTCTGACTGGTGAAGAGAATAAATCACGAGCAGCCTTTGATCTTCTAGGGGATGGAGACGCGCATGTGGGTGGTCTACTATGAACCTGAGGGCTACTCCTATTTAGGTCTTCTTGCATCTTTACCTGTTACAATAAAAACTATAGACATTAATATATAGAAATTACATGTTATAAAAAATGAAACATTTAACAAAATAATCACTTATCGCTAACATATAATCTGTCTCCTCGCTTGCCTCAGTAGCAGGAATAGGCCTTGGTGATGTCATGTCCTATAGAAACCATCCAGATAGAAATTAAACTTCAAATCAATAATCTTTTGATTTTTCAAAAATAGACAACTATAACAATGAATGTAAATTCAAATTTACTAATCTGCCTCATACCCCTGTCAATGCCATGGAGCTATGAATTGCAGAGGCCACACCCTACTCCATTGCCCTATGAACATGGGGAGGTGTCTCTGCAGCCTGCATCATCTGGAAATAAAACAACATTATTCAATTATGAAAACTATAATAGTGATGCAAATCATGGCTCCTAACATACACACACGTTCATCTAAACATGGAAGTACACACAATAAAGCACACAAATCACATACAAAAATTTAGTAAGTACAATTCATTCATTAAACTATTTATTTTATTACCTCCGTAAAGCTTTGAAGTCCACCACCACTGGCAGGTGTTGCCATGAAATCTACAGTATTAACCTATTCAACATCCAAAATCAGATATTAGAATACCATTCATATAACGAAGCTATTCACATGTAATATTTATAATTGTTTACTAGTTACATACCTTGGAAGTAGATGATCTAGTGAAAAATGTAGGTGGAGAACCACTGAAAACTACATCGATGCTATGACCCTAAAATTTCATTAAAATCATCAATTTAAATTAGTTAATCTTGTATTTCAAAAATGAAATTTAATAAATTAAATTCAATAAAATTGTTAATATTTACTTGAGTATCAAGGCCGAAAGTCTCACGCAGGAGGGTATCTGTCATCACCATCTGCTCAGCTGTAGATGTAGCTTGTGCACCTGTGTCCTGACTGTCCATGGGGTCATAACCACAGGCTGACCTGCAAGCCTGGCAAGTATGGGGTGGGACCCTACTCCTCGCACTATCTCCTAACCCACTCTGTGTTGCAGGACCGACATGCTCTATGATGCTCTGGGTCAAGGCACTAATCAACTGAAGTGTATCGACCTCAACACTCTCCTTCACAATGGAAAGGCTAGAAACATGCTCGTGGGCTAGTCTGTTGATTACTCGTCTCACTACCCACTGTGGGTCAAGACGTGCCCCTGGTCTATCTTATGCTGACCCCCCACCTCTACCCTAGAAGTCCCGCATATCAAAATAGTTTGGCACTTTATTAAGGACAAACTTGCAGTAGAGTTTCCTCAAAAAGTATTGCGGGACCTCATTATTATTGCATGGAGGATGGTCAAAAACCATCCACCACCTCTGCTAGAAATTGTCCCTTATCGCTTGGTTGTTGCACCAATGGATAGGGAACCTCTTGCATGTAATGGGTGGAGGTTGATTTGTTTGTGGGTTTGTGAAAATTGAACACAAGTCTAATTTTGTAATTTGTAATTTTTTCACATCTTGGTATGACAACTTGTTTGCATAGTAATCTCTAAACTCTCTCTTTTTATCCATCCAACTAGTTATTTGCTTGCTAATTGAATCTACATTTGATAACATAGACTCAAGAGATTCGGCAAGCGTGGACCTATGCAAGGTTGAAGTGGAAGGATCTTTCAACCTTGCAATTATATCTTCAATTTCCTTTTTGTTGTTTTCAATTTGCCCCATTATATTTTCTTGTGTTCCAAGGGCATGTCGAGGAATGAATGGAGGAGGTTGTTGTTCTGCAGGTATTTCCTCCTCAGGATTTTGTGGATTTTGAGGAGGAGGAGGAGGAGGAGGAGGAGGTGCATTAACATTTCCTAACAATTAATGAAATATACATCAAAAAACAATTAAAACCTACCTATTTAGAAACAAATTCAAACAAAAAAATAAATATAACTCACCCCTTTGGCGTGCTCGAGGTCATGGCGGCATTTTGGCGATGAATCGATAAACTTTTTGTGTTGAATAGTGTTTTGCAAAACGCGAGCACGCTTTCGAGGGTTTGCAAGCCGCAGGTTGAGAGGAGAAAATAGGAAAATGAAATTGGAAACCTTTTTTTTTTAATTTATAGGAAGTCATAATGCGAGCACATTATAACGTGCTCGCGTTATGACTTAATTTTTTAAAAAATTAATTTGGCCACTTTTTGGCCCCCCATCTTCTTGCACTTACCCAGAACTACTCCTATAAACTATGCCCACTTGACAAACCAGACTATTAAGATTAGATCAATCATGTTCACATTGCTTTATTATATGTTACAAAAGAAGCATTGATCCTTATTAAGTGCCATGCAAGTACAAGTGCATTGATTAGAGAAGTGATTTTAGTCATAAAAAGGTATTTTCCTTTTATTTCTGATTCAATTTGAAGTGATTTTGCTGTTTTAGAAAAATCATGTGTGGTTTCAACATATAGATGTCATATCTTTTTATACATGACTGAAATCAGACTTTAGATGTCATAAAACCGCATAAGTTCAACGAAGGAGAGAATTACAATAATCAAATAAATGAAGTTTTTGCCATTACTGTCATTAAGAGAAGTTTTTGCCATTACTGTCATGAAGAGACATTTTTGCATATGCCAAGTATTAGTTTACCAGATTAAAAAGTGTGTTGTTCTATATGTGTCTCTTTTCACATGTCTGAGTGAATAGGTAACAGAAATAACAAACATACTCATAGAATGTCAAAGCCTTGTGTCATATGGTGTCTTGAAACTACAGTCAAGGTCAAACAGAATGAAGAAGCATCTGATAGTGATATACAGGAGAAGACAAATCAATGCTGTAGGAGACATTTGATATCAAGTTCATATCATAGGTCAAAGCAAGAAGATACAGCTTTTACCACTTCTGGTAAAATAAAATATAAAAAATGAGATAGGGAGTACATAGAATGCAAGGAAAATCAAACCCTTACTGTTTCTTGAAAACCTTAGGTACATATTTTGCATCTACAGAGATAAAGAAGAAAATGCAGTCAATAGTGCCAGAGGAAAGAAATAATAGAGCAGGCCATGACACCAAGAAGGTATATTCATTCAGAAATGTAAAGGAATAACACCCACTTCACATTTTTTTAAACCCTTATAGTTTTACATTTGCAAAAGGGTAAAATAAATGTACAAAAAGTAAAAAAATGCTATGGCCATGCTAGGAGAGGTATTTTGTGTAAATAAATAACAAACCCATTTCATTTTTTTGAAACCTTTGTTTCTTTTCTTGTTGTAGTCAAAGGGAAAAGGTGATAAAAGTATGGCCGTGCCAGGAAAGAGCATTTTTGTGCAAAAAATGTAATACCCACTTCCAAATTTTGAAAACCCGTGTTTCGTTTCTCTTGTTACAGTCAAAGAAAGATACAGAAGTCAAGCTAAGCTACAGAATGAAGATATTGTCATGGCCATTACAAGAGTAGCCTTGTATGCAAAAATAAATAAAACCCTTGTAAATTTTGAAACCCTAGTACTATTTTACATCTACAGGGTCAATAAATGATACAGAAACAAGAAAATACCACGACCATACTAGAAAGAGGATATTTTCTCAAAAGCAAAGATACCCATATAATTTTTCAAAACCCTTATCATTTTTTGAAGACACGATGAAAGTAAAGGGAGACACAAGAAGGCCAAACCAAGGAGACTCACCTCATTGTTTTGATGAAGAGCTATATCAGGCCATGACCTCCCTTTGTTTAAAGTTCTCAGGATACAAGTTTACAGTTGTAAAGGAAGATAGAAGAGAAAGAAAAACTTGTCAAAAGAGTTGAAATGTATAACTCAGCACATAGCCGCAACCAGAGTGAATGGATGGACATAAAATAATAAAAAAATGTTAGTAGAGGCTCTAGATATATACTCACCTTCTTCTTGTGTTTTAATGCCATGAAAATGCTTAAAGTTTCGACTGAGGATGAAGTTAAAAACCAGAGGAGTATGCTTGTTTCCTTCAAACCCTAGTCGGCCGAATGGAGTTGTAGAGCCGAATACAAAAAAAAGCAAAATGAAAAATGAGATTACTTTTAGGGTTCATGAGATGCTTTTGTTCGATGACTTCTTGGTATACTTCATTTTTGACTTTGCAATAAAAAACAAATCATTTACCTTTATCCAGATTGGGGTCAAGAACTCATTCTTGATAAGCCTAATGATGATGCCACATAAGGGTCATGGGCTACATGTTTTCTTTTTGCATTCAAATTTTTGCTAAGTCAAAGGTCGAATCATTAGAGGAGAGGCTTGGTGCCTTATAGCCTTTTTATTCCCTTTATTTCCATGATGGTCGACAATGTGGTCGAGTATGCTTTGATTCCATATGCCGACAAGGTCAAATGTAAGGAATGATCACATGAAGACAAAAGGTAAGGTGGCAGTTTGTATAGACAGTTCATGTATGGAGGCAAGGTCAAGTATGAGATATAATGCAAGGTGAGAGTCATAGTTAGAACAAGAAGATATTATGAATCCAAAGATAAGATAAGGATTTTTTGCATGGTGATATTTGTATAGATGCATTATGGAGGCAAGGGGATATATTTTGCTTTGAGTGCATATGAGATGCAATCATAGAGTTGTTATTTATGCATGGAGTAATAAGGGTTATTTTATACCTTGATGGATATGTAATGCAAATATGCTCTTTTTTGCAATGTGATGGAGTGATAAGGGAATATTCCTATGCCTTGAATGCATGAAAAATGCAATTATGGAGTTTTTATTTTGTATGGAGTGATAAGGGGGTAATATTTTTTCTCTCATGTATTAATACCTAATTTTGGCATCAGGATCATGTAAAATTGTGCAAATTAGGAAAATGTAATTGGAGAGATAAGGATTTTTTCTTTTTCTTCCACTTGCATATTTTTTACAACTATTTATCATGTAAACAAATTAATAAAGTAATATGTTATAAATTACTTTATTATTTTGTCACAAGTTGTAAAATTGGAGAAAATTATACAAATTGAGATTCATAATAAAGTAAATCATGCAAATGATTAGTTTATTAATTTTTCCACATGATCATCATGCAAAATCATGCAAAATGGAGGAGCTAAGTTAATTGAGGTCTTTTGAAGACTTTTTGCATGACTTGGGGGCCACAATAGATAAAATTGGTCAACTCTTGGGTCAAACACACAGAGACTAGCAGATTGGAGTAATTTTGCTCATTTTGAGGTAGTTTTGACCCTTATTTTTAGGCATTTCTTGGTTTGCTCATGGATCAAATTAGAGGGCTTATTTTTAGAGGTAGTTAGCTGTAGTTTTTTTTTCATGCCTCTTGGAGAGAGCAAGCTATATATTGTAAAGCAAAACTTAGGTTTTGCTAATTCTTGCCTTTTTTGCTCTTTACACTTTGAGAGAGAAAGAAGGTTTTGTAACTCAATTTTACAGATTTTATAGAGATTACAGCAGGTTCCAGGTTCCATTTTCTTGTCTTTTGTGCAATATTTTCCTTTATTTTTCATTGGAATCAAGTGTTTTCATTTCCATTAATGCTACTTGTATGAGTGATTTGATGAAATTTTATTGTGTTTAAATATCAAAACCTTTAAAATTATTGTCTCATTGTTACTTGCAAGTGTTAAGCATAGTGATATCATAGGTCTTAGGTTGTGCTATTGAAGTCTTTTCCTTCATGTTGTGAAAACCCCTTTTTCCTTCATAAAGAAGATAATTTCCAGCCTTCCTTAGAAACATTTTTGTGATTACATTGCCAAAAGTGGATTGTGTGGATAGATTTATGAGATCTATTGTGAGTCAGATTTGCAAGTTTTCCATCAAAATTAAGTGCATCACCTCATTTGCAATTTTAGTTTTACCCTTTTCCTGCAAATTTATCATTTTATCAAGGGAACCAGCCCATCTGGAGGTTCAAACTCACCATAGGTCACCCACAACCTAAGTTTGATCCCATGTTTCGAAGGATTACAAATTTTTCACAACTTTGCATAAGGGTGCAATCCTAATCGACAACACTATTTTTAGGTGATATTTGTTGTTCTCAAGTAAGATCTATTGCAGTTGGATTTGTCAGCTCCCAGGTGATTCTATGTTGTTTTTGGACGTCTCTAGAATGTATTGAAGGTGTGTTCTTGATCTGCAAGCTATAATGAAGTTCTTGGAAGTGTGTATTTAAGTATTTTTTATGTTTGCACTAGTTCTGGCTAACTTGGTTATTTACACTTGTTGCAGAGGTGATTTGTGGATTGTAGAAATGTGTTCAAGCATGTGAATATGTATTTGGGTTTGAGTTAAGCTATGAAGTGTTCTTATTTCATTCATTTTACTCTGCAATTTTGTTTAGGTCTAGACCTAATTTGATTTATGAATGTATGCTGACCTTAGAGATAGTTCCAATTGTTGTAAGTTATATTGCCAACCTTGATGAATGTTCCAAGGATGATGATTGGTATAAATATATGTAATGAAGCCATGAGTGAGGTGTGTGTGTGTGAGGATGCAAAGATAAGGTGTGTGTGTTGTAAAGGCAGAGCAGAAGAGATATATTATGCTTTAATGGAACTGAACTTAGACATGTTGTAGATGCTACTATATTAGTTCATGGCAGTGAACCACCCATCCTGGAAATAAGCCACCCTTTGGCAGTGAGCCACCCCTTTGGCATAGAGCCACCCCTTGGTAGTGATCCACCCTTTGGCAGTGAGCCTTTATACAGTGAGCATTTTGGGCAGTGAGCCTCTTTGTTATTCGGTATTGTTACTATATTATATTGTGAGCTAACACTCATCTTGGTTTTTCCCTTTTTAGGGTTTTCCATGTAAAAAATATGGTGTTCATGTGTGTATGATGTTGATGTTCATATGTTTTGATTCTTCTATTCATGTTTAATCTTCATGACATAATAAGGAGTTAAAGTAAGGTAATGTGAATATTATTTTGTTTAAAGAAGTTAAGGTTTTTGATACAATTGATTCACCCCCCTCTCAGTTGTCTTGTGCCTTCAACACATTCTAGGGATGGAAATTGGAGGAGATAGAGAAAACATAAAAATTTGGTTCGGCCAAAGTAACTATGTAAATTCAATGTTGGAGAGATTCAACATGGCAGCTTGTAGACCGTTGATTGTTCCTGTTATGTTGGGGACAAAGTTATCTATTGCAGATTGTCCAAAGTCTCCTTTAGAGATGGAGGATATGAGTAGAGTTCCTTATGCTAGTGTAGTTGGTAGCTTGATGTATACTATGGTCTATACAAGACCAGACATTTCCCAAGCAATGGGAGTCCTTAGTCAGTTTATGGCTAATCTTGGATGGGTACATTGGGATGTAGTAAAGAGAGTGTTTAGATATTTTCTGAGTACTTTCAAGTATTCCCTATGTTTTCATGGTGATCCTATAGGACCTTGACATTCGCTTTGTATTCGAGGATTTGTGGATTTAGATTGGGAAGGTGACATTGACAAAAGAAGATCCACGAGTGCTTATGTGTTCACTATGTTTGGTGGTACTATTAGTTAGATGAGTAAGTGGCAACATGTGGTCGCTTTGTCCACTACTGAAGCTAAGTATATGGAAGCAACTCATGCTTGTAAAGAATTGATTTAGCTTAATAGATTGTTTTCTAATGTTGGGTTTAACATAGGGAAGATTACCATATATTGTGACAGTTAGAGTACAATATGTTTGGCAAAAATTCCTACTTTCCATGACATGACTAAGCATATTGATGTCTAGTACCATTTTTTTTGTGACATGGTAGAGAATGGAAAGGTAAACTTGGAGAAAGTTGACACTTTGATGAAGTTGTAGATTCCTTGACAAAACCCGTGAGCACAAAGAAGTTGAGATGGTGTTGGGAGTCTATGGGCCTCTCGGCCCCTAGCAATTAAATCATGGTGTTGATACTCCCTTTGTTCTTGTAAGGTTTTTGACAAGCAGGAGAATGTTAGGAAAGGTGTCTCAACCTTGCTACTACAAAAGGTTACTATTCTTCCCAATTTTGGTCTTTTCGAATACCCTTTATCTTGAAGAATGGTTTAGAACTCTCAAAGTTCAAAAGGGGCTGAAAATGGTAGGGCTTACTATTTTTAGTAGCTCTACATTTGAGCTCATATGGACCCAAAATTTTCCCAAAAGGTGCAAAATTATCAAGTAAACATCTTAGGTGAGTTTTGACTCGAGATCATACTTAGATTGCAAGATATTAAAGTTTTTGTTTGTTGAAACTCCTGAAAAAGGTTTTAAACTCAGATTTGAGGCACTTAGATGTCCCTAAATGTCTTGAAATTTGTTGTAACTAGAAAAGCAAGTTATAGTTTGATAGATCTCTTCACAAGATTTCTAACACATCAAAAAGTTTGTCAATCGAACACCCGGATCAAAAGTTATGACCTCTGGAAGTTGGACCTCCTATTTTGGGAAATGTGAAAACATGTTAGACACTTAAAAGAACTAGAAAGGGGAGAGTTACATGTGTTGGTGTGTGATTTGGCACATCATAAGGCATCTTGGATTGAGGATAATTTGGGCGCCACTTTTGGGTGGTTTTTTGGCTCATGGTTTTGTAATTACCATTGACGATTTACTATATTGTATCTCCTATATATTAGGAGATTGAGATAGAGGTTGTGTGTAAGAGTCTTACAGATGTTGAGTTACCTTTGGATCTCTAGTTGGTTATACTCCTATGAAAGCTTTCTTTGCAAGTATATTGTAATTTTCTTCATTCCTAAATAATATATTGGGCGGCTTTGGAGCGTGGGGTTTTTCTCCCGAAAGGGTTTCCCCACATAACTATTGTGTTGTGGTATGATTGCTATTTGTTTTTATTTTTGTAACTGTTGTAAACATCTAAAAATTTCTGCATATCTCTCCCCTCAATATTAGTGTAGGAAGTTGTTCAGCTACCTTATCTTCCTTACAATAGGCACCATAGAAGAAATGGGATGACAAGAGAGGAAGGAAAAAATATGTACATGGAAGAAAGAAGGACATGGAAAATCTTGTCTAGAAGGATTTTCTCTTCACATCAAGTTCACCAAAATATGTGATGGTCTAAATCCACTAGCTACAAATAGTGAATGATGTGGACTTAGAATGACACATGCAGCATGTGTTGCATCTTTGTTTATTGCAAATCAAATTAATCCTACTCCCTTAGATAAATCCAACTAAGAAAAGGGGAATCTAGTGGATCACTCCCTTCTCTTGGCAAGAGGACCTTGTGATTGGTAGAAAAATGGTTGTGTATAATGGAGGTTGTGGAAACAGGTTCACTCACTTCATGAGGAAGAATTTCTTGGTGGTAGACTATGGTGTTGATTTGAGGTGTGGAATGTGGAGTGACTGGTGCTTGAGTTATTGTGGTGTTCAAATGTTCAGTTCATGTTGCTAGCCTTGCAAGTATAGCATCAATGTGTGCTATGATATTGTCTAAAAAAGTGATTTCTCTTAAGAAAGACTCTTCCCTTGTCCATCTCTATTTATTGAGTTCTTTGATTTCCCTAAGCATGGGATTGTTTTCTTGAATTTCATGAAGAACCACATTAGTCCAATCTTCTTTAATCCTAGGACACATTTGGCATAAAATCGAAGTGAAGGATAAATAATCTAAAGAGTGGCGATCTCTTGGTTTAAAGTTTTCTTTGTTGAATTTGAAGTGTTTGTTTGTATGCTTTTGTATTTCACGAAAGTGTTGTTTTGATTTTGTTTGATGATTTGAAGATGTCTTGTTGAGTGCCTCATGATGGAATCGAGGACTTTATTTCTTTTATGTTTTTCTCATGTGCTTTTATACGAAGGGTAAACTATATGCATGAAATAAAGAAAGATAATCCAATTATGTTTTTTCTTTTCTAAAATTAAGTGTAAGATAATTAACTATATGAATTTTTCATGTAGTTTATGCTATATATTTTTCACAAAGGAACCAGTAAACATGATACACCAATTGAGCCAGAATCCTTCAAATTAGACAGAACAAACTAGAAACCCTCAAACAGACAGAATGTGAGGATGTTCAAGGCCTAAACCATGAACGTGAATGTGGCACAATAGGAGCCAATGTTGTAGGTTTGAGAAGGCTCAAAACCCTCAAACAAAACCATGAACAACAAACCAGAAGAATTGCCTAGAATGATAAATTTAGCCCAAAACCTTGAAAATTCACCCAAAAAACTATGAATGCAAATCATCAATTTACAAAAAAGTTTTGCATTTTCTACCAATGAACTGAGACACACCTATGATAGGGCTAAATGTGCTAGATGAAATTGGGAAGGGAATTGTGATTTTAGGCTCTGATACTGTACGCTCGAAATTGTGATGTTAGTTGCTTGGGGCTGTCGAGTTAGATTTCGGCACACACATGGACCCTTCCCTCCTTGCCATAGGGTGAACCACCACGTCACTCTCACTCTCGTGGAAGTAGCTAGTCAAGAGAAGGCGAGACATGGGGGTGGTTTGGTTCGTTGGAGAGCTAGACTTCGCAGAAAGGGGTCGACACATCCTAAGGTCTATGTTGTTGTGTGCTAGTGTAGATGTGTCGTTCAATGATCATTGTTGTAGAGATAACCATATGACCTGAAGGGTCACTAGTCACTCTTCTCCTGTTAGGGTTTCTGATATTCTACCTTTGTGTGGGTAAACTATTGTTCTCGTTGATGGCTTGTTGTCTTTCAAAGTATTAGATGAATGCTTGTTGTACTAAGAACTACCTATGTTCTTGTTGTTGTTGTAAGACAAGTGGGTCCTATTGTGGTCTCAAATGAATTTCCTCTATCTCATTGAGGATCACCCTCACCCACTCACCTCTTAATCCTGGGCACATTTGTGAGCCGAGACAAGTGATAGGTGTTTGTGAGCTAGCCTTAACTCGACCAAGGGTTTGACTTAGGGTTTGATTTGACCTAAGGTTTGATTATCCATTGACTACAGTTGTCCTTGTGATAGAATCAAGGTTTTGCAAATTTTCTAAGTCTCTAATGTTTTTGTTCTTTTTTTGGGTTTTTATGAATGCAAGCCTAAATGAAATGTAAAACTTCTTTTTGTGCTTTTTTAATAATTTTGGAATTGGAGATGCTTTTTTCTAATCTAGGAATTGAAAGATGAATGCAAGCTATAATGAATTTACCTAATGCAATGTAAACTATATTTTTGGGGTTTTCTAAATATTTGGAATAAATTAATCTAAGAAAAGGGAAATTACTTTTAAATGAATTAATTTATGAACTTTGAAAGCAAATTACTCTAAGAATGCAAGATCTATCTATCCTATCAAGGAAAAAGCAACAAGATTACTGATCCCAAGAGCAATTTTAGTTATCTAATTACTATGAATTGAAAGAAATCATAAAGGAACTTGGAGATGCATGAGCCTCCACTACCCTCAGTAATCCTTGTGATGGCAACCTTGTATCCTCTTGTAGCAGCGGGGAATCCTCTTGGCAACAAGACGACAATGGAAGCAAAAGAAGATTTTAAATCTTTTGAAGAGAGCTCAATGAGAGCTTTTGATGAGCATAATGGCTTGATATGAGTAGCGTATGGATGCGTGATGAGCTCTATGTGAAAGGTAGATGAAGCAACGAATAAAACAAAAGGCTCCTATGTCCTGTATGAGCATGAGAATGCTAAATGTGGAGAGAAATAACTTGCAAGAGCTATGTGCACAAATGCAATTGGCTCCCTTTGTGCTTGTGGGAGGGGGTATTTATAGGTTAGAAGGGATGAGAGGTGAAGAAGAAGAAGAGTTAACTCAATTTGATTGGAGAGTTAACATAGAGGATTAAGAGTGATCTAGGCTAAAATTGGAGTGATCTACCTAGTAAAAGCTTATCACTCAAGAAGAAGTGAAGAAGGAGTGCATGGGAATGCATGAGAATGCATGAGCTAATAATTTAAGATAAAATAGAGCTAATTATGCATGTGTGGGTGCATGAAATAGTTAACTCTATATTTGGCACAAAAATCCATGCAAACAGGAAGAAAAATGGGCAAAAATAGAGCTTTTTCAAGTTAGAAACTCAAGTTTTTCTATGGCTGGTAATATGACAGGGTCACCCAAGGGTTGCTCCTTTCACTAGTCTGATCACCCGGGGGGGCGACCCATGGGAAACCCACTAAGTAGAGCACCTGGGTTGGATTTCAGGATGGGAGATAGAAGAGGAGAAAAGAAGGGGATCTGCCTCCAGAAATAGGTCAGTCATGTGTGAAAATCCAAATCTCCACTTGTAAAGTAGGATCTCCTGGTAGGAGGTCTGGAAATAATAGGGGGAGATTTGGATTGGTTGAGTGAAACTAAAAACTGAAAGTGGGAGATGGCTAGGGGGGCCTCTAGAAGGCTTCTAGGGGGTGGAGAAGATGAAAAATACTGGGGAGAGGTAAAAACTCACCTACAAGATGCATACAAGGCTTAGGAACAGGGTCGCAAGCATAGAAAATGCAAAAACAAGTGTCAAAAAGTGTCGAAAAGCATCGACAATGGAGAGAGAGAAAATGACAAAATGGAAACAACACAAGAAAAATAAATGATATGCCACCAAGAGGATTTCTACTGAGAGGATGTTATTTCATGCTTACATGTATGTGACAAGGATTAAAAATCATCATAGGGGTCCTCATGGAGGTTGTGCATGATTTTTGTGCTTACATATTTACCCCCTCAGGGACGGTAGTCTACATGAAAGGTAGGTACCATTCCCGAACTAGGCCTTACCTATTGTCAATTTTCCCATAATTGTACCTGCAATAACTAGTATTAGTCCAGCATCTAGATATATCAAAATGAATAATGAAAACTGAAATGATGAACTTACCATAGATTGTGAGAGTTAGACTAGTTTGCCTTTGTTGGCGAGACCTGTAGGAATGAATGCATGCAAAATGATGCACAAGCAATGCATAAAAGAAAAAACTAATCTAAGAATGCATAAAACAAACTAAGATAAGGGAGAGGAAAGAGCAAGCAAATTAGTGAAATTCGAGTGAATCGGCAATGGAATTGATCATGTAAGAAGTCATTGGGTTGATATCGCCGAGGAGATCACGAAGATGGTCACCGCTTCTTCTACCATGGAGAATCAGGTATGCAAATAGTGAAATACTCTTCTCTAAACCCTAGGTTAAACTTTGTGAAAAATCTCTTAAAATTGTCTATTTTTAATGAATTTTTCTATTGCATTGTCTTTGTTTAGTTGTTTAGAGTAAGATTGGTCTTTCATTTTCTGAAATCGGCTAAGAAATGGGGTTTTTAGAACATTTATAGATTGGGGGATCTTTACATAAGGTCACCCCTTTTGTTAGGCAGGTCACCCAAGGGGAGATCTGCTGAGCAATAGGGTCACCCGAGGGGAGATTTGGTTGACAATAAGGTCACTTGGGGGATCCTGCTGACATCTGGGTTACCTAGGGGGAGATTCAGACTAATGAAAGGGGTGACCCTAAATGATCACTTCTAATTGAAATTTGATGCTTTTTGACATTTACTTCACTCTATTTAGATCTAATCTAACTACTACATTCTCCTATTTATTACAATTTTGATGGTTTATACACTTTTTTTGTAAGATTTTCTACAAGTTTTACGATTTTTAGGATTTTTGCTAGTTGACGAGATCTAATCTAAAGTTCTTCTCTAATTTGCAGGATATGTGCATTCAATGGAATGCTTCTAGAGAGCAGTTGTGGCTCTTAGAGATGTTTGCTACACTGAGTGATGATGAGATAGCCATTCTGAGGAGAGCGGGCTTAGCTAGAGTTTGCCACGTGCCAGTTGTTCATCCTATGGCACGCATCTATTGTGATATTATGACATATTGGGATGCACATAGGAACACCTTCAGGTTCCTGTAGGTTTCAGGAGAGTGGACCATCACTTTGTTTGATGTTTACCGCATTCTAGGGGTTCCTATGAGAGGGCACCCTCTTGTCCTACCATCTAGTGAGTCCTTCAAGGACAAGGCTTCTTGGGCACAGTTCATGGGAGTGAGTCGTCCTGAGGATCAGAAAGGTGTTCAGCTTACCTCTATGCCACAACTTCACATTCCTCATTTGAGGAAGTTTCTAATCAGTTTGATTGCATCGAGGCTATCTAGAGACAAAGCCTTAGCTAGCTTGAGATGGTGTTGGGCACCAATTATACAGGGTCTTGAGTAGGGCAGAGTCTACGCTTGGGGTTCTTGCTTTCAGTCATTCCTCTTTGATTATGACTTGGATTTTTGAGCACATTAGGCCTTATCAGAAACGTGTTCTAATTCCTGACAAACGGTTACCGAGAGCAGCTAGATGGGTTCAGGTGGGCCACTTTGATACTTTTTTGCATGTTGTTGCTACTCTTACCGATGCAGATATGATTTTTGATCCTTATCTAGACATGGAGGGAGCATGGTCACATGATGATGAGATCAGGGAGCATTACCGTGGTGTATCAGAGATTTCAGACCATAATGGTCTAATTGAGGCTCACTGTGTTGAGCATGTCCCACAACAGTTTGTCTAGGACTCCCTGAGGAGTTGCCCCAGTGCCTACTTGCTACAGATTTGTCCAAGAGATGGGTGAGATTAGCCAGAGGGAAGTTACTTGGACCCCCTTGACTCCCAGAATCTTCATTACTAGAGTTTCTAGGACTTCAAGAGGAGGACAGAAGGGAGGGAGAGGGACTCCTTCCTGAGCATTGATTGTGGTTAATGACTCTGAGTCCACTAATGAGGACTATGTTCACAATGGGGATGATTTGTCAGACAAGGTGCCGACAGAGGATGCACAGGATAATGGTTTAGATGACGCTGATGATGCCGATAATGCTCCTGAGGGTCCATTCATAGTTCCTAGACCTCCTCACTATGATGAGATGATGCAGCAATTTGACCCTACCTAGCAGCCTGGTGGCCCATGTAAGTCTACATTTGCTTTATTATTTTCACATCTTGTCCTTCCTTTTCTTTTCTTTTTGTCAAGGACTAACACATTTTTCATCTTTTTGTTTTCTTTGTAGGTAATGTTGAGGAGTGGAGGGCTTTTGTTCATGAGGTCAATGTTAGCTTGGTTGCCCCCTTCACTAGGATGACTCATGAGACACTCTTTACTAATCTTGGTGTGCCCTTTACTACTAGGTGACACATTGACATTTTCACTCTTGCTTATCATGGATGTCAGGTGAGTGTTGATCTAAAGACCAAGAATCTCATCCTTAAGGGTGTGAATCAGGTGCTTCGCAAGATGGCTCATCTTGGGTTTGGACAGTGAGATGCTAGTGCTGCAAGGCCTTCACAATCACGCACTCATAGCAGGGTATCACGATCCCATAGGTCTCATGGAGCTACTAGTGGCATGCATAGGCAGAGGAGGAGTCCTTAGGGTTTTGTCAGAGGGAACCGTCCTTGAGTTTACCTTGTTCTTTTTGAAACTATGCCCCCTTGCATGGGGAGCTTTTACTTTCCTCGAGAGCATTTTTTCTTAGCTCTTGGTACTTGTATACATGTAAACTTTAGATATATCAATGAAAGTTTATCTTTTTATTGTTTTGGCTATCATATGGGTGCTCATCTCTTGTGCACTTTGGAAGTTTAAGAACTCTTTGATTATGTTTTTGACCTTCAACTCTAACAATGCAAGTATGATAATGATGACATGTTTTTGTAATTGTTTGACATATAAATGAAATGTAGTTTACGATATACAGATGCAAGAACACAAGGGATGCTGAAATAAAACTTTTACTTCTATGGAATGTCATGAATTATGACATTGATTTTATTGCTTTGAGACTCTTTTTTTGATTTTGATATGAATGCAATGTGAAACAAACAATATGACTGCTCTTTAACACCATTTTCAATCCAGGGGATTGCAATTTTTCTTGATATAAGAGACCTATTCAAGGCTGTGAGATAGGAATTCAGAACTCAAGTGGGGAGCGAGAGTGAAAATGGAATATTTCTGAACTTGGGCTTTGCTAAAGGCTAAACATTGATCCTTATCTAGATAAGACAATTTGATAAGCTTTCAAATTAGACAAGTAACAAATTTTATTGATGTTCGCTAGACTTAGATCATAGATGGCAAGCAAGTTAGGTTCAGGGTAAAGGATAAAAGATAATCCTAAAGACTACTAGACACTTGGCTTTGCTCAGCTAGTGTGTGTGTGCTTTGTACCTTTCTTTTTTTCCCTCTATTAGAATGTCACCCTTGAGGCTTCAAGCTTAGACTGATCTCCACCCAAGGGTACAAGCATTCAATAATCTTCTCTCTTTCATGTTGGGAAATAGGTTTTGTACACCTTGCATAATATTGTATTATTTTATTCGGTTACCACTTGTATAAGTTGTATGTAACATTGGGTTAATTATTTTATGTGTGTGGGACACATAGAGTGATTAATTGTTTATTTGTATTATTTGATTAATTGGGAAAACTTAGTACCAATAATCAAATGTGGGGGTCAATGGTATTATAGGCTAATGGTTTTGTTTTACCCATGGTTTTGGTGCACATGGTTTTATCCAATACCACAAGTTGTATTTGTGTGAGCTTGGTCTATAAAAGCAAGCACATGGTTAGTGGTTTGGGTGGCTTGGCTATTTCATTGTAGGTGGATTGGAGGTTTGTGAGAGGCTATCATTGTATTGAGCTCTCTCCTATAAGTGCATATTGTGAAGCATGGTAGGTAATGTGTGGATTCATGCTTGGACACATGGAGGATGCATTGGAGGTGCTTGATGGTTTAGAGGTATTCATGGAGACTCATGGCATGTATTGTAATTTGATATTACTGAATACTACATATGAGTGTGGATGCTTTTGGAGGCCAGGTTTTTCCCTCTTGCAGGTTTTCCCAGGGTATATCTTGTGTTATCTTGTTGATTGTTTATTTGATCTTTGCATTATAGTTATTTATTGCATCTTATTCTTCTATTGGGTTATGTGGAATTGGTTTTGTTTGACCTACAAATTCCTAACATGTAGTATCAGAGCCATATTTATGGTTGAGGGAGGAGTGAGCTCCTTGGATGTGTATAACCCTTGTGTGTGTAGATCAGGTGCAAAATGGAAGCCATGGCAATGCATGGAAGGATTGAGGGCATTACAAGGTTTTGTACAAGTTGTATTGCAGATTTGGGGTTTTGGGTATTGGAGATTTGCTATGTATGTTGTAGATCTGATGATTGAAAAATCATGGGTGAAGAGGGTTTTCTTGGTTTGGCTTCATGAGGGTTTTGAGGAGGAATTTATATAGATGACCTCCTGAGACAAAACGGACCTCGCCATTGAGACCAAGAGGCCCAAGAGGTGAAGATTCATATAAAATTTTCCATGGTTTGGTCATCGAAGAAAAAAGCAAAAAAATGCCCCTCCCAAATATGCCGTACAGATTTTTTTGTTTGCAGATGTAAGATTTTTTAGAAAAAAATTAAAATCCTGCAATGTCTATAGTTTTTGAAAAAAAATTAAAAAAGAAAAAGAAAAAAAAACTATAGGTTCAAAAAAATTCAAGATATCAAACAAAAAATTAAAAAAAAAAAAATTATGTGACTAGTGGGGGGTACACAGACCCCCCACGGCCTACAGGCCTGTGCTTTTACAGCACAATAGGGGTGTGTCGGCTCCCTGCCATGGTTAGCAAGGCTACTAGTCCAGCAGCCCTTGGCCGCTTCCGATAGGCAGGGACCCCCCCGTGGGGGAAATTAAAACAAAAAATTTTATTTAAAAAAATTGCAGGCACTTTGAAATGTTTTTAATGACAGTTGTTAATAAATTAAATCAGACCTATAAAAATATTAAACCTCCTTTGTAATAATACCTAATGTCTGTGAGGTGCAATGAAATAGTATTTTTATCTGCTAGTCAAAGATGATGATGCCAACCCAGCGCAACGTTAGCACCACCACTTGCCCAGCTAGCATGATGGCGTCAACAATGATGTCATGCCACGTCAGTAGGGTATAAGGCCCACCAGGGGTCCACTTTTAGCCCTAGGAGGGCATTTTCTTCTGGGGGGCATAACTTTCACATATTGTATTAGTTTTTTGACTTCTTATAGGTGTCAGAAAGGTTTCTCCAACAACTATGTAGTGGTATAGTTTGGTCATTAGATTTTTCTATTTGTGTCAAAATTTGGTGCCTAAAGACATGCATTGCTTGGGACAGTTTTATGCTCATAACTTTTGCATACGGAATTAGATTTTTGATTAAAGATAGGTGTTGGAGAGCTATTGTAGTATACTATAGTTTGGATTGTGTAGATTTTTAGTTTGGTGTATAGGGAGAGATTAGTACTTATTTTATCACTTGTAGGAGCCTGAGATTTAGAGTACATTAATGAGTGCATTAGGATGGATTATTAGGCACAAACTTGTGGGAGTGCATGTTGCTATGAGACCGTCAACATGGTATAGCAGGTTTTTAGATTTGGTGCTTCCTGATATAGGTTTACAGGTGTTTTCAAAGTTTGGACTTTGATGGAGACAGGTACACAGGTTGTCTTCTGGTTTGAGGACATGGTCGATATGTGTGTGAGACTTGGAGTCTCGTTTTAGTGGGAGTTGAGTACAGGTACAATGATGATGATGATTATGGTGTCATGGATATGTAGGTACAATTTTGCATTGACATGACATGATCATGTATACGATTGACATGTATGGGCTATGATGTTTGATTCATGATTATAGGTGATGTTGTGGTGTTGTTTTAGGGGATTGTTCTTATATCCTAGATGCTTGATTAGTTCCTTGACTATGGTACTTGTGTTGTGGACTTTTTGGCAAATCAAATCTAGTGTTGATTTGATGTTTGAATCTTTGAGTCTACAGGTTATCTTCTTTGATATCCCAGTTTGCATATTACTAGTGTGATGACAAGTTTGTATGTTACATCTATTTTGGATCTATGAGTTATGTAGTTTTATCGATTAGCTACCCCTTGGCTATAGTGGGATGACTCAGATGTGGACTGTCTTTATCCACGAGATTGATTCAGTGTTTATGTAGACTTTGTTAGTTGGCCTTGTCTGTGGTCATTTATACATTGGTATGTTGCATTGGGTTGAGAGAATGGATGATTAGAGTGCTTGGATAGTCGATTGTTGGGACTTGTAGCATGTTTATCATGATGTCATGGATAGCTTGGATACATGGTTTTATGTGAGCTTTTGACAGTGATGGTTTTATCTTCTTGGTTTGGAGATTTTGGTTTACTCAACCTTTTGGGATTTGTTGATGTTACAGTGGGATTCCTTGATTGGTTTGGGGCCATGGAGAATCTTCATTTAGGAGATGGCTACTTTGTTGTCATGGATAGCTCAGTATCACGATTCAGTGAGAGCTTTGACAACATTGTGGATTCATCAGTTGTGATAGATGATCTTCTGCAGTGGTTGTGGGTGTCTTGGAGAGACTCTTGGATTATGATTCTTGTTTTAGTGAGAGTACTTTGACATCTTGGGTTCCATTTTTAGTAGATGGTTATCTTCATGTGATTGGAGATATTAAGATCTTGGTTTACCATGGAGGACTTTTTTGAGTCTCTGGTTGAGGTGTCAGTTTATGATTTGTTAGTTTGACCTGTTTATCCTATATTTAGAGATGTTGATATTGTGTCTTGATGGACTCTTGATTCTAGATTAGAGTTTTGACATGATACAAGCTCTCTTGAGACAGGATGTGTGCACTCTTGCATGTGATCTTCCTTGAAGGAGATGGTTAGATCATGATGTCATGATGGGCTTCTTGATTATGTAGATGTGCAGTTGGAGCATTGATAGTGATCTTGTTGGTTCTCTTAGTATTGAGTACTTTGGTCATTTTATTGAGAGCTTCATGATAGTGTGATGTTGCATTTGGAGTTTAGAATGGGTTGATCATGGAGGTTCTATGGATACTTGGAGACTTAGATGAGGCTAGAGTTTTGTTGTCATTAGAGACACTTGTTGAGATAGTTTCTCAATGGAGGTTTCAGAAAATAGACCGAGAATCCTTACACCTAGATATGGACCTAGAGGAGTTTGTTCTTGGAGAAACTCATTATGACTTGGCATATTCTGGAGGAGCATTCTCATTCCCCACTCTTGGTCTACTCAGCGGTTTATCATCTATGAGGTATTTCCCATCATTTTAGATGCATTTTTCTTTATGCTTTATATTCTCATAGATATGGATCTTGAGCTACAGTTATTGGTTCTAGAGGGTTCATTTGAGGGATGTTAGCATGGTTATCTCCTTGTTCATATGGTTTGGTTTATGATGTTCATTATGAGGAGTTTAGGAGATGTGATTGGGCTTATTCCTAGTTATGGAATGGTTATGAGTTTGATCTACCTTGATTAGAGAGGCTTACATCCATGTTGGTTACATGTTACATATGTTGATTTGATCTTATGAGATTGAATGGTTGGGTGTTGTTGAGGTTTTTCATTTGGGGTTGTAGAGGAGATCATACTTGACACAACTTAACACTTTGAGGTGTTTGTAGAAGGACATTGTGATTTATAGGTTTTCTCCCTTTGTCTTATGGCTACTTCCTAGAGGATCATGTTGATTTGGGAGAGTTATGATGACATGTTGTGAGAGGGTATGCAATGATTTATCATGCATGTGTGGATCATTGTGATTGTTCTTGGTACTACATTGGCTTGTTGATTAGCCACACCTTGGTTTGAGTGTTGATTGATAGACTTGATATGCCTTGGATCTATTTTTAGATTTGATATTACCCATGCAGTGGGAGTTCCTAGATGTATGTGTTCTTCATTGAAAGGTTTTATACATGGAGCTTGTGATTGCAGTATATGGGTTGGATATGTTGTTGGCATGAGTCTATTGATGTTGTTGATACCTATGAGGTATAGATGGTTGGATGTATTAGCATATGTTGTGGGTGTTATTTCTAGTCATGTGGGTTTTTTACCTTTGACAACAGCTTGGAGCCTTTTGTTATCACTTGGATTTGACGCTTGTGTTCCTTGGATTGGTGCATCTTCACCTTGGCATATTCCTTTTCTTCTATAGGTGGCATATTGGAGGATGAGAGGAGTTCTTTCTTGAGATGGTGGTCACTTTGATTTTATTGCAGGTATCTTGATGGAGCACGAGAGCATGCTGGACATTCATGTGATTTCATGTTTGCCTATGATGATGTATCTCATTGATTGACTCTTATGTAATGTATACAACAAGTGGGAGAATGTTGGGAAATAGGTGTTGTACACCTTGCATACTATTGTATTATTTTATTTGGTTACCACTTGTATAAGTTGTATGTAACATTGGGTTAATTATTTTATGTGTGGGACACTTAGAGTGATTAATCGTTTATTTATATTATTTGATTAGTTAGGAAAACTTAGTACCAATAATCAAATGTGGGGGTCAATGGTATTATAGGCTAATGGTTTTGTGTTACCCATGGTTTTGGTGCACATGGTTTTATCCAATACCACAATTTGTATTTGAGTGAGTTTGGTCTATAAAATCAAGCACATGGTTAGTGGTTTGGGTGGCTTGGCTATTTCATTGTAGGTGGATTGGAGACTTGTAAGAGGTTGTCATTGTATTGAGCTCTCTCCTGTAAGTGCATATTGTGAAGCATGACATGTGATGTGTCGATTCATGCTTGGACACATGGAGGATACATTAGAGGTGCTTGATGGTTTAGAAGTATTCATGGAGAATCATGGCATGTATTGTAATTTGATATTGATGAATAATACATATGAGTGTGGATGCTTTTGGAGGCTGAGTTTTTCCCTCTTGAGGGTTTTCCCAGGGTATATCTTATGTTATCTTGTTGATTGTTCATTTGATCTTTGCATTATGGTTATTTGCTGCATTTTATTCTCCTATTGGGTTATGCGGAATTGGTTTTATTTGACCTACAAATTCCTAACATTTCACTCTTTTTTGTATCTCTCTTTTTTTTTGTATTTTCTAGAATCCCCCACTTAATTTTCTCATTCTTTTGGATTTTGACTTTTTATGAAAATGAATGCTTTTGGAACTTTTGATATGCAATGATTTGATCTCTCAATTCTCACTTTTCAACACTCATATTTTGATCACTCATTTTTTTATTCACTCAGATCTTAGATTGCTTCCTTCAGAGTTTTAATCCTTCTAATACTTTTGACCAGGAAAGATAAGGGACTGAGCACCACCTAAAGTTTTCGTAATCCAGTTAGACTTCTCTTCTACTAGGGAAGAATTGGGAAGGTCTAGTTGTAGGCTTCCTTTGAACATTGTAGGTTTGAATACTGACTTTGTTTAGACCTAAAATCTTGGCTGGTTAAGACTAGGATCAGTGTAAAGCTAAGAGCTAGATTTTGTTTAGAATAACTGGGAATGAAAAGGGATATGGTGATTGTGAAAATGGGGAATCTCTAGGACCTAAAAGGATCACGTATACCTAGGAAACCTTAGACTTCTTACTAAATTGAAACTAACAAAAGAGTAAGTTGTTCACTATGATGCAAGATAAATAGAATGATACAGAAATGAAAGAAACAAATTCTTTTTTGACATTTTTGATTTTTATGATTTTTCTTTTTGGGATATTTGATTTTTTTTGTATTTTTATGTTTTATGGTTTTTAGACATAGTATTTCTTGAGGTGAAAGGCATTGACGGTTTCGCCAAATCCTTCCCCTCCATCGTGCACAAGAGATAGGAACCATTTCTAACATCTTCTTTAACCATGTAAGGACCTTTCTAGTCCTCTGTAAATGTTCTCTTTCATCTTCTCTTTTTGTTTTTCTTGCTACCTCTTCTTAGGACTAGTTCTCCTACTCTGTATGGTTTATCATTTGATTCTACTGTTTCTAGCTCAGTGGCTTCTCTTGATAATGTGAGATGCAATAAGTCTTGGAAAGATTGGTTATGGGAAGGGGTCCAATACAAGACTCCATCACATCTTAATAATTCCATCAGCATGTTGAATTGCTCTTGCATGTAAATTCTCACGTCTTGTCTACCTTGAATGTTTTGTAAGAACTAGAATAATTCCAAGGGAGTTTGAGGTTACCTTTTCTCATCAGGAGGGACAAAGGTTATACTCATCCTCCCATTAGGGTCAGGCCTCAAATCCACAGAGTATCCAATATAGCTTCCTGGAAACTCAAAGATGACAGGATCATCGGTTCCCACTGACACTTGCATTTTTCATTCTATATGAAATGTACCCTCACTCTCTTCATCTTTATCTAGGAGTCTCTCAACCATTTTTATTTGCACTAAGTGTGCTTCCCATTCACCAAGCTCATTTGATTGCACCAAGGTAGAGGTGGTGGGTTGCACTTGTGGTTGAGATACCATGAACATTCTTGGGAGAACTCCTATTGCATTGGTTGATTCGTTGTCAATAGAACGTATGTCCTCCATTGGTGTCAATGGTCTATATGACTCTTCTATTGGTGTGAGAGGTTCATACGATTCACTTTCTTCTGGTGTCTTAGGGACATGTGATTCACTCAAGGATGATAGAGGAGTATAACTCTCTGTCACGTCTTCTTTAGGATCTAAGAAAGCGTGAGGGTCCACATATCTCAAATCTAACGTAGTTGTTTCGAACACTCGACCTTTAGTTCTATGAGGTTTCTCCCCTATGTAAGGGAAGAGTTTGTAGGTAGGTTGGATACTAATCATGAGGACTTCCAGAGGGAATTGGAGAGGTCCATCCTGCTCTATCCATTCCATGATATTCATTGTCTTTTCTTTGAGAAGAATTTCTTTTTGTTTCACGGATACCTCATTTTCTTAAGGTTTTATCTCTGCAGTGTTTATGTTCTTTTTCAAAGTTTCCATTTGTTTGATGCATATTGATTGAGGCGTAGGACTAGGAATAGATAGTTTGTTGGTAGGAAGTTCATAATCTCGCTATGAATCTATTATACTCTCTACAGGATTCTATGCTATGCCCCCTTGTTCTATGAAAAGAACAAAACTGGTTGTACTCATATGGAGGCCTTTCATACCTTCCATAATTTCCATTTCCATTTTGATTCCAACTTTGATAGTTGTCCCTAGGATAGTATCCATTTTTTCTGGGCTGATTAATCGCATTAACATTAGGAGGGTAATAGTCTCTCCCATTATAATCATCTCTTACTTTCTTGACAAGGGGTTGATCTGTCAACCCATTTGTTGTTGCATTTCTATTATTTTTAAGAATCTTGATGATAGGAGCATTGTTTCCTGTGTCTTCCCTTTTTAACTTTCCATTAGACCCGTAGACCTTTCTACCACTGTCAATGGCAGCTTGATCTATTCTCAAAGCACTTTCCAATGCTTCTTCATAGGATTTGTATGGTAATTTCTGAACGTCTTCTCTCATTTCCTTATTCAAGGTGTGTAAGAAAAGATTGCATAACTCGCAATGGTCCATGTTTGGGGCACTAGTTGTGGAATAGAGGACTTGTCTCCATCTAGTAACAAAGTGGGTTACAGATTCATTTAGCTCTTGTTTCATGGTTAGGAATTCTCTGATCCCTGTTTTGATGAGTTTGTTCATGTCAAATGCCATGACAAACTCTTTGATTAGTTTTCTGAATGAGTGGATTGAAGCCTCTAGTAAACAATAGTGCCAATCCAGAGCTATTCCTTCAAGGGTCTTTGGAAAGATCTTAGCGACAACCCCATCCCAAGGGAGGAATTCTCTTATCGCAGTGGTATAAGCTTTGATATGGGAATTTGGATCTCCTTCTCCTTTGAATTTTGGGAGATTAGGTAAAGATCAAGGCAACTGGACACTTCTTATGTTTAAATTGAGTAGTTCTTTTAAGTACTCTAGATATGTCCCAAGAAATGCACTTTGTGATTGATGGGTTGATAGCAACAACCCCGTAGGAGGGTATTGGTAACCCACCGTCTAATTTGTTTGATTTCCCAACACTATTGGATTGTTCTAAATAGGAGGGTTCCCATTCAGACATGTGTCGTTACTTGCATTTCTCAAATAATAGTTAAGATAGGGAGATTCTGAGATGCCCCCTGGTCTTGTTTGTTTCGAATGTTGTCATAGGATTTCTGCCTTCTTTTAGGAGCAACTTGTTCTGCTTCCAAGGTTCTAATCCTTTGCACTAGAGTTGTGATTAAGTCTGCATGAGTGACAACTTTAGGTGTCTCCTCATTTCTAGGGTTTTCTCTTCAAGTATTGTCATGATGGTGTGCTTCTTCTCATGTAGCATTGTCTATTTTTTCTTCTCACAAGGAAACTTTTAATGTTTCTTGAGCATCTCTTGCCTCTTGCAAGTGTCTTTCTAACATTTTTACTTCCTCATCTAGATGAGTACTTGAGGTACTTGTGGAAGGTTGATCAGGATGATGTATTTCAGACCTTACTTGAACTCTCCTAGCTTTATCAAGTGCATTTGGTATGGCAAGGTTGTTGAAAGACAAAGAACACACGGGTTCTCTTTGGTCTTGTTCATAGTCAAATTCTTCATAATCGTAGCAGTTTGTGGTTGGTGCATCTAGGTGAGGCAGCACATACCTATCGAAAGAAGGAGTTTCTAGTTCTCTAAAGGGAACATTCCCTAAATTTAGATAAGGTTCCGTCATATTCGAGGGTGCCGTAGATGCCATAGAATCAATGGAATGGATGATGGTGAAGGTGATAGAGGCTAAAGCGGTGGAAGCGGCTATGAAGAATAAAGTGAAAATGCTTGATGATTATTATTTTGAAGTGTTGAATGTTTAAGTTTTTGATGTAATCTATGCATTCAGAATGTGAAAAGCATAAACAAAAGTTTTTTCTCTTCATGTCAGGTTCACCAAAATATGTAGTGAAGTTGACGACGTATGTGACGCTGATAATGAGATCCAAGTAATGGGAATGAAAACAACATAACTAGAAGGATTTTTATGTATGCTTGAAATCATGATGTTAGTTTCCTTGGGCTGTCGAGTCAGATTTCAGCATGCACATGGACCCTTCCCTTCTTGCCACAGGGTGAACTACCACATCAGTCTCGCTCTCCTGGAAGTAGCCAGTTAAGAGGAGGTGAGACATGGGGATGGTCTAGCTCATTAGAGAGCTAGACTTCATGGAAAGGGGTTGGCACGTCCTGAGGCCTATGTTGTTGTTGAGCACTAGTGTAGATGTGTCATTCAATGATCGTTGTTGTAGAGATAACTGTATGACCCGAAGGGTCACTAGTCACTCTTCTCCTATTATGGTTTCTGATATTCCACCTTTGTGTGGGTAAACTATTGTTCTTGTTGATGGCTTGTTGTCTTTCAAAGTATTGGATGAATGCTTGTTGTACTAAGAACTGCCTATGTTCTTCTTGTTGTTGTATAGGCACATTCATGAGCCGACACAAGAGATAGGTGTTTGTGAGCTAGCCTTAACTCGACAAAGGGTTTGATTTGACCTAAGGTTTGATTGTGTGTTGACTATGGTTGACCTTGTGATAGAATCAAGGGTTTGCAAATTTTCTAAGTCTCTAATGTTTTTGTTCTTTTTTTGGGTTTTTATGAATGCAAGCCTAAATGAAATGCAAAACTTCTTTTTATGCTTTTTTAATATTTTTGGAATTGGAGATGCTTTTTTCTAATCTAGGAATTGAAAGATGAATGCAAGCTATAATGAATTTACCTAATGCAATGTAAACTATATTTTTGGGGTTTTCTAAATATTTGGAACAAATTAATCTAAGAAAAGGGAAATTTCTTTTAAATGAATTAATCTATGAACTTTGAAAGCAAATTACTCTAAGAATGCAAGATCTATCTATCCGATCAAGGAAAAAGCAACAAGATTACTGATCCCAAGAGCAATTTTAGTTATCTAATTACTACAAATTGAAAAAAAGAATAAAAGAATGTGGAGACGTGTGAGCCTCCACTACCCTTAGTAATCCTTGTGATAGCAATGTCATAGCCTCTTGTAGCAATGGGGGATTCTCTTGGCAACAAGATGACAATGGAAGCAAAAGAAGATTTTGAATCTTTTGAAGAGAGCTCAATGAGAGATTTTGATGAGTACAATGGATTGATATGAGTAGCGTATGGACACATGATGAGCTTTATGTGAAATCTAGATGAAGTAACGAACAAAATAAAAGGCTCCTATGTCATGTATGAGCATGCGAATGCTGAATGTGGAGAGCAATACTTGCAAGAGCTATGTGCACAAATGAAATTACCTCCCTTTGTGTTTGAGGGAGGGGGGTATTTATAGGTTAGAAAAAGGGATGAGGGGTGAAGAAGAAGAAGAGTTAACTCAATTTGACTGGAGAGTTAACACAGAGGATTCAAGAGTGATCTGGGCTAAAATTGGAGTGATCTACCCAGTAAAAGCTTATCACTCAAGAAGAAGTGGAGAAGGAGTGCATGGGAATGCATGAGATATTAATTTAAGATACAATAGAGCTAATTATACATATGTGGGTGCATGAAATAGTTAACTCTATATTTGGCACAAAAATCTATGCAAATAGGAAGAAAAATAGGTGAAAACAGAGCTTTTTTGAGTTAGAAACTCAAGTTTTGCTGCAGCTAGAAACATGACAGGGTCACCCATGGGTCGCCCCTTTCACCAGTTTGGTCACCTAGGGGGAGACCCATGGGCAACCCACTAAGGAGAGCACCTGGGTTGGATTTTAGGATGGGAGATGGAAGAGGAGGAGAAAAGAAGGGGATTTGCCTCAGGAAATAGGTCAGTCATGTGTGAAAATCCAAATCTCCACTTGCAAAGTAGGATCTCCCAGTGGGAGATCTGGAAATAAAGGGGGAGATTTAAATTGGTTGAGTGAAACTAAAAACTGAAAGTGGGAGATGGCTAGGGGGACCTCTAGAAGGCTTCTAAGGGGTGGAGAAGATGAAAAACACTACGGAGAGGTGAAAACTCACCTACAAGATGCATACAAGGCTTAGGAATAGGGTTGCAAGCACAGAAAATGCAAATCGACAAGTGTCGAAGAGTGTCAAAAAGCGTTGACAACGGAAAGAGAGAGAGAAAATGACAAAGGGGAAACAACATAGGACAAAAGAAATGACACATCACCAAGAGGATTGCTGCTGAGAGGGTGTTATTTTATGCTTACATGTACATGACAAGGATTAAAATCATCATAGGGGTCCTCATGGAGGCTGTGCATAATTTTGGTGCTTATAGATACCATATAGAAGCAACAATGAAATGAATCGAATAACCAGAACTTCCACAAGATGAATGTGCACAAAGAAAGAGGCTAAAAGCTATTATAAAATGTATGAGAATGTTCAATGAACTCCTTGTATATGTAGAAGAAGACGGAAGTGAGAAGGTTAGAATCAAACACTAACTAACCCTCCATGATGAGTGACACATGTAGAACACTTGGGACAGGTGTGAGAGCATGTGTCATAAGTCTATGAGGTGAGACAACTAAACCACTAAGTGAGCTTAAACTATTGTGAAACTAGATAGAAGTAAACTAGATGATGAAAGACACTTTTCACACTAATAGTTTTTAGTTTTGAGATGCATTGGAAAGTAAAATAAAATTATAATCGACTGCAATAAATGGAAATAAGAAATCTAGATGTAACACTGCCTAAGAAAGAAACAAATAATTTAAACAAAACTAAGAAGCAATAATAAAGTGTTATAGTCATCAATCAAGATGATTAATTCAATTACTACAAAATGAAATTGCTTTGAAACCAAAAAACCTATGAGAGGCATTTGAGCTTCTTGAATAGTTGTTGTGAATGTGTCCTTAGAGTGTCCAATTTTTATTCATTTCTTGAATAGTTATTGTGAATATGTGCATCTAAAAGATAGGATTAGCTTCATGGTATAACTTTAACTAGAGGATTTGTGATTGAGGCTATATAGAGAGGCATGCAATCTTCTAAGGGTGATTTTTGGTGGATGAGATGAGATCCTATAGCAAATAGTTAGAGAGGCAACCTAATATTTCTATCTTATGGGGAAAACTTCAAATTTACTCAAATCTTGTATGTAGAAATTCTCCTTTATTATGAATGAGAGAAGGGGGGTTATATAGGAGAGGAGAGTAGAAGATTGGTGAAATAAAGTGGGATAAGGATAAGAATGAAAGTGGGAAATAAAGCAAGGAAGAGATAATTGAAAAGAGATGGCCATTGAGAAGGAAATTGAAAGAAAACTACTCAAAAATAAGAAACTTATGCTTAGTTAAAATATAAGTGGGTCACCCCTTCTATCAAGGAAGGTTGCCTAGGTTACCCTATAGCTTAACATGGGTCACCAGGGTGACCCTAAGGTCTCATGGGTGCCCCTATTTCAAGGTATGAAATAGTGTTTTCAAGAGGCAAAGAGCTTAGAAAGTTAGGACGATGGAAAACAAGGATGGAGAACACTAAGGAAATATACTAGGATTTTAGGACAACATACATTAAGGTAGAAAAGGTTGTGAGGAGAAATAAGCACACCATGTGGGTCATGTGTTGGACCACCAAATCATCATTAGACATGAAATATCGACCCATGCAATTTTGGGGCATTATAGTTATCTCTATTAGGTTTTCAAGCCTCATCCATTATATAGAGATTTAGTCATTTTGGAGGAATGTTTTGATGGATCTTTGTGCTACTAAATCATGTACAAAGTCTCTTTCAAGGAAAACTAACTCATTGTCAATTTGAGTGGCCATATCCTTATAAGTGGTTAAGCTAGGGTCATGCCTATGGATATTAGACCTAACTAAAAAACATCATGCTCTTGTTATTGTTCTTGAATTTAATGGTGGTCAATTGCCTCTAGGTTTGGTTGAGTTACTTTGATATCATTTAAGATGGACTCTACCTAGTCTTTTCTAACCTTAGGACACATGAACTTGATAGTGGAGAGAGAAGGGATAGGTAATACATGCTTTTGTGTGCTATTTTGAGCTTTGTTTGCATTTGATTTGTGTTTTTTTGATTTCTTGCTTGTTCATTTTCTTGTTTTTTTGTTCTTTGATTTAGAGCTTTGTGGCTTGTGGATGTGAGCACCTAGGAGTCTCAGTTTTGTTTTTCATTCTAAGTAAATTTAAAATAATTAAATGAATGAATATGATAAAACTAAATACTATTTAAATGAAACAAATAAAAATCTAACCTATGCTTTTATGTTTTTCCAAGAAAATAAAATAAACTAACTATCTATCAACTGATTAGTGACTAATTCTTTTGTTCTTTTTCATGGATTTTAATATTGTGTGCAACTACAATGATTTAAATGGATGCAAAATTAGCAAACTAATGTTTCATTTTTCTTGGTTTTCTACATTATTTGAAAGAGGTTTTGTGTATGTTTTAATTTGTATTCACTTATTTGAAGATGATTGTATTTTTTATTAATACTTTTGATAGTGATTTTGGAAAGAAAGTTATGCTGAAATGTAACAAAGATTTGTAATTTAATCTACACTAATCTAATACAATAAAATTAACTACTTTTTTCTAATCACTAAATAGTATGTAATGTCAAATATTGCACACACTTGCTTGTTCACACTATGTTTTGTGTTCACTTTGGTGTTCATCCCTATAGTATGTTTTTAGGCTCATTTTAGCCCTTGTCCTAGCCTTTTTCTATGCACAATGTTGAGTTTGTGTTTATTTTTTGTCCCTTGTGTTTATTCTTGTACATTTTCATTTAAATATTTTATTTTCCTTACTATCCTAAGGTGTTTGAAAACTTTAGGAACCAAAGTCAATTGGATGCGAGCATGACACACAGACATCTAGAAAACAAGCTAGCATCCCATGACTGTCTGTCACCTAGTGACCATTTTTAGCATTTTATGCCACCTTACTTTACATGCACGAGTTTTTTAATGCTTCTATCACACCCAAATGAATCTTTTGACTTTTTTTCCTTATTTTCCTCCAACTTTGTATTTTGAATCTATTTGGTGAAACCTTATGAAAAATCATGCATTCCCATCAATTTCATAGAGTTCCTAAACAAGATATAGATTGAATTTTGCATCTTAAACATATTATCCAAGACCTCATCAATTATACTTTGATACAAGTCTTTAGTGTAAATGATAAAGGTAATAAATCCATCACACAGCCTAACCAAAATTTGTAGATCTACACAAACCCTTTTTTGTGTCATTCATCAAACTTTGTTGACCTTGTTTTCACTCAACCTATGCTAGAAATTGATACTGATCAATGTTCTTCTCCCTTCTTATAGATGATTGGAATGGTGGATGCCTACCCTAAGCTGGGCTTGAGAGTGGCCTATTCTTGAGCCTACCATTTCTTTTTCCTCTGTTGATGTGCCCATGGGCATATATGATGGGCCTCTATACATTTCAGCTCAGGTTAATGGGAAACCTATATGTGGTGTTCTCATTGACCTTGTAAGCATGATAAATTTAGTCATACATGAGTTTTTATATGTACATGAGTTGTATAGAGATTAGTATGAGAAATCATACGTATTTATATAAATACATGATAGCTTGTCTAAGCCAACCTTAGGTTCTCTTACCCTACCTATCTAAGTGGGACCCAAATCTCTAGATGTTCTCTTCTCTATTATCCCCATCTTAGATTACTTCCAGTTGAAGTTGGGCCACTTGTGGCTCATTTCAATATGAGTAGTCTCCACCATTGTTCATAAGTTCTTGAAGTTCCTAAATGATAAAGTAGTGCACACAATCTATTGTAGTGGATTCTAGCCTTTGGTAACTTCTCTTTGGATTATTTTTGATGAACCTCATCTAAGTATCTCTGGCCTTGCAATGAATTTTTATTCAAATCATATCAAAAGTTCAAGGCAAGTCAGATTACACTCTTGTCTAGTGGTTCTTCTTCTTCAATGGCTGCTCCTCATGTGGCCTCCCAACCTTCAATGGTTGCTTATGTTCCTCCCCTTCCCCTTTGGTAGCTAGAGGAAAGTAACCCATGTTGAGAGACCCTCCTCATACCCTTATATTTTCCTAGTATTCAATGGCTCCTCCTCCTCCTACCTATTCGGTAGCTATTGGAAAACAACCCATAATGCATAAACATCCCACTCTCCCAATAGTCTCACAACACTTTGTGATTGATTTTGTTCCTCCTACCACTATGACATCTAGATGAAAGCAACCCATGTGTGACCCTCCTAACTCTATGGTTTCCTAGCCTTCGACAATTGCATATGTTCCTCCTATCCCTCTGACAGAGGAAGAAAAGAAACCCTCATTGAAAAACCCTCTTGCTCCCTCAACAGAGGCTCTACTTTGCACCAGATGGAACCTCGTGTGAGAGACTACAATCATCATTGATGTGGAATAGCTGGAGAGAATGTTTCTTAGCCCAATCCTTTTCCTAAGTGTCCCCCTCTAATGCAAATGCCTCCCAATCTAAAACCTCCTTCTAAGCCTCAGTCTCCTACATCTAAGCTTGAGCATCTGTCTTCTCCAACACCTCCATCTCCTTAGTTGGACCTAGATGAACAGAACCCCAAAAGGGTTTAGATTGTCTTGGCTTTGTCCATTCATCCATCATTCATTTGATTCTAGATCAACCTCCCTTTCTAGAGCCCCTTGATCTTCCTAACATCAGTGTCATTTCTAATGCTACCTTGGCATCATTGGTGCCATTCCAGTGCACCCATCATGAGATCTTTTCAGATGTCCTTTACCTTGCCACCATTGATATGACATTCCTCCCCCTCCACTGAAATGTAAGCCTAAGCATTACTCAACATTGCATTTCCACAATCCTAAACATAATCCTCCATCACCACCTCCTATTATCATTTCTTCATTAGTTTTTTCTATTATGGAGGATCCCTCTCCACCTACATATCTCACTACTCACATTCTTATTGATAGTAGTGAGTAGTCGCGACTTGTTTAGTATTTAGATAGTGATTCACATGACTTCTCTTCATAGGAGTGCATGTTTGAATTTGTGATAGATATTTTGTCACTATCTTCAATATCCTCACAATCATTTACCATTGTCCCCATAGGTGCTTAATAGGACACTACTTTCGTAGCTAATCCTTCACATTTGTTGGAGGTGATTCTCCTAGTAATTATCTTAGTGTGGTTCCTCTATTAGCTTGTCCTCCCTCCCCCTATGATCAATATTGGGAGCTAGATGATTTGATGGATTGTGACCCATGAGAGTAGTACCTTTGTCTCATGTTTATATATGTGTTTGTTTGTTTATCTTGTGTTCCCCGTAATACTACTTATGTATTTGTTAGTTCCTCTTGGGGGACCCATGCTACCCTTGTAGGTACATGGTGTTATGTCATAAAATGTCCCCCTAGGACTTTTACCTCCTAAGTTTAGCTCCCAGGACCCTTGTTTTGCATCTTGCATGTTCATTTTAACTCCCAAAACAAAATGGCCTGAAACCCATGTCAATGAAAGGAAGCAAGGTACGCAAAAAATGCTTCCTACACTAATCTACAGAGGAAAGATTTATGCAATTTTTTTCTTTTATAGTTATAGATTAAGATGCACATTAGCAGAAAGTTAATACCAACTTCCAAATGCAAACACAAAACTCACAACACAAGATATATGTGGGCAAAACCCTTTCAGGTAAAAAACCCCACACTCCAAAGCCACCCAATATATTATTTAGGAATCATGAAGATTACAATATACTTGTAGAGCAAACTTTTATAGGAGTATATCCAACTAGAGATCCAGGAGGTAACTCGACATCTATAAGATTCTTACATGCAACCTCCATCTCAAGTCCCTGATATATAGGAGATACAATATAGTACACTGCCAATGGTAATTACAAAACCATGAGCTAAAACCACCCAAAAAGTGGCACCCAAATTATCTCCAATCAAAGATACCTTATGATGTGCCAAACCACACACCAACACATGTAACTCTCCCCTTTATAGCTCTTTTATGTGTCCAACACGTTTTTACATTTCTCAAAAATAGAAGGTCCAACTTCCGGAGGCCATGACTTTTGATCGGGGTGTCCGATTGATGAATCGTTTAATGCGTGAGAAAGCTCGTGAAGAGATCTATCACCCTATAACCTGCTACGCTAGTCATCCCAATTTTTGGGATGTTTAGAGAAGTTTCAATTCTTGTAATTAAGTTCAAAGACTTTTTCCGGTAGTTTCAAAAAATAGAAACTTTAATATCTCACGATCCAGATATGATCTTGAGACGAAACTCACCCGATATGTTCACTTAGTTGTTTCACACCTTCTATGAAAATTTTTAGGTCAATTCAAGCTCAATCAAAGAACTTACTAAAAATAGTAAGTCTCGCTATTTTTAGTTCTCTTGGAAACTTTTGGAAACTTTGAAAGTTCCAGACCATTATCCAAGATAAAGGGTATTCAAAAAGACCAAAACTGGGAAGAATAGTAATATTTCAAAGTTGCAAGGTTGAGACACTTTTCTGAACATTCATATGGGACTTGGGGGTCATCTATGGGCTTAATCCTACCTTAAAATAGGACCTAGGGGCTTGGGTGCTCGCACCCTAGTCCTGCCCTATTTTATGTAGGTCCTAAATTTGAATGTTGGTTATGTGATCATTAGAAGGTTCCGTTGGTGAAATCTTAAGTTTTAATTACGAAATTAAAGTGAGAATGCATATATAAGTATGTTTAGGGATTGTTGCATATATAAGTGGCTCACCTAGGGTAGCCTAGGTGAACTTATGATTTTAGAGCATTCAAGATATTCATTGTTACAGAGCAGAATATTGTTGTTGTGTTCATTAGTAGAGAAATAGCAATATATGACTGAAAAAACTAATAAAAACTACTTATAAATGACCAAACATGGTCGCGTGACCATTAGTAGTTTATTGCCAGTCATTTATAACACGACCAAATTGATGACTCAACCATTTTTAGTCATTTATTGGTTGTTTTGATTGATCGATTTGGTAGTATATTTAGTCATTGATTTAGTCATTGATTGTTGTAATTTGGTCACTTATTTAGTCATTTATTTTTCACTAATATATTTAGTCATTAATTTAGTCATTGATTATTATTTTTGATTACAACAGGTGGCAAAACAAGGGGCCAAACCCTTACAGTGATTACATTAGAAAAAGCACAGGCTCAGGAAACAAAAAGAGTCTGGAACCAAAACCCAGGAAACACCAGCAAACAAATAGCAGAAAGTAAGTAACAACAAAAAACCAGCAACCAGACAACAAAAGGCACACTAGGACATAGAGTCCTCCCAATCTTTAGCAAGAACTTTAAAAACTTCAAAAACATTTTCCAGCTCCTGAGTACTGTCATTGTCGGCTCCCTGGGAGAGAAGTTGAATACCCTGCAAAAGGGTTAAGTTGATCATGGAAGACCTACACAGCATGCAGGTAATGAACTTATAAAGAGTAGACATCTTAAGTTGCAGAGCCACCATCTTGTCCTTTAACTGAGTCACTTCAACAAAAAGAGAGTTGCTATCCCTGTCCTCATTCACATTGCCATCCTTAGCAGTAGCCCTGACATCATCATCTTCACGGACAGACTGGCTGTTCACTTCCACCTCTTCAGCACCAACAGGATTTTGCCCAGTCATGTTCCCCTCTCCTTTGCTAGTATCAAAATGGGCCTCCACAGGGCTCTGATGGTCAAACTCATTTTCATCACCAATCACATTCTTGGGGTTGTCCCTGTAATCATTCTGCAGAGAGTCGTGGCCATCAAACTGCTCCCTAGAAACAGGATTTTCCATGTAAATTTCCTTCAAATCATCACTCTCAGCCTCCTCATCATGAGAAGAAGCCTCAGAATTACTTTCTGAGTAGTCTATAAGTTTAACCATGGGGGCTGGCTTTCCAACAATTCTAGTAGAGCGTCTAACAGCAGGGGTTATGCTTTTCCCTTTGCCCTTTCTAGCCTTTTTAGCAGGGTTGGTAGAACGTCTGACAGCAGGGTTCTTAGCAGACATGGTTTTACTTTTAGGGGTCTCATGACTATCTTTGAGGGAGCTAAGAATAGCTGCTTCCTCGGCCAGCTCAGAGAGGCGATGAAGCCGCTTCCTAGACTTAACAGAGTCCTTCAACTTTGAGGTAGAGGTAAACCCAGGAGTGGGGGTATTAGTTTTCATAGAGGCCGAAGTTGGGCTAACATGACTATTATTCACAGGAGTGTGAAGGGAATCACAATTGAGAGAAGTTGACGGATATTTGGGGGAGGGTTCCACAGCTAGGAGATGGAGAGTGGCAGGGGGCATCAGGGCCAAGTGAAACTGGTAAAGTCTATGTATGAGGCCTTGGTGGAGGGGCACGGGCTTCTGTAAAGGCCTAGCAGTTAAATTCTTATGAACCCTTTTAACCGAGTGTTCTAAAGAACAAAGCAGGTAGTAAGGGAAACAAATAGCCAAGTTTACGTGAAAATGATTGAGCAGGGGAAGATGGTAGTAATAGAACCTGGCATAACGGCCTTCCAAAGTGAAGTACTTCATGATTAAGAAGCACATGTCCACCCATGGCTGAGGAAGCTGCGCCCTTTCAAACCCTCCCTGGTAGGGTATCAGCTCTTCGCTATCACCCAAGAAAAGCTTTTGGTTCTGCACATCGGAAAACCTTGACTTTCTCAGCAACTTAATGCCTTTAAGGGATAAGCCCGTCACCTCAGCAATACTTTTCTCTGAGAACTCAAAGCTAACACTGCTAATGGTGACCCATCTGTCAACCCACGAAGAAGCACATTGGATGGATAACAACTCATCATGCTCATTAAGGCATTCCAGGAATGGAATAATGCCCCCCTCCTTGCAATAATGCCAGACAATGGCATTATCTTTGAATTCATTGTAGGTGTTAGGTTTAGTGCGAATTCTTTCACCACCCATAATAGCCCATGCCGCAATACCTAGCAGGAGAAGACAAATAAATTTTAGAATACCCTTCTGAGGAAACCAAGTAGTATTCATGTGAACAAGAGCCAGCCGACGCCAATCATGACACTTTAAGTTCCAAAATGCAACCCAAATAATGAGTATTAATTTTGCATGAAGGGAGTACAGACACCACTGCCAATTCACACGGGGGTCGTGCATAAGCCTAGACAGGGTGGAAAAACACGCCACCTCATCACTCGACACTTGGGTAGACATCATGTGATAATAGAGTTCTTCTCCTTATGAATAAGCATTCCAATGTGACCAGGAATGCTGCTAATTTGGTGCCAAACCCACCAGAATTGAAATTCTTGACCAAAGTTGGCAAGACCATCAGCAACCAAGTTGCCTTCCCTATAAGTATGGGAGAAAGAAACATTCAGGATGCCATGGAGAATGGTTTGAATATCAGATATAATGTCACTCAGCTTCCACCCACAAGTAGAGAGATCGATAACTGCATCCAGAATGATTTTAGAATCACCTTGTATGTGGAGATGGCTAATCCCCAAAGAGATCGTCACTTTGAGACCCTAGAGGAGGGCCATAGCCTCAGCAATGTTGTTAGAATGCTTTCCAAGTCCTTCAGCATAAGCTGCAACAAGATCACCATGTTCTTCCCTTATTATACCCCCTCCACTGGTGCAACCATCAGCTTTAGCAGCACCATCAAAATTAAGTTTCAACCACCCCAGCTCAGGCTGGGCCCAAATAGTATTAAGTCTTTTCTGAAGTTTTGTATCATCAAAAGCTGGGATTTGGTTCAGCAAACCCCAGTTAGAAGCCACCCAAGATTCCTATTTGGTCAAAGGTTGATCTGCAGGTTTAATGTTAGCATTAGAGACATTTTCAACAATAGCATTATATAAAGAGATCCAAACCTGCATCGGAGACCTATGAGTGTCCCAAAAAATCCTATTGTTTCTTTCTTTCCACAGGGCCCACCCAAGTGAAGGAAGGGTCTACTTCGACAATTCCCGCAACCAAGGGTGTTTCAGGGGAACATTCCAACTAGCGATACAATCACGAATATCTCTGTTAAAAACCCATTGTATACCAAATTTTTCTAGAATTCTACTCCAAACTTCACGGGCATAATCACAATGAATGAGGAGATGTGACACAGTTTCTCCCTGGTTGCAGCAAAGAACACATCTGTTGACAAGCTGCAACCCTCTACGTTGGAGGTTATCCTGAGTCAAAATTTTATTATGGGTGGCAGTCCACCAAAAGAAGTTGATTTTAGGAAGACTTTTACAATTCCAGACTTTCTCCCATATCTCATCTTTGTTAACATCCTCCACCAGTAGAAGGTAAGCAGATTTTACCGAGAACCTCCCTTTTTTGTCAGCATACCATAGGAGTTCATCCTTCCAAGGGAATAAAGGAAGTCTGGTGTCCATCATTAATTGTTGAACCATATTCAGTTTCTGATGAAACTCAGGGTTATTCATGGTGCATTGTACTAGATTCTTCCACCTTTTAAGCCCTTGGCTTTGGGTAAGGTAATTACTAACTTTAGAGCCAAAAAATGCAACAATATCTTTGTTATCAATTTGGGTTGAGAGAGCCTGATTAGTTAACCAGGGGTCTTCCCAGAAGTTGATGAGAGAACCATCCCCTAATTTCCATCTCATACCTTTTCTAATGATGCTCCTAGTTTTAAGCATTTTGTTCTAGATGGTAGAACCTAGCGGAATACCTTCTTGAACAAGTACCGAGTAGCTATCAAAATCTTTGAGATATTTAGCCTTCATTATATCTCCCCAATCTTTATTTTTGTTGATGAAGTTCCACATTACCTTGGACAGCAGGGCTTTATTCATGCTTTGGATAGTCCTGATGTTAAGACCCCCATGAGATTTAGGATAGCAGACCTGCTCCCACTTGACCAAAGAAATCCTTTTCTTTTCCTCCATTCCAGTCCATAAAAAAGTCCTTTGTATCTGTTCCAGTTTTTCAGCTAGGTATCTAGGCATCTTAAAATCTATATTTGTATTGATTGTTGTTAACTAGTCACTTATTTAGTCATTTTTATTCACTAATTTCTGTCCATTGGTAGTGTATTTAGTCATTAATCTTAATCATCATTTTGATCAATTTGGTAGTATATTTAGTCATTTATATTCACTGATTTAACACTGGTCATATATTTAGTCATATTTATTCACTGATTTCTGTCAATTGGTACTATATTTAGTCATATTTATTCACTGTTAATGATTTCTGTCAATTGGTACTATATTTAGTCAATTTAATTATTAATTGACGTTAATTAGTAGTATATTTAGTCATTTTAATTGACTGATATTTAAGGATTTAAACATAAAACACAGAAATACACATCATAATCATCAATTAATTGCATACAATATAAAGACAACCATTGAGAAGGCAAAATTGCTGAACTTTATTAAAAGAAAGGTGTTCTTACAGCTTGCACAAGTTTGAAATATCTATCTTGCTTGAAAAATGCTTAGAAACAGAGTATTGCAATGTTTATTTTTAGTCATAAGACTAAAAATTTGATCGAGTTACAATGCACATAAATGACAATAAAGAATGAACTTCTCCAAGTTTACAATGCTTTGCCAAAAAGTGAATTGTCAGTAATTGATTCGTAACCAGCCTAACTGTTGCCACAGGTCATCTAATCTGCTCCATCAGTCTAGCACTTGTCCTTCTTGACTGCAACCAAAGGAAATACACTGTCATATGTAGTCAGGTCTGTGATAGGATATTCATTATAATGTGAAACATGGATTAGATCAAGCTTCCTTAATGAAACATCATTGTATTCTTGTGTCTTGTACTCTCATTGGCACTACTTATGGGACATGTTTTTATTGAGTTTGAAGATATCAGGTCCTCTTAGGGCATGGAATCAAATTCTTCCTTCATTAATGCATCTTCAAAAGCCTCTTTTTGAGTCTAAACTGTTCACTTACCCTGCCTATATTACATTGGACACTTAGTAGGCAGTCATATATATTTAGTGTCCTTGGTTTTCACTACTCATTGTGGTGACTAAACTGTGTAGACTTGCTTTCTAGATGATTGCCCTACAACTTTCATATACTTGCCTTTAATTAATGCTAACACTGCAGTCCTTTGTTCCTTTGCTCATGCCACTGAAACCATGTTTACTGTACCTATATCCCTAGGAACCATTGACCATTGCCACTCACCATGAACATCTTACCTCTATACACTCATTATCTCTTTGTTATAGAACATTCACCCATAAGTATATAGAATTTAGACTTTCATTTGTAGACTGTCATAAGTTTATGAAATTGTCATATTCCTCCAACTATACTGCCATGTAGAATATATGCCTTGTAATAATAGCATTATTAGTGGTTGTCCTTTTTTCTAATTAAGACTTCTATAAATTTGTTTACTGGTTGCTTCTAAAGTCTTGAAGAAATGCTAACATCATCACCTTATGACTGTAATCTTTCTCATTGATCTTTGTGCATTGCCAACTACCCTTCCTTTCTCAAAAACTAACACACCACCCTTGATCACAACAGCTTAAGACTCATCTCACTTTGTCTTTGGCATGAACTATGTACTTTATCTCTTGCTCACTTTCATTTATGCTCCTTGAGTCTTCATGACTGTCTTCATGATGACATCTCATATATGAAGCTCTCTCATTTATGCTCCTTGAGTCTTCATGACCATCTTCATGACTGAGTGTTGATCGTGTCCCATATATGAAGCTCTCTCCTTCAATGTAGCCAATAATAACCCTAGAATCTTTTCATAAAGGCATATAAGGCAGTGATGCTAAATGTTTAGGTATGAAAAGCAACATAAAATCATTTCCAAAAAACCCATAAGACTTAAATATGTGTCTTTTCTTTAAAATATGTGTTACAAAGTATGTTTCTCAGTGCTATGACTGAGAAAATTGAGTTACAATGGCTTTTTTTTCTTATACAACTTCAAAATAGACAAAAAACACTAAGATCCCTGAACAACACATTCAAACTATTGCATAAAGTAGTGGGCCAAGCTATCTGACATCTGGTACATGATAAACATCAACTATGTCATTTTTTTCAAATATTTTAGTGGTCACCGTGTGAAGGTCCCTTCTTTCTCTTTCAGATGGACAACTCCATCTATTTTGTCTTCATAAGCAAGGGGTATGTTACTTGTGACCTTTAAACTATTTACATTTGCATCTCCTATTCCTTTCAATTTGACTCCATGTACAATAGATAGTGAGTGAATCCATCCAATGCCCACAGACTTAGAACCATCACTAGGATCCAACACCTAAACTTTATCCCCTTCTTGGAGTTTATCAATATTAAATGTCTACAAAAACAAAAAAATACACATTATATTATTTTTGACAGTTGTATGTAATGTCTTATGTCTTGGAACAAATTAGTTTTTGAAGTATGTGCTTATTTTGATTCTGTTGAATAACAAAGAAGCAACTTTTTACTTTGAAAAAAAACTAACCCATTGTGAGGTACAAAAAAATGGAGGGAAAGACTCCAATAGTTCTAGACTGTACGAGTACTCCAGAAAGAGACATGGATTGGCAATGAAGTCCCCCCAATTGAGGACCATGACATCCCCAAACAAAATGCACTAATGCATAGTCAAAATATATGTATGCACTCTATTACAACTAAGCTCTAAGCTTCCATATGTAAGTTATATGTTCTCCCTTAATTCCATAATCTATGTATACTAGCTAATTACACTTCACTACTATTCTAACTAGCTTCTATCAAATAGGTAATGATTAACCTTATTTACATAATAAAACAACCATTACTTACTTGAATAGTACTTACTTCCATGTGGTTTCATAGAACTCACCTCGAGTTCAACATGAATACTACTATGAATATCGTGTGGATGCTCATCGAGTTCATCATCATAGTTATCACTATCAACATTGACATGAAGTTGTACAGTTTTGTAGAGAGCTCTATTAACATGGCCTTTTTCTTTTCATTCTGCTTTCATATAATTGCTCTGCATGTGGTTTAATCATCATGCAAAAATTAATATAAGTCAAGTAAAGAATGTGAAATCCATAAATTTTTGTCTAAAAGAACATTCTAAGAATGAAGAATTAATGACAAAACATTGGGACAAATTAACTTACAACTTAAAGAATGCAAAAGCTATAACTTTTTGTCCAAAAGAACATTTTAAGCATGAAGAATGACAAAACATTGAGATAGATAACTGACAACTATTATATTACCTCAACTTCAGCATAACTATGATGACTGTGTTGTACATTCTTGTCCAGTTCATCATAATCATCACTATCAATATCGACAGCTCTATTGACATCATGAAGATGTTTTTGCTTTCTTGCTGCTTTGAAAAAATTGCTCTACATGTGGTTTAACCATCATTTCTCCTACACTTAGATTTCAATAATCTACATATTAAGAGGCATTTGTATACATAATTGTCAAACAAAAAGAAATAAGATCAATAGAGCCTCTTACCTCATCTAAATATGTGGATTTATGCTCATTCGATGGAGAAACTATAGGGTTAACGGAGGTAACCAACTATGAAACTTGGTGACTGAGACCGTATATGCAATTCAGTACATGTTGGTACCCTTCATTTGAGTTGACATGATCTGGAGAGGCTGATCCTATTGGGCATGTAATAGATGGCCATGGAATCACTGTTGATGAACTAGATTTCCACTTCATCCTACTCTTAGATTTACTAGGATCTAGTGCTGCCATATAATTGACAATATCTTCTGCACCTACTTCACTATTACTGTTTTACACCTAAAATACAATGTCAATTTCAACATATAGTCAGTTTAATAAAAAATTGAAATGAATAACACAATGTAAATTGAACCAAAAAGCCATACACTTACTCCAAATTTGTCCATTTTGGCCTGCAACCCACCTTAGCCAAATGTATATCCAGCCCTCACATTATATCTTGCTCTCTTGCCTTTGTTACTCTTTGCCAAATATTCTTCGGAATGCATAATTTCTTTTAGTGCCTCCCACTGTTTAGGACATAGAGTGGAGTCTAACCTCTCTTTTCCCTCCATGATTGCTTTTCTGCAATTGTATCTAAAATTGTTCATCAAAATTCTCATCTTTTGCTTGTAATATTTCTAGAGATTTGTCCACCAGTAGTCTCAAAAGCATTTTCCATTTTTTGTATAACATTTTCCATAGATCATGGATCTTGCTCTACAAAACTTGATTTGCAAATATCCAAATGGGCCCTACATCTTACACCCAACTCATAGGCCCACTTTGTAGCATTTAGCCCAATGGGCTCACCATCTCTCGATACCTCAAGCAAGAATGGCTTCTTGCCTTCTAATTTTCTTAGTTTTGCATTCCTCTCTGTAGATCTATACAAATATTGACTCAATCTTTATCTTTTGACAAAAGTATCCACATCTTCTATTAAACCACTACCAGTATTTTTGGATGATCCACTAGTTCCATCAAAAGTTCTAGATGCAACAGGTGCACTCTGAGGCACAACAAATGCAAGAGGCCTCTCTCCATGACTTTCATTAACTGGAACTTCATGCTCCTTGGCCACAACAGGTGTGGCATTAGTAGGTAGATCATGAGTACCAGTCTCCATAGATTTCACTTCAAACACATCCTTTAATCTTGAATAAATCATCTGCAGACCTGTTGTTCCTTTAATGCTTTGATGTTTTTCAATAATCTCTCTTAGAATTTGTTCTAAGAGATCATCACAATGTTGCACATCACCATGTGCTATATCAGGCTGCACATGATCACCATGTGCTATATCAGGCTACACATCACCATGTGCTATATTAGGCTACACATCAGCATATGCTATATCAAGCTGCACATGATCATCATTGCAACTATTGTTTTCACCAACTGCATGTGTTGAATCACAAAAGTAGTGACTTCTACAAGATGACAGCACTATATCTTTTCTTTCCTTTTGTTTTTTCTCCGCATTTTCTTTGTACTCTTTTTGTTTCCTATAAAACAAAAAATAATATCATATTATGTCTTATATACATAAAGCTCTTGCCTATAAAATTTCATTAAACACTATTAAACAAATAATATACTACTTAGTGGATTTACAACTTGCATGTTTGTCAAACCAAGTCTCAATAAATATTCATTAATCTTGGCCACTTTTTCTCTACGAAGGCACTCATAATCTATCAGTGAAGTTTTAGCATTATGATCACTATCATCTAATTTGTGCCTTACAGTCCTTCTCTTCATTTCCTGAAGTCCAAATAAACAATAATGTATAAATCAACAACTTGAATCAGTAAAAATTTATTGAGTTCATAAGTTGATAACTGTTGACTTTCCAATCTGCTGATAACTACAAATGAAAACTTAAAATAGAATTCAATTTACAGATTAAAAAGAATTTGCAGTCAAAAACCAAGAAGATGTTTACAATTACAGGTATCAAAATTTTTTTCCTTAGGGATATATTCACAAGAAAATAACTCATAAAAACATAACACAAGTAGGATGAAGGAAAAACATAGTCTAGTTCATCATGAGGTGTGTTAGAACCATTCAAAATTTCACATAGTCCCAATCTGTTTCATATATTTTCCTTCCATAAATCCATAATTAGGGATTCATATTCCTTTTAGAATTGTTCTAGGAGTCATTTATGAGCATCTCATATCAGGTCTATGTGAAAGAAATGTATATTTTTGACCATTGATGTATTTTTGTCTCTTACTGCAGCCCCACAGTACATCCAAACAACCTTGGTGGGTGTACATCCAAAAAATTTAGTTACGGTGTTGCGGTATAAACTCAAGTGGCACATAATATGTTACTACACCCCCGCAGTAGGTAAAGAGATGACCGGCGGCAATGCGGTAGGAAGGAGTTAGGATTAAGTGTTCACCGCGCCCCCACGATGATTTCAAGTTGAACTTGCGGTGTTGCGATATAAGGATTTTAAGTAACCAGTAATGCTACATACCATGGCCCCGCGATGCTGATAACTTCAACTGGCAGTAATGTGGTAAACAATGAATGGGAGACCAAAGGCTCCCACGGCCCTGCGATAGTCATGACAAAGCTTGGCGGTGGTGTGGTAAAAGACATAAGGGATAACATGTATCCTACCATCCCGTGGTGGTGTGCAACAAGGCTTGTGGGGTGGTAGTAAGTGGTGAAGATGAACGTAACTGTCCAAGAGGTCCTGCGGTCCCATGATTGCCCTAAGTTGGTCTAGCGGTGATGTGGTAACGAATTAAATTTCAAAATGACTTCAGTGCTGCCCCATAATGGTTATCATTGATACCTGTAGGATTTTGGTTTTTAAGGAAAGGACTGCAAGTTAAATACTTGCCTAGCCATTGGATTAGATCAAATCAATGGTCTGTGTTTGAAAAGAATTGAATGCTGAGATTTGTTGATTTCGTGGCATGAACTAGGTTAATGGCGAAATGACTAGCTTCATGGCATGATAAAACTTGGGATTTCTTTGTATTTCTTCATTCCAACAAATTTAGTGTTGATTGTAGAAGGTGAATTCAATCTTTGTGTGCTCTCCTCAGGCATTTTCTGACCGGGTAAGTCTGCCCTATCACTCTTTACATAAAAGTTGGTGTTTGGTTTGTGCTCTATTTTCAACTAGTCTGGTAAAGCAAGTAAAATATCAAAACCCTATTTCATAGAGGCACTAAAATATGGTACCTAAAAAATATGAGTCTATGAGTAAGAGCACCGACCCCCTTGCTCCCAAGAAACGATCACTTCAACAATCATTGTTGGACATCCTACCAAATTCAGTTGACAAGGGGTCTAACAAATTGTTTGTCATGCCCACATTTCCCATGCGGTCACAACACATATTCATGTGTGTCATGTCCACATGCGTCATGTGGTCATGATACGAACTATCAAAATTTTTTCCTTACTACTCTGAAAACCCCCTCACATGCATAGGTGTGCTCGGCGGTGTACGCTTAAGGTGAAAATATTATAGTTGTCGGCAAGGTACCAAGTAAATGTGTGCACACCCTACGCAAGAAAATGCGTGGTTTCCTAACTTAGGTTAATCTCATGAATTACATTTGAACAATAGTTGTTTTAGCTGATAGATCATTTTTCAACAAAGCATGATCATTTGTTCATTTGCCCTCTCTTCCTTTTCTTGGAATTTAATTTTGATTGTATTTCTATCACGTTCATTTTACCGTATCTCTGAAATTTAATTTTGATTGTATTTCTATCTCATTCTCCTTCCCGTTGTGCAAGATCTTCTTATCCTATTTTTTTTCTTCACGTTCTTTATCGAACAACAATAACACTACATCCTTTACATTATTCCTAATTTCTTGGTAAACCAAATCACTTACACAGGGTTGGTTAACTTCACTTGACTCAGTCCCCCTAGGGTTCTGCTCTAGGTTTTAGTTCAACGTTTGAATTAATTTTAATAATCAACCTGTTCCTAAATAGGATTAACGGTAGGTTAAACTTACTTAGTTCTCTTAGCCCTGTTTAGAAATGCCGCACATTTTCTCCTTTTTGTTTTCCAAGGTTAGCTGTTCTTTCTCTTTCTCTCTCTTTTTTTTAATTAGACGTTTATTCTCTAAATCTACAGTTGAGTTTAAAATGGCCACTCATGGAATGCTTGTGAGGGCTTGTTTGCATTTATTTTCAGTGTCCTTTGTAAATGAAAAGATCATATTTTCCTCTTCATTTTCCTCTTAAGTAATTTGTGATAATTGTTGAAACTTCCGAGAAAACTCTTACTTAAAATTAAAATATATTTACTTATGCTCTTTTTATATTATAATTAAATTTCTCCTTATAAATTTAATTTAAATATATATATATATATATATATATATATGTATATATACCACCATTATCTCGGTTCACTTTAACTCACAATTTCATTAATAAGTTCCTTAACTGTAAAGAGAGTATAGAATATATATATAATAAATAAATATATAAATATATATATAATTTGTTAAAATAGATTACTATCCAATAATTCAATAAAAACAGAGCAATGAGTTAATTTGTTTTTGCAAATATAAACATTGTATTTCTGAATTGCAATTCTGAGTTTAAACATCTATTCAATTCATATTATACAATATGCATAAATAAATCCCACTTTTCTTGATTTAAAATTTCTATTTCAAGTCAAATATTTTAAACTACATATAGTTTGCCTTCAAATGAATAGTGAAAAGTGAATAATAAAAGTAAATAGTGAATAGTAAAAGTGAATAGTGAATAGTGAAAAGTGAATAGTAAATAGTGAAAAAGTGAATAGTAAAAGTGAATAGTGATAGTGAATAGTAAAAGTGAAAAGGTCCCCATCCTAGGAAGAGACCTTCAAGGTGGCGGTAATTTCAAAAGCAATAGTGCAACCCAAATTTCATTTCTTTCATGGTAGCAAAATTACAACTTCGCTTATAACAAATGTAAAATTACTATTTCCACTAAGCTTACACAGAAATAATACTTTTACAAACTTAATTAAAACATCAACTAACTCACAACTTTGCAAGTAGAAGAAGAAGGAACTAGACAATTTTAATATCCTTTTAAAAACAAATTTTCTTTTCCTCTTCTCATTTCTAAATGGTAAAACTTAATGAATAAGAAAATTACAACTATCAACCCAAAAACAGAGGATTTCCTCACAACTAAAAAAAATAATAATTTATACAACAATAGGGAGATAATTTTCTCCTTCTGGAAAATCGACAAGGAAGGAGCTATTAAAAGATCAGGCTCTCCTTAAGACTTAAGGAAAATAAAATATTTTCTAAGATCTAATAATCTTCTCCAAGCTTCACAATAAGCTCCCACAAAACCTGCATATCACACAAGGGAAGAAACACCACACAAGCTGCTCTCCTCCCTACTGTAGACCTGCAAGAGGGTCACCCCCGAGCTAGGGAGATCATCCACACACCCAGGGTAGAATAGACTAAAAACCACTTCACAACAATAGAAACAAACAACACACAACACCCATGGTTTTGCTCACAACACAAAAACTCAACTAAGGTGAGTTTAAAGAGGGTAGGGAAGTAGACTCACTCAACTCAAGGGTGTCATTCTTCTCAACATTTTATCACAACTTTTCTCATGGCCTCAAGCCAACAAAATTAACTTTTCTCATGGCCTCAAGCCAACCAAATAATCAAAATCCTAGGGATATCACAATTAGGTAACCATTTGCTCAAAATTCATAAAAATGCCCTCAAGGCTTCCATTTTCTAAGAACAAGAATGTACCCGAGAAGGTTCACACCTTCCCTTCCCCACACATGATGAGCATTGTCTTCCAAGTGGAAGAAGCTCTGTCAACATCCCAATAAAATTTCCTCACAATAACAAAATTTACAACACAAGCAAAATAAATAATTTTCACACATCCTTCATGCAACAAATAGAAATACAAAGGAAAAGCCATGAAATCCAACCTTAAAAAGCCCTTTAATGGATAAAGTTGATGTAGAGCTCCACTAGAATCTCCTCTCCAATTTCCTTCCTCCAAAAGAAAAGACTCCCTTCTAAAAAAAAAACAATCTCTCTATGATCACAAGCAAGGGATAATAAATGGAGGATATAGGATGGCTAGAATAATTTTGACATTATGAGGCTATGAAGAGGAGAATAGAGAAGGAATTGGGCATTATGAGGATGCCAGAAAAAGATTTCCTAGGGAAATTAGGCATGATAAGAATGCAAGAATGAAGTCCCCTGCAAGAATAAAGTTTTATTCCCCCTAATTGCTTAGAGAAGGGTCTTATTTATAGATTTTCTGAAAAGGGAATGGAGGGTGAGGATCAAGAGTTGAGATCAAGGGCTCTTATTATTTGTGAATTTTAAATTCATAGTGGATGAATTAAAAATTTATTTTTTTGGGAAGAGTGGATTATGACAAATTGAATTTTTAATTCCATTAGTGGAGGACAAAATGAATTAAAGATTCATTTTTGGATAATGGAGGATATTAGCTAATTAAATATTAAGAATATTTAATTATATGTAATAAAATAACTCCACTCCTTTTTCCACTATCCCAAGTGGGATTAAAAAAAAATAACCCCACTATCCCAAGTGGGATTAAAAAATATCCCCACTATCCCAAGTGGAATTAAAAAAATCCTCACTATCCCAAGTGGAATTAAAAAATATCCCCACTATCTCAGGTGGGATTAAAAAATATCCCCACTATCCCAAGTGGAATTTAAAAAATAATCCCACTCATGAAGGACCACACCACTTCATGGGGACTCTCACCAAAGTGAGGGAACAAGAAAATAAGCCCCTCCATTATTGGTGGACTATGGAGTCATTTCAAGCCTTGGTAATGGAGGAAGGATGGGCTTGAGTGTTGGTCCCACTCATCCTATCCTTCCCATGCCTCCAAATTCGTCACTTAATTTCACTATGAAGTTAAGGTGACCATATGGAGGTTAACCAAAGGTTACCCAAGTCAAAAGTGACCGTAAACCCTGGGGTATAACCCAGGGTCAATTTAAACTTAGTTAGGACACTCAGGGTCAAGTTAAGACACAAGAAAAGGGTCACAAATTTTAAAATTCAAAAATAAGATAAACTTCAAAAATAATTCTTACAACACATATCATAATTCAAATTTACAAGAGGGTAGACCTAACCCATTCAACCTAATGCAAGACAACATTACAACATTACAACATTGCACCAAACACAGAGTTGATCTTGGTTCCTCGTGGAACTAGATCGGCTTCATAAGGGATTACAACATAAGGTGTGGAATGATCTCCAATATCTGTGGTTTTGTTAGAAATACTTGCACGCTCAACCTCAAAGTTAATTCCACATACATATCATAGCCGAAGGAAATTTAATACATACATTTCTAAAACATACCACAGTTCTTATAAACATAATGAAATCACATGACAATTTTCTTTCTAACATCACCCAATTAGTTTCCTCTTAAAGCAAACATCTAACTAACATCACCCAATTAGTTTTCCTTTAACATAATAAGGTTTAATAGTTCAAAAATCTAGGATCAACAGTCCCCCAAATAAACAAGTATTAGCAATAGTAAGGTAAAAAGTCACATGAACGGAAATGAAAAATGTAGGCCTCACATTGTTCAAGGATGTTGAGGAAGGATGTCGGGATGCTACAATCCCTATCTCTAGATGGAACCTTTTTTGGTATTTTTGTGGAAAGAAAAATGGATAGGGACCAGTTGGAAACCCATGGAATTTGGATTTGGGAAAGGTTGTGGTGCTAAATGTATTTGTTGATGTGGATTTGATTATAACATTGGCACAACACTATCACTCAGCCACCAAAATAGTCAGACTACCAAACAGGTCACCATTAGTGGTTTTGGATAGGAATGAAATCATAGACTGCTTCATGTTGAGAAATCAAGCCCTCACACAAGTAGATCTACAGAAGAGTGAGCAGGAGTACAATAGTTTGAGAAAAACACACAGAAGGGATGAGGTGCCCATGTACATGAGGAAAGGGGCACATAACAGAAGAATTGAAATCCCATCCACTGCAATTGAGCCTTTCTCTATTGAAGATTTTGTTATCTATTTCAAAAGAACATATTTTTCTTTGTGTCAGGGGTTGGGTATTGATGTCCAAGGTAGAATGCCTGTCGGCCTAATGATGATGGCCATGAGAATTCAAAATCCAGAAGCTAATGTTGAATATGATTTTGCAACATTCATGGAAAAGAAACTGCATGATGGATTTTTGAAAATAAGAGAAAAAAAAAAGCCCATATATTTCAAATACTACTCTTTGTTTTGTCATTTGATTTTGTATCAAAATAGAAGGAAGTGGCCCAGTAGAATGGATCTGAGCATGATTGATGAAAATGGACAAAGATTGCTAGCATAGTGCTAGTGTTACAAATGGGATAGCAATTGCAAGTATTGCAACTATGTTGTATTTCATGATAATTTCTCAATTAGAATAATGAATTCTCTTGGTAGCTTTTCTCCCAGATTGACAAAAGAGATCAGGGAAATGTTGAGGCCTCTTGCCCATAGGCCAGAATAGGGTCATAGTCATAACTATGCTGATTGGTTTTTCTTACGAGTTCATACTATAATCAGGGTATATGGGTGTACTCATCCAACCCATGTATTGCCCAAATTTGTGCCAGACAGAATTGCATTCCTTGAATTCATGTGGAAAATGATGTGGATGGAGAAGGACGTAATGAAGAAACAAAAGAAAGGCACATTTCTTCTTGATTCCATAGTGTTTAGTGATTGGTCCATTGGTTCTGATACTTTAGAGGAAATTTGCAAGCCTATTTGAAGGATAAATATTTTTTGAAACCAGGTGTAGAGAGGGTTTGTGATCCAAAGGGTCACATGAACTTTGTCAGACAAACCATCCTCACAAGAATGGGAATATCCCATCAAATCAATTTTGATGAGGATGTGATCAGAAATCTTGTCACCTTTCAAGAAGTGTATAATAGGTTAAGAAAATGGGAGATTTTGAAAAGGATTGAGGATGATAGGAGAAAACAAAATCCTAATTTTGCTAGATTCTTTGTTGAAGAGAGGGACCCTTTGAGAAGAATAGATCTAATAATTGACAATTTTGAAAGAATATATAGCAAGTCTAAGAAGCAACCTTCAAAGGTTACCAAGCTCAGTGTCAAAAGACCACCAAGAGTTGTGATTCAAGAGCCTACACCAGATGCAATGTAACTACAGGATCCAAGTCATGTCCCTGATTCACCACCTACCAAACGATAAAGGATTAAGGATGTTTCTCCACTAGTTCCATATAAATTGAGTGAAGGAGGGGGTGACACTGATGAAGTGGTTAGCATCCTGAGAAATATGAGAGATGAAGGAGAAACAAATCAGCCACTTGTTGGCCAAGAAATAGAAGCACACAAACTAGAGGCTAGAATGGCCGAATAGGCACAAGGGAAGCCTGAATTAGAAGAAGATGAAAGAAATGTGGCTTCTATGAGATTTATGGAGGATGATGATTTCATTAATTCTCCTGAATTCAAAGATTTTTAGCTTAAGGTGAAGATGAAAGAATTTCAAGAACAAGTGGAAATAAATAAAATAGGTGCTGATGAATCTCAACATGACCAAATTGTTTCACAAACTTTCAAGACTATGAAAATAGATGAAATAAGTGTCAGGCCTGATGAGGCTAGACAAATGGTATTAAGGAGAAACATGCTGATCATTCCCTGGCTTGAGTTGAAGAAAATATTTTTGTTAGACCAAGTCAGGAATCAAGATGACCCCATGCTAGTTTCTAAATTTGACTATGAGGAAGGTGTCACTAGTTGTGGTTACAATCCAAAAATAGACACTTTGGAAATATGGACAACACAAAAGAAAACTAGCAAACCAAGATTACTTGATGTGGTCTAAGAAATAAGGGGAACAGCTATGGTCAAGACATTCTAAGACACTTCAACAACTGAAGTAGCTACCCTCACTATGCATACTACAATGTTTACACGAGATGTTGTTGTAAAGCTAGAGCAAAGATTGTTTGATTATGAGAGAACTCAGATGGAGATGAATGATGAGGTAAATATTGTATCTTGAAAATGTAAACCTAAAAAAACAACTGAAGGGTGAGAGCTCTTCTCAGATTCAAGCCATTGTGCTAATTCAAAAACTTGTGCCATAAGAGACCGATGATACCACAGTGACTACTGAATAATTTAATGTTTTGAAATTGAAGTTGGAAAAAGAAATTGAGGAATTGAAAAGCCAAAATGAGAAAATAGAGAATGAGGTAAAATTGAAAAATCTTGAAGTGTTTGAGAAAATTTTGGAAATAGAGTAAAAATGGTTGTTGACAAGTTGAGATATGTGCATGAATTCTATTCTTCCTTGTCTCAGGCCATGGAATGGTTGAAAGTAAATTTTTCTATTTTAGATCCCTTGTATCAAAGATGGCAGTCAACACATCACACACTGATCACACTGTGTAAAGTTCTACAATGGAATCAAGATGCTCCTGCAGCTATAAAGCCAACATAAAAAATGGTCAAGATGATATTGGATGAGTATCAGTATGTGAATGGTGAGAATCAAAGAATGTAGGCAAAGATTGATTTTTTTGCCACTTTCAAACACCAGTTCATTCCATCAATCCTAACAAAGAATGAAAAGATCAAGGATTTTGATGCATGGAAGGATGAATTTGGTCATACAGTTTCTAAGGTCATGGATTTTTTTAAAAAGGATGAAGACATCAATATTCTCAACTTCAACATCATTCTGGATAGAGTAATTGCTTTGGATGCTGGATGTACAAAGTTTGTAATTGATGTCAAAGCATTGCTGGACAAAAGGTGGAAGGATCACCAGGCCAACTTTCTCCAAATTCAAGATTATAAGTGGCCTAGTGATTTTACTATGTTTTTATGGTAGGAGAAGTATCTTCAAGCTAATGAATAGACATGCTATACGTGTAGAGGAGCAATGAGCATCATGGCCTCGTGACTACACAGTATACCAATGGGAGCAAGAGTATTTGGCTCCTCCAAAAGAATAGGGCCTTGAAGATGTTGCAGTGGAAGAACTGAGCCTTCAAACATTCTATCATGGAGAGGGGGACTTTGCCAGATTAGGATGATCATGGGTCTCCTATGTTGATTAACGGACTACAAGTGTATTGCAAGTGTTGTAGGTTTCCAATCAATATTGTCTACTTTCTCTATTTTCTCTTAATTTTGTTTTAAGAAAAATTAATGTTTAGTTTATACGAAGAGGCATGAATTATGAAAAGATGCCATATTTTGTAACAGTCTTGTTATGTTGGAAAGTTTCCCCTTGGGGGTTTTTCTGTCTTAAGGTTTAGCTCCTGGGTCTTGTTTATGCATTTAGAGCATCTTTCATGTTAATCTGACTTCTTGATGAGAAAACCCTGAAGTTTCATGGCAATTTAGACTCAGAGGTTGCACCTAACAATAATCCTGCCTGAAATAGGGGGGAGGACTTGGGTGCCTGCGCCCTAGTCCTACTCTATTTTAGGTCATGACCAATTTCAAAGTGTCAGTTTGTGACCGTTACTTACGTCCTATGCCGACACAATAAGTTTCAATTATGAAATTCTTAGCGGAAATGTTTGTAGTTGCATATATAAGCATGTTTAGGCATTCATTTGTAAACTAGATGGAAACTAGATGGATATTGTGAACTTGTGGCTTATGTGAAAGTGATTCAAGGCATTCATTATGTGTTACAGAGTAGAATTTGTGTTGTTTTTGTGTTTGTATTTACAGATTTGGCATCCATCTCCTCATGGCATGAAGAGCATCTTTCTTCCATGAGATCTTCACTACAAGGTGATATCAATTGTGTTTTCTATCATTTATCATTTGGATTTTGCCTCTATCCCGCAGGGATACGCACTCTTTATCTAACAATGGTGTTCGGAAGACTTGAATGTCTCTCCGAGGCTTGACTAAGGTAAGCCTCTAAACACCACAACCCCCAACCCATTTTTCTGTGATTACAGGTTACAGGTTGCAGAAGCAAAAAAATTGGAGTTGTAGGAGAGCAGTGCAAACTATCAGAATTGCAAATCAAAAAAGAAAATAGGGACTTGGACTTGGGCACCTGCTCATTTGTCCTCCAGATCCCACAACTGAAGAATCTCTAGAACAACAGGAACAGGTTGCAGACAAGGTTCCTAGATCTCGACAAAAAGTATGGCACTGGACTAGGGTGCTAGCTCATTAGTCCCTGACTGTTCCACTTCTTGAACTTTGAAAATTGGTACACATTCTATTGTCATTTGATATCTCTGTATGTGAGCATTTTCCATGATTTGTCTGTTTGCTTCCGAATTTGTATAATTAAGGTTTTGAGCATAATCAGGGTTAATTGAACAACTAAATCACACAATTCCAATTTTCCCTACATTCCAAGTGACTGAAAGCCTGATATTAGACTTCCTACTTGGCTGAAGTCCTTGAATGTTTGAGGTGAAAGGAGGATTCATACAAATTAACCCTAAACATTAACAAATCCTCTTCATCAAATTTCACCTTAAATAGGTCTAAAGCTTGTTGCTTCTCTTATAAAAGAGAAACCACGACTAAATTTTGATATCATCATCATATGCATTTATAGAAACATATATGAGGAGACTTCTTTTATATTGTAATATCTATTTGAAGCAATCAATAGAGAAGAAGATTTAATCTAGTACTCGAATTCTAGTTAAGATATCTAAGAGATCATTTCTTTGTTTGTAATGAGGAGGCTTAGTTCACCTAATGTTAAGATATCTATATGTATTATTAAATCATAGATGTTCATCATTGTTTCCTTCACACAAGCATATTCAATGCATGTGGAGGCTAGAATCTGTATTACAAACTAAAGCTATCATCTAGGACATACAAGAAAAGTCTAGCATTTAGAAAACATATAGGACATAAAAGAAATTATATTCTAACTAAACAAAATTAATTTCAACCAAAGTAACAAAACTAAGAAGAATGATTGAACCTAACTTTAAATGCACTTCAAATCAGCAGTGAACATCTCAAGTTTTGTATATAATGTACCAGCAGAATAATGATGATTACATTTAGAAATGTATCAGTAAAACAATAATGAATAAGCATACCTATACTCAGATATTTATTACATTCAATAATAAATTATGCCATACATATGACCAAAGTTTAAGTGACAATCTAACCTCTTAAGGTGACAAAACACCATCATAATCATCTACATTGCCAGCAAGATCAGAATCCTGATCACTCATGTCTGCATCTGCTTGATTTTCTTCCTCATCCTCATTTGTGACATGTTGCTCATTCGCTCTCCAAATCTCTTCATTGGTAATCAAAATCTCTTCTTCAAACACTCCATCGTCTTCATCCACTTCTTTGAATGTTTCTTGTAAATTAACATATTTCCCATCAAGCATTATATTGACAACTTCCATGAATTTTCATTTGGAATGAGACTTTGTTTGAATGACATATGACTATCCTGGGCTTCTTACATCATCAATTAGAAATTATTGGTTAATTTGAAGAGGGGAAATATATAGCTCATCCATCTCTGATAAAAATTACCTTGTATTTGTGTGTACAAATCCATACTCATCAAATTGTACTACGGATGGTCGGATCCACTTACATTTTAATAATATAGGACTATTTTCACCAAAATCCACTTGAATAATTTCCTGGATGAATCCAACATAAAATTTCTTCTCAGTTTCATGAAGAAATTCAGCACTAATAACACAATCACAATTTGTCTATCCTTTGTCTTTTTCTTCCACTCTTAAATGACTACCATAGGCCCACATTCCACTAAAACACATAGCCCATACATGTGGAGATTGTGAAAGCTCACTTTCCTCCATTGTTACATCTTGATCTTCTTCTTTTGCATGATTGATTGCATTAGCAATCCATTCTTCAAATTTTGTAAAAGAATCACGTCCAATCAAATCATGACATCTACGCTTTTGAGGTCGATGTTGCATCCAAGTTTGATTCTCTTCTTCATATTTTCTAGATAGAATATTAGCGTATAAATAGTAAGATTATTAATATAAATGTGTAAATGCAATTGAGTAAATAAATTATTGTGTAACATCCATTGCCTTCTAATACTTCACCTACAACTCTTTCATCTTCATCATCATCCCATACACATTGATTGAAATTTTTAAAATCCTTCATATATTATGTGCAAAATCCCATGGTCTCTTGCATTGAATATCCCTCAGACATGCTGCCTTCGGGTTTTGCCCTAGTACGAACAATTTTTTTGAAAACCTTCATATATCGTTCTATAGGATACATCCATCTTGTTCTTATTGGGCCACAATGCTCTAGTTCATATTCTAGATGTATCAAAAGATGCATAGAAATGTTAAATATTGTTGGTGGAAATTCCCTTTCCAATAGACAAAGGACTTCAACAACCTCCTCCCTCAAACTATCAAAGTTCGAAGGATCTAATACATGTAAACTCATTCTCTTTAATATTAGGCCCAACCTTATAACTGTCAATCTTGGCCCCTTTGCCAAAATTGATATATTTACCACAATAGGTAAAATATTCTTGATTATGACATGATAGTCATGGTTCTTGAGGCCTCTTAAGCCATTAATGTCAGTTTGGCTTCTAATACTACAACTTACATATCCAGTGGGAAAGCGAGTCTAAGACAACAACTGTAAGAATTGTACACATTGTTCCTTTGTCCAGACATAAGGAGCACTAGGTTTTCTATATTTTTCATTAGCACATTTTTCAACCCAAAGATTTTGATGAATCTTTAGTTGTCGAAAGTCATCACGTGATGAAACAGTATCAAAAGCACCAAAAAGAGTTTCTATAATAGCATAGGCTATATTTTTCACAGTATGCATAAAGTCAATAGTATGCCTAATGGCCATATCCTTAAAGTATGGCAACTTATAGAATATGCACAACTGTTTTACACTGCTTTCACTACATGGATCATATCTACTACTAGTAATCCCATCATTTTCAATAAATGACATTCTTTCTTGTCCATTCTCAACAATGTAATCACTTGTTATTAGCAATGGTGCTTCACGATTCTCTTCTTGACCATTGAAATGTGTTTTTTATCGATGATATGGATGATCCATTTTAAGGTAAGCATGATGTCCACAATAAATACACTTACGCAAACTTCTTGAGTGCCTCACAAAATCCTTAAATTTGCAAGCAGGACATCCATGGTATCCATGAACACTGAGACCAGACAATGTGCCATATGCAGGAAGATTAGGAATCATAACCAATAAGGAAGCTCTTAAAGTGAATTTGATTGAATGACCATCCCTTAAAGATTGAATTGCTTCAATTCCTTTCCACAATTCCATTAGCTCATCATATAGTGGCTCTAGATAAGCATCGATTGTATTTGAAGTCACACTTTTGTTTCGTGGTATAATCAATGATAGCATTAAGAAAAATGGTTTAGTAGCTAACCGTGGAGGCAAGTTATACTTTATTAAAAACACTGGCCAAGTTGACCATTTAGTACTTTGATCTGAGAATGGGTTCACCCCATCTAGAGCCAAACCCAACCTTATATTATGAGGATCTTGAGAAAAATTAGGCCATCTGTTATCAAATTCCATCCACGTCTTACAATCAGGCACATGTCCTTGTTTTCCATTGGTGTTCTTATTTTGGGCATGCCATTGCATAAGTTTAGGAATGTCTCTGCACCTATACATTTAGAGTAATCATGGGATTATTGGAAAGTGGTGAAGAACCTTTCTAGGAACCACAGTTGATTTCAACCCTTGTCTATACCTCGCTTCATGACATTTTAGACATTCACTCTCACTTGCAAGATTATTGTGAAATAATACACAACCATTGACACATGTGTGGATGTTTTCATACCCTAATCCTAGCTTAGTGATTTTCTTTTTACATTGACTTCATTTTGTTGGCAATGTGGAGTCAGGTAGTAACAACAAACTTAATAATGCCAATAATTGATCTACACTATCATTTGTCCAACCACGCACCACTTGCAAGTTAAGAATTTGAAGGATTGTTGTCAAATGACTTAACTTGCAATTAACATACACAGGCTTTAAAGCATCCTCCATTGACTTGGTCCAATCACCATCTAGACCCTCATTCAACATTCTATCAACTTTAAACCTTTCATCTAACATTGATGCCTCTTCATCTATGTTTGGTGTCACTTCATCTATGTTTGTTGCCTCTTCATCTCTCACACTCTGCAATTCTATCATATCTTCATAATAATTGTAATCCCAATGACTTATACCACTATGCCCATATCTTATCATATGTCAAAGAATCAAGTTTCTTTTTCTCACCTTTCCACCACGACAGTCTTTACATGGACATGGATATTTGTCCATGTCCCTTTCATTGGCTACTCTCTCATCAAATGCATGGTATTGATCTATAGTCAACCTTTGACATTGATCCATCTATAATGTTCTACACATAGCAACAAAAATCTATCTTTCAAATGCATTTGGTTTGGTAGAATTTCATCAAGTTTTGTGCGAGATATTGCATTTTTGGTGAGTGCAGGTCTAAACCCTACCTAGGGTTTTCAGGGAGCAAAATTTGATCATGGGCAGAGTTTCCACCATCCAAAAATCCTAAAAATTGGTCAAAATCTCTGTCCCACACCTATCCACATCCCTACAAGAGGACAACTCATGACTGACACATGTGAAGAAGATATGCTTGACTGTGTGTGCAGGTTTGTTGTGAGACAGTCCTAAGACCCTAGGTTCTTTATTGCTTTGAATAATCTATGCACTGTATATCAATGGAGGGGTGAAGAATCATAGTGGCATGTTGTTAGGGCCTATACAAGCCTAGGAATTCATATGACAAGTGTTCTTACCTTCGTTTGGAGTCATTACCTTGAATTCACCTAGTGGCAGCAAGACCTAAATTGCATAAATCATTGTGTTAATCACTTGGTTAGGTCATGTACATTTGGAAACCCCTAGAAGATGTTGTAATAGGTCTGAATAAACCAAGTTGCCCATATTCCATGTTGTCTTCAATGATTGAGTGTCACTAGGGTGTTGTTTCCATGTTTTAGGCTTAGGAGCAAATTGTCAAGAATGAACAAGGGTGCAAATTTGCATCAAGTGTATTGAAACTTTGTTTGGGATGTGTCAAGGTTATTGTGTGAGTCCTTCCTTTGCATCATGTTCTGCCTCTACATAAATCTCTGTGGTTAGTTTTGTGCATTTTTTACTTGTAGGATTCTCACAATTAGTGAAAAAGGTAGTGTTCATGAAGGAATAGAAAAGATGCGTAGAGCCTTTGAATTATACCTGTACTATGCAATGGCATTGAATCATTTAGAAAACCATTTTTTCTTCACAAGGCAGCATTTTCTTGTGGAACAGTTGATTGAGATAGCTCTTGTTTCAACTAACCACCCTCTCATCATTCATATTATAATCTTGCATGATCTTATCATAGTAAAGGTGATTATGACACCACTGGCTGCTACTACATGGCATCAGTCAAGGAAAGCTAGAGGCCACAGGATTTTGTAGATAGGTTCAATTGGAGCTGGGAGATCTTAAGAGTTCTCTCTCAAATTTTGAAAAGGTTCTGGAGGTCCACCTTGAGAACTGTGAGAGCTTAAAAGATGTAGGCCATATATATGCTCAGCAAGGGTAGGTAGAGAAGGCTTTGGAAATTTTAAGAAAGGAAACTCACATAGATCCACGTGATGCCCATGCATTTATCAAGATGGGTGAGTTATTAATATCATCAGACCCCAGTGCAGCCTTAGATTCTCTTAAGACAACAAGGTCTCTTCTGAAGAAGAGCAAAGAAGAAGTACCCATTCAATTGTTAAACAACATTGGGGTTCTTCATTTTGAACGTGATGAACTAGAGTTGGCTCAACAAACTTTTATGGAGGCATTAGGAAATGGCACTTGGGTTGAATTCATAAATAAAAATCCCAGTGCCAATTCTGCAATTTTTCTTGTACTCTTTAAGGATATGGAATTCTTCCATCGACTAGAAGAAGGTGGTGTTTCACTTGAGCTACCATGGGATAAAGTCACAACACTATTTAATCTTGCTAGGTTGTTTCAACAAGTACATGATACTGAAAAAGAAAATCTTTTATATAGGCTAATATTGTTCAAGTTTCCTGATTATGTGGATGCATATCTACGTCTTGCAGCCATGGCTCAGGCTTATAATGAGATCCAACTAAGCCTATAATTGATTGGTGATGCACTTAAGGTGGATAAAAACTCATCAAATGCATTATCTATGCTTGGTAAAATGGAACTAAAAAATATGACTGGATTAAAGAAAAAGAAACAATTAAAGATGCACAAAGTGAATCAGATGAAAAAAAATCTTATCTTGACATTTCACTTGGAAATTGGAATTATTTTGCAGCTTTTCACAATGAGAGGAGGAATCCAAAGGTGGAGGCACAACATCTTGAGAAGGCTAGAGAACTATATTGTAAAGTGTTGGCACAAAGACCAGGAAATGTTTATGTTGCAAATGGGCCAGCCATTATGCTAGTTGAAAGGGATCAATTTGATATTGCAAAGGAATTTTTTACATAGGTACAAGAAGCTGCAGTAGGAAACATCTTTGTTCAGATGTCTGATGTGTGGGTAAATCTAGCACATGTTTACTTTGAACAAGGACAGTTTGTGCTTGTAGTGAAAATGTATCAAAATTGTTTGAGGAAATTCTATTTTGGCTGACACCTGAATTTTATTATATTTAGCTAGAACACATTATGAAGCAGAACAGTGACAAGATTATAAAAGAACATTATTAAGAGTAGTAGATTGTAACTAATGTAAGTTACCAATCACAAAGCTATAGATTTTGTGTTTATAAATGTAATGAGGCTTTCGAATTACCTATGAATTTGCTGTAGAGGGTGTCCCCAAATCTGACTTTGCTATAGAGGGCCTTGTCAACTTCAAATTCATTGTAACAAACTCTGAATTCCTTGGCCGCCTTTTTAGAAGTCTCCAGGTCCTCTCCTCTTTATTACCCATGCAAGTAGCTACTATAACTCAAAATGCCTCGATGCGAAGTAGCTTTGGGAAAGTGCTTTCATCTCTACATTCCTGACCTTTTGTTTTTTGGCGAGTCCACCACAAGAAGCTATGAAGGGTTAGAGATATTCCAAGCGTGAAGAGCATGTTAGAGTGCCTGCAAGTGAAGAGTGTGATGGTGATGGTGATATTCAGTAAGGAGTTGGAGATTTGAGTGTAAAAAAAAGGAAGATACAGAACAGGGTATGATGGCGATGCAGATAGCAAAAAATGTTGGAATGAACGTGAATAGTGAATTGCGACAATACATCCTACCAATAATTTCCTGAAAAGTTCTTTTTAAAATTTTGACTAATTTGTATTTGGGTGACTAACTATTTAGTCATTTTATTTTTGTGACTAAATAATTTTTCAGTCAACAACCTAATTAGTCATTTATTTACTCATTTTTTGCTAAGTTGCAAAAAATTAGTAGAATTTAGTCATTTTTAGTTGTTGTGATAAAAGTTTTAGTCACTTAGTCATTTATTTGCCAAAATTCTACTAGTGGTTTGTGATTGTAGATTTAGCTTCATCTTCTCATGTATTGAAGAATTTTCATCCACATGCGAGCTACACCTCTGAGGTGATATCTATTTGTGTTTTCAATCATTTATCAATTTGTTTTTGCCTCTATCCTAGATGGATACACAATCTTTTATCTGACAACGGTGTTTGGAAGACTTGAATGTCCTTCCGAGGCTTGACTGAGGCAAGCTCCTAAACACCACAATTGCCAACCGTACTCCTTGTGATTGCAGGTGACAGGTGTTGTATCTAAAGGAGTGGAGTTGTAGGGAATAGTGACAAAGTGTGTAGATTCTAGATCTCTGAAGAAAAACATTGCTTGGGTTGGGCACCTTACACCAAAGCCCTCTGGATCTCTAACATAGAAATCTCCAGGACAACGGAAACAAGTTGTAGACATCTTCTGGGATTATCAAAAGAAAATTGTAGCTTGGGCTTGGGTGACTTCTCTTTAGTCCCCAAATTTTCCGCATCTAGAATCTCAAAACCTAGTATGTATCTACTCTAAATTTTACATCCATGTCTATGAGCATTTGGCGTGATTTGTCTGTTTGCTTACAATTTTGCATAATTAGGGTTTTTAGCATAATCAGGCTTAATTAAACATATTAATCAGAAAATTCTAAGTTTCCACATCGTTACAAGTGCCATCAACCTGTAGGTGAATCCTCTTGTAAAAGTTGTGATTCAACTTGGTTGAATGTCCTTGAATGTTTGTAGTGAAAGGAGGATCTAGCTATCTACCCTCTTCCCTCTTTTCCTATAAAACATTTTGGTGAACCCATGTTTTTATTGAAATTTGCACCCTGCTGAGTGTTGTACTTCAGATTTACATTCATTCATTTCATTATCATCTTATTACATTTGAAAATTTACAAAAAAATGAAAAATTTGAAAACTTTGAAAAAATTGGCATCTTAGGCTTGCAATTTGACATAGTTTGCATTAATTTCATGTAACTTCATTTAATTTCTGATATTTTCATCAGATCTAATATAAATTATAGAAGTACATCATTAGACATTCTTTTGCATTACATTTTCATGCTTAAATTGTTCAAAATTTCTTAAAATTGGGCATTTTTCCATAAAACCTAGTCTTTGCATTAGCTAGGGTTTGTAGTTAAAATCTTGTTTCAGATTTTACTACTCTTTTAAACACTCTTTCAAATCTGATTTTGGACTGTAGTGTTTCATCATAATGCACTTTTGCATTTAGATTTCACAATTAGAGTTTAAAATCCTTGTATTTTTGCTAGACTTTTACTTCTCTTGCATCTAGATTTACAACATAGGTGTGTTGTGGAGGATATTGCTGCATTATTGGACTGATAATAAGCATTTAATTTTCTTCCCATCTTTAAATTCCTCACAATACTTCTTCTTTTAATGATTTCCATTGAAATATTATGGAAAAAGTGAACATTTTAGGTGTATTTCAATAAGCATATCTTGTTCCTTGGGATTGTTTTGCTATTTTGTGCATATGCTTTTGCATGAGTCATATAACTTGTTGCCCTATTAGAAAAATCTCTCTAAGAAGAAGTATCAGATTAATGGGTTCTAGTGCTCTTGATAATACCGGTGTACCAACAATGGGAAGTCCATTGAATAACTACTTTACAAAAGGTGAAACACAAACCTTACAAGATATCATACCACCTACAATGGAAAAGCAAACATTTCATGATTTTGATGATACCATTGAGGTGTTGACTCATGTACTTGATGAACAAATAAACAAACTTGATAAGGAACTAGCTAATTTTCAAACATTTGTAGAGAAAGAAAGGATAGCTGAAGAAGTTGTTCCTTTTATTCATGGTATAAGAGAATTGATAAAAGAAGGATAAGATGGTATTAATATAGTACGTGGAATGCTTCATATAGTGCATGACAATGTTATGTCGGTGACTAAATGTGCAAATACCACATCATCGAATCATACACAGGTATTGGCACCTATACCGACTACCAGAATGACCACTTTTACATCATCCATCCTTAAAACTAATGCACAAGCCTATAGTAATGCTACCACTAGTATTGGAGTATCTAATGGAACACAAAATTATAAGGCTGTGGGATTCAACTATCAAAACCTAGCACCTAGGGTGACTTCTTATCACTCTCAACCACCCCTCCAATACACTTATTCTCAACCACCTTCCACCTATCATTATGTCCAACCACCACTCACTTATTCCCAACCTCCCCTTGTCACTACTCATAATCAATCACCTCAACATTTTGGTTCTATTTTCTCACAACAAACTGCATCCCCTAATGATGCCCTATTGAATCAACTTTTACAAGGCATGAATGCCATTCAACAAAAGGTGACAAGCTTAAAAAATTCTTCCCAACCTAACATACCAACTTACCATGCCTGAAGCCCTTTATCTGTTGCAATCTTACGAGCTCAAATCTTGGATAAGTTTGAAACTCCCTGTTTTGAAAAGTATAGTGGTAAAGGTGATCCTAATACTCATGTGGCAGCATTCACAACTATGTGTAATGATTTCTTCTTTGAAGAGGATTTGTTAGCAAAAATCTTTCCATGATCTCTTAAAGATACAACTTTAGAATGGTTTTGCTCTTTACCCATGAATTCAATACATTCGTTTACACAACTTGTTGATCAATTCTTACAACATTTTCAAGCAAACATTAGACCTCAAGTCTCATTGATTGATTTAGTTCATTGCAAGCAAGGTCCGAAAGAGAAGTTAACTGAGTTTATTAGTCATTATCAAGCTCTCTATGCACAAATTAAACATCAAATGAATGATGAAGATGTTTAGAAGGTGTTTATTACAAATCTACAACCTAACATTTGCGATAAGATCCTCTTGATGAATTACAACTCTTTTCAACATATATGCACTGCCCTTCGTGATTACCAGCTTTCATCTAGTCTATATGAGAACCAACACTCATTGGCTCAAGTTGGTCAATCCATAGGTGGACCTTCACAAAACAACTTCAAGAGGAACAACAAAAATTTTATCAAGATAAATGGACCGAATTCAAACAATTACTCATCTCAAGTGTCTTCTATTACTAATCAAAAGAGAGCACCGTTTCTGTATCAACAATAATAAAGACAATTCACTCCAATATCTGACTCCTTACATTCTATCATGAAGCAAGCAGTAACTAATAATCTCTTAAATCTTCCTCCTATTAAGCCATTGGATAGTAATAGGATGCAAGGAACTCACTTTGATGCTAATGCCTTTTGTCACTACCATCGGCAACAAGGACATGATACTAAATGATGTATGCGTCTTAAACATGAAATACAAGACCTCATTGATTCAAATGTGATATAGGTAGTTGGGGTAAATGATAATGGAAATAAATTGGTTGTCCCTCCGAATTAGAATTTACAGATCTTTACTAATCCCTTCCCTAATCATGCAAATAACAACATGATGGATCAAAATACACATGAACCAGAATAGGATTATCTGAACTATGATGAGATAATTGAGAGATAGAGGTGGACAAAGAAAATATTGAAGTATTGCCTCATCCAAAAAGAAATGGTATTTATGTTGAGGTTCCTCTGCCGTTATCCCTTCAAGGATCAAGAGACAACCAAAATGCATTAGAAAGACAAATTGAACTACCAAAACAAGAGATTGTAATACAGAAAAAATTCGCTACGATAGAAGATAGTCCATCTCATTATGACAGATGAATTCAACAAAATAAGAAATCAAAGGATCAGAAAAGAATAAGGTGGTTATCATCAGTAGGAAATAACAGTACTTCCCCCCTCATAAGAAACAAAAGATTTCAAATATACAGGGATTTGAGAAACAAGCACCGCATGGACATTCTAAAAACAAAGAACAATCTAATATGAACCACTTGAACTTCACACAAAACTTGATGGAGTATCTTTCTAAGATGCTCGTAAGTTCCAAATTCTAGTGTGATTGTGCCTTCAGGAAAGTATTTCTAACCCTTTACCTCTGTGTTGTAATTCCCCCGTGATGTGCTATGTGTTGTTTAGGCCTCCTTGGATGACCCCTAATACTCTTGTAAGGTCAAGGATACTGGGAGACTGCCTCTATTGTGACCCTTCTTCTATTTGTATCATAATTCTTCTATCTTGCTTCTCTATTTTCATTGTTGTGTGTCATGCCTTAGGGGCATAACATTGCGGTTGGTGACCTAGGGGCACCCTCCTACATGATGACCCTATGGCACTTGCTCTCCTCTCTTGATTTATTGTTTACCTTCTTCTAGTGGTTCTATCTAGCTGGTGAATGATGAAAAACAAACATATACTGATACGGATCGCATGTCCCTTCAACGAGTAAGCAAAAATGGACCTAGTCCATGTACATGACGATGGGGTTGATATATAATATCTGACACTTGGCTAGTAGAATCACTCCATGTTATATTTTGATGATGTCTCATATTTGCTAACAAACCATAACAATATAGTTGCTCTATGCACTTTGATTATCTTGAGTATCGCCTTGATTACACTCGGTTCTAAGATCTTTGTAGTATAGCCCCACGATTATACTTGTTTTCCAAATCTGTAGTATAACCTTCGCTCTTGATGTGATTACTTTCATGCATTGCTCTTATCATGAGATGTGATTATTATCTTAGAGAAAGATTTCTAACCTCTCTTCTTGTAGGAAATTGTGTGTTTGTGGGAACTTTTGGCGATCATAAAGTACATGTCACCTTTGAGGGCATGGGCTTTGTGAGAACTCTTGTTCCCTTGTGTGTTTTCTCTCTACCTTAATGTGCTTGATATCAGTACTCGACATCAACCACCTTAAGGTGGGGGCATATAAGGTAAGCTATCTGAAGATTTTGGTACTAACAAAGCATGTTTGTAAGCCCTCTACAGAGGCGGGATGTTGTATCTCTGCACTAGTGCACATCTTTATTTTATATTGCAATCAAAAAGCCCTTTGCAGAGGTGGGATATCATGCATATCCTTTTATTTAAAGATCTCTGCGGAGGTGGGGATGGTGTATCTTTTGAGCTAAGTGCATATCCTTTTTATTACAAAAGTCCCTCGAGTAGGCAGGGTTGGTGTATCCTCCCTTAAGCATGTCTTTGGTGGTTGTTGTGGAATAAGCCCAACCTTCAAGTGTGCCTATAGCATGCCTGAGATGGTGGGGGCTTAGCAATAAGTCCCTTCCATCACCTTGTTTGTCGTGTTTTAGACATATAGTATGTCTTTGGCATGCTATACAGCACTTGTGTTTTCTATGTGTCTTCTGTGTGTTTGTTCCCAAGTATAGTCCAAAGAGCATGGTGAAATGCCCCTACTATGCTTTGGGATTTGTATGGTGTGCTTGTTCCTAAGTATGGTCGAAAGAGCATGGAGAAATGCCCCTCATATGCTTTGGGATTTGTATGGCGTGTTTGTTCTCATGTGTAGTCTAAAGTTGTGTGGCGATGAGTCCCTCCCTACACTCTGAGATTTGTATTGCGTGTCTTCTACCCCATATGTAGTCCAAAGAGCATGGCAAAATACCCCTCCTACATTTTGGGTTTGTGTGTTGCATTTTTACTTTCCATGTATCTGCATTCATTCATATATATATGAAAATGAAAAAGAAATAATCACTACATTAACTGTATTCATCATGTTTTGCATGTCTTCAATACTGTATTCATCATGTCTTGCGTGACTGTTACTATATTCTCCATGTTTTACGTGCCTATTACTATCTTCACTATGTTTGGCATGTTTGCAATGTGTTTTCTCTAATGTCTACATGAGACTGGGGGCTAAGAATAGTTCCTCAATCTTTGTGTATGCATTAGCCTCAATTGCTTGGCGTGTTTTGTTTTGACCATACTTTAATGGATGAATGGCTTGTAAGATCATACATACATTAAAGTGGGGGCTAAATGTTGTCATAAAATGTCCCCATAGGACTTTTACCTCCTAAGTTTAGCTCCTAGGTCCCTTGTTTTGCATCTTGCATGTTCATTTTAACTCCCAAAACAAAATGGCCTAAAACTCATGTCAAATGGGGCTTGGGGGTCATCTGTGAGCTTAACCCTACCCTAAAATAAGACCTAGGGGCTTGGGTGCTCCTGCCCTAGTCCTGCCCTATGTTAAGTAGGTCCTAAATTTGAATGTTGGTTATGTGACCGTTAGAAGGTTCTGTTACTGACATCTTAAGTTTCAATTACGAAATTAAAGCATGAATGCATAATAAGTATGTTTAGGGATTCATTTGCAAACTAGAAGATGATTATGAACATTTGGCGAACTTATGATTTTAGAGCATTCAAGATATTCATTGTTGCAGAGCAGAATATTATTGTTATGTTTGTGATTGCAGATTTAGCTTCATCTTCTCATGTATTGAAGGATTTTCATCTACATGTGAGCTACACCTCTGAGGTTATATCTATTTGTGTTTTCAATCATTTATCAATTTGTTTTTGCCTCTATCTCACAAGGATACACACTCTTTTATCTGACAACAATGTTTGGAAGACTTGAATGTCCTTCTAGGGCTTGAGCAAGGCAAGCTCCTAAACACCACAACCTCCAACCACACTCCTTGTGATTGCAAGTGATAGGTGTCGTATCTAATGGAGTGGAGTTGTAGGGAATAGTGATAAAGTGTGTAGATTCCAAATCTCTGAAGAAAAGCACTGCTTGGGCTTGAGTTCCTTACACCAAATCCCTCCGGATCTTTGACATAGAAATCTCTAGGACATTAGAAACAAGTTGTAGACATCTTCCGGGATTATCAATAGAAAACTACACCATGGGCTTGGGTGCCTGCTCTTTAGCCCCTAACTTTTCTGCATCCAGAATCTCAAAACCTAGTATGTATCTGCTCTAAATTTTACATCCTTGTCTACGAGCATTTGTCATGATTTTTCTGTTTGCTTATGATTTTGCATAATTAGGGTTTTTAGCATAATCAAGCTTAATTAAACATATTAATTAGAAAATTCCAAGTTTCCACATCATTACAAGTGACCATCAACCTGTAGGTGAATCCTCTTGCAAAATTTGTGATTCAACTCGGTTGAATGTCCTTGAATGTTTGTAGTGAAAGGAGGATCTAGCTATCTACCCTCTTCCCTCTTTTCCTATAAAACACATGGATTTAGGAGGAATGAAACATCATCTCATTCTTCTATTTATATATACAATCTTCTATTTGTTGTGTACTTTTGTCTTTCAACATTTTAAGGATGATGCAAAGCATTGGGAGATTTAGCTTCATTCCATGTTCACCCAAAATTTGTATTTTTATTTGATTTCATGTGACATCCTTTCTTTGTGTTCATAGTTATACATGATAGGGGATGATTCCATCATTGTCTCTCAATAATTTTCACTCGTTTATATTTATACTGACCCAAAGCATGTATATCCCTTTGTGTTTTGTATGATGTTTCTTAATTTCTATGTGGCACATCTTCACTTTGTTTATTGTCATTCCATGTTTACACAAGCTGTTATGTATCATGCTTGCAAAATAATCTTTTGTGCCTCTCCTTGGGGTCACGTCTTCTCGAGGGTGACTTCGTGAACATATTGTTAGACTTAGGGCACACAACTAAGAGGGGAGGTGAATGAGTTGTGCAAAACTTTCTCCAATTAAACACTTAAATCTTCTTAGTGATTAACAGTATATTAATCATGAACCATAATGCATTCAAATCAAAAGCAGAAACACATCAACACATAAGACACCAATATTTTGAAGTAGAAAACCTGGTTAAGGGAAAAACCACAGGGTGATTAACCCAAGATTATATTCTCTATTAGAAGAATAGAAAGAACAAAATGGCACATGCCAATTAGGGCTCACTACCCGAGCACACTATTCACAAGAGGCTCACTACCTACAAGAGACACACTGTCTACAAAGAAATAAATATCACATACATGAACTAGAGAATAGCATCTTCGCCATGCTTGAATCAGTCCCATTTAAGCCCAATACTTCTGCTCTGCCTTTCGCTCTCCTCCTTGCTACAACACTCTCATCACCACAAGGACACTTTCAAACTAACTTCATAATCCCTTATTTATACAAGGCATCAACTTAGGAATGATCATCTAAGTCGGCAAATATTCATAAGATCATCCGCAAGATGCATAACTCATCTAGTCAGCCTGTCTCAGGAAGAACACCATCATCCGGAGGTTACACTTCAATTGTGAGCTCCAACTTCAATGCAGTCCACCAACAGGAACTGGACACGATCCAAAGACCTCCACAAGCTTCCCTGAATCACGAAGAACATCCACACTTTTTCTGCTTACTAAAATCCTTCTCTCCTTCATCCAGAACCTCAAGAACATAGTCTGTCATTACTGTCACAAAGGAATAGATACTTGCGGACCTTCAAACCATGAACCAATTGAGTTGATACACCACAAAGACTTCCTCAGCACTCCCTTAAAGCTGTAAAATAGCAAACTTCATTTCCAGATCTCACCGGACCTTTCTTGTTACACTCTGTCACCTCTGAACACCTACCAGAACCGGTTTTACTTGAGCGGCCACAACTTCTTCATATCTTCATGCGGACCTCTAAAATCTCTACTGGATCACCTATAGACACATATCTACAAACCCTTTAATCTACATCCTTTGATCCTCATCCTATCTTGGACTTTTGCCTTACTGTCATCACTGTTCTTCACTGTTCCTGATTGAGACTAATTTTCTCACTATCCTCAGCTCACGACTCATCCAAACCTTATCATTAATGCAACAGGAATATGTTGACATCAATGACAACACTAGTTAGGCCCATACTTGCAACAATCTCCCCCTTTGTCATTGATGGCAACATAAGATGTGAAAAACTGTTTTAACCATCAAATCAATAACTTCTTCTTACTGTCACAGCTCCCCCTATTAGCAACAACCATTCACATGTCTTCTCTCCCTTTATTGCTCCCCCTTTGATCAGAAACCACTTTTTTTCACATGTCTTCTCTCCCCCTTTGACATCAATGGCAAAGGGCACATACTTGCAATTCCAACACTTTAGAATCATACCTGCTACTCCCCCTGAGTAGCAGCTCCCATCAATCCGGATCATAAGATATGATTGTGATATCCATTAGACTAATGCACCTTAATGCACCTTAGTTCATCACCGGAGGGGCAATAACCCCTAACTTCTCCCTGAGATACTCAAAAGAGTCCTTAGGTAGAGGTTTAGTAAAGATGTCTGCAATCTAATCCTTGGAGGGCACAAACTCCAATCTGACTTCATTCTTGTTCACTTGCTCTCTCAAAAAGTGAAACTTGATGGATATGTGTTTAGTCTTTGAATGCAACATTGGATTCTTATATATATTTATAGCACTTGAATTATCATAGAAGATTGTGATAGGTTCCTCATACTCCACTTTGATATCTCTTAGCATCTGCTTCATCCACAAAACTTGAGTGCAACTACCTACTGTTGCAATATATTCTGCTTTAGTTGTAGATAGAGATATTGCCTCTTGTTTCTTGCTTAGCCAAGAAACCAATCTCTTCCCCAAAAAGAATGCTCCACCACTGGTTCTCTTTCGGTCATCCACATCTCCTGCCCAATCAGCATCTATATATACATGAAGAGAAAAATCATGATCTCTAGGATACCACAGACCATACTCAACCATCCCTTTTAGATATCTAAAAATCCTCTTGATTGCCATGACATGGGATTCTCTAGGATCAGCTTGGAATCTAGCAACAAGACCAACATCTTGCATAATATCTGGTCTAGTTTGAGTGAAATACAACAATCCTCCAATCATTAATCTGTACTTTGTCTGGTCTTCCTTAGGAGAGTCATCATCTTTGCTCAACTTACATCTAGTAGCCATGGGAGTATTCATTGGCTTTGAATCTTCCATCCCAAATTTCTTCAACAATTCTTTCACATATTTGGTCTGAGAAATGAAGATTCCTTTCTTTGTTTGAGTGATTTACAGACCCAAGAAGAAATTCATTTCACCAAGCATAGACATCTCAAACTCACTTTTCATTTGATTTGCAAAAGTTTTACACATACTATCTCTTCCTCCAAAGATGATATCATCAACAAATACTTCAACAATCAAGATATTTTCATGCTTAATTTGGAAAAATAAGTTACTGTCAGTAGTACCTTTGTTGAAACTAATCTTCAAAAGATGCTTATCCAATCTTTCATACCAGGCTCTTGGGGCTTGCTTCAATCCATACAGTGCCTTCTTCAACTTGCAGACCATATCACCATGATCAGACAATTGAAATCCATCCGGTTGCTCTATATACACTTCTTCTTCCAAGTCACCATTTAGAAAGGCAGACTTGACATCCATCTGATATACCTTGAAATCCTTGAAGGCAACAAAGGCAAGAAATAGTCTGACTGCTTCAATTCTTGCCACGAGAGAAAAAGTTTCTTCAAAATCAATTCCTTCTATTTGAGAGTAGCCTTTGCAGACCAATCTGGCTTTATTTCTGATTACTTCACCAACTTCATTTATTTTGTTCCAGAAGACCCATTTGGTTCCAATCACATTCTTGTTTCTAGGTCTAGGAACAAGATCCCAAGTGTGATTTTTCTCTATTTGCACCAGCTCTTCCTCCATTGCTTTAGTCCAGTTTTCATCATTGCAAGCTTCATTCACTATCTTAGGTTCAATCTTTGAAATCAAACAATACTCTTCTAAATCTTGAGCAATTCTCCTTCTTGTTAGTACTCCTTTGCTTTTATCACCTATGATCTGATCTTCAGAGTGGTTCAGTCTTACATACCTGGGAACTTTAGGAATTTCTTACACTTCTGATTCTTGATTAGGCTCATTGAAACTCATTTCTTCTTCCTGGTCTACCGGATTAGCTTGAATCTGACTAACAGATGAGGCTTGGGCTCCTTGAGTCAGAACACCATTCTGATCATCTTCATCATAGTCATAAAACCTTGAAGGTTTCTCAATTCCCTCATCAACCTTCACATTTGTACTTTCTATCATCTTTCTTAGTCTTTTGTTATAACACCGGTATGCTTTGCTTTGAGTAGAGTAACCCAAGAATATTCCTTCATCACTTCTAGCATCAAACTTTCCTAGATCTTCATCTCTTTTAATGTAACATTTGTTACCAAAGACTCTGAAATACCTCACAGTAGGAGTGATGCCAAACCAAAGTTCATAAGGAGTCTTACCAGTATTGCTTTTGATTTGAACTCGATTGAGAGTATAGACTGCAGTGCTAACAGCTTCTCTCCAATAGATGTGAGGAACATTTGCTTCCATAATCATGGTCCTAGATGCTTCCTATATGGTCCTATTCTTTTTTTCCACTACTCCATTCTGCTGTGGAGTCCTAGGAGCAGACAACTATCTCTTTATTCCATGTTTCTCACAGAACTCTATGAACTCACCAGATGTGAATTCTCCACCTCTATCAGACCTCAGACATTTCAATTTCAATCCGGTTTCATTCTCTACCATAGCCCTGAATATTTTAAATTTCTCAAAAGCTTCTAATTTCTCTTTCAGAAAAGTTACCTACATCATCCGGGAATAGTTATCAATTAGTAACATGAAGTATCTATCACCTTGCATAATCCTAATTCTTGCCGGGCCACAAAGGTTAGTATGAACTAAGTCCAATAATCTAGTAGAAGACAGTTCCTTACTCTTGAATGTGATTTTGCTCAGCTTACCCAATTGACATTCTTTGCACAAGCTATTAGTAGGTTTCACCAATTTTGGAAGATCTCTTACAGCCCGAGTATTGCTTATCTTGATGATATTATCAAAATTCACATGACACATTCTCCTATGCCATAACCAACTCTGATCAACTTGAACAAATAAGCAACTTTTACCAGTGCCAACCAAGTGGAAGATATTACCTTTAGTTTGGGTACCGGATGCAATCTCTGTTCTGGACCTTTCAAAGATTTTGCATTTTCCATTCTTGAACTAGAGATCATAGCCTTTGTCCACCAACTGTCCAACACTGAGAAGATTGTACTTCAAGCCTTCAACATATAGAACATTACCGGTTTTGTTCCTTCCATCAAAAGAAATAGTTCCTCTTCCTCTGATTCTACCAGCAGAGTTATCACCAAACTTTACCACTCCTCCTTCATACCTTTCCAAATCTATGAACTTATTTTTGTCACCTGTCATATGGTGAGAGCAACCACTGTCAATGACCCAATCATCCTTTTCTTCAACTTGGGCAGCTAGAGCTCTTTCTACAACTTTATGATTGATAGATACAGAGGATATTGGTTCTTCTTCCTTGATGGAAATAAACACCCATTCACTTTCAGATTTGTTTCCTATCTCTGATTCATCACCTGTTACTCCTTCATTATCATCTTCTTCATGAACATAGTAACAATTCTTTTGGAACCTTGATCTGTTAGGATTTGGCCTTGAAAATGTTTCCAGACATCTTGAGGCAAAATGACCAATCTTATTGCAGTTAAAACACTTAAAAGACAATTTTCCTTCATACTTACCAGATCCTCTTGGTAGTCTCTTTGTAATGAGGGATTCAAGTTGAGCAGTTTCTACTTCTTCTTCTTCCAGGTCTTTTCTTGCTTTTTCATACCATGACAGTTTCCTTGATGAGTTCTCTCCCCAATCAAACCTTTGTTTACCTTTTATAGAGGCACTGGCTTTGAATGCAAATTCAGTGTTGGGGGGATCATCTCCAAACTCGATCATTTCAAATGCAGCCAATTTGCTAGCCAATTGATCTCTTGTGATAGTTGTATGGGCTCTAAATTCATTAATGGAAGCAACCTTGATTTTGTAAGAAGCAGAAAGGGATCTGAGAATTTTGCCAACAATCTCATTTTCATCCAGGACTCCACCAACATTTCTAATTCCACAAACAAGCTCATTTACTCTTGGCATAAAAGTAGCAATATTTTCATCATCTCTCATTTTTAGGTTTTCAAATTTCCCTTTCAGACTCTGTAATCTTGCACATTTAACATACTAGTCTTCTTCATGCAAAAGTTCCAATTTTTTCCAAATCTCAAAAGAAGTTGGTAGGTCAATAACATTTGAGAGCTATGAGTCAGATAATGCACTTAGAAGAGCTTCTATAGTCCGCAGATTTTTTTCAACATTTGTGATTTCATTTGGAGCTTTTGGACCACCCTGTGGAGGTACATACTGTGTTGTAACCATGGTCCAGTATGCCGTTCCCATGCATTGCAAGTGACACTTCATGCGACCTTTCCATAAAGAAAAATTGGTTCCATCAAACTTTGAACTATCCTTCTTGTAAGACGACATCCTGGATCTCCTCAAGCGGTTAAGCTCTTTTTAGAGGAACTTGGCTCTGATACCAATTGTTAGACTTAGGGCACACAACTAAGAGGGGGGGTGAATCAGTTGTACAAAAATTTCTCCAATTAAACACTTAAATCTTCTTAGTGATTAGCAGTATATTAATCATGAACCATAATGCATTCAAATCAAAAGCAGAAACACATCAACACATAAGACACCAAGATTTTGACGTAGAAAACCTGATTAAGGGAAAAACCATGGGGTGATTAACCCAAGATTATATTCTCTATTAGAAGAATGGAGAGAACAAAATGGCACATGCCAATTAGGGCTCACTGCCTGAGCACATTGCTCATAAGAGGCTCACTGCCTACAAGAGACACACTGTCTACAAAGAAATAAATATCACATTCATGAACTGGAGGATAGCATCTTCACCATGCTTGAATTAGTTCCATTTAAGCCCAATACTTCTACTCTGCCTTTCACTCTCCTCCTTCCTACCACACTCTCATCACCACAAGGACACTTTCAAACTAACTTCGCAATCCCTTATTTATACAAGGCATCAACTTAGGAATGATCATCTAAGTTAGCAAACATTCATAAGATCATCCGCAAGATGCATAACTCATCCAGTCGGCCTGTCTCAGGAAGAACACCATCATCCGAAAGTTACACTTCAATTGCGAGATCCAACTTCAATGCGGTCCACCAACACAAATTAGACACAATCCAAAGACCTCCATAAGCTTGCCTGAATCACCAAGGACATCCACACTTTTTCTGCTTACTGAAATCCTTCTCTCCTTCATCTAGAACCTCAAGAACATAGTCTGTCATTACTGTCACAAAGGAATAGATGCTTGCAGACCTTCAAACCACAAACCAATCAAGTTGATACACCACAAAGACTTTCTTAGCACTCCCTTAAAGCTGCAGAACAGGAAACTTCATTTCCAGATCTCACCGGACCTTTCTTGTTACACTTTGTCACCTTTGAACACCTACCGGAACTGGTTTTACTTGAGCAGTCACAACTTCTTCATATCTTCATGTGGACCTTTAAAATCTTTATTGGATCACCTAAAGACACATATCTACAAACCCTTTAATCTGCATCCTCTGATCCTCATCCTATCTTGGAATTTTGCCTTACTATTATCATTGTTCTTCACTGTTCCTGATTGAGATTAATTTTCTCACTATCCTCAGCTCACGGCTCATCCAAACCTTATCATTAATGCAATAGGAATATGTTGACATCAATGACAACACCAGTTAGGCCCATACTTGCAACACATATCTCCTCATATGTGTGTTAAATTGGCATTGATTTGTCATTGATGTCAAAGGACCACTCATGGTCATCAAGAGTTGAGTTGAGTTGGAATTGGAGACCATTACCAATTAGGAAGAGAGACTTCAAAGGTTGATGTGTAGAGAGTCAAATTGTTGATCATTCTCATGATGATATTGCTTCATGTAGTCTTGTTGTTCATATAGGATGTTCAGCTTGATGTTGCTTGCCATGTCTTCAATCAAAATCACACAATGTTCATGTTAACCTTACCTTGAATTAGAGTCACCATGTGATAAGGTTCTTGCTTCATGTTATGATCAATGGTCCTCATAAGGTGTTCTTGGTGTTGAATGTAGTAATGATAGGTATTAGGAGTTGTTTGTTCCTTCATGTCAATGATATCATGTTTGAAGTATATATGGTGATATAATATTCCTATTTTGATGACACAAAGTCACAAGAGTTTACAGTGATGACAGTGTTCAAAGATTTTTGTATCTTTTGAGTGTTGCTTAGTGCCTTCAATAATGCCTTATTGTTGATTATCATCTTTATTGTGTCAACTATATGATTATGGGTTTCTCATGGCTCTGCAACTAAGACAGAGGTCTCATTTATCAAAGATGATACATGGTTTAAAGATTAGGTTTGTTCAATGAATAGAACCCTAATAATCTTCTTTTTCTTAAAATGACTAAGTCATAAAAAACCTATCATAACCATATGATGGGGAGCACTTTTTCTTATGTTTCATGGTTGACTTATTATAGAAGGTGACATTTAACTTAAGTTATTAACTGAGGGTGTTAAGATCGTGCCTTAACCAACCCCTCGACCTAGCAATACCGATTCCTCCAAAGACATTGGGTGGAAAAAAGATATCAAAGTCTGACATTTAACTTGAATTAAGCACCAAGAATATGATCGACAGTGAATATTTGAAAGGTCAATGGATACATTGATCAATTTAATTTGACGGCCATTTGATGGCTTCTACAGTTTAAGGTAGTTATAACAGTTCATATGTAACTATTTCAGGTCAATGGGAAGAAGGGGATTTAAGCGAGATGATTCCAATGAACAAAGTTTGAAGACATACATCATTGAAGACCATGGAAGAGAATTCTTTGAATGAGTTTTGAATTTTTTTTATTTAGCAGAAGAGGGAAGTATACTAATGCAATAAGGATACCTTATATGCAGTGATTGCATTAAGGATCTAAAATAAAGATGTTGGCCTGAACATGATCATAGGAGATAGGAGTGTGAGAAGGTTGTTGAAGACAACTATACCATAGTTGTGCTTTGACAATGAACAATGAGGAAGAATAGAAGAACAATGAATAAGAAGGTTACCTGCTGTCACAATAGGTTTGTATTTCTAAAAATGTGTCATTGCACAAGATTAGTTTTTGCCAAAGCAAAGCTCTAAGAGGAAGGTTTAAAGAATAGAATACAAAGGTGTTGTGTAGTAATTCTATATCACTGTATTCATGTAATGTGTCTTCTCTTTTCACTGATAAATGTGTAAATGAGATGACTGAGACAGTTTTCTGATTATGCATTAAAAAAGGATAACAGTCAAGGATTGTACAGAGGTTGATGCAAAGTTTTCATGGTTCTTTGTTTAATGCCTGGTTGTTCATGGTGTTTATTGTTTTGCTAGTGCAGAGATAGAGCAATAAATTATATGGAAATAGAGTAACCCTCTGAGTTTTGTTAATTTATTCTAAAGTGATGTAAGGTCATGTCAGTGAGACATAGATTGACCTTTTGCCAGTGAGGTATGATTGGTTTTCCAATGAGGCATGATTGGTTTGCCAGTGAGGCATGATTGGTTTGCCAGTGAGGCAAATTATTTAGCCAATGAGGCACAAAAAGTAGCCAGTGAGGCTTTGTAATTGGGGGATTTTATTAAGCCAGTGAGGCAATTTTCCCGAGTGGTTTTTCATCCCTACAAGGGTTTTCCACTCATAAATCACTATGTTGTGGTATCTCATTATTTGTGGTCTATTTGGTTTTCATGTTCAAGTATTCAATCTTGTGTACCTTTCAGCATTTAAATTTCTATGTTGATCAAGCTTTTAATCTTGTCTATCTGATTGAGTTAGTTTTAGCATTTGAGCTTCCAAGTTGTTACATGTGCATAAGTTCAATGAGAAACAAATAAGTTGAATTAGTTCTAAAAATACTGATTCACCCCCCTCTCAGTGTTTTGGTACTCCAACAAGTGGTATCAGAGATAGACCCTTGCAAAAAGTTTAACCAACTTAAGGGTTCCTGGTAGCAGAGTACAATGGGCAAGAGGTATAGAAATAAAGTTTCTAAAAAGGAGAAAGATTTGCATCAAGAGAAAGAGAAGTCAATTATGAAAGTTGATGATGTTTCTAATGTTCTTGGCTCTAAAGAGTGTCATGCAAGAATGTCTGATGCAAAAAGAGATGAGTTACAGTTCATGGAGGTTGCAAATAAGCCATATGATGAAAATGATGAAGAGGAAGCACAAGTTTATCTTAAAAGATGAATTGAACATTGCCTTAGATGAATTGAAAAAAGAAAGAAGAGAAAAAGAAGAACCAAAATTGAAGTATGAATAATCTAATTGACTTGTTGACGAAACAAAAATGAAGTGTGTAGAATCTGATCAAATTATTGAGAAACTAAAGTTGCAAATGGAAGAGTCTAGAAAAGTGGAAGAAGCCACTTACAAGAAGTTGCAAACCAAAGTAGATTGCAAAAAGTTAGAGGCTGAAATGTTTTCCCTAAAAGAGCTATTAGAGAAGGTAAATCTATATTTGAAAAGAAGTCTACAAAATGAGCAGAGCACCGAGTTGTTTCAAAAAATGTTGCTAAGTCAAAAATCTCTGTCAAACAAATCTGGGATAGGATATGAAGGAGAAATGTGTAACAAAGATGCTACAGTGTCAAAGAAGCCAATGAAATTGACAAGCCTGTCAAAAGGAGCAGCATATGAAAAAGGAGAATCAAGTTTTACTTTCAAAATGTCTACAGATCAGCATACTTATGAAGATGGATACAGAAGAATTCATGCCCCCAAGCAAAGTTTAAGGTCATTAGCAAGGAAAATCAGGTACAATTATTCATTTTTCCATGGTTACTGTTACTCTTGTAATGATTATGGACATAAAGCAATTGATTGTAGGAGTCAAATTGCATTTCATAGAAATATGAATGTAGTTTGTCACAAATGTAGCAACCTTGGTCATATAGCACAATTTTGTAAAAGAAGTTTAGTGAGTCCACCTAATCATGATAAGAGAGCAAACATGTCAAACAAGAAAAACGAAGAGTCTGAAAAAGCTTGGAAAAGGAAAGAACCTAAGAAAGTTTGGAGGAGGAAACATAAAAAAAATAGAAAGAAGAACCTAATCTTGTGCATACTGCACAAGAGACTCTCATAACTGTTTAAAGGATAGCATAAACTAAGGGGGAGTTGGTCTTAGGTTATATTACTCAAACCCCATGGAGAAAATTAGGAAGATATGTCAGCATAATGAGCAAAGGATGTCAATGATATGTAGCAAAAATTATGTGATCAGATCAGTTTGGTTTGTATCAGGCACATATGTTAAATTGCAAGCATTACTAGTGTTACCTAAGTGAAGTTAGTGAAGCATACATACAACACAATGCATGGTGATAATTTGTTAGAGTTGGATAGTAATGAGATTATGAGATTAGTTAGCTATGCCACCTTGGTCACATCATTATCATCAGGTGTTAGCAAGGTACATATCACTCCAGTGCTTATATAGGAGGTCTTTCCAGTGCATAATTTATTGAGTCAGTATTAGATCAGTTTTGGATCTGTTGACAATGTCAAATAAGACAACAGTGTGTGTTCAGTCAAGACAAGTGTATTTAATCCATGTTATCTCTATTGCCACATCATGGGAGAGAATATGAACTGTTACAATAGTATAGAGGACAGTGGATGATTTGGTAAGTGGCAGGTAGGTTGATACATATTGACAAGATAATCAAGATTGATGAAAGCAACATATTGTCATTGCCCTAGAGATAGGTTACATCTTCATATCGTTAGAATTCATCACGACTGTCTAAGTTTAGAGGTTGGTCAAAGGTTATCAATAGTGAAGAATTGATGTGTAGTAGAAGTTCTTGTTAAAGCTTTCTTGGTACTACAATGTTGTTGGAGATTAAAGAAAAATTGTATCTTAAGTAATATTTATTATGGAGAGGATGCATCAAGGTTATTATGATTGTGAAGTTTTGTTAGATCATCACTGTCTATGTATCTCAATTAATGTTTGTAGAGTTGTTGAGCATAGTTGCATAAGTTGTCTTTGATGTCAGAGGACCACATTTTCAGTTCAAACAAGTGCTTTATTGGTCAAATCATGACAGTTCAGGACAATTTGTGACAGAGGACATGGTGCTAGTATGATGTTGCAATGGAATATGGATATAATGATAATGCAGTTATTAGTATGTTTGATAATGACAAGATTGGATGTGTTTCATGTCTTCATTTCAATGCATCCCATCCTTGATGCCTGTGCAGTTTGTAAAGGTGCAGTGTTGATTTGTTAGATTTGAATGCCTATAATACTCATCCTATTTGATTCAATCTATATGGAGTTTGCAGGTGTTTCTTCATTCATCTTCTAAAGTGAGAGTAGTGATATAAAACAATGTCCTAGTTGGCAAAGACTAGGCCTAAAAGTTATGAAAAACCATTGAAATAGTAAGTGGATATGTATGAATGACAAGAGGATCTCAAGGTTATGGGACAACATAATATGCAGAGGTCAAGCAGTGAGTTGAGACAGTCTTGCAGTGATAAAAGGATGTAGAAGTTAGTATTATGTAAGAGCTATGAATGCACAGATAGTTAAAACCTTCATGGATCTTTGCAAGGTTGGTACCCTTGTTCATAATATAGCATAAAGAAGGACCAAGGTCTTAGGCATGCAGAGATGTAGAGAGAAATTGAAGTTTTCAAACAAAGATATAAGGTAAGTTTGGAGTGTTTGAAGATGTTTAGGTTTTGGAGTTAAGAATACCACATGGACATGACATAAAACACAGTGTAAAGACTAGCACCAAGACCTAAGTGACCACCTAAGCAACAATTGCAAGAGGTCTACAGTACTATCAACAAGAAGCATTAAACATGTGTAAGGTTCTAAGATCAAAATCATCACAATGATGGAACAACACAAGCATACAAGGTCTAACCAAAACAGAACTGAAAAGACAGGGGCAGAGAGATGTTTGATGGTCCTAGAAGCAAGCAACAAGGTCAACAAAACAAGAAGACTCTTCATAAATATTAGTGAGGAGGACTTTACCAAGTGTCAAGCAAGGTCTCTGCTATTTAAGTCTGCACTGTTAAGGTCTACAATTATTTTCAAAAGAGAAAAGTGGTCAAGTGAAGATAAGATATAGATGGAACTTCAGGGTATAAATAATTCCAATCTTCTTAAAAAGAATACAAAGGTATTAATGGTAGTTCCTGGGTTGTGAGGCTCCCCTAACTCTCAGTTTAGCTGATCAGAGACAAAAGGTGTAGTGATTAGAGAGATGATAGTGCTTTCAGTTAATAGCAGCATTTTCATTGTTTTGAATCACAGAACAGGACATTATTTTTTTGCCATAGTTTTTATGATTGGTGCATTTTATGCAATTCATTTATGGTTTGGTGTAGTTATTTTCTAGTTGGTATTGCTTCACATTGGTACATTCATGGTAGTTGTTTGGAGGGTTTTGTATAGTAATAGTGCTTGGTCAAAGTATTTATGACAGAAAATACAGTGATTGTACCTATTGTACCTATTGTGCTTATTTTTTCTTTAACAATTTGGTGTTGGTGATACTCAGTACTCATCTTTCCTTTACATTTCATGGTCTTTGATAGATGGATAAGGTTGATGATTGGCATGAAGTGAAACAAGGGATTCAATGCTTTAATTTTGATAGTACTTGAGGGCCTTCCTTCATGACAGAGTTTGGCAAGTACAAAGGTGATGACATAGATTGGTATTCATCTCTGACAGTGTTGGTCTCTAACAATGTTGGTCTCTGATAGTGTTGGTCTCTAACAGTAGTGTTTGGTTTGTGTATGGCAGTTTAAATAGTGAGTGTGACCTTTGAAGATGACTATGTTTTTCTCCTCATGGTGTAGTACCCACATTGTTGCTCTCATGATCATATTTTTTTCTAACAAATGATAATGTAGGATCTTGATCTACAGTAGTGATGATAGGGGGAGTACATGCTCAACCCTTTTTTCTTGAATTAAAGTTTGTTTCATCAAATTCACATTGTAGTGAAAATCTTGAAATAAGCAAAGGACAAGTGTAGTGATATAGGTAATATTGTTGAGGGACAGTAAGTGGTATTGCAAAGTCATTGCAATAGTCTTCTTGGTCTTCTAAGTAGTGGATGTAGTGAAGATATCAAGTCTCAGCTTTGTAGGTGTAGGTTAGAGGACTATAGATAGTTTGGACAATATTAGACTGTATATAATTCATCAATATCTTTGGTCTGATGGACAATATTAGAGGGTTTAGGGATAGGGTTTAGGGTTGAGAGATTAGGGTTTAGGGTTGATGGATTAGGGTTTAAGGAATAGTGTTGAGGGTTGAGGGTTTAGGGATAGGGTTTAGGGTTGAGGGATTAGGGTTTAGGGTTAATGGATTAGGGTTTAAGGAATAGTGTTGAGGGTTGAGGGATTAGGGTTTAGGGTTTAGGGTTGACGGATTAGGGTTTAATGTTGAGAGTTGAGAGTTGAGGGTTGAGAGTTTAGGGATAGGGTTGATGGTCAAGGCATTAGGGTTAAAGTAGAGTGTCGAGGGTAGAGGGATTAGGGATAGGGTTTAGGGTTGAAGGTTTAATGATTGAGGGTTGAGGCTTTACGACTGAGGGTTAAGGGATTGGGGTTTAAGATATAGTGTTAAGCATCAAGGGTTTAGGGATAGGTTTTAGGGTTTAAGTTTTAAGGGTTAAGTGTTGAGGGATAGGGTTTAGGGTTTAGGGATTAGGGTTTAAGGTATAGTGTTGAGGGTTGAGGGTTTAGGAATAGGGATAGCATTTAGGGTTTAGGGATGAGTAATTAGGGTTGAGGGTTGAGGGATTAGGGTTTAAGGTATAGTTCAAGGGTTGAGGGATTAGGTTTTAGGGTTGATGGATTAGGGTTTAAGGTATAGTGTTGAGGGTTGAGGGTTTAGGGATAGGGTTTAGGGTTGAGGGATTAGGGTTTAGGGTTGACGGATTAGGGTTTAATGTTGAGAGTTGAGGGTTAAGGGTTGAGGGTTTAGGGATAGGGTTGATGATCAAGGGATTAGGGTTAGAGTGTCGAGGGTAGAGGGATTAGGGATAGGGTTTAGGGTTGAAGATTTAAGGATTGAGGATTGAGGCTTTAGGGATGAGGGTTTAAGGCTTAAGATATAGTGTCAAGTGTTGAGGGTGTAGGGATAGGTTTAAGTTTTAAGGGTTAATGGTTGAGGGATAGGGATTAGGGTTTAAGGTATAGTGTTGAGGGTTGAGGGTTTAGGGATAGGGTTGAGGGTTTAGGGATTAGGGTTTAGGGTTAACAGATTAGGTTTAATGTTGAGAGTTGAGGGTTAAGGATTTAGGGATAGGGTTGATGGTCAATGGATTAGGGTTAAAGTAGAGTGTCAAGGGTAGAGGGATTAGGGATAGGGTTTAGGGTTAAAGGTTTAAGGATTTAGGGTTGAGGCTTTAGGGATGAGGGTTAAGGGATTAGGGTTTAAGATATAGTGTCGAGTGTTGAGGGTGTAGGGATAGGTTTTAGGGTTCAAGTTTTAAGGGTTAAGGGTTGAGGGATAGGGATTAGGGTTTAGGGATAATGGATTAGGGTTTAAGATATAGTGTCGAGCGTTGAGGGTTTAGGAATAAGGATAGCATTTAGGGTGGAGGCATTAGGGATAGGGTTTAGGATTTAAGGTTTAAGTATTGAGGGTTGAGGATTTAGGGATAAGGTTTATGGTTTAGGGATAAGGGATTAGGGTTTAGGGTTTAGGGATTAGGGTACCATAAATTATAATTAGGGATTAGGGTTTATGGTTTAGGGATTAGGGATTAGGGTTTAGGGTTAAGGGATTAGGGTTTAGGGTTTGGGGATGTACAATTAAGGGGTACCATAAATAAATTGGAATTTAGGCAGGGTTGCAAAAAATTTGTGAATCATCATGGGCTGGAGATTAGAGATTTTTTTGTGTTCAAGTACATATCCAAGTCATATTTTAAAGTTACGATATTTCAAAGAACAGGGTGTGTGAAAAACATCAATGCTTTCTAGATTATGAATACCAACATTGATACAGATAAAAGATGCCCTTCTTCTAATAGAGTATACAGTTCAAGTCAACCAATGGGCAGCAAGTTGTTGAATGAATTGGTTTAATGGGCATGCCTCCTTCAAAGTTATGCTTGGAGACTTTACACAAAAACTGGTAACTCTATATATTATTTTTCATTCTTTTATTTCTTGTACACTGTTATGAACTTGTAAAATCTAATTGTGTAATGTGTTTATGGCCGCACATTCCTCCTGCATTTGTTTCATAGTTTATAGACAACACAGATGAACATATCGTGTTGCAAAGCCCAAGTGGACATGAGTGGGATGTGCAATTAAGGGATACCATAAATAAACTAGAATTTAGGTAGGGTTGGGAAAATTTTGTGAATCATCATGGGCTGGAGATTGGAGATTTTGCTATGTTCAAGTACATATCCAAGTCATATTTTAAGGTTAAGATATTTCAAAGAATAGGGTTTGTGAAAAACATCAATGCTCTTCAGCTTATGAATACCAACATTGATACAGATAAAAGATGCCCTTCTTCTAACAAAGTATGCAGTTCAAATCAACCAATGGGAAATAAGTTGTTGAATGAATTGGTTTAATGGGCATGCCTCCTTCTTCAAAGTTATGCTTGGAGACTTTACACAAAAATTGGTAACTCTATACATTATTTTTCATTCTTTTATTTCATGTACACTATTAAGAACTTGTAAAATCTAATTGTGTAATGTGTTTATGGTAGTGCAGTCCTCCTGCATTTGTTTCATAGTTTATAGACAACACAGATGAACATATGGTGTTGCAAGGCCCATGTGGGTAGGAGTGGGATGTGCAATTAAGGGGTACCATAAATAAACTAGAATTTAGGTAGGGTTGGGAAAATTTTGTGAATCATCATGGGATGGAGATTGGAGATTTTTTTGTGTTCAAGTACATATCCAAGTCATATTTTAAGGTTAAGATATTTCAAAGAACAGGGTGTGTGAAAAACATCAATGCTCTTCAGCTTATGAATACCAACATTGATACAGATAAAAGATGCCCTTCTTCTAATAGAGTATGTAATTCAAGTCAACCAATGGGTAGAAAGTTGTTGAATGAATTGGTTTAATGGGCATGCCTCCTTCTTCAAAGTTATGCTTGGAGACTTTACACAAAAACTGGTAACTCTATACATTATTTTTCATTATTTTATTTCATGTACACTATTAAAAACTTGTAAAATCTAATTGTGTAATGTGTTTATGGCAGTGCATTCCTCCTGCATTTGTTTCACATTTTATAGACAACACAGATGAACATATGGTGTTGTTGTTGGAAAGAAGGTAGATAACTGAGAGGGGGGGTGAATCAGTTATCTTAAATTTCTTTAAATTTCTTTTCTTCTTTAATAATTAGTGCAGCATCAAATCATATAAGCATATGTGATCATAAGAATAGAAATAAAATCATCACACATAACACAAGGATTTTTTATGTGGAAACCCCTATTAAGGGAAAAGCCATGGGGTGACTAACCCAAGATTGTATTCTCTGTTAAAAGAATAAAATCATACAAAATGGCACTTTCCAATTAGGGCTCATTGCCTGAGTACACTGCTCACAATAGGCACACTACCTACAAGAGACTCACTATCTACAAAACTTATAGAAGGTAATCAGGTGTTTGAACTAATGAGAGGCATCTACAAATGCAGGAGTTTAGTTTCGGTTAGGCACAATACACGGATTTGATGCACTTCATTCTTCCTTTGTTTTGATACTATTGCGTTGTCCCATACTAGACTTGATTTGCTGCTTTCACACTTGTCCCTGCTTTTCTTCACACTTTATTTCATCACTTGTATATTCCACACACCTACATACTGGAATCCATCTGATATATATATCTGCATCAAGGATTTCATCAACTTTCTAGTCGACAACAAAAACACTCAAGATATTTACAAGTTGCTGATTTGTCGGCTGAATCCATACTTGATTTGTGATGCGTATCAAAAGCACAGGCATAGAAGTCATTAATCATGTCGGCCAACAATGTATAATCTGCCAACAATGTATAATCCCCCAAATAGCTTGATCAACACTTTTACTCATCTAGATTGAAGTCTAATGCTCTGCTGGTTCTTTCTTTGTCTGCTCTACCTGTCTGGAACCTAACACTTGGATGCTCATATCTTTTTCATGCTTTATCACCAGAGGCTAAATCTCTGGAATGTAGTAGTCATGATGCCCCTCTTGACTTATTCATATCTGCAACTTGCTGAGTTACACCATCTGAGAGATCTGGACCTGATTGTCAAACCTTGTTGCATAATTTGTTCTTGTTCACTTGACCAAAACAATCTTCAAACTAACTTTCGGTAAGGACATACTATGTACTATGGATGTGTGGGATAGACTTTGTTTCCATCAATCACAACACTCATGAAGCCACACAGTGTCTCTTGCCAATAATCTCCCCCTTCAACATTGATGGCAACACTTAGTGAAAAATGGCTAAGTGTCACAGTAACTCCCCCTTAGCTGATGCTCTGTCTTTTGCACTATTTTACCGGAGCCCCCCCTTAGCTGGATTCTACATTTTTCACTACTCCTCACTCCCCTTTTGACATCAATGGCAAAGGGCAGAATCCATATACCAAAAGTTTGCAAAAATTAACCTATACATGGCCTCATAAGTATATATATATATATATGTTATACTTACATATACTTAAGTATATCCACAAAAGTGGCCTTCAACTGTACAAACTCTGTGGCCCAGCTTTGCTTCATCTTGTCCAAAATGGAGATGTGACCACTCAACAAAAATGTATATGCTTCTGCCCTTCTTAAATCTGTCGGATCACTGGTCCGGGCTATGGTCTGAGCATCTGTCAAGGCCTCATGCATTGCCTCTAACTTAGGGATAATTATCCCTCTGAGTTCACTCATTCTGTTTATTATATCCTTCTTTTCTTTGTTCAGCCTCTTTATTTCATTTATGATGACAATGGCCTGGCATTCTTGATTCATTAAAGATGTAGTAAGGGGATCAAAATTCTGAGATAGACCTGACAGTTTACCTTCTTATTCTTTCACCTTCTTGTCAATATCCTCTGTCACTTTGGGCCAAGATAGACAAAATTTGTACATGTCCCCACCAACTTTAAGAGCATTTTCAAGGCTCTTTATTCCAATGTCTAGGGTCCTCCTATCATTAGTAATGAGTCCCTGTACTTTAGTGAATCATTTTCCCAAAAACTCCTTCCGAACCTTAGCTTCTACTGATTTTTCTAGAGATTCAAAGTGAGTGGTAATAGAATTTACCAAAGATTTTAGGTTGTTGGATGGTGAGGCCGAAGGATCCTTTTGGAATGATGGCATGATCTTCTCCAGCATCCCAGATGCCATCTCCAACAACTCACAGTCTTCCATGTGAGATTTCAGGAGTTTTTCTTTTGCTTTGGCTTGAGCAAAAGATGTTATTTTCATTATTTGGAACGGAGAGAGAGAGTCAAAATTTAGTGGCCAATGAAATAGCTCAGGTTCATCTATCTCCATCATTTCTTTGCTTAAGAAATTCTTCACTGCCTCTGTAGTGTCTCTTGCCGGTGACTGAGTCTTCTTTTCTTTTGGGATCTCAGAACTGTCATCATAGGTCTTCTCTACTTGTTCTTCTTTTCCCTTAACCTCCTCTTCTTGAATCACTTTCTCCTCTTTTCTTCCTTCTCCTTCAACTTCTGAATCTGGAATGTCTACAGTGGGATCCAGAGGAGAGATGTTACCTGTGTTTACTGCTTCATGAACATCCTCTTCCGGAATAGAGGAATCCAAGTCCTTAGACTTCTCTTCATCTATCTCTTTTGATCCTTCTACATCAGAAGATTTTTCATTGGTTACATTTAATCCTTCAACATCCATGGTAGAAGGTTCTTCAACTGATTCCTCTATAACATGAAGATTGAATCTTTTCAAAGCATTCTAGAGGATATCTTTTGTCTCACTTGCTACTTGGTCAGTTTCTCCAAGCATAAGTTTATTCATTCTTTCCTTACTCCGGAACTCATCCTTACAATCTTTAAAAATCATGTCCATTTGTTTTGGAGTGATAGAAGGATAAAGTTGAATCATTATTTGTTCCCAAATCTCTAGGTCTTTTTCCTTTGCATTCACTTTTCTTAGTTCAAGTACCTTCTCTAGACTTTTGGGAATTAATGATATAATTTCAATGAATGCTTTATTGTAGATGTTCAAGTACCTAACTATAGATTCTTCCAAAATCCTCTTGTTAGTATCACTATATTCATCATAGAACTCTATTACTAGTTGCAGGTTCCAATCCACAATAACTTCCTTGATGATGTCATCAATGGAAAGAGTGGGCTTTTCAACAAATTCTTCTACCTTTTCTTCTTTGTTTTTACTAGCATAGAATTCCCTAGATGTTTTGTTCTTCTTCATTTTCTTAATTTCCTCATCAGATTCTGTTTCTTCATCATCTTTGAGACTTGTGTATGACCTTGTGGCTTTTGTTTTCGTCCTCTTTTCTCCTTTTCTGGATGTCTTGACTTCTAGTTTGGTGGCTCTTGAGCTTTTAGGAGTGGCAGATGTAGAGCTCTTGGAGGATCCAGTCTGGGAGGAGGCTTGTACCAGAACATCTCCTTTCTTTGCTTCTTGTTTCTCTTTCTTAGCCTTCTCCATTTTCTCTCTGTTTACATCTACTGCCTCTTTAGAAAAGCCAAATCTTTTGGCAATTTCCTCTACTTCCCTTCTTACTTTCCTCTTTATCTCTGGTTGTCTTAACTCAACATGTATTTTTACACTTAGTTCTTGAAAGGTTCCAAACCTTTCTGCCTTAGGGTCCTTAGGTTGGCTCAATAGGTGTTGAATATGTAGCTCCAAGATTTTCTCATCGACCTTATATCCCATAGGCATTATCCACACTATTCTGGGCTGAACTGCCTCCATTAGGCATTGATCAGTGTCAACCATGAAGCACACTATATCCTTATATTTCTCAATTATGGATTGAGGTATTCTCTCTTTGTCTTGCATCATGCTTTGGAAGTTCTTAAAGTAACCCCATAGAGCTGTGTTTTGAGCTTTAGCATCACCAAGTCCATACATATAGTCTCTAATCTGGATTGCAACCGATTTGTCATTTTGCCATACCCAACCACTTGATCTGGGTAGCTCATTCATGTAATAAAAGAACAAACATAGTATTAGACAACCATATTTGAAGGAATTCTTCTTATCCTTTTTGATCTTTTACAGGTTTTCTAATAGTTGATTTAGGAGAAGATCACATAGGTCATAATCTGTATTTTCCCTCAACATCTGATGATAGATCTTGTACCCAATTATCATTGAGGCAAACTTGACATCCGGATCTATGATGTCATCTATGGTCATTGCTCTTTTGTCAAACTTAGATCCGGTGGCTTCAGTTACTGTCTGGTTCTTGATAGATTTAAGTGCACGTAATCCACTGGAAGAGTGTAGTCCAGTTACTGCCCTGACAAAATCTTTAGTTATCTTGAAGGGCCTCATTAACCACATGAAATTATCATGCATCCTGCTTAGGACATACTAGACCCAATCATCTTCTGCAAAATAGGGAAAATGTATGCAATGTCCAAAGTGTTTATCCTGGAGAGCCTTGTATTGAGGTTTGAGTTCAAAACTCTCATCCATTAGCTATTTGTGATCTAGATGTCCATCAATTTTGAGTCTCCAAATTCCTCAATGTTGGCATGGATATAGACCCTAACATCTTCTACGTGCAATACCCCATACAGAATGCTAGAAAATGCACCTAAAGGATCAACTTCTAGAGATTTATAGGGGCGTTTCTTGAATTTAGGACACGGCCTATTAGTGATCTTTACAACCATTGGAGTAGCCATCTTGCAAAAGATTTAGAGAGATTTTCAAAATGTAAGTACCTTTTTACGCTTTAGGGTTTGAAATAGGAGCCAGAACAAATCGCTGGTTGAATTTGATTTTCCAGTTGATCTTTGAGTGGATTATAGAAACTTTGTTGGGGAGCTCTTCTTATCTTCTTCACGAATGCAAGTGTGCAAATGATGAGTAAAAGAACCCTTTTATTCTTGCGCAAACCCTAATTTCCTTTTGTAATAAATGCACAACTTAAGTTATCCAGTTACCCTCTTTTAAGAGAGATCTTCTCGAATCATTGTGTTGATCTTAGGATCATTGTCAGCGAGGATTAACAATGTATCTTCTTTTCTTCAGTAATGCCATAGGTCCATAGATCTAAGTATTTTAATTCTGAATCATACCAGATTTGTCTGTGAAAATCTTGCTTTACCAAATGGTTGTCAAACCGGATCAATTTGAGCAGTTAAACTCTTGTAAAACTCCATGTGGATCTTTCATATTTTTACCGAGGGTTATTTAGATATTTTTTTGAGAACCCTTTAATCCGCATCATTCCATGTGCCAAATTTAGGCACTAATTGACTGACTAGGGGAATTGTTTTTTCTTTGTGACTCCCCCCGAGCCAAAGCTCATTTATTTTAGTTTTCAGAAGAAATATCAACACCGGATTCTGGTGCAGATCCATTCCCAATATTTTATGTACTCTTCTTCACCCAAATCTTACTCATCTCCCTTTGAACTTCATCCACATTCACTTTACCTTTACCCTTATCTTGTTTTTGATTATCATGCATCGGACCCTTTTTATCCTATTTTTTACTTCTGCAGAATTTGGCAATATGACCAGATCTATTGCAATTGTAACAAACAACATTTCTTTACATATTTGATTGATATCCTCTTGATCTGCATTGATTAGCCATATGTCCTATTCTATTGCATGCAGAGCATCTACCATTGAATGAGTTGTTTATTTGCATATTTCTGCATTCATGAGATTTTTGACCATACCTTTTGCAGTTGAAACATTGTCTGGAGAAGGATAGATTAGTCTGATTCATTCTCCTTCTGTACTGAGTTGCTTTATGACTGAAATTGTTGCAATTGAAGCAGTATCCATTGAAGGATGGATATCTTTGAGCATTTGGTTGCCTTATCAGAGGTCTTCTAGGCCTGTTTCTTTGATTTCCTAATCCAAAGTTCTTCTGACCGGATCCAAAGCTTTGACCTTTCTCATATCCCAAGCCACGCTTATCATCTACCCTCTTTTGGCTTTCAAGAAGAACTTCAAGTTGGGTTGAGCTTATCTTGAATTTCTCTTTGTATTCATTTGCTGTTTGAAGATCTTGTTTAAGAGTGTCTATCTAATTCTCAAGTTGTTCTTCATTATCTCTAGCTTCTTCAAGATTAGATTCAAGATGCCTGATTATTCTGTCCATTTTGTGGCAGTCCTCTGTCTTCTCCTTGAGGGATTGTTTTAGATTATCTTCAATTTTCCTTTTTTCTTCAATTTCTTGGGTGAATCTCATAACCTCTGATTCCATCTCATGCCTTACCATAATGACCTCTTTTGACAACTTCTCACATAGCTTGTTTTTCTCATCCAGATCTTCATTAGTATCATTGGCTTCACTCTGATCTGCTAATTTTTGAAGTAGTTCCTTTCTCTTTTTCACAGAGATAATTTTTCTTTTAGCTCATTTATGAAATCATTAGCTTGTTTGAGTCTATCTCTCAAGTTATTGACTTCAGAGTGGGATTGTTCAAGATCATCTAGGGCAGACTAAAGTTGTTCCTTCATACCATACATATCCATTGAGATTCCTAGATCTTCCTCAAGTTGTTAGGCTCTATTTAGAGGAACTTAGCTATGATACTAGTTGTTGGAAACAAGGTAGATAACTGAGAGGGGGGGTGAATCAGTTATCTTAAATTTCTTTAACTTTCTTTTCTTCTTTAATAATTAGTGTAGCATCAAATCATATAAGCATATGTGATCACAAGAACAGAAATAAAATCATCACACATAACACAAGGATTTTTTACATGGAAAACCCTGTTAAGGGAAAAACCATGGGGTGACTAACCCAAGATTGTATTCTCTATTAAAAGAATAAAATAGTACAAAATAACACTTGCCAATTAGGGCTCACTACCTGAGCACACTGCTCACAAGAGGCACACTGCCTACAAGAGACTCACTATCTACAAAACTTACAGAAGGTAATCAGGTGTTTGAACTAATGAGAGGCATCTACAAATGTAGGAGTTTAGTTCCGGTTAGGCATAATACACTAATTTGATGCACTTCATTCTTCCTCTATTTTCATACTGTTGCTCTGTCACATACCAGACTTGATTTGCTACTTTCACTCTTGTCCCTACTTTTCTTTGCACTTTATTTCATCACTTGTATATTCCACAAACCTACATACTAGAATCCATCTGGTATATATATCTGCATCAAGGATTTCATCAACTTTCTAGTCGGCAACAAGAACACTCAAGATATTTACAAGTTATTGATCTGTCGGCTGAATCCATGCTTGATTTGTGATGCATATCAAAAGCATAGGCATAGAAGTCATTAATCATGTCGGCCAACAATGTATAATCCCCAAAATAGCTTGATCAACACTTTTACTCATCTGGATTGAAGTCTAATTCTTTGCCGGTTCTTTCTCTGTCTGCTCTACTTGTCTAGAACCTAACACTCAGATGCTCATATCTTTTTCATGCTTTATCACCAGAGGCTAAATCTCTGGAATATAGTAGTCATGATGCCCCTCTTGACTTATCCAAATCTGCAACTTGCTAAGTTACACCATCTGAGAGATCCAGACCTAGTTGTCAGACCTTGTTGCATACTCTGTTCTTGTTCACCGGACCAAAACAATCTTCATACTAACTTTCAGTAAGGGCATACTATGTATTGCAGATGTGTGGGATAGACTTTGTTGCCATCAATGACAACACTCATGAAGTCACACAGTATCTCTTGCCAACAGTTGCAAGGCCCAGGTGGGCAGGAGTGGGATGTGCAATTAGGGGGTACCATAAATAAACTGGAATTTAGGCAGGGTTGGGAAAATTTTATGAATCATCATAGGCTGGAGATTGGAGTCTTTGCTGTGTTCAAGTACATATCCAAGTCATATTTTAAGGTTAAGATATTTCAAAGAATAGGGTGTGTGAAAAATATCATTGCTCTTCAATTTATGAATACCAACATTTAAACAGATAAAAGATGCCCTTCTTCTAACAGAGTATGCAGTTGAAGTTAACCAATGGCTAGCAAGTTGTTGAATGAATTGGTTTAATGGGCGTACCTCCTTCTTCAAAGTTATGCTTGGAGACTTTACACAAAAAATGGTAACTCTATACATTATTTTCATTCTTTTATTTCATATACACTATTAAGAACTTGTAAAATCTAAATGTGTAATGTGTTTATGGTAGCGCATTCCTCCTGCATTTGTTTCACAATTTATAGACAACACAAACAAACATATGGTGTTGCAAGGCCCAGGTGGGCAGAAGTGGGATGTGCAATTAGGGGTACCATAAATAAACTAGAATTTAGGCAGGGTTGGGAAATTTTGTGGATCATCATGGGCTGGATATTAGAGCTTTTTTTGTGTTCAAGTACATATCCAAGTCATATTTTAAGGTTAAGATATTTCAAAGAACAGGTTGTGTAAAAAATATCAATGCTCTTCGGCTTATGAACACCAACATTGATATAGATAAAATATGCCCTTCTTCTAATAGAGTATGCAGTTCAAGTCAACTAATGGGCAATAAGTTGTTGAATGAATTGGTTTAATGGGTGTGCCTCCTTCTTCAAAATTATGCTTGGAGACTTTACACACAAATGGGTAACTCTATACATTATTTTTGATTCTTTTATTTCCTATACACTATTAAGAAATTGTAAAATCTAATTGTGTAATGTGTTTATGGAAACACATTCCTCCTGCATTTGTTTCACAGTTTATAGACAACACAAAAAAACATACAGTGTTGCAAGGTCCAGGTGGGCAGGAGTGGGATGTACAATTAGGGGGTACCATAAATAAACTAGAATTTAGGTAGGGTTGGGAAAATTTTGTGAATCATCATGGGCTAGAGATTGGAGATTTCATTGTGTTCAAGTACATATCCAAGTCATATTTTAAGGTTAAGATATTTCAAAGAACATGGTGTGAAAAATATCAATGGTCTTTAGCTTATGAATACCAACAGTGATACAGATAAAAAATGCCCTTTTTCTAACAGAGGATGCAGTTCAAGTCAACCAATGGGCAGCAAGTTGCTAATTGAATTGGTTTCTAATGAAGAAAACAATGATGTTGTTGAAGCAATTGAAGAAAATCAAAATTGTAGGTCTAATTTAATTTATTTCAACTTTCAAAGTAGGCATTTGAATTGTAGCTTTACCAGGAGGATTAGTATAACAAAAACTTAATTCTATTACAGGCCTTTCTTGAAGAACTCTGGATATTATGGACCCTATCATCTAGAAAAGTACATGACAGTGAACTCTGCCCCACCTTTCAAATCAAATAAACCTTTTATTCAATGAAAATGAAGTCACGGAATGTAAATCGACCATGCATACTAGTAAGATCAAATTCTCTACCTTCTATTCTTATTACTCTTACTTTATTAAGAGAAGAGTGCCAAAAAGAATGGGTTTAATTGTAAGCTAACATAAGGCAAAGCAGTTTTGTTATTACATTTTTATGAGGGATCTCTAATAGTCTAATATAATGTAGTCTTCTGTAATATGAATATCTACATTTGTGTGAATGCTAAGATTTAATAGTAGAGTATTAAATCAATGCAATAGTAGAGTATTAAATCTAAAGTAGAGTTGGTTTAGGGATAGGGTTGATGGTCAAGGGATTAGGAATAAAGTAGAGTGTCGAGGGTAGAGGGATTAGGGTTGAAGGTTTAACAATTGAGGGTTGAGGCTTTAGGGATGAGGGTTAAGGGATTGGGGTTTAAGATATAGTGTTGAGTGTCAAGGGTTTAGGGATAGGTTTTAGGGTTTAAGTTTTAAGGGTTAAGGGTTGAGGGATAGGGTTTAGGGTTTAGAGATAAGCGATTAGGGTTTAAGGTACAGTGTCAAGGGTTGAGGGTTTAGGAATAGGGATAGAGTTTAGGGTAGAGGCATTAGGGATAGGGTTTAGGGTTGAGGGATTAGGGTTTAGGGTATAGTGTTGAGGGTTTATGGATAGGGTTTAGAGTTGAGGGATTAGGGTTTGACATTGAGAGTTAAGGGTTGACGTTTGAGGGTTGAGGGTTTAGGGATAGGGTTGAGGGTCGAGGGATAGGGTTAAATTAGAGTGTCGAGGGTATAGGGATTAGGGATAGGGTTGGAGGGTTTAGGGATAAGGGATTAGGGTTTAACGTATAATATTGAGCCCATTGAGGGTTTAGGAATAGGGATAGCATTTAGGGTTTAGGGATGAGGGATTAGGGTTGAGGGTTGAGGGATTAGGGTTGAGGTTTGAGGGATTAGGGTTTAGGGTTGAGGGATTAGAGTTAAGGGTTGAGGAATTAGGGTTTGACATTGAGGGTTGGGGGTTGAGGTTTGAGGGTTGAGAGTTTAGGGATAGGGTTGAGGGTCGAGGGATTAGGGTTAAAGTAGAGTGTCGAGGGTATAGGGATTAGGGATAGGGTTTAGGGTTGAAGGTTTAATGATTGAGGGTTGAGGCTTTAGAGATGAGGGTTTATGGTTTAAGGCTTAAGATATAGTGTCGAGTGTTAAGGGTGTAGGGATAAGTTTTAGGGTTTAAGTTTTAAGGGTTAAGGGTTGAGGGATAGGGATTAGGGTTTAAGGTATAGTGTTGAGGGTTGAGGGTTTAGGGATAGGGTTAGAGGGTTTAGGGATAAGGGATTAGGGATTAGGGTTTAATGTGTAGTATCAAGGGATTAGGGTTTAGGGTTTAAGGGATTAGGGTTGAGGGATTAGGATTGAGGGTTGAGGGATTAGGGTTTAGGATAGGGTTTAGGGTTTAGGGTTGAGGGATTAGGGTTAAGGGTTGAGGGATTGGGGTTTGATGTTGAGGGTTAAGGGTTAAGGTTTGAGTGTTGAGGATTTATGGATAGAGTTGGATGGTTTAGGGATAAGGGATTAGGGTTTAGAGTTTAAGGGATAAGGGTTGAGGGATTAGGGTTTAGGGATAGGGTTTAGGGTTTAGGGTTGAGAGATTAGGGTTTAAGGTATAGTGTTGAGGGTTTAGGGATAGGGTTTAGGGTTGAGGAATTAGTGTTAAGGGTTGAGGGATTAGGGTTTGATGTTGAAGGTTGAGGGTTGAGGTTTGAGGGTTGAGGGTTTAGGAATAGGGTTGAGGGTCAAGGGATTAGGGTTAAAGTAGAGTGTCGAGGGTATAGGGATTAGGGATAGGGTTTAGGGTTGAAGGTTTAAGGATTAAGGGTTAAGGCTTTAGGGTTAAGGGTTAAGAGATTAGGGTTTAGTGATAGGGTGAAGGGCTTAGGGTTTATGGTTGAGCGAATAGGGTTTAAGGTAAAGTGTTGAGGGTTTAGGGATAGGGTTTAGGATTTAAGGTTTAAGGGTTGAGGGTTGAGGCTTTAGGGTTTAGGGTTAAGTGAGACCTAGATGGCTAAGGATGGATGGAGAGGTAGACAAGGAGCGATTGAGAGATATAAAGAAGGGAGAGGTAGAGAGGTGAGGGGGAGAGATAAGTGAGATATAGAGAGGTGAGAGATAGAACATGAGCTAATGGAACTAGAGGTGAGATATTGCAAAGGTGCTATCAAAGGTGAGATAGGCACAAATATTTATGGATCAATCTATAGCAGGACAAAACATGAGTGCATTATAATGTGCTCACATTTTTTCCTGCTATAGAAATGGTAAAAATCCTTAGACCCCTGTGATCCAGGCCCACATGCTCTATTTTCATGCTGATTATGTGCATGTTCCAACCAAAAAAAAGTGTTTTCATGCTATTGGGAAGTTCACATGCACATTTTACACATTCTACCACCTTTGTATGATATTTCCACCACTTTTTCTACTTTGCCAACTTGAGAAGGAGGAAATAACATATTTTTCACATCAAATTTGATATATATATCTATTCAAGTTTCAATTTTTGTAGTGTTGCAATGTTAATTGTGATTGAATTTTAGGAATTTAACATTATAGATTGGTTAATAGTATTGTTATTACTAATTATATTTGAGTTTTATTTAATTTAACATTGAAAAGGAAGCAAGTGGTGAAAAACTCAAATTGCTGAGGAGTTTGATGCAAGAAGAAAAAAATACTACATAATTGGGTACTCTTTCCATTCAAATCTATGTTTTTTAGGTATGTCAAGTCTTTACATGCATGTTCTTTACATTTTCCTTAATTCTATTTGAATTACTTTATCATGCTTTATCATACATGTTTTTATCACTTGTATCCAGTATGCATAATAAAAGACTATGTATACATATCTTGTGTTTATATAATAGACTGTGTTTTAAATTAGTTCATGGTATGCATAATAAAAGATATCTCAAAGGTCAACATTAATTAAAATAGACACATTCCCAATCAAGAAAGCAGCCTACAATCTCACATGATCCCATGTATATTTTCTACACTTGGGCTCTTTAATAATTATGTGCAATAAATAGACCTTAACATACCATGATGTCAAACTATACAAGAGTAAATTCTTACAACATAATAAAAATACAATCCCACTATTATCTTGTCATATTAACAAGTTAAAATACAAATGAATAGGTGCTAAGATCATACAAGTATGCACATGGCATGATGATTTATATGCACATATCTTGGGCTAGGACATTCCTTATGAACCTATTCATGATTATTTGTATGTACATGACAAAACAATATTTCAAAATTTCCTAATTGTCCTTTGTTAGCACATGATGGTGGTTACCTTGATCGACTATATACCATTCAATACCCTAAATTACAGAGATTAGTCTAATAATTTTTATGATAGTCCTAGGTATGTGATGTAGAGGTAGGGTTCAACTCAATCCAAAGGGGGCATTTTCACAACAATGGGCTCATACCAACAGTTTCTTCAAATTTCATTAGCTTTCCTCTCAAGCAATCTCCCTATACAAAGGCACAAAGAGGGTCTTCAATACTTTAAAACCTAACAAGGTTACTAGAGGTCTTCTTACCCCTCAAGAACTCAGACACAACCATTCTAAACCCTTACTCAAGTCTACACTCTTTAATTGTTGTCTATTCCTTTGCAAGCCACCCAAATCCTAGTAGCCCTAGTACTAACAAAACACCTTCTCAATTCCAAATTTCAACTTCTTGATCTCAACCAAGTCTCAAATAGCTAGAATCAAAAAAATTTATCCTCTAGATAATTTCTCTATTCACCAAATCATTAAACCCTCATTTAGGCCATTCTAGGTATGCTCAAGGTGGGTTTATTGGAACTTAATACCTTAGGCTTTGTTTCACCTTACCAATGCTTCCAACACATCATAATATGTCTACCTATGCTTCTTAAACCATCATACACACTTTAGCAGTGCTCTTTCATCAAAACCCTACTTGAAAGCATCACTTTTCACAAAAATAAGACATGTCATAGTGCCTTCATCATTCCATAATTAACTGTCCCACTTGACAAGAGGCCTAATTAGACTTGTACAAATAGGTAACTATAGGTTTTTGATCTCCAGGCTTCCAATCTTCAAACCAAGACACCATACATGTCAAATTGGGTCTGCCTCAACCTTTTCAAGCATTACAAACACCTTCCAAAGAGTTTCTCTACAAACCCTAACCCTTATGCAACTTAATTCCCTAAAAACATGAGTTTTTAGCCTGGAATAATTTGCCTCTAAAATGCACATGATTATCTACTTGATTTTGGCATTGCCCTAGTATGATGTCTCCCATGATCTCAATCACATATCCTTTCATGACTAGATGGTTATCAACAAGTAGTCAACACGAAGTCCCATGTACTCTTCACTTGTAGCCTGAATAGTTGACTCTCCTTTGACCTTATCCTCACCTAGGACTGAAGTGAAGTTTGTACCATAATGCTTTGTATGGCTGCTATAACATTGTGCAATAATGCTTTGTATGGCTGCAATAATGCTTTGTATGCTTTGTACCTATTTTGGTTGAGTGACATTTACTCCTCTACATGATGATTGTATGTACATTTACTATGAAGGATTGAATGACATATATTTTAGTTATTTGTATGGATTCATTTCTTAGGAACTAATATTGGTCTCTTTATCATGCTACAAACAAATTCTCCATCATGCCGAGGAAACGATCAAGAATTAAACCAACACAGGAAGAGATAGAAGTTAAGAATACAAAGAAAGCAGTGACTATTGAGGGAACTTCATGAGAAGAGGAAATTGGACACGATAAATGAAGACATGACAATTGAAGAGTAACCGCAACCATCACAAAGAGATATGGTATTGGCAGTACAAAGAGAACAAATGCAAAAATTTTGTGCTATGAGATATTTGAATACCATAGTTGGAGACACGTCCTCTACCACAAGTCAACATGTAGGGACACCATCTACCGCATCTTAAGTTGAGAGTACATCATCACTCACATGTGATGAAGGAGGTACACCATCATTCCCACCTCAACCTCAAGGTATGTCATCTATTCCATCTTCGATTGAAGGTATGCCATCTAGCCCATCTCATTTAAATATTGATACAATTCCTAATGTTGAGATGAATTTACCTAACTTAACACCACCTAGAATTTTGCATAGAAAGCTAAAGTATTTGATTGATATTGATGAGAATATTTTGCAACCAATGGAAGGTAAGATTCCAAAATGCACTTGTAGAAGATATGCTCATAAGATTTGGAGATTGTTCTTTGAAAAGTTAAATGAGACCACAAGATGTCAACTATTCATTGAAATGATGCGAAGTATAAAGTATAGGTCCATCATGAAGATTCTTGGGTTGAGAACATCAGAGGCTTCAAGTGAAAATCTATTGTTAAGAAAATAATGAGTGTGTATGAGAGTGTGGGTAACACCTCATGCACAAAAGATAGTAATGCAACACGGCATGTGATTACATCAACTATAGTAAGTAGTTAAACAAGGAAATCTCATGTCATTAGAAAGATGAGTCAAGCATTGAGAATTAATAGGAAAACTTTATCAAGAGCCATTGGAAGACACCAAAGAATTGAGGACACTAATGCCAATGAATTATGGGCGTTCTCGGGGAGACTACCATGAAAAGATAATCCAATTGTTAAAGCATTGAGATCACTAATTGAAGACTTTTGGAAGAATTACACAAGGGTATCTCCGAATCAAAGGGATGTGGAAAGAAGGAGAATCGGTAGTCGGAACCGTAAGCCACATCCAAAGATTTTTTTGGATATGACTCAAACATAGTTTTTTGGTAAATTTCTAGAGAAGTATCCTCAAATTAAAATTTGTCAAAGATATTTTGAAATACTAAAACCTTTCTATGTCAAGATAAATCACACATGCACTACTTGTTGTAGATTACATATTGAATTTTCTAACCATTTTGATGTTTATCAGTCTATATGTTTAGATTTGCATACTAACAATGTTTTGTAGGTTTGTGGCATACGTGGCCCACAAACATCTTCAAGAGACTTCATATCAAGAATTTTATGTGGAAGAGAAGAAGGTCAAATATTCTACAAGAAATTATGCTTGGATGGTACATGTCAGCATTGCAGTGGCTTACAATGTATGCCAATATATGAACATATGGAAATAACACATGCGGTTGGAAATGAACTAGTAGAGTTCAACAAGTATAAAATAGTGGCATACAATATAAAATATGGTAAAGAAGAAAAGAGGTGTGAATTGGTTATTGAAAAGATTCCAGTGTATCAGTTTATGCCTATATTTCATGATAGCATAGTGTATGAGTATGCAAGACATACCTATAGAGATTGATGGTTGGACTTGCAATTCAAGTTATACAAGGATACATTTCTAGTTGGTAGCATTGTTTCAGTCATTGACTTTGTAGAGAACTACAGTCTACAGCCATAGCGTGAGGTACAATAACAATATTACAACTCCACACAGGTTTCTATATTTGTGCACATCTCATTCATTCATGCAAATGATAGTATAGAGGATGATAGAAAGATCATAAAGGAATATCATTTCTATATCAGTGATGATCGTACACATTCTATGAAGTTCATGCAAGGTTGCTTTTAGGTGTTCTACAATGATTTGGCTAGAAGGGGCATATCATTTAGTTAGCATATCATATGGTCAGATAACTGTACATCACAATTCAAGAACTCACAGAATTTCTATTGGCTGAGCAAGAGGCATAATTTTACAGGTGTTTAGCATATGTGGAACTTTTGTGAGGTCGGGCATGGAAAGGGGGAGCATGTATCAAAAGAGCCATACCACGAGAAGAGTTAAAGTATAAAGACAATGCAAAGTTGATAGATGCAAAATCAATCATCGAGTGGTGTAATGCTTCCATGGGTCCAGCTAATGAAGGCAAGTCTTCAATTCATAGATTTTTTTAGTTGATAGATGATAATAACATTGCACCATATGAGGACTATTCTACACTGACAAGATCAAGTGAGATACACTCTTTCAGAAGCTCAATTGCAGGTTCATGGAGTATTCATAAGTGAAAGATGTCATGCTTTTATTCTTCCTATACAATTCAATCTTGGGATGAGTGCAAGTCAAAGGAGTGGGTTGACAAATGGCAGTTAAGTTATCTTAGCCCACTTGACACATATCAACCCCCAATGGCACTGGAACTAACACAGATGGAATCATCAGTTGACTTTGACCACATATCAGATCTAGTTCAACCAGGTAATATATCTATTTGCATAGTTTTTGAAATTCCTAATGTCATCTTACTCTGTAGTGTTTTTGTAATGTTGACTAATTTCATCTAATTTGCTACACATATCAATGTAGGGCATGTATATGCAGTTATTGCAGATGAAGATAATGAAGAGGGAATAGATTATTACTTGTGTCGTTGTGTTGAGGCCAAAAAGAAATTAGAGGCCTCAGTTATAGATAGAGAAAATATCAAATACCCTACAGGCTCAGTGGTTGTTACTGGAACATTGCTTAGAAGGTACCCACATAAGAGTGTTAATGTTTGGCTATTTCAAGACTTTGACATGCATCGGAAGATTCTTCATTACTCGAACCTTATCGTGGCATCCAATGTTCATTTGATACAATATTGGGGTAGAGCTTTGAACAAGACCTTGTGGAAGGTGCGTGAGTCTGACCATGAGGCAATACTTGGCACAATAAATAGTAGAGTAGACTTGGATGGTTCATTGGATGAATTTGTAAGTATTCACATTGATTTTGTAAAGTCATGTTACATTGAGTTGTAAGTATGCACATTAATTTGTAAGTTTACATAGGTTTGTCTTTTTTTATTTGCTACTGTATTTTTACACATATACACATTTTATATCATCATGTTATGCTTCATGGGGTTAGACCTAAGTGATTGATGAAGTTGATCCTGAGAGTACTGTATAAAATCTAGGTAATGTATAAAATATAGGTGTCTCTAGGTGTCTTGGTTTCTAACTAGATAATAGGTGTCTCTAATTATATCTTAGGTATATACGATATGCCGACTAGGTAGATAGAGACTAGAAAAAAGGTATTTAATCTAATCTAGCTGTCTTAGGTTGATACTATATATCAACGACCTGTCTAGAGACTAGAATAAGGTATAATCTAGAATGATCTAGGTGTCTTCTAGGTAGGTGTCTTCCATAATTTAATCTAGGTGTCTTAGGTAGGTACTATATGTCAACTAGGTCTACCATAATAGGTGTCTTAGGTAGAACTATAATCTAGGTGTCTAGTTGACTTAGGTCTAGACTACAATAAGGTATAAAGACTAGGTGTCTTAGGTCTACTATGTCTATAAAACCTAGATACATACTATACAATAGGTGTCTTAGGTGTCCTACGTCTACTAGAATACATGTGTCTTAGGTCTTAGGTGAGGCCACATGAGCTTCCACCTTCACATGGTTGGCCTTGTTAGTATAGAATATTTATATTTATTGAAGTTAAGGAAAGCTCTTTTTCTTAATAGGAAAATTTTATCGACTTCAGTTGCACTAATGGTGTAGGGGCACCTAGGTTGTCATGCCTCCAAGAGGGGTCAAAAAGTGAAATTTTGTTTTGATTGACTCAATTGTATGTAATAAGGTCTTGTACGACCATTTCATATGTTTTTGAGTTAGTTTGAGTCATTTGGGGTTAATTTGAGTCTTTGAGTCTTGTTTCAAAAAAGTGTCAATGTTGTCAAGTTACACAAAGTAACTTTTGGATTTTTGGTGTCTTTCTCCTTATGCAACCAAAATGACAATTCCAACGTGTCTAGATGGGTACATTTAGGTTAGGCATGGTCCTATTTTTCACCCAAATATGTCAAAACAGTCCGAGCTACATTGTACCGACGATATCCTTGAAGAGTCCAAAGTGCAAAAAGATAGCAATTTTTTACTAGCTATTACTCAGATACTATGTGACTTAGAAACATTTCGTCTAAGGCAACGTGATCATGAAGGGTTTCTCTACAATAACCTCTCTCAATTTTTTATATCTCTAAGGCATTTTCCCATGGTGAAAGGTTTTCTGCTGCCCCAAAAATCGTCAGAAGGAGGTAGTGTAAAGTTGCAAAGGGGTGTAACTTTCATCCTGCTCTTGATGCGACCAAATTGACTATTCCAATGTATTTGGATGGGTATGTTAAGGCTAGGCATGGTCCTGTTTTTCACCCAAACATGCTGAAATAGTCTGAGCTACATTGTACCAACGATATCCCTAAAGAGTACAAAGTGCAAAAAGGCAGCAATCGTTGATGAGATGTTACTCAAAAATTGTGTAACTTAGAAATATTTTGTCAGAGGCAAAGCGATCATGTAGGGTTCCTCTACAATAACCTCTATCAGTTTTTTGTATCTTTGAGGTGTTTTACTATGGTGAAAGGTTTACTGCTGCCCCAAAAATCATCAGAAGGAGGTAGTGTAAAGTTGCAAAGGGGTGTAATTTTTATCCTGCTCCTCATGCGACCAAAGTGACTATTCCAATGTGTCCGGATGGGTACATTTACACTAGCCATGGTCCTATTTTTAACCCAAACATGCCAAAATAGTCTGAGCTACATTATACCGACGATATCCCTGAAGAGTCCAAAGTACAAAAAGGCAACAATATTTGATGAGATGTTACTCAGAAACCATGTCAGTTACAGACATTTCCATGGTGAAAGGTTTTATGATGCCCCAAAAATTGTCAGGAGGCAGTGTAAAGTTGCAAAAGGGTGTAACTTTCATCCTGTTGCTGATGCAACCAAACTGACTATTCCAACACATCCAGATGGGTACATTTAGGCTAGGCATGGTCCTTCTTTTCACCCAAACATGCCAAAACAATCTGAGCTACATTATACCTACGATATCCCTGAAGAGTCTAAAGTGCAAAAAGGTAGCAATCTTTGATGAGATGTTACTCAGAAACCATGTCACTTAGAGACATTTTGTCTAAGGCAACGTGATGACGTAGGGTCCCTCTACAATAACCTCTCTCAATTTTTTATATCTTCGAGGCATTTGCCCGTGGTAAAAGGTTTTCTACTGCCCCAAAGATCGTCAGAAGGAGGCAGTGTAAAATTGAAAAGGGGTGTAACTTTCATCCTGCTCCTAATGTGACCAAACTGACTATTCCAATGCATCTGAATGGGTATGTTTAGGCTAGGCATGGTCATGTTTTTCACTCAAACATGCTGAAACAGTCTGAGCTACATTGTACCGATGATATCCCTAAAGAGTCCAAAGTACAAAAAGGAAGCAATCTTTGATGAGATGTTACTCAAAAACTATGTCACTTAGAGACATTTTGTCTAAGATAACACAATCACATAGGGTTCCTCTACAATAACCTCTCTTAGTTTTTTATATCTTTGAGGCATTTACCCGTGGTGAAAGGTTTTCTGCTGCCCCAAAAATCATCAGAAGGAGGCAGTGTAAAGTTACAAAGGGGTGTAACTTTCGTCTTGCTTCTGATGTGACCAAAATGACTATTCCAATGCATCCAGATGGGTACATTTAGCCTAGGCATGGTCCTATTTTTCACCCAAACATGCCGAAACAGGCCGAGCTACATTGTACCAACGATTTCTGAAAGAGTCCAAATTACAAAAATGTAGCAATCTTTGATGAGATATTACTCAAAAATTGTGTCACTTAGAGACATTCCATTTGAGGCAACACAATCATGTAGGATCCCTCTACAAGAACCTCTCTCAGTTTTTTATATCTCTAAGGTATTTGCTCGTGGTGAAAGGTTTTCTGCTACCCCAAAAATCGTTAGAAGGAAGCAGTGTAAAGTTGCAAAGGGGTGTAACTTTTGTTCTTCTCCTCATGTGGCCAAATTGACAGTTCCAACATGTCTAGATGGGTAGGTTTAGGCTAGGCATGGTCCTGTTTTGCACCCAAACATGTCGAAATAGTCCGAGCTACATTGTACTGGCGATATCCCTTAAGAATCCAAAGTGCAAAATGGTAGCAATCTTTGACGAGCTATTACTCAAAAACTGTGTCACTTAGAGACATTCCGTCTAAGGTAACGTGATCACATAGGGTCCCTCTACAATAACCTCTCTCTATTTTTTATATCTCTGAGGTGTTTGCCTGTGATGAAAGGTTTTCTACTACCCCAAAATTATCAAAAGGAGGCAGTGCAAAGTTGCAAAGGGGTGTAACTTTTGTTCTTCTCCTCGTGCGGCCAAACTGATAGTTCCAACATGTCTGGATGGGTACGTTTAGGCTAGGCATGGTCCTTTTTCACACCCAAATATGCCAAAATAGTCTGAGATACAAACACTAACTAGTCTTCAATCTTCAAACACTACAAATACCATGATATCCTGCATAAAGTTATCTTTTAGCCTTTTATAAAGGCATGCCCATCAAATTCAACCATATAGAGATGACTATTTGTATTCCAAATTCTGTTTAAATACTGACCTTCCAATCCTTTTTCCCACCCTCATATCAATTAAATATGACCTTCAATTATGATTTGGCACTAGGGCTTATGAGAGTTTACTGGAGAGGCCAATTGAGTTAGGTTGAAGGGCCGATGAACTAATGACTTAAAGACCCTTTAGTAGGTTGACTTAAGTGATAGTAACCTATGATTATAAGTTAATATTAAATTTAAACAAAAGTGCACATTACACATGACATGCAATTGAGGGTTTTAAAGTCTTAAGAAAAGTAGATTCTTTTTAGGGTTTAATGCCCAATATGCAAACCCTAACTATCAATAAGAAAGACTTAAACATTCTAACTTTCATCATGAGATATCTAGGACATTTCAGAGACCTCAGGGACATCAGAAGAAAGACATTAGAGTATGACACTTATCATAGGCTTAGGGTTCTAAGACATGAACAACTTCACATTCGAATCAAACTCATGGCTCCCCTTGATAAATATAAATCTCCTTGATGATGACATTGAATTATGATTATGAAAGCTTGTGTCTTCTCTAACTTATTATTGCATGAACAAAACCACATCCACCATGAACTTAAACCTTGCATCACATCAACCTTCCAAGATAGACTTTATCATGAAAACCATATTCACAACAAAACCTTGCATGAACAAAATCACATCCACCATGAACGTGAACCTTGCATCATATGAACCATGTTTGTCTTGTGTAACATCAACATGAACTAAGTGACCTTATCATGAAATCCATATTCACAATGTCATGCACCTCATGACCATCACCTACCTTGAATCACTGTATCACCTCATCAACATCATGGCATCAACCTTGACATCAATGACAAACAACCTTGACCCTTTGACTTCAATGACAACCTTGAACCTTGATTGTTGATGACTTATGGAAGCTTGTAGCCCCAATGTTATGTTGCATACTAAAATCAGGTAAGACTCAATGTACTCTCATAAGCTCACTTATATGCAAGAGGAATTACATTTAATAACCACAATGGTCATAGGTGCTCATAAGCATATGATTTTAACTATCTTATTCAAAACAACATACTCTTTACATCCCAATATGGTATAATAATAAGAAATTAAGATATATTTTTAATTGAGCAACTCATAAAGAATATGGATCAGCATACTCATTTGAATATTTTCAATTGAGCAACTCATAAAAAATATGAATATTTTCTATTCAACATGATGATTCATTTTTATTTTAAATACAACTTTTATCTTTTAGTTCTAGAATGAGGTTTAGGTGATACTTGAATAACAATAGCTGGCTTATTGGATCAACAAACATCTTATGTAATACAATTGGACTTTAAATAATTGAAGTAACCATCTAGAAATATCCATTGAAATGTGGATTTATAATGCAAATATGGATGCCATCAATAAAAAATATTTGTATTAACCAAATATTCATATAGGCATATATCAATATATGTCGATTTAGTATAACATATATATAAAATAGCCATATAGGCATACAATGTCTCCTATATGCAATACAAAATATATATCCACAAATGCCATATAGGCATACAACAAAGGAGCCCAATAAGCATTCATTCCCCTCTATTCGGTGAAGGGAATAGATCATGATCAGCATTTGATCTTCGGGAGGATGGAGACATGTATAAGGGTGGTCTACTATGAACTTGAGGGCTGCTCCTCCTATTTAGTTCTTCATGGATCTGTAGTTGTTACAATAAAAAGTATAGACATTAATATATAGAAATTACATGTTATAAAAAATGAAACATTTAACAAAATAATCACTTACTACTACCATATAATCTGCCTCCTCATTTGCCTTAGTAGCAGGATTAGGCTATGGTGATGTCATGTCCTATAGAAACCATACAGATAGAAATTAAACTTCAAATCAATAATCATTTGATTTTTCAAAAAAAAAAAACTATAACAATGAATGTAAATTGAAATTTAATAATCTACATCATACCCCCATCAATGGCATGGAGCTATGAATCACAGTGGACACACCATGCTCCATTGCCCTATGAACTTTGGGAGGTGTCTTCGAAGCCTGCATCATCTAAAAATAAAACAACATTATTCAATTATGAAACTAGAATAGTGATTCAAGTCATGGTTCCTAACATACACACATGTTCACTTAAACATGGAAGTACACACAATAAAGCACACTATGATATTCATTATCAACAATGCATCACTATGATACAACTAGACACATAATACACATAATCACAGTGAAGATTTTTCTCTCTTGGTGATATACTATAGCTCTTTCTTCTAGATGTAGGGATGGAAGAAATTGAGCCAATAGGATTGACATAAGTTTGTAGGGGAAAGGGTTAGTGTAGATTTGAAGATTTTGGTTAGGGGTGACTTGTTGCCCCCATAATTAATACCTAAAACCTAGATGATGTTTGAGTCAATCATATGCTTTATAATATATCGTCAGCTGATACCCCTCTTTGGTGTCATGTCATGGGGTCTAATTGGTGGTAATTGGATGAGATTATTAGAGAGAATTTGTCAAAGAATAGTGTGGAGGGGATCAACAAGCTTTGGTAGACATGTATGGAAAATGTGGTAGCGTAGACAAGGCAGTGAGCTGTTTGAAAAGATGCCTCAAAGAAAAGTGGTCTCATGGTGATGTCCTTGTCTATGCATCTGCTTCTCATGGCATTCCATGAGAGCACATTTCTTTGAGGCATTTTTGCAAATTTAACTATATTATAATTGAAATTTTGTCATCTATCAACATCTAGCTATTAGTTATGCAATGTTTAATAATGCTTTGAGTTTGAAAGATGTGCAATGTAATGTAATCAATGACATGAATAGAAAATACAAAAATCTAATAAGTACAATTCATTAGTTAAACTATTTATTTTATCACCTCAGTGAAGCTTTGAACGACACCACCACTGGTAGGTGTGTTGTGTTGCAAGTATGAGGTTAACAGTGTTGTCATTGATGTCAACATACTCATATTGCATTGGTAAGAAGGTTTGGATGAGCTATGTGTTGAGGATATTGAGAAAAGTAGTCTCAATCAGGAACAGTGAAGAATAGTGATAAGAAGAAGGCAAATGTACTCAATAGGTTGAGAATCAGAGGATGCAGATTAAAGGGTTTGTAGATATGAGTCTTGAGATGATCCAGTTACGATTTCAGAGGTCTGCATGAAGATATGAAAAAGTTGTGATCGGTCAAGTAGAATCAGTTCCGGGAGTTGTTCCAGAGTGACAGATTGTTACAAAAAGGTCCGGTGAGATCTGGAGGAGCATTGTCAGACTCTACGGATTAGAAGGAGTGTTTGGGATGTCCTTATGATGTGTCATCTCAGTTTATACAAAGTTTGGAGGTCTGAAAGAACCTTTTTCAGTTTGACAGTTGCGACAGACTGTGTTCTTGAAGTTTCAGATGAAGAGGAGAAGAGATTCCTGTGAGTAGAGGAAGTGCGGATGTACCTGGTCAATCAAGCAAGCTTGTGAAGGTTCTTAGATCATGTTGAGGTTATGTTATCAGTCCGCATTGGTGGTAGAGCCCAGAATTGAAGATATTCTTCCAGATGAAGTTCTTGTTCAGACTAGCCGACTGGATGAGTTGTTCATCTTGCGAATGTTCTTGTGGTGGCTGACCGGATGTATTAATCATCTTGCGAATGTTCTTATGGTTGATTGTTGACTTAGATGATTGTTCCTAAGTTGATATAAATGAAGGTTTGTGAGTTCATTTCAAAGGGTGTTGTGGAGTGGATGAGAGTAGTATAGTGAAAGAGCGAAGGGTAGAGCAGAAGTATCTCAGGCTTAAATGGAACTGATCCAGACATGGTAAAGATGTCAATCTCTAGTTCAAGTTTGTGATTCTTATCACTTTGTAGACAGTGTGTCTCTTGTAGGCAGTGTACCTCTTTGTGAGCAGTGTGCTCAGGTAGTGAGCCCTAATTGGCATGTGCCATTCATTTTTCTTATTCTTCTAATAGAGAATAATCCTTGGGTTAATCACCCCGTGGTTTTTCCCTTAACCGGGTTTTCCACGTCAAAATAATGGTGTCCAATGTGTTGATGTTTATTTGCTCTTGTGTTTATGCATTATGCTTTCATGGATATTGATATGCTATTAACTAACAATGAAGAATCAAGTGTTTGAAGTAGAAGCAAGTTTTTGCACAACTGATTCACCCCCCCTCTTAGTTGTGTGCCCTAGATCTAACATGTTGAAAATAAGGTAGATAACTGAGAGGGGGGGTGAATCAGTTATCTTAAATAATTTATCTTTTTGTTCTTCTTGACAATTAGAGCTACATCAAAACATATAAGCATGCATAACTCTGAGAGCAAAAATAAAATTAATACACATAACACAATGATTTTGACGTGGAAAACTGTGTTAATAGAAAAACCATGGGGTGACTAACCCAAGATTGTATTCTCTGTTAAAAGAATAGGAAGTACAAAATGGCACTTGCCAATTAGGGCTCACTGCCCGAGCACACTACTCACAAGAGGCTCACTGCCTACAAGAGACTCACTATCTACAAGGTATATAGAATGTAACTAGGTGTTTGAACTGATCAGAGGCATCCACATATGCTGAAGTTCAGTTTTGGTTAGGCTCAATATACTGATCTGCTGCACTTCACTCTTCCTTTGCTTAGTGCTATTGTTCTATCACATACTAGACTTGTATAGCTTCTTCCACACTACTCTCTACTTTTCTTTACACAATCTATGACACCACACACACTTTCACATCGAAATCCATCTGGTATATATATCCACACCAAGGATTTCAACATCTTTCTAGTCGGCATCTGGAATACTCAAGATTTTCCCAAACTCTAATCTGTTGACTGAATCCATGCTTACTAAGTGATGCGCATCAAAGAGATACTTATAGAAGTCATCAATCATGCCAACCAACCATGAATGATCCCTCAAGAAGCTTGATCATCATCAATTTCTCATCTGGATTAAGGTCTAATGCTCTATCGGTTAGTTCTTGCTTAGTCTACTCTGCCTGTCAGGAACCCAACACTTAGGTGCTCATATCTTTTCACTCTTTCATCAATGGAGGCTCAATCTCTAGAATGTGGTAGTCATGGTACTCTTCTTGACTTACCCAAGTCCACACTTTGCTGAGATACATCCTCTGAGAGATCCGGACCTGATTGTCAGACCTTGCTGCATGCTCTGTTCTTGCTCACTAGACCAAAACACTCTTCAGTCTGACTTCTGGTAAATAGCTATTATGTGTTGCGGATGTGTGGGATAAACTTTGTTGCCATCAATGACAACAATAATGAAGCCACATAGTGTCTCTTGCCAACAATCTGCCCCTTTGGCATTGATGGCAACACTTAGTGAAAAATGACTAAGTGTTATAACAGACTCGTCCGTGGCTGATGCTCTATCTTATGTACACTTTTATCGGAGCTCCCCCTTAGCTAGATTCCACATTTTTCACTACTCCTCACTCCCCCTTTGACATCAATGGAAAAGGGTGAAACCCGCACACCAAAATTTGCAAAGAAAAACAACATATACATTGCCGGATAAGTATATATACATGTTGTACTTACATATACTTAAGGATATCCATAAAAGTGGTTTTCAACTGGACAAATTATGTTTCCCAACTCTACTTCATCCTATCCAAAATTGAGATGTGACCACTTATCAAAAATGCAAAAGCTTTTGCCCTTTTTAAGTCTGCCGAATCATTGGTCCAGGCTGTCGTCTGAGCATCAGTTAGGGCCTCATGCATGGCCTCTAACTTAGGGATAATTATCCCTCTAAGTTTGCTCATTCTGCTTATTTTGTTCTTCTTCTCCTTCTCAAGCCTCTTTATTTCATTAATAGTGGCAATAGTCTGACACTCTTGATTTATTATGGATGAGGTGAGAGGATCAAAATTTTGAGATAAACTTGACAATTTATTCTCTTGTTCTTCCACCTTTTTGGAAATGTTTGTTGTCACTGTGGACCAAGATAGACAAAATTTGTATAAATCTCCACCATCTTTAAGAGCATTTTCTAGGCTCTTTATCCCAATATCTAGATTTCTCCTATCATTTTCTATAAGTCCCTATACTTCAGAGAATCTCTTTCCCAAAAACTCTTTCCAGACTTTCTCTTTTGCTGATTTCTCCAATGAATCAAAATGTGTGCTAATAGAATTAACAAGAGATTTCAAGTTACCGGATGAAGAGGCCGAAGGATCCTTCTGGAAGGATGGCATAATCTTCTCCAACACACCGGATGTAATCTCTATCAGCTCATAGTCTTCCATGTGAGACTTCAGAAGCTTTTCTTTTGCTTTAGCTTGAGCAAAAGATGCTACCTTCATTGTCTGGACTGGAGAGAGAGAGTCAAAATTGAGTGGTCCATGAAATAGCTCCGATTCATCTAATTCCATCATTTCTTTGGTCAGGAAGTCTTTAACTACTTCTACAGTGTCTCTTGCCAAAGACAGAGTCTTCTTTCCTTCCGCAGCCTCAGAACTATCACCACCTGGGGTCTTCTCTGTTTGATCTTCTTCTCTTCCCTTTACCTCTTCTTCTTGACTGATTCTCTCTTCTTTTCTTTCTTCTCCTTTAGTTCCAGAGTCTACTAGGGGATTCGGAAGAGAGATGTTTACTTCTTCATGGACTTCCTCTTTCAGAATGGAGGAATCCAAGTCCTTAGTCTTCTCTTCACCTATCTCCTTTGACTCTTCTACAATTTTCTCAGTAGAATCTTCCTTTGATGCACTTAATCCTTCGTTATCCATGTTAGAAGGTTCATCACCTATGTCCTCTATAATAGGAAGATTGAATCTTTTAAATGCATTTTGGAGGATGTCCTCTGTTTCTTTGGCGACTTGATTTATCTCTCCAAGCATAAGCTAGTTCATTCTTGCTTTTCTCTGAAACTCATCCTTGCAGTCCTTGAAGATCATGTTCATTTGTTGAGAGGTAATGGAAGGATAGAGTTGAATAGCAATCTATTCCCAAATCTCTAGGTCCTTTGCCTTAGCATTCTCCTTTCTCATTTCAAGTTCCTTCTCTAAACTTTTAGGAATTAGAGAGATGATTTCAATGAATGCTTTATTATAAATGTTAAGATACTTGACTGTACATCTTCTAGGATTTTCTTGTCAGTATCACTAAACTCATCATAAAATTCTATTAATGGTTGTAGATTTCCATCCACTGTGACTACCTTGATAACATTATCAATAGAAGGAGTGGACCTTTCAAAAAATTCTTCTTCCTTTTCTTCTTTATTTGCACTGGCAGACGATCCACCTGATGTTTTCTTCTTCTTCTTCATTTTCTTAACCTCCTTATCTATCTCTGTCTCTTCATCATCCTTTTGACTTATGTAGGATCTTGTAGCCTTGGTTTTTGTTCTCTTTTCTCCCTTTCCAGATGTCTTTGCTTCCAGTTTGGAGGATTTTGAGCTCTTAGAGGTGGTAGGTGCATAACTCTTTGAGGATCTAGTTTGGGAGGGGCCTTGCACCAGATCACTTTCTTTTTCTGCATCTTGTCTTTCTTTCTCTGCTCTTTCTAGTTTCTCTCTATTTGCATCGACTGCTTCTTTTGAAATGCCATATCTTTTGGCAACTTCCTCTACTTCTCTTCTCACTTTTCTTTTCATCTCCGATTGTCTTAGCTCAACATGAATTTTCACACTCAATTCTTTAAAGGTTCCAAACCTTTCTGCCTCAGGGTCCTTAGGCTGACTTAGTAGGTGTTGGACATGCAGTTCTAGAATTTTCTCATCCACCTCATAGCCCATTGGCATAATCCAGACTATTCTGGGCTCCACTGGCTCCATTAGGCATTGATCAGTGTCTACCATGAAGCACACTGTATCCTTGTATTTTTCAACTAAAGATTGGGGGATTCTCTCTGGCCTGCATCATGCCTTGGAAGTTCTTGAAGTAACCCCAGAGAGATGTACTTTGTGCCTTGGCATCACAAAGCCCATACACATAATCTCTGATTTGTATGGCAACCAGTCTGTCAGTTTGCCATACCCAACCACTGGATCTGGGTAGCTCATTCATATAGTAAAAGAAGAGACATAATATTAGGTCACCATACCTGAATGAGTTCTTCTTATCCTTCTTTATTTTCTGCAAATTTTCTAGCAGTTGGCTCAGAAGAAGCTCACATAGATCATAGTCTGCATTTTTCCTTAGCATTTCATATGTAGTATATATAGCAGTTCTGGATACTGAATTCTCCCTACTAGAGTGATAGATTTTGTAACCAATTATCATAGAGGCAAATTTGATGTCTGGATCTATGATGTCTTCTATTGTCATTGCTCTCTTGTCAAACTTTGATCTGGTAGCCTCACTTACTATTTGGTTCTTGATGAATTTGAGAGCAGGCAACCCATCAGATGAGTGCAAATTGGTTACTGCCCTAATAGCATCTTTTGTGATCTTGAATGGCCTCATCAACCACATGAAGTTGTCATGTATTCTGTTCAGAACATACTGGACCCATTCATCCTCTGCAAAATAGGGAAAGTGGATGCAAAGCCCAAAATGCTTATTTCGGATGGCCTTGTATTGAGGTTTAAGTTCAAATGTTTCATCTACTAATTGCTTGTGATAGATATCCATCAGTTTGGATTCCCCAAATTCTTCAATATTGGTGTGTATGTATACCCTAACATCTTCTACAAGTAGAACCCCATGCAGAATGCTAGAGAAGGTGCCTAAGGGATCAACTTCTAGAGATTTGTAAGGATGTTTCTTGAACTTAGGGCATGGCCTATCTGTAATCTTAACAACATTTGGAGTAGCCATCTTGCAAAGAGATTCAGAGAGAGATATTCAAGAACAAAAATACATTTTTACACTTCTAGGGTTCACGATATAAGCCGAAAAAGATCATTGGTTGAATCAGATTCTGGTTGATCTTTGAGAGGGTTGAAGAAATCTTGTTTGCAGAGCTCTTTCTTTCTTCTTCTCAAGTGTAAATGTGTAAATGATGAATAAAAGAACCCTTATATTTATGTGCAAACCTTAATTTCATATTGCAATAAATGCACACTTTAAGTCATTCCAGTTCCCTTGTTCTGACCTTATTCTGAGAGAGATCCTTTCGAATCACTGAGATGCACTTAGAATTATTCTTGGTGATAATTGAGAATCTATCTCCCTTTCTCCAATCATTCCTTTCATCCACAGATTAAGATATTTCAGTTTTGAATCAGACCAGATCTAACTGTGGAAATCCTGCTTTTACCAGATGACTGTTAAACTGGATCAATCTTGGATGATTGACCTCTTCAAAACTCCTTGTGGATATTTTATATTTTTACCAAGCATTGTTTAGATATCTCTTTGAGAACTCTTCAATCCGCAATACTCCATGTGCCAATTTTAGGCACCAATTGACTGGCTGGGGGAAGATGTTTTCCTTTGTGACTCCTCCTGAGCCAGAGCTCATCTATTTAGTTTCTAGAAGGAATATCAGCACCAGATTTTGGTGTAGATCCATCCCCAACATTTTTTGTACTTCTCTTCACCCAAATCTTATTCATCTCCCTTTGAACTTCATCCACATTCACTTTTCCTTTTCCTTTGTCTTGATTTTGATTATGATGCACTGGACCCCTTTTATCCTGATTCTTACTTCTGTAGAATTTGGCAATATGACCAGATCTATTGCAATTGTAGCAAGCTATATTTCTAATATCCTCTTGATCTACATTGATTATCCATATGTCCCATTCTATTGCATGCAAAGCATCTACCATTGAATGAATTATTTATTTGCATATTTCTACATTCATGAGATTTGTGACCATACCTTTTGTAGTTAAAACACTGTCCAGAGAAGGATGAATTAGTTTGATTCATTCTTCTTCTGTACTGATTTGCTTTATGACTGAAGTTATTGCAATTGTAGCAGTAGCCATTGAAAGATGGATATCTTTGAGCATTTGGCTGTCTTACCGGAGGTCTTCTAGGCCTGTACCTTGGATTTCCTGATCCAGAGTTCCTCTGACCAGATCCAAAGCTTTCACCTTTCTCATATCCCAAGCCATGCTTGTCATCTACCCTCTTTTGGCTTTCAAGAAGAACTTCAAGTTGAGCAGAGCTTATCTTGAATTTTTCTTTGTATTCATTTGTTGTTTGAAGATCCCTTTTAAGAGTGTCTATCTAATTTTCAAGTTGTTCTTCATTATCTCTAACTTCTTCAAGATCAGATTCCAAATGCTTGATTATTCTATCCATTTTGTGGCAGTCTTCTGACTTCTCTTTGAGAGATTGTTTTAGATTGTCTTCCATTTTTCTTTTCTTTTCAATTTCTTGAGTGAATTTCATAACCCTTGATTCCATTTCATGTCTTACCATAATGACCTCTTTTGATAGCTTCTCACATAACTTATTTTTCTCATTCAGATCTTCATTAGTATCATTGGCTTCACTTTGACTTGCTAATTGTTGAAGAATTTCCTTTCTCTTTTTCATAGAGATACTTAGTTTTTGTTTTAGTTCATTTATGAAGTCATCAGCTTGTTTGAGTCTTTCCCTCAGGTTATTGACTTCAGAGTGAGATTGCTCAAGATCATCTAGGGCAAACTGAAGTTGTTCCCTCATACCATACATATCCATTGAGATTCCCAGATCTTCCTCAAGATGTTAGGCACTGTTTGGAGGAACTTAGCTCTGATACCAATTGTTGAAAACAAGGTAGATAACTGAGAGGGGGGGTGAATCAGTTATCTTAAATAATTTAACTTTCTGTTCTTCTTGACAATTAGAGCAGCATCAAAACATATAAGCATGCATAACCATGAGAGCAGAAATAAAATTAATACACATAACACAATGATTTTGATGTGGAAAGCCTCATCAAGGGAAAAACCATGGGGTGACTAACCCAAGATTGTATTCTCTATTAAAAGAATAGGAAGTACAAACTGGCACTTGCCAATTAGGGCTCACTACCTGAGCACATTGCTCACAAGTGGCTCACTGCCTACAAGAGACTCACTGTCTACAAGGTATATAGAATGTAACCAAGTGTTTGAATTGATCAGAGGCATCCACATATGCTAAAGTTCAATTCCGGTTAGGCTCAATATACTAATCTGCTGCACTTCATTCTTCCTTTGCTTAGTGCTGCTGTTCTGTCACATACTAGACTTGTATAGCTGCTTCCACACTTCTCTCTACTTTTCTTCACACATCTATCATGCCACATACACTTTCACATCGAAATCCATCTAGTATATATATCTGCACCAAGGATTTCAACATCTTTCTAGTCGACATCCGGAATACTCAAGATTTTCCCAAACTCTGGTCTGTCAGTTGAATCCATTCTTACTAAGTGATGTGCATCAAAGAGATACTTATAGAAGTCATCAATCATGTCAGCCAACCATGAATGATCCCTCAAGAAGCTTGATCACCATCAATTTTTCATCCGGATTAAGGTTTGATGCTCTATCGGTTAGTTCTTGCTTAGTCTGCTCTGCCTATCAGGAACCCAACACTTAGGTGCTCATATCTTTTCACTCTTTCATCACCAGAGGCTCAATCTCTAGAATGTGATAGTCATGGTACTCCTCTTGACTTACCCAAGTCTGTACTTTGCTGAGATACATCCTCTGAGAGATCTGGACCTGACTGTCAGATCTTGTTGCATGCTTTGTTCTTGCTCACCAGACCAAAACACTTTTCAGTATGACTTCCGGTAAATAGCTATTATGTGTTGCGGATGTGTGGGATAATCTTTGTTTCCATCAATGACAACAATAATGAATCCACACAGTGTCTCTTGCCAACAAGGTGTTGCCGTGAAATCTCCAAGATTAACCTATTCAACATCTAAAATTAGATATTAGAATACCATTCATATAACAATGCTATTCACATGTAATATTTATAATTGTTTATTAGTTACATACCCCATAAGTAGATGTCATAGTGTAAAATCTAGGTGGAGTACTGCTGAGAACTGCATCAATGCTATGACCTTGAAATTTCATCAAAAGCATAAAACTAAATTAGTTAATCGTGCATTTTAAAAATAAAATTTAATAAATTAAATTCAATGAACTTGCTAATATTTACCTGAGTATCAAGGTTGAAAGTCTCACTCAGGAGGGTATCTGTCATCACCATCTGCTCAGCTACAGATGTAGCCTACGCACCTGCATCCTAACTATCCATGGGGTCATAACCACAAGTTGACCCGCAAGTCTGACAAGTATGGGGTGGAACCCTACTCCTCGCACTATCTCCCAACCCACGCTGTGCTACAGGACTGGCATGCTCTATGATGCTCTGGGTCAAGGCACTAATGGACTAAAGTGTCTCGACCTCAACACTCTCCTTCACAATGGAAAGGATAGACACATGCTCATGGGCTGGTCAACTAATTACTTGTCTCACTGGCCACTGTGGGTCAACACGTGCCCCTGGTCTATCTTGTGCTGACCCCCCACCTCTACCCTGAAACTCCCGCATATCAAAATAGTTTGGCACTTTACTGAGGACAAAATCGCAGTAGAGTTTCCTCAAAAAGTATTGCGGGACCTCATTATTGTCTCATGGAGGATGGTCAAAAACCATCCACCACCTTTGCCCAAAATTGTCCCTTATTGCTTGGTTGTTGCACCAATGGATAGGGAACCTCTTGCATATAATGGGTGGAGCTTGATTTGTTTGTGGGTTTGTGAAAATAGAACACAAGTCCAATTTTATAATCTGTAACTTTTTTACTTCTTCATATGATAACTTGTCTGCATAATACTCTCTATACTCTCTCCTCTTATCCGACTAGCTAGATATTTGCTTGCTAATTGAATCTACATTTGATAACATAGATTCAAGAGATTGAGCAAGCGTGGATCTATGCAAGGTTAAAGTTGAAGGATCTTCCAACCTTGCAATTATTTCTTCAATTTCTTTTTTATTGTTTTCAATTTGCCCCATTAGATTTTCTTGTGTTCCAAGGGCATGTCGAGGAATGGATGGAGGAGTTTGTTGTTTGGGTTGTTCTTCGGCAGGTATTTCCTATTCGTGATTTTGTGGATTTTGAGGAGGAGGAGGAGGTGCATTAACATTTCCTAACAATTAAGGAAATTTACATCAAAAATCAACTCAAACCTACCTATTTACAAACAAATTTAGATAAAAAAACAAATAAAACTCACTCTTTTGGCCTGCTCGACGTTGTGGCAGTAGTTTGGCGATGAATTAGCAAGATTTTGGTGTCAAATTGGGTCTTCAAAAATGCAAGTGCGCTCCTTAGGGTTTGCAGGTTATGGGTGTAGAGAGAATAAAAGAAATGAATGAGCAGAAATGCTCTTTTTTATATATAATTAAACATAACGTGAGTGTGTTATAACGCAAGTGCATTATAATGTGAGCACATTATGGTTTTGTTTTTCTGAGCCTTAGGCTCGTCATTACCAAACCATAACGTGAGCGTATTATAACGTTGGCCACTTTTTGGCCCCCTAACTTTTTGCACTTACCCTGAGGGGTCACAAAGGGGTTCCCCCCTGTGAGGGGTCTGAGGGAAGCACCCCCAAAACCACATTTTATTTATATTTTAGTCAATATTATGTTGGTTTTCTTTCCCTAGAAGGCAACCCCTTTTTATAAGGTTATTTGTACTACATTTTTAGTAGAGTTGAGAGTAACAGGCACCGTTGGATTGAAGACTGAAGAAGAAGAGGAAGTGCATGTATTGTAATCTCATATATTTGAAGATAATACAACTTGGAGCCTCTTTTCTTGGTGGAGTTTTTTTACCCGAAAGGGTTTTTTCCATGTTACATACTATGTTATGTGTTTAGTTCTTAATGCATGTAATTTCTATGTTGTAGGTTTTATTTCTATTGTAATCTCCATTGATTCTACATTGTTTAGAGTACATAAATAAGGTTTGAATCAGATTTCCATTATGTGGTTTGCACCTTCAATTCTATCATTTGGTATTAGAGCCCCTTCGAAACCAATTCTATCATTGCGAGGGTTCGGGGGTAGCACCCTTGAAACCACATTTTATTTATATTTTAGTCGATATTATGTTGGTTTTCTTTCCCTAAAAGGCAACCCCTTTTTATAAGGTTATTTGTACTACATTTTTAGTAGAGTTGAGAGTAATAGGCACCGTTGGATTGAAGACTAAAGAAGAAGAGGAAGTACATGTATTGTAATCTCATATATTTGAAGATAATACAACTTGGAGCCTTTTTTTTTTGGTGGATTTTTTTACCCGAAAGGGTTTTCTCTACGTTACATACTATGTTATGTGTTCAGTTCTTAATGCATGTCATTTCTGTGTAGTGGGTTATATTTCTATTGCAATGTCCATTGATTCTACAGTGTTTATAGTACATAAATAAGGTTTGAATCAGATTTCCATTATGTGGTTTGTACCTTCAATTATATCATTTGGTATCAGAGCCTAGTCAGTTTTGATTTTTGGGTGGTAGTGTGAAAAGTTTTTAGCTACAGTGGGAGATTTGGTTGTTTTTTGTTTGCAAATCTTGTGTAGATATCATGGTTGCATCCACTGTTGCTTCTACCTCTCGGTTGGACATTGAAAAATTCAATGGCATGGGGTACGAATTGTGGAAGTTGAAGATGGAGTATTTGCTTGAGGAAAGAAATTAGTGGTTGGTTGTTATGAAAGAGAAGAAACTAAATGATGTTGCTCAAGATGAGTGGGATAGAATGGATAAAAGGGCATGAGGTACAATCCAGCTGTGTCTGAAGATTCTATTCTACTAAATATTATGAGTGAGAAGTCTGCACATAGCTTTTGGAAGTGTCTAGGTGAGATCTACCAAGCCAAGAGTATGGTAAACAAACTTTATTTAAAGCATAACTTATTTTCCATTAAAATGAACGAGGGTGAATCAGTTGTAGAGCATTTGAATTTTTTTAACTTATTATTGAGTCAACTAGCATCTGTAGATGTTGATGTGAATGAGGAAGATAAATATATATTGCTTCTTTGTTCTCTACCTAAGTCATGGGAGAATGTTACTTTGGCTATAACTACTAACCTCACATATCCTAAGTTGGATGCTCTTATTTCAGTTTTGCTGTCACATGAATTGAGGAAGAAAAGTTCTGATAGTTTAGGGGATGCTCTCAGTGTCAGGGGAAGGTCTATGGAAAGAGGACCAAAAGAAGATCAGAAGGGATCTAAAGACAAGTCTAAGGGTCATTCTAAGACTCATGGAAAGAAGAAAAGAGTCAAGTGTTGGTACTGTGGAAAGAGAGGACGCGTGAAAAAGGAATGTAGAAACCTAAAGAAACAATGGGATTCCGCCATTGATAAGTCTTCAAATGTAGGTGATGAGGTTTTACGTTCTACATGTAATGTTGTTTCTCATGATCATTGGTTGGTTGACTCAAGATACTTGTACCACATGACCCCACATAAAGAATGGTTTTCCACATATGAAGAGTATGATGGAGGAAATTTGTACCTCAGGGATAACTCTACATATCCTATTGTTGGACGAGGGAAGGTAATGTTGTGTTTTAGTGATGGGAGAATTAAAACCCTTCCTGGTGTTTTGCATGTTCCTATATTGGCTAGAATTTTGATTTCTATTTCAAAGTTCAATGATTTGGGAATGCATGTGACATTTGATAAGCATGGTTCCAGATTGGTGAGAGGAAACTTGGTGGTAGTGAGGGGGAAAAGATTAGGAACTCTGTTTAAGTTAGAAGCCACTACTATTTGTAATGCCTCTTATGCATCTAAGGCTACTACTAAAAATACATGTATGTTATGGCACCATAGATTGGGCCACATAAGTTAGTCTAGTTTAAAGACTATCTTGAATAAAAAATTGTTAGACAGTTTATCCTATTCTGATGAGAGTTTCAAATTCTGTGAACATTGTGTGTTTGGAAAACATAATAGATCTCCATTTCCTTTAGGTAGTAATAAATCAAATGATAAAGTGGAACTTATTCATTCGGATGTTTTTGGTCTAGTGGATGTTGTATCAATTGGAAAATATAGATATTTTGTTTCCTTCATTGATGATGCCTCAAGGTTTACGTGGATTTATTTTATGCATCAAAAATATGAAGTTTTCACTAAATTTAAGGAATTTAAAGCTTTAGTTGAAAAGCAATCAGATCATAAGATAAAGGTTTTGAGATTTGAAAATGGAGGGGAATATTGTTCTAAGGAATTTGATGAATTCTGTAAGCATGTAGGTATTGTTAGATAGAAGACAACTCCATATACACCACAATAGAATGGAGTGGCAGAAAGGATGAATTAGATAATAATGGAAAGAACCAGAAGTATTTTGAGTGAATCACAGTTGAACAAATGCTTTTGGGCAGAAGCTATATGTACTACGAACTACTTGGTTAATAGATCTCTATGTAAGGCTCTTCTTTCAACTCCTTATGAAATGTGGACAAGTAAGAAACCTTTTATTTCACATTTAAGGGTATTTGGTTGTGAGGCTTATGTTCATGTGCCTAAAGAAAAATGAACTAAGTTGGATCCAAAAGAGAAAATGTGTACATTCATTAGATATGGTGATAATGTAAAAGGTTATAAGCTTTGGAATCCACTAACCTGAAAGATTATCTTTTCTAGAGATGTTATTTTTAGGGAACTTAGTGTTATTTCAGAACCTGAACAACCAAAGGAAAAAGAAGAAAACGTGAAGAGAGTGCATTTTGAATTAGAGCATGAACATGTACCTCAGGAAGAACATAATGATGGATTGGGGGGTGAAGAAGCAGAAGAAGACTTGAGTGAAAGTTCTGATGAGGAAGAATCTATTATGACAAAAGAAGTTGGTACAGATGAGCATGCAGAAGAACCTAAAGAGTATCTTACTCCACCTCTAAGAATATCCACAAGACAACAGAACCTAGTTAATAGATATGGCCCACCAGATTTCCATTGTGTATTTGCTTTATTGAATACTAACGACAAGCCTAGATCCTCCAGGGAAGCTATTCAAGCAGATGATAGTGAGTCTTGGTAGTTAGCCATGCAAGAGGAGATGATGGATTTAGAATCTTACAACACCTAGGATCTTGTTCATTTGCCCAAAGGAAGAAAGGCCATAGGTTGCAAGTAGGTCTTCAAGAAGAAGTTTGGAGTAGACGGTTCGTTGGAGAAGTACAAGGCTAGACTGGTAGCCAAGGGCTACTCCCAGAGAGGGAGTTGATTTCAGTGAAATATTCTCCCCTGTTGCTAAATTAACTTCTATTAGATTTCTTTTATCCATTGTTGTAGCCTTTGATTGGGAAATAAAGCAAATGGATGTTAAGACTATGTTCTTGCATAGAGACCTTGAGGAAGAAATTTACATGCAACAACCTATAGGTTTTGAGGTAAAAGGGAAAGAACATTGTGTTTGCAGATTGAAGAGGTCTCTTTATGGTTTGAAATAGTCCCCTAGAATGTGGTACTAGAAATTTGATTCATTTGTGTTAAAATTGGGTTTTGTTAGAAATAAGGAGGATCATTGTGTATACATTCATTGCATTGATGCTTTTATTATGATCATTGCATTGTATGTTGATGACATGTTATTTTTCAACAATACTAAGGGTATGATTAGTGAATTGAAAGCCTAATTTTTAGGTGCATTTGATATGAAGGATCTTGGAATAGCTAGGTATATTCTGGGTATGGAGATCAGGAGGGATAGAGGTAACATAAAGCTTTGGTTGTCTTAGAGTAAGTATGTGTTTAGTATGCAAGACTGTAACCTAGTTAGAGTTCCTTTACCCATTGGTACTAAGATTTCATTAGATATGTGTGCAAAGAATGAGGATGAATTAGAGGATATCTCTAATGTGCCATATGCTAATGTTGTAGGGAGTTTGATGTATACAATGGTTTGCACTAGACTAGATATTGCCCATGCAATGGGAGTTCTGAATGTGAAGAGATGTTTAGATATCTAACAGGTACTCTTGATTATTGTTTGGTTTATTCTAGTACTGATAGGTGTTTAGATATCTAACAGGTACTCCTGATTATTGTTTGGTTTATTCTGGTACTGATAGTGCTGACAAAACATTGGACATATAGAGATTTGTTGATGTAGATTGGGTAGGTGACTTGGATAGTTGAAGGTCCACCAGTCACTATGTGTTTACTTTGTTTAGCAGAGCAATAAGTTGGATGAGAAAAAGGAATCCCATGGTTTCTTTGTCCACCACTGAAGTAGAGTATATGTCTACTTCCCATGTCTCTAAGGACATAGTTTGGTTGAGGATATTATGTACATGTATTGGTTTTAATTGTAGGATCATTAAGATTGGTTGTGATAGCCAGACTACTATTTGTTTGGCCAAGAATCATATGTATCATGCTTGGACTAAGCATGTTGATGTACAGTATCACTTTGTTCGATAAATGGTTGCAAATGGATAGATTGAGATAAAGAAGGTAGACACTCAGGAGAATGTTGTAGATGCTTTGACCAAGCTTGTGAGCATAGAGAAATTTTTGGTGCAAAGAGGCCATGGGCCTTATTTCTAGTGCCTGATTATTTTATTATTTTCCTATGGGTATTTACAATGTATTATGTCAAGTGGGAGAATGTTAGGATTAAGGTGCCATCAACCTTGTAAATCCTATGTAATTTATTATTCCTATTATTATTTGTAAATCACCTATAAGGGATGAAAGGTTTCACTAGTAGCGATCTTGTTTCATCCGCATGTTTATATTTGGCACTTGATGCTAATTTGTCCACGATAGGGGGTTATAGGGGGGTTTCCCCCTTGTGAGGGGTCTAGGGGGATCATCCCCTAGTGGGGGGTCTAGGGACTGTGTGCCCCGGTAGGGGTTTAGGGGCAACGCCCCTGAAACCACATTTTATTTATATTTTAGTTGATATTATGTCGGTTTTCTTGTCCTAGAAGGCAACCCCCTTTTATAAGGATATTTATACTATGTTTTAAGTAGAGTTGAGAGTAACAAGCACCGCTAGATTGAAGACTAAAGAAGAAGAGGAAGTGCATGTATTGTAATCTCATATATTTGAAGATAATACAACTTGGAGCCTCTTTTCTTGGTGAAGTTTTTTACCCAAAAGGGTTTTCTCCACATTACATACTGTGTTATGTGTTCAGTGCTTAATGCATGTCATTTCTGTGTAGTGGGTTTTATTTCTGTTGCAATCTCCATTAATTCTACATTGTTTAGAGGACATAAATAAGGTTTGAATTAGATTTTCATTGTGTGGTTTGCACCTTCATTTCTAACATTTATTTTTGTACATTTTTGTTTAAATGTTTTATTTTCCTTGCTATCCTAAGCTATTTGAAAACTTTAGGAACTAAAGTCACCTAGATGTGAGCATGATGCACTAGTATCCCACAACTGTTTGTTTCCAAGTGACCATTTTTGGGTGTTTTCTACCACTTTCCTTTGCATGCATGATTTTTCATAATGCTTTTATCACACTTGAACAACTCTTTTGACCGAACTTTCCTTCTTTTCCCTCCAACCTTGTATTTTGAATCTATCTAGTGAAACTTTGTAAAAAATCTTGCATTATCTATTGTTCTCTAATTCTTTGAGCTCTATCTATCAAAAAATTTGGCAATCTTCAGCACTCTTTGCAGCTCTCTTTGGCTTTCTTCAACAAACAACAACATTATTGTGATTCTCCAAGCTTGATGTGAATAGTTTTTCAAGATTTTAACATCTTTGTGAGGGTAACTACTATATCCATCTTGGCCTTTCACTTCTCATTTGTCATGGTTTGTGTAGCTTTCATCTCTCCTCCTGAGGTGATAGAGTTCCTCTCCCTCTCTTTCAATATTATTCTTTTATTGTAAAATTCATTTGTGTTGTGGGAACTTTGTGAGTTTTCCATTTCCTTCATGCACACTAGTTTGCTTGGCCTATGTATACCTTAGTGCAAGAATTCATAGAATTATTCTTGTAGTTGTACCTATTTCTTAGATGCACATAAAACTCCTCCAGCAATTCAGAAGTCCTCTGGGACTATGCCCTCTATAGGAGATAAAGAAAATCAAATGCTAGTACTCTGGTAAGGGAGAAATCACCTCCAGTTGTGCAAGTCATCAAGGTTGAGAAGAAGAAAACAACCACAACAACACCACCTATAGCCCCTACAAAGAAGAGAATAAAGCGAAAAGTAGTAAGAAAGAAAAATATAAGTGCAAGTGAACAAGAAGATGAAGAAGAGGAGGAAGAAGGACCACAATTGGTCCTAAAAAGGAGAAATGATGCTTCACAAGATGAAGCAAGTGCTAAAAGAAGAAAAGTTGATATCATTGATACAGATAGTGAAGAAGAAATAGAGGAAGAAAAGAAGAAACTTGTAGCTCGTATGAGAAAGAAGAAGAAAGAAGTCACCAAGAAGGTGACTCCCAAGAAGGAAGCATAAACAAGCATGGAAAAGACTCTGGATGAAAGCAATGTGCAAAAACAAGCTAATCTAGTAAAACCTCATTCTCTAATGAAATTAGAAGCTTTATTCAATAGCATTGTGCATCTTGATGCATTAGGAGAGATTGCTTCCCTTTACAATGTATTAGAAGTTGACATGAAAAATATTAAAGATCAAATCCCTGTGGAGCTATGGGATGTTATAATGAATAGGAGACAAGAGGCAATTAGAGAAGAAGGGAAGATAAAAGAATATGCATTGTCTGTGGAGAACAGAGCCACATTGGCTCAGCTTTACTCTACTGAATTTAGAGTAAAACAAAGGGTAACCACCCTTATGAGTAAAGACATAAATGATTTTGAAAAATTACAAAAGGAAACAGTTGAGAAGATTTCTGACATTGCTCAAAAATATGGGATGTTTTCAGAAGACTCTGTTCCGGAAGTTGTTACTGAAGAAGAGGCCCAGAACATTGATGCTCAAAATGAGCATGCAATAGACAATGTACATACTAAGGACAATATTCCTCTAGTCTTAGAAGAAATAGCTCAGAAATACAAAGAACCAGAGGAGAATGTTGAAGAAGAGACCTATTATTTCAGAAAATGTCTCCCTGGACTTTTCCCTCCTAGGTTTAGCTCCCGGGTCCCTTGTTTTGCATCTTACACGTTCATTTTGACTCCCGAAAGAAAATGGCCTAAAACCCATGTCACATGGGGCATGAGGGACATTGTGACACTTAGTGCTAACCTAAAAAGGGGACCTAGGACATGGGTACTCACACCCTTGTCCTACCCTATTTTAGGTAGGTCCCAAATTTGAATGTCGGTTATGTGACCATTAATTAGGTCCCATGCAGACATCTTAAGTTTGAATTAAGAAATTCTTAGTGGGCATGTGTGTTGTTGCATATATAAGCATGCTTAGTGTTTCATTTGCAAACTAGAAGCTAACTAGAAGATGATGTTTGATATGAAAAAGAGGAGGGAGGTTTGTTTTTGTTGTTGTATGGGGGTTTTAGTTTGAATCCTCCTTTCCACTAAACATTCCAAGGGATTTTCAACTGAGTTGCCTCTCCACTTGAGAGGAGAGTCACCTATCAAGTTGGGTTGCCACAAGGGAAGCTAGGAAATTTAGAAGTTATCACACAATGTCTCTAATTAATGCTTTAGTGTTCTTGAAACCCTAATTTAAGCAAAACAAGTAAATGTGCAAATTACAATAGATGCTATTGAAATAAGACAAAGGGAAGAGAACCTTAACTCACTATTTTTTGCAGTCTAAAAAATAGAAATGTTGGGGACAATGGTGATGGCACCCAAGTCCAAGGTACAGGTTTTTCTGTATAATCCTGATCTCCTTCCGACACTGATTTCTATTGTACCTTCAGTTTTTGGCAATTTGACACAAAAGGATAATGTTGAGAGAGCCCTAGTCCATTGAGGGATATTCTTCTAGATGTCAGAAGCTCTACAAACCCTAATTATCATTATCTAGTCTATTTCTATAGCTTCAGATGAAGAGGATAATGTTGATGGCGCCCGTGTCCCGAAATCTCGCACAGTGTCTGCTTCTTTTTGAATCCTAAATCTACAATGTCTTCCAATCTTCCCTGCAACTCCACTTTCTCCAGATCCAATACCTATAACCTGCAATCACAAGGAGTGTGGGAGGGGGTTGTGGTGTTTAGAGGCTTGCCTCAGTCAAGCCCCAGAGAGATATTCAAGTCTTCCAAACATTGTTGTTAGATGAGAGTGCATATCCATGTGGGATAGAGGTAAAAATCCAAATGATAATGATAATAAAACACAATAGATGTCACCTTGATGATGAAGCTCTCATTGAAGGAAGATGCTCTTCAATGCCATGAGGAGAAGATGTAATCCAACCTATAAGAAACAAACACAATGACAATGCTCTGCTTTGCAACATAATGAAAAATCACAAGTATGCCAATAGCTCACAATCATAAACATCTTCTAGTCTCTAAATGATAACCTACATATGCTTATATATGCAACTACAAAGATTCCCGCCAAGAATTTTGTAATTAAAACTTATGATGTCAACCTTGGACCCAAATAGCAGTTACAAACCTGACATTTGAATTTAGGACAGACCTAAAATAGGATTGGACTAGGGCACTAGCGCCCAAGTCCACCCCCTGTCTTTGTTCTAGGATCATCAAAATAGTCCCCCATAGGTCCCATCTGTCACAAGGCCCAAGGGTTTTCTCATCGGGAGTCTGAATTATCATGCAAGATGCTCTAAATGCAATCTAAAGACCCAAGAGCTACACCTTAAGAGGAAAAATCCCCCAAGGGTGCATTTTTACGACATAACATTTAGCCCCCACTTTATAATGTATGTATAAATGCAAGGGCAATACATGCATTAAAGTAAGGTCAACAAACACAGCAAACATGCCAAGCATGGAGAAGACACGCCAAACACATTGAAGATAATAACAAGCACGTAAAACATGGAGAAGATAGTTATAGTCACGTAAAACACGAAGAATACAACATTGAAGACACATAGAGCACAAAGAATATAGTGAATGCAGTAATTATTTTCATTTTTTTAATTTTCCCATATGAAATGCAAAATACAAGTACAAGGAATGTAAACAAACAAATCCCAAAAGAGTGTAGAGGAGCTCATCGCCACTAGTCTTGTACTTTTTGAGAATAGACATGCCACACAAAATCCCAAGGTGTAGAGGAGCTCATCACCACTGGTCTTGCACCTTGAGAAAAAACATGCAAAATAAATCCCAAAGTGTAGAGGAACTCATCACCACTAGTCTTGCACTTTAAGAACAAACATGCCATACACACACACATGGAAGACACGGAGAAAACACGTCATACAAGCGATGGAGTGAAACTATTGCTAGGTTCATCACCATCTCAGGCACATTATAGGCACACACCGATGATTGGCTTTTCCACAACAATCACCAAAAACATGCTTAAGGGTTACAGAACCGCTCCCTGCCTCCATAGAGGACTTTTAAAAATGACAGGATAGTGCAATCTCCTCGAGAAATACACAATCCCCGCCTTTCGTAGATGGCTTAAATGATTGTGATTGATTTTTAGATTGTTCAAGCATGCTTTACTATCATCTAAAATAGATATCTTGCCTTATATATGCTCCCACCTTAAGGTGGTTGATATCACATATCGATATCAAGCACATTAAGGTAGGAAGAAAACACACAAGGAAACATGAGCTCTCGCAAAGCCCATGCCCCCCAGAGGTGACATGTGCTTTACGATTGCCAAATGTTCCCACAAACACATAATTTCCTGCAAGAAAGGTGTTAGTGTCCACATAATCATGATAAACAACAATGCATATGATCATCTACATGAAAGAGCCATGCAAGGTGAAATCCAAGATAAACAAAGTGCATGGAGTAGCAGTATTGTTAAAGTGTTGTTAGCAAGATAAGATAACATCAACATCAACATCAAGATAGAGAGATCACACATAGTGATTCCACTTAGCCAAGCATCGAATAATATGTAACAACCCCATGGTCATGTATGGACTAGGTCCATGTTTTGATTACTCGCTAAAGGGACACTAGGTCCGCATCAGTATAATATGTTTTTCATCATCTGCCCACTAGGATGAAACACTAGAGGGAGGTAAATAATAAATCAGAGAGGAGAATAAGTGCCTTAGGGATAGTCATGTAGGAGGGTGCCCCCAAGTCACCAACCACAATGCTATGTCTGTAAGACACAACACACAACAATGAAATTAGAGGAGAGGCAATATAGAAGAATGATGATACAAATAGAAGAAGGTCATGACAGAGGTAGTCTCCTAGTATCCTTGACCTTACAAGAGAATCAAGGGTCATCCTAGGAGGCCTAACAACACATAACACATCATAGGGGAAACACAACATGAAGGTAAAGGGTTAGAGATACTTATCTACCAGTACAATTGCACTAAATTTTGTAACATGCGAGCCTCTTGGAGAGATGCTCCATTAAGTTGTATGTGAAGTTTGAGTGATTCGTATTAGGTTGTTTCTTGTTATCAGAGAATCCATGTAGTACTTTCTCATCATTTCCCTATTTATGTAAAACCTTTTGTTGCTTGTGAGGAGGAGAAACACTGTTATTTCCAACTGATGATAATCGTCTTGCTCGGTTCCAATTTTTATTTCTCTTGTTCTATTGGTTTTGTCTATTGTAATGACAAGGACTATCTTGTACTGTTTCAACCTTTTCTATTGTCAAAATCGCTTGCTTCAATTTTTTCATTTGTCTTTTTGATAAATGTTGATTGTCTCCCAATCCTTGAAGGGATAACAGAGGAGGAACTTCAGAGTAAATACCTTTTCATCGTGGATGAGGTGATACTTGAGTATTTTCCTTATCCACTTCAATTGTAGCAACTATCTCATCATAATATAAATAGTCATCCTCTACCTCTAATGTATTTTGTTCCATTAAATTGTTATCAGTATGCTTAGGGAAAGGATTAGTGAAAACCTGTAAATTCTAATTCGGCAGAGAAATCAACTTATTCCCATTATCATTCACACCAGATACCTATATAACATTCAAGTCGATGAGGTCTTGTATTTCATGTTTAAGATGCATACATCATTCAGTATCATGTCCTTGTGTTCGATGATAGTGACAAAAAGAATTAGCATCGAAATAAGGTCCTTGTGTTCTGTTAGGATCCACTAGTTTAATCGAGGGAAGCTTCAAGAGATTATTACTCAGAGCTTGATTCATGATAGAATGATAGGATTTAGATATTAGAGTGAACTTTCTTTGTTGATACTATGTCTTTTTCGGATTAGTGATAGAAGATATTTGTGTAAAATGATTTGAATTCAGTTCATTAACCTTGATGAAACTGTTATTATTCCTCTTAAAGTTATTTTGTGATGATCCACCCTCAGATTGACCAACTTGAGCCGATGAGTTTTGATTTTCATACTGACTAGAAGAAAGTTGGTAGTCATGAAGGGCAGTACATAGATGTTGAAAACAATTATACTTCATCAAGAGGATCTTATCACAGATGTTAGGCTGCAAATTTGTAATAAATATCTTCTGAACATCATCATCTTTCATCTGATATTGAATTTGTGAATAAAGTCCTTGATATTGGCTAATAAACTCAGTCAACTTCTCTTTCGGACCTTGCTTGCAATGAACCAAATCAATCAGAGAGACTTGGGGTCCAATGTTTGCTTGAAAATGTTGTAGAAATTAATCAATTAACTGTGAAAAAGAGTGTATTGAATTTGGAGGTAAAGAGCAAAACCATTCTAAAGCAATATCTTTGAGAGATCATGGGAAAAGCTTTGCTAACAAGTCCTCTTCAAAGTAGAAATCACTACACATAGCTGTGAACGTTGCCACATGAGTATTAGGATCACCTTTTCCACCATATTTTTCAAAGCAAGGATTTTCAAACTTCTCAAGCATAGGAGTTCTCAAGATTGCATAGGATAAGGGATTACAAAGATGGTAAGTTGGTATATTAGGTTGTGAAGCATTTGACAAGTTTGTCACTTTTTGTTGTAAAGAGGTCATGCCTTGCAAGAGTTGATTTAGGATGGCATCATTAGGAGATGTAGTTTGTGGTGAGGAGTTGGAACTGAAATGTGGAGGAGATTGAGCATGGGCAGTGACAAGCGGAGGTTGTGAATAATTGAGTGGTAGTTGGACATATTGGTAGGTGGAAGATGGTTGTGAATAAGTGGATTGTACGGGTGGTTGAGAGTGATATAAAGACACCCTAGGGGCAAGGTTTTGATAGTTGAATCCTACATCTTTGTAATTTTGTGAATTAGTGCCATTAGATACTCCAATACCAGTGGTAGCATTACTACAAGCATTTGCATTAGTTGTCAAAATATTCGATGTAACTATAGATATTCTTGTGGTTGGTATAGGTATCGATACTTGCGTATGAGATGGTGAAAAAGTGTTGTTTATCACTTTTGCACATTTAATCACTAGAATAACATTAGTTTGTACAATATGTTCTAAACCAAAGATCACGTTAACACCATCTTGTCCTTATTTTATCAATTCTCTTATGAATCATAGGGAGAGCTTCTTCAGCTATCCTCTCATTTTCCACAAATGCTTGAAAATCAGCTAACTCTTTATCAAGCTTATTTATCTATTCATCAGATACATGTGTGATCACCTCAATAGTGTCATCAACATCATGAAAAGTTTTCTCTTCCATTGTATTTGTGATAGGTATAGTATCTTGCAAAATTTGTGTCTCTCCTTTTGTAAAGAAGGTGTTCAATGGATTTTCGGAGGTAGGAAAACCAATTTCTTCAAATGCACTAGATCCCACATGTCTTATGCTTCTTCTTAAAGGGACATTTCTATTAGGGCAAAGAGTTATAATACTCATGCAACACCATGCACAAACTAATAGAATAAACCCTAAGAGCAAGATATGTTTAAGGGAAAAAATGCTTGATTTTTCAACTTTTTTCAATGCAAATGAATGAAAGAAGAGGTGTTGTAAATATTTTCAAGAGGGACAGCACATGATATGCCTAAAAACAATCCACTAATGCAAAAATATCTTTTACAACACACTTTTGAAGCAACTCTAGAAAGTCGATAAGTCAAAACCTAGTGAAAATAAGCCAAAGTATGCGATTTTTCACCAAATCTTAATGCAAAGGAGTAGGGAAAAGGGTGTTGTAAGAAAAATGATGATGGAAAAAAACTTATAATAGTAATAACAGCCACCTAATAACAAAAAATCTGTTACAACACACCTATAGTGCCAATCCAAGTCAGACCCTAGTGAAAATATAGCTAAAATATGCAAATTTTCATAGAATTTCAAAGCACAGACCCAAAAGAAAGGGTGTTGTAAGGAAATTGAGAAGGGGAAGAAGATAATAACCCTGATAACAGCCAATTAGTGAAAAAAAATCACTTACAACATGCTTGGAGTGCAAATCTAATAAGATGATAAGATCAAATCTAGAGAAAAATGCAAGTTTTTACATCTAGGGTTTGAAATTTTGCAAGGAGGCCACTATGATGCAACACTAAAATTCAAAATAAGAACTAATGAGTGTTTTAACAAGGTAGTAAAATCTGAAACAAGATTTTTGCTACAACCCTAGCTCATGCAAAACTAGGTTTTCAAGAAAAATGCACAATTTTAAGCAATTCTTAACAAATCAAGCATGCCCATGCAATGCAGATGAATTGTAAATGATGAATTTCTATAATTTAAATTAGATCTAATGAAAATAACAGAAATTAAATTAAATTAAGTGTCAATTAATTTAAATTTTATAAAAATGCAAACCTAATATGCCAATTTTTTTGAATTTTTCAAAAATTTTAATTTTTTTGTAATTTTTCAAATGCAATAGAAGAATGAAAGCAAATCTATCAAACAACACTCAGAAAGGTGTCAAAAAGTCCAAAAACATGGGTCACCAAAATGTTTGATATGAAAAAGAGGAGGGAGGTTTGTTTTGTTGTTGTATGGGGGTTTTGATTTGAATCCTCCTTTCCACTAAACATTCCAAGGGCTTTTCAACCAAGTTGCCTCTCCACTCGAGAGGAGAGTCACCTATCAAGTTGGGTTGCCACAAGGGAAGCTGGGAAATTCAAACGGTATCACATAATGTCTCTAATTAATGCTTTAGTGTTCTTGAAACCCCAATTTAAGCAAACCAACAAGTAAATTTGCAAATTATGACAGATGCTATTGAAATAAGACAAAGAGAAGAGAACCTTAACTCACTATTTTTTGCAGTCTGGAAAACATAAATGTTGGGGACAATGGTGATGGCACCCAAGTCCAAGGTATAGGTTTTTTTGTATAATCTTGATCTCCTTCTGACACTGATCTCTACTATATCTTCAGTTTCTGGCAATTTGACATAGAAAGACAATGTTGAGAGAACCCTAGTTCATTGAGGGAGATTCTTCTGGTTGTCAGAAGCTCTGCAAATGCTAATTATCCCTATTTAGTCTGTTTCTGTAGCTTCAGATGCAGAGGACAATGTTGATGGCACCCATGTCCCAAAATCTTGCACAGTGTCTGCTTCTTTTCAGATCCTGAATCTACAATGTCATCTAATCTTCCCTGCAACTCCACTTTCTCTAGATCCAATACCTATAACTTGCAATCACAAGGAGTGTGGGAGAGGGTTGTGGTTTTTAGAGGCTTGCCTCTATCAAGCCCCAGAGAGACATTCAAGTCTTCTGAACACCATTGTTAGATGAGAGTGTGTACCCTGCGGGATAGAGGCAAAAATCCAAATGATAATGATAATAAAACACAATAGATGTCACCTTGATGATGAAGCTCTCATGGAAGGAAGATGCTCTTTAATGCCATGAGGAGAAGATGTAATCCAACCTACAAAAAACAAACACAATGACAATGCTCTGCTCTGTAACACAATAAAAAATCACAAGTATGCCAATAGCTCACAATCATAAACATCTTCTAGTCTCTAAATGATAACCTACATATGCTTATATATGCAACTACAAAGATTCTCACCAAGAATTTCGTAATTAAAACTTATGATGTCAGCTTGGGACCCAAATAATGGTCACAAACCTAACATTTGAATTTAGGGTAGACCCAAAATAGGGCTGGACTAGGGCACTAGCGCCCAAGTCCATCCCCTGTCTTTGTTTTGGGATCATCAAAATAGTCCCCCTTAGGTCCCATATGTCACAAGGCCCAAGGGTTTTGTCATCGGGAGTCTGAATTATCATGCAAGATGCTCTAAATGCAATCTAAAGACCCGGGAGCTAAACCTTAAGAGGAAAAAGCCCCCAAGGGTTCATTTTTCTAATGATTATGATATTTCGTCAAACTTATGATTGTAGAGCATTCAATTTATTCATTGTTGTAGGGTAGAGCATTGTTATTATGTTTGTGATTATGGATTTGGCTTCATCTTCTCATGTATTGAAGAATCTTCATCTATGTAAGGTCTACACCTCCGAGGTGATATCTATTTGTGTTTGAATCATTTATCAATTTATTTTTTCCTCTATCTCACAAGGATACACACTTTTTATCTGACAACGGTGTTTGGAAGACTTGAATGTCCTTCCGGGGCTTGACTGAGGCAAGCCTCTAAACACCACAACCCCCAACCACACTCCTTGTGATTGCAGGTCATAGGCATCAGATTTCACAGAGTGGAGTTGCAGAGGAGGGTTATAGAGAATAAGGATTCCAGATCTAGCAGAAAGAAGCAGTTTGGAGCACTTTCGGGACATGGATGCCTAGGGTAATGTCCTCTAAGGTTACAGACACAAAATATTTGTGACATTGATGATTAGCATCTGAAGAAGTCCTGACATCCTAAAGAATATCCTGCCTTGGACTACGGTGTGAGTCCTAGTGTCCTCTGCATCACTTGTGATAAAAATAGATGAAACAATGATTATCAGTACTAGAAGGAGTTCTACATTCCCTAAAGAAAATTGTACCTTGGACTTGGGTGCCTGGGGCAGTGTCCACGAATATTTTGAATCATGAACTTCAAAAAATGGTAAGTATCGAATCCATGTCTACTTAGTCTGCGAGCATTTGTCATAATTCATCATTTTACTTACTGTTTTGCATAATTAGGGTTTTAAGGGTATATGAGCATTAAATTAATACATTAATTAACAATCTCTAAATTTCCACATCATTCCAAGTGACACACCAACTTGTAGGTGAATCCTCTTGCAAGAGTTGAGATTCAACTTGGTTGGATGTCCTTGAACGTTTGTAGTGAAAGGAGTATTTAGCCCTTTTATCACTTTCCCCTCTTTTCATATAAAACATTTTGGTGAACCTGTGTTTACTTGAATTTTGCACCTTGCTGAGTGTTGTACTCTAGATTTGCATTCATTCATTTTATTGCATTTGAAAATCTACAAAAAAATTGAAAATTTTTAATTTTTTTAAAAAATTGGCATCTTAGGCTTGCATTTTGAATAAATTTGCATTAATTTAATTTAATTTAATTTAATTTCTATTATTTTCATTAGATCTGATTTAAATTACATAAATTTATCATTATTTTAATCACTTGCATTGCATTTTCATGCTTAAATTATCAAAAGTTGCTTGAAATTATGCATTTTTCATAAAACCTAGTTTTTGCATTAGCTAGGGTTTGTAGTTAAAATCTTGTTTCAGATTTTACTACTGTTTTAAACACTCATTTAGGACTGATTTATAATTGTAGTGTTGCATTATAGTGTCCTTTTTTTTTGCAAAAATTCATGTCTAGGGTTTGAAAACCTTGCTTTTTCACTAGATTTTGCCTTGTCATTCATCTAGATTTGCACTATAGGCATGTTGTGAAGGATATTGCTGCATTATTGGATTGATATTGATTTTATTATATGCTGCCCCTCTTAAAATTCTTCACAACACCTATTCTTTTAGTGATTTGCATTGAAAAATTGTGAAAAAAAAGAAAAAAGTGAAAAATTGAGCATTTTAGGTCATAAACATACATAGTTTCACATTCACTCCCTTGCCTATCTCATGGATTATCCCCATCATTCACCTTTGGAAGATTTTTTTGAGTACATTGTAAATTTTGATAAATTTTGTAAATTCACTAATAAGTACCCTCAAGTCTTGCATCAAATAGCATACATCTATAATATTGACTTGTCCACTAGCTCTACTTGTGATGTGCTTCGTTCCATAACATATTTTGAAAGCTTTGTCACTATTATGGGTATCTTCCCTTCAATCTTGGAAAACCTTACTAGTTTCATTTCAACAAATAACCAAGAGGAAAGTAGTGGTGACAATGACATTCCCTCTCTTCCTACATTTCACAATGATATAATGCATATCCTTTCTGAGACATACGAGGCTGACATAGCCTAGGGAAATGCATGTAGTAATTCAAACCCCCCTCCCAACATGACCTCACTTGGTGAAGATATTTTAGGACAAGAAGATGACATCATTGAGACATTCCTTAACACCACTCTGCCATCCCTTGTTGCTCTCCCTGGCCAGGATGAAGCATTGGATGATGTAGACTCCCTTTGTGAACATTTACTTCAACCCGTTGATACTAAAAATTCACCACCCAATCTTCAAACACTTCTCAACTACATTTTAAATAAAGAAATGGACTATACACCTTTACATGTACCCTCGCATACCTTGGACAATAATGAAAACTCACAAAACATTGAAGAACAAACTATTCCTCACAACCAAGGTATTCCAACACCATATATACAAACTGAAATGGGCACTTTTCGGGTTCCTTCACAACCTCACTTGACTGGAATGGGTATCATTAAAGATCCTACATCACCCTATTTAATTAACATAGAAATCCATGACACTCCTTCTACACCATCATTAATAGATACCTTTCCTACAATGGTCCCCTTACAAGTTCATGAAAATGTGGAAGAGACAAGAAGAGATAAAGCTTTAACCATTAAAGTGAAGATGAAGATCTAGGACAACTGCTAGTTCAGTTATACCTTCACGTAAGTATTTCTAACCCTTTACCTCAGTGTTGTGTTCCCTCGTGATGTGTTATATGTTGTTGAGGCCTCCTTGGATGATCCTTGATACTCTTGTAAGGTCAAGGATACCGGGAGACTGCCTCTGTTGTGACCCTTCTTCTATTTGTATCATCATTCTTCTATATTACTTCTCTCCTCTTTTTTCATTGTTGTGTGTTGTGTCTTAGGGGCACCTTCCTATGTGATGACCCTAAGGCACTTGTTATGCTCTCTTGATTTATTGTTTACCTTCTTCTAGTGGTTCTATCTAGCTGGTGGATGATGAAAAACAAATAAGATTGATACAAACCATGTGTCCCTTTAGTGAGTAAGCAAAAATGGACCTAGTCCATACATGATGATAGGGTTGATATATATATATATATATATATATATATATATATATATATATATATCAAATGCTTGGCTAGTAGAATCACTCGATGTGATATTTTGATGTTGTCTTATCGTACTAACAAATCATAACAATATTGTTGCTCTGTACATTTTGTTTATCTTGGATCTCACCTTGGTTACATTTGGTTCTGAGATCCCTACGATATAGCCCCATGGTTATATCGGTTTCTAAATCCATAGTGTAACCTTAGCTCTTGATGTGATTGTTTTCATGCATTGATTTTGGATCATGTGATGTGGTTATTACCTTAGAGAAATATTTCTAACCTCTCTTCTTGCAGGATATTGTGTGTTTGTGGGAACATTCAACAATCGTAAAGTACATGTCACCTCTAGGGGCATGGGCTTTGTGAAAGCTCTTGTTCCCTTGTGTGTTTTCTTCCTACCTTAATGTGCTTGATATCGGTACACGATATCAACCACCTTAAGGTGGGGGCATATAAAGTAAGTTGTCTGATGATTTTGGTACTAACAAAGCATGCTTGTAAGCCCTCTGCGGAGGTAGGATGTTGTATCTCCATGGGAGGGCACATCTTTATTTTATATTGCAATGAGAAATCCCTCTATGAAGGCTAGATATCATCCATATCCTTTTATTTTAAGCCCTCTGCAGAGGCGGGGATGGTGTATCTCTTGAGCCAGTGCACATCCTTTGTATTCTAAAAGTCCTCTAAGAAGGCGAAGTTGGTGTATCCTCCCTTAAGTGTGTCATTGGCGGTTGTTGTTGCATAAGCCTAATCATCAAGTGTGCCTGTAATGTGCCTAAGATGGTGGTGAACCTAGCAATAGGCTCCCTCCATCGCTTGTTTGTCATGTTTTAGACATATAATATGTCTTTGGGTTACTAATGGCGCTTGTGTCTTCCGTGTGTTTTTCCCCTTGTGTAGTCTAAAGACATGTGGCGACGAGTCCCTCCTACACTCAAGTTTTTGTATGGCATGTTTTTTCCCAAGCATAGTCTAAAGACGTGTGGTGATGAGTCCCTCCTATGCTTTGGGATTTGTATGGCCTGTTTGTTCTCAAGTGTAGTCTAAAGACGTGTGGCGATGAGTCCCTCCTATACTCTGAGATTTGTATTGCATGTTTATTGCCCCATATGAAATCTAAAGATGTGTGGCAATGAGTCCTTCCTTCATTTTGGGTTGTGTGTTTACTTTCCATGTATTTGCATCTGCATCTATATATATGAAAATGAAAAAGAAATAATCACTGCATTCACTGTATTCACTGTGTTTTACATGTTTTCAATACTATCTTCTCCATGTTTTGTGTGACTGTTATTGTCTCCTCTATGTTTTACGTGCCTATTACTATCTTCACTGTGATTGGTGTGTTTGTAATGTGTTTTCTCTAATGTCTACTTGAGACAGGGGGCTAGAAATAGTTCCTCATTCTTTGTGTATACATTAGCTCTAAGTGCCTGGCATGTTTGTTGTGTTTTGACCATACCTTAATGCAAGTATGGGCCTTGTGTTTATACATACATTAAAGTGGTGGATAAATGTTATGTCAAAAAATGTCTCCCTGGACTTTTTCCCCCCTAGGTTTAGCTCACGGGTCCCTTATTTTGCATCTTACATGTTCATTTTGACTCCTAGAATAAAATGGCTTGAAACCCATGTCACATGGGGCATGAGGGACATTGTGGCACTTAGTCCTAACCTAAAAAGGGGACCTGAGACATGGGCACTCGCACCCTTGTACTGTCCTATTTTAAGCAGGTCCCAAATTTGAATGTCAGTTATGTGACCGTTAATTAGGTCCCATGCCGACATCTTAAGTTTGAATTATTAAATTCTTAGTGGGAATGTGTGTTGTTGCATATATAAGCATGTTTAGTGTTTCATTTACAAACTAGAAGCTAACTAGAAGATGATTATGATATTTTGGCAAACTTATGATTGTAGAGCATTCAAGAAATTCATTGTTGCAAGATAGAGCATTGTTATTGTGTTTATGATTGCAGATTTGGCTTCATCTTCTCATGTGTTGAAGAATCTTCATCTATGTGAGATATACACCTCCAAGGTGATATCTATTTGTGTTTGAATCATTTATCAATTTGTTTTTGCCTCTATCCCACAGGGATGCGCACTCTTTATCTAACAATGATGTTTGAAAGACTTGAATGTCCTTCCAGGGCTTGATTGAGGCAAGCCTCTAAACACCACAACCCCCAACCACACTCCTTGTGATTGCAGGTCATAGGCATCAGATTTTGTGGAGTGGAGTTGCAGAGGAAGGTTGTAGAGAATAAGGATTCTGAATCCAGTGGAAAGTTGTAGTTTGGAGCACTTTTGGGAAATGGGCACCTAGGGAAATGTCCTCTGAGGTTGTAGACATAGTCTAAATCTTTGTAACAGTGATGATTAGCATCTAAAGAAGTCCTGACATCCTGAAGAATATCCTACCTTAGACTACGGTGCAAGTCCTAGTTGCATCCCCTGTGATGAAAACAGATGGAACAATGATTATCAGTACCAGAAGGAGTTCCACATTCCCTGAAGAAAACTGTACCTTGGACTTGGGCACCCAGGGCAGTGTCCACAAATATTTTGAATCACAAACTTAAAAAAATGGTCAGTATCTAATCCCTGTCTACTATCTTAGTCTGCAAAAATTTGTCATAATTCATCATTTTACTTACTATTTTGCATAATCAGGGTTTTAAGGGTATTTGAGCATTAAATTAATACATTAATTAACAATCTCTGAATTTCCACATCGTTCCAAGTGACACACCAACCTGTAGGTGAATCCTTTTGCAAGAGTTGAGATTCAACTTGGTTGGATGTGCTTGAATGTTTGCAATGAAAGGAGGATTTAGCCCTTTTATCACTTTCCCCTCTTTTCATATAAAACAAGACCATCACCAGTGAGGATGCTAAAAAGGAAAATACAACCACTCCTCCTCTAGAACCAGAGGTAAATACCACTCCTCCAAGCAACATTGAGAACTCTACAGAGGTAGAGAATGAAAATAAGAAAGATGATGAAGCAAAGGTTGAAGCAGAAAGGAATAAAGAATAGGAAAATAATAAAGAGAAAGATGAAGATAAGGATGCATCTGGAGATGCAAAGAATAAGGAAGAAAATCTAGAAAAATCTGGTGAAGATGGGGAGAAGGACTTGAAAGAAAAAGTTGTGGAGTTATCAAAGTCTTCTGATAAATCCTCTAGCTCCTTCAGATATTCTTTGAAGAATCTATTGAGTATATAGCTTAATTTCTAGCTTGGTGTATCATCACAAGTGCTTCAACTACTGATGTAACAAGGAAGCATAGATCTGGATAAGATCTCCCCTCTCCAGAAGCTACAGTTAGGAGATGTATTTCATGCATTTGTCCAGAGGGAAGTTATAGAGACTCATCAAAAGAGTGGAGAGTTGATGGATGAGGCAATGAAGACACTACAAGAGATCATACCAGGTGCAAGCATCGACACATCACTCTCTGGTATGGAAAATTTGAAGATTTTAATTGATTCTTTTAAAGAATATTCCTTTGATCTCAAAAGACAAATTGAAAATGAGGTTGAAAAGAGAATAAATGATAAAAGGATGAGGGAGATCACTGAGAAATGTGCTCTTGCACATAAAAAGTTTCAAGAAAATCTAAAGGAAGCACAAGAGTGTGTAGATGAGGCAAATGCTCTTTTCTAATTTGGCATGAAGTGGCCTAGATCCACATAGAGCATTAGGAAGGAGATGGACTCCATTGAGTCCTAGATCAATAATGCCTCCAGTGCCTATGATCTTGCACTTGATCTTGATGGCAATACAAGAAATGCAATTGAAGACTTGCATAAGAAATTATTTCAATTATAGGCTCAAAAAGAGCATATCATTTTGCAGTTCAGAGAAATAAGGGACTTAGTGAATCCCAAATTTGTGCTTGTTTATAGAGCCCTTTTGAGTACAACCAAAGCTTCACAAATAAATCCTATTCCCAGCACTCCACAAGAAGGAGAAGAGTTTCTGATGGAATTTGAAACTCAATGCAGATTACTTGGGGAAGCCAAGAAAGCTTGGGATGAAGAAAAATAGGAATGGCAGGCACAGGTACAAAAGTTGCAAGAGCCTACTTCATCCGGGTGATAACACTTTCTATTTTTTTATGTATTTTCAGTTTTAGATTCTTTGTACATATACGGAATATATAGAGCAATTTCTAGTACAAATCTTTGGTTCTTGCTCTAGTACATGACTTAGGGGGAGTCAATTCAATCTTTCAACCTGTACATATAAATATACTTCTCAGGGGGAGATCTGGTACATGTTAGAACAGTTGTTTGAAGGCACCTTTTTCCCTTGATGTCAAAGGGGGAGAATATTTTGGAGATATTTTGGCATGTTGCCATCAATGACAAAGGGGGAGATTGTTGGAAGTTTGTCATTGATGTTGTTGTTGCCAACATGAGCATGTAGGATAAGCACAAGGTACATTACTGTGTGTTACAGTGTTGTCATTGATGTCAACATTGTATCTTGGTATGAAGACAATTTTGTAATAAGGTTTGATCCTAACATGCTTCAGGATGTCTATGAAAGATAATATTGCAAGAAGGTTTGATCCTGCAAAAGAGACTAGTGATGAAAATTGACTAAGTTGCAATTTTGATAATTCTGTGTTACATAGAATCCAGTTTTTGGGTCCGCATTGGTCCGCAAATGAATACTTTACTCTGCGGTTTTAGTATATTGTTTTTGGCTAATAGAAGCGTCTAATTCCATAATTTTATCTGATATTGACCTATGGTTTGGAAGTTATGATTGACATAAGTTTGGCCTGGGAGAATACAGTCATTTCCTGTACAATGCGTGTGAGTAAGAGGGTCTGCATTTCTTTGCGGATTGGTTTTTGGCTTCATGGTTTTAAGGAGATGCTAATAGATGTCAATAGAGTGTGAATTCTAGTTGGCATAGCATTTCGAGGTATACATGTCTGAATATGGGTATCTAGTTGAAAGGATTTTTGTATTAGGTCCTCTGTAGTGCTGACCTAATAGTTGTGAAGTTATGCGGAGATTAAATAAGTATTGCGGAGCTAAATGGGAGCTATTTTAGGTCCATACCAACCTATTTCAAATTATTCTAATGTTTGGAACTTGGCACAAAGCATGTGCAGAAAGTCTTGAGCCAACAAGTAACATATTGTATATTTTGCATGTTATATCCAATTAGGCCAACCTAATTGATGTTACAATTGATGAGGATATATATGTTAGATCCTTTTCAATATTTTGAAGTAAGAAAGTGATATAGATGTATGTGAATTCTATCAGAGTAGTGCAAACATGCATTGTGAATGTTGAGTAAATGATCAGAATGATGCAAATGTAGAAGAAAGCAATCTATTGGATTAGAATCAAATAAAGTGTGCAAAGTTAGTTCATTGAGCTACATTGGAACTATATCATGCATATGATAGATGCAATTGTAATAGTTCAATCTAGGTAGTGAGCCACAACTCTTCTATTTTTTTTTAGTGGGCAGTGAGTCCACTTGGATAGTGAGTCCACCTGTAGTGAGCACTTCTATAAATATACTATAACCAGTTATAATATATTGTGAGCTAATCCTCACTATGGTTTTTCCCATTTTGGGTTTTCCACATAAAAATCTTGGTGTTCATGTGTTATGTGTGGTTGTTACATGTTTTATGTCTTATTTCATTTTTTGTAATTGAATCTACTAAATGGATTGGATATTTAATGTTTGAATGGTTTAAAAGAATACTAATTCACCCCCCTCTCAGTATTCTAGGTGTTCAACAGTTGATAGACTCAGGAAGAAATCACAAGTTCATCAGCAAGAACTTACCTTCTTATCTAAATTGTTTTATATATCTAGCTCCAAAATTTCAAGTCCTAATTGTAGATGGGGGTACTACTAGTAGTTCTAATGTCATAGAATTAAATTATCCATAGAAGATTACTAACTAGATTGCTTGATGTTTTTCATTTCCATGGGTACAATAGATATTGTGTTGGGAGTATAGTGGCTTACTACACTGGGGACAATTAAGATGAACTTTCAAGAGTTGTTCATGAGTTCTCAATCAGACTGAAGGATGATATAATTGAGAGGATTGCATTCCAATTCTCCACATATGGTAATAATCTTGGGAAGGTCCATCTTGACTCCCTCATGTGACATAATATGACCTAGGTGCTCCCCTTATTTCACTCCAAATACACACTTGGAAGGCTTAGCATAAGGTTGATGTTGCTCAAGAATGCCCAGAACCTAATTTACATGCTATAATTATTCCTCCAAAGTTTTACTATTTATTAAGATGTCATAAAAAAATAACAAAATAAGTTTTTTGTACAAATGGATTGAATATAGAGTTCATCAAACCTGGAAATGTTGATCTTGCATATGTGAGACCAAAATTCATTACCAAAAAATTATATGGCCCTCACGGGTTTGAAAAGTTGTCTTCTGTACATTCTCATCTGTAATTTTGATTGGATGATAACCAAAATGAAGATCAAGTTTGGTAAAAGAAACAATACCATTAAGCTCATCTAACAAATAATCAATTACTAGAATTAGAAACTCATATTTATGGTGTACTTATTGAGCTCTCTATAATCAAGACACTTGCTTCTTGCATACCATTACCATAGGAGAGGAATAAGAACTCTTACTATGATCAATAATATGTGCCTCAACCATCTCTTAAACCATCTTCTCAATCTCACTTTTTGTACATATGGATACCTATAGGGCCTAACATTGGGTGGTTAGATCCCTCATACTAGTTGAATGGCATGATCATGATCTCTTTTAGGAGGTAATCATTTTAGCATATCTCTAGAAACTACTAAGTGCTTATCTACAATTGCTTGTAGATATGGTGGTGTAGAATGCTCTAAGTGATATGCTTTTAATGAGAACAATTGGGCCACAAACCCATATTCCCTAGGTTTGTGGCCCAATTGTTCTCATTAAGAGCATATAACTTAGAGCCTTCTACACCACCATATCTACAAGCAATTGTAGATAAGCACTTAGTAGTTTCTAGAGATATGCTAAAATGATTACCTCCTAAAAGAGATCATGATCATGCCTTTCAACTAGTATGAGGGATCCAACCACCCAATGTTAGGCCCTATAGGTATCCATATGTATTTAAGTGAGATTGAGAAGATGGTTTAAGAGATGGTTGAGGCACATATTATCTATCATAGTGAGAGTTCTTATTCCTCTCCTATGGTAATGGTATGCAAGAAGCATGTGTCTTGATTATAGAGAGCTCAATAAGTACACCATAAATATGAGTTTCTAATTCCAGTAATTGATTATTTGTTAGATGAGCTTAATGGTGTTGTTTCTTTTACCAAACTTGATCTTCATTTTGGTTATCATCCAATCAAAATTACAGATGAGAATGTACATAAGACAACTTTTCAAACCCATGAGGGCCATATAATTTTTTGGTAATGAATTTTGGTCGAGCACATATGCAAGATCAACATTTCAAAGTTTGATGAACTCTATATTCAATCCATTTATACAAAAAACTTATTTTGGTATTTTTTGATGACATCTTAATAAATAGTAAAACTTTGGAGGAATAATTATAGCATGTAAATTAGGTTCTGGGCATTCTTGAGCAACATCAACCTTATGCTAAGCCTTCCAAGTGTGTATTTGGAGTGAAATAAGGGGAGAACCTAGGTCATATTATGTCACATGAGGGAGTCAAGACGGACCCTCACAAGATCAAGGTTGGATTGTAGAGTAGAAAATGCATTAGACCCTTAAGAACCTATGGAGTTTCTTAAGGATTATAGGTTATTATCACTAATTTATAAATAATTAAGGTAGAATAGCATTATAGGTCTCACAAATTTGTAGAAGAGGATTACTTATAGTGGAATAAGGTAGCTACAAGGGCATTTAAGAAGCTAAAGGAAGCCATGTACACAACACTAGTCCTAGCTACCCCAAAATTTTCTAAAATATTCATTGTGGAATGTGATGCTATAGGACATGACATAGGAGAAATACTCATGCAAGATAAAAGACCCATAACATTTGAGAGTCACTAATTCAAATGTAAGAATTTGTTTAATCTAGTTTATGAGAAGTAAATTTTGGTTACCTTGCTTGTAGTCAAACAATGATAACCTTATCTAATGGGAAGACACTTTAAGGTAAAGACAAATCATTATAGTCAAAAATATTTCTTGGAATAGAGGATCTCATCTAAAGGACAACAAAAATGGATCACAAAGATGTTGGGATATGACTTTGAGATCATATATAAGAAAGGTAAGGAGAATGTTGCGGCTGCTATCAAGGAGGGATGAACTAAAAGAGTCACTATTGTATTCCATTTCAATATTACAAATAGATTGGGCAAATGAGACAAGAGAAGAGTGATAGAATGAAAAAGCTACTCAGACTCTCATTGAGAAACTCCAATAGGATTCAAGTGTTTTAGACAAATTTGCATGGAAAGTAAATGTTCTATGGTACAAGGATATGTTATACCTATGTAGGAATTCAACCTTTAAGTTTAAGGTGTTGACCAAACTACATGCTTCTCCAGTAGGTGGGCACACTAGATTATTCAAACTTATCATAGAATCAAGCAAGATTTCTTTTGGGAGGGGCTAAAAGGGGATGTTCATAAATTTATAGAAGAATGCATGGTATGTTATAAAAATAAAGGGGAGAAGATTAAGACTTTAGGTGTTTTGCAACCCTTATTTATCCCAAGTCAGAGGTATCTATAGATTTCATCATAGGTTTGCCCAAATCTAAAGGAAAAAATGTCATCATGGTTGTCATGGATTGTCTCATCAAATATGCATACTTTTGTGATTTGGCACACTCATTTGTAACAAACATTATAGAAATAGGCTTTATGATTACTATTCATAAACTACATACATGACTCCAAAAGTTATAGTAAGTAATCATGATCCTATATTTACAAGTAATTTTTGGACTAACTTATTTTCATGTTTGGGCACTTAGCTTGCTTTTAGCTCATCATATCATCCCCAATTTGATGGATGGACTAACGTGGTCAAACAAGTCTTGGAAGATTACCTTTGATGTTTTGCTTCAAATAAATAAGAGATATGGGGGCAATGGCTACCACTAGCAAAATGGTGGTATAACACTTCCTTCCATACTTTTTCCAAGTTGTCTACATTTTTGGCACTATATGGGTACTAGCTACCATAAATCACTTCTTCATTATGGGAACACCCAAAGGTTCAAATAGTTGAAGAACACATTCAAGATCAACAAGAGGTACAAGCTGATCAACGTTGCAAGGAAAAGACTTTTGAAGTGGGGTATTAGATATTTGTGCTTTTATAGCCATACAAGAAAATGTTGCTAAAAACAACAAAACAATAGAAATCTTACATCCAAGTACTATGGTCCTTATAAGGTGTTGCAAAAGATGAATAGTGTAGCATATAAATTGGAGTTACCTAAGTTAACAAAAATACATCTAGTAGTCCATGTTTCATGCTTGAAGAAGGTTATTGGGCAAAAGAGTTGTATCATAGACTGAGTTACTAGAGGTTGACGAGGAGGGAAGCATAGTTTTGGATCATGAAAGAGTTTTTCAAACAAACACTAAGAGGTTGTGGACAAGCACAATCACATAGTTTTTTATGAAATTGAAGAACTCTCTAGTCAAACATGCCACATGGGAAAATAAGGATTTTGTACAAAAGCATCCTCAAGTGATCAACACTAGGGGCAACACTTCTCTAAAGAAGGGGCATGCTACACCCTTAATCCTATAGTGTGCTTAGGGTTATGAGTAGTTGGTTTGTGGATACCTTAACTCTTAATTAGTTATATGATCAATATTATAATGTTATGTAGTTAATTAATTCATCCTATGTGTTATATTTATATATCTAAGTTAGTTTGGATGACTTCCAAGTTATATGTATGGTATGTATAGGAGCTAGTGGTTAGTTTATCAACATCATATTGTGAATTGTGTTCTTATTAAAGATATTTTGAGGTTTCACCTTGAAGTGTCTTATTATTTTCAAGTATTATCAAGTATTTGTAGCATATTTCCTATTATATTCTTCTCTTGTGCAAGTTGTTTCATTACACAAACTATTATCATTTTTTTAGATCCCAAAGCATCATAAATTTCAAAGTGTTCATTTTAATTATTCCTTCTTCATTATAAAGCTAAATACCTTAATTTTGACAATTTACATTTCTTAAAATAGTTATTACAAATTATCATTCCCAACTAAAAGAATTAACTAATTTAAATTAATTAATGTTGATAGTTGTTCTAAGTGGCATCAAGGAGTCTCATGTTGTTTCCATGTACATAAAAACAAAAATACATCCAACATATATTTTTAAAACATTAAAGCTATAAAATATCTCTTAAGTTGAAAAACAACTATAACATGTAGTAAAACTTGGGAGGAACTCTTACAACATCTAAATAAAGGTTTAGACATTCTTGAGCAACATGAACTTTATGCTAAGACATACAAGTGTGTGTTCGGAGTCAAAGAAGTGGATTACCAAGGTCATATTGTGTCACATGAGGGAGTCAAGGTGGACCCTCACAAGATCAGGGCTATTGGAGAGTGGAAAATGCCTTGGAACCACAAGAACCTATAGGTTTTCTTAGGGATTACAAGTTAAATATTGCCAATTTGTGAAGAATTATGGTAGTATAGAATCACCTCTCACAACTTTGTTGAAGAATGATTCCTTCTAGTGGAATGAGGAAGCTATAAGGGAATTTGAGTAGCTAAAGGAATCCATGTGCACATCCCCAATCCTAGCTACCCTAGATTTTTTCTAAAACATTTGTTATCGAGATACTTCAGGACATAGCATAAGAGTGGTATTCATGGAAGAAGGGAGACCTAGAGCATGTGAGAGATGCCAAATCAAAGGTAAGAATTTGTTGAAGCTAGTTTATGAGAAGAGAATGTTGGCTACTTGCATGTAGTCAAACAATGGAAACCTTATCTAATGGGAAGATACTTTAACGTAAAGACAAATCATGATAGTCTCAAATATTTCTTGGAATAGAACCTGTTTCCATAATGGGTCATGTGAAAGATGTTTGGATATGAATTTGAGATATGATATATAAGAAAGTTAAGGAGAATGTTCCGGTTGATGCTCTATCAAGGAGGGATGAACCCACATAGTCATTATTGTATGTCATTTCCATATTACAAATAGATTGGATAAATGAGGTAAGAAAAGAGTGGCAGAGAGACAAGGCTACTTAGACTCTCATTGAGAAAATCCAATTTAGGATTCAAGTGTGTTAGATAAATTTTCATGGAAAGTAAATGCTCTATGGTACAAGGACATGTTGTACCTATGTAGGATTTCAACCATTAAGTTTAAGGTGTTCACCAAACTACATGCTTCTCTAGTTGGTGGACACTATGGATTCTTGAAAACTTATCATAGAATCAAGCAAGATTTCTTTTGGGAGGGGCTAAAAGGAATTGTTCAAAAATTTATAGTAGAATGCATGGTATGTCAGCAAAATAAAGGGGAGACAATTAAGACTCTGGGTCTTTTACAACCCTTATCTATCCCAAGTTAGAGGTGGGAGGAGATATCTATGGATTTTATCATAAGTTTGCCCATATCTAAAGGAAAAATATCATCATGGTTATTATTGATCATCTCATCAAATATACACATTTTTGTGCTTTGGCACACTCATTTGCAGTAAACACTATAGCAAAACCTTTATGAATACTATTTGGAAGCTACACAGGACTCCAAAAGTTATAGTAAGTGATCGTGATCCTATATTTACAAGTAATATTTGGACTAACATATTTTCATGTTTGGGCACTCAACTTAATCGTATATTGTCATATCATCCCCAATCTAATGGATAGACTTAGGTGGACAACAAATGCTTGGAAGGTTACCTCTAATGTTTTGCTTCAGATAAACAAGAGAGATGGGTGTAATGACTACCACTAGTAGAATGGTGGTATGACATTTCCTTCCACACTTCTTCCAAGACATCTCCATTTTTTAGGTACTATATGGGTACTAGCTACCATCAATCACCTCTTCATTGTGGGCACACTCAAAGGTTCAAATAGTTGAAGAACACATTCAACATCAACAATAAGTACTTTCTAGTCTTAGAGAGAACTTGGTAATAGCACAAAATAAAGTCAAGCAATAGGTTGATCATCACTGTAGTGAAAGGAATTTTGAAGTGGAAGATTGGATCTTTGTGCTATTACGACCATATAAGCAAATGTCACTAAAACAACAACAAAAAAATAACAAGCTTACACCCAAGTACTATGATCATTATAAGCTGTTGCAAAAGATTAACAATGTAGCATATAAATTAGAGTTACCTATGTCAACAAAAATACATCTAGTTTTTCATGTGTCATGCTTGAAGAAAGTTATTGGACAAAGAGTTGTAGCATAGACTGAGTTACTAGAGCTTGATAAGGAGGGTAACATAGTTCTGGATCATAAAAGAATTCTTCAAACATACACTAGGAGGTTGTGGACAAGGAAAATCATAGAGTATTTAATCAAATGAAAGAACTCTCTAGTCAAAGATGTTATGCAGAAAATTGAAGATTTTTGGCAAAAGCATCCACAATGATCAACACTGAGGACAACACTTCTTTGAAGAGAGGGGCATACTATGCCCTTAATCCTATAGTGTGCTTGGGGTTATGAGTAGTTGGCTTGTGGCTCTCTTAACTCTTAATTAAGTTATATGATCATTATTATAATGTTATGTAATTAATTAAGTCATCTTAGGTGTTATATTTATGTATCTAAGTTGGCCTAGATGACATCTAAGTCATAAGTAGGGTATATATGAGCTAACGGTTAGTTTATCATTATCATATTGTGAATTATGTTCTTATTGGAGATATTTGGAGGTTTACCCCCTTGAAGTGGTTTATTATTCTCAATTATTATCAAGTGTTTGCAACATATTTCTATTATATTCTTCTCTTGTGCAAGGTGTTTCATTACACAAACTGTTACCATTTTTTTAGATCATAAAGCATCATAAATGTCAAAGCATTGATTTTAATCTTTCCTTCTTCAATTATAAAGCTAGATACTTTCACTTTTTACAATTTACATCTTAAAAAATAGTTATTACAAATTATCAATCCCAACTAAAATAATTAACTAATTTAAATGAACTAATGTTGATAAGCGTTCTATAGTGGCATCAAGGAGTATCATGCCAATGTGCCATTACCATGTACATAAAAGCTAAAATAATAAATAAAATAAAATAAAATAATTCATCAAGGAGTATCATGCCAATGTGCCATTACCATGTATAAAAAGCTAAAATAATAAATAAAATAAAATAATTCTAAAGTATGTGTGTGTACGCCTCCCCTTACTACACTAGAGTTAAAAGAAAAAGTTATTTTCCTTTACAATTTCATACTTTTGAAAAGTTAAAAACCCAATTAATTCTTTTTAATATAATTCATACTTTTTAAAAACCCAATTGATAATTTGATAAGCTCTTAAAAGTTTAGAGGTGAGCACAAGGATTTTCTTAGATGCAAAGGGCTAAGTTCCATCATAAGCTTCTCAAAACGACAACACGATCCTTTTTAATGCACAGACTGTATTACCAACTTTACCTTTACAACTGAATCTCATAAAGCCAAAGCAAAAGAGAAGAATATTATCAGTGCGTATCATACAACTTTGAAAGATCTCAACTTTATCAGAACAAATAATGAAGAACAACGTGCACTGAAAAAGAGGAGAAATGGCGAAAGCTGTTAGTCTGTTAAACCACCCATGATACTCTATGGAGGGCTGCTCATATAGAGGTAATAATTTATTATGTTGTTATTTGTTTAAATAAATGTGTGTGATTTTGAAAAATATACTCAGGATATATGATTTAAGAAGAATAATACATTATATATAATGTAATAGAGTATTACCATTTTATATTAGTTTACTGTCAATAACATATATAATCTACAAACGTATATGATAATTACATTGATTGTCCTATAGAGTATTTTGAATTCAGAGTGACCAGCTTTCTGTAGAGTAATTGATAGAGGAATTCTGTGTGTCTCTTGAGTCTGTGTATCACATGGAACCTGCTGCCATGGCATGGCTGATCTTAAATGTCATCCACTTCAATATTTAATGGTAAATTCTGGCCAATGAAAAATTTTCCTATATTTAACACTTTTTGTTGTGAATGAAATAAAAAAATGCTATTGACTGTTTGACCCGTTCAACCCTGAAAGTGGATGACATTTACATAGAGCACCATGGCATTAGTCTCATGTAACAACTTTTTATTGAAAAGCTCTGATATTTTGAATCCCTGCTTTCTGCTCTTAAAGATTTTGACAGTTGCATTAAATCATGTGCATTCATTTAACAATATATTATGAAATTGACCACACACAGCAAAGCATCTATGAAGTTATTTGCGATCCATTTTCCCCTTATTTTAGTCTTCTAAAAGCATAGCATTCAAATCTGTTATTGATTTCACCACACAAAGCAAAGCATCCACGAATTTATTTGCATTTCTTTTTTCTTTTTCTTTTTTTCTTTGCTTTTCAAAGGTATATTTACATATACATATATGTATATGTGTATATGTATGTATGTGTATATATGTATATGTATGTATGTGTGTATATGTATATGTATACATATACACACACACACATACATACATACATATATATACATGTCTACAAATAATTTGGCCCAACAATAAACAACTAGTGCATTGTAGTCAATGTAGTAATTGTTTAGGTGAGAGACCTAATCCCATGTAAAGAAACAATCTATAGTTAATGCACCGGTTAATTTATGTGGGAGACCTAATCCCATATAAACAACCAAAATATTAACTACACACTCATTATTTATATATGGGAGAACTGGTCCCATATAAACAACCAACACACTAACTAAACACATCAATATATACATATACACACATACATACATATGTATACATATAAAATAACTAACAGAGATGAAGATAGAGGTCATTGGGTTCAATCAATTCAAGTATTTGTGCCTTGACGATCCAGAATTTGTAGAGACGTAGAAAATTTGTTTGGAGCCTATTACCATGGATAGGATGAGATGGTTGGATTACATAATCCAAGATGATATGTTGTTCAGAAGAAGCTAGTTTTGCATTTTGAGGAGTTTCGTGAGAGAGAACTTGATTAAGGAGAAGCATAGTGGAGGGTTGGTATGACACTTTATGGTGCAGTATGGTAAGAGGGTTCACATAATGAACTATCCAGACTATGCAGCAAGAGTAAACACAATGGAAACAACTCAAAGATATGGAACAAATGTAGATTTAGTCATTCAATATATTATAGAATTCAAATACAATCTAGCCGACCTCATGCGATCTTACAACTAGGGCTCAAAGGCCTGATTACAGAATATCAGAATATGCGCAAGATATAGCTTTGAGGCTCCTTCGCACAAAATCTAAACTCAGAATTATGAATCAATTGCTAACTATCAAAATCTGCTTTCCTAGGGTTCTATTATATCCATATATATCATCTCCGGTACAAAATATTCCTCTGCGTCGGCCAAGGAAGATCACAAACTCCAATGAAGAGTTGTAACGTGTGTACACAGATAGGTCAGACCTAAGTGAGTAGAAATCCTCTGCAAATGACATTTGGAATGATGTGCAGATCTCAAGGAAGGTCGACCACGAGCCAAAGATCATTGAATGATGTGCCATTAAGCTTTGAAGAGTGTGAAATGCTCTACAAGTCTTCTCCTTTAGCTGATTGTCTGAGATTGTCAGGATGCTCTATTATGAGAAAACACTTGATCTTCTGATAGCGATAACTTTCTAGAACTTAATCCAAATGCTTTGAATTCTGGATATGATGTAGATGAATGAATCAAGATACTAAGTCCAGCTCTACAAGATGTGAAATGCAACTGCAGCAGAATGTGGACCAAAATATAGAAACTGCTACTAATTGAACTGAACAGGAAAATGAAATAAAACAAACTGAAATGCAAATATTTTTGGTTGATGCAAGATTGCTCTTAAACCAGGGATGCTCCTACATCAGACATCCAGGGTTATTGAAAAAAGTGAGTCCCTCACTTTATTGGGGCTGGAGGAAAACCAAGACGGTCCACCTCAGCCTAGGAAATCCATGATGATCTTCTTCTAGTTTGCCTTTCCACTTCACAAGGTATTCTTTGTATTGTCTTCCTCTGGTGCTACATTTAACTCTACTATCCAAAATATCTGTAATCTGCTCTAGTGCTTGTTGTGGTAACTACTTCTTCAAGTCTTCTTCAATGCTGTCACTGAACTCTGCTTCATATTACTAATATAGGTCTGCAATATTGAAAATAGGTGATATAGTCAATGTCTCCGGTAATTCCACTTCATACATGCATTTCCTAAGTATCCTACAAGGTCCAAACTTTTTCATCTTCAACTTGTTATATGTCCCAAATGGAAATCTTTCTTTTCTCAAGTATACCATCACTTCATCTCTAACTGCAAATTCTTTATGTCTTCTCTTCTCATCTGCCTTTTCCTTATACTTACTGTTCATGTCCTCCAAATGCTTCTTCAACTGATTATGCATTGTTTTCATGTGATCTGCAAATTCTTCTGCTTTTGTACTTCTCTTTTCTTCCATGCCAATGTCTCTCAATTCTGCCACTCCTCTAGGATTCATTTCAATAACAACCTCAAAAGGTGTTCTTCCAGTACTCCTATTGATTGAATTATTGTATGCAAACTCTACTTTTGAAAGAATCAAATCCCAACTACCTGTCTTTTCTCCGACCAAACATCTCAACATGTTTCCCAAACTCCTATTCACTACCTCTGTTTGTCCATCAGTCTATGGATGAAAAGTTGAATTGAACTTCAAATCTGTCTTCATCTTCTTCCAAAGTTTCTTCTAAAAGTATCCAAGAAACTTTGTATCTCTATCTGAAACTATACTCTTAGGTAATCCATGCAATCTCATGATCTCCTTGAAAATAGGTCTACTACATGCACTGCATCAGTTGTCTTCTTACAAGGTATGAAATGAGCCATATTTGAAAATCTGTCCACCACTACAAATATTGAATCATGTCCTCTCTATATTTTAGGCAATCCCATCACAAAATCCATACTTATATCTCCTAAGGTCTCTCTGGTATTGTCAAAGGTTTATACAATCCAGTATTCTGACTACTTCCTTTTGCAACTTGACAAACTCTACAACTCTACACAAATTTTCTAACATCCTTATGTATCTGAGGCCAAAAGTAGTTTTCACTTACCAAAGCCACTATCTTATCAATGCCAAAATGTCCCGCCAATCCTCCACTATGTTTCTCCTTGATCAAATTATCTCTCATTGAACTTCTAGGTATGCATAATTGATTTCCTCTGAACAACATATATTCTTGAATAAAATAGTCCAACCACTTACTCCTATCTATCACAACAGGTTCCTTACATGCTTTCCAAAGTTCTACAAAATCAATGTCTCCCTCATACATGTTCTTCAATTCATCAAATCATATCACTTCAATTCTCATCTTTGTCAACAAGTTTCTTCTCCCACTCAATGTATTAACAACTTTGTTTGATTTACCACTCCTATGCTTCAATACAAAGGTATAACTCTACATGAACTTTACCCATCTCATATGTCTCTAATTCGACTTACATTGATTGTTCAAATATTGTAAAGCTTGATGATCTATATACAACACAAACTCCTTAGGTAGCAAGTAATGTCTCCACTTCTTCAAGGCTTGTATTATGGCATAGAACTCTTGGTCATAAAATGAATATCTTTTCCATGCATCATTCAACTTCTCACTGAAATATGCTACAAGTCTACCTTCTTGACTTAATAGTGCTTCAATTGCACTCACACTTGCACCACAATCAACTTGAAATACCTTATTGAAATATGGTAATGCCAAAATAGGTTTCTTTGTCACTTTCTGCTTCAATAGTTAAAAAATTTTACCTACTCCTAATGTCCACTTAAAGTCTTTCTTGTCACCTCTCACTGTCTCTATCATAGGGTTACAAACTGAACTAAAATTTCTGATGAACTTCTGGTAGAAACTAGCCAATCCATGAAATGATCTAACCTCTCCAATACTCTCCAGTGTAGGCCATTCAACAATTGCTCACTTTCTCAGGGTCCATCTTCAATCCTTCCACAAAAATCACAAATCCCAAATATACCAATTCTTCCTTCATGAAACTACACTTCTTGATGTTTATCAATAGTTTCTCTTCTCTCAGCCTCTACAAAACTTGTCTAATATGCCACAAATGTTCTTCCTTTTTCTTACTAAAAATTTGAATGTCATCCAAGTACACAATAACAAACTTACAGAAGAATTTCTTCAGAACTTCATTCATCAATCTCATGAAAGTACTAGGTGTATTTGTTAATCTAAAAGGCATCACTAACCACTCATACAATCCTTCATTTGTTTTAAAAGAAGTTTTCCATTCATCTCCTTCTCTGATTCTGATATGATGGTATCCACTCTTCAAATCTATCTTTGTGAAATATCTTACTCCACTTGAACAATCCACGATATCATCCATTCTAGGTAAAAGAAATCTATACTTAACTATGATCTTGTTTATTTCTCTACAGTCCGTACACATTCTCCATTCTCCATTCTCCATCCTTCTTTGGTGCTAACACTGCAGGTACTGCACAAGGGCTCAAACTTTATCTAATCAAACATTTCCTTAACAATTCCTATACCTGTCTAGATTCAGTTCTTCATTTTCTTCCGGTGTCATTCTATGTGCTACTTTGTTAGGCAAACTAGCTCCTGGTATAAGGTACATGTGATGACCGATACTTCTGATCAATGGTAATCCTTCAGGTACATTATTTGATATGATGCCTCCATACTCTGTCAGCAACTCTTTTATCTCCTCCATTTGTGATTTTTCAGTCTCCTTCTTCAATGTTTCAGGCTTCTTAGGAATCAAGGCATAGTACATATTCTCATGTTTCAAACTATCCAAAAAATTTCTTCCATCTACCAAATAGATTCTAGCATTTCCACATACTTCACCCTTAGGATCATCTTCCAAGGGAATCAAAGTAATTCTCTTCCCATTTGATGTTATAGTGTATGTATTCTTTCTCCCATCATGTATAGCTTTTCTATCATACTACCAAGGTCTACCCAACAAGATATGACAAACATCCATAGGCATAATATCACATAGGACTTCATCATGATATGATCTTGAAATTTCACCAAACATTGTTCACTCACCAATACTTTATGATTGTCCTGAATCCATGCTATCTGGTAGGGCTTAGGGTGTCTCAATCTTTCCAACTTCAGCCTAGTCACCATCTCCTCTAAAACTAGGTTATCTGAATTACCACTATCAATTACAACCTTACAACATTTACCTCCTAATTCGCATCTTGTTCTGAACAAACTTTTCCTCTATGGTGGTTCCTCATTTGTCTCTGCTTGAAATAGTATTCTCCTCATCACAAGTGATTCTCCTTTCTCTAGTTTACCAACTCAACTAGGTGATCCAATAGGTTCTTCTTCCACATAGGCCGCTCTTTCTCTGTTCTCTATCTTCTTGCTTGTACTACCCTGATTACAGTCAAATGCTCTATGTCCTTCACCTCCACAATTGAAACAAGTGCCTCTAAATGTCCTCTTATCAAATCCTCTTCCTTCTCTCCTATATCCTTCATTTCGGTATGCACTAGGGTTTCCTCTCTAGTAAAAATTTCTATCATCTCTTTGGTAAGCATTATTATCTCTGTCATCTTTCTTCAATGTGTTGTCAAGCTTGTTCTACTCCGTATGTGATCTATCTCCTTCAAAAAATGTTCTGCCTCTCTGAAATCTACCTCCTCTACCTCTCTATCTCTGATCATGCCTCTTGTTTAGCTTCTCTTCAACTTTCAGGGCAAACTAATATGCTTCCTCCAAAGATGTCATCCTTACCAAACTCAGTTCTTCTTGAATGTTCAATCTCAGTCCGTTGATGTATCTAGCCACTTTCTCCTTGCTTGCTTCACTATGTCCTATCCTTATAATCATCTTGTGAAATTCTTCAGTGTAGTCCTTCATAGATTTCTCCTTTTGTCTCAGGTTCTGCAATATTTTCAACAGTTCTAACTCATAGTCAGCAGGTATGAATTAATTCTTCAGTTTTGTCACCATTATATCCCACTTTGTAATCTTTTCTTTTCCCCTTTTGTTTCTATCCAACTGAACTTCCTTCCACCATTTAGCAGCATGTCCTTTCAACATTGTCTTTGCAAATTTCACCTTCTCCAAATCTTCAACTTCTTCATATTCAAAGTATTCTTCCATGTCATTTATCCAGTCAATCAACTCTTCAGGGTTCAAATTACCAATATAATTTAGTACATCAACTCTAGGTCTTTTCCCAATCTTTGAAATAGCTCATAGCATCTTGACTTGATCTAATTCTTCTTCTTCATCTCCTCCTAGGGTTTCGCCAGTTTGTTCAACAGATTAAAATTCCTGTTCATCATCACTTTCAACATTAGGTCTCAATGTCAATCCTCTTCGCCTATCTTCTTTGATAGCATCCAATCAAATTCTCATTGTTTTCATCATTTCCATCATCTCATCCATTCTACCAGCCATTGTTCCAATAGCAGCAACTCTCCTCAACGACATTCTTCCTAGGATCAAGTGCAAACTGCCTCAAGTTCGGTGATCAGGCTATAAGGTGACAACTGCCTCACAATAGGTGATCAGTTGCGACACAAGTAACCTACATCAATTCGGTGATTTGTTTGCAACAAGACCTTATGGGATTCCTTCTCTCAATTCACTCAGTTTGCTCCCAAAGATTTGAACTTTCACTTTGATACCACTTGGTGCAGTCACGGTAGGTGGGTTCACAGAATGAACTATCCAAACCATGCAACAAGAGTAAACACAATAGAAACAACTCAAAGATATGAAACAAATGCAAATTCAATCATTTAGTATATTATAGAATTCAAATACAATTTGGTCGGCCTCATATGGGCTTACAACTAGGGCTCAAAGGCCTGATTACATAATATTAGAATATGCGCAAGATATAGCTTTGAGGCTCCTTCGCACAAAATCTAAACTCAGAATTATGAATCAATTGCTAACTATAAAAATTTGCTTTCCTAGGGGTCTATTATATCCATATATATCATCTCTGATACAAAAGATTCCTCTGCGTTGACTAAGGATGATCACAAACTCCAATGAAGAGTTGTAACCTGTGTACACGGATAGGTTAGACCTAAGTGAGTAGAAATCCTTCGCAAATGAATGGAATGATGTGCAGATCTTAGGGAAGGTCAGCCACAAGCCAAGGATCATTGAATGATGTGCAATTAAGCTTCAAAGAGTATGAAATGCTCCGTAAGTCTTCTCCTTTAGCTGATTGTCTGAGATTGTCAGAATGCTCTATTCTGAGAAAATAGTTGATCTTATGATAGCGATAACTTTTTGGTACTTAATCCAAATGCTCTAAATTCTAGATATGATGTAGATGAATGAATCAAGATGCTAATTCTAGCTCCATAAGATGTGAAATGCAACTGCGGAAGAATGTAGACCAAAATACATAAACTGCTACTGATTAAACTGAACAGGAAAATGAAAGAAAACAAATTGAACTACAAACAAACTAAAATGCAAATATTTTTGGTTGATGCAAGATTTCTCTTGAATCAGGGATGCTCCTGCATCACTTTGGTTGAGATAAAACCATTGCTCTTGTTAGTGAGAATTATTACTAGCCATAGTTGTACCAGGATGTGAAGAAATTTTTGCAAAGTTGCAGAGTATGCTAGATGGCCAAAAGAGTGAGTCAGAATACTAGTCTATACCATCCATTACCTTTACCAGAAGGGCCATTGGAGGATATCAGTGTGGACTTTGTTCTTGGTTTACTGAGGACACATAGAGGGCATCACTCAATATTTGTGCTGGTTGACAAATTTTCAAAGATGGCACATTTCATTCCATGTCAGAAAACCAATAATGTTGTTCACATTGTAGAGTTGTTTTTTAAAGAGGTGGTTAGACTACATGGTCTACCAAGGAGTATAGTTTCAGATAGAGATACCAAGTTTGTTGGGTATTTCTAGAGGTCCTTATGGAATAAGTTGAAGACTGAATTGAAGTTTAGTTCTGCACATCATCCACAAACTAATGGATAGACAAAGGTAGTGAATCAAAGTTTGGGCAACCTGCTAAGATGCTTAGTAGGAGATAAGCCCAAGGGATGATATTTTATATTACCAAAGGTGGAGTTTGCATATAACAATTCTATCAACAAGAGTACTAGTAAATCCCCATTCCAAATTGTAAATGGGAGTAGTCCAAGAAATGCTTCTAAGATGAGAAAGATAGACAGAGGAGAGAAGAGTAGTGTCGAGGATGAAGACTTTGCAGAGCCCTTGAAGAGCTTGCATGAAGAGATATGACAACACATTAATAAAATGAATTCTCAGTACAAGGCTAAGGCATATCAAAAGTAAAATTTTAAGGAATTCAAGGTTGATGATGAAGTCATGGTTCACCTAAGGAAAGAAAGGTTCCCAATGGGGACATATAATAAGTTGAAGATGAAGAAATTTGGACCATGCAGGATCTTGAAGAAGCATGATTCAGGAAATGCATATGAGGTAGAGTTGTTGAGTGGAATCAACATTTCCCCTGTGTTCAACATTGTTGATTTAAAAGAGTATCATGAAGGTGGCATAGAGAATGGATCAATAGAAGAACAATGGAGTATCCTGACATTTGCTTCAAAGGAGGAGATAGAAGAAATCCTGAATAGCCGTGTGGGAAGAAGTACCCAGAATAAGCAATATGAAGAATATTTGGTTAAGTGGAAAGGAAGGCCTATCGAATATTCTTCCTAGTTGTTTAAGATAGAGGCTGACCATTTGGGTTTTTCTCGAACACCTAAAATGTGACAAGGTCACTTCTCAAATTACCTTGGGCGTCTAATGCATGAGCATCTAGTAGTGTAAGGACAATTTTGCATCACCCAAACCTTAATTATTTCTGGAACCTTCTAAAAATAACAAATTGATATTTTTAGAAAGTTTGCATTTGACCACGTATGGAAGAAGAAATTTACTCAAAGCTTTGGAATTAAAAAATATAACCTTTGGTGAAGGAATTGGCCAAAGATCACTTGTGGGCTGAAATATATTAAAGTTTTCATTTCTTTAAAAACCCTTGAAAAAGTTTCAAAGTAAAATATGAGGCACTTAGAGGCCCTGTACGACCCTAAAAATGGGTAGAATTAGCAAAGAAATTCAAGGGTGTAGTGCACTTCATGATCTTTCCAATGTATCAAATGGTTCATCAATCAGACACCTAGATCAAAAGTTATGGCTCCTGGAAGTTGACCTATTTTTAGGAGTTACAAATTTCAAAATTTTGGCTAGAAGGTACCAAAAAGGGCTATTTATGACCATTTTTGGAAATCCTTTGGGTAGTAGAGAAAGGAGGAAAGTAGTGAGTCAGGAAAAGGAGGGAAAATAGAAACCCTAGCAAATTTGAAGCTACAGAAGGCAGAAGGCTCCAAAATCTAGAGGAAGAAAGTTATTATGTATTGCAGCTTGTTAAGGATTCATCCTCTAATTTAATTCCAGTTTCTACAATGTAATATGTTGTTTAGTTCAATAAAATAACTTTTCTATTTTCTATGTGCAATCTGTGTTATTGTGTGTTCTAGGTTTGACCCCCTCATCATAACCTAGTCCTCCTAATTCTAAATTTGTCATTTTGTGCTCAAAAGTCAACCCTTTCCTAAAAATAGTTGTTATCTCATCAAGGCATACATCAAATTAATAAGTATAGCCATGTTTCTAAGGATATATTCAAGTTCAATTGAAATAAGGAAAGAGATCCATCAATTCATACTAAGATAAATTATATTGAAGAGTATTCAAAAGCTAGGTTTCTCTATTTAGGCACTACAAGGTGGAAGCATAAAGGTGTGTCCCACTTGTGGGATAGGTCAAATGAGTCTTGGAAGTGAAAAAAAAATTGAACATCTTTGAATGAAGGTTTTTCTTTGAATGAAAATCCTCCATTCAAAGGTACAACATCTACCATAAGGAATGAGGGTTCGAATGAAGTGGGGGATTGATAGAAGGTCTTATTTTTCCATTTTTAAATGTTGCACACCTTTGATCTAAGGTCCTTCATTAGATGACCCTTTGAATGATGGTCCTTGGGGGATCTTCTACTTTTGCTTGCATGGGTTTTGAAATAAATTTTTATTTCAAAGAAAGTTTTGTACCATCAAATGGAGTCACCATGACATGAGAATGGTAATGTGAGATTTTATAAAATCATAGCCCTTGGACTAATGTTTCTAAGAAGTATAATATGTAATACATTTTATTTAATTATTATATTTATTTTCTATTTTCTAGTAAACATAGGTTTCTTACCAAACATAAAGGTCTATATTCGATGCACATAGAGAATTTTTAAAAAGTACAATTTAAAAAAAAAAATAAGTGCACCCTCTATATTGATGTGCTTGTTTCAAAAAAATTTAATTCGGATATATACAAAAAATAGATGCATTATAGCATAATATACTCTAAATTATAATTAATCTCAATTAAAAATTAATAATAAATAAAATATGCAACAAAAAATTATAAAAAAATATACATGCAATAATCTATGTTTATGAAATTGTGATTTTATCTTATTTCTAAAAAGAGTTGTGTTAAAACATAATATCAATCATTAAAAAATTATAAAGTATAAAACAAGTTCTTAACAAATGTTTAAGGGGAGACCCTTTGGTGAAATGGTGGGGCTTCTTGCCTGTAGTGCCAACAACCAAGGTTCAAACATTGCGGGGTCACCCACTACCACATCAAAAATTAAGGTTGCTTACCTCCAAGAGGAGAGACCCTATGGTCAAATTGAGGGGTTTCTACCTATAATGCCAACAACCAAGTTTCAAAACTCTTGGTATTTTAGTTCTCTTTTGCAATGGGGATAATAAGGAATGTGCTTTGCTCTGCTAGGGATTGGAGTTTTTGAATTCTACTTTTTGGTGGGTGCATGATTAGTGAGTTCTCAAGGAGCATGAAGGTGGCTCCCCCTGGTTTGGGTGGTTCCGATACCTTGGTTGTTAAGACTGATGTGACAAGATATTATAAGGGGATGCCTAATACCCCTCCCACACATTATGTATTAAAAAATTCAAACTTGCATGATAAGTTGTCTTGGGCTGATCATGTCATGGGTGCTAGAGTTTTTAAGAATATTGAATTGGGTTCAACTATTGTTGAAAGGACTAATGAAGGTATTACCCTAAATCTTCTAGATTCAATGATGGATGAAGCAATTCTATCCATGCAGAAAACACTTGTGGGTCATTTCTTTGCTTATAGACCCAATGTTGATATGGTTTGCAAATGGTTAAAGAGACTTGGTACATCAAAGGTAGTGTTGCCACAAGTGCAATGGTAGGAGGATTGTTTTTTTTAAGATTTTCTGTCAAGGAGGACCTGATTTCAGTTCTCACAAGAGATCCATGGTTTTTTCTAAAACCCATAGAAACAACCTTGCTTTATGTAAATGGAAGCTTAGATTTGATCTGACTGCATATTTGTGTGCAGTGGGCCCTACCTCGATTAGGTTACCAAATTTACCATTGGATTTTTGGACCCCACAGATCCTTCAAAGTATAGTGAACTCCTTTGGATAGTTCCTTTCATTGATAAAGTCACCATGCAAAAAACCATGTTAGTTTTTGCAAGAATTTGTGTAAATGTGGAAATGCATATTGTGTTGCCTACCCAAATTACCCTTCAATCTAGATATGGTAAGTGGGTCCAACCCATAAAGTATGAGAACTCTAGACCTTTCTATCAGAACTGTGGCATTTTTGGTCATCTTCTCAATAAGTGTAAAAAATCCATTATTCATAGGGAGGAACCTAAAGATAAGGAAAGGTTATCTGAGGGGGGTTATCCTTTTGTTAAGGAAATCATTAATATTATTGAGGACACCACAATAGAAGGGGAAGATACCATATCTCTTACTTTGGCTCTGGAGGATCAGATGTAGAAAAAATTGGATGACAGTCAGGAACAAAACAATACAGTGAAACAACAACAACAAAACAACAAAGAGAATGCGACTCTAAAGAAGGATATCCAAAAGAAGCATAATCAGGAAGAAGTTTTGACAGAGTCTTAGATTGTTAGAGAGGAGGGAGAATTTATTGTTAATGAATTATTGGTTCAAAAGAATATTGCTTTGGACCAAGGGGTAAAAAAAATTATTCAGTCTTGACAAAAGATAGTCTTGGAACCCCTCAAAGCACAAGAGTATTACCAAGCAAAGAAGTGAATACTTTAAAGGAGGAGAGTCTAATCACAATAGAAACTAAGATCTCCTCAATAGGAAAGAAGACACTTGAAAGTGACATTGTTGAGGAGGAATGGACTCCAGTCAGAAAAGAAAGGAAAAAGAATTCAAGCAAGAAAACAGATGTAGGAAATGAAAATAAATAAGGAAGATCTTCTCAAAGAGAGACCAGGTCAAGGGAGGTAGCTAAGGAAGTCTCTATGGGAAGACAAAAAATACTGGAGAACATCTCAGGATCTAGAAAAATAAGAAAACGAGAATTAAATTAGGATTATAGGCCTTAGATTGGTCGAAAGATGTACTTGTTACCTTTTGTTTTTTATTTTTTGTTTTGTTCTTTTTCAGTTATTGGTTGGTGGTTGTTCTTAATGAGGATTATTTCATGGAATATAAGGGAACTGAATAGTCCCCATAAACAACTTCTTGTTAAAAGCTACATTTTGGATAATAAGGTAGACATCAAGATGCTCCAACAAACTAAAATGAAAGAGGATACATTTTCAGCTGTTGTTAACTCCATATGGCTTGGGGTAGATTACTTTATTAGTCCTTCTCAAGGCCTCTGGAGGTATTGTGACTTTGTCGAATCCTATTGTTCTAGTGGGTAATTTGATGGGAACTAACAAGAGTTTTCTCTCTATTAAGTTCTCTAGTAAGAAGGGTAATGAGCACTGGATTTTGGTGAATGTTTATGCTCCTAACTCAAGACAAGAGAGGAAACTTTTTTAGAAGGCTTTGGATAATACTGTGGGTCTTGATCCTTTCTCTAAATCGATGATAGCTAGAGATTTTAATAGTCCCCTCTATCCCTCAGAGAAATTGGGTGGTTTGGAAGATTATTCAAATAGTATGGTGGATCTGGCTGAGTTTCTCTCTTCTACAAGTTTGATTGATGTTGAAATAGAAGGATAGGAAATAATCTTATTCAAGTTAAACTTGATAGATTGATGATATCTAGCTCTTGGAACATACTTTCTTTTCTATATTGTTCTACCCTTCCAAGGGTAGGATTTGATCATAATCTAATTTTATTTAATTGGTCTTATCAGCAAAGGAAATTGGCCTATCCTTTTAGGTATGAGATTATGTGGGCTTCTCATCCTAACTTTAGAGATCTTGTCAAAGATTGGTGGAATCAACTACTTAAAGGGACTATTATGTTCTGTTTTGCTCATAAAATTAAGGTTGTTAAGAATAATGTTAGAGGCTAGAATAAGTACACTTTTGGCAATATTTTCAAACTAAAGGAGTTAATTGCATCAAAACTTAAGAAAATTCAAGATAGAATGGCTGAAGGCCTTCATGATTTGGAAACTTGTAAACAAGAGAGAAGTATCAGAGAGGATTGGCACAGGTTTAATCGTAGGGAGGAAACTTTCTAGAAACAAAAATCTAGAATTTAGTAGGAACACTAAGTTCTTTCATCAGTCTACTTTGAAACATAGAAGAAGAAATACTATTACTAGGATCCAGAAGGAAGATGGTATAATTGTAATAAAAGATGATCAAATTGGTTTAGTTGCTTCTGAGTTTTTCAAAACAATTTTGTAGAGAACTGATGAAAATTCAAAGGTTCTTGATGATCTTTTAGATGTTATTCCTCCTGTGCTTTCTAAGATGGATAATGTTGATTTGGTAAAGAATATCACTGAAGAGAAGGTGAGACTATTGTTTTATCCTTTGGGCCTTTTAAAGCTCTAAGACCATATGGGTTTCCCCCTACTTTTTTCCAAGAATTTTGGGATATAGTTGGAAAAGATGTAACAACTATTGCTAGAGATTTTTTTAAATCAGATCAACTATTAAAGCAACTCAACTTCACTTCTATTGTTCTGGTTCCTAAGAAACGAGATGTTGTTTCTTTCAGTGACTATATACCAATAAGTTTATGTAACATTATGTATAAATTTTTCTATAAACTTATAGTCTATAGAATAAAACCTCTATTACAAGACATAATATCTCAGAATGAAAAAGGCTTTATACCTAGAAGAAAAATCCTGGATGCTATTATTTCCACCCATGAGATTATGCACTCTATGGATAACAATTAGAAGACTAGTATGGTCCTTAAGCTTTATATTTCAAAAGCTTATGATAGAGTCTCTTGGTCTTTTCTCTTTGTTGTTTTGCATAAGTTTGGATTTCAAGGAAAATTTCTCAAATTGATAAAGGAATGTGTTACTACCCCTAGATATTTTGTGTTGATTAATGGATACCCAAGAGGATTCTTTAATAGTGGAAGGGGCCTTAGACAAGGTGATCCAATCTCTCCTTATCTTTTTATTACTAGATTGATAAATTCTAGAGTTCTTATGAGAGTTAAACCGGCTTCCACTATCCCCCCTTCATCTCATCAACAATTTGTTGATGATACAATTTTGTTTGGTACTTCTTCAGTCAAAGAAGATTAGCAATGGAAGTTACTGCTGAATGACTATGCCAAGGTATCTGGACAACACATTAATAATGAAAAAAACTTTACTTTTTCAATATTGTGGATTTTTCTGCAAGACATAATTGTTAATATTCTTGGATGTTAGAAAGATTCTCTCCCAGATACTTACCTAGGTTTGCCTTTGTATACTAAGAAGCTTGCAAATGCTTATTGGTTTAGCATTGTAGAAAGAATCTAGAAAAAACTGGAAGGTTGGAAAGGAAAATTGTTAAGTCAAGTTAGTAAATACCAACTTCTCAAGGCCTCTCTTTAGAATATCCCTATTTACTACCTTTCTTTATTTAAGATTCTGACATTTATGGAAAAAAAATTGAACATATTTAGAAAAGATTCTTATGGTCAGGAGTGGAGGAAAGGAAGAGGCTATCCCTTATTAGCTAGGATACTGTGTGTAAAACTAGAGATAAAGATGGTCTGGGGATCAGAAAACTTAAGTTTTTCAACAAAGCCCTCATGGCCAAGGAGGGTTGGTGTATTCTCAAAGAGGAAAAGAATTGGGTCACTATTGTCAAAGCTAAATATTTCCATGAACATGAAGATCACAACTTCCTCCTATGATTTGTAATGGCTTACTCAAAGTGAGAAGTATTATATCTTAGGGTATGAGGTGTAGAGTGGGAAATGGTTGCACTATCCACTTTTGGGATGATGTTTGGAAGGATAATTCTCCTCTCTCTACTCATCTAGAATCTTTGTTGTTTTTAAAGATATTTTCATGGGACTTTTTGGTAAAACTCTGTATGGTTATGTGTCCTTTGAGGGTAATGTTGCTCAATGGAAGAATTTTAGTCATCTCAATGACTATTTTCAAGGGATGGATAATATTGTTACTCAATTTCAACACTATTTGGGGAGTTGTCAAATTTTTAAGTTCTGTAAACAAGATGAGCTAATTTGGTTTCCTCATTCTTCTGGGAACTTCACTATGGCTTCTTCTTATTCATTGATCTCAACTTTTGCCCAGGATAATGTTGACTAGGGGTTGATTTGGAACCATAGGATTATTCCTAAAATAAATTATTTTTGGTGGGTGGCTAATCATTACAAAGTGTTGACTCTGGATAACCTTAAAAAGAGAGGTTTTCAATTTCCCAATAGATGTCAACTTTGTTGTCTTAATGAAGAAAGTATTAACCATTTGTTATTACACTGTACTTTCACAAGAGAAATATATAGGGAATGATATACCAGAAATTTAAAATCCTATGGACAATGATAGAAGGATTAGCTTTTTTGATACCAACTTGGTTCAGTTTTTCTCCTTTCCATCATCCTGTTTTGAAGGAACTTTGGATTCAAACCCCTCTTCATGTTGTTTTAGATATCTAGAAGGAAAGAAATAACAAAATTTTTAGGGATACTTCTGCTACTCCTCATCATGTGTTCCAATCTATTTGTTGTGCTATTCAAGAAAATGTAAATGTGGCAAAAATCAACAAGTCAAAGGCTCCCCCACATCTCAAGAGATGAGAGTTTGTCAAAGTTGAGGAATATATCATAATATGAATGACATGGATTAGCAAAAAGATTACATAAGGAAACATACAAGATGGAAAACTCTACCTAATGGTTGGGTAAAGCTCAACTTTGATGAATGCTCTAAAGGCAACCTAGACCCTTTTGTAGTTGCAGGTATAATTAGAGATGATCAAGGTTTTTTGATAGAATGCTATGATAAGTCAATTAGTATGACAACTAATAATCTTACAGAGTTGTATGCCTTATGGTGGGGCCTACATAGAATTCAATATCACAACTTTCAGAATGTGGAGATAGAAGGGGATTCTAAGGTCATTTTAGACCTTATTATGAGAACCTCTAATACCCCTCGGAAATTAAAAGATTATGTGGAAGACATAAAAAATTCCCTAAGTAGCTTCTTAAATAACATAAAAATACAACATATTTACCATCAGGGGAATTCAATAACTGACAAGATTGCCAATTATGGCCTTCAGTTTCATGATTGGTGGTATTGTAATAAAGTTGATGACCTTCCTAGGGGAGTCCACAACATTATTAAGAATGAAGAAATCAAAAAGTAATCTGCATTTCCTTAATATGATGAGGTGTATTCTTATCTTTGATAGTTTGAATTTTAGGGAAAGGGACGATAAATTAAAGTGGGTTAAGATTCATAATTACTATCCTCTCACTTGTGTGGAAGAAAGAGTTATTCTATGTAGCATTAATGATTTCAATCTTGGTGGCAGTAAGGAGGATCATTTCATTATTTATTGCTTCTAGATTCTTCAAACTAACATCCTACTTTTGAAAATCTACATTCAACTTCCCTTCTACAATTTTCCTAACTTTGTGATAATGGGTGGATAGTTGCTCAGGGTTGAACCTACTTCTTATGTGTCTCTTAAGAAAAATTCTCAAATCTAGTGCATTTTCAAGGAAGGGGGCATTGTCACTTACATTTAGTCTATGTGGGGGCATGACCAATCTGTGACTGAATAATTTGTGAACAGCTAGAGAAACAAAGTGGTTTTTGTGAATGGGCTTTCCTTCACAGTGACTGAGGACCTTATTGCACAAGCTACTGGGCTGAGCAAGAGTGGGAGAAAGGTTAATAGGGTTGGTAATGGAGATTACAAGATTTCTATAGAAAGCTTATTTGAAGGGAAAGAGACCCTAGTGTGACATTAGAATGATTATCAGTGTATGGAGCTTCCTCCTCCTTGGGACATTGTCAACTACTACTTGATGAAGTACTCTAATCTTGAAGGAAGGTATGAAACCATACATGGCTATCATTTTCCTCTGTTAGACCACTTAAGGCATGTCAATTATACAAGTTTTCCCTTCTTCATTATGTCTTCACTTTAGAAGAATATAAATAAAGGGGCTAATCATCCTCTTCACTAGGGCCTTATGCTTGTTTTATATTAATTCAATGTTCTTCTTAACCATCCTATCCCTCGGAATACATCTGTTTCTATTATTGCTAACCCTAGTATAACTAGGAAGGATAAGAGTAAACCTAGTAACAAGAAAGGTGATGAAGGGGTTACATGTCACATTACTGATAAGCCCCAAGGTGAGATTAGGATGTCTGAGATGCAAATTGATGGAAAGAAAAAAGTTCATGAGGTTAATCCTAGGAAAGGTTCTCACAATTATAAAAGGAAAGATGTTAGGGTCTCTGTTGATAAAGATTATTTTCTTTCTAATAAAAACCCTTCCCCTCATACTCTGACCCTTAAATCAGGGAAGTCTATGGAAAGTAGGGATCTTGAATCCCTTGAGAACATTTGTACTCTCCCTTAAAGATAAGGGTAAGGGTGGGACCCTTGTTGATATGTGTCAGGCAATTGAGAGGGGGGGTGAATCAGTTGTCACAAAAACTTAAACACTTTCTAAAATTTAAACATTCATCACTTATCCACAATTATTATGATTTAATATTGAGTGCATAAAATTAGAAACTTAACCACAAATACAACATCAAACACAAGAGACATCAGATTTACATGGAAAACACCAAGGTGGGGAAAAACCACAGAGAGGATTAACTCTCAATATATATTGCAAACTTGAAATAATGATGTTCAAGCTTGGTCACTCCACAGGCCTAAACATACTGGCTTACTACCATGAAGAACAACTAGGTCTAGCAGGCTCACTGCCTCAACCCTAAACCTAGCAAGATTACAATAAGGGTTGTTAAACCCTGAGGGCTATTAAACCCTACTAGTGGCTTACTGTAAGATTCACTATCAGGATCAACACCTTTTTTTATTTGCAATTGTAGTACAATAATTCCCCTACTCTGCTCTTCCTCTGCTCTACTCTTCCTTTGCTCTCCTCTTCCTCTTCTCTACTCTTCCTCTTCTATGCTATGGCTTTTGGACCTTTCTTAATATCTTTTCATTTTTTCTCAAGGACACCTTTTTCATGACTCAACTACAAGTATTTATATACTACATCAACCTTGGAATGATCATCAAGGTCGGCATCACAATCATCAACCATTGGAACAATCTCCAAGGTTGGTATTACAAACATTTACAAAATAGGTCCTGACCTATTGCAACATTATGCAAAGGGAATGAAATGAGATCATGCCATGCCTTAGCTAAGACTCAAACATGATCTTACATGTCACAAGATGCTTCCACAATCTTCTAGAGATCTCCACAATCACTGGGATCAACTAGGTCAACCAAGACTGGTTACATGCTACATTATCTGGGAATAATCTTCACACACCATCTCAATTTCTTAATACAGACCAAAGTCTAGATAGGAACATGATTAGTAGACATCCACAAGCACACTATAATCATCAGGAGTAACTGCACAAACCTTAACCACTTTATCCATAGGAATCTTCTCACTGGAACACATGAACTTCACTGTCTTCAACTGTCATAAAGGAAAGATAGCTTGTAGACCACCAAACCATGAACCATTGCAACTGTAGGTACTTATCATCATCCTAGACTTCCCTCTAGAACCATAGAGCCAAATACTTTATTGTAGAGGAATGTGGAGCATAATACTTTCTTCTTGTCCCAACTAAACTTATAGAAAAAGTAGGTTTCACTCTGGTGAACACAACTCACTCAGATCTTCATGCAGATGGCTCAAACCTAGAATGCAATATCCTTAGTCATACCTCTAACTTACTTCTAGTCCACGGACCATGATCTTCAACTAGAAGTAAATGCGGAGTAGTTTGTCAGACTATTCTTCAGCATACAACTTATTGTCTATACTGTACTTCTCTGTAGCACACTAGTTTCTTTCGGAGAGGCTAATTTTCTCAATATCCTCAACATACAAGTCTTTTAAACAAGTAATAAAATAAGATACAATTGACACCAATGACAACAAGGATATGTTGACATTAATGACAACACCGATTAGGCACATACTTGCAACAATGGCAACATATGATGTGAAAAACTACAACAGCCATCAAGACAAGATTCTCCCCCTTTCTCTTTACATACTTGCACTCTCTCCAAAATTCTCCCCCTTTCTCTTACACATCTGCACTCTAGGTTTTTCACATGACTTCTCTCCCCCATTGACATCAATGGAAAAGGGCGCATACTTGCACTCATCTACTCTAATCTAATCTCTCTTCTGAACTCTCTGACTACTCCCCTTGAGAAGTAGCCCTAAAAAGCATCAATCTAGACCTCTGAGGATCTCTAGACTGATGCACTACTATGCATCTTAGTTTAGAGCAGGAGGGGTGATAACCCCTAACTTTTCTCTGAGATACTCAAAAGTGTCCTTAGGCAGAGGCTTGGTAAAAATACCTGTGATCTGATCCTTGGTAGAAACATACTTCATCTTGACTTCATTCTCTATCACCATTTCTCTCAAAAAATAATACCTGATGGATATGTACTTTGTCCTTGAATGCATCACTGGATTCTTTGATATGTTAATGGCACTTGTGTTATCACAAAATATTGCAATGGGATCTTCATACACAACTTTGATGTCCTTCAAAGTCAGCTTCATCCATAACACTTGAGTGCAACTACATGTTTCTACAATATATTCTACCTCTACAATAGATAGGGATATTGAATCATGTTTCTTGCTCAACCAAGATACTAATCTTTTTACCAAAAAGAATGCACCTCCACTTGTGATTTTTCTATCATCCACATCTTTGGCCCAATCTGCATCAATATATGCATTGAGAATAAAGTCACTATCCTTAGCGTACCACAAACCATGATCCATTGTACCTTTTAAATACCTCAAAATTCTCTTGACTACCATCACATGTGATTCCTTTGGTTCTATCTAAAATCTTGCCACAAGACATATTACATGCATTATGTCAGGTCTGGTTTGAGTTAGATAAAGTAATCCTCCAATCATAGATCTATACTTTTTTTGGTCTACCATGGGTGAGTTATCATCTTTGCTCAACTTACAACCAATTATCATAGGTGTGCATACTGGTTTAGAGTCTTCCATCCCAAATTTCTTTAACAACTCTTTCACATACTTAGACTGAGAAATGAAGATACCCTTATCTAATTGACTTATTTATAGACCTAAAAAGAAGTTCATCTCTCTAAACATAGACATTTCAAATTCACTTTGTATTTCTCTAGTAAAAACTGAGTACATACCTTCATTGCCTCCAAAAATAATATCTTCAACAAAAAATGCAACAATTAGGGTTTTTTCATCATTGATCTTGAAGTAGAAATTACTATCTATAGTACCTTTACTAAACCATATCTTTATTAGGTACCTGTCCAACTATGTATACCATGCCCTGGGAGGTTTTTTTAATACATACATTGCTTTCTTCAATCTGCATACCATGTCCCCTTGTTCTGATAACTGAACTCCTTCCATTTGTTCAATATAGACTTCCTCTTCCAACTCTCCATTTAAGAAGGTAGACTTCACATCCATTTGATAAACCTTGAAATCTTTGTATGTTGCAAAAGCCAGAAACATCCTTATTGCTTCAATCCTTGCTACTAGAGAAAAAGTTTATTCAAATTCTATTCCTTCAACTTGAGCATATCCTTTGCATATCAACCTTGCTTTGTTTCTTACCACTTCACCATTCTCATTCATTTTGTTTCTGAATACCCACTTTGTACCAATTACATTCTTGTTTACTAGTTTGGGAACAAGATCCCAAGTCTAATTCTTCTCTATCTTCATCAATTCCTCTTCCATAGCCTTTATCCAATTCTTATCTTTTCAAGCCTCATCTATAGTTTTAGGTTCAATCTTAGAAATCGGATATAAATTTACTTGTTCCTCTGCAACTTTGCTTCTGGTTAAGATCCCTTTGTTCTTATATCCTATGATTTGATTTTTAGAATGACTGATTCTTATATATCTTGGAGTTTTGGTAGAACTTACTAGATCTTGTTCTTCTTCATCTATGTTGTCTTCATGCTACACCACTTCTAAAACATCTGGATCATCTGACTCATATCCAATTGATTCTGAAGACCTTTCCTTACATTCATCAACTTTAACATTTGCACTTTCAATGATCTTATTTAGCCTCTTATTATAGCACCAGTAGGCCTTACTCTTGGTGGAGTAACCAAGGAAGATTCCTTCATCACATCTAGCATCAAACTTGCCTAAATCTTCTTCTCTTTTGATGTAACATATGCTACCAAAAACTTTGAAATATTTCACAGTAGAAACTCTACCATGCCACAATTCATAGGGAGTTTTTGAACTGTTACCTTTTACATAAACTCTGTTTAGGATATATACTATGGTGTGAATTGCCTCTCTCCAATATGCTTCTGGAAGATGAGCTTCCTTCATCATGGTTCTAGCAACTTCTTGAACTGTTCTACTTTTCCTTTCAACAACTCCATTTTTTGTGGAGTTCTAGGCACAGATAGCCATCTCTTTATTCCATGCTCTTCACAAAAAAAATTGAATTCATTTGATGTGAACTCTCCTCCTCTATCAGACCTCAAGCATTTGATTTTCAAATCCATCTCATTTTCAACCATTGCCTTAAATGCCTTGAATTTATCCAGAGCTTTAGCTTTCTCTTTCAAAAAGGTGACCCAAGTCATTCTAGAATAATCCTCAATGAGCAACATGAAATACCTATCTCCTTGCAAACTTCCTACTCTAGCAGGTCCACACAAATCTATATGCACTAGCTCAAGTAGTCTTCCAACTAATTGGTCCTTGCTTTTAAAACTTGTTCTTTTATGTTTCCCAATTGACACTCCTTGCAAACCGGATTAGTAGGCTTCACAAGATTAGGTAAATCTCAAAAATCTATGCAGTACTTATCTTCATAATATTATAAAAATTTATGTGACACAACCTTCTATGCCATAACCAACTCTCATCAATCTGAGTCAACAAACAATAGTTCTCAGTTCCTTTCAAGTGATAGATATTACCTCTAGTCTTCTTACCAGTTGCAAAGACTATTCTAGAGCTTTCCTTGATCTTGCATCCATTGTCCTTGAAGCTTAAGTCATAGCCCTTGTCACACATCTGACCCAAACTCAGAAGATTGTGCTTTAATCTTTTCACATACAAGACATTTTCAGTATTATGCTTGCCATAAAAAGAAATAGATCATTTCCCACAAATCCTACCAGCTGTATCATCTCCAAACCTAACCAGTCCACCATCATATCTTTCCAAACTTACAATCTTACTTTTGTCACCAGTCATGTGGTGAGAGCAACTAGTATCAATAACCCATTCATCCTTGTCCTTAAGGACCTGAGCAGCCAAAGCACTTTCCACTGGTTTTTCTTCCTTCACACAGCTAGAAGAATTAGTAGACATGAGATCTTCCTTAATAGCAATGAACAAGCATTTATTTACAGAGGAACTAGCATTATCTAGTTCACCATTATTTGATACTCCATCATCATCAAAATAATAATACTTCTTCTGGGTCCTAGGCATGTTCTCATATCTTCTTCTATTTCTTTCAATTCTTTCAAGACATCTGGAAGCAAAATGACCTACTTTACCACAGGAAAAACATTTGAAAGGTAATTTGCCTTTATACTTACCAAATCCTCTTTGCAGTCTATCTACAAAGTTGGCTTCAACTTCATCTAACTCATCATCAGATTATACCTTGTACTTTTCTATTTTGGAATACTTCCATGAGTACTGGCTTTGAAGGCTATCTCAACTTTTGGTAGAGTATCATCTAACTCCCTCATTTCAAAAGTAGTAAGTTTACCAAGCAACTGATCCCTGTTAACAATTTTTACTTGCATGAATTCTTCAATCGTGGCTACCTTGTGACAGTAGGACTTGGGAAAAGATCTGAGAATTTTCATAACAACTTCCTTTTCTTTGAGAGTTCCGCCTATGGATTTTATCCCTGTAACAAGTTCATCAACTCTTTGCATAAAAGCTAATATCTTTTCATCTTTCATCATCTTCAAGCTTTCATATTTCACTTTGAGACTTTGTAACCTGGCTTCCTTCACGAAATCATCTCCTTCATAAATATTTTTCAACTTTTCCCATACCTTATTTGTAGTTTCAAGATCCACCACTTTCATTAATATTGAGTCGGTTAATGAACTTAGCAGAGCATCCTTTGCCTTGATATCTATCTCATATTCTTTGATTTTGTCTTCAATCATCGGACCATTTTGAGGTATGGTGTATTATGTTTTTGTATCTTTCTAAACTTTGTAACTAAGAGAAAGAAGATGGATTTTCATTCAAGCCTTCCAGAGAACATAATTCGTTCCATCAAAATGTGGTGCTTCCTTCTTGTAAGACATTTTGGATCTTCCTCAAGCTGTTAAACTTTCTTCAAAGGAACTTGGCTCTAATACCAATTGTTGATATGCACCAGACAATTGAGAGGGGGGTGAATTAGTTGTCACAAAAACTTAAACACTTTCTGCAATTTAAACATTCATCACTTATCCACAATTATTATGATTTAACATTGAGTGCATGAAATTAGAAAATTAACCATAGATACAACATCAAACACAAGAGACACCAGATTTACGTGGAAAACCCCAAGGTGGAGAAAAACCATGAAGAGGATTAACTCTCAATATATATTGCAATCTTGAAATAATGATATTTAGACTTGGTCACTCCACAAGCCTAAACATACTAGCTTACTGCCATGAAGAACAACTAGGTCTAGCAGTCTCAATGCCTCAACCCTAAACCTAGCAATATTAAAATAAGGGCTATTAAACCCTGAGGGCTATTAAACCCTACTGGTGGCTTACTACCAGATTCACTGCCACAATCAACACCTTTTTGTATTTGCAACCTAAGTACAATAATTCCCCTACTCTGTGTTGCAAGTATGAGGTGAACAAGTGTTGTCATTGATGTCAACATACTCATATTACATCGACAAGAAGGATTGGATGAGCTGTGTGTTGAGGATATTGAGAAAATTACCCTCAGTCAGGAACAGTGAAGAACAGTGATGAGAAGAAGGCAAATATATTGGATAGGTTGAGAACCGGAGGATGCGGATTAAAGGGTTTGCAGATATGAGTCTTGAGATGCTTCAGTCAAGTTTTCAGAGGTCCACATGAAGACCTGAAGAAGTTATGGCTGTCTGTGTGGAACCGGTTCCGGCAAGTGCTTAGAGGTGACAGAGGATCACAGAAAGGTCCTGTGAGGTCCGGAATTGTACAATCCTAATCTGCGGATTGGAAAGAGTATTTGGGATGTCCTTGTGATGTGCCATCTCCAGTTGTGTATGATGTGGAGGTCCGGAAGTACCTCTTGCATTATGACAGTGGCGACAAACTGTGTTCTTGAAGTTCCGGATGAGGAAGACAAGAGATTCCAGCAAGTAAAGGAAGTGCGGATGTATCCAGACATTCAGGCAGGCTTGTTAAGTTTTCTAGATCGTGTTGAGGTTGTGTTATTGATCTGCATTGATAGTAGAGCCCGGAATTGAAGTTATTCTTCCAGATGAAGTTCTTGCTCTGTTTAGCCGACCGGATGAGTTGTTCATCCTGCGAATACTCTTGTGGTGGCTGACCGGATGTGTTATTCATCTTGCGGATACTCTTATGATTGTTTGCCGACTTAGATGTTTGATCCTAAGTCGATGTCTTGTATAAATAACGGTCTGTGAGTTCATTTTGGGGTGTGGTGTGTGGATGAGTGTGGCATAGCGAAGAGAAGTACGAAAGGCAGAACAGAGGTTTTTGGGCTTAATTGGAACTAATCCGGACATGGTAGAGATGTCATTCTCCAGTTCAAGACTGTGATTTTTATCACTTTGTAGACAGTGTGTCTCCTTGTAGGCAGTGGGCCTCTTTGTGAGCAGTGTGCTCGGGCAGTGAGCCCTAATTGGCATGTGCCATTCATTTTTCTTTATTCTTCTAACAGAGAATAATTCTTGGGTTAATCACCCCGTGGTTTTTCCCTTAACCGGGTTTTCCACGTCAAAATCTTGGTGTTCAATGTGTTGATGCCTATCTGCTCTTGTGTTTATGTATTATGCTTCCATGGATGATTAATTGATATGCTACTAACTAACAACAATGAATCAAGTGTTTGAAAGAGCAAGAAGTTTTATACAACTGATTCACCCCCCCTCTTAGTTGTATGCCCTAGATCCAACAATTGGTATCAGAGCTAAGTTCCTCTGATAGGAGCTTAACCGCTTGAGGAGATCCAGGATGTCGTCATACAAGAAGGATAGTCCGAAGTTCGATGGAACCAACTTCACTCTCTGGAAAGGTCGCATGAAGTGTCACTTGGAATGTATGGGAAAAGCATATTTGGCTATGGTTTCAAAACCATATGTACCTCCACAAGGTGGTCCGACAACTCTGAATGAAATCACAGAAGCTGAAAACAACCTGCGAACCAAGGAAGCTCTTCTAAGCGCATTGAATGACTCAGATCTCTCGAATGTTATTGACCTACCAACTGCATATGAGATCCTGACTAAACTGGAACTTCTGTATGAAGGAGATGAGTTTGTCAAAAGTGCAAGGTTGCAAAGTCTAAAAGGGAAATTTGAAAGATTGAAAATGAGAGATGATGAAAACATCACTACCTTTATGCCAAGAGTGAATGAGCTGGTATGTGGAATCAGAAATGCTGGTGGAACCTTAGATGAAAATGAGATTGTCTGCAAAATCCTAAGATCCCTTCCTGCTGCCTACAAAATCAAGGTTGCTGCCATTGATGAATTCAGAGCCCACACAACTATCACAAGAGAACAACTGGCTGGCAAACTAGCTGCATTTGAAATGACTGAGTTTGGAGATGATCCTCCCAAGACTGAATCTGCTTTCAAAGCCAGTGCCTATGTGAAAGGCAAACAGAGATTTGATCCGGGAGAAAACTCATGAAGGAAAATGTCATGGTATGATCAAGCAAGAAGAGACATGGAAGAAGAAGAAGCAGAAACAGCTCAACTTGAAGCCCTCATTGCAAAGAGACTGCCAAGAGGATCCGGTAAGTATGAAGGAAAACTACCCTTTAAGTGTTTCAACTGCAATAAGATTGGTCATTTTGCTTCAAGATGTCTGGAAAGATCTGCAAGGTCTAATACTAACAGACAAAGGTTTCAAAAGAATTGCTATTATGTTCATGAAGAAGATGACAATGAAGGAGTAACAGATGATGAATCAGAACTAGGAAGCAAATCCGGAAATGAGTGGGTGTTTATTGCCATCAAGGAAGAAGATTCAATACTCTCTGAATCTGTCAATCACAAAGTTGTTGAAAAAGCTTTGGCTGCTCAGGTGGAAGAAAAGGATGATTGGGTTATTGACAGTGGATGTTCTCACCATATGACTGGTGACAAGAATAAGTTCTTGAATTTGGAAAGGTATGAAGGAGGAATGGTAAAGTTTGGTGACAATTCTGCTGGCAGAATCAGAGGCAGGGGAACTATTTCCTTCGATGGAAAGAGCAAAACAGGTAACGTACTATATGTTGAAGGATTGAAGCACAATCTTCTTAGTGTTGGTCAGTTGGTGGACAAAGGCTATGATCTCCGGTTCAAAAATGGAAAATGCAGAATCTTTACAAACTCCGGAACTGAGATTGCATCCGGTACTCAGACAAAAGGTAATATCTTTCATCTGGTTGGTTCAAATAAAAGTTTTTTGTTTGCTCAAATTGATCAGAGTTGGTTATGGCATAGAAGAATGTGCCATGTAAATTTTGATAACATCATCAAGATAAGCAATACTCAGGCCGTAAGAGATCTTCCAAAATTGATGAAACCTACAAATAGTTTGTGCAAAGAATGTTAGCTAGGTAAACAAAGCAGAGTCTCTTTCAAAAGCAAAGATCAGTCTTCTACTGAACTGTTGGAATTAGTACATACTGATCTCTGTGGTCCGACAAGAATCAAGAGTCTGCAAGGTGATAGATATTTCATGTTGTTAATTGATGATCATTCCCGGATGATGTGGGTTACCTTTCTAAAAGAAAAATCAGAAGCATTTGAGAAGTTCAAGATCTTCAAAGCTATGGTAGAGAATCAAACCGGATTAAAACTAAAGTGTCTAAGGTCTGATAGAGGTGGTGAATTTACATCTGGTGAGTTCATTGATTTTTGTGAGAAGCAGGGTATAAGGAGACAATTGTCTGCCCCTAGGACTCCACAGCAGAATGGAGTGGTTGAGAGAAAGAACCGAACCATTCAGGAAGCTGCCAGGACAATGATGTTGGAAGCAAATGTTCCTCAAATGTTTTGGAAGGAAGCTATCAGCACTGCAGTCTACACTCTCAATCGAGTTCAAATCAGAAACAACACCGGTAAGACCCCCTATGAACTCTGGTTTGGCATCACTCCTACTGTGAAATATTTCAGAGTATTTGGTAGCAAGTGTTATATTAAAAGAGATGAAGATCTAGGAAAGTTTGATGCTAGAAGTGATGAAGGAATTTTCTTGGGTTACTCCACTCAAAGCAAAGCATACCGATGTTACAATAAGAGATTGAGGAAGATGATAGAAAGCACCAATGTGAAAGTTGATGAAGGAATTGAGAAGCCTTCAAGATTTTATGAGTTTGATGAAGATGACCAAGATAGTGTTCAAGGACCTCAATCCTCTCCGGTGAGACAGAGTCAGCCTGATCCGGTAAATCAGGAAGAAGAGGTAGGTTTGAATGAGCCTGATCAAGAAGCAGTAGTGCAGGATACTCCCAAAATTCCAAGGTACATAAGACTGAACCACTTTGAAGATCAGATCATAGGTGACAAAAGCAAAGGTGTACAAACTAGAAGGAATGTTGCTCAAAATCAGGATGAATGTTGTCTAATTTCAAAGATTGAACCTAAAACAATAAATGAAGCCTGCAATGATAAAAACTGGACCAAAGCAATGGAAGATGAATTGATGCAAATTGAGAAAAATCATACTTGGGATCTTGTTCCCAGACCTAGAGACAGGAATGTAATTGGAACCAAGTGGGTCTTCCGGAACAAACTAAATGAAGCTGGTGAAGTAATCAGAAACAAAGCTAGATTGGTCTGCAAAGGCTACTCTCAAATAGAAGGAATTGACTTTGAAGAGACTTTTGCTCCGGTGGCAAGAATTGAAGCAGTCAGATTACTTCTTGCATTTGCTGCCTTCAAAGACTTCAAAGTATATCAGATGGATGTCAAGTCTACCTTCCTAAATGGTGATCTGGAAGAAGAAGTCTAAATTGAACAACCGGATGGATTTCAATTGTCTGATAATGATGATATGGTCTGCAAGTTGAAGAAAGCTTTGTATGGATTGAAGCAAGCCCCAAGAGCATGGTATGAAAGGTTGGATAAGCATCTTGTGCAGATTGGATTCAACAAAGGTACTGCTGACAGTAACTTATATTTCAAAATTGATCATGAAAACATATTGATTGTTGAAGTGTTTGTGGATGATATCATTTTTGGAGGAAGAGATAGTATGTGCAAAACTTTTGCAAATCAGATGAAAAGTGAGTTTGAAATGTCTATGCTTGGTGAAATGAATTTCTTCTTGGGTCTGCAAATTACTCAAACAAAAGAAGGGATCTTCATTTCTCAGACCAAATATGTGAAAGAATTGTTAAGAAAATTTGGTATGGAAGACTCAAAACCTATGAACACTCCCATGGCAACCGGATGTAAGTTAAGCAAAGATGATGACTCTCCAAAGGCAGATCAGACAAAATATAGATCAATGATTGGTGGATTGTTGTATCTCACTCAAACTAGACCAGATATAATGCAGGCTGTTGGTCTTGTGGCAAGATTCCAGGCTAATCCTAGAGAATCTCATGTTATGGCAATCAAAAGAATTTTTAGGTACTTGAAAGGAACAGTTGAGTATGGTCTATGGTACCCTAGAGATCTGGATTTCTCTCTTCATGCTTACACAGATGCAGATTGGGTAGGAGATGTGGATGACCGGAAGAGCACTAGTGGTGGAGCATTCTTTTTGGGGAAGAGATTGGTTTCTTGGCTAAGCAAGAAACAAGATGCAATATCTCTATCTACAACTGAAGCAGAATACATTGCAGCAGCAGGTAGTTGCACTCAAATCTTATGGATGAAGCAGATGCTAAGAGACATCAAAGTTGAATATGAGGAGCCTATCACAATTTTCTGTGATAATTCAAGTGCAATTAATATTTCTAAGAATCCGGTATTGCACTCTAAGACTAAGCACATATCTATCAAATTTCACTTTTTGAGAGAACAAGTAAACAAGGAAGAAGTCAGATTGGAGTATGTTCCCTCCAAGGATCAGATTGCAGATATCTTTACAAAACCTCTTCCCAAGGACTCTTTTGAATATCTCTGGGAGAAGTTAGGGGTCATGGCCCCTCCGGTGATAAACTAAGATGCACTGATGTGCATCAGTCCGGTGGATATCACAGTCATATCTTGTGATCCAGATTGATGATGGGGAGCTGCTACTAAGGGGGAGCAGCTGGTATGATTCTGATGTATTAGAATTGCAAGTATGAGCCCTTTTCCATTGATGTCAAAGGGGGAGAGAAGACATGTGAAAAACAAGTGGTTAATGATCAAAGGGGGAGAGAAGACATGTAAAAAGTTGTTGTTGATAGGGGGAGCTGTGACAGAAAGGAGAAGTTCTTGTCTTGATGGTTCTTCACATCACATGTTGCCATAAATGACAAAGGGGGAGATTGTTGCAAGTATGAGGTGAACAAGTGTTGTCATTGATGTCAACATACTCATATTACATCGACAAGAAGGATTGGATGAGCTGTGTGTTGAGGATATTGAGAAAATTACCCTCAGTCAGGAACAGTGAAGAACAGTGATGAGAAGAAGGCAAATATATTGGATAGGTTGAGAACCAGAGGATGCGGATTAAAGGGTTTGCAGATATGAGTCTTGAGATGCTTCAGTCAAGTTTTCAGAGGTCCGCATGAAGACCTGAAGAAGTTATGGCTGTCTGTGTGGAACCGGTTCCGGCAAGTGCTTAGAGGTGACAGAGGATCACAGAAAGGTCCGGTGAGGTCCGGAATTGTACAATCTTAATCTGCGGATTGGAAAGAGTATTTGGGATGTCCTTGTGATGTGCCATCTCCAGTTGTGTATGATGTGGAGGTCCGGAAGTACCTCTTGCATTATGACAGTGGCGACAAACTGTGTTCTTGAAGTTCCGGATGAGGAAGACAAGAGATTCCAGCAAGTAAAGGAAGTGCGGATGTATCCGGACATTCAGGCAGGCTTGTTAAGTTTTTTGGATCGTGTTGAGGTTGTGTTATTGATCCGCATTGATAGTAGAGCCCGGAATTGAAGTTATTCTTCCGGATGAAGTTCTTGCTCTGTTTAGCCGACCGGATGAGTTGTTCATCCTGCGAATGCTCTTGTGGTGGCCGACCGGATGTGTTATTCATCTTGCGGATACTCTTATGATTGTTTGCTGACTTAGATGTTTGATCCTAAGTCGATGTCTTGTATAAATAACGGTCTGTGAGTTCATTTCGGGGTGTGGTGTGTGGATGAGTGTGGCATAGCGAAGAGAAGTGCGAAAGGCAGAACAGAGGTTTTTGGGCTTAATTGGAACTGATCCGGACATGGTAGAGATGTCATTCTCCAGTTCAAGACTGTGATTTTTATCACTTTGTAGACAGTGTGTCTCCTTGTAGGTAGTGGGCCTCTTTGTGAGCAGTGTGCTCGGGCAGTGAGCCCTAATTGGCATGTGCCATTCATTTTTCTTTATTCTTCTAATAGAGAATAATTCTTGGGTTAATCACCCCGTGGTTTTTCCCTTAACCGGGTTTTCCACGTCAAAATCTTGGTGTTCAATGTGTTGATGCCTATCTGCTCTTGTGTTTATGTATTATGCTTCCATGGATGATTAATTGATATGCTACTAACTAACAACAAAGAATCAAGTGTTTGAAAGAGCAAGAAGTTTTATACAACTGATTCACCCCCCCCTCTCAGTTGTATGCCCTAGATCCAACACTCTGCTCTTCCTCTGCTCTACTCTTCCTCTTCTTTCTTCTACCCCTTCTCTGCTTTGCCTTTTGGACCTTTCTTAATATCTTTTCATTTTTTCTCAAGGACACCTTTTCCATGACTCAACTACAAGTATTTATACACTACATCAACCTTGGAATGATCATCAAGGTCGGCATCACAATCATCAACCATTGGAACAATCTCCAAGGTCGGTATTACAAACATTTACAAAATAGGTCCTAACCTATTGCAACATTATGCAAATGGAATGAAATGTGGATCATGCCATGCCTTAGCTAGGACTCAAACATGATCTTCCATGCCACAACATGCTTCCACTATCTTCCAAAGATCTCCACAATCACTAGGATAAACCAAGTCAGCCAAGACTAGTTACATGCTACATTATCTGGGAATAATCTTCACACACCATCTCAATTTCTTAATGTGGACCAAAGTCTAGATAGGAACATGATTAGGAGACATCCACAAGCACACTATAATCATCAAGAGCAACCACACAAACCTTAACCACTTTATCCATAGGAATCTTCTTATTAGAACACATGAACTTTACTGTCTTCAACTGTCATAAAAGAAAGATAGATTACGGACCACCAAGCCACAAACCATTGAAACTGTAAGCACTTATCATAATCCTAGAATTCCCTCTAGAACTGTAGAGCCAAATACTTTATTGTAGAGGAATGCAAAGTAGAATACTTTCTTCCTGTCCCAATTGAACTTACAAAAAAAGTAGGTTTCACTCCGGTGAACACAACTCACTTAGATCTTCATATAGATGGATCAAACCTAGAATGCAGCATCCTTAGTCATACCTCTAACTTACATCCAATCCATAGACCATGATCTTCAAGTAGAAGTAAATGTGGAGCAGTTTTCCAGACTGTTCTTCAGCATACAACTTACTGTCTATACTACACTTCTCTGTAGCTCACTAGTTTCTTCCAGAGAGGCTAATTTTCTCAATATCCTCAACATAAAAGTATTTTAAACAAGTAATAGAATAAGATACAGTTGACACCAATGACAACAAGGATATGTTGACATCAATGACAACACCGATTAGGCACATACTTGCAACAACCCCTTCTACTAAAGGCTCAAGGAAGAAAAATAAAAATGTAAAAATCAAATCTGCCTTTGCTAAAGTTAATCTCAATGCTAGATTTGAGGAAATTGAACCACAAAAAACTATGGAGAATATCTACTCTCATGTTGCTACTATGGGTAGAAGATTGGCTAGGCTAGCTAAAGCTAGTTTTTAAAAGTATAGTCAGACAAAGAATAGTACTAAAGGTAACAAGAAGGGTGAGATTTCTATTGAGGAAATTACCTCTGATACTATCTCTAATGATATTAATCCTATGATAGATGATGAACAAGGTGAGGAACTAGAACCTATTGAGGGGTTCTGGGTAGAGAAGGGGGCTAAAGAATAGGAGAATGATAAGAATGAAGAGTACCCATAGTCACAAGAGGATGAGCTTATGAAGGAGGGTAACATGAATTTTCAGTTTGAACAAGGGGATATTGTGGTTAACTCCTATGGTGATAATGACAATGAAGATGTGAGGGCTAATATTGGTACTTTTGAAAATGAACTTCACAGGAATGAGGCAAATGTTAATTCTGGGAATGTTAATCAGATTAATGATTTGGTTAAAATAATGGAAGAGCTGGAAAAGGTTTTTCACAAGAGAATGGATTGCACTACTTGCCATGATAACTTGATTAATATGTTTGATATGATGTAGATGTATCAGTAAAGGGTGGTTAAGTTGGAATAGGGTCTAAAGGACCTGACACAGTTCTTGAATGATATTATGAAGAAAATAACTTTTGATGTGTTGGAAATTCGAGCACAAATGGATAAATGAAAGGCTCAACAAGATAAGGTATAGGATTCTAACAAAGAATAGAGGAAGGAGCAATAGATGGGAGCTTCTACTTGGGAGTAGATGATGCTTCAAATGAGAAAGGAATGGGATAAAGCCAATATCTAATCTAGTTGTTAGTCTCTTTTTTGGTTTTCTGGTTTTCTGCTATGTCCTGTTGGTTGTTGTTATCTTGTTGTGTCTTCATTGTATTCTGTGGCCCAGTTAGGGTTATTATCAGGGATTTATGGATGTAAAAGTTATTATACTTGATGGACTGGTGACTCTAAAACTTTGACTGTATGGGACTGGGATCCTCTTTCCCAGCTAAACTTAATAAAAACAAATGTTTAAAAAATGAGACAAATTATTTTTAATATTTTAAAGAAAATCTACACATGAAATTTCAAAATTTACTAGTTCACATCATCTTCAAATTCTTAATATTTGCATGCTATAAGTGATGTAGAAAGTGAAAATTTGGTTTAAAATGCTTATTTGAGTGCCCCACTTACACCAAAAAGTTGGACACACTATTATGGTATCACCCTACACCATCCCATTGGTCCACCAATATACTAGATTCTTCTTTTGCATATATGCTTGGCGTGCATGTGAACCTTATTTCTTTACCATAGGATCAACTAGCATTGAGATAAGCCAAGTATATTTCCTTTATATTAAAGAAAGACCTGCAGGAGTTCAGGACAACACTGAGAGGGGGGGTGAATCAGTGTTGTATAAATTTTAACCTTTTACAAATTTAACTTTCAAGACATGAAGAAAGAAAGATATCATTTGTTACACACATGTGCACATAATTGAGAATGAATGATGAGATTAAAATCTCATGAATAAATCATACACACAAATAGAGAGAAAATCAATATGAATCAAGACACAAGAATTGCATGAGTGGAAAACCCTCCTGGGGTAGAAAAACCACTCCAAAACTGCCTCACTGGCTTAACCTTAAAAAAAAATATCTTTACAAGCCTCATTGGCTGATGTGAGTTTCTCACTGACAAATGGTCTCACTGACCTATAAGCCTCACTGGCATACTGTGCCTCACTTGGCTTTTCTCAATCAATCAAAACAAAAATCTCATGTGCAAGAAGTGATTGCTGTTCAATCTGATTTGCACCATTTAAATCAACTCATCTTTCTTTTCAAAAAGGTTTTTCTCTGCAGATCATAACTTCATAACATACATAACATTATTTGCTCATCTCTGTTTTCTTCATCAACACACACACTTATCAATCCACCTGCAAACCCATTATATACAAGATGACTTTTCACATTCTTTATAATCATTTTCATCTTCTCTCTGTAAATCAAAACCCTTTCATTTGCAATACTAAAAACATCAAGAAATCCAAACACCAAGCCATCTGCAAGAAGAAAATCTTATTCACAAAATAAATATCTTCCATAATATATTTTGAATCTGCCCTTATAATAAAAACTCTTTCAAACTGAATATTCAGTGTCCTCATTTTCATCTTCCTTCTCTTTCATTTCAATTCTCTTCAATTTCCTGGCCATTTTCCATTTCTAAGATCTCACACAAAAATATTTTCTTCATCTGCAAAATAATATCAAAATGAGCCTTCAATAAAAATGAATTAACTTTTCATTTTCTCTCATATTTCAATCTTATCACTTCTGCAAATTTCAAATAAAATCTTCTTCAAATTCTTTTCTAAAAATGTCTTCAATAAATCTACCTTCATGTATGAACCTTCATATTCCTCATTTTATTTTCAACAGGACTCTTCAATCTGCAAACATCTGTGTATAAACAAAAAATAATTCATATTCTCTTTGCAATTTTTCACAAAAAATAAAATCCTTGATTTTCTCACATCATTCAATCATGTCAATCTTCCTTAGAAAACCTTTCACCTTCACTAAATTCTTCAATGGCATTTTAGAAATAGTTTTCCAAAAATATTGCTTTTAAAAATGCCAACCATCTCCTATAAAGGCTCCCTAAAAAAACTCATATGCATTCTATAATGGATCTCATGCCTTTTTAAAAGGCAAATAAAATAGAAATTTAAAAAAAAAAAAAAATTCCTAAAAAAACACTTCTAAAATCATTGCACACAACGTGCCCCAACCTTTACAAAGCTTTATAGATGCTTTTTCATCAAATAACATATTCGGGGCTCTTTTTAATACTCTTCATATATGGGGCTCTTTTAATAGTCTTAAAAAATTCAAATTTTAAAAACTGCTCCAACCATATACTTTCTTATGAAGTATCTAAAGCAATCGATGTTCTTTTTAAAGAACATTACCTTGACCACCGATAACGCTAGGAGAAAGGGACCGGTTATTCACGTTGCCTAGACCCTTTAGGCTGCCACTTAAGTGGCTCGTGACCTATCCAACAGGTCAAAACCTTTTTTAAACAAAAATACTTTTTATTATGATGTGCATAAAAAAACTTAAGGATATTTACAAAAGCATTTCATGGATGAACCATTTGAACTCTGATCATTTAACCTCCATGAGCATCATTGAAACTATGGATACCTTAAGTGATAATATACTAACTCTCTGCAAAGCTTTGGTGTCTCTGTATGCTAAGAAGAGCAGCCAATCATAGTGAGAACACATGAGATCATGCCACAACTGTCACTATGAAGACCATTCCATGTTATTTGGATCAAGCCACTGTCACTTGTAAACAACATGATGTCAAATGAACTCCATCACCTTGACAATCAATGACAATACATATGAACTAGTATAACTCCTCATAACTCTTGACGATCTTGATGTCCAACATCCATGACAACCTGATATGAAGATCAACTTCTCAATCCTAATCATTATTTGATATGAGTGAATAGAGATTTACACCAAGACATCTGATTTTATGCATTAGACATATCAACTTATGAAGATGACAGAAGCACAACCTACATTTTGCAACTTGTTCATGCAACATGGAGACATTGAAAAACATGGACCTCAACCATCAACAAGCATCATGAAAACATATCATAAAGCAAGATCCCACTGTCTTGAGCACAACCTGTGACTTTTAAATTCACAACAAGCGACCTCAAATGTATAACATCAATTTTCCAAACTTAAGATCAATGGCATCAATACTCTTACCATCATTACACTAAACCAATTCCATATCTCCGTAAACTATCTCCTCCTGATGTCCTACAACAACTAAGGCAACTTTTGCATTGCATCATTTCCTTCTGATATGAACACACGTTTGACATCAATGACAACCTGTCACCATCAAGTCCTACCATGCTTTGATAAGCATGCCGCAACTCAGAAGTAGGTATAGAATATTGAGGTTAGAAGATTCACATTAGAAGATGACCAAGTTGCACCATATAGACCATATCACATTACATAGCCTAGTCCTAAACTAGACTACACAACACAACCTATTCTACAATAGCACAAATTTTACCACTAAGTCATTTTCGTCTCCTAATCATATATTTGCTCCTAGGTTCCAATTTTAGATCTTTCATTGCAACATTGTTAACAACAAGCACAACCCTCTACCATGTGAAATATGATAAGCACCTAATCTCACTCCAATTACTCGAGTTACTATAATCATTTTTAAATCTAATTTATTATTAATTAAATTGTATCATTTTGTTAGAATCTAGATTAATGTAGGAAAATAGGAGAACTTATTTTCTTCACTCCTATTTTTACTCCAAGGACACATGGAATGAACAAATGCAACTACATGATTAAAATGAATATTTCCTTATAAAATAGGAACCCCACATATCTAGTTGCAAACTTTGCACTAATATCACGGAGGAATTGAAAATTTCCTCCACTAGTTTAGAGACTCTTATGTCTTTGTGACAACTTTTTAAATTCTAATCTCTATTAATTGTATACAATTGCTATTGATTAGGAGAGAAAAGAGTGACTTAGCCTAAGGGATTAAACCAGGTCAAAACTCTCTTCTACCAAACATTAGAACACAAATCGAGCTTGGATACTACCCATGGAGGAGAGCCAAACTATAGGGGTTCTGTTCTTTTGTTGTATAGAGGAGCATAAACCAAATTCAATCAAGTTCTATAAAGCAAACTAGGGAAAATGACTAAACCTTATTTGACAAAGATTAGTTAATAACTAACTATTAGAAACATATATCATAAATCTAAAACTATAGCAGAGATCAGGAAGCAGAGCAAAACCTAGATCCAGACTCAAAGGCACCAAAAAACCAAGGCACTCAAGCACCCTAGAGCCTAATTAGGGTTTCATAGAATCTCTGAGTTTCACCATACCTATACCTACAAACCCTTTCTTCTTCCCAGATCTTGTCTTCCAAAACATGTATCTCCAACCTGTACACAAGAAAAGAGGAAAAGGTTGTGTTGTGTATATGGGCTTGCCTTAGTCAAACCCTGTGTTGGTGTTTCCACCTCCACTACAGTAATGATTAGATCCAAGAGTGCATTCCCTAGGAGGGAAAAGGCCAGATCTGTAATATATGATGAAATTATGAATGACAATGATGATGATTACCACAAGATGTGTAACCCTAGTTGGATTATATGCTCAAGATCATGCACCAATGAGGAGAGAGATGGAGAAGGATTGAAACTTCCTTCAATACCTACAAACAAACTTCATAACATCAATAAGAAAATAGCAATGCCAAGCGTGAAGAGCACTTTAGCATAGAAGATCAATCATGTAAGCAACTCCAATTGTTCTCTTCATAAGAAAGTAGTCATCTCTAGGCATCTAGGTATAAAATGAATTAAAAAACTCCTTTATATATGCACTCCAACTCACAAACGATGAATAAAACCAAATGGGGCATACATGTACAAGCTAAGGAGGTTTTCTAAGCTGACACCACAAGAGAGGGGCTAAAGGACACATCTGGGACTAGGGCGCATAGGCTCCTAGTCCTTTAGCCCCACAAAATTTGGGGAGTGTCTAATGTTGCGGGTTTAGGCTAGTCCAAAGTTTATTCTATCAGGTTTATTCATCAGGATCGATATTTAATCATTTAATGTTCAAAAGGGTGTTAAAATAGGTCATGATTAACAAAGGTAACTTTTTAGGTCCAACCAGGTGCTAAACTAGGTGTAAAATTCTAGTGTACACATATTACTCTATAACATTTAGCCCCCACTTTAGCGTGGGTACGAACTTACATTTGAACTCACACTAAAAGAAGGAGAAGACATTTTCAAACATGAAAATATAGAAGCCAAAGAATTATGCCAAGTTGTGGACTATTAGTAGCCCCCAAGCTTAGGATTTTAAGGTTGCAAAAACATAAGAAACCAAATTTTCAAACATGCAAGACATTGTAACATAATTCACATACATGGAGTACTAAAAGCATACGTAAAAATGCACGCAAGGGATATGCATTACATAAAGGTGTTGGGTATTAAGGTGTCTCAACCTTGGTAATTCTCTACATTTGTAATGTTTGTATTTATTATTCAATTGCCTATGTTGTAAATAATTGGAAATTCCACTTTGTCATGTTGTGGGATGTGGCACGGTGATGTGTCAATCCTACATGGATTATGACAACTTGTTATTTTGTCCTCACATGAGGAGATAGGCATCCCACTTAGTGGTAGGAATATTCTTCCATGTGTTGGCATCTTCTATGTTGTGTAAGGAATGTTTGACAGAAATGGTTATGATGGATTCCTATGACGAATCTATGACATGTAAGAGTCAAGAATAGAAGGTTGTAAGACAGGTAATGACATGTGTCATGTAACATCTTTGAATGAGGCATATTTGGGTGCCCCAAGGTGGAATAAGATGTGTTGAAAGAGAACATGCTATTTATAGCATGTGTATGATAGATTCTCTTACAGCTGTAAGTTGTAACCACTATGACAGATTCTATGACGGTCGTAAGTGTCATAAGAGCATCTGTCATAGGCCATTTTGGAAATAGGTGACCTCTTTGGGATGGGAGCTATGGACAAGTGTCATACACATTCTACAATGTTGACCAAGTGTCCCTAGGCATGGGTTTTGGTCCAACACGCCATACTGGATGCCCATTCCAAGAAAGGTCCAAAATTGCCTTGTATGTTCTATTTAAACATGTGCTTAGCGATGGAGTTCATATCATAGGTTTACAGGTACTATTATGCTATCGGATTGACTCTAGACATGAGTGTCAAAGACCATTGAAGCTTGCATTGCAAGTGTATTGTAAACATTCTTTTAGATTTGTTAATACATTGTGCAGGTTTCTGAGTGTGGGGTTTTTCACCTGATAAGGGTTTTCACCACCGTAAATTTTTGTCTCTCTTCTTCTGTCTTCTTTCTAGCTCTTGTGTTTTGCTGCTATATCTCATGTTAATGGTTTAACATTGCTATAATAGTTAGGATAAATATGAATTTGCATAGCCCTCTCCTCATTAGAATAGTGTAGGAAGCGTTTCCGCACACCTAGCTTCCTTTCAGTTGGTATCAGAGCTTGATCACCTTTGGTCCTAGTTGTTGGGTAGGGGTTTTTTGAGCTAATCTTAGGTTGAGTGGGAGTCTGTGCAAAGTATTTTGTATCTTATTACAGCAAGGAGATGGCAAACACATTAGGAAGGTTTGAAGTAGAGAATTTCAATGATAGTAATTTCGAGCTATGGAAGCTCAAGATAGAAGACATGTTAGTTGACCGAGACCTTTGGGAAAGTGTCAACATAACTAAACCAGCTACAATGACTCAAGATGAGTGGGATCTCAAGGATCGGAAGGCTAAGGGTCTCATAAGACTTAGTCTTGGTGATTCTGTGTTGTTAAATGTCTATGAGGAGGCTACTGCAAAACTCCTTTGGAAGAAGTTGGGGGATGTGTATCAAGCCAAATCCCTTGTCAGTAAACTTTTCCTAAGAAAGAAGTTGTATTCTCTTCGAATGGAGGATGGAGGATCCATGGCTGAGCATATGAATGCCCTTAACATGTTGGTTGCACAATTGACATCTATCGGTGTAAAGATGGAGGAGGATCGGTGTATGACCCTGCTTTGTTCTCTGCCGGACTCATGGGATCATCTTGTCATAGAAATCAGAAGCACCACATCCACATTCAAAATGGAAGAGGTGGTTTCTTCACTATTATCTGAAGAGATGTGGAGAAAGTCTTCTGAGGCAGCCAAAGAAGCCCTTGCAGTTTGTGGAAGACCCAAGGAGAAAGGGAAGAAGAAGGACAAGAAAGTTGAGAAGGGTAGATCCAAATCCTGTGGGAGATCTAAATCCCATGGGAGATCCAAATCTCTTGGAAAGTCCAAGGATCTTTGTTGGAATTGTGGAAAGACTGGGCATTTTCGAAAGGAATGTAAAGAGGAGAAGAAGAAAAAGAAGAAAGCTCTTGATTAAGATTCTAATAAATCACAAGATGACAGTGATGCCTTCATCGCAGCCCTGGCAACCCATGCATCTGATGATGTGTGGCTAATCAACTCTGGTGCATCATTTCACATGACCTCGCATCGAGACTGGTTCACTAAGTATGAGGAGTTCGATGGTGGAAAGGTGTATCTGGGTGACGACTCTCATCTGAAGATCGTTGGTCATGGAAGAGTCTCTATCCGATTCCCTGATGGTCGAGTGAAGGGGATCTCTGGGGTTATGCACATCCCAAGCTTAGCACAGAACCTGCTTTCTATAAGTAGTTTCAATGATGTAGGTGTGCAGGTTGTCTTTTCAAAAGAAGGATGCAAGATGACTAGAGGATCTATGGTGCTTGCTAAGGGTACTCGGAGAGGTACTCTATTTCAGCTAGAGGCATGCATTTCACAATGCAATGGTTCTTTTGACTCAAGGAAGAGGGCAGCAATCACTTCATCCCCACCATCTAAATGAGTAGTGAAGAAATCTGTTGTTTCTAGTCTTGATGGTTGTAATCATGCATTGGAAGTTAAACTTCCTGCAGAAAAGACAATGTTATGGCATAACAGATTTGGCCACATTGGTGAGAAGGGTCTGCGTACCCTAAAAAATAAGAACCTTTTTGAGGGGTTAGATGATTGCAATCTTGAGTTTGACTTTTGCGAACATTGCATTTATGGAAAACAAAACCATGTTCAATTTTACTCGAGTTCTCATAAGTCTTCTGGTGTGTTGGACCTCATTCATTTTGATGTGTTTGGTCCTGTTAATGTTCCTTCGTTATCAAAATCTATATACTTTGTATCTTTTATAGATGATTATAGTAGAAGGACATGGATTTATTTTATCATAAGCAAATCTGAAGTCTATAGCAAGTTTAAGGAGTTTAAAGCCTTTGCTAAAAATCGAACTGGTAAAAAGATTAAATGTTTGAGAACTAACAACGGTGGTGAGTTCTATTTTATAGAATTTGATAAGTATTGCAAGGAACTTAGGATTGAAAGACACAAGACAACTCCATACACCCCACAACAAAATGGAGTTGCAGAGAGGATGAACAGGACACTGATGGAGAAGGCTAGGAGTATGCTTAGTGGAGCTAGTCTAGAACAAAAGTTTTGGGCTGAAGCTATTGCCACTGCTTGCTATCTGGTAAATAGATCTACTACATCATCTCTTGTTGGAAAGACAACCATGGAGATGTGGTTTGGTAGAAAGCCTTTAGTAAGGAATCTTCATTTTTTTGGTTGTGAGGCATATGCACATGTGCCTAGGGAGAAGCAGTCAAAGTTGGAAAACAAAGCTATTAAGTGTATCTTCATCGGCTATGGTGTTGGTGTGAAAGGATACAAGCTTTGGGACCCTGTGGCTGAAAAAGTGTTGTATAGTAGAAGTGTCATCTTCAGAGAGCTTACACCTTCTTCCACTATTTTGCAGCCAGAAGAAAAGAAAAGAAAGAGGATGTTGTTCAGTTTCCTCTCACCCCTGAGAAGAATGAACAAAAAGACAATGTTGGACCTGATGATGAGGAGAGCTCTAGAAACTCTAAAAGCTCAGAAGAAGAAGTTGAACCTCAACCTCAGCTCTTGAGGAGGTCTACATGGATAAGGAACCAACCTGAAAGGTTTGGTTTTACATTGCTTGATTCTAGTTGTGCTTATGATTTGCTCACTAATAGTGATGAACCTAGAACTATATAAGAGGCTTTGGATATGAAGGATGCAGGTTCCTAGAAGGAGGCCATGGAGGAAGAAATGGCTTCTTTGGAAAAGAATCAAACTTGGGACTTGGTTCCTTTGCCTCCTGGACAGAAACCTGTTGGATGCAAATGGGTGTTCAAGAAGAAGATTGGTGCGGGTGGCAGTATTGAGAAGTATAAGGACAGATTGGTTGTGAAGGGGTATTCACAAGTGGAGGCTATAGATTATGGTGAGATCTTCTCTCCCATTGCAAAGTTGACATCCATTCTATTCCTATTGTCTGTCACAGTAGCTTATGACTTGGAGGTAGAACAAATGGATGTGAAGACAACTTTCCTTCATGGTGACTTGGAGGAGGAAATCTACATGTCACAGCCAGAGCATTACATGGTAAAAGGTAAAGAAAATTTGGTTTGCAAACTTAAGAAGTCTTTGTATGGTTTGAAGCAATCCCCTAGGAGATGGTATTTGAAATTTGATGCCTTTGTGTTGTCAATTAGATTTGTGAGATCAAAATCAGATCACTGTGTTTATTATAAGTTTGATGGTGATTGTATTCTCATTATTACACTGTATGTTGATGATATGTTGCTCATTGGGAAGGGTAAGAATATGATTTCTGATTTTAAATCTCAGTTGTTAGCTCAATTTGAAATGAAAGGTTTGGGGGCAGCTAGGTACATTCTAGGAATGGAAATCAAAAGAGACAAAACCAACAGAAAACTTTGGTTAAGTCAGAGTAAGTATGTTAAGACCGTGTTGGATAGATTTAGCATGGGAGATTATAGACCATTGTGTGTTCCCGTTTCCTTGGGGACACAGTTGTCTGTTGAGGATTGTCTAAAATATCCTAGTGAGGTGGAGGACATGAGTAGAGTACCTTATGCTACTGCTGTTGGCAGTTTGATGTATGCTATGGTATGCACAAGACCAGACATTGCCCAAGCAGTGGGAGTCCTTAGTCGATTTATGGCTAATCCTAGACAGGTTCATTGGGATGCAGTTAAGCGAGTGTTCAGATATTTGAGGGGTACTTCCGAGTATTCCATTTTCTATCATGGTAATGTTTTAGGAACTCTGCATTCCATTGATATTCATGGATTTGTGGATTCAGATTGGGCAGGTGAATTGACAACAGGAGATCCACCAGTGCTTATGTTTTTACACTGTTTGGTGGTGCTATTAGTTGGATGAGTAAGTGACAACCTATTGTTGCTTTGTCCACGACAGAAGTTGAGTATATGGCAGCAACTCATGCTTGTAAGGAAGCCATTTGGATTAAGAGATTGTGTTCCAATATTAGTGTTGATGCAGGTCAGATCACAATTAGTTGTGACAATCAGAGTGCAATTTGCCTTGCAAAGAATCTAACTTTCCATGCTAGAACCAAGCACATTGATGTTCAATTTCACTTTGTGAGGGACATGGTTGAGGATGGAAAGGTAAATTTGGAGAAGGTAGATAATTTGAAGAATGTTGCAGATGCATTGACGAAGCCAGTGGGCATAGAGAAGTTCAGATGGTGTTCAAAGTCAATGGGCCTCTCAACCTATAGTAGTTAAATCATGTTTTTCTATTAGCTCTTACAAGGTGTTTGACAAGTGGGAGAATGTTGGGAATTAAGGTGTCTCAACCTTGGTAATTCTCTGCATTTGTAATGTTTGTATTTATTATTCAATTGCCTATGTTGTAAATAATTAGAAATTCCACTTTGTCATATTGTGGGATGTGGCACGGTGATGTGTCAATCCTACATGGATTATGACAACTTGTTATTTTGTCCTTACATGAGGAGATAGGTGTCCCACTTAGTGATAGGAATATTTTGCCATGTGTCAGCATCTTCTATGTTGTGTAAGGAATGTTTGACTGAAATGGTTATGATGGATTCTTATGACGAATCTATGACATGTAAGAGTCGAGAATAGAAGGTTGTAAGATAGGTAATGACATGTGTCATGTAGCATCTTTGAATGAGGCATATTTGGGCACCCCAAGGTGGAATATGATGTGTTGTAAGAGAATATGCTATTTATAGCATGCGTATGATAGATTCTCTTATAGCTGTAAGTTGTAACCGCTATGACAAATTCTATGACGATCGTAAGTGTCGTAAGAGCATCTGTCATAGCCCATTTTGGAAATAGGCGACCTCTTTGGGATGGGAGCTGTGGACAAGTGTCAGACACATTCTACAATGTTGGCCAAGTGTCCCTAGGCATGGGTTTTGGTCCAAGATGCCATATTGGACGTCCATTCCAAGAAAGGTCCAAAATTGCCTTGTATGTTCTATTTAAACAGGTGCTTCTAGATGGAGTTCGTATCATAGGTTTACAGGTACTATTATGCTATCGGATTGAATCCAAACACAAGTGTCGAAGACCATTGGAGCTTGCATTGCAAGTATATTGTAAACATTCTTTTAGATTTGTTAATACATTGTGTAGGTTTCTAAGTGTGGGGTTTTTCACCCAATAAGGGTTTTCCCCACCGTAAATCTATCTCTCTTCTTCTGTCATCTTTCTGGCTCTTGTGTTTTTCTTCTATATCTCATGTTAGTGGTTTAACATTGCTATAATAGTTAGGATAAATCTGAATTTGCATAGCCCTCTCCTCATTAGATTAGTGTAGGAAGCATTTCCGCACACCTAGCTTCCTTTCAAAAGGTAATGTATGCCATACATAATGCATACGCGCTTGACACAAAGCATACACATAAAACAAGTTCAAACACAATGCATCAATAAAAGCATAGAAACAAACACACAAGGCACATGACTCTGATTCTAGCTTGCTCTATCGCTAGGGGTCATTTGAAGAGAAGTGCCTTCGTGGATCACACACTAGTAAGGACCACTGAATTACTAGGTAACCACGACAAGTCACATGAAGCACATGGGCTAGAAAACTTTGTTGTACTAGGTGGCTCATGGACCAAAAGGAAACATCACGGGCTAGTGAGGACTGCTGAATCACTAGGTGAGCTCCATGCCAACTATATTAAACCTGTATGTAACCAAAGATAGATCATAGTGCGATGTTTGCCACCACCTTAAAGTGATTGCTAACTCCTATTAGGGAGCAATCGCTTTAAGGTAAAATAAACCACAAGATAGGCATGAGAGCTTTCTGGAAGCACATGCCCATAAGATATGTGTTCCCAAAAACTACATCGCAATAAGCGGTTACCCCCACAAAAGGTAAACCAAGGTGATGCTACAAGCATGATACACAATGGCTTGTGTAGTCATGATATGACACCGATCATAGCAACAAGGTACAACATAAATCACAACATTAAAGAAATGACAAGTTATAATATAAAGTAATGACACAAGATCTACCTAACTAGCGTCAGTCTATTAATGGTTGTATAATAGGAGATATCTCGAGACTACAAATATTTTGAACTGTCATCATCTACCAGTTGGTAAAAGTATGGAGACAAAGGAAGAAGTATCACATGAAATCCAATAAAAATCCTTTTGGGTCAACAAGGGAGAATGTCAAAGCATCCTACACCTTGCATCATCCCCAAAGGATACAACAACAATGCAACTTACAACATATAGAAGAATGATGATACGAATAGGTAGAATGTCACAATGAAATTTGGTCCCTTTGTATTCTTGCACCTACAAGGGTGTCAAGGATCATCCAAAGAGAGCTTAACAAAAAAAAATAACTACAAAGCATCAAGAAACACATTACAGGGGAAAATAATCGCATGTACTCATTGTATGATAAAAATAAGGGTCCACACTTGCGAGTTGACCTAAAGCAAGTAATCCTCCTCCCAATCTTGCTCATCACCAATTTGGGAAGGTGGATAAGATGCAAGAGGAACTATAGCAGGTGTGGTGTAAGGAACAAGAGCCGTACATGTATCATTGTTATCTTCAAATTCGCTATCTAAATGTAATATAATAGGTTCTATAACAGCTTGTGAAGCTTTATCCTTTTCTAGAGGAGACAAAACACTGGTAGATCTATCTTTCACATCCATCAGTGATAAATGCTTGTGAGGAGGGAGATTCTCCTCTCCTACGGAAAGGTGATTCATAGCACAATGATGCTTCTTTCTTTCTCTCACAATTTTATTTCGCATAGCTTTATTTGTTATGTTTGTTAAGGGAATCATAGTATCTTCAAACATCAGTTCCTTTTCTTCCTTTGCTTCAAGAACATTAGAAGAAGCAAGAGGAACCACTAAAGGCTGGGACACTATGGGGGAAGGGTTCCTCAATGCGAATTATTCTTCCTTCTCAACTTTTGAAATAGGTGGAAGTACATGAGTATCCTCAAGCAGTTGAGAAACCTCAGGAAATAACACATGTGCAATTGATTGATTTCCACTAGTCTCCACAGAGGTAGGTGGGACAAAAGTAATTCTAAATTGTGGGGGGGGGTTCTATTTTGTGCATGACAGTTACCTCATTTTCCTTAAAGAGATGGCGGAGGGGAACTTTAGCATATCTACTAGACACTAAGGGGATGGGAAAGAACCTTTGATTTGGGCTTAACTTCATTTGCCACTTGTGGGATAGGGGGAACTATTGTCATAGCCTCAGAAGATTGAGGAGGTTCGAGGACATCAGAAGGAGGTATGTTACTAAGTGATAACTCTACTATTTTTTTACTTTAAACTTTTGATATGACAAGAAGAATAAATCCTTTCTAGCTTGAGTGACTCCAACAGGTTTTGACCACAAGTAGTCAAGTGTAAAGTGTCCATTCTGAGCCATGGGCTGGTACTAACTATGATGTACATTGTGCATATGTCCCTCAAATAGAAACTTTAAGCACTTGTTGTTATGTATGAAAATTGGGATGATAAAATTATGTTTAAATTAGATTCAATAAAACCCTTCTTTCACACATTCATTCGAGGACATAGATTGAGCTAAGTCACTCTAATAGAGGACTTAGATACAGGTTTGATGTAGGAATGAGATGATTGGAAAGATAAAATAGATTGATCTTTTATTAAAACCCTAATCCAACTTCACATGAAATAAGTTTGATGTAGGAATGATAACAAATGTAACATCCAAGGTTCTTGGCCCAACCTTGACATTGAGGGTCAAGGCACCAAGAGTTGGAAGGATAGACACATCATGTGCTCTAATCACCATCTCTGATATGTCATAGGTATCTTGATGTAAACCATGCATGTGTTGCAAGTATGTGCTAATCAGTGTTGTTATTGATCTCAACAAGCTTGTGTTGTCATTGGTGTCAGCTGTGTCTTTTGATGAGGTTGATGTTGTTTGATTAATTTGTCTTGCTAAAATTAATTTGGTTGTTTGTAGAGGTGCTGAAGATGTTGATCTAATATGATTTTGTTATTGGGTTTCCAAATGCTTTTGAGAAAATTTGATTAATTATGGAAACAATGTATTGAAGAAGTCTTCTGGCTTACAAAGTGATGTTCGCATTTTTGCTCCACCCTTCTTTTGTGTTGATATCTAAGTATACAGTTTGAATATGTTGTTTAGAAGTGTTTGAAGATGCTAAATCCAGAATTTGGTGCTCTGGATCATTGTACTATGGAAGTTGTGTTCACCAATTTGAGAATAGTGTTTGAAAGTGGTTACAGTGTGTTTAGGAAAAAGTATTTTGCTCCGCATTTCTCCGTAGAATGGTTTCAGGTGTTGTGGTTCTAGATGTGTACTTACAAAGTCTATATTTTCCTTCAACTCAAGTGGTTTGTGGTTTGGTGCTCCACAAGTACATTTCTTAAGTTGCAGATGATGACAAAGCATGATATAGTTGGTTAAGTACTTTGGTATGAAGTTTCTTCAGGTGAAATATGTTGTACAGGAATTTCTTAGTTTTTAGGTGCTTGTGGATGTTTCTAGATCATGTTCGAGCTTAGTGCATGGTCTACATGACGTCATGTGATTTTGAGGAAGCGTGCATTTAAAAGTTCATGGTGTTAATGGTCGACTTGATTGTTTACACTATTTGTGGTTATGCTTTGGTGAAAGTGAAAGCATGATGAAGCATGTAAGAGTGGATTTAGGTCCATGCTAAGGCATGATGTGGTCTGCATTCATTCCTTTCCTCCACAGGAATGTTTAGATCTAGACCTAATTTGAATTTTATGGATTAAGTTCTGTTTCCTACCTTGGAGAATGTTTTCATGATTGGTGATTGTATAAATAAGTGTCAAGGAGTTGTAGATGTGTGGGTGAGTGAGGGGTATGATGTTTGTGATAAAAATTTGATCAGGGTAGTGAGATCTTTCATGTGTTAGGCTACTAGATGCATTGAGTAGAATGTGTCTACTATTTTTAGTGATGCTATGAAGATGTTGTTTGTGTTGTGATGGATATTAAGCTTCATTGGAACTGAACTCCATGCATAGGTTAGATGCAACTATATCAGTTCAAAGCCTGACAGTGAGCCATTCTTCTCTTCTTTCTTTCTTTCTCAGTGGGCAATGAGTCCACTTGGATAGTGAGTCCACCTATAGTGAGTATTCTCTCTTTTGGGCTGTGAGCCTTTGTAATTAGGTATTGCTACTACATTATATTGTGAGCTAATCCTCACTATGGTTTTTCTTTTTTATGGTTTTCCATGTAAAATATGTTCACTTGTGTGTGGTGTTGTTATGATTTAGTTTCAGTTATTTTATTTTCATGCTTAATCAACATAACATGTTTAAAGGTTAATGTGGATCTAAATATTTGTAAGGGTTTGAAGTTTTGTTACAACTGATTCACCCCCCTCTTAGTTGTCTTGTGAATTCAACAATTGGTATTAGAGAAAGGTTCTTTTGAAGAAAGCTTAACAGCTTGAGGTAGATCTAGGATGACACACAAGAAGTAGATTCCTTCATTTGATGGATCATACCATGCACTCTAAAAGGTAAGGATGGAAGCATTTATAGTTGCTCTTGGTTATGAGGTCTAGAAATCTGTCAAGTCTAATTACACTATACCTTTGAATGGTATAACTACTGAAGATGAGATCAAAGCTGCTGAAATAGATGATAAGGCAAAACATGCTCTCTTAAGTGGACTTACTAATTCTGAGTTGGTGAAAGTTATGAATTTGAAGACTACTAATGTGATTTGGAAAAAGTTGGAAAGTGTTTATGAAGGAGATGATAAAGTCAAACAAGCTAAAATACAGAATTTGAAGCTCACTTTTGAGACCATGCGATTGTCTGAAGATGAAAACATTACTAGCTACTTATAGAAGGTGGATGAAGTTGTCAATGGCATCAAAGGACTTGGTGAAAGTATAGATGACAAAGAAGTGATATTGAAGGTACTCAAAACTCTTCCTAAAGCTTATAGTCATAAGGTTTCATCTATTGAAGAATTATAGAATTTGAATCAGTTTACCAAGGATTGGTTGCTTGGCACCCTAACTAATTTTCAAATAAGAGAGTTTGGAAATCCGAAAGACTTTGATGAAGTGGAAACTAATTTTGTGAGAAGGATGAAAAAGGGTACTGGAAAGTTCAGTGGTAAGTTTCCTTTTAAATGTTTTAGTTGTGGAAAAATAGGTCATTATGCTTCAAGGTGACCAGACAGAGCTTTGAGAACTAAGAATAGGGAAAACAAAGGTAACATTGTTAAAAAAAGTTACTATGTTAGAGAAGATACAAGTATATCTAATGATGAATCTGATTATGAGGATGATAAGGGTAATGAATGCTTATTCCTAGCCCTAAGAGAGGAAACTATTTCTACTAACTCTAGAGACTATGTCAAGGAAAAGGGTCTGGAAGCAAGTACTAGCCCTGAAGGCATTGTAAGGTCTGCTTTTCATGCCAGAAAAGAAAATGATGACTGGATCATTGATAGTGGATACTCAAATCATATGACAGGTGATAAGAGTAAATTTATTAAACTTGAAAAATATGATGGTGGATTGGTTAGGTTTGGTGGTGATGAAGCTATTAAGATTTATGGAAAAGGTTCAATCAGTTTTGATGGAAAGCATAACACTAATGATGTTCTTTATGTTAAAGGTTTAAAGAATAATATCTTGAGTGTTGGATAGATATGTAGCAAGGGTTAGAATCTTATGTTTTAGAATGATGGCTATGAGATCATAGCAAGCTTCAGAACAGTAATTACTGTTGGAAAGAGAACAAGTGGAAATATTTATCATCTCAAAGGTGGTGCTAGTTATTGCCTTATGACTCAGATCAGTGAGAGTTTGCTATGACATAGGAGATTGTGTCAAATGAATTTTCATATCTTGGTAAGGACAAGTTCAATTCAATCTATGAGAGATCTACCAAAGATCACAAAGACCATCAAATATGTCTGTATGGAATGTCAATGATGTAGGAGCATACGGGTCCACAGGCGATCTTGCATCACCCAAAAATATTTTCCATCTAATTTTTATTTTTGTGTGTGTTTTGGTTTGCATTGGTGTTTTCAGGCATCTCTCAACAACAAGAACTCATAAATTTGGTCAAAATTGCAATATTCAAGTTTTCACCAAATTGTCATTTTAAGGCTCTACAAAGTAGTTTTACAAAAATAATTATTTCTAGAAATATATAAGATCTGGGTTGAAATCCTTCAAAAGATATATTATTGGATGAATTGTGCACAATGTGGTGAAGGTTTCATTATTAAATTCCTCATGGATTGAGAGAATTTAAAATAAAAAAAATTGGCCCTGTCAGCGATGGAAACAATTAATTTTTAGGATTTTTATGAGCTGAGCAAATTCCTTCTAGGGAAAGATTCATGATGGTATTTCACCTAATGTGCAAAAGGAATCACACTCAAATTCATTACCATTTGAGAGAATTTAAAATTCTCTAATTGAGGCTAGCAATTTATGGGAAATTTAATTTTTTGAGTTTTATGAAGTCTGGAGAAAAATGGCTTGGTGGGAACCGTGGAGATGCCATTGCACCCATCTTGGCAAGTTTTCATGTAAAATTGAGCTTTTGGGTGAAAGTTATGGAAAAAGTTGATTTTTAGCTTCTCAACATAAATTGACGAAGTTGCAAAGAGTAATTTTTTCACCAAATTTATTGTGTAGCTCCATGAGGTATTATTTTGAGTATGTTAATTGTTTTATATTGATCCTTGATGCATTCAAAAATATGAGAATAGGTAGAGTCGAGAATCTTCTATTTTTACCTCTCCAAGTAACAAGGATATGCATTGATTTCTTTTGTTTCAAGACCACTCTAAAGAATGAAATTTTATTTGTAAATCTGCACATTAAATAGTTGCATTTTGGGAAAGTATTAACAAGTTGCAATTGAGTTTGAAAGCGTTGGAATGAGGAAGGCACTGTTGGATCTAGGGCATACAACTGAGAGGGGGGGGGTGAATCAGTTGTATAGAACTTGTTCTATTTCAAACACTTTATTCTCTGTTGTTAGTTAGCAGCATATCAAATAATCATTCATGGAAGCATAATATATAAACATAAGAGCAGATAAGCATCAACACATTGAACACCAAGATTTTGATGTGGAAAACCCGGTTAAGGGAAAAACCACGGGGTGATTAACCCAAGAATTATTCTCTGTTAGAAGAATAAAGAAAAATGAATGGCACATGCCAATAAGGGCTCACTGCCCGAGCACACTGCTCACAAAGAGGCCCACTGCCTACAAGGAGAGACACTGTCTACAAAGTGATAAAAATCACAGTCTTGAACTGGAGAATGACATCTCTACCATGTCCGGATCAGTTCCAATTAAGCCCAACAATCTCTGCTCTGCCTTTCGCACCTTTCTTCGCTATATCATACTCATCCACATACCACACCTTGAAATGAACTCACAAACCGTTATTTATACAAGACATCAACTTAGGAACAAACATCTAAGTCGGCAAACAACCATAGGAGTATCCGCAAGATGAATAACACATCCGGTCGGCCATCACAAGAACATTCGCAGGATGAACAACTCATCCGGTCGTCTAAACAGAGCAATAACTTCATCCGGAAGAATAACTTTAATTCCGGGCTCTACCATCAATGCGGACCAACAACACAACCTAAACATGATCCAAGAACCTTCACAAGCCTGTCTGAATGTCCGGATACATCCGCACTTCCTCTGCTTACTGGGATCTCTTGTCTTCCTCATCCGGAACTTCAAGAACACAGTCTGTCGCCACTGTCATAATGCAAGAGGTACTTCCGGACCTCCAAATCACACACAAATCAGGATGACACATCAAGAGGACATCTCAAACACTCCTTCCAATCCGCAGATTATGATAATACAATTCCGGACCTCACCGGACCTTTTTGTGATCCTCTGTCACCTCCGGATACTTGCCGGACCCGGTTCTATACCGGCAGCCATAACTCCTTCAGATCTTCATGCGGACCTCTGAAATCTTAACTGTAGCATCTCAAGACTCATATCTACTAACCCTTTAATCCGCATCCTCCGGTTCTCATCCTATACAGTAATTTTACCTTCTTCTCATCACTGTTCTTCACTGTTCCTGACTGAGGCTAATTTTCTCAATATCCTCAGCACAAAGCTCATCAAATCCTTCTTGTCAATGCAGTATGAGTATGTTGACATCAATGACAACACTGGCTCACCTCATACTTGCAACAATCTCCCCCTTTGTCATTGATGGCAACATATGATGTGAAAAACCATCAAGACAAGAACTTCTCTTTTCTGTCACAGCTCCCCCTATCAACCACTTGTTTTTCACATGTCTTCTCTCCCCCTTTGACATCAATGGCAAAGGGCTCATACTTGCAACTCTCATGCATCAGAATAATACCAGCTGCTCCCCCTTAGTTGCAGCTCCCCATTAGTCCGGATCACAAGATATGACTGTGATAGCCACCGGACTGATGCACATCAGTGCATCTTAGTTCATCACCGGAGGGGCCATGACCCCTAACTTCTCCCGGAGATATTCAAAAGAGTCCTTGGGAAGAGGTTTTGTAAAGATATCTGCAATCTGATCCTTGGAGGGAACATACTCCAATCTGACTTCTTCCTTGTTTACTTGTTCTCTCAAAAAGTGAAATTTGATAGATATGTGCTTAGTCTTAGAATGCAATACCGGATTCTTGGAAATATTAATTGCACTTGAATTATCACAGAAAATTGTAATAGGCTCCTCATATTCAACTTTGATGTCTCTTAGCATCTGCTTCATCCATAAGATTTGAGTACAACTACCTGCTGCTGCAATGTATTCTGCTTCAGTTGTAGACAGAGATATTGCATCTTGTTTCTTGCTTAGCCAAGAAACCAATCTCTTCCCCAAAAAGAATGCTCCACCACTAGTGCTCTTCCGGTCATCCACATCTCCTGCCCAATCTACATCTGTGTAAGCATGAAGAGAGAAATCCGGATCTCTAGGATACCATAGACCATACTCAACTGTCCCTTTCAAGTATCTAAAAATTCTTTTGATTGCCATAACATGAGATTCTCTAGGATCAGCCTGGAATCTTGCCACAAGACCAACAGCTTGCATTATATCTGGTCTAGTTTGAGTGAGATACAACAATCCACCAATCATTGATCTATACTTTGTCTGATCTGCCTTTGGAGAATCATCATCTTTGCTTAACTTACATCCGGTTGCCATAGGAGTGTTCATAGGCTTTGAGTCCTCCATACCAAATTTCTTTAACAATTCTTTCACATATTTGGTCTGAGAAATGAAGATCCCTTCTTTTGTTTGAGTAATTTGCAGACCCAAGAAGAAATTCATTTCACCAAGCATAGACATTTCAAACTCACTTTTCATCTGATTTGCAAAAGTTTTACACATACTATCTCTTCCTCCAAAAATGATATCATCCACAAACACTTCAACAATCAGAATGTTTTCATGATCAATTTTGAAATATAAGTTGCTGTCAGCAGTACCTTTGTTGAATCCAATCTGCACAAGATGCTTATCCAACCTTTCATACCATGCTCTTGGGGCTTGCTTCAATCCATACAAAGCTTTCTTCAACTTGCAGACCATATCATTATTATCAGACAATTGAAATCCATCCGGTTGTTCAATGTAAACTTCTTCTTCCAGATCACCATTTAGGAAGGCAGACTTGACATCCATCTGATATACCTTGAAGTCTTTGAAGGCAGCAAATGCAAGAAGTAATCTGACTGCTTCAATTCTTGCCACCGGAGCAAAAGTCTCTTCAAAGTCAATTCCTTCTATTTGAGAGTAGCCTTTGCAGACCAATCTAGCTTTGTTTCTGATTACTTCACCAGCTTCATTTAGTTTGTTCCGGAAGACCCACTTGGTTCCAATTACATTCCTGTCTCTAGGTCTGGGAACAAGATCCCAAGTATGATTTTTCTCAATTTGCATCAGTTCATCTTCCATTGCTTTGGTCCAGTTTTCATCATTGCAGGCTTCATTTATTGTTTTAGGTTCAATCTTTGAAATCAGACAACATTCATTCTGATCTTGAGCAATATTCCTTCTAGTTTGTACACCTTTGCTTCTGTCACCTATGATCTGATCTTCAGAGTGATTCAGTCTTACATACCTTGGAATTTTGGGAGTATCTAGCACTACTGTTTCTTGATCAGGCTCATTCAAACCTATCTCTTCTTCCTGATTTACCGGATCAGGCTGACTCTGTCTCACCGGAGAGGATTGAGGTCCTTGAACACTGTCTTGATCATCTTCATCAAACTCATAAAATCTTGAAGGCTTCTCAATTCCTTCATCAACCTTTACATTGGTGCTTTCTATCATCTTCCTCAATCTCTTATTGTAACACCGGTATGCTTTGCTTTGAGTGGAGTATCCCAAGAAAATTCCTTCATCACTTCTAGCATCAAACTTTCCTAGATCTTCATCTCTTTTAATATAGCACTTGCTACCAAATACTCTGAAATATTTCACAGTAGGAGTGATGCCAAACCAGAGTTCATAGGGGGTCTTACCGGTGTTGTTTCTGATTTGAACTCGATTGAGTGTGTAGACTGCAGTGCTGATAGCTTCTTTCCAAAACATTTGAGGAACATTTGCTTCCAACATCATTGTCCTAGCAGCTTCCTGGATGGTCCGGTTCTTTCTCTCAACTACTCCATTCTGCTGTGGAGTCTTAGGAGCAGACAACTGTCTCCTTATACCCTGTTTCTCACAAAAGTCAATGAATTCACCAGATGTAAATTCACCACCTCTATCAGACCTTAGACACTTTAGTTTCAATCCGGTTTGATTCTCCACCATAGCTTTGAAGATTTTGAACTTCTCAAAGGCTTCTGATTTTTCTTTTAGAAAGGTAACCCACATCATCCGGGAATGATCATCAATTAACAACATGAAATATCTATCACCTTGCAGACTCTTGATTCTTGTCGGACCACATAGATCAGTATGTACTAATTCCAACAATCCGGTAGAAGACTGATCTTTGCTTTTAAAAGAGACTCTGCTTTGTTTGCCTAACTGACATTCTTTACACACACTATTTGTAGGTTTTATCAATTTTGGAAGATCTCTCACAGCCTGAGTATTGCTTATCTTGATGATGTTATCAAAATTTACATGACACATTCTTCTATGCCATAACCAACTCTGATCAATTTGAACAAACAAACAACTTTTATTTGAACCAACCAGATGAAAGATGTTACCTCTTGTCTGAGTGCCGGATGCAATTTCAGTTCCGGAGCTGTAAAGATTCTGCATTTTCCATTCTTGAACCGGAGATCATAGCCTTTGTCCACTAACTGACCAACACTGAGAAGATTGTGCTTCAATCCTTCAACATACAGTACATTACCTGTTTTGCTCTTACCATCAAAGGAAATAGTTCCCCTACCTCTGATTCTGCCAGCAGAATTATCACCAAACTTTACCATTCCTCCTTCATATCTTTCCAAGTCTAAGAACTTATTCTTGTCACCAGTCATATGGTGAGAACATCCACTGTCAATAACCCAATCATCCTTTTCTTCCACTTGAGCAGCCAAGGCTTTTTCAACAACTTTGTGATTGACAGATTCAGAGAGCAAGGAATCTTCTTCCTTGATGGCTATAAACACCCACTCATTTCCGGATTTGCTTCCTGGATCTGATTCATCATCTGTTACTCCTTCATTGTCATCTTCTTCATGAACATAATAGCAATTCTTTTGAAACCTTTGTCTGTGAGTATTAGATCTTGCAGATCTCTCCGGACATCTTGAGGCAAAATGACCAATCTTATTGCAGTTGAAACACTTAAAAGGTAGTTTTCCTTCATACTTACCGGATCCTCTGGGCAGTCTCTTTGCAATGAGGGCTTCAAGTTGAGCTGTTTCTGCTTCTTCTTCTTCCATGTCTCTTCTTGCTTGATCATACCATGACATTTTCCTTGATGAGTTTTCACCCGGATCAAATCTCTGTTTGCCTTTCACATAGGCACTGGCTTTAAAAGCAGATTCAGTCTTGGGTGGATCATCTCCAAACTCGGTCATTTCAAATGCAGCTAGTTTGCTAGCCAGTTGTTCTCTTGTGACAGTTGTGTGGGCTCTGAATTCATCAATGGCAGCAACTTTGATTTTGTAGGCAGCAGGAAGGGATCTTAGGATTTTGCAGACAATCTCATTTTCATCTAGAGTTCCACCAGCATTTCTGATTCCACATACCAGCTCATTTACTCTTGGCATAAAGGTAGTAATGTTTTCATCATCTCTCATTTTCAATCTTTCAAATTTCCCTTTCAGACTTTGCAACCTTGTACTTTTGACAAACTCATCCCCTTCATACAGAAGTTCCAGTTTAGTTAGGATCTCATATGCAGTTGGTAGGTCAATGACATTCGAGAGATCTGAGTCATTCAATGCGCTTAGAAGAGCTTCCTTGGTCCGTAGATTGTTTTCAGCTTCTGTGGTTTCATCTGGAGTTGTCGGACCACCTTGTGGGGGTATATATGGTTTTGAAATCATAGCCAAGTATGCTTTTCCCATACATTCCAAATGACACTTCATGCGACCTTTCCAGAGAGTGAAGTTGGTTCCATCGAACTTCGGACTATCCTTTTTGTATGACGACATCCTGGATCACCTCAAGCGGTTAAGCTCCTATCAGAGGAACTTAGCTCTGATACCAATTGTTGGATCTAGGGCATACAACTGAGAGGGGGGGGGTGAATCAGTTGTATAGAACTTGTTCTATTTCAAACACTTTATTCTCTGTTGTTAGTTAGCAGCATATCAAATAATCATTCATGGAAGCATAATATATAAACATAAGAGCAGATAAGCATCAACACATTGAACACCAAGATTTTGACGTGGAAAACCCGGTTAAGGGAAAAACCACGGGGTGATTAACCCAAGAATTATTCTCTGTTAGAAGAATAAAGAAAAATGAATGGCACATGCCAATAAGGGCTCACTGCCCGAGCACACTGCTCACAAAGAGGCCCACTGCCTACAAGGAGAGACACTGTCTACAAAGTGATAAAAATCACAGTCTTGAACTGGAGAATGACATCTCTACCATGTCCGGATCAGTTCCAATTAAGCCCAACAATCTCTGCTCTGCCTTTCGCACCTTTCTTCGCTATATCATACTCATCCACATACCACACCTTGAAATGAACTCACAAACCGTTATTTATACAAGACATCAACTTAGGAACAAACATCTAAGTCGGCAAACAACCATAGGAGTATCCGCAAGATGAATAACACATCCGGTCGGCCATCACAAGAACATTCGCAGGATGAACAACTCATCCGGTCGTCTAAACAGAGCAATAACTTCATCCGGAAGAATAACTTTAATTCCGGGCTCTACCATCAATGCGGACCAACAACACAACCTAAACATGATCCAAGAACCTTCACAAGCCTGTCTGAATGTCCGGATACATCCGCACTTCCTCTGCTTACTGGGATCTCTTGTCTTCCTCATCTGGAACTTCAAGAACACAGTCTGTCGCCACTGTCATAATGCAAGAGGTACTTCCGGACCTCCAAATCACACACAAATCAGGATGACACATCAAGAGGACATCTCAAACACTCCTTCCAATCCGCAGATTATGATAATACAATTCCAGACCTCACCGGACCTTTTTGTGATCCTCTGTCACCTCCGGATACTTGCCGGACCCGGTTCTATACCGGCAGCCATAACTCCTTCAGATCTTCATGCGGACCTCTGAAATCTTAACTGTAGCATCTCAAGACTCATATCTACTAACCCTTTAATCCGCATCCTCCGGTTCTCATCCTATACAGTAATTTTACCTTCTTCTCATCACTGTTCTTCACTGTTCCTGACTGAGGCTAATTTTCTCAATATCCTCAGCACAAAGCTCATCAAATCCTTCTTGTCAATGCAGTATGAGTATGTTGACATCAATGACAACACTGGCTCACCTCATACTTGCAACAGGCACCTCATTCATTCTTTCCTTTTATTATTATGCTATCCATAGGCATTAAGGTACCTAGAAATAGTAAAGTGTATATTATGATTGATGAAAGGGATGCCAAAATAATAAATATTGTGCAGAAATTTAATCCCACAAGATGGAGGCACTAGAAATGGAGTGGGCAACTTGAATTAATGCTCACTTTAATTTATAACAGAAGAATTAACATATATTTGGAAGTGGCGTTCTTTCAGAATTATGATATTAAATCTTTTGTAAGATAAAAGGTAAATGAGGAGGGAGGCATTGGAGTTTAAAGATAATCATTTTTCTTATTTTAAAAGTGGATTTTAGTACTGTGGCAGAGAGGTAAGAAGAAGGAATAATAGTTGAGGAAACACCTTCTTTGAAGGCTAATTTTTGTTAGGATTAGCTATGGAGGTAGCTATCCCAGGATCAAGATGTCTAAGAGCTAATCACAAGAATCAAAGAAGATCAACATGATAGAATAATATTCTATACACAAGATAATAACTTGATACAAGATTAATTTATTTGATACAATGAAAGGCCTCGGTTATAAAGACCAAGGTTGAGAGCTAGGATGTTGTAGTCATGTGACAAGTGTCACATTCCTATCACATGAGACAACTAGAGGATAAGATGCCAACTAGAACACATGTGTAGGATAAGACAACTATCAACACCTAGCAACAACTAGACACAACTAGAAACAACTAGAAACATCTAGTAAATTCACTAAGTAAATTTAACATGTGAACATGTGTGTGAGTATTATTTAACTAATAAATAGTTAAATAATATGAGTTATCCACACAACAAGGGTTAAACCGGATAGGTAGTAACCCTGTTCACACCAACACCCCCCTTAAGTGCAACAAGGCCATGTTAGGTACCCATTTACAAAAAATCTCTCACAAGCGGAGAAAAGGAGAAAACCTCATGGGAAAAAATCCTCTCCAAAAGAGAGAAAAACATGCAAAGAAAGCATGAAAAAGTGAAGGAAGGAAGGAGGACTCAACATGACCCTCCAAGGACTACTTCCATCACAAAGATACAAAAGATATCCCCCCCCATAGGAGATAAAATAAGGACTAAGAAGTCCTCACAAAGAATGTACCAAAAAGATTAGGAACATGAAGAACTCCACTGAAGCACACAAAAGCTTCAAACAAATACCAAAGAACTACTATGCTGCTGAAGAATCTCCATTGAAAATAGGATGAAGATCATGATCAAAGAGACAAAAATTTACATGAGTAGCCCAAATGACACTACTCAACCAATTTGATAGTTGAAGATACAAATGGAACATCAATCTATATGAGTGACCCCAACGACATTACTCAACCAATGTGATAGTTGAAAATATAAGTGCCAATAGTCTCAAAAACTGATCATCTAAATAAGGTAGAAGGTTGCCTCCAAAAAATGGAATGCAAGAGTGTCTATATGGTATATGTTCCATCTCACCAAAATACATGGGTAAACTTCCACTGGATCAGCTTAGTATATAGGAACAAAAACTAGATACATAGCTCACTCCAAGTGAAACCAAGCATTAGCACAAGTAGTATGATACCCCCCATAATGCTGACAAGGGAGAGGTATGGTAGCTGCACTGAAACTATGTGTCACAATGTAGTGCAAGAAGGTGAAGAAGCAACATTAGAAGATGCACAAAGTAGTACCTACAACTTAGCAAAGGGTGTGCAAATAACAAGGCACACTCACATGAGGCTAAAATGTTGTCGTGGAGGGACACTCACTAAACAAGATTGTGATGGCAAATAACAAGGCACTAACACAACCCCTCATGGTACTTTATAAGTAGTGCAAGTACAAAAATGGCACAACATGATGTGCAAGATCCCCAAACTACAAATACAATATGTGGCACTTTATTTTAGTGCATTTACAAATCAACAAGTGCATTCAATGGATACATACAATGTCTAAAACAAGGACTGAATGAATTGATGTCATGAGGTGAACAATGAAGAAATTGACCATGCATGCCTTACAAACCTCAAAAATAATGACAAAAACTACAAAGTAATGAACCCCCATAACAAATAATGCTACAAAATATACCCCTCCAAAAAAAATTACAACATTGAGTACAATGTTGTCAATGTGGAAGCCTAAATCGACCGTTTATAACATATGGCGATTTTACAATTTTTTGAGAAAATCAGCATTCCAAAACAAAAAATGACCTATACCATCAGATTCCTTGCATTTTTCTGATCAATTTCAAAAAAATGTTTGCTCAATTTCAACATCGTGAGAAAAAGTTATGCCTTGTCAAAAAATATCAAAAAAATAAAGCAAAAATGTCATTTGGAGGCAAATTTTGGAAAAATATAGAAAACTGGGGAAAAATCACCTGCACCATGGTGAAGTTCATAGAACCACCTTTCCAATGACTATAAGAATATGAAAAAACAACTCCCCGAGTGCAAGTTGTGGCCAAAAGAAAAACATCTCCCTCCTTGTCGAACTTTGAAAAAAAAAGGACTACCTGTCCCATTTTGGGATAGACTGTCTCGTTCCAAGACAGGGTGTCTTGAATGCGGATAGGGAGTCGAGGTCCTAAAAGGTGGACTAATTGTCCCATTTCAAGACTACGAGACCACATGTGATAAAAGTTCCTCTGGTCAAGGTTGGCAGGCATGAGACTAGTGTCCATGTATCATTGCTCGACTATCACATAATGAGGCAAAATACCTTATTTTGGGTAAAGCTTGAACTCCACATCATAACTGTGGAATTTGGTCACATACTTGAGCTTCTTGAGATTCAAGCTCTACCCAAAATACACAGGCAAGCTTTCCCCTCCAATGCTGATTTCCTCCAGCCCCAAAAAATAGGACTTGTACAGTATGTTGGACAATAGTGATGTGACTGTGCCTTTACTGGGGATCGAACCATGGCCAAATCTCAGAGATCTGACACTTGCACAAACAAGATGAAAATTGTCCATTATATTTCATGAATTGTCTAGCCAGTACTATGGATGCAATTTCAATGCCATTTATTTAGGAAAGGCTAAATTATCCCAGCCGAGTGCTTTGGAGACTACCCTTGTTTAACAACATTGCAACTTTTATCACCAGGTGAGAGTTGAAGAGAAAGGTAAACATGCAAATGAGCTGGTACAAGAGGTAGAATAACCAATTAACAAGGCTGAATTTGTTGCACGTATGAGGTGAGCTAGTGTTGTCATTGATGTCAACATACTCATATTGCATTGACAAGAAGGATTGGATGAGCTGTGTGCTGAGGATATTGAGAAAATTAGCCTCAGTCAGGAACAGTGAAGAACCGTGATGAGAAGAAGGCAAATGTATTGTATAGGTTGAGAACCGGAGAATGCGGATTAAAGGGTTTGTAGATATGAGTCTTGAGATGCTTCAGTTAAGATTTCAGAGGTCCGCATGAAGATCTGAAGGAGTTGTGGCTGTCGGTGTAGAACCGGTTCCAGCAAGTATTCAGAGGTGACAGAGAATCACAAAAAGGTCTGGTGAGGTCCGGAACTGTATAATCCTAATCTGCGGATTGGAAGGAGTCTTTAAGATGTCCTTGTGATGTGCCATCTCAAGTTGTGTATGATTTGGAGGTCCGGAAGTACCTCTTGCATTATGACAGTGGCGACAGACAGTGCTCTTGAAGTTCCGGATAAGGAAGAGAAGAGATTCCAGTAAGTAAAGAAAGTGCGGATGTACCTGGTCATTCAGGCAGGCTTGTGAAGGTTCTTGGATCATGTTGAGGTTGTGTTGTTGGTCCGCATTGATAGTAGAGCCTGGAATTGAAGTTATTCTTTCGGATGAAATTCTTGCTCTGTTTAGCCGACCGGATGAGTTGTTCATCTTGCGAATGTTCTTGTGGTGGCCGACCGGATGTGTTATTCATCTTGCGGATACTCTTATGGTTGTTTTCCGACTTAGATGTTTGTTCCTAAGTCGATGTCTTGTATAAATAATGGTTTGTGAGTTCATTTCGAAGTGTGGATTGTGTGGATGAGTGTGGCATAGCGAAGAGAAGTGCAAAAGGTAGAGCAAAGGTTTTTGGGCTTAAATGGAACTGATCTGGACATGGTAGAGATGTCATTCTCCAGTTCAAGATTGTGATTCTTATCACATTGTAGACAGTGTGTCTCCTTGTAGGCAGTGAGCCTCTTTGTGAGCAGTGTGCTCGGGCAGTGAGCCCTAATTGGCAAGTGCCATTCTTTTTTTCTTATTCTTCTAACAGAGAATAATCCTTGGGTTAATCACCCCGTGGTTTTTCCCTTAACCGGGTTTTCCACGTCAAAATCTTGGTGTTCAATGTGTTGATGTTTATCTGCTCTTGTGTTTATGTATTATGCTTTCATGGATGATTAATTGATATGCTGTTAACTAACAATGAAGAATCAAGTGTTTGAAAGAACAAGAAGTTTTATACAACTGATTCACCCCCCCCCTCAGTTGTATGCCTTAAATCCAACAATTGGTATCAGAGCCAAGTTCCTCTAAAAGGAGCTTAACCGCTTGAGGAGATCCAGGATGTCGTCATACAAGAAGGATAGTCCGAAGTTCGATGGAACCAACTTCACTCTCTGGAAAGGTCGCATGAAGTGTCACTTGGAATGTATGGGAAAAGCATACTTGGCTATGGTCTCAAAAGCATATGTACCTCCACAAGGTGGTCCGACAACTCTGAATGAAATCACAGATGCTGAAAATAATCTGCAGACCAAGGAAGCCCTATTAAGCGCATTGAATGATTCAGATCTCTCAAATGTTATTGACCTACCAACTGCATATGAGATCCTGACTAAACTGGAACTTCTGTATGAAGGAGATGAGTTTGTCAAAAGTGCAAGGTTGCAAAGTCTGAAAGGGAAATTTGAAAGATTGAAGATGAGAGATGATGAAAACATCACTACCTTTATGCCAAGAGTGAATGAGCTGGTATGTGGAATTAGAAATGCTGGTGGAACTCTAGATGAAAATGAGATTGTCTGCAAAATCCTAAGATCCCTTCCTACTGCCTACAAAATCAAGGTTGCTGCCATTGATGAATTCAGAGCCCACACAACTGTCACAAGAGAACAACTGGCTAGCAAACTAGCTGCATTTGAAATGACCGAGTTTGGAGATGATCCTCCCAAGACTGAATCTGCTTTCAAAGCCAGTGCCTATGTGAAAGGCAAACAGAGATTTGATCCGGGAGAAAACTCATCAAGGAAGATGTCATGGTATGATCAAGCAAGAAGAGACATGGAAGAAGAAGAAGCAGAAACAGCTCAACTTGAAGCCCTCATTGCAAAGAGACTGCCAAGAGGATCTAGTAAGTATGAAGGAAAACTACCCTTTAAGTGTTTCAACTGCAATAAGATTGGTCATTTTGCTTCAAGATGTCCGGAAAGATCTGCAAGGTCTAATACTAACAGACAAAGGTTTCAAAAGAACTGCTATTATGTTCATGAAGAAGATGACAATGAAGGAGTAACAGATGATGAATCAGAACTAGAAAGCAAATCTGGAAATGAATGGGTGTTTATTGCCATCAAGGAAGAAGATTCAATATCCTCTGAATCTGTCAATCACAAGGTTGTGGAAAGAGCTTTGGCTGCTCAAGTGGAAGAAAAGGATGATTGGGTTATTGATAGTGGATGTTCTCACCATATGACTGGTGACAAGAATAAGTTCTTAGATTTGGAAAGGTATGAAGGAGGAATGGTAAAGTTTGGTGACAATTTTGCTGGCAGAATCAGAGGTAGGGGAACTATTTCCTTTGATGGAAAGAGCAAAACAGGTAATGTACTATATGTTGAAGGATTGAAGCACAATCTTCTCAGTGTTGGTCAGTTAGTGGACAAAGGCTATGATCTCTGGTTCAAGAATGGAAAATGCAGAATCTTTACAAGCTCCGGAACTGAAATTGCATCCGGTGCTCAAACAAAAGGTAATATCTTTCATCTGGTTGGTTCAAACAAAAGTTGTCTGTTTGCTCAAGTTGATCAGAGTTGGTTATGGCATAGAAGAATGTGTCATGTGAATTTTGATAACATCATCAAGATAAGCAATATTCAGGCTGTAAGAGACCTTCCAAAATTGGTGAAACCTACAAATAGTTTGTGCAAAGAATGTCAGCTAGGTAAACAGAGCAGAGTCTCTTTCAAAAGCAAAGATCAGTCTTCTACCGGATTGTTGGAATTAGTACATACTGATCTCTGTGGTCCGACAAGAATCAAGAGTCTGCAAGGTGATAGATATTTCATGTTGTTAATTGATGATCATTCCCAGATGATGTGGGTTACCTTTCTAAAAGAAAAATCAGAAGCATTTGAGAAGTTCAAAATCTTCAAAGCTATGGTAGAGAATCAAACCGGATTGAAACTAAAGTGTCTAAGGTCTGATAGAGGTGGTGAATTTACATCTGGTGAGTTCATTGACTTTTGTGAGAAGCAGGGTATAAGGAGACAATTGTCTGCTCCTAGGACTCCACAGCAGAATGGAGTAGTTGAAAGAAAGAACCGGACCATCCAGGAAGCTGCCAGGACAATGATGTTGGAAGAAAATGTTCCTCAGATGTTTTGGAAAGAAGCTATCAGCACTGCAGTCTACACTCTCAACCGAGTTCAAATCAGAAACAACACCGGTAAGACCCCCTATGAACTCTGGTTTGGCATCACTCCTACTGTGAAATATTTCAGAGTATTTGGTAGCAAGTGTTATATTAAAAAAGATGAAGATCTAGGAAAGTTTGATGCTAGAAGTGATGAAGGAATTTTCTTGGGCTACTCCACTCAAAGCAAAGCATACCGGTGTTACAATAAGAGATTGAGGAAGATGATAGAAAGCACCAATGTGAAAGTTGATGAAGGAATTGAGAAGCCTTCAAGATTTTATGAGTTTGATGAAGATGATCAAGATGGTGTTCAGGTTCAAGGGACTCAATCCCCTCCGGTAAGTCAGAATCAACTTGATCCAGTAAATCAGGAAGAAGAAATAGGTCAGAATGAACCTGATCAAGGAGCAATAGTGCAGGATATTCCCAAAATTCCAAGGTATGTAAGACTAAACCACTCTGAAGATCAGATCATAGGTGATAGAAGCAAAGGTGTGCAAACTAGAAGGAATGTTGCTCAAAATCAGGATGAATGTTGTCTGATTTCAAAGATTGAACCTAAAATAGTAAATGAAGCCTGCAATGATGAAAACTGGACTAAAGCAATGAAAGATGAATTAATGCAAATTGAGAAAAATCATACTTGGGATCTTGTTCCCAAACCTAAAGACAGGAATGTGATTGGAACCAAATGGGTCTTCCGGAACAAACTGAATGAAACTGGTGAAGTTATCAGAAACAAAGCTAGATTGGTCTGCAAAGGCTACTCTCAAATAGAAGGAATTGACTTTGAAGAGACCTTTGCTCCGGTGGCAAGAATTGAAGCAGTCAGATTATTTCTTGCATTTGCTGCCTTCAAAGACTTCAAGGTATATCAGATGGATGTCAAGTCTGCTTTCCTAAATGGTGATCTGGAAGAAGAAGTTTACATTGAACAACCAGATGGATTTCAATTGTCTGATAATGATGATATGGTCTGCAAGTTGAAGAAAGCATTGTATGGACTAAAGCAAGCCCTAAGAGCATGGTATGAAAGGTTGGATAAGCATCTTGTGCAGATTGGATTCAACAAAGGTACTGCTGACAGTAACTTATATTTCAAAATTGTTCATGAAAACATTTTGATTGTTGAAGTGTTTGTGGATGATATCATTTTTGGAGGAAGAGATAGTATGTGCAAAACTTTTGCAAATCAGATGAAAAGTGAGTTTGAAATGTCTATGCTTGGTGAATTGAATTTCTTCTTGGGTCTGCAAATTACTCAAACAAAGAAAGGAATCTTCATTTCTCAGACCAAATATGTGAAAAAATTGTTAAGGAAATATGGTATGGAAGATTCAAAACCAATGAACACTCCCATGGCAACCGGATGTAAGTTGAGCAAAGATGATGACTCCCCAAAGGCAGATCAGACAAAGTATAGATCAATGATTGGTGGATTGTTGTATCTCACTCAGACTAGACCAGATATAATGCAGGCTATTGGTCTTGTGGCAAGATTCCAGGCTGATCCTAGAGAATCTCATGTTATGGCAATCAAAAGAATTTTTAGGTACCTGAAAGGAACAGTTGAGTATGGTCTATGGTACCCTAGAGATCCAGATTTCTCTCTTCATGCTTACACAGATGCAGATTGGGCAGGAGATGTGGATGACCGGAAGAGCACTAGTGGTGGAGCATTCTTTTTGGGGAAGAGATTGGTTTCTTGGCTAAGCAAGAAACAAGATGCAATATCTCTATCTACAACTAAAGCAGAATACATTGCAGCAGCAGGTAGTTGCACTCAAATCTTATGGATGAAGCAGATGCTAAGAGACATTAAAGTAGAATATGAGGAGCCTATCACAATTTTCTGTGATAATTCAAGTGCAATTAATATTTCTAAGAATCCGGTATTGTATTCTAAGACTAAGCACATATCTATCAAGTTTCACTTTTTGAGAGAACAAGTGAACAAGGAAGAAGTCAGATTGGAGTATGTTCCCTCAAAGGATCAGATTGCAGATATCTTTACTAAACCTCTTCCCAAGGACTCTTTTGAATATCTCCAGGAGAAGTTAGGGGTCATGGCCCCTCCGGTGATGAACTAGGATGCACTGATGTGCATCAGTCTGGTGGATATCACAGTCATATCTTGTGATCCGGATTGATGATGGGGAGCTGCAACTAAGGGGGAGCAACTGGTATGATTCTGATGTATGAGAATTGCAAGTATGAGCCCTTTGCCATTGATGTCAAAGGGGGAGAGAAGACATGTGAAAAACAAGTGGTTGATGATCAAAGGGGGAGCAGTAAAGGAAGAGAAGACATGTGAAAAGTTGTTGTTGATAGGGGGAGCTATGACAGAAAGGAGAAGTTCTTGTCCTGATGGTTTTTCACATCATATGTTGCCATCAATGACAAAGGGGGAGATTGTTGCAAGTATGAGGTGAGCCAGTGTTGTCATTGATGTCAACATACTCATATTGCATTGACAAGAAGGATTGGATGAGCTGTGTGCTGAGGATATTGAGAAAATTAGCCTCAGTCAGGAACAGTGAAGAACCGTGATGAGAAGAAGGCAAATGTATTGTATAGGTTGAGAACCGGAGGATGCGGATTAAAGGGTTTGTAGATATGAGTCTTGAGATGCTTCAGTTAAGATTTCAGAGGTCCGCATGAAGATCTGAAGGAGTTGTGGCTGTCGGCGTAGAACCAATTCCGGCAAGTATTCAGAGGTGACAGAGGATCACAAAAAGGTCCGGTGAGGTCCGGAACTGTATAATCCTAATCTGTAGATTGGAAGGAGTCTTTGGGATGTCCTTGTGATGTGCCATCTCAAGTTGTGTATGATTTGGAGGTCCGGAAGTACCTCTTGCATTATGACAGTGGCGACAGACAGTGCTCTTGAAGTTCCGGATAAGGAAGAGAAGAGATTCCAGTAAGTAAAGAAAGTGTGGATGTACCTGGTCATTCAAGCAGGCTTGTGAAGGTTCTTGGATCATGTTGAGGTTGTGTTGTTGGTCCGCATTGATAGTAGATCCCAGAATTGAAGTTATTCTTCCGGATGAAGTTCTTGCTCTGTTTAGCCGACCGGATGAGTTGTTCATCCTGCGAATGTTCTTGTGGTGGCCGACCGGATGTGTTATTCATCTTGCGGATACTCTTATGGTTGTTTGCCGACTTAGATGTTTGTTCCTAAGTCGATGTCTTGTATAAATAATGGTTTGTGAGTTCATTTCGAAGTGTGGATTGTGTGGATGAGTGTGGCATAGCGAAGAGAAGTGCAAAAGGCAGAGCAGAGGTTTTTGGGCTTAAATGGAACTGATCCGGACATGGTAGAGATGTCATTCTCCAGTTCAAGATTGTGATTCTTATCACTTTGTAGACAGTGTGTCTCCTTGTAGGCAGTGAGCCTCTTTGTGAGCAGTGTGCTCGGGCAGTGAGCCCTAATTGGCAAGTGCCATTCTTTTTTTCTTATTCTTCTAACAGAGAATAATCCTTGGGTTAATCACCCCATGGTTTTTCCCTTAACTGGGTTTTCCACATCAAAATCTTGGTGTTCAATGTGTTGATGTTTATCTGCTCTTGTGTTTATGTATTATGCTTTCATGGATGATTAATTGATATGTTGTTAACTAACAACGAAGAATCAATTGTTTGAAAGAACAAGAAGTTTTATACAACTAATTCACCCCCCCCCTCTTAGTTGTATGCCTTAAATCCAACAGAATTATCACCAAACAGGTCGTAGAATATTAGAAGCCAATTAGGTCCAAAGTAAAAATGTAGATTGAGTTGGGCGATCTAGAATAGGGGTCAAGACAGTGCCAGTAGAATGCCCCCTCCACTAATGCTTGAGGTTGAATCAACAAAAAACATAGACCAAAATCACAAAATCTGGGTACCTGTTATTTGAATGCCAAATTTTTGAGTCCACTTTGAGAGTTGAATGGCCTGTGGAGGTGCTGACGATCTCTTTGATGTGAACAAAAGACCATGCAAGAAAAAATTTTAGGGATCAAAAAACTGGATCTCGTGAGCTTGTGGAGAAATCAAAAGGCATGAAAAAATGATTGATGACAATGATCCAAATGCAGCCTCAAATCATTATGAGAATCCATTTGAGATCACCAAAATAGCTAATCAATGGCAAAATACTGTGAAGGCCTCGAAAAAAGCCAGAAAATCCTAATTTGAATTACATAAAAAAATAGGCTAGATAGATTCAAAATGTAGGAGATGACATCGCAAGTCAACCCAAAATGAACTTACCGAACTAGAGTAGTGAGGCTGAAAATGAGATTGAATAACCAAATGTAGGACCAAGTCGAGCTTGGAATGCCTAGATCATTATTTTTTCACACAAAAAAACTCTGAAATGCGGTCGACTTGGAACAACACAGAGAGTGGGAAACAAGTCTGATCCAAAAAAATGATCTGCAGGTCTTAAAAAAGAGGCTCAATGTATTTGCTGGGTCATGAGCCTATGAGACTGAAACACCCAAGATGGTCCTACACACCAAGAGTGGATGTCGAAGTGACATAAAAAATAGAAGCCTAACACTCAAATGCCAATCTATATTGGAGAGGCCCTATGACGAGTCCAAAAATGTGGTTGCCAAGAAAAAAATAGGGTCTGCACAACCGAACAGAGAGCCGAGGAGCAACAATGTGAAATCATAGGTGGACAAGGTGTAGTCCAAGAGCCCAAAAACATAGAGATCGCCAAACTCGAAGATGACCAAATTAGATGATTTAAGCTTGCCAAAGTCCAAAGAAGGCCAAAAGTGGCTAGAGCTCCAAGAACGCCAATCCAAATCCAACCGATCCAAGGCAGTTGTTAATCAAAAGGGCAGAAGCAACCAAAACAATCCCAAGGAAATTTCACTAGCCCAAAATAGCATCGAGTCTGATATGTCCGTAGCCAAATAATATGTATCAACCTACAAATTGAGCTGATCCATCCAGATCAATCGAAGAGTTGTGTCCATCAAAATAATAGTCTTTGCTCAATACAATAGCTGAAAAAATGGATCGAATACTAAAATCTCTAGATCAGATGTAAAAACCAAGAAGAAATCACCTACTAATGGGCTCGATGAGGCCAAAAAACATTGCCGATCTACACATAGAGGTAGATTCCATGGAACAAGATGATGATAGTGGGCTACAGTGTCTAAACATGCCTGAATGGGTCTTATTTGGCTGATGCCAATGAAGATTCAATAAAGACTTTCTGAGTAAGTTGACCTTTGTGCAGCCAAATGAAGACTGTGATGGAGATTGTGTTGGGCGAGACAACAAACTCGAGGTCTTAAACACTCAAATTCAAATAGAATGTGATCTCACAGATCCTGTGGTTAATATCCTCCATATAGCCGATGCTAGTCCATTTCTAGTGTCAATTCCATGCACCGTGTGGAGATCTACTTTCTACAAATATAGGGCCGAATACCAGATGTAGGGTCAAAGGCCACTGGCTTGTATGGGATATACACTGCAGAGTGGAAACAAAATGCCACCAGAAATGTTTGTAGACCACTACTAAGAATAGTTACTGTGAGAAAATTAAAACCCATAGGAGGCTCAAGTAATATGTTGATAGAACATCCAATGAGTTTAGAATATTTCCTGGTGTGACTTTTGATCTGAGAGCCAAAAAAATGCCTTTTAATGCTGAATGGATTAGCTTCAACTGCCTTAGAACAAGGGTAGATCAATGCTCCAATCTACATGGATGCCTTTAGAAGCCAAGAAAAATGCTAATCTTGGAGTCAAACTAGTATAAAAATGGAGGTAGATCCCAATAGGATGGACTAAGAGTCCAATGTCTGCAGAAGGACATAAATGCCTGCAAGGGGCAATCAGAACACCAAAGATCGGCCAAACACAAAGATCTAATCACTAGAGAAGACCCAAACGTATGTGCCAAGTTGAGGGCTGAACAATGACAAATGGGGCCAAATGGTCGAGTTAATGGATGGAGTGGATAATAGATCAATGAAGCCAAACAAAACAAAGCATACAATCTTTTGAGAACCATGTAATTTTGTAGAAAGTAGCGGATAGTGATTTGGAGATAAGGGGCTCAATCTGGTCAAATGGGCCGCTAAAAGGGCCAGATCAAAGATTAAATCGATTTGATGCAGCAAAGAGGCATGGTGGCCAAAATAGAGGCCTAAATGCTACCAAATCGAGGCTGATACAATGGATGCCAATGACTAGAATGCCAAAGGCAACCCCAATCTAGTGAAATTGGCCAAAAAATACCCAGCAGACCAAAAATTTTGACCCACAACTATAGAAATATTGTCTACAAAGGCTAGATCTCACCAAATCAGACAAAAAACCAATCGTTCTAATCTGACAATTTGATATTGAAGCAGAAAATGCAGGGGGTAGAATGGTCCTTTGCTAAAAAAATTTGCCTTTTCAACTGATAAATCTACACAGGGGGTAAAAAAATACCAGATTTGGCTATGACAAAGTATATCGTGTTTACAGTTGATCTTAACAGATTTGACCCTTCTGATCTCACTGGTTAGTTCAGATTTGCTCCAAAATGCACCAAAAGAAACCTGCAATTTCAAATCACAAACAAGAAGGCCCCTAAAAACTATTATTTCTCTCAACCTTTCTGATTCTCTAGTTCATCTAGGGATGCAAGAGAAGAGCACACTTGGTTTCAAGAAAGAAAAATAAATCACTATCTATGATCTTCTAAAAAGGAACTAACTCTAGACAATCAACAAGCTCTGATACCATGTTAGGATTAGCTATGGAGGTAGCTATCCTAGGATCGAGATGTCTAAGAGCTAATCACAAGAATCAAAGAAGATCAACATGATAGAATAATATTCTATACACAATATAATGACTTGATACAAGTTTAATTTATATGATACAATGAAAGGCCTTGGTTAGAAAGACCAAGGTTGAGAGCTAGAATGTTGTAGCCACGTGACACGTGTCACATTCCTATCACATGAGACAACTAGAGGATAAGATGCCAACGAGATCACATGTGTAGGATAGGACAACTATCAACACCTAGCAACAACTAGACACAACTAGAAACAACTAGAAACATCTAGTAAACTCACCAAGTAAACTTAATATGTGAACATGTGTGTGAGTATTATTTAACTAATAAATAGTTAAATAATATGAGTTATCCACACAACAGGGTTAAACTAGATAGGTAATAACCCTATTCACACCAACAATTTTAATCTAAACAAAAGGGTATAATAGCTGAGGAAAGGTGCAACGAATGAAAAAGGGGGAATTTAATTTGTTTTGATGCAGATTTTTAAATTGTTGGCGGGGAGTTATTTGTTGCAATATAAAAGATTCTTGTTGCAGATTTTTTTTTTTGGGGGGGGTGGGGGTTTAATGAGTAAACTGCCCATGATTGGGCATGGAAGTTGGCCAAAAATCTTAGAAGTAGTGGGACATAGCTGGTGAACAGCAAGAAAAGAAAAAGCCATTGCCAGAGGTGCAGATATTGGAAGGAGACTAAAACAATAGTATGAAGGAAGAATGGTAGTGATGTAATGATAGGTTGTAGATTGATTATGCATGTGAGAAGCCATGAAAGGCCAAGTATGTTGTTTTGTTGTAGATAACTGTAATCATTTTATTTGATGTAGGCTTGTTGCAGACTTATTTACTCTATTCCATTGAAATGAAATAAAGTGATATTTTATGTTAAGCTTTTGTGTAAGATTTGTATTGTGAGTTTGTGTGTAAGAAAAGTGTTTGTCTTTCATCAGTGGTATCAGAGTAGTAGTTCCTGAGTGTGTGGATAGAACCACTGATCTAAGGTAGTCTGCACCAGGACCTGAGGGTGGAGCAGTGAGGAGGAAGTCGCTGAGCATGTGAATAGATTCCCAAACATGAGGCAATTTGTACGAGGACTTGTGGACAAACAGATCACCGAACAGTGAGGTAGTTTGAACTTTGAAATAGTGGATTTGAAAGTGGAAGTAGAATCGCCGATTTGAGGCAGCTTCACACTGATTAATTTATACATTAAATGTAAGAGAAGGATAAGGTAAATGGCATGTGTAGTTGATGAGTTAGAAAGATTTATGAATGGCATTGAAAGAAAGAATGATTTTGAGAAAGAGGAAAAGAAGATTAGAGGAAAGAATAAGATTGCAAATATGAAAGAGATGGTGAGGAATGAGATGATGAACTTTGAGGGTCCTATATTTGATGAAGAATTTGGTGGAGATGAAGAAGATCTCTTATTCAAAGAGGAGATGAGAAAGATAGATATCTTATTTTAAGGGCAAGTGTCAAATGAATGTGATAAGGGGATGGAGAAGATGTAAATGGGAGAAGATAAGTCCCATGATTATGTTAACATTGTTTTGTTTGCAGGTAAAAGAGAAGATACAACAAAGTGTAAAGATGAGATCCTCATGCAAGAGGATGAAAAAGAAAAGACAGAGATTGTAGCAAGCCTTGTTGAAGGCATGAAGGAGGAAATCAAAATAGAAAATGTAGCAAAGGTTGAGGATCAAAGCAAAGATAAAGCAGTAGTGGAGAAGAAAGAGGTTAATAAGGTAATGCAAAATATTTTTCATTTTTATAATGTAGATGAGAGTGGATTGCATGTAGATGAAGAGATTGCAGCAGTTGGTGTTGTTGAAGACATGAAAGAAGAAAGAAAAAGAGGAGTTGCAATGATTAAAAAGGAAGAAGATATGAGTAGTGAAGAAGATGTTGTTGTGGAGATTGAGATGGTAGCCATAGAGCTTGAGGATGTTGCAGCAGATGAAGAGGATAAAGATAATTTATTGTCATGGATTTTGGTAGTGGACAAAGAGTGGTTTGATAAGCTTGCTGATAGAGGAAAGAAGATGAATGTTGCAGTGAATGATGAAGAAGATGATGTTGGAACAATGAAGAAGGATGAGGTAAATTTTTATTTTGAATATGATGATTATTATTTACCTTCTATAGAAAGGATTTCGGTTACATAGAAAATGAAGTTGTGGATTGGTATACGGATGTTGCATGTTTGTGCAGAGAGGTTGTAGAGGATGATGCAGGTGAAACTTGGTGGAGGTGGTCAGTTTGTGGTGGGTTGAATCCCATGAAGGAGGAGAGGAGAAGTAATTTGGTAGAGGAGGACGACACATGGTGGATACTAGTCCACAAAAGAAGAGAATAGTGGAATGTAGATTTGTTAGAGGAGAGTAAAGCTTGTTTCAGCGAGATGCTAGAAAAAGAGGGAAAAAAAAGAATTTGTTGTGCACATATTTTAGCGATGTAGTTCACTACAGATTGCTTGCAATCTAAAAGGATGATCCTACCATTCAACTCCACATTTGTGAGTGTATGCTCACAAACTTCTTACCCGGCATGTCTGATGTAGGAGCCTCCAGGTCCACAGGCAATCCTGCATTGCCCAAAAATATTTTCCATCTAATTTTTATTTTGGTGTGTGTTTTGGCTTGCATTGGTGTTTTTAGGCATCTCTTAGCAGCATGCACTTAGAAATTTTGTTAAAATTGCAAGATTCAAGTTTTCTGCAAATTGATATTTTAAGGCTCCGTAGGGCATTTTTACAGAAACAATTGTTTCTAAAAATCTATAAGAGTTGGGTTGAAATCCTTTAGAAGATATATCATTGGATGAATTGCACACAATGTGGTGAAGGTTTCAAGATTAAATTCCTCACAGATTGAGAGAATTTAAAATCAGAAAATTTGGCCCTATCGGCTACGAAAATAATTTATTTTTAAGATTTTTAAGATCTAGAAAAAATTCCTTCCAGGGAAACATTCATGATGGTATTTCTCCTAATGGAAAAAGGAATCACACTCAAATTCATCACCATTTGAGAGAATTTAAAATTCTCTGATTAAGGTTGACAGTTAATGGGAAATTTAATTTCTTGAGTTTTATAAAGTTTGGAGAAAAATGGCTTGGTGGAAACCTTGGGGATGCCATTCCACCCATCTTGGCATGTATTCACACAAAATTGAGCTTCTGGGTGAAAGTTATGGAAAAAGTCAATTTTCAACTTCTTGATGTAAACTGATGAAGTTGCAAAGAGTAATTTGTCACCAAATTTATTGTGCAGCTCCATGAGGTATTATTCTGAGTATTTTAATTGTTTTATATTGATCCTTGATGCATTCAAAAATATCAGAATAGGCAGAGTCAGAGAATATTCTATTTTTACCCCTCCAGGTAACAAGGATATGCATTGATTTCGTTTATTTCAAGACCACTCTAAAGAATGAAATTTTATTTGTAAATCTGCACACTAAACAGTTGCATTTTGGGAAAGCATTAATAAGTGGCAATTGAGTTTGAAAGTGTTGGAATGAGGAAGGTACCTCATTCATTCTTTCCTTTTATTATTTTGCTATCCATAAGCATTGAAATTGACTAAGGTACCTAGAAATAGTAAAGTGTATATTATGATTGCTGAAAGGGATGCCAAAATAACAAATATTATGCAGAAATTTAATCCCACAAGATGGAGGCACTGGAAATGGAGTGCGCAGCCTGAATTAATGCTCACTTTAATTTATAACAGCAGAATTAACACATATTTGGAGGTGGCATTCTTTCATAATTATGACATTAATCTTCTTTAAGACAAAAGGTAAATGAGGAGGGAGGCATTGGAGTTTAAAGATAGTCATTTTTCTTATTTTAAAAGTGATTTTAGTAGTGTGGCAGAGAGGTAAGAAGGAATAATAGTTGAGGAAAATGCCTTCTTTGAAGGCTGATTTTAATCTAAACAAAAGGGTTTAATAGTTGAGGTAAGTGTTGCAAGTATGGGCCTAACTAATGTTTTCATTGATGTCAACATACTTCTATTACATTAATGACAAGGATTAGATGATCTATTTGTTAAGGATATTGAGAAAATTGGTCATTTCAGGAACAATGAAGAACAATGAAGATAGTAAGGCAAAAGTCCCAGTTAGGATGAGAATCAGAGAATGCGGTTCAAAGGGTTTGTAGATATGTGTCTTAAGAAGGTCCAGTAAAGATCTTAGAGGTCCATATGAAGATCTGAAGAAGTTGTGGCCACTCAAGTAAAACTAGTTCTGGCAGGTGTTCAGAGGTGACAGAGTGATATAGATAGGTCCAGTGAGATCTGGAAATGCATTATCCTATTCTGTGGATTTGGTGGAGTGTTTAGGAAGTCCTTGAGAAGTGTCAACTCAATTGGTCCATGGTCTGGAGGACCGCAAGCATCTATTTCTTTGTGACAATGATGACAGACTATGTTCTTGAGGTTTCGGATGTAAGAGAGAAGGATTTCAGTAAGATGTAGTGTGGATGTTCTTGGTGATTCAGGCAATCTTGTGGAGGTCTTTGGATCATTTCTAGTTCATGTTGGTGGTCTACATTGGAGTTTGAGTTCACAATTGAAGAATTACTCTTAGATGATGGTGTTCCTCCTGAGTCTAGCTGATTGGATGAGTTACACATCCTACGGATGTTCTTGTAGATGTTTACCGACTTAGATGATTATTCCTAAGTTGATGTCTTGTATAAATAAGGAGTTGTGAAGTCATTTGAAGGTGGATCTTATGGAGATGAGAGTGTGGTAGAGAGGAGAAGAGAGAAAGGCAGAGCAGAGGTTTTGAGCTTAAATGGAACTAACTCAAGCATGATGAAGATGCTATTCTTTAGTTCAAGTATGTGATACTTATTCTTCTATAGACAGTGTGTCTCTTGTAGGCAGTGAGCCTCTTGTGAGCAGTGTTCTCGGGCAGTGAGCCCTAATTGGCATGTGCTATTTTGTTCTTTCTATTCTTCTAACAGAGAATACATTCTTAGGTTAGTTGCCCTGTGGTTTTTCCCTTAACTGGGTTTTCCATGTCAAAATCTTTGTGTCTCATGTGTTAATGTGTTTTTGCTCTTGATTTAATGCATTGTGTTTCCATGATTGATTTATTATTATGCTGTTGAATTACAAAGTGGATTTAAGTGTTTAATTGGAAGAAAGTTTTGAACAACTAATTCACACCCCCCTCTTAGTTGTCTTCCCTAAATCTAACAATTGGTATCAGAGCTAAGTTCCTCTATAAGAGCTTAATCGCTTGAGGAGATCCAGGATGTCGTCCTACAAGAAGGATAGTCTGAAGTTTAAAGGAACCAATTTTAATCTATGGAAAAGTCGCATGAAATGTCACTTGCAATGTATGGGAATGCAGTACTGGAACATGGCTTCAACGAAGTATACTCCTCCACAGGGTGGCCCAAAATCCCCAAGTGAAATCACAGATGCTGAAAACAATTTGTGGACTAAAGAAGCTCTTCTAAGTGCCTTGTTTGATTCAGAGATTTCAAATGTTGTTGAGCTACAAACTGCCTTTGAGATTTGGGAAAAACTGGAAAATCTGCATGAAGGAGACAAGTATGTAAAATGTGCAAGGTTACAAAGTCTGAAAGGAAAATTTGAAAATCTAAAGATGAGAGAAGATGAAAATATCACTACTTTTATGCCAAGAGTAAATGAGCTTGTTTGTGGGATTAGGTGTGCTAGTGGAGTCTTGGATGAAGATGAGATTGTTGGCAAAGTTCTCAGATCCCTTCCTGCTTCTTATAAAATCAAGGTTGCTGCTATTGAAGAATTCAAAGCCCATATAGTTGTCACAAGAGATCAATTGGTTGGTAAATTGGCTGCATTTGAATTGACCGAGTTTGGAGATGATCCCCCCAAGACTAAATCTACATTCAAAGCTAGTGCCTCTGTAAAAGGTAAACAAAGGTTTGATCTGGGAGAGAACTCTTCAAGGAAACTATCATGGTATGAAAAAGCAAGAAAAGACCTAGAAGAAGAAGCAAAAACAGCTCAACTTGAAGCCCTTATTGCAAAAAGATTGCCAAGAGGATCCAGTAAGTATGAAGGAAAATTGTCTTTTAAGTATTTTAACTGCAATAAGATTGGTCATTTTGCCTCAAGATGTCTAGAAAGATTTTCAACGCCAAATCCTAACAGATCAAGGTTCCAAAAGAATTGTTACTATGTTCATGAAGAAGATAATAATGAAGGAGTAACAAATGATGAATCAGAGATAGGAAACAAATCCAAAAGTGATTGGGTGTTTATTGTCATCAAGGAAGAAGAACCAATACCCTCTGAATCTATCAATCATAAAGTTGTAGAAAGAGCTCTAGTTGCCCAAGTTGAAGAAAAGGATGATTGGGTCATTGACAGTGGATGCTCTCACCATATGACAGGAGACAAAAATAAGTTCATAGATTTGGAAAGGTATGAAGGAGGAGTGGTAAAGTTTGGTGATAATTCTACTGGTAGAATTAGAGGTAGAGGAACTATTTCCTTTGATGGGAAGAACAAAACTGGTAATGTACTGTATGTTGAAGGATTGAAGCACAATCTTCTTAGTGTTGGATAGTTGGTAGACAAAGGATATGATCTCAAATTTAAGAATGGAAAATGCAAGATCTTTGAAAGCTCCGGAACAGAGATTGCATCCGGTACCCAAACAAAAGGTAACATCTTCCATTTAGTTGGTACTGGTAAAAGTTGTCTATTTGTGCAAATTGATCAGAGTTTGTTATGGCATAGAAGAATGTGTCATATGAATTTTGATAATATCATCAAGATAAGCAATAATCAAGTTGTAAGAGATCTTCCAAAATTGGTAAAACCTACAAATAGTTTGTGCAAAGAATGCTAGTTGGGTAAACAAAGCAAGGTCTCATTCAAATGCAGGGAATAGTCTTCTACCGGATTATTAGACTTAGTTCATACTAATTTATGTGGTCCGGCAAAAATCAGAAGTGTGCAAGGTGATAGATACATCATGTTATTAATTAATGACTACTCTCAGATGATGTGGGTAACTTTTTTGAAAGAGAAATCAGAAGCTCTTGAGAAATTCAAAATATTCAAGGCTATGGTAGAGAATGAAACTAGATTAAAATTAAAATGTCTGAGGTCTAATAGAGGTGGTGAATTCACATCCGGTGAGTTCATAGAATTCTATGAGAAACATGGAATCAAGAGACAATTGTCTGCTTCTAGGACTCCACAGCAGAATGGAGTAGTGGAAAGAAAGAACTGGACCATCTAGGAAGCATCTAGGACCATGATGATGGAAGAAAATGTTGCTCAAATCTTTTGGAGAGAAGTTGTCAGCACTGCAGTCTTTACTCTCAATCGAGTACAAATCAGAAACAATACTGGTAAGACTCCTTATGAACTTTGGTTTGGCATCACTCCTACTGTGAGGTATTTCAGAGTTTTTGGTAGCAAATGTTACATTAAGAGAGATGAAGATGTAGGCAAATTTGATGCTAGAAGTGATGAAGGAATTTTCTTGGGTTATTCTACTCAAAGTAAAGCATACGAGTGTTATAACAAGAGATTGGGAAAGATTATAGAAAGTACTAATGTGAAGGTTGATGAAGGAATTGAAAAACCCTCAAGGTTTTATGAATATGATGAAGATGATTAGAATAATGTTTTGAGCCAAGGAGTCCAAGCCCCCTCTGAGATTCAGATCCAGATTGATCCGGCAAATTAGGAAGAAGAGATAAGTTTTAATGAGCCTGATCAAGAATCAGAAGTACAAGAAACTCCCAAAGTTCCCAGGTATGTAAGACTGAACCACTCTGAAGATCAGATCATAGGTGATAAAAGTAAAGGTGTACAAACAAGAATGATTTCTCAAGACTCAGAAGAGTATTGTCTAATTTCAAAGATTGAACCTAAGACAGTGAATGAAGCTTGCAGTGATGAAAATTGGACTAAAGCAATTGAAAAGAGCTGATGCAAATTGAGAAAAATCACACTTGGGATCTTGTTCCTAGACCTAGAAACAAGAATGTGATTGGAACCAAATGGGTCTTCCGGAACAAACTGAATGAAGTTGGTGAAGTAATCAGAAATAAAGCTAGATTGGTATACAAGGGCTATTCTCAAATAGATGGAGTTGATTTTGAAGAAACTTTTGCTCCGGTTGCAAGAATTGAGGCAGTCAGACTATTTCTTGCTTTTGCTGCCTTCAAGGACTTCAAAGTATATTAGATGGATGTCAAGTCTTCCTTTCTGAATGGAGACTTGGAAGAAGAAGTATACATTAAACAACTAGATGGATTTCAATTGTCTGATCATGGTGATATGGTTTGCAAGTTGAAGAAAGTACTGTATGGACTGAAGCAAGCCCCAAGAGCCTGGTATGAAAGATTGGATAAGCATCTTTTAAAGATTGGTTTCAACAAAGGTACTACTAACAATAATTTGTATTTCAAAATTGATCATGAAAATATCTTGATTGTTGAAGTGTTTGTTGATGATATCATTTTTGGAGGAAGAGATAGTATATGTAAAACCTTTGCAAGTCAAATGAAAAGTGAATTTGAGATGTCCATGCTTGGGGAAATGAATTTCTTCTTGGGTCTACAAATCACTCAAACAAAGAAAGGAATATTCATTTCTTAGACCAAATATGTGAAAGAATTGTGGATAAAATTTGGGATGGAAGACTCAAAGCCAATGAATACTCCCATGGCAACCGGATGTAAGTTGAGCAAAGATGATGACTCTCCCAAGGCTGATCAGAAAAAGTATAGGTCAATGATTGGAGGACTGTTGTATCTCACTCAAACTAGACCTGACATTATGAATGATGTTGGTCTTGTTGCTAGATTCTAATCTGATCCTAGAGAATCTCATGTCATGGCAGTCAAGAGAATTTTTAGATATATAAAAGGGACAGTTGAGTATGGTCTATGGTATCCTAGAGATCATAATTTCTCTCTTCATGCATATACAGATGTTGATTGGGCAGGAGATGTGGATGACTGGAAGAGTACCAGTGGTGGAGCATTCTTTTTGGGAAAGAGATTAGTTTCTTGGATAAGCAAGAAACAAGAGGCTATATCTCTGTCCACTACAGAAGCAGAATATATTGCAACAGCAGGTAGTTGCACTCAAGTTCTGTGGATGAAGCAAATGCTAAGAGACATAAGAGTGGAGTATGAGGAGCTTATCACAATCTTCTGTGATAATTCAAGTGCAATAAATATCTCAAAGAATCCATTGTTTTATTCAAATACCAAACATATATCCATCAAGTTTCACTTTTTGAGAGAGCAAGTGAACAAGAATGAAGTCAGATTGGAGTTTGTACCTTCCAAGGATCAGATTGTAGATATTTTTACTAAACCTTTCTAAGGACTCTTTTGAATATCTTAGGGAGAAATTGGGGGTTATTGCCCCTCCAGTGATGAACTAAGGTGCAATGATGTGCATCAATCTGGTGGATATCACAGTCATACCTTGTGGTCCAGGTTGATGATGGGGAGCTCCTACTTAGGGGGAACAGCTGGTATGATTATGAAGTGTTAGAGTTGCAAGTATGTGCCCTTTTCCATTGATGTCAAAGGGGGAGAGAAGACATGTGAAAAACAAGTGGTTTTTGATCAAAGGGGGAGAAGTAAAAGAAGATAAGACTTGTGAATGATTGTTGGTGATAGGGGGAGTTGTGTCAGTAAAGGAAAGTTCTTGTCTTGATGGTTAAAATAGTTTTTCACATCATATGTTGCCATCAATGACAAAGGGGGAGATTGTTGCAAGTATGGGCCTAAATGGTGTTGTCATTGATGTCAACATACTTCTGTTACATTAATGACAAGGATTAGATGATCTATTTGTTGAGGATATTGAGAAAATTTGTCATTTCAGGAACAATGAAGATAGTAAGACAAAAGTCCTAGTTAGGATGAGAATCAGAGAATGCAGTTCAAAGGGTTTGTAGATATGTGTCTTAAGAAGATCCAATAAAGATCTTAGAGGTCTGCATGAAGATCTGAAGAAGTTGTGGCCACTCAAGTAAAACTGGTTCCAGTAGGTGTTTAGAGGTGACAAAGTGATATAGATAGGTCCGATGAGATCTGGAAATGCATTATCCTATTCTACAGATTTGGTGGAGTGTTTAGGAAGTCCTTGAGAAGTGTCAACTCGATTGGTTCATAGTCTAGAGGACCACAAACATCTATTTCTTTGTGACAGTGATGACAGACTATGTTCTTGAGGTTTTAGATGTAAGAGAAGGATTTCAGTAAGAAGATGTAGTGTGGATGTTCTTAGTGATTCAGGCAAGCTTGTGGAGGTCTTTGGATTGTTTCTAGCTCGTGTTGGTGGTCCACATTGGAGTTTGAGTTCACAATTGAAGAATTACTCTTAGATGATGGTGTTCCTCCTGAGTCTAGCTGATCAGATGAGTTACACATCCTGCAGATGTTCTTGTAGATGTTTTTCGACTTAGATGATTATTCCTAAGTCGATGTCTTGTATAAATAAGGAGTTGTGAAGTCATTTGAAGGTGGATCTTATGGAGATGAGAGTGTGGTAGAGAGGAGAAGAGAGAAAGGCAAAGCAGAGGTTTTGAGCATAAATGGAACTGACTCAAGCATGATGAAGATGCTATTCTTCAGTTCAAGTATGTGATACTTATTCTTCTATAGACAGTGTGTCTCTTGTAGGCAGTGAGCCCTAATTGGCATGTGCCATTTTGTTCTTTCTATTCTTCTAATAGAGAATACATTCTTGGGTTAGTCACCCCGTGGTTTTTCCCTTAACCAGGTTTTCCACGTCAAAATCTTTGTGTCTCATGTGTTAATGTGTTTCTACTCTTGATTTAATGCATTGTGTTTCCATGATTGATTTATTATTATGTTGTTGAATTACAAAGTGGATTTAAGTGTTTAATTGGAAGAAATTTTTGAACAACGGATTCACCCCCCCTCTCAGTTATCTGCCCTAAATCTAATAGTAAGGTGTAGCAAATGAAAAAGGGGGAATTTAATTTGTTTTAATCAAGATTTTTAAATTGTTGGTGGGGAATTAATTGCTGCAATATAAAAGATTCTTGTTGCAGATTTCTGGGGTGGGTTAGTGAGTAAACTACCCATGATTGGGCATGGAAATTGGCCAAAAATCTCAGAAGTAGTGAGGCATAGCTGGTGAATAGAAGGAAAAGAAAAAGCCATTGCCAAAGGTACAGATATTGGAAGAAGAGAGGATGAACCAATAGTATGAAGGATGAATGCAAGTGATGTAATGAGAGGTTACAAATTGATTAGGCATGTGAGAGGCCATGAAAGGCCAAGTATGTTGTTTTGTTGCAGATAAATGTAATCATTTTATTTGATGTAGTCTTGTTGCAGACTTATTTACTCTGTTCTATTGAAATGAAATAAAGTGAGATTTTATGTTAAGCTTTTGTGTAAGCTTTGTATTGTGAGTTTGTGTGTAAGAAAAGAGTTTGTTTTTCATCAGTCAGATTGGAAAGAAAACAAGAAAAAGCTTCAAAGTCAAGTATCAATCGTCTACTGGACTGTTGGAATTGGTACATACAGATCTTTGTGGTCCTACTAGAGTAAGGTTTTCAAGGTGACATGTATTTTATGTTATTTATTGATGATTGCTCTACAATGACATGGATCACTTTTCTTAAGGAAAAATAAGAAGCCCTAGATAAGTTTAAAGCCTTTAAAGCAATGGTTGAAAATGAAATGGATATGAAGATCAAATGTTTGAGGTCTGACAGAGGTGGAGAATTTACTTCTAATGAGTTTAACATGTTCTATGAGAATCATGAGATAAAGAGGCATTTATCTGCCCCTAGGACTCCTCAACAGAATTGAGTGGTTGAAAGGAAGAACAAGATTGTTCAAGAAGCTACAAGGACAATGATCAAAGAAGTAGACCTATTAGAAGTCTACTAGAGAGAAGCAATTCATACTGTTGTCTACATATAGAACAGAGTACAAGTAAGGGTGAATGACACAGAGACTCCCTATGAGCTATGGTATGGAAGGATTCCCACTGTTAAATATTTTAATTTTTTTGGAAGAAAATTTTATATCAGAAGAGATGAAGAACTAGGAAAGTTTTATGTAAGGTGTGATGAAGGTATTTTCCTTGGGTGCTCTAACAAAAGCAAAGCTTACCGGTGCTACAACAAGAGGCTAAGAAAGATTGTTGAAAGTGTGAATGTTAAGGTTGATGAAGACATACAAAAGATCTCAAAGATTAATGATTATGAATTAGATGAGTCTTCTTCTAGTGAAGAAGAAGAAGCTAAAGAAAAAGAAGTACAGGTTGAAGAACAAAAATCTCTAGAAAGAATTCGTAAAACTTGCAAGTATGTGCAAAAGCATCACATTGAAGACCAGATCATTGGTGATAAGAGAAAATGTATATTGACAAGAAGTAGAGCTACTGAAGAACAAGTAAATTTGTGTTTACTTTCTAAAGTTGAACCTAAAATAGTGATTGAGGCATGCAAAGATGATAATTGAATCAAGGCTATGGAAGAAGAACTAATGCAGATTGAGAAAAATCAGACTTGGGAACTTGTCACAAGACCAAAGAACAAAAATGTGATTGGAACTAAGTGGGTATTCTAGAACAAATTGAATGAGAATGGAGAAGTGGTAAGAAATAAGGTAAGACTTGTATGTGTTATGTCGGAAAATGTCTCCCTAGGACTTTTTCCCTCTTATGTTTAGCTCCTAGTTCCTTTAGAAAGCATTTTTATCATTTTGCATATTCATGTTAACTCCCGATGAGAAAACCCTGAAGTTTTATAACAAATAGGACCTAGGGGGTGCTATTAAGATGGGTCCTAACCTAAATAGGGAGGAAGGACTTGGGCACCTGTAAACTAGTCCTATCCTATTTTAGGTAGGACCTAAATTTAAGTGTCGGTTATGTGACCATTAATTAGGTCCTATGTAGACACCTTAAGTTTCAATTACAAAATTCTTAGTAGGAATGTGTTTAGTTGCATATATAAGCATGTTTAGGGATTCATTTGTAAACTAGAAGATGATTATAAACTTTTGGAACACTTGAGATTTGAGAGCATTCAAGATATTCATTGTTGTAGAGTAGACTTGTCTTGTTATTATGTTTGTTATGTAGATTTGGCTTCATCTTCTCATGATGTGAAGGATTTTTATCTATATGCAAGCTACACCTCCAAGGTGACATTTATTTGTGTTTTCAATCATTTATCAATTAGTTTTTTCCTCTATCCCATAGGGATACACAATCTTTATCTGACAACGGTGTTCAGAAGACTTGAATGTCTCTTTGAGGCTTGACTGAGGCAAGCCTCTAAACACCACAACCCCCAACCCCCTTTTCTGTGATTGCAGGTTACAAATTACAGAAGTGGAAGGAGTGGAGTTACAGAGAAGCATAATAGAGTGTTAGAATTGTAGAGGAAAGTGGAAAAGTAGGACTTGGACTTGGGCACCCACTCATTAGTCCTCTGAATCCTAAAACACAAAAATCCCTGGAATAATAGAAATAGGTTACAAACAATCTTCAGAGATCTTAACAGAACCTGGTACCTTGGACTAGGGCACCCACTCATTAGTCCTTGACTATCCCACATCTAGAATCTCAAAATCTAGTATGTATCTAATTGTCATTTGATATCTCTGTCTGTGAACATTTGTTGAGATTTGTCTGTTTGTTTACGATTTTATGAAATTAGGTTTTTAAGCATTATTAGACTTTAATTGATCAATTAATTAGAAAATTCCAAGTTTCCTCTTCATTCTAAGGGACACTAAATCTATAGTAGATCCCTCTTGCAAGAGATTGTGGCTTCACTCGATTTATGTCCTTGAATGTAAAGTGTGAAAGGAGGATTTAACCTTGAAACTAAAACATTTTCTACTAAACATTTTGGTGAACCCATGTTTATTTGAATTTTACACTTTTTTGAGTGTTGTACTTCAGATTTGCATTCATTTCATTCATAATTTCTATATTGCATTTGAAAATTTACAAAAAAAATTGAAAATTCTGAAAATTTTGAAAAAATTGACATTTTAGGCTTGCATTTTCAAATAATTTGAATTAATTTCATTTAATTTCTATTATTTTCACTAGATCTGATTTAAATTACAGAAATTCATCATTTATCATTCATTTGCATTGCATTTTCATGCCTAATTTGTTAAAAATTACTTGAAATTGTGCATTTTTCATATAACCTAGTTTTTGCGTTAGCTAGGGTTTGTGGTTAAAATTTTGTTTCAGATTTTACTACTATTTTAAACACTCATTTAGGTCTGATTTCTAATTGTAGTGTTTCATCATAGTGTCTTTCATGTCTAGGGTTTAAAATCTTACATTTTCACTAGATTTTGACTTATTTTGCATATAGAATTGCATAAAAGGTGTGTTGTGAAGCATATTGCTGCATTATTGGATTGATATTGAGCTTATTATTCATTGTACCTCTTTTATTTCTTCACAACACCTTTTCTTTTTAGTGATTTGCATTGAAAAAAGTTAAAAAAATCAAGCATTTTAGGTCATAAACTTACATAATTTTGCACTTTTTCCTTGCATAATCTTTGAAAATATTTTAGAACCTGATTTTACATTGATTTGAAAACATATACACATAGCCTCTAATCGCAACAATAACACTAGGTTCCCTCCTAGGCCATATATGAAAAGAAAGGTCCCTGAACCCGAAATTGTGTTTACACCTCATGATAGAATAATTGGAGAAACTGAAGGACCTCTTTATATCACTATGAAGATAATAGAAAATCCAATGGATGGAACACTTAAAGATCCTAATTGCATGACTAATGTGGCAATGGAGGAATTCCTTTATTCACACGGTTTGGTACAAGATTTCTATGATCCTTCTGACATGATGATTAAGACATATAAGGGAACCTTTATAAACACTTCTAGGAAGATATCTTTATTGGTCACGGTATTTGACAAATCCGTAGAACAATTGTTTGATGTGGTCCCTCTATCTGATCTTTTCCACATAAAATTAGGACACCCATGGTTAAAATCTCTGAAAGTTGTCCCTTCAATGATTCATAACTATGTAAAATTCCCTTTGAACGAACAAGTGCATACTATTCCTCGCAATAGATATAAACCTTTGGTTATGAAACAACACTTCAACCTGGACTACTTTTGGCCATGATTTGATGAGGAACCAGAGCCATGAATAGATTTTAACTTGTTGGGATATAGAAACTATAAAGCAAAACTATTGCATCGAGTGGCCGATCCTCCTGTGCAAGAAACAATAAGAGATGAACAACCCGCATTAGAATAAATTCCTAGAGTAAAAGGAAAAGGACCCTATGCTGAGGTTCCTCCCCCACCATCCTTACAAGGATTAGGAGTGAGTCATCAAGAACAAAACACTTCATCAAGACAAATGAGATTTGAACATGGCACTTCCTCCTCTAAGATACAAAAACCTATGGAAAAACATGATAAAACTTTTGAAGATATAAGCAACAAGACAAGAATAAATAGACAAGCAAGAGAAAGAAGGAGAAAAAGATAAGCTTTTGCCCAATGAAATGCAAATCAACAAGAAAACATTCCACCTAACATTGAATCAAACCAAGAAGAGCTCAAGAATGAACAACCTAAAAATAGAAACAAAAGTTGGTCTATGGTACCTTATGTCCCACTTTCTTCTAACATTTAGGAGTGGGAAGATGATGATTTGCTTGTTGAAAACCGTTAGCTTGGTTGTGCCTGCAAGTAAGTATTTCTAACCCTTTACCTCTATGTTGTGTTTCCCCTATGATGTGTTGTGTGTTGTTTAAGCCTCCTAGGATGACCCTTGATAATCTTGTAAGGTCAAGGATACCGAGAGACTGCCTCCGTTGTGACCCTTATATTTGTATCATCATTCTTCTTTATTGCTTCTCCTCTATTTTCATTGTTGTGTGTTGTGTCCTAGGGGAATAACGTTGTAGTTGGTGACCTAGGGGCACCTTCCTACATGATGACCCTAAGGTACTTGTTTCTCCTCTCTTGATGTATTGTTTACCTTCCTCTAGTGGTTCTATCTAGCTAGCGAATGACAAAAAACAAATAATACTGATAAGGACCAAGTGTCCCTTCAGCGAGTAAGCAAAAATGGACCTAGTCCATATATGACAATGGGGTTCATATATATTATCCAACGCTTGGCTAGTAGAATCAATCTATGTGATACTTTGACGTCCTCTAATCATACTAACAAATCATAACAATACATCTACTCCGTGCACTTTGTTTATCTTTGAATATCACCTTAGTTATACTTGGTTTTGAGATTTTTGTAGTATATCCCCACAATTATACTCAAATCTTGGACTTGTAGTATAGCCTCGACTCTTTATGTGATTATGTTTCATGCATTTCTTTGATCATATGATGTGGTTATTATCTTATAGAAAGATTTCTAACCTTTTTCTTGTAGGAAATTGTGTATGTGGGAACATTCGATGATCGTAAAGTACATGTCACCTCTGGGGGCATGGGCTTTGCAAACGCTCTTGTTCCCTTGTGTGTTTTTTCTCTACCTTAAAGTGCTTAATATCAGTAGATGATATCAACCATCTTAAGGTGGGGGCATATATAAGGTAAGCTGTCTAATGATTTTGATATTGATAAAGCATGTTTGCATACATTAATCTATTGTATATACCTCCTTTGCACTGTAAGGCATCTCCGTGATGCAGGTGGGGTTGCATTCTGAAATACCTCTATGGAGGCAAGGATGATGTATCTCTTGAGCTAGTGCACATCCTGCCATTTCTAAAAGTCCTCTGACTAGGTGGGGTTGGATCTGAGACTATCCTCCCTTAAGTGTGTCTTGGGTAGTTGTTGTGGCATAAGCCCAACTATTAGGTGTGCCTGTAATGTGCCTGAGATGGTGGGGAACCTAGCAATAGGCTCCTTCCATTGCTTGTTTGTCATGTTTTAGATGTATGGTATGTCTTTGGCATACTATACAGCACTTGTGTCTTCTATGTATTTTCTCTCTTGTATGGCATGTTTGTTCCCAAGCACAGTCTAAAGACATGTGGCAATGAGTCCCTCCTATGCTTTGGGATTTCTATGGCATGTTTGTTCTCAAGTGTAGTCTAAATACGTGTAGCGATGAGTCCCTCCTACACTCTAAGATTTGTATTGCATGTCTGTTGCCCCATATGCAGTCTAAAGATGTGTGGCAATGAGTCCCTCCTACATTTTGGATTGTGTGTTTACTTTCCATGTACTTACATCTGCATTCATATATTTATGAGAAAATGAAAAATAAATAATCACTGCATTCACTATGTTTTTCGTATCTTCAATGCTGTCTTCTCTATGTTTTGCATGACTGTTACTATCTTCTCTGTGTTTTTCATGCTTGTTACTGTCTTCATTGTGTTTGCCATGTCTGCAATGTGTCTTCTTTAATGTCTACCTAAGACTGGGAGCTAGAAATAGTTCTCAATCTTCATGTATACATTAGCTCTAAGTGTCTGGCATATTTTTTGTGTTTGTTGACCGTACTTTAATGCATGTATGGGCCTTATGTTCATGCATCCATTAAAGTGGGGTCTAAATGTTAAGTTAGAAAATGTCTCCCTAGGACTTTTTCCCTCTTATGTTTAGCTCTTGGGTCCTTTAGAAAGCATTTTTATCATCTTGCATATTCATGTTAACTCCTAATGAGAACATCCTAAAGTTTTATGACAAATAAGACCTAGGGGGTGCTATTAAGATGAGTCCCAACCTAAATAGGGAGGGAGGACTTAGGTTCCTATGCCCTAGTCCTACCCTATTTTAGGCAGGACCTAAATTCAAGAGTCGATTATGTGACCATTAATTAGGTCCTATGCCGACACCTTAAGTTTGAATTATGAAATTCTTAGCGGGAATGTGTTTAGTTGCATATATAAGCATGTTTATGGATTCATTTGTAAACTAGAAGATGATTATGAACTTTTGGCACACTTGTGATTTGAGAGCATTCAAGATATTCATTGTTGCAGAGTAGACTTGTCTTATTATTGTGTTTGTTATGCAGATTTGGCTTCTTCTTCTCATGATGTGAAGTTTCATCTATATGTAAGCTACACCTCCGAGATGACATTTATTTGTGTTTTCAATCGCTTATCAATTGGTTTTTGCCTCTATCCTATAGGGATATGAACTCTTTATCTAACAATGGTGTTTCAAAGACTTGAATGTCTCTATAGGGCTTGACCGAGGCAAGCCTCTAAACACCACAACCCCCAACCCCCTTTTCTGTGATTGCAAGTTACAAGTTGCAGAAGTGGAAGCAGTGGAGTTACAGGGAAGCATAACAGATTGTTGGAATTATAGAGCAAAGCATAAAAGTAGGACCTAGACTTGGGCACCCGCTCATTAGTCCTCCAGATCCCAAAACACAGAAAACCCTAGAACAACATAAACAGGTTGTAGTCATTCTTCAAAGATCATGACATAAATTGGTACCTTGGACTAGGGTGCCCACTCATTAGTCCCTGACTGTCCCACATCTAGAATCTTGAAATTTGGTATGTATCTAATTGTCATTTGATATCTCTATCTGTGAACATTTGTCGAGATTTATCCATTTGTTTACAATTTTATGAAATTAGGGTTTTAAGCATAATTGGACTTTAATTGATCAATTAATTAGCAAATTCCAAGTTTCCTCTTCATTCTAAGGGACACTAAATCTGTAGCAGAGCCATCTTGCAAGAGATTGTGACTTCACTCGATTTATGTCCTTGAACGTAAGGTGTGAAAGGAGGATTTAACCTTTAAACTAAAACTCCTCTTTTTCCACTAAACAATATGTAAAGGCTACTCACAAGTGGAAGGAATAGGCTATGAGGAAACTTATGCTCCAGTGGTAAGAATGGAGGATATTATGATGTTTTTGGCTTTTGTAGCACATAAGGATTTCATAGTATATCAAATGGATGTGAAGTCTGCTTTCTTGAATGGGGAACTAGAAGAGGAAGTGTACATAGAGCAACTAGAAGGATTTTAGTTATCAGATAAGCCAGATATGGTTTCTAAGTTGAAGAAGACATTATATGGATTGAAGAAAGTTCCTAGAGCTTGGTATGCAAGGTTAGTCAGGTACTTCTTATAGAAAGGATTCAATAAAGGCTCCGCATATAGCAATTTGTACATCAAAGAAAGTGGAGATCAAATTCTAATTATGGAAGTGTATGTAGATGACATAATTTTTGGTGGAAATGAAGGCATGTGTAAGAGCTTTGTAGATGAGATTTAGAAAGAGTTTGAAATGTCAATGTGTGGGGAAATGAATTTCTTTCTTGTCTTATAGATCAACCAGATAGATAAAGGCATTTTCATTTCTCAGTTAAAGTATGTAAAAGAGTTGTTAAAGAAGTTTGGAATGGAAGATTCTAAACCAGTTTATACTCCTATGGTTACTGGTTTTAAGTTGAGCAAGAATGATGAATATCCTAAGACCAATCAGAGCAAGTATAGATCAATGATTGGAGGATTACTATATCTGACTGCTACTAGACCAAATATTATACATGTAGTTTGTCTTGTGGCTAGATTTCAAGTAGATCCTAGAGAGTTACATGTTATGGTAGTGAAGAGGATTTTTAGATATTTAAAGGGCACTTCTGATCATGGCTTGTGGTATCCAAAAGATACTAACTTTACTCTAAGTGCTTATATAGATGCAGATTGGACTAGTTGTGTAGTTGATAGGAAAAGTACAAGTGGTGGAGTATTCTTTCTTAGTGGTAGAGTAGTGTCATGGTTAAGTAAAAAGTAGGATTTAGTACCTCTATCCACTACAGAGGTAGAATACGTTGCAAGAACATCTTGTTGTACACAAGTGTTGTAGATGAAACAAACCTTCAAGGATATCAAAGTTATGTATGCTGAGCCAATTTCTATTTTCTGTGATAATACAAGTGCTATTAACATTTCAAAGCATCTAGTGATGCATTCAAGGACAAAGCATATTTCAATGAGGTGTCACTTTCTAAGAGAGAAAGTTGTAGAGAATGAAGTGAAGCTTGAATATGTGCCTACAAAGGATCAGGTTGCTGACATATTCACTAAGCCTCTTCCTACTTGGATACATTTGAGTATCTATGGGAGAAGTTAGGGGTTGTTTCCCCTCTTTCCTTGAACTATATGCATAAGGAGATGCATCAATATAGTGGATTTCAAGATTCATTCTTTTATGGACTGATGATTGGAGGCTACCTCTTAGGGGAAGCAGGCAGTAGTCATGATGATCGTTGCAGTCAGGGGGAGTATTCAGAGTAGTGAAAGAAAAAGATGTTGGAGAGCTGTAGTGAACAGTGTAAGTATGTGTAGTATTATGACACCCTTTTCCATTGATGTCAAAGGGGGAGAGAGTTCATGTGAAAAACTAAGGGGGGGAAGAACAATCAGTGATCAGAGAGAGAATAAGATGTGTAAAAGAAATGAGGAGGGTAACAAAGTTAAATAAGATTGGTGTAGAGTTGTGTCTTGATGTTTTTTCACATCATGTGTTGCCATTAATGACAAAGGGGGAGATTGTTGCAAGTATGTGCTAATCGGTGTTGTCATTGATGTCAACAAGCTTGTGTTGTCATTGGTATTAATTGTTTCTTCTGATGAGGTTGTTGTTGTTTGATTAAGTTGTCTTGGTAAAAGTGATTTGGTTGTTTTGTAGAGGTACTGAAGATGTTGAGAATATGATTCTGTTGTTGGGTTTCCAAGTGCTTTTGAGAAAAATTGATTAATTATGGAAACAGTGTGTTGAAGTCTTCTGGCTTATAGAGTGATGTTTGAGTTTCTGCTCTGCACTTCTTTTGTTTTGGAGATCTAAGTATGTAGTTTGAATATCTTGTTTAGAAGTGTTTGAAGATGCTAAATCTAGAATTTGGTGCTCTAGATCATTGTGATGTGGAAGTTGTGTTCACCAGTTTTAGAACAGTGTTTGCGGTGTGTCTGGGAGAAAGTATTTTTCTCCACATTTCTCCATAGAGTGGTTTCAGGTGTTGTAGTCCTGGATGTGTACTTATAAAGTCTATATTTTCCTTTAGCTCAAGTGGTTCATGGTTTGGTGCTAAGCAATACATAAATATTAAGTTACAGATGATGACATAGCATGATATAGTTGGTTAAGTACCCTGGTGTAAAGTTTCTTTAGGTGAAAGATGTTGTAAAGGAATTTGTTGGTTTCAGGTGCTTGTGGGTGTTTCTAGATCATGTTTGAGCTTGGTGCATGGTCTGGATGTCATCGTGTGATTTTGAGGAAGCGTGCATTTAAAGGTTCATGGTTTTAACACAAGGATGTCCGACTTGATTGTTTACACTATTTGTGGTTGTGCTTTGGTGAAAGTGAAAGCATGATGAAGCATGTAAGAGTAGATTTATGTTCATGCTAAGGTGTGATGTGGTCTGCATTCATTCCTTTCCTCTATGGGAATGTTTAGGTCTAGACCTAATTTGAATTTTATGGGTTAAGTTGTGTTGCCGACCTTGGAGAATGTTTTCATGATTGGTGATTGTATAAATCAGTGTCAAGGAGTTGTAGGTGTGTGGGTGTATAAGGGGTATGATGTTTGTGATGTGAATTTGATCAGGGTAGTGAGAGCTTTCATGTGTTAGACTTCTGGATGCAGTGAGCAGGTGTCTATTATTTTCATTGATGTTGAGAAGATGTTTGTGTTGTGATGACTATTGAGCTTCATTGGAACTGAAGTCCATATATAGATTAGATGTAACTATATCAGTTCAAAGCCTAGTAGTGATTCATTCTTCTCTTCTTTCTTTCTTTCTTAGTGTCTAGTGAGTCCACCTGCAGTGATCATTCTCTCTTTTGGGTAGTGAGCCCTTTGGCAGTGAGCCTTTGTAATTTGGTATTGCTACTACATTATATTGTGAGCTAATCCTCACCGTGGTTTTTCCCTTGTAGGGTTTTTGATGTAAAATCTAGTGTTCTCTTGTGTGTGGTGTTGTTATGATTCAGTTATTTGCTTTTCATGCTTAATCATCATAACATGTTTAAAGGTTAATGTTGATATGAATGTTTGTAAGGGTTTGAAGTTTTGTTACAACTAATTCACCCCCCTCTCAGTTGTCTTGTGCATCCAACATGTAGAGAATCTCTTCATTTACTACATTTACCATGCAAATAGGATCAATCATAGCACCTCAAATGGGTTTATCATTGATTCGAATAGTGATGTAAAGAGGTCCATCAGGAGCTTCGATAGTAGCATCATCTAGTGTAAAAGATATAGTAGGCTTAGGTTCTATGTGCTCTTTATGAGGGAGGGCATCTACCATACAAAATAGTCTTGTTCTTGAGATGTGTCTACAACATTAGATTCATGATGAGGTAATGGATTTGTATAAATTTGAAGATTTTGATTAGGTGGAGCCATCAATTTATTTCCTTTGTCATTCACACCAACAACCTAGATGACATTGGAGTCAATGATGTCTTGAACTTCATGTTTAAGACACATACATATTTTAATGTCATGACCAGTGGTGTGATGGAATTGACAAAAGGCCTTCAAATCAAAGTAACATGCTTGCATCTTACTTGGATCGATATGTCTAACAGGTGGAATCTTTATAGGTTGTTGTTCAAAAGTTGTGTCATTTATAGAGTAAAGAGACTCTGATAATGTTGCCACCACATGTTTTCTTATGTTACAAGCTGAGATTTAATTGATCTTGATGAAGTTTTTATTGTGTATTTTGAATGAATGATTGTGAGAAGCTTTAGATTGACCAACTAGAGCCAATGAGGGGTTATTCTCATACTAACTAATTGAAATTTGGCAATCACAGAGAGCCATGCAAAGATGAGTAAAAGATTCATAGCACATCAACAATATCTTATCACAGATGTGAGGTTGTAAGTTTCCAATAAAGATTCTTTGTACATCAGCATCTGAAATAGAATATTGAACTTGTGAGAAGAGGGTTTGATAATGACCTACAAAATCTATTATTTTCTCTTTTATTCCTTGTTTTCAATTAACCAAATCAATCAAAGAGACTTGAGGTCCAATGTTCACTTGAAAATGTTCAAGGAATATATTGACTAACTGTGAGAAAGAAGTTATAGAATTAGGAGATAAAGAGCAAAACCAATCCAAAGCTATGTCCTTGAGTGACCTAGGAAAGAGTTTTGCCAAGATTGCATCATAAAAAAAAAATCACTACACATAGTTGTAAAGGCTACTACATGGTTGTTAGGGTCTCCCTTCCCATGATACTTCTCAAAGTGAGGGGTCTCAAACTTCTCAGGCATTTGAATTCTTAGGATGGAATAGGACAAATGGCTACGGATATAATGTGTTGTCATATTAAGTTTAGGTGGACTATTGCTTATGCTAGACAATTGTTTTGTTGTTGGATGGAGGTCATATTTTGCAACAATTGGTTTATGATAGGGTCAAAAGATGAACCAGGTAGAGATTGGAATGAATTGGAAGGACTAGTTGTCAATGTATGAGTAGCCTTTTGGAAAGTGATAGGAGGTTTAAATGTAGGTGGAGTAACATTAGGTGTGTCATTATATGGAATGGTACTATAATGATGAATGAGATTCCCAGTAGATAACTCAACACATGTGGCAGAACTATTACTTGGTTGTGTAGTAGTGGTGAGAATAGTAGAAGTATATGTAGGAATAAGGAGTGTTGGTATGGGTGCTGACACTTGAGTCCCCATTTGATTAGAAGAAGTGATATTAGTGACAATTTCAGTGCAACTAGATGCAAATAGAATGTTGTTATGCACTATATGAGCAAGGTCATGCAAGACTTCCAATCCTTCTTGACCCTCAAAAAATTAGACTTCTTAGACTTTCAACAATAGGGACAACCTCCTCAGCTATATGTTTTGAGCTTACAAATTGCTAAAAATTAGCCAACTCAATGTCTAATCTCTGAATTTGAGCTTTAGGAACATGAGACACAAAGTCACCAATGTTGATGGATTCATGAAAAGTTGATGCTTTAGGAAGATGTGAAGTAGGGATATCAGGAAGAAGTGATTGACCTTCTTTTGTGATAAGACTAGGGAATTAGGGTTCTGATGTCTTATTATCATCATTATTCATAGAATTAGGACCCATAATTTGAAGACTTCTTCACACAAGAGTGTTGGAAATAGGGCACTAGGTCACAAAGCTCATAAAGTGTCTACAAGCTTTAGTAACACTCATGATGCACAAATAGAAGAAATGAATGATGTAGCAAAAGAAGGGTTTGAGCCTTTGTTTAAGTGAAGCAATGTTTTGTTTAAATGTAAACAAACATAATGCACATAATATATTCTTGATCAAATTCAACTCTACTCAAATCGACTTAGATATCAATAATGCCAATGCTCAAATCAAACCCTAGTTTCAATGTTTTTTTCAAAATGCAACAACTCAAAATTGTTCCTAGTTTCAAACTTCAATGCAAGATGTCATTTGTGATGTAGTAGAGAAAAGTAAAATCAGATTTGAAATGCAAAAGACAGCAGCAAAATCTGAAACAAAATATCAATCACAAACTCTAGATTTCAACATTAAATAGGTTTTCACAAAAAATGCAACATTTTTTTGAAAAATTCTAGCGATGAAAAGATTCAAATACACAATGTAACACTATGAAATGATTAATTATTGTAATACCAATCAGATCTGATACAAAAATTAGAGATTTAGTTCATGCTTTTGATGATCTAACCTTACAAAATGTGCACAAAGTGACAAATATGTTTTTTTCCAAATCTAGAATGAAGTGTTTATTTTCCAAATTCCAAATGCAAAGATGCAAGAATGTTTTAGACACCAAGAATGACAAGGTACAACTAATACAAATTTTTTAAATAAGATAACAATGCAACAAGATTTGAAACAACAAACAAACCTATAAACACTAGGCTCAATATTAGCGAGATTTTCTAGAAATTCAAGGTTTTTACAAACCCTAGTTTTGAAACTATGCAAAAATTAACTATGTATGTATGCAAAATGATTAATAAACTCAATCCCAATCAGATCTAGGGCAGAAAAAAACTCAGATATGAAACTAGAAGGATGCAAAAGTGAAAAGCAAGTCAGGTTCACCAAAATGTTTAGGAGAGAAAAGAGTGACTTAGCCTAAGGGATTAAACTAGGTCAAAACTCTCTTCTACTAAACATTAGAACACAAAATGAGTGATGTGTGGTTACACAACATGCCCCAATTTGCCTTACCAAAATAGGGACCCAACCTTTTTGCTTCTGCTTGTTCCTTGCTTTCTTGTTTGTGGTGGTATGGTAAAAGTCAAGTACCAGATGCAATAGTATTATCACCCCGGTGCTTGCATGGACCTCATAGAAAGGGTTTAAATGTCAAAGTCAAACTTTGTCATCATGAACTTTATAATGTGAAAGAGTACAAAATTCTATGTCGGTCTGCCTTTTGGATAACCCTGAAATTCCTTAGGGATAGGGAGTTATGCTTAGTCAAAGTTTGGTCAAACTAGATATTCCCAGGGGGGTCACATTTACCAATATCTCAGATATTCGCTAATATCCCTAACATACGTTTTAACATAGAAAAACTTGATATCCACATATCTGCTAATATGTAGACGTCAAATTCAAATGCAAGAGGGTATCTACCCATCAAAATACCCACGCACATTTTTGGGGGGTCATACTACTTAATATCCTTGATATTTGTTAAAATGTGGATCACCTTCAAATATAATGTAAACACTTAACATTGGGATAATTCTTAACATCCATCATATTAACTAAGATTCTTGATCTCCCTTAATATGACAATAACATCATCTTAACTCGATATAAAGAAGACCCGATATGATGATGACGTCATCAATATGCCTGACATCCAGAAGGTCATCTAGTTCCCAATATCATGCATATTAGCTAACATGCCTGATCTTCACCAATATGATGATTGTGTCATATCGTAAGTAGATTTGAAATATTAATGATGACGATGATGTCATCCCAATCTTTGAATGTGAGGGATATTTTACGAGACTAAGATCCCTGATATTTCTCAATATCCTCATATCCACACTTGAGGCACGTAACACATGAACCCTTAAAAACCAATAGGAATCGACCATGTGGCACGTCGACCTGATCATGTCAGCACCTTATATTATCATGATTGTTAAATAGGGGTATGATGACCCAATTTTAGTCATCAGTCAACGGTTGGTCATCTTCATGATGATGTCATCATCATCTTCTTGGATATCAGTCACATTTCTTAATATCCCTGATATCTACGAATATGTATCCTCGCATTAAACACTAGTCTAACGGTGGTTGAACCTTTCAAATTTTTGAATAACCATCTGCCACCTATTAACATCACTAGTCCTTAAGTGTCGATCAATGAATACCAATAGAATGACATTAATCACACCCTAATTTGCCATTTCTTTTGATTAAAAGTAAGGATTTTGGTTCATTTTTGAATTTATCAAGTATTCAAGCAAAATTACAGAGTTACTGTGTGATTAAGGCTGCATTACTGCAACTTCTAAAAGCAACAAAACCAGTGCAGATTCAAACGACAAATGGAGGAGAGTATCTGCAGGATAAACACGTGCATCCAGATATCAATTGAACAGTAAAAAATGGTAGCAGATATCAGGTATGTAACGACGAAAGCCTCTTTTTTCATTTATGGATATATGAATAGGTAAAATTGTTTTTTACCATAGTAAATTGATGTAATGATGCATGAAATATATTGATTGAGGATCAAAACATCAGGATATTCATATTATCATTAAATCGCATGATTGTATGATATGTTAGGGTGAGAAATGAATATGCTTTATCACAAGATTCAATGGTGCTCTGCAAGAACAAGTTAGATACAAAATTTCTAAAGCCTATGTGCATGCAACCAGAGGGAATTATATTCAGATATGGTCAAATAAACTACACCCATCCAGGGAATACTGATCTAGATGAATAGACGGCAAGGTTAAAATAGAGAAGTAGAGAACCACTGCTTATTAACATTTACATCTCAGACATGTGGCATCTAGGAGGGTTTCCTTATGCAATGGAGGCCACTGAGCTAGTCATGGAGTATGCATGTAACTATAATACCAAGACTAGAAAGGTAGAGAAACATGGTCGGGTATATGCAGACTTTTTAGTCAATGGCATTACTGCAGATTTCAATATGCCCAAAGGACCTCAAGTATGTGGAATAAATTTAGTGAAATTAGAAAAGAAGTATAATACAACTAAGAAGGATTGCAGAAAAATCATGTATTCATGGAGAGCCAGCGATAGCACCTATAAGGCTGATGCAAAGCTACCTGTCCATCTCTACAAGTTTGATTTTGCACCTAAATTTCAATATATGATGGTAATGCTTTGCCACATGATGGGAAGACCAAATGTTGGAACATTTGAAAATTAGATGTATGGCCTCATGAGGATGGTGGAAGATACAGATGAAAAACCCCAGTGGACCTGGATGAGAGAAAGAGAAAGTTGGGAGGAAAAGCCAACATGTTCCATATGTCTTCTTATGTTATTTATGCATGTACATTTAGAGGCACATTCAATGGTCTACAAATAGTAGGTAGGGTTGGGAGTAACCCTGGAGATGTAAACATATGGGACCATTATCCACATCTGAAACAGATAGACTCTATTCAACAATATCAGAGAGTAAATGACTCATTCTCTAAGCATTTAGTAAGGACCATGGAAGAGGACAGAGCTAAGAGGCTGAGCATGAAAGCTCAAGCCATGATATACAAGCATGAGGCTTGGTTCATCCAGTTCCCCACATTCACCTATATAAGGATAGAAGGTTTTACTAGGTAACCTCTCATGTTGCTAAGACATCTGACTGACAAGGTTATCCTGATGGAGATGGGCAGGTAGATATTTCCTTCATTTGAGGCCTATATTGAGAAAGGAAAGATTCCTAACATTTTATTCCCAATCATGATTGGATGGTACATGTACCCCAAGAAAGAAAGTGTCAAAGATGCTATGGGGGGATTGAAATTAATGTCCTTGCAGCTATTTTCACTATCTAGGCCATATGACCCATATGGCAAGATGCAAGCAATATGTAAGAAGCCAATGCATCAAATGCATCTTGAAGACTATTGGGCTGACTGTGATGATGAAGTGGAAGTGAGAAGGAGGAGCTTCCAAAGGCTTGCTTTGAAACAAATTTGTACATTGGACTGCTTATCTTTACTAGTACAACTACATGAAGATGATGGGAACATCATGTCTCAGAAATATGAGACTAAGAAAATATATAATCAGACTATATCCTCCCCTAATTGGAATCAGCTAGAAGAAACCTCATTGGAACAAATAACACAAAAGGTTATATTATTAACCAAGGACTAGGTGGAGATAGAGGTTACAAAGTTAAAGAAGAAGGGAATGACTCTCATAGTTGATAATAAAAGGAAAAGTAAAGAATTGATAGATGAGGAGTATTATGACTTCCTCAAAGAAAAAAGAGCATCAAAGTGAGAGAGGCAGTAGAGTAAATCTAAGAAGAGTACTCAAGTTGGTGGGGCAAAAATCATTCATTATCCCCAACCCAAGGAGGATACAACCTCAACTTCTGCTACAGCCACCTCACAGGCACCTACAAAGAAGCAAGAGCCTACTCTGACTGTCATAGAAGAAGGAGAAAGTATTGATGATGATGATCTCTTGATACACAAGAAAAAGAAGAAAACTCAAGAGACACCTTGGAAGCAAGCATATGTAATGAGAGGAGCAATAGAAAAGAATCCCACCATCATATTGGAAGGAGTTGGTGGTGAATGTATTAAGAGAACCCTACAACATGAGGTTCCTATCCCTAACATAGTGCATTTCAAGATAGAAATGGCAAAGGAACAAAGAAGAGATCGGTAGAGTAGGAAGGATGATGCGCCTTTTCCATTGGATGAAACAATGGATTTATCAGATGATGATATAGTGAATGAAGTATCAACTAGTCCTATGTGTTGCAAATATGGGCCCAACCAGTGTTGTCATTGATGTCAACATACTCCTATTGCATTGATATCAAGGATTGGATGAGCTGTGTACTGAGGATATTGAGAAAATTAATCCTATTAGGAATAGAGAAGAACAGTGAAGATAGTGAAGCTCTATGAAGTGAAGATTCCAGCTAAGATGAAGATCAGAGGATGCACAAATGTGACACAAATAGGTCCAGTGAGATCTGGAAATGTAATATCTTGTTCTACAGATTTGATGGAGTGTTTAGGAAGTCAATGTGAATTGACAACTCAATTGGTTCTGGTCTAGAGGTTTGCAAGCATTTATTCTAATATGAGAGTGATGACATATTATGTTCTTGAGGTTCCAGATGAAGAAGAGAATGATTTTAGTAAGCAGAAGTAGTGTGGATGTTCTTGGTGATTCAGGCAAGCTTATGGGGGTCTCTAGACTGTGTCCAATTCAAGTTGGTGGTCTGCATTGAAGATTGAGCTTGTAATTGAAGAATTACTTCTAGATGATGATGTTCTTCCTAAACTTGGCTAACCAGATGATTTACACATCTTGTGGATGATATTGAAGATGTTCTACAAAGGATGGTGTGTTCCTCAAAGAAGATTGAAGGCCCATATATATGTGGCTAACAGTGTGGTGATTCGCATGAAGTCTTTTGCAATAAATCAAGTTGTATTTGTGTATCTTCTCTATAATAAAATAAAGTATGCTGACTTTGATGATTATCCCAAAGTTGATGACTTGTATAAATAAGAGTTGTGAAGTCATTTCAAAGTGTCTTGGCAAAGATGAGAATGTGGTAGAGAGGAGAAGATTGAAAGGCAAAGTAGAAGTGTTGAGCTTAAATCGAACTGACTCAAGCATGGTGAAGATGCTATTCTTTAGTTCAAGTATGTAATATTTATTATTCTGTAGACAGTGTGTCTCTTGTAGGCAATGGGCCTCTTGTGAGCAGTGTGCTCAGGTAGTGAGCCCTAATTGGCATGTGCCATTTTGTTCCTCTTATTCTTTAAATAGAGAATACAATCTTGGGTTAGTCACTCCGTGATTTTTCCCTTAACCTTGTTTTCCACATTAAAATCTTGGTGTCATATGTGTTAATGTGTTTCTACTCTTGAATTATTGCATTGTGTTTCCATGATTGATTTATTTTTATGTTGTTAAATCACAAGAAGGATTTAAGTGGTTAATTAAAGGAAAGTTTTGGGACAACTAATTCACGCCCCTCTCAGTTGTCTATCTTGAAACTAACAATTGGTATCAAAGCTAAGTTCCTCTAAAAGAGCTTAACCACTTGAGGAGATCCAGGATGTCTTCCTACAAGAAGGATAGTCCGAGGTTTGATGGAACCAATTACACTCTTTGGAAAAGCCGCATGGAATGTCACTTGTAATGTATGGGAATGCAATATTGGACCATAACTTCAAAGAAGTATGTTCCTCCAAAGAATGGTCTGATAATTGTAGATGAAATCAAAGATGTTGAAGACAATCTTTGGGCTAAAGAAGCTTTATTAAGTGCCTTATCTGATTCAGAGCTGATAAATGTTATAGATCTAAAAATTGCATATGAGATTTGGGAAAAACTGCAACTTCTACATTAAAGAGACAAATATGTTAAATGTGCCAAGCTATAGAGTTTGAAAGGAAAATTCAAAAACTTGAAGATGAATGAAGATGAGAATATCATTACATTTATGCCAAAAGTAAATGATCTTGTTTGTGGCATTAGGTGTCCTGGTGGAATCTTGGATGAAGATAAGATTGTTGCCAAAGTTCTCATATGCCTACCTCTTGCTTACAAATACAAGGTTGCTACAATTGAAGAATTTAGATATTTTTTAAATATCACAAGAAATCAATTGGTTGGAAAATTAGCTGCATTTGAATTGGTTGGGTTTCGAGATGCACCCCCCAAGACTAAATCTGCATTCAAAGTTAGTGCCTCTATAAAAGGCAAACAAAAGTTTGATCCAGGATAGAACTTCTCAAAGAAACTATCATGGTATGAAAAAACAAGAAAAGATCTGGAAGAAGATGAAGTAGAAGCTACTCAACTTGAAGCCCTTATTGCAAAAAGACTACCAAGAGGATCTAGTAAGTATGAAGGAAAATTGCCCTTCAAATGTTTCAACTGCAACAAGATTGGTCATTTTTCCTCAAGGTGTCTGGAAAGATTTTCAAGGCCAAATCCAAACAGATCAAGATTCCAAAAGAAATGTTACTATGTTCATGAAGATGATGATGATGAGGGAGTAACAGACGATGAATCGGGGAAAGGAAACAAATCTGGAAGTGACTGGGTGTTTATTGCCATCAAGGAAGAAGATATAATGCCTTTTGAATCTATCAATCATAAAATGATAGAAAGAGCTCTGGCTGCCCAAGTTGAAGAAAAGGTTGGGTCATTGACAGTGGATGCTCCCACCATATGACTGGTGACAAAAATAAGTTCATAGATTTGGAAAGATATGAAGGAGGAGTTGTAAAATTTGGTGATAATCCTGCCAGTAGAATCAGAGGTAGAGGAACTATTTCTTTTGATGGAAAGAACAAAACTAGTGATGTACTATATGTTGAAGGTCTGAAGCACAATCGTCTCAGTGTTGGATAGTTGGTGGACAAAGGCTATGATCTCTGATTCAAAAATGGAAAATATAAGATCTTTGAAAGTTCTAGAACAGAGATTGCATCTGACACTCAAACAAAAGGTAACATCTTCCACTTGGTTGGTACAAGCAAAAGTTGTTTATTTGTTCAAATTGATTAGAGTTGGTTGTGGCATAGGAGAATGTGTCATGTAAATTTTGATAATATCATCAAGATAAGCAACACTTAGTCTGTAAGAGATCTTCCAAGACTGGTGAAACCTACTAATAGTTTGTGCAAAGAATGTTAGTTGGGTAAGCAGAGCAGAGTCACATTGAAAAGTAAGGAACAATCTTCTACCAGATTGTTGGACTTAGTACATACTGATCTATGTGGACCAGCAAGAATCAAGAGTTTGCAAGGTGATAGATACTTCATGTTATTAATTGATGACCACTCCCGGATGATGTGGATGACTTTTCTGAAACAAAAATCTGAAGCTCTTGAGAAATTCAAAATATTCCAGGCTATGGTGGAGAATGAAACCAAATTAAACATAAAATTTCTCAAGTCTGATAGAGGTGGAGAATTCACATCCAGAGAGTTCATAGAATTTTGTGAGAAACATAGGATAAAAAGATAGTTATATGCTCCAAGGACTCCATAGTAGAATGGAGTAGTGGAGAGAAAGAACTAGACCATCCAGAAAGCATCTAGAACCATGATGATGGGACCAAATGTTCCTCAGATCTACTAGAGAGAAGTTGTAAGCACTGCTATATATACTCTTAATTGAGTACAAATCAAAAGCAATAATGGTAAGGCCCCTTATGAACTCTAGTTTGGCATCACTCCCACTGTGAAGTATTTCAGAGTCTTTGGTAGAAAATGTTACATTAAAAGAGATAAGACCTCAGAAAATTTGATGCTAGAAGTGAAGGAATATTCCTGGGTTATTCTACTCAAAGCAAAGCATACCAATGTTATAATAAGAGATTGAGAAAGATTATAGAAAGTACAAATGTGAAGGTTGATGAAGGTATTGAAAAACCCTCAAGGTTTTATGAATATGAAGAAGATGATCAGAATGATGTTTTGGTTCAAGAAGTCCAAGCCCCTTCTGAAATTCAGATCCAGACTGATCTAGAGAATCCTAAAATACAGGAAGAAGGGATAAGTTTGAATGAACTTGTCCAAGAAATAGAAGTGCAAGAAATTCCCAAAACTCCCAGGTATGTAAGACTGAATCATTCTGAAGATCAGATCATAGGTGATAAAAACAAAGGTGTTCAAACAAGAAGAAAGATTGCTCAAGACTCAGAAAAGTATTGTCTAATTTGAAAAATTGAACCAAAAATAGTAAGTGAAGCATGCAATGATGAAAGCTGGACTAAAGCAATGAAGGAAGAGTTGATGTAGATTGAGAAAAATCACACTTGGGATCTTATTCCCAGACCTAGAAATAGAAATGTGATTGGAATCAAATGGGTCTTCTGAAATAAACTGAATGAAGATGGTGAGGTAGTTAGAAACAAAGCCAGATTAGTCTACAAGGGTTATTCTCAAGTAGGACTTGATTTTGAAGAAATTTTTTCTCTGGTGGCAAGAATTGAAGTAGTCAGATTATTTCTTGCCTTTTTTGTCTTCAAGGATTTCAAAGTATATCAGATGGATGTCAAGTCTGCCCTCCTGAATGGCGACTTGGAAGAAGAAGTATACATTGAGCAACCAGATGGATTTCAATTGTCTAGTCATGGTGATATGGTTTGTAAGTTGAAGAAAGCACTGTATGGACTCAAACAAGCCCCAAGAGCCTGATATGAAAGACTAGATAAGCATCTTTTGAAGATTGGTTTAAACAAAGGTACCGTTGACAGTAACTTGTACTTCAAAATTGATCATGAAAATATCTTGATTGTTAAAGTATTTGTTGATGATATCATTTTTGGAGGAAGAGATAGTATGTACAAAAATTTTACAAATCAAATGAAAAGTGAATTTGAGATGTCCATGTTTGGGGAAATGAATTTCTTCTTGGGTCTGTAAATCACTCAAACAAAGAAAGGAATCTTCATTTCACAAACCAAATATGTGAAAGAACTGTTGAAGAAATTCAGGATGGAAGACTCAAAACCAATGAATACTCCCATGGAAACTAGATGTAAACTGAGCAAAGATGATGACTCTCCTAAGGCTAATCAGAAAAAGTACATGTCAATCATTGGAGGACTAATGTATCTTACTCAAACTAGACCTAACATTATGAAGGTTGTTAGTCTTGTTGCCAGATTCCAAGCTGATCTTAGAGAATCTCATGTCATGGAAATCAAGAGGATTCTCATATATCGAAAAGGAACAGTTGAGTATGGTTCATGGTATCCTAGAGATCATGATTTCTCTCTTCATGCATATATAGATGTAGATTGGGCAGGATATGTGGATGACCGGAAGAGTACCAATGGTGGAACATTCTTTTTAGGGAAAAGATTGGTTTCTTGGCTAAGCAAGAAATAAGAGGCAATAGCTATATCCACTGCAGAAGTAGAATATATTACAGTAGCAAGCAGTTGTACTCAAGTATTATGGATGAAGAAAATGCTAAGAGACATCAAAGTGGAATATGAGGAACCTATCACAATCTTCTGTGATAACTCAAGTGCAATAAATATATCAAAAAATTTGGTGTTGCATTCAAAGACAAAACATATATCCATCAAGTTTCACTTTTTGAGAGAGTAGGTGAACAAGAATGAAGTCAGATTAGAATTTGTGCCCTCTAAGGATCAGATTGCAGACATCTTTACTAAACCTCTACCTAAGGACTCTTTTGAGTATCTCAGGGAGAAGTTAGGGGTTATTACCCCTCCTATTCTGAATTAAGGTGCACTGATGTGCATCAATCCGGTGGATATCAAACTCATATCTTGTGATCTGGATTGATGATAGGAAGTTGCTACTCAGGGGGAGCAGTCTATATGATTTTGAGTGATGCAAGTATGTGCCCTTTTCCATTGATGTCAAAGTGGGAGAGAAGACATGTGAAAAACAAAAAGTGGTTGCAGTAAAGGAAGAGAAGACATGTGAATGGTTATTGTTGATAGGGGGAGCTATGTCAGTTAGTGAGAAGTTCTTCTCTTTATGGTTAAAATAGTTTTTCACATCATATGTTGCCATCAATGACAAAGGGGGAGATTGTTGCAAGTATGGGCCCAACCAGTGTTGTCATTGATGTCAACATACTCTTGTTGCATTGATGTCAAGGATTGGATCAGCTGTGTGCTGAGGATATTGAGAAAATTAGTCCTATCAGGAACAGAGAAGAATAGTGAATCTCTATGAAGTGAAGATCCCAGCTAAGATGAAGATCAAAGGATGTGCATCAAAGGGTTTGTAGATATGTGTCTAAAGATGATCCAGTCAATATTTGAGAGGTCCGCATGAAGATTCGAAGAAGTTATGGCCATATGAGTAAAACTAGTTCTAGCAGATGTTCAGAGGTGACTGAGTGACACAAATAGGTCCGGTGAGATCTGGAAATGTAATATCTTGTTCTGTGGATTTGGTGGAGTGTTTAGGAAGTCAATGTGAATTGTCAACTCAATTAGTTCATGGTCTGGAGGTCCACAAGCATTTATTCCAATATGATAGTGATGACAGACTATGTTCTTGAGGTTTGAGATGAAGAAGAGAATGATTTCAATAAGCAGAAGTAGTGTGGATGTTCTTGGTGATTCAGGCAAGCTTGTGGGGTCTCTAGACTGTGTCCAGTTTGTGTTGGTGGTCTGCATTGAAGATTGAGCTCGTAATTGAAGAATTACTTTTGGATGATGATGTTCTTCCTAAACTTGGTTGACTGGATGATTTACACATCTTGTGGATGATCTTGAAGTGTTATGCAAAGGATGGTGTGTTCCTCAAAGGAGATTGAAGTCCCAGATATATGTGGCTAACAGTGTGGTGATTTGCACGAAGTATTTTGTAATAAATCAAGTTGTATTTGTGTATTTGCTCTATAATAAAGTAAAGTATGCTAACTTTGATGATTATCCCAAAGTTGATGTCTTGTATAAATAAGAGTTGTGAAGTCATTTCAAAGTATCTTGGTGAAGATGAGAGTGTGGTAGAGAGAAGAAGAGCAAAAGGAAAAGTAGAAGTGTTGAGCTTAAATGGAACTGACTCAAGCATGGTGAAGATGTTATTTTTCAGTTCAAGTAAATAATATTTATTATTCTATAGACAGTGTGTTTCCTATAGGTAGTGGGCCTCTTGTGAGCAGTGTGCTTGGGTAGTGAGCCCTAATTGGCATGTGCCATTTTGTTCCTCTGATTCTTTTAATAGAGAATACAATCTTGAGTTAGTCACCCTATGGTTTTTCCCTTAACCAGGTTTTCCACGTTAAAATCTTGGTGTCATATGTGTTAATGTGTTTCTGCTCTTGAATTATTGCATTGTGTTTCCATGATTGATTTATTTTTTTGCTGCTGAATTACAAGAAGGATTTAAGTGGTTAATAAAAGGAAAGTTTTGGGACAACTGATTCACCCCCCCTCTCAGTTATCTGTCTTGAAACTAACACCATGGAGGTACTAGTAAAGACCACCAAGATGACCCCTCGTGGCACCCCCACAGTACAAAAGGAGGTCAAAATAAGAGAGATAGAGGAAGGTAATCCTGAGATTATAGCACAACAAATCAATTTGACTAGATTAGTGGATCAGGTCACCAACCCAACAACAATAGATTTAACATATTAGGGCGAAGAAGACCAAAATAAAGATGAAGGTCTCCCTCTAGACTAAAAGAAATTGGAAGTTAATATACAAATGGAGGAGGATAAAGAAATACCTAATCAAAATGATGGTTAGGATGATGAACTAGTACCTGAGAAAGAAATGGATAAAACAGAGATAAATAAAACCCAAGACCCCAAAGAGACAAATGTATCAAAAGATGGGGAACAAAGCTCACAAATGAGTGCTGATTCAGAAAAGAAAGGGAATGTGGATAGAGAAAGCCACAAGGATCATGGAGATATGATAGAACAAAGCAATCCTGATGCTCATGCAGATCCACCACCATTGCATGGTGAGCAAGATAAAGTTGAAAAGGTTACACAACAAGTCCCTGCTCATGAAGAGAAGCATGATGAGAGAAATTATGATAATGAAAGACCTGATGAGCAAGAGAAGGAGCAATCACCACCAAGGGTGGAATAAAACATTGAATCATAGAATGTTCAAATTCGACATACTAGCCAATAAGGGTCCACTAATGAAGTGCCATATTGGCCGTAGCAAGAGGTACATGCACCTCCACCTAGTGTAACATCAGGATTTGATATTACTTCATTATTCATAGCTAATACAGCCAAGCCAATAAGATGGGCTAGGGCCACCTCGGCAATAAAGAGAGACTCAACAACATGTAGGATGATAGCTGAAATAGCTATACCTGTGGTAACTAAAGCTAAAGGAGAGATAAGTGTTAGTGAGTTTTAGATGATCACTATTGATTTAGGCTTGATCACTACAAAGGAATAAGAGGGCCAAGAGACCAAAAACATAATTGATTCTTTATTAAAGAGTGTATAAAGAGAGAAGAATAAAAATGAGGTGCACAAAGAGCACATTTCTCAATTACACACATTCATAAAGGGGTTGATAGATCCCAATAATATGCCAGTCAGTACATCCACTTCATTGACCATTATATCACAGGATGAGCTGACAAGATTGGACATCATGAAGCATAAAGTACATATGATGGACAATTGGTTCTTCCAATTTACTACAAAGGCAAAGAAGGTGATAAAGACCTCTCTTAATAATTGGAACCTCTTCAACACATTGAAGAGTAGGGTAGATGAATTGCAGAAGGAAGTTGGGTAGAGGTCAATCAAGATTGAGAAACACCTGACTGCCTTATCAGAAATGTAGTGTATAGATGCCAATATTCTGATTTATAACAAGATACTAAATAACCAAACATCCTAGCTATTAGGCATATGGTATGAAGAGATCAAATTTGAGAGTGATATCCTCAAGAAGTTCAACACGAAACTCCAAGATATCAATGTAAGATTACACAAACTTTTGTCTGTTGAAGTAGAGATCCTAGAGGTTCTTGAAGAAAAGGTAGAGGGTAAGATTGAAAATCAGGATGTAGACTTTGTAGTAAAAGCCTTCCAAGATAATTTCAAGCTGGCTGCAGATGATCCTCTCAATCACCTATCAAAAGATACTATCAACAAGGCCATGAGGATGAAGGAAAAAGTAGAAAAGTATAATGAAGCATTAAACAGTAGAAAGACTAAGTGGTATACATTGCAAGCACAAGTAAATTCACAAGAATATGCAGTCACCAAGGCTAAGGTCCAGGATGGGGGTGAAATTGAAAAGATAGTGCAAGCATATGAGCCCATTAGGGGAGTGATAAGTGTGCCTGTGGATGAAGAGGACTTATCTACTAATGAGGAGGATGAAGAATGAACATGATGCACATGATCATGCGCATAATATGCTACCAGGTGGTTGCTAGTTGGCAACCTATGCCACATGTACACTTGTTGACTTAGTCAAAGAGTAATGTAGACCATTGATCTGAAATGATAAATTCTGGTCATTGGATCATTTGTAATCACCTCCTCCTCTTGTTCTATAAAAGGGAGATGGAGTGCATATTTGAATCATTCAAAACTTAATTGAGGTTAGATTGCTGAAGCATTAGGACTAATTCTCAAGGCTGATTATAAATGTACATGTCTATTGCATACTTAATGAAGAAGAAGATCTAGATTACATACAATCATAGACTTTGAGTAATCTGTGAATGAATTCTTGGATTGTACTTGTTGATAACTGAGAGGGGGGTGAATCAGTTATCTTAATTTACTTAACTTTCTTCTTTAATAACTAGTGCAGCATTAAAACAAATAAGCATCCATAATCATGAAAGTAGAAACAAAGTCAATTCACATAACACAATGATTTTGATGTGGAAAACCCTGTTAAGGGAAAAACTATGGGGTGACTAACCCAAGAATGTATTCTCTGTTAGAAGAATAGAAATACAAAAATGGCACTTGCCAATTAGGGCTCACTACCCGAGCACACTGCTCACAAGAGGCTCACTGCCTACAAGAGACTCACTATCTACAAGATACAAATAAAGTAACAAGATACTTGAATTGATGAGAAGCATACACATATGCTGAGGTTCAGTTCCAGTTAGGCTTAATACATTGATCTATTGCACTTCTTTCTTCCTCTTCTTTGGTGCTGCTGTCCTATCACATACCGGACCTCTATTACTATTGTTACTCTACTCCTCTACTTTTCTTCGCACTCCACACCACACCACACACACCTTCACATCCAAATCCATTTGGTATATATATTCGTACCAATGATTTCAACACCTTTCTAGTCAGCATCCAAGATAGTCAATATTTTCCCAAACTCTGATCTATCAGCTAAATCCTTGCTTATCAAGTGATGCGTATCAAAGAGATGCTTATAGAAGTCATCAATCATGTCAGCCAATCATGAATGATACCTCAAGAAACTTGATCACCATCAATATCTCATCTGGAAAAAGGTCTGATGCTCTGTCGGTCAGTTCTTCCTCAGTCAACTCTGCCAAACAGGAACCCAACACTTAGGTGCTCAAATCTCTTCACTCTTTCTTCACCAAAGACTCAATCTCTGAAATGTATCAGTCAAGGTACACCTCTTGACTTCCCCAAGTCTACACTTTATTAAGATTCTTCTTCTGAGAGATCCGGACCTGATTGTCAAACCTTGTTGCATGCTCTGTTCTTGGTCACCAGACCAAAATACTCTTCAATCTGTCTTCTGATATAGGCACACCATGTCCTGCGGATGTGTGGGATGGACTTTGTTTCCATCAATGACAACACTCATGAAGCCACACAATGTCTCTTGCCAACAATCTCCCCCTTTGGCATTGATGGCAACACTTTGTGAAAAATGACTAAGTGTCACACTGTACTCCCCCTTGGCTAATGCTTTGTTCTACTGTTCACTTTTCTGGAGCTCCCCCTTAGCTATATTCCACATTTTTCACTGTTCCTTACTCCCCCTTTGACATCAATGGCAAAGGGTAGGATCTGCACACCAAAATTTCCAAAAAACCAACTATACTTAGCCGCATAAGTATGTATACATGCTATACTTACATATACTGAAGTATATCAGCAAAGGTGGTCTTCAACTGTACCACTTCTATTGCCAAACTCTTCTTCAACCTGTCCAAAATTGAGATGTGACCACTCAACAGGAATGCAAAAGTGTCTGCCCTTTTTAGATCTATCAGATCACTGGTCTGGGCTATGGTTTGAGCATCACTTAGGGCCTCATGCATGACCTCTAACTTAGGTATAATTATCCTTCTAAGTTCACTCAACCTATTTATTCTATTTTTCTTCTCCTTCTCAAGCTTCTTTATTTCTTTTGTGACTACAATAGTCTGACACTCTTGATTTACTATGGAAGAGGAGAGAGGATCAAAACTTTGAGATAAACTTAATAGTTTATCCTCTTGCTCTTTTGCTTTCTTCTCAATATCCTTGGTCACTTTAGGCCAGGATAAACAAAATTTATATATATCTCCACCATCTTTGAGAGCATTTTCTAAGCTTTTTATCCCAATATCCATAACTCTACTATCATTTGATATTAGACCCTGTACTTCAGAGAATCTCTTATCCAAAAATTCTTTCCAGGCTTTCTCTTCTGCTGCTTTCTCTAAAGAGTCAAAATGTGTATTAATAGAATTTACAAGAGACTTTAGATTACCAGACGTGGAGGCTAAAAGATCCTTTTGGAAGGATGGCATGATCTTCTTCAATACACCAGATGTAGTTTCTATGAGCTCACAGTCTTCCATGTGAGACTTAAAAAGTTTTTATTTTGCCTTTGCTTGAGTAAAGGATGCTAGCTTCATGGTTTGAACCAGGGAGAGGGAATCAAAATTGAACATTCCTTGAAGCAGTTCTGGTTCATCAAATTCCATCATCACTTTGGTCAAGAAATCTTTGATAGTTTCTACAATGTCTCTTGCCAGAGATAGAGTCTTCTTCCCTTATGAAGTCTTAGACCTGTCTCCTAGAGTCTTCTCTATTTGGCCTTTTTCTTTTACTTCTTCTCCTTGACTAGTTTTCTCCTCTATTATTTCTTCTCCTTTTGATCCAGAGTCCGCAGGGGAATCCGGATGAGAGATATTTACTTCTTCTTGGACTTCCTCTTCCAGAACAGAGGAATCTAAGTCCTTAGCTTTCTCTTCACTTGTCTCCTTTGCCTCTTCTACCACTGTCTCAGTAGATTCTTCTTTGTCATCCATGGCAGAGGTTTCATCACCTAAGTCCTCTATGATAGGAATATTGAATCTTTTATAGGCATTCCTGAGGATCTCTTCAGTTTCTTTTGCCACTTTGTTAGTTTCTCCAAGCATAAGCTGATTCATTCTAGCTTTGCTCTAGAACTCATCCTTGCAATCTTTGAAGACCATGTTTATTTGCTTTGGAGTGATGGAGGGATAAAGTTGGATAACAATTTGTTCCCAGATTTCTAGGTCTTTTGCCATGGAATTATTCTTTCTTATTTCAAGTTCCTTTTCTAGACTTTTAGGAATCAGAGATATATTTTCAATGAATGCTTTGTTGTAGATGTTTAAATACTTGACTGTAGCTTCTTGCAGGATCTTCTGATCAGTTTCACTATAATCATCATAAAACTTAGTCATTGGTTTCAAGTTCCCATCCACAGTGACTGATTTGATTATATCATCAATGTGGAGAGTAGGCTTTTCAAAAAATTCTTCTTCCTTCTCTTCCTTGTCTTGACTGGTAGAGGGTTCACCAGATGTTTTCTTTTTCTTCTTCATTTTATTTACTTCCTCATCTATCTCTGTCTCTTCGTCATCCTTGAGGCTTGTGTATAATCTTGTAGCCTTTGTCTTTGTTCTCTTTTCTCCTTTATCAGATGATTTTGCTTCTAGTTTTGATGCCTCTGAGCTCTTAGAGGATCTGGTCCGAGAGGGGGCTTCTATTAGAGCACTTTCTTTTTTTGCTTCTTTCCATTCTTTTTCTACCCTTTCCATCTTTTCTTTGTTTGTGTCAAGTGCCTCCTTTGAAATTCCATGTCTCTTGGCAAATTCTTCTACTTCCCTCCTCACTTTTCTTTTCATTTCTGGTTGTCTTAGCTCCACATGAATCTTCACACTCAACTCTTCAAAGGTTCCAAATCTTTCTACCTTAGGATCCTTGGGTTGACTTAGCATGTGTTGAACATGTAGCTCTACAATTTTCTCATCTACTTCATACCCCATTGGCATGATCCAGATTATCCTTGGCTCCACCACCTCTATTAGGCACTGATCAGTTTCTACCATAAAGCAAACTGTATCCTTATACTTTTCAACTAGAGATTGGGGGATTCTATCTCTGGCTTGCATCATATTCTAAAATTTTTTGAAGTACCCCCAAAGTGTTGTGTTTTGTGCCTTGGCATCACCAAGTCCATGCAAATAATCCCTGATTTGTATGGCAATAGGTCTGTCATTTTGCCACATCTAGCCACTAGATCCGGGTAGCTCATTCATGTAATAGAAGAATAGACAGAGTATCAAACCACTGTATTTGAAGGAATTCTTCTTTTCCTTCTTTATCTTCTACAAATTCTCCAAAAGTTGGTTCGGGAGAAGCTCACAAAGATCATAGTCAACATTTTCTTTTAGCATCTGATAAGCTATGTAGATTGCAGTTCTAGGTACTTAATTTTCCCTGCTAGAATGATATATCTTCTAACTAATTATCATGGAGGCAAACTTGATATCCCAATCAATGATATCTTCTATTGTCATTGCTCTCTTATCAAATTTTGATCTTGTTGCCTCACTCACTGTCTGATTCTTGATAGACTTGAGAGCAGGTATCCCACCGGATGAGTGCAATCCGGTAACTGCCCTAATGGCATCCTTGGTTATCTTGAATGGTCTTATCAACCACATAAAGTTATCATGCATTCTACTCAGAACATACCGGACCCATTCATCTTCTACAAAATAGGGGAAATGGATGCAATGTCTGAAATGCTTGTTCCGAATAGCCTTGTACTGAGGTTTGAGTTCAAAAGAATCATCAATTAACTGGTTGTGATAGATATCCCTTAGCTTGGATTCCCCAAATTCCTCAATGTTAGCATGAATATATGCCGTAACATCTTCTACATGCAAAACCCCATGCGGAATGTTTGAAAAGGTGCCTAGGGGATCAACTTCTAGGGATTTGTATGGATGTTTCTTGAATTTGGGATGCAGTCTATCAGTGATCTTCACAACATTTGGAGTTGCCATCTTTCAAAAGATTCAGAGAGAGATTTTAAGAATGGAAAATACCTTTTACACTTTTAGAGTGCACGAAATGAGCTGAAAAGATTGTCGGTTGACTTGAATTCTACGGTTGATCCTTAAGAGAGATGAAGCAAACTTGTTTGCAGAGCTCTTCTTATCTTTTTCACTAATGCAAATGTGCAAATGATGAGCAAATGAACCCTTTTATCTCTGAGCAAACCCTAATTCCACATTGCAATAAATGCACAACTTAAGTCATTTTGATTGCCTTGTTCTCCTTATTCTGAGAAAGATCTTTTCCGAATCACTGAGATATACATAGAGTTATTCTCAATGATTAATGACAATCTATCTTCATTTCCCCAATCATTTAAACTATCTGCAAATCAAGATACCTCAAATTTGACTCATACCAGATCTAACTGTGAAAATCCTATTCTTACTAGATGATAGTTAAACCGGATTAATCTTAGATGATTAACCTCTTCAAATTCCTTGCGGATCTTTCATATCTTTCCCAAGGGTTATTTAGATGTTTCTCTAAGATCCCTTTTTGTCCACAACCTTCCATGTGCCAATTTTAGGCACCAATTGACTGGCTGGGGGAACATATTCTTTTGTGACCCCCCTGAGCCAGAGCTCATTTATTTAGTTTTTGAAAAGAATATCAACACTAGATTCTGGTGCAGATCCATCCTCAACATTTTCTGTACTCCTCCACCAAAATCTTGTTCATCTCCCTTTGAATTTCATCCGCATTCACTTTTCCTTTTCCTTTGTCTTGGTTTTGATTATGATGTACTGGACCCTTATTGTCCCGATTCTTACTTCTGTAGAATTTGGCAATATGACTGGATCTATTACAATTGTAGCAAACAACATTTCTTTGCATATTTGACTGATATCCTCTTGATCTACACTTATTAGTCATATGTCCCATTCTATTGCATGCAAAGCATCTTCCATTGAATGAATTGTTCATTTGCATATTTCTACACTCATGAGATTTGTGACCATACTTTTTGCAATTGAAACACTGTCTGGAGAAGGATGAATTAGTCTAATTGATTCTTCTTCTACACTAATTTGCTTTATGACCAAAGTTATTGCAGTTATGGCAGTATCCATTGAAAGATGGATATCTTTGAGCATTTGGTTGCCTTACCAGAGGTCTTCTAGGTCTGTTCCTTGGATTTCCTAATCCAGAGTTCTTCTGACCGTATCTAGAGCTTTCACCTTTCTCATACCCTAAGCCTTGTTTGTCATCTACCCTCTTCTGGCTTTGAAGAAGAACTTCAAGTTGAGCAGAGCTTATCTTGAATTTCTCTTTGTATTCATTTGCTATTTGAAGATCCCTTTTAAGAGTGTCAATCTAATTCTCAAGTTGTTCTTCATTATCTCTAGCTTCTTCAAGATCAGATTCTAGATGCTTGATTATTCTATCCATTTTGTGGCAGTCTTCTGACTTCTCCTTGAGAGATTGTCTTAGATCATCTTCATTTTTTCTTTTTTCTTCAATTTCTTGGGTGAATTTCATAACTCCTGATTCCATTTCATGTCTTATCATAATGACCTCTTTTGATAACTTTTCACATAACTTGGTTTTCTCCTTCAGATCTTCATTTATATCATTGGCTTCACCTTGAATTGCTAATTGCTGAAGAAGTTCCTTTCTCTTTTTCATAGAGATACTCAGTTTCTCTTTTAGTTCATTTATGAACTCATCAGCCTGTTTGAGTCTTTCCTTCAAGTTGTTGACTTCAAAGTGAGATTGCTCAAGATCATCTAGGGTAGACTGAAGTTGTTCCCTCATACCATACATATCCATTGAGATTCCTAGATCTTCCTCAAGCAGTTAGGCTCTGTTTGGAGGAACTTGGTTCTGATACCAATTGTTGATAACTGAGAGGGGGGATGAATCAATTATCTTAATTAACTTTCTTCTTTAATAACTAGTGCAACATTGAAACAAATAAGCATCCATAATCATGAAAGCATAAACAAAGTCAATTCACATAACACAATGATTTTAAAGTGGAAAACCCTGTTAAGGGAAAAACCACGGGGTGACTAACCCAAGAATGTATTCTCTGTTAGAAGAATAGAAATACAAAAATGGCACTTGCCAATTAGGGCTCACTACTCAAGCACACTGCTCACAAGAGGCTCGCTTCCTACAAGAGACTCACTGTCTACAAGGTATGAAGAAATTAACAAGATACTTGAACTGATGAGAAGCATCCACATATGCTGAGGTTCAGTTCCAGTCAGGCTTAATACACTGATCTACTACACTTCATTCTTCCTCTTCTTTGGTGTTACTTGTTGGTCATGATGTTAGTCATTCGCAAACATAGAATAAAAGTTACACAACAACCTTTACTCATCTTGAAAGATACGATGAATTCAAAGAATTCATGATCCCAAGTCTCCGTTGATTAGGTCTTAATCTACTGACGTTACTCAGTGGTTGATGTGTGTTGCTGTTTTCCATTCAGGGGCCTTACGTGTTTCTGCACTGTTCATCATCATCATCTTCAAATATCCTGCTCTGGATGTTCGCTCTGCATAAGTCTCCAACGATTCTACCTCTACACTGTAAATTTAGTCAAATAATGCGCATACAGGCTGATATTTGCATAATTTCTACCATTATTTATGATTCTTTGCATGATATTTTCAATACTGCATGCATTTAACTCAAATATGCTAAGGATCTTTAGTTACCTACGGGATTTCAGCATATTTCACTGTTTCTGCTTGTTATTTATCATGATTTGCAGTTATGGTGATGAATTAATGAAATTGAAAAAAGGAAAGGGTTAGAGAGTGAGATTCCTAAAATTACTGGACTTAGATCACTGATTCACATACAAGCTCCCATACTTGCAATGAAAAGAAGGAAAACTAGAAATCATACTTCACCAGGACATTCCACAAATCCGCATGATCTAGTGCAAAGCTTCAAAGGAAAGTTGATAACAATATGTAATGAAATGAAAGCGCTTCCAGTTGAACACAGCATTCACCAGTACATATCCAGAAATCAACAGAAGATTACGTAAAATTTACAATCAGGATGTAATCTGGAACTTCATATTCATTCAGTATGCTCAAGAACAGGTACATTTACAGTGATCTGAAGAAAGAACCTTGACATTTCAACAATTCTATCCTCATTAGTCTCAGTAATCCGATCTCCTAACTTATTCTACAGTAATTGACTCTTTGCGCCAGATGCGTCTGTGTATTCTAATGTATTCCTCTCCTCCCTTTAAAATGACAAACTCTGGATGTTATATAGAACAACTGCCAGAAAACGGTTACAATGATCCAAGGATCAGGATCCTCTCATAACAAACAACGGCCCAGATGAAAAGCACATGCTTCATCAGTTGGCAAATGTACAGCTGGCACAGAATATTCCAGCATCTTTAACTTGATTCGGTCTCCAGCTGGCGAACAACATATTTGACAATATCCTCCTCATTTCTGGCCCATGTTGACTCCATGCGCAACTTTGTAATGCTCAGCCTCAGCAGCATCATCATGATCTCAACGCTCAGCTTCAGCAGCATCATGATGATCCCAACGCTCAGCTTCAGCAGCATCATGATGATTTCCTGCAAGTAAACAGACAAACATAAGGTTCATCATCATCATGATAAACAACAGGAAGTAAACACTTTATTAAACATACCTCCCCATGTGCAGCTACAGGCAAACAGGTCTTACCTGTGAAAATATGCACTAAATGCATAAACAGCATGAAAACAACCAGGTCAACCATAGTTGACCAAACATCAGGCAGTCGGGCTTTCAAATTTCTATCGCTTCATGTTATGCCCATTCTCTTGTATATCGGGTTCAAAATATGATGATGATGACCCCAAATTATACAAAGAAATAAATCGCCCTTCAACCATCCTTAGAAACCGGTTTTGCATCATCATCATATTTGCATCGGCATGACTACATATGATCAGGGTGACAATTTTTTCTCAGGCCGACGGCAACAGTTATACCGACGCCAAAAATCATGATGATGACCAACTACTCTTCAAAGTGGCCACAGGATATCACAAAATATGATGATCCCCCCTTCCTAATGCTCTGATGGAAAGTACATCAGGATGTTTTGTTCTTGCACATTCGGGAAAGAAAGACATCGTCATCATCATCATGATGAAGACAAACAGGAGGACTTGGAAAATGATCCTGCCGCTGAGGAAAATCATGATGACGTCATCGTCATCATCAGGCTTGGTTAAAATGCAAAGGGATGACGTCATCGTCATGTTTCGTTAAGATCAGGAGGTAAATGGAATATCGGGTTCCCTCTAAGGAAGATGATCAGGTGGATGAAAGCAATATGACCCTTTTTTCACCAAGGCAATCCGCTCGAAAGGTCAGGATGATGAACATCATCATCATCATATTTGCACCGGGTGATCAAAAATATGATCCTGCCGAAAGTCCTGATGACGTCATCAGGATATCCGGGGCTTGTGTTAATCTTCGAACATGACGTCATCGTCATCATCATATTGGCGAAATGGATCACGCCTTGGAAAATATCCTGCCGAAGGAGAAGGTGATGATGACGTCATCGTCATCATCATATTTGCAAAAGGTTACTCTCGGCAGGAGGATATTGCGAAAGGTCGGGTAGCGAAAGATCATGATGATGATGTTCAACATGACTTAAGAAATGAAAATCACCCTCCGCTTCGAAAGATAAGGTGATCATCATGATCACACAAAAGGAGGTCAGGAGGATATTAAGAAATGTCGGGTCTCGAAATATCATGATGATGTTGATCACCAAGACTTGGTCGTGCGCGCGCAAATTATGCAGATGGCATATTTCCTAAGCAAGGTGACGATGATCATCAGCATGATATTATCACATCGGGTGATTCTAAATATCATGATGCTCGCAATGTTAGAATATCATGATGCTCGCAATGTTGGAATATCATGATGCTCGCAATGTTGGAATATCATGATGCTCGCAATGTTGGAATATCATGATGCTGATGATGTTAGAATATCATGATGATCGCTTGACGGGTAAAACACACTAGCATTTAAGATTGACGTCCGGATGTTTCGGGACTGCATGATTTTTATCAGGTGATAGAGTAAGATCATGATGATGACCTTTGGCGATATAAAAGACCGCCTGACGGGGAGAGATTACTATGACTTAAACTTGACGTCCGGATGTTTCGACCTCAGGATATTATCGGGGGGCTTTCCAAATATCATGATGATGACCATCACACAGCAATTATCAGGTTTGACCAAAACTTTGACTGCTCATAACTCTCTCATATGGACGAATTTTCAAGTGATGTAAAAGGCAAACCTACATGGAATTTCAAGCTCTTTCTAACCATGAAGTCATAGAAACAAAAATATGAACTTTGACAAACTAACCTCATGATGATGACCTACCCCATCCTGACCTTCATGATGATGATGCACCTGACCTATTTTTACCAAACCGCCAGAAACAGACAACACAAGACAAAACAAAAGTTGGGTCCCTGTTTTGCCAAGTCAAAATGGGGCGTGTTGTGTAACCACACAACAACTTGCCACCAAAGAAAACAAAAAAATTCAAATGATTCAAGTGATGTGATCACATTCATCTATAGTATTCTAATTCTGTCTAAGTAAATCATCATGATCTTTGAATGATAAAATTTCATTATGGTGATAAAGCTAACAAAGGATCAGGTGTGTGCAGATGATTAATTATCCTCATCTTGAAAGTAAGTTGAAAACATAAGTAACTGGTGTTAAACTACATAGTTGGAGATCATCCCTCATAGCCAACCTGGATAGAGCCTTGCTGCCAGCAGGTGTCTATAACCCCGGCAAGGTTATCTATACAATCTCCCTAAGTAGAGCCCCACTGCCAGCAGGCATCCATAGCCCCGGTAGAGTTACTTAGATGGCCTAATCTTATTGTTTATATATTTTCCATTTATACTTATATTTGATATCATCATGTCAGCTCATTTGTACAAGGTGTAGTCACTTGCAGCTTTAGGTTGGAGATTGTATTGGTAGCAAGGGAGTCCCTTTAGATTTTTCACTTAACACCTATACTCATATCTTCAACAAACCCAAGGCTGTTAGGTGTTTCATTGTGTTTGATTCACTTTGGACAAGAAAAAGTACCCTGATGAAAAGACATCATAAACCTGATCATGAGTATTTATCAGAATGAATTACAATCTATATCTAAATCTGATCTCATCACTTGAATCCTAACAATTTAGTTATTTTCTTAGGTGATGAAGTGCATCATCCTGACTTACCAGAACAAAACTCAACCAAAACAACACAAAACAGAAACAACACTATACAAACAACTAACCTACAAAAAGGAAACAACAGGAACAGAACAAGAAAGCAAAACAAGCAGACTGTACAAACAACTAATCTACAAAATTATATACAACACACTACTAGGCAAACAAAAACCAGAAAAAAGACCTAAGGACACCTGCATTTGCATACTTCTTTTGATTGTGCAGGAGCATCAGGGTATTAGTTATGGTTCTCAACCTAGCAAATTTATCTTTATATTCTGAAGAATATTCTGATATTCTGAATTCACTGTATTCAACAGAACAACTCTTGATGATCAGCAACTGAGGAAGCTCACCATGTTCATGATTAATCCATATGCATGTCTTATCTTCTGAATTTCCATAATCAAAATAGTATTCAACATCATTTACTGTGGAAAGGAGAAATACAACCTGGTGTATTTCTGGCTTTGCTGGACATGCTTCTTCATTGGCAGTTGGTCTTCCATTTGTCATTATATTTTTACTGCTTGGCTCAGTGCCTGGTCCCTCTTCAAATTGAAGGATGTATGACCTTTGATGTATTGATTCTTCATCTTTATCCAGCCTTATCCCTTCATTCTGGATGCTCAGATTATCCTCCAGTTTAGGAAACTTCTCAGTATTTTCTTCAGTTTCCTGCACATCAGTGTCTAAATAAGTATCTTTATTATCACAACCTGATATACAGAAATTTATCATTTCTAAATCATTTGACTGTAAAGGAAAAACAACTTTCACTTGATGAGGACACTCCCCTGTTTCATTTTCAAAATATTTCTGGAGTGACATCTGATTATGCACAACGACTCCAAAGTCTTCTACATCTCCTTCTTTCAGGAATTGTTCATTGAATAATTCACATCTTCTATCTAGTAAAGGATCTGGTTCCATTAACCTGCAACATTCTTGCATTTGATCATTTAATTCAAAGAAGTCAGGTAATAAATCAGCATTTATTTTCTTCTCTATGACTCCCTGAGTTACCATCATAGGAACTTCATCATTAGGAGTGCATTTAAATTGCTCTACTATCTGTTTACACTTCTCTTTACCATAGAATGACTCCAGGAAAGATGTTTCTTCTTCTTTATCAAAAGTATTAGGATCATAATCAAAAATATTATCCTGATGAGTGATTTCTTCTCTAAAATTTTCACAAGATTCATACCTGCATACTGACTGATCCTTACTTGTATTAGGAAGTAGAGAACTCCTATCAATCCCACCATAAAATGAATCCAGGAAAGATGTTTCCTCTTCATTACCTTCTGGAACTGATTCAGCTATTGTATTTTCTAGAATCTTTTTCAACATGACCAAGCAAGGGTAGCAATCTCTCTCTGAATGCTCTTCATCATGTAATCTGCACCAGCTTTCAATCAAGACATCATCAATGGGCAAACCTAATATTTGACTACACTGTATATTTCTAGACAAATATAATTGAAAATCTTCAGATCTGTCCACTTCAGTGTCTGGACAATTAATAACTTCTGGTGCTGCATCTGCTTGTTGCTCCAGAATTTCTTCATTTTCCTGGCGGATTTCTTTATTTTCCTGGCAAACTTCAACCCTGAACACATCCAGAAAGAATATTAGTCCTTTCAAATATAAATCCAACCTTGTGAGGAAAGTTAAACAATTTATTTCACTGTGTTCTGTAGTCTAGTGTATCCTGCAACAGGTAGATAAACCAAAGTTAGACAAATTGTGAGGGTAAATCTGCCCATTCAGAGTTTCCTGAAATAAAGGAGTGTTAATTTGACAATTATTTTCATATGCATCCATCAAAATGAGACTCTATTCTTCAAATTTTTTTTATTTTGCAATTTTAAGGAGATCTATCATATCTCAGACTAAAACTTTGAAAGTCCAGAAAATCAAACAAATTTTTTGATGCTTTGGGCTAGATATTTGCAAAGGTGCAACCAAAACATCCCAGGTAAGAGATATTTGCAGACATTTAGCTCAAATGCTGAAATATTTATGCAATATTTGCAGAAAATCCAAAAATTCGCAGCTCACGCCCTGCCTTCTCAAAAATTGATGTTGCGTTAAAAGCGAGGGGCCTGCATATACGTTAGCAAGATTGAAAGCGGGTAGCTAATAAACAGAGGCAGGGGATATCACTTCAACTGAACAGGATTTATTTGCTGAGAAACGGCTCGGCCCTCCTTCTAGCGCCAATTTATGTTGGTCATGATGTTAGTCATTCGCAAACATAGAATAAAAGTTACACAACAACCTTTACTCATCTTGAAAGATACGATGAATTCAAAGAATTCATGATCCCAAGTCTCCGTTGATTAGGTCTTAATCTACTGACGTTACTCAGTGGTTGATGTGTGTTGCTGTTTTCCATTCAGGGGCCTTACGTGTTTCTACACTGTTCATCATCATCATCTTCAAATATCCTGCTCTGGATGTTCGCTCTGCATAAGTCTCCAACGATTCTACCTCTGCACTGTAAATTTAGTCAAATAATGTGCATACAGGCTGATATTTGCATAATTTCTACCATTATTTATGATTCTTTGCATGATATTTTCAATACTGCATGCATTTAACTCAAATATGCTAAGGATCTTCAGTTACCTACGGGATTTCAGCATATTTCACTGTTTCTGCTTGTTATTTATCATGATTTGCAGTTATGGTGATGAATTAATGAAATTGAAAAAAGGAAAGGGTTAGAGAGTGAGATTCCTAAAATTACTGGACTTAGATCACTGATTCACATACAAGCTCCCATACTTGTAATGAAAAGAAGGAAAACTAGAAATCATACTTCACCAGGACATTCCACAAATCCGCATGATCTAGTGCAAAGCTTCAAAGGAAAGTTGATAACAATATGTAATGAAATGAAAGCGCTTCCAGTTGAACACAGCATTCACCAGTACATATCCAGAAATCAACAGAAGATTACGTAAAATTTACAATCAGGATGTAATCTGGAACTTCATATTCATTCAGTATGCTCAAGAACAGGTACATTTACAGTGATCTGAAGAAAGAACCTTGACATTTCAACAATTCTATCCTCATTAGTCTCAGTAATCCGATCTCCTAACTTATTCTACAGTAATTGACTCTTTGCGCCAGATGCGTCTGTGTATTCTAATGTATTCCTCTCCTCCCTTTAAAATGACAAACTCTGGATGTTATATAGAACAACTGCCAGAAAACGGTTACAATGATCCAAGGATCAGGATCCTCTCATAACAAACAACGGCCCAGATGAAAAGCACATGCTTCATCAGTTGGCAAATGTACAGCTGGCACAGAATATTCCAGCATCTTTAACTTGATTCGGTCTCCAGCTGGCGAACAGCATATTTGACAATATCCTCCTCATTTCTGGCCCATGTTGACTCCATGCGCAACTTTGTAATGCTCAGCCTCAGCAGCATCATCATGATCTCAACGCTCAGCTTCAGCAGCATCATGATGATCCCAACGCTCAGCTTCAGCAGCATCATGATGATTTCCTGCAAGTAAACAGACAAACATAAGGTTCATCATCATCATGATAAACAACAGGAAGTAAACACTTTATTAAACATACCTCCCCATGTGCAGCTACAGGCAAACAGGTCTTACCTGTGAAAATATGCACTAAATGCATAAACAGCATGAAAACAACCAGGTCAACCATCGTTGACCAAACATCAGGTAGTCGGGCTTTCAAATTTCTATCGCTTCATGTTATGCCCATTCTCTTGTATATCAGGTTCAAAATATGATGATGATGACCCCAAATTATACAAAGAAATAAATCGCCCTTCAACCATCCTTAGAAACTGGTTTTGCATCATCATCATATTTGCATCGGCGTGACTACATATGATCAGGGTGACAATTTTTTCTCAGGCCGACGGCAACAGTTATACCGACGCCAAAAATCATGATGATGACCAACTACTCTTCAAAGTGGCCGCAGGATATCACAAAATATGATGATCCCCCCTTCCTAATGCTCTGATGGAAAGTACATCAGGATGTTTTGTTCTTGCACATTCGGGAAAGAAAGACATCGTCATCATCATCATGATGAAGACAAACAGGAGGACTTGGAAAATGATCCTGCCGCTGAGGAAAATCATGATGACGTCATCGTCATCATCAGGCTTGGTTAAAATGCAAAGGGATGACGTCATCGTCATGTTTCGTTAAGATCAGGAGGTAAATGGAATATCGGGTTCCCTCTAAGGAAGATGATCAGGTGGATGAAAGCAATATGACCCTTTTTTCACCAAGGCAATCCGCTCGAAAGGTCAGGATGATGAACATCATCATCATCATATTTGCACCGGGTGATCAAAAATATGATCCTGCCGAAAGTCCTGATGACGTCATCAGGATATCCGGGGCTTGTGTTAATCTTCGAACATGACGTCATCGTCATCATCATATTGGCGAAATGGATCACGCCTTGGAAAATATCCTGCCGAAGGAGAAGGTGATGATGACGTCATCGTCATCATCATATTTGCAAAAGGTTACTCTCGGCAGGAGGATATTGCGAAAGGTCGGGTAGCGAAAGATCATGATGATGATGTTCAACATGACTTAAGAAATGAAAATCACCCTCCGCTTCGAAAGATAAGGTGATCATCATGATCACACAAAAGGAGGTCAGGAGGATATTAAGAAATGTCGGGTCTCGAAATATCATGATGATGTTGATCACCAAGACTTGGTCGTGCGCGCGCAAATTATGCAGATGGCATATTTCCTAAGCAAGGTGACGATGATCATCAGCATGATATTATCACATCGGGTGATTCTAAATATCATGATGCTCGCAATGTTAGAATATCATGATGCTCGCAATGTTGGAATATCATGATGCTCGCAATGTTGGAATATCATGATGCTCGCAATGTTGGAATATCATGATGCTGATGATGTTAGAATATCATGATGATCGCTTGACGGGTAAAACACACTAGCATTTAAGATTGACGTCCGGATGTTTCGGGACTGCATGATTTTTATCAGGTGATAGAGTAAGATCATGATGATGACCTTTGGCGATATAAAAGACCGCCTGACGGGGAGAGATTACTATGACTTAAACTTGACGTCCGGATGTTTCGACCTCAGGATATTATTGGGGGGCTTTCCAAATATCATGATGATGACCATCACACAGCAATTATCAGGTTTGACCAAAACTTTGACTGCTCATAACTCTCTCATATGGACGAATTTTCAAGTGATGTAAAAGGCAAACCTGCATGGAATTTCAAGCTCTTTCTAACCATGAAGTCATAGAAACAAAAATATGAACTTTGACAAACTAACCTCATGATGATGACCTACCCCATCCTGACCTTCATGATGATGATGCACCTGACCTATTTTTACCAAACCGCCAGAAACAGACAACACAAGCCAAAACAAAAGTTGGGTCCCTGTTTTGCCAAGTCAAAATGGGGCGTGTTGTGTAACCACACAACATTACTGTCCTGTCACATACTGGACCTGTATCTATTTTTCTTTGTACTCCACACCACACCACACACACATTAGCATCCAAATCTATCTGGTATATATATCCACACCAATGATTTCAACACCTTTCTAGTCAGCATCCAGGATAGTCAATATTTTCCTAAACTCTGATCTGTCAGTTGAATCCTTGCTTATCAAGTGATGTGTATCAAAGAGATGCTTATAGAAGTCATCAATCATGTCGGCCAATCATGAATGATACCTCAAGAAACTTGATCACCATCAATATCTCATCCAGAAAAAGGTCTGATGCTTTGTCGGTCAGTTCTTCCTCAGTCAACTCTGCCAAACAGGACCCAACACTTAGGTGCTCATATCTCTTCACTCTTTCTTCACCAGAGACTCAATCTCTGAAATGTATCAGTCAAGGTACACCTCTTGACTTCCCCAATTCCATACTTTACTAAGATACTTCTTCTGAGAGATCTGGACCTGATTGTCAGACCTTGTTGCATGCTCTATTCTTGGTCGCCGGACCAAAATACTCTTCCCATCTATCTTCAGGTATGGGCACCCCATCTCCTGTGGATGTGTGAGATGGACTTTGTTGCCATCAATGACAACACTCATGAAGCCACACGGTGTCTTTTGCCAACAGTACTTTGATTTGTTGTGTCCCTTGGAGTACAATTCATGTTGTGCATGTTGCTTTCATTCCTTTTCCATTGAAGTTAGCATCAACCATACCTAGCTTTGGAACATCCTTATGATCCTATGGTTTGATTTCCTTCTCTTCATGACAGTATCTAGAATGTATGTGGACCAATAGCTAGAGATTCAACCATTTTAGTAAAGTTTAGCAAGTACTCATTATGATTTGTTTAATTTCATTAAAATCATCATCATAATTGTAAATTCATAGAAAATATAAAGTAAATACAGTAAAATATGTTGATATCTCGATGAAAATTAAATATTCATCACATATTTGAGTTGAATAGCAGGTATAATTGAAAATATCATTTAACTATATACAAATATTAATAACAATCAATAAATATCTGCCTATAAGCACATTATTTGAGAAATTCATAGTGTAGAGGTGAAAAATAGTCAATAGCAGTTAATGATTATAAGAATTGATCAAATTTAGAAAATATATTCACCATATGTTAAATGTAGTAGGATTAACCTTGTCTATTAAAAGATTTACAGAAAGCAGGTGAAAGACCGGATGTTCAAACATCAGTTCTTAAAATAAAAAACGTAAGGCCCCTTGAATGGAAAACATCAAGGCATATCAAACCAATGAGCAACATCAGTAGATTATGAACTAATCCACGGAGACTTGGGATCATGAATTCCCTGAATTCATCGTATCTTTCAAGATGATAAAATTTTGATTTGTAATTCTTTATCTATGTGTGTTTGTGATTAACATCATAACCAACATAAATTGGTGCTAGGAGGGTGCACTCTTCTGCTTCTTGAATTGGTTGTTTACATATCATTCCCACATCTACATAAGGTGATCTTGTCAAAGCTCATAGGAATTAGTCATACTTCAAGCATATTGTGCAAAGCTTGACTTGTTTTAGGTTGTTCTAGGAGTTCTGATCATAAATATCTCAGTTCCACACATGAATACTTAAATCTTTGCAGTCGATTATTTAAAGTCTTTAATATTGAGTCATTATTAAACATTTCTGCAAATATCCTATGGTATCTTATCTGCGTGATCAGATAACTTGATATTTATGATTAGAATTCAAATCTCTGCTCATACTTACATTTTGTGTGAATATTGTGCAAATATCTGGTTATCAGAGTCCTGATCATAAATATCCACCCTAGAGGATCATATCATCTAATTTTTGTGAATATTTAGTTAAAATATTCACATTGTGTCTTAAGTTGTTAGAATCCCAGCTAATAGGCCTAATACCAGGTCCAAATCCATTAGACTTCTTGAAGAATTACCTATTTGTGGACTTAGACCCTGTATAATTAATATTAATCATAGCCTTGAGTCTAGTGCATCACCTTCTTCATCTAGACATACTATAACACCTCCAATGTCTTCTATTGTATCGCAAGCACCTCCAGGATCTCCAATTATACCTCAAGTGCATCAAGCACTGGTCACAATGTCTTTCTTTGCAACTCAGTCACCACTTCAGTTTATAGCATATCATCCTTTGCCTAAAAATCCTGACAAAATATGTCCAAAGTACCATCCTTATCAAGATGTAGAAGATCATATTAGAACTTATAAGGAAGCATGCTTTAGAACAAGAATAGAACATTAGGATGTGTGCAGATTGTTTCCTTACTCTTTAGGAGAAGAAGCCTATAGCTAGTAGATCAGTCTTACTAAATCAACCATCAATTCCTGGTATGCCTTAGAGAAAGCCTTCTTGGGAAAATTTAAAATACTAGTAGATCTAGCTAATACTTACCACATGTTTGCTACAATCAAAAGGGCTGAGGGAGAAATAATCTCTAATTTCAATGCTAGGTTTCAAAAGATGTATTCCAAGTTAGTTGCTCCATACAATGTAGGTGATGAGGCAGCTAGATCAATATATTATTCATCTTTAGACCCTTTGACCTCCATGTTCATCAGAAGAACATATCCACCTATCACTTCATTAGCTGGTGCTTTTGAAGAGGCTCTTAAAGTCAATCAGCAGTTAGCCCCAGGCTTTATACCTAATGCCGAATATCCTACATATCCTATGCAACCTTAAGGAAGTGGAGTTATGATACCTCTAGCTATCATGCCTAGTCCTTTACAAGTACCTCCACTTAGTATTATGCCTCCTCCAAATGGAAATGGCCAGATGATACCTCAGGATGCAGGCCAAAACAATGGTGGCAATTCCTTCTTTAAAACTCAGCAAGAGAATGTAGCAGCCAAGGTTTAGGAAGAGAACAGTGATATTAAAGAGATATCAGCATAATTAAGGAAGTTAACCACTGAGATTACACACATGGGAAGCCAAAATTTCTATTCTCAACCAAATCAAAATAGAGGATATGGAAACAATAATGATAGATTTGGATATCCTGATAAAGGATATAACAATGAAAGGAACTTCAACAACAATAACAATAATACTGCCCCTAGACCACCTAGAACATGGAACACTAGGTCAAACAATGGTTCATTACCATCACCATTAGACAATCAGCCTCCTAATGAACCTAAACAAACAACCAGGGTAAATCTAGCAAAAGCTACCCTCACTAATTGATGCAGGATGCATAATACCAATGCACATGCAGAGTTAGACTATCCTCAGTTTAAAATAACTTTAGCTAGTATTTTCCAAGCTAAAGTATCTAATATAGCTGAAGATCCTGCTCATCTTGAAGGGAATAAGATTGTCCCTTTAGGATATGAGTCGGCTCTGATGTTAGAAATCTCTATTAGTCATCAACATCAACATCATCAAATGACTTCCACTCATGAAAATTACACATTAGCATGTGAGGAGTCTGCCTTAGCATTTGAAACAAATTATGTATTTCCCTTTGAGGATGAAAATGAGCTAGAACTAGAACATGAAGAAGTTCATGCTTACCAACAACAGTATCAAGGTAGACATAATTATAATCTCAGGAGTAATCCTAATAGACAATCTGGTCCTTTAACCACATCAATTCCTCCCAACAATTTTAACACTCCACCTGATCCTAAAGCTAGTAATAACCCTGGTCTTCCCAAGGTTAGTGCTCAGTATTTTGCACCCAAAAATATAGTGTCAAAGGCCATTAATCAGCTTCCTGAATCTAACAAGCTAGTCACATATTTGGCTGAAGAGATGAAAAAGATCAAAATCAACTTATCTCTGTCAGAATTTCTTAAAATCTCAGTCATCAAGAAGGCTTTTTTGAAATCTTTAGATGAATCTACACCGAGGGATGATAATCAAAGCCATAATCCAAGTTAGATCCTGTACCTAAAGAAAACAATACTAAACATAGAGTGTAGGCTATTGTCCAGGCTGTTGAGACATCACATATGACTCTATACAAAGCCAAAACTAAATCACCCCCATTCCTACTTACATTAAGAATATTTGGAAAAAACTTGCATAATTGCTTAGTGGATTTGGGTGCATCAACAAATGTGATGCCACTAACCATTTGCAATGCCTTAGGATTACATCCAGCTAATTCTCTCAAAAAGGTAACACAACTAGATAAAACAGAAGTGAGTGTGGTAGGAAAGTTAACACATATCCACATGCAGTTAGCATCAGATCCTAGGGTTCAATATTACATTGACATCCAAGTGGTGGATATCCCTGATACCTATGGAATGTTGCTTAGTAGGGATTGGTCAAAAACACTCAACAGTTACATGTCCACTAATTTCAGTCACATGTGGTTGCCCTGGAAGGGGATCCCTAACTAGATAAGGATAGAAGTTGAACCTAGGATGAAACACATGATCACTGAATATAACAACACTAATGAGATATTATATGTGGATGTTAAACCAGGAGTTTATACTGTAAGACCTCAAACCATCTGGATAGAGGAAGTTCTAATGTACAACACACACATACATAGAAATACTGACCAGGATAATATGATGATCATAGAATCTGATTGTAGTTCAGTTGATAATAATGAAATAAATCAATTCAGAGATTTTGAATTGTACTTATCCAAATAGATGCAATGTTGCCAGATGTTAGATATATCCACTGAAGATATCTTAATTGAAGGTTGGTGTAGGTTACATAACCAAGCACATTCATAAAGAAGTTACGATGTCTACTTAGATATGATGGAGTTAGAGAAAACTTATAGTGAAATAGGGTCATCTTTAACCAAAGTAAGCATAATGTCTAGTCATGATGATATTGACTATAATTTGTCATCCTTAGATACAGGAGAACTTGAAGAAAGGATACTTCAAGGTGATGCTATTATGTGTAATCCAGAAGAGATTTTAATGTATGATGAAGATATATGTGAGGAAACAAGAGATATCGCCCCAGGGACTGATTGCTTAATTGAGTCAAATTATGATAAGGGCAGTAACCTAACAAAGTTCGAGGACTTTCTATCTAAACAAATTCAAAGGCTTATGTTGCAGGAGGTTTCTCCACATCACACCTTAATTTAAGGTTAGTGCAGACTCCATGAGGCACCACATTCAAAAACCACATGGGCCTTATGCTTACATCTACTGAATAAGCAAGAATAGATTTGTTCAAGAAATCAGTTATTTGATAGTAGAGACATGTCTAAAGAGAAAACTAAAGGGATTGAAGCACATCCATAAGGTGATAGAGATGATACTATAGAAATGAAAAGAAAAGAGGTATCATGTTCACATCAGTCATCAAAAATGACAAGGGGTGAATCCCAAAAGGTGAAGTGGATATCAGGCGATGCAGCTGCTAGAGCCAAAAGGAAAAGAGAAGGCCCTGATAAGCCATTAATAGAAGATAAACCATGGATCCTTAGGTTTGATAGATCCAAGTCTAAACAAGGTGCTGGTGTAGGCATAGACCTTATTGACCCAACAGGAAAGTCCTTTTTGGCAACATATAGATTACAATTCCCATGTACCAATAATGTAACAAAATATGAAGCTTTAATCCATGGGTTGTTGTTTGCTCTTAAGAAGAAAGTTAAGATTCTACATGTCTATGGAGACTCATAATTGGTAGTAAGACAAGTAAGAAGTATCTATCCTTGCAATTATAAAAAGTTGTCTAACTATAAACACAGGGTTTGGGACCTGATTGAAGAATTTGATGCATTTAATATCACCCATATTCCTAGAGAACAAAATCATAGAGTAGATACCTTAGCACAAGCTGCCAGTACATTGGAACCTTTGTCCATTTTTGGATTGAAGAGATTTTTAGTTGAACTAATATCAGTACCCTCTATACCTAATAATGTCACTAATCTTCAAGTGTTCAATGATTATCAGCATATCCTAGATTTCATAGCAAATTGAGATATATTCGATGCACAAATCTTGGATGAAAAGAACTTGGAAGATTACACATGGGAAGAAGAAGAAATTATGGATTTGCCAAGCAATAAGATTCCTAAAGGAATGATAAAACTAGAAAAGGCATTTGATTTGCATAATATGATGAAACAAAAGGATCTCCCCAAGACAGATGGAGGAGAATATTTACCAGTCAACATAGGACAAAGTGAAGATCTAAGGAATGTCCTAATTGGTAAGGTCTATAGTAAAGAAGAAAAGGTAGGAATAACCCAAGCATTGAAGGATTATATTCATGTTATTGGATGGACTTATGATGAGTTAAAGACATATGGCACATCAATTATCACCCACTCTATTCCATTGAAACCAGATGCCAAACCTTTCAGGCAGAAGCAGAGACTAGTCAATGCATTGCTGGAACCTATAATCTTTGAAGAAGTTAAGAAATTACTGAATGCTAGGATCATATTTCCTGTCTGGCACTCAACATGGGTAGCCAATCTGATCCCAATAAGAAAGAAAAGTGGTGACATACGCCTATGTGTAAAATCAAAAATCTAAACGGAGCTTCAGAGAAGGATAATTATCCTTTACCATCATTGGATGAAGTCTTACAAATAGTGAATGGAGCTCAAATGATGCCCTTCCTAGATAGTTTCTCAGGCTACAAACAGGTAATGGTGGACAATGTAGATAGATTAAAAATAGCATTCACCACCAAGCGGGGGATATTCGCTTATAGGCACGTGCCTTTTGGCCTGATCAATGTTGGAGCTACATTCCAGAGTGCAATGGACATAGCATTTAGAGGCTTTGTTGACAAATGCATAGTCATATACATGGATGACCTAGCCATCTTTTCAAACAAGAGAGCTGACCACATAGAAGACCTTAGAAAGGTGCTCAAGAAATGCGAACAATACGGTATCTCACTCAATCCAAAGAAATGCATATTTGGAGTAACCACAAGTTACTTGGTCAACTAATATCAGAAAATGGGATTACCATTGACCCTGCTAGGATAGAATCCATCATGAAGTTACAACTTCCTGGGAGTAAGAAAGAACTTAAATCTTATTTTGGTAAGATAAACTTTGTAAGAAAGTTCATCACAAGATTTGTAGAGATTGTTAGGCCACTCAATGCAATGCTTAAGAAAGATGCTAAGATCGAATGGACACTTGAAGCAAAGGCTACATTTGAGGACATCAAGAAAGCCATTTCAGAGGCACCTATTCTGATCAGCCCAGACTACACAAGAGAGTTTTATATTTATTCATTTTCTTTAGAGCATATATGTGTAGTAGTCCTAACATAAAGGAATGAGGACAAGGAAGAAAAACCCATAGCTTTCATGAGTTCTCCATTTAAAGATGTAGAGATAAGATATATGGATGTTGAGAGACAAGCTCTTTGTCTGGTTAGAGAAGTAAAGAAATTTAGACATTACATCTTGAGAAGTAAGGTAATTACTATTGTACCTGATGCAACAATAAAAATGCTCTTAATGCAGAGTGAACCTGGAGAGAAAAGATCCAAGTGGATAATAGTTCTCAAATAATATGACTTGGACATAATAGCCATGAAATTAGTTAGAGGGCAAGCCATAAGCCAGATGATTTCTGAGATTGATCCTAACATAGTGAGTCAACAATATGTTTTGAACACCAAAGAAAATAAGGAATGGTACTCGGATATCAAGCATATCCTAATCATTGGGAGATGCCCTTTGAAGATGCAAGCTTCTCAAAGAAGAGCTTTGAAGATAAGATTCCAAAAATACATGATAAAAGGAGGGATCCTATTTAAGAAGAACTATGAGGGGATATACTCAGATACTTAGATAGACTAGAGGCATATAAGGTCCTCAAAGAGTTACACGACAAATTTGGAACAACACATGGCTTTCATTTAGCCACTACACATGCTATCCGAAGAGCAAGGTATTATTGGCTAACAATTTTAAAGATATTGTTGAGCATATCAAATGTGCCACACTTGCCAGGTTGCCGCCAATAGGGAGAGATATGTTTCTCAACCCCTGCAACTAGTTATGGAGATACACCCATTCACCTAATGGGGCATAGATTTTATAGGTCCTATCAAGCCCCCATCATCTTTAGGCCATAGGTATGTTTTGACAATCACTGATTATTGCACTAGGTGGACTGAAGCAGTCAGCAATAGGACATGCACTGCAGAAGATGTGATCAAGTTCCTAGAGAACATAATAACCAGGTATGGAGTTCCATCTACCCTTGGGTGTGATAATGGACCAGCCTTTACATCATTAAGATTATTTGGTTGGGCTTTTGAGTAGGGGATCATTTTGAAATTTTCTTCAAACTATTATCCCCAAGGAAATGGCTTAGCAGAGTCAACAAACAAAAATTTATTGAGTATCATAAAAAATTGATAGAAAAGAATCCTAGGGAATGGAATACCCTGATTAAGTATGCCTTATGGGTGGATCAAACTAGAATGAAAATTTCTCTAGGAAATTCTCCTTACCATTTAGTATATGGCGTGGATCCCATCGTCCCTATTAACCTAAAAATCCCCACATTACAATTTTCTCAAGAATATTTGGACATAGATAACAAACAAGATGTTAGGTTGCTTCAACTCATGCACCTAGAAGAAAAGAGAGATAGGGCAATTGATCAATTCACCAAGCATCAAGCTACTATCAAATGATGGTTTGATAAAAGAGCCAGGATAAAATCTTTTAGAATTTTAGACCTAGTCCTAGCCTGGGACAAAGCACATGAAAATAAAGGTGATCATGGAAAGTTTGATAAACTTTGGATAGGTCCTTTCCAGATTTTAGAGATCCTAGGAGATAGTACTTATAGACTCAAGACCCTAACAGGTAAGGATGCCCCATTTCCATTCAATGGACAATTCCTTAAACATTATTTCCAAGTGTAGATAGGATCATGTCATGATACTGTATAATAATGTACATTTTGTATAGCTATTTGTATAGTTTTGTTTTTGTGTGTTTTCTTTTTGCTTTGTTGGCATTGGCTCTTTGCTTTGATTTGGCAAAATGATGCACCCTTTCACTATAGAACACCACTAAAATTGTTAGAATTCAAGAGTTGGATATAAGTTTTTACATAGACTGTATCTCATGTTGACAATGTACTCTTGATCAGGTCTGTGGTAGCATATTCATTAATACTACTTTTGCCTGCTCAAGGAGATCTTCACAATGACACACATAACAATCTTGGGTTGGTTGAACATGCCAGTGTAGGTGTTAAGTGAAAAATCTAGAGGTCACCCTTGCTACCATTACAATTACCAACCTAAAAGCAGTGACTACACCTTGCAAAATGTGTTTACATAATGACATCTTATGAATACAAAACAAAAAAATAGAAAAGAAATATATTGAATACCTAAAGAGAAATTAGGCCATCTAAGTAACTCTACCGAGGCTATGGACGCCTGCTAGCAGTGGGACTCTACTTAGGGGAATTGCAAATATAACCTTACTAGAGCTATGCATGCCTACTGGTAACAAGGATCTATCCATGTTAGCTATGAGGGACAAACCCAAACTATGTAGCTTAACACTAGTCACTAGTGTTTTCAACTTACTTTCAAGATGAGGATTATTAATCACATGCACACACTTGATCCCTCTGCAATACATTGTTGTATTGATGAACATGATACCATCTAGAAGATTAGGATACTTATGATTAGCAAGAGTTGGAGCATTATGTTTAAACTTATCCTCACCCCTTGAATTATTTGAATTTTATTGTTTTCTTTGGTGACAATTTGTTGTGTGGTTACACAACATGCCCCATTTTGCCTTCGCAAAACAGGAACCCAACCTTTTTGCTTCTGCTTGTTCCTTGCTTTCTTGCTTTTGGTGGTATGATAAAAGTCAAGTACCAGATGCAATAGTAATATCACCCTGATGCATGCATGGACCTCATAGAAAGGGGTTAAATGTCAAATTCAAACTCTATCATCATTGATGTAGAGACATGGAGGATTCCCCCAAAACTCACAAACTTTCACTATGCTTTGATGAGAGCAGCAAATAAGGTAAAAATGACATAATTTTTAGAATACAACTCAAACCCATGATCTAAAAACTGATTTGAATACCTATTACCCTCTTACACAACATATCTCACATGAAACATAGGTTGTTTTTGAAAGTATGCTTTAAAAATGGACTATTATAGAGATGGGGACCCTAGTAGATTGCAGACCTACCCTCACCAAAAATGGCATAACTCACTTGATTTTTAATAAAAATTATCCAAACAAAAAGAATATGAAACTAGACTCATATCCCCATCTTTTCCCATTAGTTTTAGACCTGTACTTGATCTTTAAAATCCGTACCATTTCAAACAAGATGACAGTTATAGTAAACAAAACTGAAAGTGTCCATCACTAAATTCATCATAACTTTCACACAACATAATAAAAATTGATGCAACCAATGGTACAAGAAAGAAGACTCCAAGATATTTCCATAAAATATAATTTTATGCCATTTGAAATTCTGTACAGGGCCGTACCAGCCTTGAGAACAGAAAAAAATAGTAAAAAAAATGCAGAAAATTAAACTTTTTTTCATTTCTCTTCTCTAAACTTCATCTTTCCTTCATCTCTCTTTCATCTCTGCCTCTTGCATGAATTTCAAGGCATAAATATTGTCTTTACATCCAAGTTTTTTTTTCATCACTCCACTCTCTTTTACATGCAAAAAGAAGAGGCTAAAAATAGCCAAACCACTAACACTACTCAACTTAGAAAGTACTAAACTTAAGCAAACTTAAAGCTTCACTACCTAATGACCTCTAAATACATAAAAGTGGTCTTACATGGACCTTTAATACAACAATAATGAAATAAAACTCCTCAAATGTGAGAAACTACATATTAAACTCCCTATGACCCTTCATATTTATCTATTGTTTGTCTTTTTTTGCATTTTTTGCAATATTGACAATTTTGCAATTTTTTGCAATCCTTTACAAAATAACTTCAAATACCACTAGAACCTAATCAAATGCCTCTAATACATTTTCAATAGTCAATTTATAACCTTATTACATCATTAAAACACCAAAATTAGATTAAAACTAAAATTTGCCTCATGGAGGCTTAAAGCTAGCAAGGTGCTCCTGCACCATACTCCCGGAGAAAATAAAATTCAAATCCTCTTGAATGCAAGTCAACTCTTTCTTCCTAGTTTTCTAATTCTTCTGCAACATGTCCTTCATCTTTGCAACTATCCCTGGGTCCTTCTTCTTCTTCTTTTTCTTGTGCCATCTCTTATTCAGCATTCTCTCAACTACTAGGCTCCAAAATTCTATTTCTTGTGTATATACCTCAGTAATATCATCTATGTCTTCACTGATAGCATTTTCATCTGAAAAGGAAATAATTTTCTTAAGTTTTTTGGAAACATCTTCTTCACCATAATCTTCATACATTGTAGGCACTTCTTCTTGTTCTTTATAACCTGCACATACATAATCCAATGAAATATTAGAAATAAAATATTGAGACCTTGAGGTCTCCTCCTTGCTTCCTTGCACCATGTACTCTACTTCAACCTTGTCCTCCAAGGGTTTCCTTTGATGAACAACATCTTCTAATTCCTCCATCATAGTTATTAATTGCTTAGTACTTTCATATACAAAGTAGTATTCATCTTTGTCCAAACTTGTCATCTCCTTCCAAACAAGAGCTGCACTTCAGGGCTGCATTCAATTTGTCCTACTGCTGCAACTTCCTCTTCCATAACTATTCTTTGTTTTCTTCTTTGAACTATCTTCTTAATAGGCCATGATACCTTCTTTTTGATTGTCAAGTGCCAACTCAGTGCTCTTTTGAGCAACTGCTCCATCTCATCTTCCATCCTTCTGCTCATCTCTTCCATAGCTTGCCTCAGTTCTCTTATCTCGTTCTCAACCTCTATTTGTCTCATCTTTTCATCTTTCCTCTTGCTGTCTTTTTCTTCTTTCTTCTTCTTTTGTGAACCTCCAGCCTACAAGTACCTTCTAAACAAATCCATCTTTCCTCAAGCAAGTCCCTTTCACCTTGCTTCTTCTTTGCCTTTGCCTCACCTAGGTCTCTTCTCTTTTCCTCTACCTAGTCTTTTGGCAATCAGGTTCTCTCTTCAACCTGCACAAACACACAAATACAAAACCAAACTCTCTTTTACCTAGACCTTCTAAGCTCTGATACCAATTTGATGTAGAGACATGGAGGATTCACCCAAAACTCACAAACTTTCACTATGCTTTGATGAAAGCAGCAAATAAGGTAAAAATGGCATAATTTTTAGAATACAACTCAAACACATGATCTAAAAACTGATTTGGATACCCATTACCCTCTTACACAATATATCTCACATGAAACATAGGTTGTTTTTGAAAGTATGCTTTAAAAATGGACTATTATAGAGATGGGGACCCTAGTAAATTGCAGACCTGCCCTCACCAAAAATGACATAACTCACTTGATTTTTAATGAAAATTGCCCAACCAAAAATAATATGAAACTAGAATCATATCCCCATCTTTTTCCATTATTTTTTGACCTGTATTTAATCTTTACAATCCGTACCATTCTAAACAAGATGACAGTTACAGTAAACAAAACTGGAAGTGTCCATCACTAAATTCATCATAACTTTCACACAACATAATAAAAATTGATGCAACCAATGGTACAAGAAATAAGACTCCAAGATATTTCCAGAAAATATAATTTTATGCCATTTTAAATTCCATACAAGGCCGTACCAGCCTCGATAACAGCAAAAATTAGTAAAAAAATGCAGAAAATTAAACTTTTTTTTCATTTCTCTTCTCTAAACTTCATCTTTCCTTCATATCTCCTTCATCTCTACCTCTTGAATTAATTTCAAGGCATAAATATTGTCTTTACATCCATGTTTCTTTTTCCATCACTCCACTCTCTTTTACATGCAAAAAGAAGAGGCTAAAAATAGCCAAACCACTAACACTACTCAACTTAGAAAGTACTAAACTTGAGCAAACTTAGAGCTTCACTACCTAATGACCTCTAAATACATAAGAGTGGTCTTACATAGACCTTTATTACAACAATAATGAAATAAAACTCCTCAAATGTAAGAAACTACATATTAAACTCCCTATGACCCTTCATATTTATCTATTGTTTGCCTTTTTTTGCATTTTTTGCAATATTGACAATTTTGCAATTTTTTGCAATCCTTTACAAAATAACTTCAAATACCACTAGAACCTAATCAAATGCCTCTAATACATTTCCAATAGTCAATTTATGACCTTATTACATCATTAAAACACCAAAATTAGATTAAAACTAAAATTTGCCTCATGGAGGCTTAAAGCTAGCAAGGTGCTCCTGCACCAATCATGAACTTTATAATGTGAAAGAGTGCAAAATTCTGAGTCGGTCTACCTTTTGGATCACCTTGAAATTCCTTAGGGATAGGGAGTTATGCTTAGTCAAGTTTTGGTCAAACTAGATATTCCCAGGGGGGTCACATTTGCCAATATCCTGGATATTTGCTAATATCCCTAACATACGTTTTAACATAGAAAAACCCAATATCCACATATTTTCTAATATGTAGACGTCAAATTTAAATGCAACAGGGTATCTACCTGTCGAAATACCCACGCACATTTCTGGGGGATCATACTACTTAATATCACTGATATTCATTCAAATGTGGATCACCTTCAGATATAATGTAAACACTTAACATCAGGATAATTTTTAACATTCGTCGTATTAACTAAGATCCCTGATATCCCTTAATATCGTGATGACATCATCTTAACTCAATATAAAGAAGACCTGATATGATGATGACATCATCAATATGCCTAACATCCTGAAGGTCATCTAGTTTCCAATATCATGCATATTAGCTAACATGCCTGATCTTCGCCAATATGATGATGATGTCATATCCTAAGTAGATTTGAAATATCAACAATGACAATAACATCATCCTAATCTTTAAATGTGTGGGATGTTTTACAAAACTAAGATCCCTAATATTTCTCAATCTTCTCATATCCACACTTGAGGCACGTAACACATGGACCCTTAAAAAACCAATAGGAAGCTGTCACGTGGCATGTCGACCTAATGATGTCAGCGCCTTATATTATCATGATTGTTCAATAGGGGTATCATGACCCAATTTTAGTCATCAGTTAATGGTTGGTCATCTTCATGATGATGTCATCATGATCTTCCCAGATATCAGTCACATTTCTTAATATCCCTAATATCTGTAAATATGCATCCCCACATTAAATGCCAATCTAATGGTGGTTTAACCTTTCAAATTTTTGAATAACCACCCGCCACCTGTTAAGATCTCTAGTCCTTAGGTGTTGATCAACGAATACCAATAGAATGACATTAATCACACCCTAATTCACTATTGCATTTGATTAAAAGTAAGGATTTTGGTTCATTTTTTAATTTATCAAGTATTCAAGTGAAATTACAGAGTTATTGTGTGATTAAGGTTGTATTACTACAACTTGTGAAAGCAACAGAACTGGTGTGAATTCAAACGACAAATGGATAAGAGTATCTGCAGGGTAAACATGTGCATCTAGATATCAATTGAATAGTAAAAAATTGTAGCAGATATTAGGTATGTAATGATGAAACCCTCTTTTGTCATTTATGGATAATATGAATAGGTAAAATTGTTTTTACCATAGTAAATTGATGTAATGATGCATGAAATATATTGAATGAGGATCAAAACATCAATATATTCATATTATCATTGAATCCCATGATTGTATGATATGTTAGAGTAAGAAATGCATATGCTTTATCACAGGATTCAATGGCAGTCCACAAGAAGAGGTTGGATATAGAATTTCTGAAGGCCATGTGCATACAACCAAAGGGAATTGCATTCAGATATGGTTAGATAAATGACACCCATCCGAGGAATACCAATCTGGATGCATGGACGATAAGGTCAAAATAGGGAAGCAGAGAACCCCTGCTTATTAACATTTACAGATCAGGCATGTGGCATGCAGGAGGCTTTCCTTACACAATGGAGGCCACTGAGCTAGCCGTGGAGTGTGTAACTATAATACCAAGACCAGAAAGGTAGAGAAACATGGTCAAGTATATGCAAACTTTTTAGTCGATGGCATTGCTGCGGCTTTCAATCTGCCCAAAGGACCTCAAGTATGTGGAATAAATTTAGTGAAAAAGAAGTACAATAAAACTAAGAAGGATTGCAAAAAAATCATGTATTCATGGAGATCCAATGATAGCATGTATAAGGCTGCTGCAAAGCTACCTGTCCATCTCTACAAGTTTGATTTTGCACCTAAGTTTCAATATATCATGGTGATGCTTTGCCGCATGATGGGAAGACCAAATGTTGGAACATTTGAAAATTGGATGTATGGCCTCATGAGGATGGTGGTAGATATAGATGAAAAACCCTAGTGGGCCCAAATGAGGGAATGAGAAAGTTGGGAGGAAAATCCAACATGTTCCATATGTCTTCTTATGTTGTTTATGCATGTGCATTCAGAGGCACATTCAATGGTCTACAAATAGTAGGTAGGGTTGGGAGTAACCCTAGAGATGTAAACATATGGGACCACTATCCACAGCTGAAATAGAGAGATTCTCTTCAACACTATCAGAGAGTAAATGACTCATTTTCTATGCATTTGGTAAGGACCTTGGAAGAGGACAGAGCTAAGAGGCTGAGCATTGAAGCTCAAGCTATGATATACAAGCATGGGGCTTAGTTCATCTAGTTCCCCACATTCACCTATATAAGGATAAAAGGTTTTATTGGGCAACCTCTCATGTTTCCAAGATATCTGACTAACAAGGTTATCCTGATGGAGATGGGCAGGCAGCTATTGCCTCCATTTGAGGCCTATACTGAGAAAGGAAAGATTCCTAACATTTTATTCCCAATCATGATTGGATGGTACATGTGTCCTGACAAAGAAAGTGTCAAAGATGCTATGGGGGGATTGAATTTAATGTCCTTGCAGCTATATTCACTATCTAGGCCATATGACCCATTTGGCATGATGCAAGCAATATGCAAGAAGCCAATGCATCAGATGCATCTTGAAGACTATTAGGCTGACTATGATGATGAAGTGGAAGTGAGAAGGAGGAGCTTCCAAAGGGTTACTTTGAAACATATTCATACATTGGACTACTTATTTATACCAATGCAACTACATGAAGATGATGGGAACATCATGTCTCAGAAATATGAGACTAAGAAAATATAAAAAATAATGAGACTATATCCTCCCCTGACTGGAATTAGCCAGAAGAAACCTCATTGGAACAAATAACATATAAGGTTATATCATTAACCAAGGACTGGGTGGAGATAGAGGTTACAAAGTTAAAGAAGGGAATGGCTCTCACAGTTGATAATAATAGGAAAATAAAAGAATTGACAGATGAGGAGTATGATGACTTCCTCAAAGAAAAAAGAGCATCAAAAGGAGAGAGGCAACAAAATAAATCCAAGAAGAGTACTCAAGCTAGTGGGGTGACAATCATTCATTATCCCCAACCCAAGGAGGATATAGCCTCAACTTCTACTGCAGCCACCTCCTAGGTGCCTACAAAGAAGCAAGAACCCACTCCAAACCCTACTCCAATGGTCGTAGAAGAAGGAGAAAGCATTGATGATGATGATCTCTTGATATGCAGGAAAAAGAAGAAAACTCAAGAGACACCTCAAAAGAAAGCATATGTAATGAGCGGAGCAATAGAAAAGAATCCCACCATCATATTGAAAGGGGCTGGCAATGAAGGTATTAAGACAACCCTACAACATGAGGTTCCTATCCCTAACATAGTGCATTTCAAGATAGAAATGGCAGAGGAACAGAGAAGAGATAAGCAGAGTAGGAAGGATGATGTGTCTTTTCCATTAGATGAAACCGTGGATTTATCAGATGATGATATAGTGAATGAAGTATCGACTAGTCCCATGGAAGTACTGGTAAAGAACACCAAGATGACCCCTCGTGGCACCCCCATAGTAAAAAAGGAGGTTGAAATAGGAGAGATACTAGAAGGTAATCCTGAGATTATAGCACAACAAATCAATTTGACCAGATAAGTGGATCAGGTCACCAGCCTAGCAAAAATAGATTTAACATATCAAGGCAAAGAAGACCAAAATAAAGATGAAGGTCTCCCTCTAGAACAAATGAAATTGGAAGTTAATGTACAAATGGATGAGGATAAAGAAATACCTAATCAAAATGATGATCAGGATGATGAACTAGTACTCGAGAAAGAAATGGATAAAATAGAGATAAATAAAACCTAAGACCCCAAAGAGACAAATGTATCAAAACATGGGGAACAAAGTTCACAGATGGGTGATGATTCGGAAAAGAAAGGGAATGTGGATGGAGAAGCCACAAGGACCATGGAGATATGATAGAACAAAGAAATCCTAATGCTCATGTAGATCCACCACCATTGCATGGTGAGCAAGATAAAGTTGAAAAGGTTACACAAGAAGTCCCTACTCATGAAGAGAAGCAGGATGAGGAAAATTATGATAAGGAAAGACCTGATGAACAAGAGAAGGAGCAATCGCCACCAAGGGTGGACCAAAACATAGAATCATAGAATGTTCAAATTGGACATACTAGCTAGCAAGGGTCCACTGATGAAGTGCCATATTGGCTACAGCAAGAGGTACATGCACGTCCACTTAGTGTAACATTAGGATTTGATATTACTTCATTATTTGCAGCTAATACATCCAAGCCAAGAAGAAGGGCTAGGGTCCCCTCGGCCATAAAGAGAGACTCAACAATAGGTAGGAGGACAGCTGAAATAGCTATACATGTGGTAGCTAAAGCCAAATTAGATATAAGTGTTAGTGAGTTTTAGATGATCACTATTGATTTAGGCTTTTCTATAGAGGAACAAGAGGGCCAAGAGGCCAAAGACATAATTGATTCTTTATTGAAGAGTGTAGAAAGAGAGAAGAATAAAAATAAGGTGCACAAAGAGCACATTGCTTAATTACACACATTCATAAAGGGGCTGATAGATCCCAATAATGTGCCAGTCAGTACATCCACTCCATTGACCATTATATCATAGGATGAGGTGATAGGACTAGACATCATGAAGCATAAAGCACATATGATGGACAATTGGTTTATCTAATTTACTACATAGGCAAAAAAGGTGATAAAGACCTCCCTTAATAATTGGAACTTGCTCAACACATTGAAGAGTAGGGTAGATGAACTAAAGAAGGAAGTTGGGCAGAGTTCAATCAAGATTGAGAAACACCTGACTGCCTTATTAGAAATGTAACGTATAGATGTGAATGTCCTGATTTATAACAAGATACTAAATAACTAGACAACCCAGCTATTAAGCATATGGTATGAAGAGATCAAATTTGAGAGTGATATCCTTAAGAAGTACAACACGAAACTCCAAGATATTAGTGTAAGACTACACAAACATTTTTTTAATGAAGTAGAGATTTGGAGGCTCTTGAAGAAATGGTATAGGATAAGATTGAAAATTAGGATGTAGACTTTGCAGTAAAAGCCTTCCAAGATAATTTCAAGTTGGATGCAGATGATCCTCTCAATCACCTATCAAAAGATACTATCAACAAGGCCATGAGGATGAAGGCAAAAGTAGAAAAGTGTAATGAAGTTTTAAACAATAGAAAGACTAAATGGTCTACATTATAAGTACAAGTAAATTCACAAGAATATGCAGTCACCAAGGCTAAGGTCCAGGATGAGGGTGAAATTGAAAAGATAGTGCAAGCATATGAGACCATCAGGGGAGTGATAATTGTGCCTGCAGATGAAGAGGACTTATCTATTGATGAGGAGGATGAAGAATGAATATGATACACATGATCATGCGCATAATATGCTACTAGGTGGTTGCCAGTTGGCAACCTGTGCCACATGTACACTTGTTGACTTAGTCAAAGATTAATGTAAACAGTTGATCTGAAATGATAAATCCTGATCATTGGATCATTTTTAACCACCTCCTCCTCTTGTTCTATAAAAGGGAGATGGAGTGCAAATTTGAATCATTTGAAACCTAATTGAGGTTAGATTGTTGAAGCATTACAACTAATTCTCAAGGCTAATTGTAAATGTACATGTCTTTTGCATACTTAATGAAGAAGAAGATTTAGATTACATAAAATCATAGACTTTGAGTAATCTATGAATGAATTCTTGGCTTGTACTTTGATTTACTGCATCCCTTAGAGTGTAATTCATGTTGTGCATGTTGCTTTTATTCTTTTTCCATCAAAGTTAGCATCAACCATACCTAGTTGTGGAACATCCTGGTGATCCTATGGTTTGATTTCCTTCTCTTCATGACAATACTCATTACGATTTGTTTAATTTCATTAAAATCATCATCATGATTGCAAATTCACAAAAAATATAAAGTAAATACAGTAAAATATGTTGATATCTTGAAGAAAATTAAACATTCATAGCATATTTGAGTTGAATAGTAGGTATAATTGAAAATATCATGCAAATATATACAAATCTTGATAACAATCATGCAAATATCTACCTATATGCACATTATTTGATAAATTCATAGTGTAGAGGTGAAAATTAGTCAATAGCAGTTGATGATCAGAAGAATTGATCAAAATTAGAAAATATATTCATCATCTTTTAAATGTAGTAGGATTAACCTTGTCTATTAAAAGATTTATAGAAAGTAGGTGAAAGACCGAATGTTCAGACATCAATTCTTGGAATCATAAACATAAGGCCCCTTGAATGGTAAATAGCAAGGAACATCAAACCAATGAGCAACATCAGTAGATTATAAACTAATCCATGGAGACTTGGGATCATGAATTCCCTGAATTCATCGTATCTTTCAAGATGATAAAGGTCTGATTTGTAATTCTTTATCTATGTGTGTTTGTGACTAACATCATAACCAACACCAAGCTTGGCTACTATGTATGGAGGAAAGCCAAACTATAGGAATTCTATTATTTTGTTGTATAGAGGAGCATCAACCAAATTCAATCAAGTTCTAGCAAGCAAACTAGTGAGATGACTAAACCTTATTTGACAAAGATATGTTGATAACTAATTGTTGGAAATAGATATTAGAAGTATAAAAGTACAACAGAGATTAGGAAGTAGAGCAAAACCTAGATCTAGACTCAAAGGCACCAAAAGACTAGAGTGCTCAGGCATCTTGGACCTAATTAGGGTTTCACATCTAATCTATGAATTTCACCAGACATGTACCTACAAACCCTTTCTTCCTCCCATATCTTGTCTTCTGAAACTTGTATCTCCAACCTACACATAAGCAAAGAGGAAAAGTTTGTGTTGTGTATAGGGGCTTGCCTTAGTCAAACCCCATGTTGGTGTTTCCACCTCCACTATAGCAATGATTATATCCAAGAGTGTGTGTCCTAGGAGAGCAGAGGTCAGATCTATAATATATGATGAAAGTATGAATGACAATGATAAAGATTACCACAAGATGTGAAACCCTAGTTGGAGTAGATGCTCAAGATCATGTACCAATGAGGAGAGAGATGGAGAAGGATTGAAACTTCCTTCAATACCTACAAACAAACTTTATAACATCCACAAGCAAATAGTAATGCCAAATGTGAAGAGCACATTAGCATAGCAGATCAATCATGTAAGCAATTCCAATTGTTCTCTTGATAAGAAAGTAGTCATCTCTAGCCATCTAGGTATAAAATGAATAACAAAACTCCTTTATATATGCACTTTCACTCACAAATGGTGAATAAAATCAAATGGGGCCAACATGTACTAGCTAAGGAGGTGTTCTAAGCTGGCACCACAAGAGGGGCTAAAAGATCCATCTGGGACCAGGGTGCTTAGGCACTCTGGTCCTTTAGCCCCACAAACTTCAGGGAGTGTCTAATTGTTGGAAATATGTGTTGTCCTTGATGTTAATTCTATATGTGTCAACCTAAGGGCAGAGATAATGAAGTTGATGGATAGTGGAATATTTGAGAGAGATGGTTTGACTCAATTAGAGTCATAAAGTCGGCATGCTAAGGCAAGTTAGTTCAAAATACCTAGTAGATGTAGGAAAGCTGTCTAAGTGTGATGCGAAGGTGTGTAAACCTATTCTAACATGTTTTCTATATATCTACAATGATAGCCTATCAGTTTGGAGTACCGCACTTAGAGAAAAGTTGTAGAAGTTTGGCTAAGGCTTTCACAGTGTATATCCTAAGGCAGAGTTATGTAAGAATTTTGGTCTGCATTCCTCCGCAATGCAAGATTTAGTCTTGCAATTTAGAAGATAAGTTCATTAACATATGAATTTTTTATATCCAATATTTTAGCTCAGTACACCTTCAGTCTAGAGAAAGTTATAAGTGGTAGAGTTCCAGACTGTGACTTGACAATGTAAAGCAATGGTGGAGACCTATTGGAATCCTCCACAATCCTCTAGAAGAGAAGTTTTGCCCATATGGTTTTGAGAACATGTTTAGAGATTTGTAATACATGCCTCCTTGCTATATCAAGTGTTATTATGGTCTACAAGGTCATCTTTCAAAGGACATAAGGAATATAGATAGTTCTAGATGCAGAAGTATTCTATATAACACATGGTGAAGTACTTACAGAAGAAGGTGAATGTATAGATCAGCTATATGAGTATCTACAGAGATTCTATATGCTTCATAGTATCTCATGTTTGAACCACATGCAATTCTCTCTTATTTCCTGTACCATAGAAGGTACTCAAGTTAGTAAAGAGTTGTTTATGACTATCCTCTAAATTACAGTATACCTGAGTTAAGTCTATGATTTTCTCTACAAGTGATAGATGAGGTTGTGTGGATCTGGGAATGTGGTCATAATAGTACAAAAGTTCATTTCTAAAACCTTCAGATGTTTTGGTGTACCGCAATGCAAAATCTTAAGTCTTGAAATATCACAGTTTGTCCGGAATGCCCTGTTTTCATCAGTTCAACATGTTTCATATTTTGCGGATGCATATATTGATTAGATACTTCAAGAGAATGGTGTATGGATAGTGTTGAAAACATACATGGTTGAAATCTTGCTTTGCATAATGTTTTTGGCTTCTCCTTGGTGATGTGAAGATAGTTAGTTAGCAGTGGTACTATTGTTTGGGCCAATAGTCTAGTTTCCTTCATATGCAATGGATCTTGATTGGTCATTTGGGCATTGGAGGATGTGTAGTGATGTTTCTTGGATTTGGTTATGAAGTGTTGTGATCTACAACCTATTTTCTCTTCATATTATATATGTTTGATGCCGACTTGTGGAGAATCACATGTTTCAACTAAGAGTCTTTTGATGCCGACCTAATCAATGTTTTGAGATGTTGTAGGGAATATATGGAAGAACAAATTCATTTGTGAAGTATATGAGTGTGTGTGAATGTGAAGATTAGAATGAGTAGTATGAAGTGTGCAAAGTTAGTATGATGGAGTAATTGTGTAGAAAAATAGGATTGCAACATCAGCATAAGTTAGATACTTCTTTCATAGTAGTTCATAATTATGTTGTCATTGTAATTCTTTGTAGCAGTGAGTTTTCTTCATGGAGTTGTAGCTTCCTTGGGTTGTATCCCTAAAAAAAAATCAATACGGAGTTGTAGCTTTCTTGGGTTGTAGCCCTAAAACAATGTTGTAAAATTTTATAGTAGTGAGCATTATATTGTGAACTAACACTCACTGTGGTTTTTCCTAATTTTGGGTTTTCCACATAAAAAATCATGGTGTCATTGTGTTGATAAATGTGGTGCATGTTTTACTTTTTGTTCTCTAAGTAATTTAATCTGATCTACAAATAAAGTAGTTAATTTTTTATATATGTTGATTCACCCCCACCCTCTCAGCATCCTAGTGTTTTCAATAATTCATATTAGAGCCAAGTACCTTTGAGAAGCCTAACAGCTGAGGTAGATCCTGCACTTGAACACATGGAACCTAAAGCTATGGATAATGATGTATTTATTCCTGAACCAGATCTAGAAGCAATGGAACCATAAGGATGGGACTTAAATTTAGATGAGGTAGACATTAAAGGAGAACTCCAGTCAGCACTTGAAGATCTCAATGAAGGTAGAGAACTAAATCAAGAATATGAGGCCATGCTTGAAAAATCAAAGGAGACAATAATGAAATCGAAGACAAAAGCTAAAGAATCAAATGAAGAAATTGGCAAAATGAAATATCAAATAGAAGGAGATAAAGGATGTGACATTAAACTCAAAGAGGCAGAAGATATAATCTCTAGTTTGAAGATCATGGTTGAAGAAGGCAAAAGGATTGAAGACTGCTTAAATATCAAGCTCAATGAGAAAGTTGTTGAATGTTCAAAACTTGAGGAAGAAGTTGCCACTCTAAGAAAAGAATTGGAAAAAGAAAAAGAACAAATTGACAAGGGGTTAAAACTAAAAGGAGGTTCTAAAATTATTGATGAGATAATTAACTCTCAAAAGCCATCAAAAGAAAAATCTAGTCTGGGGTTTGAAAAAGGGAAAAGTCATATAACTAATGCATATGCAAACTTATATGATAACTTCAAAATAGAAGGAAAGTCTAAAATAAAAGAAGAAAAAGCTTGCACTAAAGATCCTAGGAAGAATACCTTTGGAGATGAAAAAGGAGATGAATTCATTCTTGTCTGAAGACAAAGAAAGAATAAGAAGAAGAATTTCAAAAAGCCTGCTCCCAAACAATTTGCTCCTACCACATACTCTCAAGCTTTTAATAATAATTGCTATGCTTGTAATAAGTTTGGTCACAAGGTTGTTGAATGTAGAAGCAAGATGAATCAAAATTCATTCATATGTCCAAGGTACAATTCTATGAAATTGCATGGTCAGTATCATGCTTGTAACAAAGTTAGTCATAAGGCTAATGGATACAGAAGTAAAATGATGAGGAATGATTTCATGAGCAAGAGTAATGCTATGACTTCTCAATTTTTCTATGGTTCCTACTACACATGCAACAAGTTTGGTCATAAGGCTGCTAATTGCAGATCTAAAGTAAGAAGTGGTTATGCTCTGTAAACCAATATCACCTACTACAATTGCAATAAGTGAGGACACATTGCAAGGTTCTACAAGGGAAAGAATGTAAGACCTGCTCCTCAAAAGAAGATTGATGTTTCTCTGCAAAAGAAGGAAATGAATAGGACATGGAGGAAGAAGGAAGAAAATGAAGTAAAGGGAGAACCTGCACCTCTACTTGGTGTAGATGGATCCTCTCAAAACTAAAAGGAGGAAGTATTGGTTTAGGGAGAGTTACAACTACAAATATTTTCAAAACCCCTAAATGCATAAGATGTTGAAATCTTCATCATAATGGCTAAAAGTGATATGGATATGTCTAATTGATGATATTATGACATTTAATCAAATTTTGAGAGCAAATGGACTTTTTACGAAGGATTGTTGAGTGATCATAGATCTCTATATAGTAAAATGTTGATTAGGTTAAGAATAGAGAAATGTAATCAATACGAAGTAGACAAGGTTGGTGAGAAGCCTATTTAGTAGATACTTGATCAAATTTGATCTCATTTTAATGAATTCAAGTGTATAAAAGAGCAAAGAGAAGAAGATCCTCAATAGAGCTTGTGTGCAAACCCTAATGACTACATTATCAGGTATTCTTCAAATTTGTCAGTTAAACCCTAGTTTTTTGAAAGAATTATCATGGTAACACCAGTAGTAGTTGATGTTGTGGAGAGACCAAGACCAAAATTCAAGAAACACCCATACAAATCCACTGAGACTGATAAGGATGGAGCTTTTTCTTGTGTTCCCTCTAATGTGTTGCATATAGAGGATGTCTAGATATATATCCACACATAGATGAATATGATCACCTAAAATTAGAATAATTTAGGACTGATCATCTGCTAGGTGATGATTTTTAATTAAAGCTAAAGTTTGCAAATGTTGCAACAAAACGACTAGATGTTTGGAAGGGTTTCCCTAATTTTTGGTATGAGGAAGATTGGGCTAGAATTGCGTTAAGCTAGATCCATGAGGATTTCTTTTGCCTTGATCAACCCTATATGATCACTAAGGAAGTCATTAGGGTTGTGACTGGATTGTACTCCTTCGAACCAATGCCTACATTGAAAGCTATGAAGAATGAGGAGGTGATGAGACTTACTGGAATGAAATTTGTTAAAAGATCCCTAACTGTGGATGACATCAAAGACCTAGGGGTCTTGTATGCCACTATGGGCATTGCTTATAGAGTGTATTACACAAATAGAGAGGGGAATGCTACTACCAATGCCATTTACACTACTTATCAAATGGTGAAAGAAGGGAAGGACTATGACCTCTATGAGCTCTTGTAGAAACAATTGTTGGAAAATTTGAAGAGAACGAAGGAGACAAGGTACAAATTTTGGTATGGTTCTTTAATTATTTGCCTTACATGTTCTATTTCCTAGGGCAATTACCTTCAATGAATAGCATGGTTTGGAAAGTAGATACCTCTATTGCTCATCAAATCAAGGACTATATGTGTAGTTTTCCTGACCATAAAAATTTTTGACACATTATTTTGGGGATTTTTTAAAACATTTGAAAAAGACATTCAAAAGAGGGAAAAGATACCAAGAAAAGTAGTAGAAAAATACAACAATGATATAACTTTCATGGTGGACAAAGATAATTTCTATATGGAGGTAGTAGATCCAAGAACCTTCTAGATAACCACCTTGCCTTATGAGGTGTCTAAATATGATTTGATTGGATATGCTGATATGTTGCTCAACAAGCCCAAGGATCTTGCAGCTAAGAGATTTGGGACATATGATGAAATAACATGTTATTGAGATTATTTTAGAATGATGTTTAATGATTTATTGATGATACACTAAACATAGTTTGTATGACTATGAGTGTAACCATGAAAAGAGATTTCCAATTCCAAGAAGAGAAGGAGAGTATCACCTGGGAGAAGGAAATAGATGTTGTGGAAAAAGTTAGGTTGCCATCTGAGTTCCAAATTTGTTCTTTACGTGAACCTTCCCGAGATAGGGTATGTATTAGTTATCTTCCATTGTTTAGTCAATTTCAATTCGACTATTGTCATTTTACCAAGTAAGGGTTTTTCAATGTCAAACCTTGTTTGATTTGGTCATGAGACATAAGTTTTTAGAGGTTATAGTTTAACCATTCTTCTCGTTTAGAAGTTTTCAACCATATCCCTTTGCTTTGCTTGATGACTGGTGTTGACGTCAGCAAGAGGTTGCGAAGGAGGAGAAGACCTCGACCCCATTGTCTCAACTTGTAAACGGTTATTGTCAACTTTCTTAGAGCGATGTTGCTACCATTATAGTTGATATCTTGTAATTATTTAATTATATATTTTAATAACATTTATATATATAATGTCTTCTTTTTGTGTTTTAAACAGTTATCTTCTTGAGATAAGATTTTGATGGTTTTGATAACCATATGACCATGAGGTGGTGCCACAAGGCAACACACATTGCTTACATTTCCACATAAAGTGGTAATAGTGGGAATGATCCTCGATTAGTTGGTGGCTGCATGCTCTTTTTTGGGAACTTTCTTTGGGAGTGCTATCCCTTCGGTGGTATGGGCACACTCAGATGTCAAGGTAAGGTTGTTATTGATCTTCATTGTGATAGTTAGTTGTTGAGTGTGGACTGTGCTTGGGGGAAGGAGAATCAAAAAAGAGGGAGCTAGAGCCGAGAGCTTACAAGCCAGAGAAGGATTGTTTTAAACATTTGATAGGTAATTTCTTATCCATGGCCGAAGCCACAATAATTGGATACATAGTATCCTTATTTTATATACTTTCTTGTGCTTATGAACGGCAAGGTAAGTTGATATCACATTTATGGTTTCACAATAGTTGCTCAATAGCATAGAAGACTGATAATAACTTGGCCTACATATACTGTATGGCTCAAAAGGCCAAGGACCTTAATATAAATATTCTTATTCTTAAATAGATGGAAACTATTGTTAGAATCTTAACAGTCATTCTTGATTGTATTCTATGAATTGTCTTGATAGCCTCTGTGCAAGTCAATATTTTGATGAACTCAACTTCAATGTGATCACAGTTGGTTCTTCATGGTTGTGGAAGCCTATTCTTTACAAGTTACTATTATTTTGGCTTGATAACAAGTCATCAGTCTGGAAATTTAGAAGGAAAACTTTTTTGCATGCATAACCATAAAATGTTCTAGATTAAAGGAAGTCAATCGTATATAACAATCTTTTTCTAAGATTAGATAAGGGTACAAACAGTGGTGCAAGATTGAAGTTATATTATTATTTTTGAGAGGCACTGAATAATACTAGAATTAACCATTTTAGATAGTCAGGTAGAGTTGGGGTTAAATACCTGAGCCCAAGTATTAAGTGGGTGGTCTTTTAGCCCAACATTACCTATACTCTTTATTGATGACTAATGATTATCCTGACATATTTAATAATATTGTGTTTGGCTAAATCTTTGGGCCACTATAGATTCAAAATATGCCATTCAATGTTATCCATTTGGCTGTAAAATGGTAAGTGATTTGTTTGGAAGTTTAGCCTTAAAGTTTATTCTTTTGAATTATGAAAATAAACCATTTATGATAAGGGTTTTGTTGCAAAGACGGTTGTCTTTGCACCAAAAGATCAACCTATTAATGCCCGGTACAACCACCAAAGTTAATGAATCCATAGGAGGCAGTTAAACCTTATCACGAACCCAAGCATTGCGTTGCACAACACAAGGAGACCAAGGGCGCACACCTTGCAATAATTTCCCCAAGTGTAAGAGAGGGATTCGAACCCATGACCTAGGCTTTGATCTAATTATTGCAAAGATGATTTCCATTGCACCAAAAGATTTACCTATTAATGCCTGATACAACCGCCAGAGTTAATGAATCCATGGGTGGCGGTTAAGCCTTGTCAGGAACCCAAGCGCGGCGCTACATAGCACAAGGAAACTAAGGGCACACACCTTGCAAAAAGTTCTTAATTACTCTCTTAGTTGTGTTTTGGGATAGAAAAGATAACTTCTAAAGATCTTGCATACAAGCATATTGAACATGCAAATCTTTTTACAAGATTATGATTAACTTTTTTTTTTAAGATAATGTGCTTGGTAAACTTTTTAACATGACCGGTGATGCTAGTGCAACATGTCCTCCAGCTCCACACAATGCTTTTGCTTAGAGCTATGAATCGGTGAGGCCATAACACGGGGGACCTCATCCTCAAGAAAGAACACTTCAAACCTAGGAGCTCATTGGCCCAGTGGGGGTTTGAACTCTGGTGGCCTTCACTACAACCGAGTGACTTAACCACCACACAATGCCCTTATTGGCAAGATTATGATTAACTTTTATCAGACATCAAATTGTCGATTTGGATTAGATGTGAATCGAAGAACCAAACTTAATTACTTGGGCAAGCATAAGATGTCCTGTAAAAACTATTATCCATGTTGGCACTAGACACATGAGACAAGAAAATGTATACATATCTAAACTTTTGGATCAATGAATAGAATGACAGGAAGTCATGAAATTCCAGGTTGCAGTTGCAATGAGAGGCCTTTGAAGGGTCAAGACCTTACTATAAACCCTAGTGAGTATTATACTCCAAAACAAGAGATGAAAATATAAGTCAGGAAGACAATGGGTGAGAATTATTCTGGATACCCATGGCTAGAATTGGCCAAACTATATTCACTATAAGATGAGATAGGTTCTAAGTCGAGTTAGAAGTGTGTGGACATTTGACTACTTTCATTGTGAAATGTCTATGTCTATTAAATATTTGGCCAAAGTAATGTATCCATATTTGCATGCGTTAGTCAGTTCACTATGTTCTAGATGGCATAACCAACTAATAGTGTCATACATAGTTAGAGTGGATCTATAGTTGTATGACCGTGATGAGTTATGTAGTGCACAGAACTAGAGAATCTGATGGCAAACCTAATGGTTCTCTATATCTATTCCCTTCATGAAGGGTAGGGCCACTTCCAAGAATTAATTTGTGTGGGGGACCACCGGTCTGTGGTTGGAGGAAAAGCACTCAGGTGATGCTCTCCTTCCAAAGTAGAAGAAAATCCAAGACTTATGAAGATGGATATCAAAATTTTAGATGTAGTATATTCATTTACATGACTTATCTTTATTTCCTAGAGCAAAACATTATGATTGTAAAGTGAAGGGATTCATTAACATGCTATCTTTGAACATGTTATACATTTTGTAGTTTGCAAATATTAAAAAAAGAGAATATGCTTTTTATGTAATCATTATGCAAATGGTTAGTGTTCGTTAAACATATGATTAGGATAATCATGATTATTTACTTGATAGTAAAATGGGAATGTAATTTCTGGGTAATATGAGATGACATGTTACATATGGTATCAAAGCTACCAGGTTCAATACATGGACCTATGAGCTCAGTGTATGAAAAAATTCCTCAAACATTAACAGTTGCTAATGTTTGGATGTTCTTTTGCTAGAATGGTAAGAACAACAATGACACCAAGGAAGAAGGTAACGAGAAATGGATGTTACATAAAGGCTATGAGGGAGCAAGCCTCAAGAATGAAAATCCTAGGCCAAACTAGTTACCTAGAAGGTGCATGGTTATCTGATACTGAAACTTTCATTGATACTATCAAATACATCAAGTAGGAGAAGGAAAAAGAAGTTAAGTCTATTCTTCTTACCTCTGAAAATGAATCAGGGAAACCCTCTGCACCTAAGGACTTACCATATTGAAGTGGTCCTTATGCTCCTATTATCACTTGGGAGGTCATGGATGAGTACCTGTGAGTACATCCACCTCCTAAGTTGATGTGGTAAACCTCAAGGATGAGGATAAACCTGGGAAGATCTCCCAACCTAAAAATGACTTGCAGTTGCAAGATGTAAATATTTGTAATGAATGATGGATATTATGTGATCCATGGATACTATAATGCAATTTTGAAATTTTGGCAAAAACTTTCCTTTCTTGTTTAAGATTGCATAAATGAGAATGGATTTATGTTTATGGGTGGATTCATTAGTATGAAAAACTAATTGAATGCTTAACCTGCAAACTTCAGGAGAAGTAGATTGCAGCATGGTTTGGATAGGAACCAGTACTAGGGGTAGCCAAGAGGAAGGGCAACCTTCTAGCCAGTTTGATTCAAAACTTGACCAAATCCTTTTTATGTTCCATGAAACGAGGGCAAGAATTGGAACTTTAGAGAATGAGGTTAGGGGTCAAAATGGACCCAAGCAGGAAGCCTTCCATGGGGATGAAGATGAGGAACGTCATGAAAACACCACCCAAAGTGGACATGGAGATAATAACTCCAAAATGAAACAATATGTGGATAAAAGGAGCCACTTGGCTCTAGAATTATCCAGAGATATGAAAAAGAATACACCTCCCAAATTTGATGGGACTATAAGAGGAGATTCCATGGAGGCATGGCTTGCAGAAATGGAGAAATACGTTGAAATAAGAAACTATTCTAAAATCACCAAAATGGTATGGGGAGCATACCAATTACTAGGAGAAGCCTCCACCTGGTGGATGAACAAAACGATGGAGTTAAAATTGAGCTCATTGAGTCTAACCTGGGAAAGGTTTATGGAAATTTTTAGGAAAAGATGGTTTCCTCGGTTGTATTTTGATAAGAATCTTATAGACTTCCAAAATCTAAGACAAGGTGACTCATCTATGAATGTGTACTGGGAGAGATTCACTTGTCTCCTTAAATATGTTCCCCAATATTAGCAGGATGAGATTTTTCACATTCAGAAGTTCATCATGGGTTTGAATTCCCAAACTAGAGGTGAAGTTTTTGTGCATGGTTCCACTACAATAGAGCAAGTTTATGAGAAAGCTATTAAACAGGAAGAAAAGTTGAAATCCATGTCTACATACTGGGAAAGGAACTGTAAAAGGTTCAGTTGGTCCCAATCCTCCTAGTCATCAAAGAAAAAGGGAAATAAGAAGAATTTCAATAAGAAAGGTGACAAAGGATTTAAGGATAAACATAGTGAATCCAATGGTGAAAAGAAAAACAATAATAACTCCAAGAAAAATGGAGATAATTTAGGAAAGCCTTATGAAAGATAAGGACCCGCAGGAGGGTGTTATTCATGTGGCAGTGATCATTATGCCAATTAGCGTCCCAATAAAACACAAGGGATTCATCCATGAGGAAATCCTTTACCCTCGCAATAGGTAGCTTTCCAACAATAGATACATGTAGCCTTGGACAACAGGCAAGTGGAGTATCAAATTACTCTAATTGAAACCATAGGTATTTTATCTGGTATTCCAATTTTAGTTTTGATAGATACTGGTGCTACAAAATGTTTTATTTCTCCAAAAGTTTTAAATAAGATTTCTAGAAAAGTTGGTTACATGGAAAACACCTGGTCAGTTGAATATGCTAATCAGATAAGGGCTCAGGTAAAGCAATGTTTGTTTGAGGCCAAGGTTGAACTCCCAAGTTTCTCCACTGAAGTGAACCTTCATGTAGCCCCATTAGTCTCATATGATGTCATCCTTGGAATAAATTGGTTGTGGAGACATAGGGCTAAGGTGGATTGTTTTACTAAAACAATAGAATGCCTAGATGACCTTGGGAATAAAGTTTTTCTGCAAGGCACTGCTAGAGAGGTTAAATTGAGGCAAATCTCTGCCCTATAGAAGAAAAGAGCCCAAAGAAAATGATGTCAACTCTTTGTTGTTAAAATGGAGAAAATAAATAGTCACAAGGAATCTATTTTCCAAGATGATTTGATGTACTACGAATCTCAAAAACTCCAAGGAGTTGAAGGAAGAGAATCCATAGATCAAGAGAGATTAGATATGTATAGATGCCCCTTTCTTCAAGATTTTGAGGATGTATTCCCATATGAACTACCAGGTTTACCTCCCAAGAGGGCTTTTGATTTTTCAATAGATATAATTCTCGGATCGAAACCTATATCTAAATCTCCTTATAGAATGACCACAACAGAGTTAATGGAGCTAAAAGCTCAGTTGTAGGAATTGCTAGAAAAAGGATTGCTAAGACCTAGTGTTTCACCCTAGGGAGCACCAGTAATTTTTGTTAAAAAAAGGATGGTACTTTATGATTATGCATAGATTATCATATGCTAAATAAGGCAATGATAAATAACAAGTATCCATTGCCACACATTAATGATCTCTTCAATCAAATGCGAGGGGCAACTGTACTTTCAAAGATTGATCTTTGATCAGGATACCATCAATTGAGGCTAAAGGATGAGGATATTCATAAGACAACCTTTAGAATGAGGTATGGGAACTATGAGTTCACTGTCCTACCCTTTGGGTTAATGAATGCACCTGCAACATTTATGAACTTAATGAACAATGTGTTCAGCATCTGTTTGGAGAAGTTTGTCCTTGTTTTCCTTGATGATATTCTAATTTACTCTAAGAATGAGGAGGAACACCTTTAGCATCTAAGGATTGTTCTCCATAGATTAAGAGAGCATAAACTGTATGGAAATCTCTCAAAGTGTACTTTCTTTCAAAAGGAAGTACAATATTTGGCTCATATAATTTCAGCTAAGGGAATTGCTATGTAACCAACAAAGATTAGAGCCATTTTGGAATGGCTGACACTGAGAAATGTGCATGAGGTCCATAGTTTCATGGGCCTAGTAGGATATTACAGAAAATTTGTGGCTAATTTTTCAAAAATTGCCTATCCTATTACTTCATTACAAAGAAAAGGAAAAAGATTTGATTGGTTAGAGAAATGCCAAGAGGCATTTGACCAACTAAAAGAAAAGTTGACTATGGTGCCTATTTTAAAGTTACCTGACTCAGAAGGTCATTTTTAAGTCATCACCAATGCCTCAGGAGAAGGATTAGGTGGTGTACTTGTCTAGGATGGGCAAGTTATTGCATATGAATCCAGAAAATTGAAAAATTATGAGCAGAATTATGCTCCTCACGATCTTGAGTTGGCAGTAGTCATTCATGCATTGCAAATGTGGAGAAATTATTTACTTGGGAAACCTTTTGAATTAAAAATAGACAATCAAGGGCTCAAATATCTATTTACTCAACCACATCTGAATGCTCTCCAGAGAAGATGGTTAAAATTAATATTTGATTATGATTTTTAGATTAAATACATATATGGCAAGGAAAACCAAGTTGCCTTAGGTAGGAGAAGATATATCTCCTCGATGATCTCCATACATTCTGATTTTAGGAATTGGGTGTTGAAAAAGGCTAAGGGAGATAAATTCTATGAGTAGATAAAACAAGCTCTTGTGGATAATCCTCATGATTCTAGGTATGATGGATTTCATTTTAAACTAGATGGACTTTTAAGGTTTGAAGGAAGAATGTACGTTCTAAACTTTGAGGAGTTAAGGAATATCATGTGGAAGGAGGTTCATTTCGCACCCTATTCAGGACATCCTGGAGTGACGAAATCACTAGCTGATGTAAGACCATTATATTTCTAGAAAGGAATGAAGAGGGATGCTACAAGGTTTGTAGCTGGATGTCTAGAACGCTAGTGGGTGAAGGCAAAACACCATCACCCAATAGGACTTCTATACCCTCATGAGATTTTGGAATTGAAATGGCAGATCATTAGCATGGATTTTTTACAGGGACTTCCTATGTCTAGGAATAGACACAATGCTATTTTGGTTGTGGTGGATAGACTCACCAAGGTAACACATTTCATACATGGGAATTTGAGAGATGGGGAACTAGTCATAGCTTGCAAATTTTTGCAAGAAGTATTTAGATTGTACAGTATTCCTGAGAAGATTATCTCAGATAGGGATGCATGTATGACATCAAGGTTTTGGAAAACCTTATTTTCCTCACTTGGAACTCAATTATGGCCAAACTGAAAGAGTAAACCAAGTGTTCGAAGACCTATTGAGAATGTATTGCATGGACCAACAATACAAGTGGGAAGATTATCTTCCTCTTGTGGAATTTGCTTACAATAATTCCTATCATTTTGTTATTAAGATGACTCCATTTGAAGCATTATATGGAAGAAAGTGTTGAACTCCTATAAGCTGGGATAAGCTAGAAGATAGGATTAGCCTTGGCCTAGAAATGCTATCAGAAATAGAAGAGCAAGTACATTCAATTAAGAAAAGGCTAGAGGAAGTGAATGATAGGTAGAAAATTTATGCGATCAATGCTAAATGCATCACAAGGTATTTCTCAATGGGAGAAAAAGTCCTCTTAAGAGTTAAACCACAAAAGAGTTCTATTAAGTTTGGAAAGACATCCAAACTAGCTCCTAGGTGTGTGGGTCCCTTTGAATTTCTCAAGGAAGTCAACCAAATTGCATACAATATTGCTCTACCACTAGCTCTTGCCATGATGCATAATGTTTTGCATGTTTCTTATTTGAAAAAGTATGTTGCAGGAGATAATCATGTTCCTATTCTTGATTGGAATACAATATAGGTGAAGGACCCAGGGGTGGTAATGATTGAGCCCATCAAGGTGCTCGAAATACATAAGCTACGCTTGCGTAATAAAGAGATTACTCAATGCAAGGTCTAGTAGGACCTATATGTAGAAGAGAATGCCACCTGGGAGAATTATGATGATATTTATCAAATATTCCCTCATCTCTTTTAAGATTTTATTTATGACGAACAAAACTCTTATTATGTTATAAACTTTGGATACATTAAATCATCGGGGACAATGATTCATATGGGGAGAGATATGTTACATCCCCAATTTTGACTATGTTTAACTTTTACTTTTCATGTGATTAAATGGTTAAGTAATCATAGGTTAATGATTTGACGTTTGGGGAAAATGTTAGGAGAAGTCATTGATTATATGGATTATAATTAATGCTTAGAATTAGAAATGAGATTAGATGTTGTTTAGATTATTTTAGCATGATGTTTAATGATTTATTGATGACACACTGATCATAGTTTGTATGATTGTGAGTGTAACCATGAAAAGAGATTTCCAATTCTAAGAAGGGAAGGAGAATATCACCTGGGAGAAGGAAATAGAAGTTGTGGAAAAACTCAGGTTGCTATCTAAGTTCCAAAGTTGTTCTTTACACGAATCTTCACAAGACAGGTTATGTATTAGTTATCTTCCCTTGTTTAGTCGATTTCAATTCAACTATTGTCGTTTTGTCAAGGGTTTTTTGATATCAAACCTTCTTTGATTTGGTCATGAGATATAAGTTTTTAGAGGTTATAGTTTAACCATTCTTCTTGTTCCAGGAAGTTTTTGATTATATCCCTTTGCTTTTCTTGATGATTGGTGTTGATGTCAGTAAGAGGTTGCGGAGGCGGAGAAGACCTTGACCCTATTGTTGCAACTTGCAAATGGTTATTATCAAGTTTCTTAGAGTGGTGTTGCTACCATTAAAGTTTATCTCTTGTATCTATTTAATTATGTATTCTAATAACATATATATAATGTCTTCTTTTTGTGTTTTAAACACTTATCTTCTTAAGATAAGCTTTCAATGGTTTTGATAACCATATGACCATGAGGTGGTGCCACAAGGTGGTGCACGTTCCTTACATTTTGACGTAAAGTGGGAAAAGTGGGAATGATCCTTGGTTAGTTGGCAGCTACATGCTCTTTTTTGAGAGCTTTCTTTGGGAGTGATATCCCTTCAGTGGTATGGGCACACTCGAGTGTCAAGGTAAGGTTGTTATCAATCTTCATTGTGATAGTTAGTTATTGAGTGTGGACTGTGCTTGGGGGAAGGAGAATCAAGAAAGAGGGAGCTTAAGCCAAGATCATATAGGCCAAAGAAGGATTGTTTTAACCTTTGACAGGTAATTTCTTATTCATGGCCAAAGCCATGATAATTGGATACATAGTATCCTTATTTTATATATTTTCTTGTGTTTATGAATAGTTGGGTAAGTTGATATCACATATATTATTTCACAATAGTTGCTCAATAGCACAGAAGACTGATAATAGCTTGGTCTACATATACTGTATGGATCAACATGCCACGGGCCTTAATATAAATATTCGTATTCTTGAATGGCTAGAAACTATTGTTAGAATCTTAACAATCATTCTTGACTATATGCTATGAATTGCCTTGATAGCCTCTATGCAAGTTGATACTTCAAAGAAATGGACTTCAATGTGATCATAGTCAGTTCTTCATGGTTGTGGAAGCCTATTCTTTACAAGTTACTATTATTTTGGATTGATAACAAGTCATTATCAGTATGGAAATTTAGAAGGAAAACTTTCTTGCATGCATAACCTTAGACTATTCCAGTCAATCATATATAATAATATTTTTCTAAGATTAGATAAGGGTAAAAATAGTGGTGCAAGCTCAAAGTTATATTATTATTTTTGAGAGGCACTAAATAATACTAGAATTAACCTTTTTAGACAGTCAGGCAGAGTCAAGGTTAAATACCTAAGCCCAGGTATTAAGTGGGTGGTCTTTGAGCCCAATGTTACCTATATTGTTTATTGATGACTAATGATTATCTTGATATATTTAACAATATTGTGTTTTGTAGAATCTTTGGGCCATTATAGATTCAAAATATGCCATTCAATGTTATCATTTTGGTTGTAAAATGGTAAGTGATTTTTTTGAAAGTTTAGCTTTGAAGTTAATTCTTTTAAAGTATGACAAGAAATTGCTTATGATAAGGGTTCTTAATTGTTGCAAGTATGAGCAGTAAGTGTTATCATTAATGTCAACACCTAAGGAAGTTATTTGAATAAGTCTGAACAAGTATTTGACGAATTAGTACAAGTGCAGAATTACTTTATCTACCAGAATAGTGTAGTGTTTTGCTCCGCATATCCTGTGTTGGCAAGAGACACATTGTGGCTTCATGAGTGTTGTCATTGATGGCAACAAAGTCCATCCCACATATCCGTAGGACATGGTATGACCATACCAGAAGACAAACTGAAGTATATCTTGGTCTAGTAAGCTAGAACAGAGCATGTAGAAAGGTCCGACAGTCAGGTCTGGATCTCTCAGAGGAAGTATCTCAGTAAAGTGCAGACTTGGGTAAGTCAAGAGGAGTACCATGACTAATATATTCCAGAGATTAAGCCTTCGGTGATGTAAGAGTGAAAAGATATGAACACCTAAGTGTTGGGTTCCTATTTGGCAAAGTAGACTGAGAAAGAACTGATTGACAGAGCTTTAGACCTTAATCTAGATGAGATATTGATGGTAATAAAGTTTCTTAAGGGATCATTAATGATTGGCTGACATGATTGATAACTTCTATAAGCATCTCTTTGATACGCATCACTTGGTAAGCAAGGATTCAGCTGATAGACCAGAGTTTGGGAAAAGACTCAAACAAGCTGATGATTTGATAAATGAACTTAAGGAGAAACTAAGTATCTCTATGAAAAAGAGAATGGAACTACTTCAGCAATTAGCAAGTTAGAATGAAGCCAATGATGCAAATGAAGATCTGAATGAGAAGAACAAATTATGTGAGAAGCTATCAAAAGAGGTCATTATGGTAAGACATGAAATGGAATCAGGAGTTATGAAATTCACCCATGAAGACGAGAAAAACTAAAGATAATCTAAAACAATCTCTCAAAGAGAAATCAGAAGACTACCACAAAATGGATAGAATAATCAGGCATTTGGAATCTGATCTAGAAGAAGCTAGAGATAATGAAGAACAACTTGAAAATCAGATTGACACTCTAAAAAGAGATCTTCAAACAACAAATGAATACAAAGAGAAATTCAAGATAAGCTCTTCTCAGCTTGAAGTTCTTCTTGAAAGCCAAAAGAGAGTAGATGACAAGCAAGGCTTGGGGTATGAGAAAGGTGAAAGCTCTGGATCCAGCTAGAAGAACTCTAGATCAGGAAATCTAAGGAACAGGTCTAAGAGACCTCCAGTAAGGCAACCTAATGCTCAAAGATATCCATCCTTCAATGGATACTGCCACAATTGCAATAACTTTGGTCATAAAGCAAATCAATGCAGAAGAAGAATGAATCAGACTAATTCATCCTTCTCCAGACAGTGTTTTAATTGCAAAAGGTATGGTCACAAATCTCATGGGTGTAGAAATATGCAAATGAACAATTCATTCAATGGTAGATGCTTTGCATGCCATAGAATGGGACATATGGCTAATCAGTGTAGATCAAGATGATATCAGTCAAATATGCAAAGAAATGTTGTTTGCTACAATTGCAATAGATCCAGTCATATTGCCAAATTCTGCAGAAGTAAGAATCAGGACAAAAAGGGTCCGGGGCATCATAATCAAAACCAAGACAAATGAAAAGGAAAAGTAGATGTAGATGAAATTCAAAGGGAGGTGAACAAGATTTGGGTAAAGAGGAGTACAGAAAATGTTGAGGATGGATCCGCACCAGAATCTGGTGCTGATATTTCTTCTAGAAACTAGATAGATGAGCTTTGGCTCAAGGGGAGTCACAAAAGAAAATAATTTCCCCCAGCCAGTCAATAAGTGAATAAAATTGGCACATGAAAGGTTGCGGATTGAAAGGGCTCTCAGAGAAACATCTAACTAACCCTTGGGAAAGATATGAAAGATCCACAAGGAATTTGAAGATGTTAATCATCTGAAATTAATCTGGTTTAACAGTCATCCGGTAAGAACAGAATTTTCACGGTTAGATCCGGTATGATTCAAATTTGATGTATCTTGATCTGTAGATAAGTGAAATGATTTGGGAAAGATAGATGGACAGCTAATAGTGTATACTACTGATCCAGAAAGATCTCTCTCGGAACAAGGAAAACAAGGAAACCGGAATAACTTAGGTTGTGCATTTATTACAAAATGAAATTAGGGTTTGCATAGAAATAAAAGGGTTCTTTGGTTCATCATTTGCACATTTGTATTCGAAAAGAAGAGAGAAGGAGCTCTGCAACAAGTTATCTCAATCCTCTCAAAGATCAAATCATAGAAGTCGATTCATCCAAGCAACTCGATCTAGCTCATATCGTGAACCCTAGAAGCGTAAGAGGTATTTTCTGATCCTGAAATCTCTCTCTGAATCTTTGAAAGATGACTACTCCAAATGTTGTGAAGATTACTGATAGGCTATGCCCTAAATTCAAGAAACATCCCTATAAATCCCTAGAAGTTGATCCCCTAGGCGCATTTTCAAGCATTCTGCATGGGGTTTTGCATGTAGAAGATGTTAGGGCATATATTCATGCAAACATTAAGGAATTTGGAGAATCCAAGTTAATGGATATCTATCACAATCAGTTAATAGATGATGTTTTTGAACTCAAACCGCAGTACAAGGCTATCTGGGACAAGCATTTTGGACATTGCATCCATTTCCCCTATTTTGTAGAAAATGAATGGGTTTGGTATGTTCTAAGTAGAATGCATGATAACTTTATATGGTTGATGAGGCCATTCAAGATAACCAAGGATGTCATTAGGGCAATTACCAGATTGCACTCATCTGGTGGGTTACCTGCTCTCAAATCTATCAATAATCAGATGATGAATGAGGCAACCGGATCAAAATTTGACAAGAGGGCAATGACTATAGAAGATATCACTGATCCAGATATCAAGTTTGCATCTATGATAATTGGCTATAAGATATATCACTCTAGCAGGGAGAATTTAGTATCTAGAATAGCTGTGTATACTGCTTATGAAATGCTAAGGAAAAATGTTGACTATGATCTCTGCGAACTTCTTCTGAGCCAATTGTTAGAAAACTTACAAAGGATCAAGAAGGACAAGAAAAACTCATTCAAATATGGTGGTTTGATAATGTGTCTATTCTTTTACTTTATGAATGAGCTACCCGGATCCAGTGGTTGGATATGGCAAAATGACAGACCAGTAGCCATACAAATCAGAGATTATTTGCATGGAATTGGTGATGTCAAGGCACAAAATACAGCACTCTGGGGCTACTTCAAGAATTTTTAGAGTATGATGCAAGCTAGAGAAAGAATCCCTCAATCATTAGTTGAGAAGTACAAGGATATAGTGTGCTTTATGGTGGACACTGATTAATGCCTGATGGAGGCAGTGGAACCTAGAATAGTGTGGATCATGCCAATGGGGTATGAAGTTGATGAGAAAATCCTAGAGCTACAAATCCAACATCTGCTAAGTCAACCCAAGGATCCTAAGGTAGAAAGATTTGGAACCTAACAAGAGCTCAGTGTAAAAGTTCATGTTGAACTTAGACAGCCAGAGCTCAAGAGAAAAGTAAGAAGGGAAGTAGAAGAATTTGCCAAGAGGCATGGAATTTCAAAAGAGGCAGTTGATGCCAATAGAGAGAAGATGGAAAGGGTAGAGAAAGAGAAACAAGATGCAGAAAAGAAAAGTGATCTAGTGCAAGCCCCCTCCCGGACCAGATCTTCCAAGAGCTCTACACCTGCCACTTCTAAGAGCCAGAAAGCATCAAAACTAGAAGTTAGAACATCTAGAAAGGCAGAGAAAAGAACTAAGACAAAGGCCACAAGGTCTTATGCCAGTCAAAAGGATGATGAGGAGACTGAGTCAGATGAGGAGGTCAAGAAAATGAAGAAGAAGAAGAAAACATCCAGTGAACCCTCTACCGGTGAAGACAAAGAAGAGAAGGCAGAGGAATTTGTTGAAAGGCCTACTTTTTCCATTGATGATGTAGTCAAATCAATCACTGTGGATGGGAATCTAAAACCAATGACTAAGTTCTATGATGAATATAATGAAGCTGACCAAAAGATCTTGTAAGAAGCTACAGTCAATTATCTAAATATCTATAATAAGACATTTATTGAAATCATATCTCTAATTCCCAAAAGCCTAGAGAAGGAACTAGAAATAAGGAAGAACAATGCCAAGGCAAAGGACCTTGAGATCCAGGAATAGATAGCTATTCATCTCTATCCTTCAATCACTCAGAAACAAATGAATATGATCTTCAAAGATTGCAAGGATGAGTTCCAGAGCAAAGCTAGAATGAATCAGCTTATGCTTGGAGAGACTGAAAAAGTGGCAAAAGAAACAGAAGCCATCCTCTAGAATGCATACAAAATATTTAATATTCCTATTATAGAGGACATAAGTGATGAACATTCTGAGGAAGATCCTACAAAAGTAGTTGCTAAAGAGTCAAATGAGTTAAGTGAGGAGAAAACCAAGGACCTGGATTCCTCTGTTCTGGAAGAGGAAGTCCATGAAGAAGTTAATATCTCTCATCTAGATTCCCCTGCAGACTCCGGATCTAAAGGAGAAGAAAGAATAAAGGAGCAAACTAGTCAAGAAAAAGAAGTAAAGGAAAGGGAAAAAGACCAAATAGAGAAGACCTTAGGAGACAGTTCTAAGACTGCAGAAGGGAAGAAGACTCTATCTCCGGCAAGAGACACTACAGAAACTGTCAAAGATTTCTTGACCAAAGAGATGATGGAATTTGATGAACCGGAACTGCTTCAAGGACCATTCAATTTTGATTCCCTCTACCCGGTTCAAACCATGAAGCTAGCATCCTTTACTCAAGCAAAGGCAAAAGAAAAACTTCTAAAGTCTCACATGGAAGACTGTGAGCTCATAGAAATTACATCCGGTGTGTTGGAGAAGATCATGCCATCCTTCCAAAAGGATCCTTCGGCCTCCACATCCGGTAATCTAAAGTCTCTTATAAATTCTGTTCATACACATTTTGATTCCTTAGAGAAGTCAGCAGAAGAAAAGGTCTAGAAGGAGTTTTTGGGAAAGAGATTCTCTGTAGTACAAGGACTAATAACCAATGATAGGAGAAATATGGATATTGGGATAAAGAGCTTAGAAAATGCTCTTAAAGATGGCAGAGAAATATATAAATTTTGTCTATCCTAGTCTAAAGTAACAAAGGATATTGAGAAGAAAATGAAAGAGCAAGAGGATAAATTGTCAAGTGTATCTCAGAGTTTTGATCCTCTCACCTCCTCCATAATAAAATAAGAGTGTCAGACTATTGCAGTCTTAACTGAAATTAAGAAGCTTGTTGTTCTCAAAATTAGCTACACTCATTTTTTTGTAGACAACCCCCCACGAAACTTGTCTGTTTCGTGAATCTACACTCTAAGATCGCAAATCGAAACAAGATTCCCTTGGTCTCATGCGAAGTCATTTGACATTTTAAACTAGTCTGCAACATTCCCTTGAATTGATTTCTCGATATTCGCAAAAATCGTTCAAGTCTCAAACTGGTTAAAAGGTCAATTTTAGTCATTTTTCAAGTGTTGGCCAAATTTTTGTTTTATCATGTAAGAGCAGTGTTTTCAACCGCTATTACATATTTTGAAGTTTGTTTTAACATGTAAGAGCGGCGTATTTAGCCACTATTACATATGTTGAATTTTGCTTGTTTTGTGTAACGGTGGCCAAATCACCCGCCTCTACATGTCTTGCTCGGTGGGACCTGCCACGGCGGCCAAATCACCCACCGTTACATATGGTTGTTAACTCTACCTGTCGGAACGGCTGAAAGACCCGCTTAAACAAGATCTCTGGATCTTTTAACTGGAGTGACATTAATGGTCACTTGTGCCAAGTATTAAGGGCTTGATTTTGACCTTTTAAATGTAATGTTTAACTCATTGTCCCTCGTCATTTCCTCTGTTCAAAACCTCCCAGTTGATTAGCAATACCTTCCTCAAACCATTGATTGCATCGACATTTGGATTCAAATGGATTTCAAGTGGCCATCTTCGCGTATAGGGTTTCTCCTTCTTTAACAGGTAGGTCATTAAATCTTTCCTTCTAGGGTTTCTTTAAATGATTGTTCAGTAGTTTTGTTGTTTCAAATTTATCATTTATAATGTTATGTTTCTGTTTATAATTGTCATTTTCGATTTGATCTTTTGCATCGACTCCTCATTCTTCCATTGTTCGTCCATGCCCTAGGTTTTAGGTTGATGTGTGACCAAAAACCAAAACCATTCTTCAATGTTTCCTACCGTTCGAAGCCCTTACACAAGACCTTGAAGTACCATATGCAGTGTCAGCCATTTTCACCGATCAAACACTACAAACACCAAATCTACCCTACATGCGGCGTTGGTTGGAATCCCCACCTGAACACCTTTACACGAACCTCTCACATGCAAAGTGGTAGAAAATGCCGCTCCGACATCAAACCTTGCAAAACCTCGTTACCTGCAATGGCGGTGAAATCGCCCGCCTGAGCATTTGAAGTTTCAAACTCCTCATTACATGCAATAGCGGTCATTTTGACTGCTTATGCATGTTAACCAATAATCTTCCATACATATGCAATAGCGGCCAAATCACCCGCCTTTACACATGCAGACTCTTTCAATATGCAAAAGCAGTCATTTTGACCGCTCAAGCATATTTTCCTGGATTTTCCCCAACACTGGGAAAATTTGCCTTTCAAAGCTAAAAGCCTGCTTTCACCTTCGCCTTGATTTGTGTACTCAAACCCTTCAAATGCATGCTTTCCTGTCCATGATCATCGAATCAAAGTTGACCCAGTTTACCCAATTTTTCCCCTAACTGCGAGATCATGGCCTTTTGCAGTTTTCAATTAGCGTTCATGGTGAAGTTCAAATTTAAAGTTTTCTCCAGAGCTCATGTCAGAATCATCTCCATCAAAGGCTAGAACCATGAAGTACAAGTACCAGGGTGTCTTTCTGGTAACGGCAGTATAGTCAAACATTGATGAAATCAGAGACACAGAAATTGGGCATGTGGACATGGCCGAGTTCGTACATAGAACTAAACAGGCAATTCCCTCCAAGCCTATGCAGAAAATAATTGATAGCAATATTCATTTGGTTGTGTCATTTCCAGTTTCTGCACACAATCTTGAATTTGTTCTACAAGTGGCCAGCCATTACAATAGGGACACTAGAGCTGTGATGGACTCATAGGGAAATGTAATCATGAGATTGGATGCAAAGTTCCTTGACAAAATCTCCATGTGTCCACCTATTGAAAACATTGGACGGATTGATTTTGCTCAGGGTCAACAAGACTATGATAATGATGTGGAATCTGCTAGGAGGTATATAAACAACAAATGGTTTAAGATTCCTAGGGGTAATTTGACCAGATGACCAAAGGATCTTCACAGGAGTGACTTTGTAGAGGAAGTGTGTGATTTGATTACTCTCTTGAGTCGCATCAGAGGACTCCCTTCTGCTTCCAAATTCCAGGACTGGATGTACACTTACATCAAGGTGATTCTACGGGGTAATTAGAAGATATTCTGGGGTGAACAGATCAGCAATGCATTGCATGAGCAACTGATAAGGGTCAATACTACCTTCAAATTTTACATGACTCTTATCTTGTCTATGCTGCTGCAAGCATGACAAACTTTCCAGGTTTAACCCAAGTGGGAGATAGGAGATTGGTCCCAGTGTATGAATACTACCCCGAAATCACTTTGAATGGGTCAATTCATCATTTCAGAAGAGTCAATGATGCGTTCTTCTCAATTTTCATGTGCTTGTAGGATGGTGAACTGGTTCAAAGAAGAGTTTCTGATGAAGCTTGGCAGGTTGTAAATTCTTTTGGTTGCTTATTCTTGCAATTTTCCACCTTCAAATATCTTCAGGTAGGGTACTATCCTGGTTACCCTTACATGCTACCATGGTATCCCAATGATCACATTGTTCTTATGGAGCTTCACAGATAGCTGATTGTGGTGCACAACAAACAGATGGAGCTAAAGAAGTCAGGGATAAAGTTTCCCGTTGAAATTGGGAGGTACTCAGATCAATCCACCAACAAAGCAAAGATAATTGACTCCGAGTTGCAATTGGTCACCATGAAGGCCTACAAGAAAAGAAAACATTTTGACTTCAGAAGGGTTCAAGATAAAATCAAGAGGAAGTCAACTTTTCATGTGCCAATGGTCGAAGATATATGGGCGGATCTTAGGACTCAAAATGAGATCAGAAAACTAGATTTCTGCAGACTTCATCTAAGTCAAATTGAAGAACTAGGACTCGCTGATATTCCAGATGGAATGGAGGATGATGGGGATGTCCTAGATCACAAATATGAGGTAGAAAATGTTGAGGCTTCACCTCTCCCAGAGGTGAAATGGTCAGTCAAAGAGGAGACATCTATCAGGAAAAGATTCCAACCAATATTGGCAAACACCAACTTGTGGTTGGGAAGTAAGGGAATTAAGTTGAAAGAGTTCTTTACAGGGTATGAAGAAGAAACACAAGATCAAACAGGTAAGAAAGTAGAGAATCGAACTAAAAACAAGAGTGACACCCCTTCTTCCTCCAAGATACACAAACCAAAGATCAAATTTGTATCTAAAGGAAGAAAGAAGAAGGAAACCACAGAGGCTTCTAACGCCACTAAGTCATATGTTGAAGATACTAATGATGATCAGATGGAAATTGAAGATGTTGAGACTGAAGAACAAAATGTTCAAAAGTCTAAAAAAAAGGTATCTGATGAAGCTGAACAAGGTGAAGATGAAGATATAGAGGTAGAATGACTTGATGGTTCCCCTCAGACTCCTATGAAAGATCTTCCCTCTGAGACTCAAATTTCTACACCTCCTCCTCATGTTCCAGTTTCTGACAGTTTGCCAGTGATTTCAAGTGTTCCTCTTTCTCCAATTTTTGTTGTTTCTTCTGACAATACTGCTCCATCTATGAAAGCTAGCTTTGGAACTATTTTTTATTCTTTTGGTTCCATTCCAAGCTTATCTTCCCCATCTTTTGATATAGGGGAACAAACTGTTTTAGAGAACCTTCTGGATGCTTCACAAAAGGTTGTTGATACAAGTGTTGTGTTTACCAACACAAGTCCAATTGTCACCATCATCGGTACATAGATGGAGCCAACCAAGCAAGTAGTGGATTCATCTCTGGCTATTGGTGCTTCTATACTTCCTCCATGGCTATCTTCCTATACTCCAAAGAGGAAGAAGCAAGCCATCTCACCTGATGAGATTGACATTGAAAAGTTGTTGCCCGTGAAAGCAAAGAACCAAAAGAAGAAGCCTTAGAAATAGAATTTCTAGGCTGGTCACCAAAAAGGGAATCAGATATGCTGAGATTGCCAAACCTCCTGAAGATGCCACGGTTGACACTTTTGACATGAGTAATTATGTCATCTCAAGGGTTGAGTTGGGTAAAGTGACTCATGAGGGTGTCAAGGTAGACTTCTAGACCACTGCCAGTACCCTACTTGAAAAGTATGACGAAGCCAACAAGGAGAAGGAGCAGTACAAAGCAAAAGCAGAACAACTGACTGCTGTCCTTCAAAAAATAGTGAAGTCATCAGAAATAGTAGAACCCATGGCAGTGACAGTGGAGGATCCCCTAATATAGAAGGTTGAAAAAGTGCAAGCTAGAGGTAAGATAGCGGGGGATGTAGTGGAGTGGTTGTTGGCTCAAGGATGGGTTCTGCTAAAAACCACTGTGGAAAGGAAAGAGAAAATGGACAAAGCTAAAGCTGAGCTGGACAATCTGATAGATCTACTTTCACAAGAGTTGCAAGATCAAGAAGAGAGCCTAGAAGAGTGGATAGAAATGAAGAAGATCAAGATAAAGAATCTGATCACTATTGGGGTCATCACCAACAGGGAATCATATCTTAAGACCAAGGAGACTCTATCTCATCGTATTTTCATAATAAAGAGTCTACTTGAAGATCTGTACCAAGCTCGAGAAGCCAGTGAAGATAGTGATGTCACACTCCTACACCAGCTAGAAGAACTTCCTTGCACCTTGACAAGGGAAGATCATAGTTTCCTCACAGCATAGGAAATGATAAGTTCTTTTGAAGAAATGGTACAAAAGAAATTTGAAGAAGAGGCACCCTCATTGCTTTCAATGGATAGCCTGTATGATCAACATTCGACCCTAGAGAACCTGAAAAATAATCTGGACAAGCATGAAAAGGCGATAAAGGTGGTGAAAGATTCAATTCTCCGAGCTCACACCATCTCAGGGAACACAGCAAAACCAGATGCATGCGAGATGTCAGTCGTTCAAACTATGTACCAGAACTTCCTGAGGAAAAAAGATGGAGGAAGCTAGTGCCTTAGCCTATTTTTCTTAGATGATATGTAAATTAAATTTTGTTTTGGACATCTACACATGTAATTTTCCAAAATGTAATTACATGTGACACAAGAGAAGTCCTAAGTCAAATAGGACTCTTTTGTTGAATAAGTCAAAGTAGTTGTAGATTTCCTAAATTTTCTCAAGGCCTCTCCCTATAAATAAAGAGGGCCTCTTTTGTAAATATTATCTTTTGTCTATTGCAAGAAAACTCTGGCGAATTGAAAAGCAAATCAAGACTTTGTGCTTTTTGTGAAAATCAATTATCAAATATTTACCAATACAAGAAAGCAAGTTCAATTCCAATCTTTGTCTTGGGATTATTTGTGTTGTGATAGTATTGTTCTTATGTCTTGCTATCATTATCTTCTTTGGTAATAATTGAAGTGTGGAGTTTGTTTCAAGTGATTGAAGAGTGCTCTTAATTTGATTCTGATAGACTTTGTGTTATCAAATCATTTGTGAGAATTATGTTCATGTTTGTGAGAATACAATAGTTTGGAGACTTTGCGCTGCAAGTTGTTATATTCAATTTACTTTTATCATCTTGAAGAGGAGTGAAGACTTTGGGCTGCATTCAACTTCAAATAGTTCTTGTTGCAATTAGTAAGTGAGGTAATAGAAAACTTTGTGTTTCTGTGATTTTGTGATAATTTATAAGTCCTTTATCAAGAGTTTGAAGTATAAACATATATTCTGAAAAAAGAGAATGAGATGAGATTGAACCACCACAATCATAGTTTTAGTGTACATAAATTTCATAAGTTTTTTTGTTTGTAAAAGTCAAGTAACTAGAGGGAACCTCCCCTTGCTGAGAGGAGAGACTTTGTCTCATCATAGTTTTGGCTGATATACCCATTTTGTCACTAGCGAGTTAACGACAAAATATTCACCCAATAGTTTTTTGGCAACTCTGCTAGGGAAGGAATGCGCAACTTGAAGCCTCACGCTTTGAGTTGAAGCATTTTTAGTTCTTTTCCATTTTGTTGCAAAATTGTGTTTAGCATACTACATTTTGGCAGATTCCCGGTACACCAGAAGCAAGAGGGCTCAAGGTATTATTGATCCTGCATTTGAATTGATGTAGCAGAATAATTTTGGATTCTTAACTCCACAACCTTGTCTTTAGCGCACCAGGAGTTTTCCCCTTACAAATACCAGGTCTCCAATACCGAGTGAAGTTTCTAGTGCTAGCAGAATTTTGTTTGTTCATACGACACCAAGGTTTGTTATCCTGCCTTTCAATGAGCACATCATGGTAGCCTAAGGCCCTTGGGGTAATACCTTTGGTCCTCTAAATTTGACCCCACCATTGCATGAACTACCTTGTAGTTCAAGAAAGAATTTCCCCAAATTCTATGGTGACGGGAAAGTTCATCCTGATGAGCACATTGCGGCTTTCTGTATAGCCTATGGTGTGATAGGTGTCGAGCATGAAGATGTAGTTGTACAACTCTTTGTAGAAACACTACAAGGTGCTGCTGCAGACTGGTTTTACCACCTTCGAGCTTAGACCATAATGAACTGGAATACTCTCAAAACCAAGTTTGAAGCCTGGTTTAAACTTGTGGAGGATGCACATGCATTGTTGGCATAGCTGACACAAATGAAAAAGGAACCTCATGAGCCTATGCGAGACTTCATCGCTAAGTTCAGTAAGTTGAGAAACAGGATTCCCACCACCGTTGAGCCAACAGTGGAGAATCTTAAATGTTTCTTTATCAATACACAACTTCCTGAGGTGAGTTTTCTATTGAGGCGAGCTACTCCTACTGATCTTGCTGTAGCTCAGATTCTAGTAACTGAGGTGGAAGATGATCTTATTCTGTGGGTAAGATAAGAAGGGATTCTAATAGAAATAAAAGCTCCTCTTCTACTAAGAATTCTTCCACAAGCACCATGGATCCCATGGTGCAAAAGCTAGCAAATGAATTGCTAGCTCTGAAGAGACAAATGTCCCAAGGTATGTCTGCGCCTCCTTCTTATCGAGATATACCAAGGAGGACATTTCCAAATAATTCATATCAAGGCAATGCTACTAGGAATCAAGGACAACACAACCGTCTTCCGCCTACACAGGGGAAGCTTGCCATTGAAGCAGCGCTAGTCAACTCAGCTGTTGGCTATTATGAAGCTAAAAATGAACTTTCTTTCCAACCTGAGTTGGATTATGAAAATGGTCCTAATATCTTCACAGAAGGAGAAGAAGAGTTAGCTGGCGACTCTACCATCAGCTTTTTAAATTATCAAGATGAAGCTAAAAAAGGAGAAGTGTGTGAAGGAGCATATGCTGTTTTCACTAGGTCTCAAAATCAGTCAGCACTTTAAGCTGATAAAGGGAAGGCGAGAGAAGAATCTCAACTGGTGATTTCAATCGCTAAATGGGGGACTTCACTACCTTTCCAATCAAAAGACCCGGTGGTCAATAAACAAGTAAGTGCCTCTAATGAATTTGTACCTTCCACTTCTACTCCTCAGACTAGTGCTATCTCTACCAAAAATTAGAATGATGGTTTTTCTTCCTCCATTTATAATTCTTTTCAGTAGTTTGATATAATAGATCATGCTAGGAGAACTAAGATACAAATGTCTGAAGTTGAGTATTTACAGGCTAATCCTGAACAATTTAATAGATTAGCCAAATACGTCAAAAATAAGACCATCCCTGCAGGACAAGAGTTTCCAAAAGCTACTCATGACTCCTCCAAAAGCAAGCCTACCCAAAATAATCTTATCACTACTCCCCTTGAAGCCTCCGGAAAAATTGAACCTTTCTATATTTCCCTATTAGTGAATGGTCATAAATTGAGCAATTGCGTAATAGATTCTGGAGCCTTTGACAATGTTATGCCTGCTAAGGTAGCAAACGCCCTTGGCCTCACCTTAACCAAAACTTTTGGGAGGTGTTTCTCTATGGAGAATAAGCAAGTTCCACTTTTGGGTCAAATCAAAGATGCCCAATTTGCATTTACAGCTTTTCCAGATAAGAGAATCAAGATGACAGTCTTGGTAGCTAATGTTCCAGCTTCATATGGCATTCTTCTTGGGCGTAATTTCTACAAAGATGTAGGTGGGGAGTTGAACATGGATCTGTCTGAAGCAAGGATACTTATTAAAGGTGTCATGCAGAAGTTGCTTCCTGAGAAGGAAACAAAATACATCATTACCCAAACATCAAATCCCAAAGCTCAAATTTTGTTTGAGTCCTCGGGAATGGGTAATTATTTTATGTCCACCGAAGATGGTTCTATTTCATCAGATGAGAATACACCGGGTGATAGCTCGGATATGTTGGATGGAGACTCAAAAGAGTTTTCAAATGAAAGTTCAGGTGAGGGTATAGTAATGCCAGATTCTTCCCTCACTGACGAAGAGGAATCTTCTGACTAAAGAAAGTCCAAGAAGTCAAATTCTGATGAAGTCTAGATTTTAGAGTTTGATGGTAGTTGTTCTTCTACCGGTTCTGGAGCCGGAGTGGTCTTGATATCGCCACAAGGTGATATCTTACCTTTTTCATACAAGTTACAATTTGACAATACCAATAACACCGCCAAATACGAGTCCTTATTGCTTGGATTGGAAGCTGCTCGTGCTAGAGCTGTTAAAATCCTTCATGCTCAAGGGGATGCCGAATTGGTGGTTTGTCAAGTAAGGAATTTGTACCAAACCAAAAATGAAAGACCGAGACACTATCGCAATCGCGTATGGGATTGCATTGAAGGTTTTGATGCTTTCAACATTTCTGTAGTGCCAAGGGAGTTCAATGATCGTGCAGATTCATTGGCTATTTCCGCTACTCTCATGGTTCCTCACAAGGATTTCAAAGGAAACAAGTACACTATTGAGCTGGTCTTCTGACCAAGTTTACCTGATAACGCTGACCATTGGCAGGTGTTCAATGGTGATAACCAAATCATCGCTTTCCTTGAAAAGATGGATAGTTTTGATGAGCTTTACTTTGAAGGAAGTGAATCGCCACTGTGGGAATATGTTTCTGAGATAGATTCACAAACTGATGAATTTCTACAATTGAAAGGAAATAAAATCCCAAAAAGTTTGGTTTCCCTTGAAAAATTGTTGGATAAGCATGACAGGTATATCAAGCAGCGGCAACAACAGGATTCAAGTTCCTCTATGGAATTTGAGCAGGTCAATTTGGGTTCGGAAGCAGATCCTAAGATGGTCAACATTGGAAAATGTTGCACTGCTGATGAAAGATTCAAATTCATTACCCTCCTTCACCATTACATTGATGTTTTGGCTTACTCCTATGATGATCTGAAGTCTTTCAGGCCTAAGGAGGTTCAACACGAAATTCCCCTCAAAGCTGGATCATTGCCTCACAAGCAGAAGCAGAGGCAATACAACCCCAAGATATCAGGTACGATCCTTTCTGAGATTCAGAAGATGTTGAATGCAAGGATAATTTTTCCAATTCATCATTCCACATGGATCACAAACACAATACTTGTAAGGAAGAAGAACGGAGAAATCTGTATCTGTGTTGATTTCAGGAATCTCAACCAGTCTTCCTTAAAAGATAACTACCCTTTTCCCATCATGGACCAAGTGTTGCAAACAGTAACTGGTTCAGAAATGCTGTCTATGTTAGATGGTTTTTTGAGGTATAACCAAGTGGAGGTCAATGAAGCTGATTAGTTCAAAACTACCTTCACCACACCATGGGGCACATTTGCATATCGCAGAATGCCTTTTGGTCTGATCAATGCTGGTGCCACATTTTAGAGAGTGATGGATCTTGCCTTCAAAGATGAGATGGGAAAGTTCATCGTGGTGTATCTCAATGACTTGACTATTTTCTCCAAAAACTGTCATGATCATGCGCATCATTTACGACAAGTGCTGGAGCGCTATCGGTAAAATGGTATTTCCCTCAATCCCAAGAAGTCAATTTTTGGGGTTACAGAAGGTAAGCTTCTCAGACACATTGTATCTCAGAAAGGTACTAAGATTGACTTGGAAAGAGTTAAATCCATTCAAAGTCTTACTCTGCCTGCTAGTAAGATTGTTGTTCACTCTTTCTTTGGAAAGGTGAATTTTCTGCGAAGGTTCATTCTTGAGTTTGCAGAAAAAACCTGTCACATTGTCAATATGATGAAGGGTAAGGCCACTTTCCATTGGAATGCGGAAGGCAAAGAAGTGTTCGAGGATATCAAGAGGGCTATTGCTCATGCTCCAGTTCTTGTTTGTCCCAACTACACCAAAGATTTCATAGTTTACAGCTACGCTTCAGAACACACACTTTCAACTATTCTGGTTTAGCAGAATGAAGAAGGCGTTGAATCCCCCATATCATTTATGAGTTGTCCTCTCAAAGCTCATGAATTGAAGTATTCAAATATGGAGAAGCATGCATATGTCATGGTCAAAGCGGTGAAGCATTTCAAGTTCTATATTCTTAACTCACACGCTGTTGTTATGGTTCCTGATACAATAGTCAAATCTATCCTAACTCAACAGGAGTTTGGAACAAAGAGAGGTAATTGGATTGCTAAGATTCAAGAATTTGATCTAGATATCAAACCTACCAAGCTTGTGCATGGTAAAGGTTTGTGTCAATTGATCGCTGATAACGTTCCAAAAGAGATAGGGGATGAAGAAAAAGAAGTTGTGGACACACCAACTGTTCTTTTTGTTACTACAACTGACGAGTGGTATTCCAATATCGCTCATTTCCTTACCTATGGTGAGTGTCCTTCTCACTTGTCTTATAAGGAAAAAAGAACTATCAAGTTAAAAGCTACTAACTACATCCTTTGGGACAATGGTTTGTACAAGAGAAGTCTTGATGGTGTATTTCTCCGTTGTGTGGATAAAGCGCAACAAAGTAGACTTTTGGAGTCTTTCCACAATTTGGCTTGTGGAGGACATTTTTCCGCACCTGTAACGGCTCACAAGATTCTACGGGCTCAATACTATTGGCCCACACTATTCCAATATGTGTACATTTGGGTACGTATGTGTGAGTTGTGTCAGCAGTTTGTTGGGAAACTGAAGTTGGCAGCCTTACCTCTAAAACCAGTGGTGATTGAGGAGCCTTTTCAGCAATGGGGTATTGACTTCATTGGTGCTGTGAATCCATCATCAAGTGCAGGACATAACTATGTTCTCACCGCAACAAACTATTTTACCAAATGGGTGGAAGCTATTCCAGTCAAGCATGCTACTTCTGAAGTGGTATGTAATTTTCTTAAGGAGAACATTATTTCCAGGTTTGGAGTTCCAAACAAGATTGTAGCAGACAATGCTA